>OX031315.1:19683396-21019292 GCA_943737955.2 Myopa tessellatipennis
TTTCGTGTTTTAATACGCTTGTAAACGAAAGTTCGTCTCCTTCTTACAGGAAGACGTCATGAAAAGATTTTACTATTTCTTCTATTGAATTCTTTTCTTCTATATTTAAATTTTTATCTAACTCAATTTCATTGAGCAATTCATTTATTCTCGTTTTGGCATCTATTCTGCCTATATTATTAATTGACTTAGTACTTTGTATAGTGTACTCGTCTAGATTTGTGAATTTTGGTTTAAATTCGCTATTTATTTCGTAATCATATTCTGTCGTATTTAATATGGGAGCATAAACTGTGTTATCTTTTACATTTACTAATGTGTCTCCTATGTAGATTCCTGGATCTATTTCTTCTTTATGAATTACAACATTCTTAAATTTTGTACGAAGGTTTAATGGTACTATCGTAATTGTTCTTGCATCAACTGGTATGTAGTGTTGTTTGCTTTCCTCTTCTATCTGCTCGATAGTTTTTATCGGTAATTCTAAAAGAAGCTCTTGCCTTTCATTGAAGAGTGTTAAAATCTTTTCCATTGTATTTATGTTGGATTTGTTCCACAAATTATCCCTTCCTAGTATGCCGTCTGCCGGTACTCTTTGTTTAAGTGACACAACGTGTAGCGTTAAACGTAAGGACTGTACCTCATTATGACACATAGTAATTGATCCTTCTGTTGTCACACAACCTCCAAATACTCCGCTCAAGTCTTTCCTATTCGACTTATCTATTATCGTGCTATCTTTTATTGCACATTCCTTTATCAGGCTTGTATCTGCTCCTGTATCTACCAGTAAAATGTGTTTTCCATTTATAGCCTCTTCGCAAGGTAATTCGATGAACACGTCATTTAGCTGGGTTTGAGTGCAGTTAGATACTCCTGTTTCTACATTTATATTTTTATTTGCTAACTTCTTCATTGAGCACGGTATCTTTTGATTTAAATCCTGGGTTTTCACTTTCAACTTAATTGGCATCTCTAAATCAACAGTTTCTCCAAACGTATGATTCCTCTCTGTTACGTTGTTTTTCTTATTCTTATCAGTCCCTTTCAACTTGATATTAATGTTTAAGTCGCTTGAAGTTGGTAACGTTTCAACAATCGCTTCCGATGTCGGACTTACGGTTACCACTTTATTTGTTAAAGTTGGTAACGTATCCACAATCGGTTCGGATGTATGAATTACTGTTACTCCTTCGTTTGGCCTTAAGTTCCTAATATTCTTGGGTTCCCAGATTCTGGGCCCTTGGTAGTTTCCCGGACTATTATTTTGCAACGATTCCCAATTCCTTTTTGCCTCGCAATTCTTTATCATATGCCCTGGTCTGTTACACCAATGACATAACGTTTGGTTTGCCCTGTTCTGCTGATTCCTCTGCAATCCGTTGCGTGTAGTTGGGTTGGGGTTTATCGCCCGTTTTTGGTTCCCGTTCTGCTGGAATTGGTTTTGAGACCAATTCTGCTGGACTTGGTTAGATTGCCAACTCTGTTGGGGTCGGTTCCATTGCTGATTTCCTATACTTTGGTTGGTAGGCCTTTGCTTTTTGTTTTTCGACCCAAATCTGTTGTTGTCCTTGTTGTCACACCTCCAGTTTGTCTCGTGTCCATATTTTGAACACTTCTGACAATATGGCGTGTTCTTACGAGTCAAACAATCGTCTCTGGTATGACCTCGCTTGTTACAAAATGAGCAAATTATTCTATTCGCCGCTCCTTGTGTAGTGTTCTGTATCGAAGTTGGTTGCCTGGCAATTTTTTCTCCTGAAGCTCTGCCCTGACTTTCATGTTGAATTTGTTCTTGTTGGGTATACTGCATGGTGGCGAGGAGTGGTGAATTCATATTAATGTTTAAGGGGTTCTGAGTGGAGGAGGCTACTGTTTTGTATGCTTTCGAGTGCATCGATTGCTAGTTCTACCATTTGATCTATGCTTTTTTTTGTAACATTGAGCATATAAATTCTCAATGCGGCGTTCTTTAACCCTGTTTTAAAGGATTTCTCTACCGCTCCTTCCACCATACTCAAAAGTGCCATATCTCCGTTTCCGTGATATTTCGTTCGAACTATTTCTATTGCCTGTGTTCGTAGAGTGGTTAGGCGTCTTGCAAACTGTCGTATATCCTCGTTAAGTAGCTGGCTACAACTTTGGATACCTATTATCACTGAGTCTAAGGATACCGTTGGTAAATATGCTCTTTTTATCGTGAGGTAGAAGTCCTCGAGGCTATTGAAGCGTTGTGACCTCACTAAATCATAGGCATCCCCATGTAATCTCTGCTTAATGCAGTCTATGTAGTCCTGAATGCTGTCTGTACCCACATCTCTTGCGGCTAATTCGCACCCGTGTATGAATTTATAAACTTCGCCGCGTAAGTCTGGCGAATGTGTTCCAGAAAATAGAGGTACCAGCCTATTTGTAATTTTTGCTATCTCTCCTATCCCCATTTTGGTTTGTTCTTTTGTTGTTTTAATTTGTTGTAATGACCTTGCGTTGCCGTCCCTCGGACTAACTGCGGACTGAGCTGGTTCCTTATGAAAAAGTGTCTGATTGTGATCTAGCGACATTTCCTGACTTAGAAGTCTATTCTGCTCCTTTAGCTCTTGTATTCGTTTATTTGCCTCTTCTAAAGAATTACAGTCTTCTCTTGATTTCTGTGCAAATCCCTTTTCTAATGTTCTGTTTAACGTTTCTTCGGTTAGTCCCTTGTTATTAGCCGCATTCAGCGGATGAGCGCTCCTTGAGCGCTACCTGATCAAAGATCGCTTGGTGTTCCTCAATGGTATGCTACCTGATCATTGAGCGGAAAGATAAAAATAGTAAACAAGACGAGAAAAAAGTTGCCACGTTTGATTTTTCCACACGAATTTCAAGTATCCCACAAAAAGAAAATTCCCAAACCTAAAAGGTCAATTGTATCCCAATCTACATATTCTATATTTTTATAATTATAATTCCTTTGTTGAGTCATTCTGAGGTCAATAACTTTCAAATCAATTTTATTTCACTTAATAATGCGTTGATTTACTAAGCCAATTCTTTAAAAACACTTTGACGTTTGCTCTGTAAAAAGCGAATTTATTTGTTTTTTTGCTTGCTTGTTAGTAATGCAACTCTGGCAAATGTAGCGTAAAAGTAGCGTAAAAACTTTTCGCTACGAAAAATGGCGACCGCTCCGTGAATATGTAAACAATAGGGTACGTTCAGTGACATCAAAACAATTGAGCGCTCCCTGAGCGCTCAACCGCTGAATGCGACTATTCAGTAATTTTCTTAGTTTTTCGTTCTCTCGCTCTATGTTGGTAAGTAAATATTCCTGAAACACTTTATCTAGTAAGCATTGATCGTACTTATTCTTCAATGCGTTAAATTCTGATTCCCATTTATTCACGTCTTCCGTCTTATTCTCTATTCTCTGTTTTAGGAATTTAAGCAATTCCTCTACTATCGCGTCTGCTGTTTCTATACTTGACAATTTTCTTAGGTCCCCTACTCTAGACTTTATCAATTCTAAGTTTTCCTTGTTGCCTACTGTCTCTTTCAAAGTTGCCCAAGTCCTAGATATAAATTCCCCCAACTGGCGTTCCAGTTCTTTATGTGCTCTATCTAATTCTATGTAAGCTTGTTCCTGCAGCGATTCGGCCATTAATTATCTTATACTCATCGTTCTAAGTATTTATTTAGTATATTTTATAATCAATTAAGATCTTAATTGCTTTTCTTCAAGCAATTAACTTTTGCTTATTCAGCTTTAGTACGACTCATTGACACCCTTTTGGCTGAACAAGTTGTAAACATTCGTACGCTTATACTCGTACATATATTATTATTATATATATTTTTTTTTGTAATTCGAGCTTGTGGCTCAATTGAGCTCGCCTGGTGCCTGACGTACTTTTTGTTTTTATTGCTTGTATTTGCGTTTCTGCTCTGTTAGCGTTTTTGCTACCAGGTGCCGCTCGCTAGTAATTTTGTCGCTTCTGGCCTTGCTTGAAGTTCAAGCTCAAGTTCGTGACCCACTTCTTGTTGCAATGAATTTCTTGCAATTATGCAGAATCTATTTTATTTATTGGCTTGCAGTTATCGCTGTTAGCCTGGTTGTTATTAATTACTGTGTTATTAAAAAAAAATACTAACGGATTTGTTTGTTGTATCCATTTATTTATTCTTTTCCAAAACTTAAACATAGACCTTATTTCAAATGTGTTTTCTACAGGTGGTTGTGCCTAACTAGCTCAAATTTCTTCTTGATTTGCCCAACAAGTTTATGAAAGTTTTCACTTAACCAAAACTAATATTTAGACATGAGTTGTCAACAATCTTTCAAAATTTTTCAATTTAAATTCTAATTCTTAACCAAAAATTTTCTATTCATACACGTTCCAACATTTCAAGTACCACCTTTAAATTTATTTTATATGTATTAAATTTTAATTTATATAATTTTACAACAATTTTATTTAGTGTTTGTCGCTGTTCTTCCCACGTTGTTTCTTGTCGTTGGTTTTATAAATTTGGCGGATCTGCCTCAGGAATTCATTCTTTTCCTCTTTAGTTGTGGCTATTGTTGCTAGCCGGTGCAGGTTGGCGACTTCTCTCCGTTGTTTTACTTTTCTTCCGCCGCGACTCTTTGGTGGGTGTGGGTTAACAGTCATTTCTTTCTTTGGCTCCTCACGTGTTGACTTCTGCCTCTTCCAGTACTCTTCTAGAGTTATTGGTCTCGGCGTCGCATGTTTGTCCTTAAGCGCTTCTTCGAGGGATAATACACGTTCCGATGACATCGATATTGATTCTTGATTTTATGGTTTATTTTTTAAAAAGAACATTTTTATTTATTTTTAATTCATTTTATACTTCACTTCAAAATAAAAGAAAAAGCGATCCTTGGATCGTAAAACCGGCTGCGCCAGTATGTTGTATCTGGTTCCTCCAGTAGGACACCAGAACAAACTTAATGTCGTACATCCTTCCTTGAAAGGATCACTGACAGTGTTTCTAATAATAGGGGTTGTTGTCGTTGATCCTTCGACGCGAAGGACCACGGACAATTGTGCCACGGGCAAGGATTTGCCGTCTTAGTGGACTTACCGTTGGGATCCGGCAACCTGCCGTAGTGGATCCCTTCGCCTAATTACCACGGGCACCAGGGTGCCGCCTTTGTGGTCCTTTAACCTGTCGGGCAATACTGCCGTCTTTCGACAGGTGCTGAAATAAAAAGATCCTGGGTTAATTTTTCTTACGTTTATTATTTACGGGGGGCGTCCTCCTCTTTTGCTCGACTCCTCTCTTACTTGACAATAATTTACTTGACTTAATCTGTGCCTTGCTAACTGCTTAGATCCGACACTTCACAACAACTCCCCTCTTTCAATCCGAAAGCTGGGTTTATATCTCTTCTGAGATTCGTTGTTGGCCAGAATCATTTCCGCGTCGTTTTTGCAATTATCTCAAGAATTATTTTTGACGCTCATTGCATATTTTGGAATGCGATCAAGTTCGCGCGCTGTTCCACTTATCGAAATGCGATCAAGTTCGGCTTTTATCTGGGCCACAGTGGTGTGTGATTCACTTGTACTTTCGAGCTTCACAATTAAAGTGCAGACTAGAAGTATGTGTTACCACAAGTATGTGTTACTACTGGGCCGAAAGGTATGTGGTGATAACAACGTTAAGCGTTGTTATTACCAAAGCAATGATTCTGACCTACAACACTATGAAATGATAGCCTTCTAAATAGGGTCGCATTTTCTGAATACCCCAGATGATTGCTAGGCATTCCTTTTCTGTAGGAGAATAGTTCTTCTCTGCCTGGTTAAGGTGACGACTAGCATATGCAATAACCTTTTCGGCACCGTTAATCTGCTGTGTTTAAACTGCACCTAAACCATAGTCACTAGAATCCGTCTGCAATACAAATTTTTGTGTGAAATCGGGGCAAGCAAGAACTGGTGCTTGAGTGAGTTTGTTCTTGAGATGGTCAAAGGCTTGCTGCTGCCATTTCCAATGCTTACCCTTTTTCAGTAGGCTTGTTATTGGGTGTACAATAGAGGAAAATTCTGGTACGAAACGTCGGTACCAGGAGGCGATTCCCAGATAACGGCGTAGGTCACGTAAATTCGCTGGTGGTTTTAGCGATTTGATGGCAGCGATTTTGTCTGGGTCTGTGTGTATGCCAGCTTCACTAATGACATGACCCAAATACTTTGTCTCCTTCCTAAAAAATTCACACTTCTTCGGGTTGAGTTTTAAGTTGGCTCTTCAAAGTCGATGGAAAACTTCGGATAGGTTGCGTAGGTGTTCTTCTTTGGACGCTCCTGTGACGATGATGTCATCAAGATAGGCAAACGCGAATGGCTCTAAGTCCGGCCCAATCACCTGGTCTAATGCGCGCTGAAAGGTTGGGGGTGCAGAATGGAGGCCAAAGGACATAACTTTCCACTGGAACAATCCACGCCCTGGGGCAGTGAACGCCGTGTACTGCTTACTTCCGTCCTCTAAGGGAATTTGCCAATACCCTGTCATCACGTGACCAATATATCGTATACATTCCTTAAAAGATTAGCATTTGTCTGAATTATTTTTATACCCTACACCTTAAGGTTAAGGGTATATTCACTTTGTAACGAAATGTGTAACGCATAGAAATATAGACGATAGGTATAGAAAAGTATATATATTCTTGATCAGCGTGACCTCCTGAGTCGATTTAGCCATGTCCGTCCGTCTGTCTGTCTGTCTGTCTGTCTGTTGAAATCACGATCACAGGAGAACCGGTGAAGATATTGTGATGAAAGATATTATGATGTTTGCATAAACATTGTTTCTTGTGGTGAGCAGATTGGTATTGAAAATGGGCAAAATCGGTCCACGACCACGCCTATTTTTTATTAAAAATGTGATACCAGCGTTCGTTTTTGAGCTATTACAACAAAATTCCTGGGTATAGAGTAGCATTATCCGTTAATATGCCAAATATTGGCGTGATCCGCCCGCTTTTAGGTTACACAGGCAAAAGAGGGTTATATTGTTAAATATATAAACTTCCTGAATAAAACTTTACATAACAACTTACAAAAAAACATTATTACATCAAAACTGGGTGCGGTCCGCTCACTTTTACACTACATATACAATATAGCAGTATGAAAACAAGTTTATTACCACGGTAATAAGTTTAAATGAACACAATTATAAAACAACTAAGCCAGTTATTTTGTTTTGAAAAAGGTAATGACCACGCCTACTATTTATACAGAGGCGTACTAGGTCTCATGCAGCCCGGGGCGGTTAATCAACTTGCAGCCCCAAAAATTCCTAGAATTCAATAAGTTACTACTTGATTTCTCCAACTGCCGCCGCCGACATTGTGCCGCCCAGAGTGCACAGAGTAGCTTTTTCCACTTTTCGCCACTTTTTTCCAAACTTGTGTAGGTGTAGGGTATCTAAGATTCGGCCAGGCCGAATATAGCTTTCTTACCGGTTTAAGTTTGCTTTGCTCAGACATGTGAAGACTACGAAGATTTTCCTTGTGCCTTTCAACTGTCCTGTAACTAGGAAGTCGTCCAGATAAGCGAACGCGTGTGGTTTAAATTTTGACAAAATTGCCGGGTCGAGAGCTCGTTAAAAAGTATCTAGAGAGGAGACCGAGTGGCGAGACACGTCATTGAAAGACGTGTTCCACTCCCCAGAACAGTGAACGCGATGTATGGCTTGCTAGATACTGCCATGGGCAACACTAGACATTCGTGAGGTCTATCGTGTTGATCACCTTGCCTTTTTGCGGATTATCGAGGCAAGGTGATCAACCGATTATCGTTTTGTGTTTTGTATTGGTCATTGCCGAGCTTTTTTTTTTCTTCAGCAATATTTGTGCTATCCTTTGGAACGATCTGTTCCGACTTCAACTTGTTCCACATCCATGCATGAGGAAGAATCTGCGGTAATCTATGCGATATGGTGAAAAGATAAAAATGTTAAAATTTCCTCCCTATGACTCAGCTATGGGTCAAATTTGGCGAGAAAAATGTAATATTCCAACAAAAGATTACATAAAAAAATTGTTGATTTGCGCCAATCACTTCTCAAGCTCTGATATTGGTAAGAAAAAGTTGAAATTCGGAGCTGTTCCGGTATTAAACTTAGAAGTTATTGAGGAAGATTGCAAGTCATTGTAGCTAAATGTAACTTTTCTCTCAAGTATTTTTTTATTAGAGCGCTACAATTAATAAGTAATTCTTTCTGAGCTACGCATAGCTATGCAACATAAAATACCAAACTCAACATTCAACGGAAGAAAACCATATACAGAAATCTAAGGCTGGAAATAAAATTTTCTCAACACCACGTTCATTCACGACGTAGGGTAGCAAAACAATGCACACACATAAACATTTTATGCTTGCACTCTCGTTGCTCCTCTTTGTTCGTGGCCCTCTCGTTCGTGGTCAGTTGTTCCGACCGCACCTAAACGTGAAAAAGCATCGCAGGCCGAGATGCGACTACTGTATACTATTTATTCTGTGATACAACTTACTTATTACATAGTTATAAAGGCTACTTATGTTAATTATTATGTAAAGTGAGCCTGTATCGATCTATTTCGGTCAATTGGGTATTTTTTACCCTATTATTCGTTTTCCACCACAAAATAAAGAGAGACTTTCTGCAGAAGACGTACGACAGAGTAAATGCAGAAGCTGTCATGCCAAAGACAAATGTTCCAAATAAAAACATGTCGCCTATCATATACATATGTATGTATATTGGCGATCAGCTAACAACCGGTAATCGTCGCCTCTTGTGGCTTTCCAAAAGTAAGGCAAAAGAGAACAAATTAAAGTTCGTCTGGGTGCAAGAAAGTACTATTCTCGCGAAAAAGGATGAAATGTCGAAAGTAGTACGAATATATGCCGATTCTGATATCTGTTGAATATGTTAACCTTCTCCTTGAATTAATTATGCAAAACAAATTTTCTAAAACATTAATATGAACTCAACTACACTACTACAACCTTTATTTTCAGCCATACGAAAAAATTGTTTCAAAGATCATGGTGTCACCTGTATTTATTTATTTATTTATAATATAAACTAAGAAAAGTTAATAACAAAATACACAGTATTAAAATCGGCACAAGCATTCCGAAGAGGTTTGTGCTTCAGATATGAAGTTCTCTCAAAGCTTAAGTAAAGCGGCTCAAATCCTCTCAGAGTGCGATGAGGAACATTAAAATAAATGGTATGTAATAAATATGGGCTATCAATACCACCATATAGCAAATTCAGGATGTAAGTAGCGTTTAACATATTACGACGATTAACAAGTGATGGTAAGTCTATCAACTTTAGCCGAACATTCATAAGGTGGTAAGTTTGAAGATACATCCCCAAGGAGATGGCGTAATGCAAAAAGTAAGAATTGCTTTTAAACCGATTCAAGCTCAGCAATGTAACAGGCGAAGTTTGGGCTCCAGACCGGCGAGGCATATTCCAATATTGGTCTAACAAGTGAAGTATATAATAACTTTGTAATATAGTGATTCTTAAACTCCTTAGCCCAGCGTTTAATAAATCCGACCATACTATGTGGTTTATTAGATATGTGGTTTATATGACTATGGAGTCGTAACTTTCGATCAAGAACTATTCCCAGATCGAGAATAGTTTCAACTGAATCTAATCCGGCAATATTGTAATTAATGAAATGAGGATTTGACGATGTGTAAATGTCACTTGTTTGCACTTTTTTAGATTTAGGTCCATGCAGTTAATATACCACTCTGTAATTAAGGAGTCCAAATCCGATTGTAAAAGATTGGCGTCAATACTATGTTTAGGATAGAAAAAGTTTCACATCGTCGGCAAACATTAATACATTTCCATATCTAATGGCTGTAGGAAGATCATTTATAAAAATCAAGAACAGCAACGGTTCCAAATGGCTCCCTTGAGGAACACCAGAAAGGACTGAAAACTCGTTCGAAATGCTATTGCTAAACTAGACCATTTTAATGCGATTGCTGAGGTAAGACTGTAGCCAATAAAAATAAAAGAGTGTGAAAAAAGAGAAAAATTTTTTATAATCCTTGAATAACAAGTGAAATAATAGAGAGCTGCAAACTAAGAGACAAATTTTATAAAAGATGATACAAAAAGCCCAAAGACAAGAACAGAGAAAGGGTAGTACAAAACTTTTTGGAATATAGTAAATAAACAAATAGTGAACGCGAAAAGTAACTACTACAATAATACCTTTTACGAATACAGAAATAACACTTAAAAGACTTGGGAAACCGTTAACGAACTTCTTGGTAAAAATGTAAAAAACGTTGATGAAAATATAAGGTTGGACAAAATTAATCACCCTATTGTAAAACCATATAACTTTTGCAAATAGCGCCAAATGTCAATTCGGTTTTGACTTTTGTGAAGTACACGAACGCAGAATACAAATCGACAAGGCATGAATTGGTTTACTCCGCTAGAACGCGGAATAATTTTTTCCATTTTTTTGCGCAGCGTGAATTTCATCGCACATTTCCTGGCCGTCCGACACCAACTGGACAAACACTGCAGCGTTTGGCCAATCGCCTTGAAGAGACTGGGACAACACGAAATCTTCCCAAGGCTGGCATGCCCCGGAGCAGCCGTACTGCTGAGAATATCGCTGCTGCGCCCAAGATGTCGAAGAGGAGCGGTTACGTGAATAAACAAAATAATCGTTACTGGGGCACCGAAAATCCGTGTATCACCAACGAAGAACCATTACATCAGCTTAAAGTTACTGCGTGGTGTGCTGTTTACGCAGGAGGAGGAATCACAGCAAAAATACATTGGGTGATTACTTTTGCCCCATCTTGTATAATCTCTAAATTCGAGAAAAGGTGCAGGATGTGATGGAATACGACGGAAGGACTTAACATAATGCACCCGACGTCACCGTGGTTATAACAAAATTAATAAATCTTAGTCTCGAAAAACTTTATTAAAATAGTCAATTTTAACGCTAGAACGTGCAGGGATTCATGGCGAATGCTTACAATGGTTCGAAAACTATCTTAGCATCAGAACTTTTCGGATAAGAATTGACTGCGAAATAAGCAGCGAGGTAAATACCACACATGGTGTATCCCAGGGATACAAACTGGGCCTCATATTATATATCTACGTTAACGACATTTTCAAAACAATCAAAACTGCACAGCTTTTGCATATGCCGATGTTACAGCAATCGTAGCTTCAAATCGGGAACTAGACATAGCTGTTCAAAAACTACAAACCGATTTCGATGCTATTACAAAATGGTCACATGACAATGGCCTGGCTCTGAATACGGAGAAAACTAAATTAAAGCATATAAAACCTTCCCACTTTTTGTATGCAGAAGTGTAGATAAAATACCACAATATATCCTGCCTTCATTCCAGTATCAATAAAAAAATTAAAGAGGTGGATGATGAATGCGATACGTATATTGAAATGGTCAGTCTATTTAAATATCTGGGAATAATATTAGATCAAAATCTCTCTCTTGCGAGCGCAAATTGAAAATACTCAAAAAAGCTTCGGAAGATCTATTATTACATATACCACTGAAGCACCTTCTGCAATTATAAAGTATTGAAACAGGCATATTTTGCGTTGTGTGAATCTTTTATTCGTCACGGCATAAAAGCCTGGGGCGCATCCCTGCACTCTAGACTCCTAGAGTAGAGCCAAAACAGCATCCTTAAAATTTTATCAAGCAGTAAGAAAAACCGTAGAGAGTATGACTCAGAAACACTAACAGAGAATCTGAAAGTACTTACTGTAACTAATATTTACAAATATTCTGTAATAATTGAGTTCTATGATGCTTGGGCCTTCAGAAACGTTATTGACCACAGAGAAGAAGAGAGCAGCAAAGATAGAAAATGGACCAATATCACAAAACTATGGAAAAAACACGTTGAAAGTAATGGTGCCACGTTATTAAATGAATTTTCAAAAGAATTCACAACGTTAAATTATTGTAAACGAAAAAAATTGATAAAAGAGCATTTTCTAAATAGTGTAAAATAGGACGTGTATGCCTCACAACGCCTCTAACACCTTCCGTATATGGTTCAGCTCTTTAATATCGCTTGAAATATTTATTGCATGCATTTTTCTTCCAATGACATTTGAGAAGGATTCCCTTTTATAATAAAACTTAAAACAAAAACATTTAATTAATTTTCAAAATATTTCAAAAACATTTAAAATTTTTTTAATGGCCTTGAAACGAAAAATTATTTCTCCATTATCTGTTCAAGGATGAGTCGGGGCATGCATTGTTCTATAGAGAAAACAGAATTAATAAAAAAGCTGGTTTCAGACGGCAAGTTTTATTAAAATTTGTCAGGCTGGTCTTTGCTGATGATAACAAATACACTTACACTTAACAAAATAACAAAAATCATAATAAATAATAACAATAATAGTATAACACAAACATAATAAATAAAGGAGACTCGCGGTCGTAAGAAAGTTATGTCGAAAAAATTTATTCGAAGAGTAGTTCGCCTTTCTACGTCCTACACTTTCATGGCGGCTACAGAAATTAAAAAGGACTTAAATGTTGGAGCAAGTGGGGAGACTATTCGCCGTCGATTGTAAGAATACAATATTATCGCACACACCTCTCAAAATGTGTCATTTTTTGTTAAAGAAGCATGTTGCGAAACGATTGAAATGCGCAAAAAAACTCTTAAATTATCCTGTTGATAAATGGAGAAATATACAAGCTCTTGCGTATGTAAAATGTCCTGCCAATTGCGGATTCAATAGTGGTTTGAGAATGTTCCTCTTATCTTACCTTGGACCAATATTCTGTGTTAAAGGCATCTTGAATCGATTTGGCTACGTAGGAATAATGAAGGACGTAATGTACCATGTATCGCAGAAGATATGCCATTGATTTGGGTCTTCCAACAAGACAATGATCCTAAGAACACATAGAGCATCTATGGTCTTTATGTGAAGAAATTTGTAGCTAAGACTGAACAAAGTAGTAGTCTATTGTTGACAATACAAAAGGCGTGGAGTTCAATTACAACTTTTGTTGTACAACTTTGTTTAAATATTTAATGTAAAAATTTTACATATAAGAAGATATTAAGAGAAAACATTAATAAAAGAAAATGAAAATACAAACGAAATTTCAATATTTTTTTAAAAGATTTAAAATTTTGTATCTCCACTTTTATTTTTTTTACCACTGCTGTACGAGGGCAGTCCGATAAGTACTTAGCCTCACCACCCGATGGTCCCCACGATCGCAAGAGAAATTTACTACCGTGTAGTTCATTGTTGTAGACAGCTACTGTCAATTTCAGCCGAATCGGACACGTAGTTTTGTTTTGACCGTGTGTGGAAGCAGATGTGTCCGCGTATTTTAGAAAAATGGAAAAAGAGCAATATCGGTCGGTGATTCGATTCTTGTTTTTGCAAGGCCGAAGGCCGATTGAAAAGTTTCCAGCCTTATCAACATAAAGTAATTGTAGAAAAAACTTCCTTTCACGGTCGGTAAAAGCTTAAACAATTCAAGTCATTCTGATCAGAACTTTATCAGGTAATATGGTCAGCCCAATTTTGTGTAATATAATCAATAAAGAGAAGGCTTTAATATTGGAGATTGGAGTAAGCAATAAAAACAAAAGCATCTGTACATTAAGTGGAAATTCCGCAATTAATGCTGAAAATGCTTCTATAATGAAAGCACACAATTTCATAATATCTTCCGTATCCTATTTTTAGCATGTTCTTTAAAGATAAGTTTGCTATCCAGCATCATTCCTGGATAGTCACTTTTAGGAGACGTGCTCGGAAACTTCCTTTTCCTGTTGAAAGGGACCATATCAGACTTTGTAGTATTTATGGGGAGCCCCATCTTTCGACGATGGATGGTTTCGACACCGTCTTTCGACGATGGAAAGTACGTCACGAATTATGTCTCGCATTTTATAAATGTCTATTTACCTGTCAGAACAACTGTTATATCATCCGCATAACCGTTTTGTCATTGAAGCAAGGAGTCAACGGTGATGTTGAGTATAGATAACATTATCCCTCCTAGCGGACATCCCCTCATCATTATCGATCTCAGACTATTTCTCCAGAAATGTACAATATGTTAACAGGCCTGTGGCGTACATACGGAATCAATTCAGTTGGTTAATAAAGCAAGCACCGTTTATAGTCATATAGGTGAACGTAACGATTGTTATTAATTTTATTTTCCACCGTCGTCTCCGTAGATCTCTCTGCTCTGTATGGAAGGTAAAATCTACCTAACGGACGGTTAACAAATATTCATACCTAGTTTGATTCGTACTTAGTTTGAGTTACCCAGTTTTCAGAATAAAACGCGACTAATAATACATAAATATACATATATACATATATATCTATAATTATATCGTACAATTGTAGGTAAAAAATGCAGAAGATTGTTATAATACTGCTCTGCGTTTATGTCCTAGCCATGCAGACTCTCTAAATAATCTGGCTAACATCAAACGTGAACAAGGATACATTGAGGAAGCGACACGTCTTTATCTCAAAGCCCTTGAGGTATTTCCGGAATTTGCGGCTGCACATTCCAATTTGGCATCAGTATTGCAACAGCAGGGTAAACTTAATGAGGCCCTTATGCACTACAAGGAAGCCATTCGCATTCAGCCAACATTTGCTGATGCTTATTCAAATATGGGTAACACTTTAAAAGAACTACAAGATATATCTGGAGCATTACAGTGTTATACAAGAGCTATTCAAATTAATCCAGCATTTGCTGATGCTCATAGCAATTTAGCGAGTATTCACAAAGACTCTGGAAATATTCCTGACGCAATACAATCGTACAGAACTGCATTAAAGCTTAAGCCAGATTTCCCCGATGCATACTGCAATTTAGCACATTGTCTGCAAATTGTGTGTGACTGGACGGATTACGAAGCTCGCATGAAAAAACTTGTAAGTATTGTCGCTGAGCAGTTAGAAAAAAATAGACTTCCTTCAGTACACCCACATCACTCAATGCTCTATCCATTGTCACACGAATTTCGTAAGGCAATAGCAACTCGACATGCTAATTTATGTATTGAGAAAATACACATTTTACATAAGTCACCATACAAATGTTTACGTGAAATGACTAGCGGCAATAGCCGTTTAAGAGTAGGGTACGTAAGCTCTGACTTTGGGAATCACCCAACTTCCCACTTGATGCAATCTATACCTGGTTTGCATGATCGCTCGAAAGTAGAGATATTTTGTTATGCACTCAGCTCTGACGATGGTACAACATTTCGCTCTAAAATTCGACGTGAGGCTGAACATTTCATCGACTTATCTCAGGTGCCATGTAATGGAAAAGCGGCCGACCGTATACACTCTGACGGAATTCACATACTCGTAAACATGAACGGTTATACCAAAGGTGCACGCAATGAAATTTTTGCTTTACGTCCGGCTCCAGTACAAGTTATGTGGCTAGGATATCCTGGCACCAGTGGTGCCAATTTTATGGACTATATTATTACTGATGCAATAACTAGTCCATTGGAATTATCTTTACAATACAGTGAAAAATTAGCATATATGCCGTATACCTATTTCATAGGTGATCATAAACAGATGTTTCCACATTTAAAAGAGCGTCTAATTTTATGTGATAAACAGACATGTGCAGTAGCTGATAACGTAGCAGTTATAAATGCAACCGATTTATCACCCTTAGTGGAAAGTACAGAAGTAAAAGAAATTCGTGAGGTAGTAAATATTCAAAAACCTGTAGAAATAATGCATAAGGTTGCGGAACTGCCAAATACAACTCAAATTGCAACAATGATTGCATCAGGACAAATTCATACATCATTAAATGGCGTTGTGGTACAAAATGGCCTAGCCACTAATCAAACGAATAATAAAGCCGCTACAGGTGAAGAGGTCCCACAGAATATTGTGATAACAACACGTAGACAATACTCTTTACCTGACGATGCAATAGTTTATTGTAACTTTAATCAACTTTATAAGATAGACCCTTTGACACTTCAGTCCTGGGTAGAAATCCTAAAACATGTTCCCAGTTCTGTATTATGGCTTCTTCGTTTTCCTGCTGTTGGCGAACAAAACATAAAAAAAACAGTCGAGGTATTAGGTAAGTTCAGTTATCTATATTAATATTTTCAATTTAACATTTGAACATTAAAGCCATACAAATAATTCCAGGGGTTTATTAATCGGAGGATTTTTAACAGAATGAAATTAAAAACTTCACTTTTATTAACACTATCGAGATACTAGTGGGTACAGAGTAGGGCAATGTTATCAATTAGTTATTTATCGTTTAAGTTACTTTTAACTTCTTTACTTTCACAGAAATCTTTTGCTAACCTTAAAGTACTGAAGTTACTCTGCCCATTAACGTTGAAGTAATTAACAGCCTTATGCCTTGAACACAATTGGACGAACAAAACACTAAACACATTTGTCTCTGTATCTTTTGCTTAGAACACGCACACAATTGGGCCTCGCGCACAAGAAACAAAATCTGTCATTTCTCTCAATTCTCTTGTGCAAACAATTTGAATATATACAGAAGCAGAAGAAGAGCTTGTGCACAAAAGCTGTCAAAATAGAAATAGAGCTATCTCACGGACATGCGTTTTTTTATCTAAACACAAATGTTAGAAGATAACTCATTTTTTTCTTGAATCCCATAAGAGCCTGTGTAAATTTGACAGTTGATTTTGTGTTTAGTGTTTTGTTCGTCCAATTGTGTTCAAGGCATTATTCCAAGAGTCACGGTGACTAGGACCATATTCGTCTCTGTCGCGTCACGACGACTAGGACGATATTCGTCTCTGTCGAGTCACGACGACGTTAGAAAGGTATTCCAAGATACACGAAACTCGTATCCTCTTACTATTAAGTCGCGGTCACCAACATGCTTATGTTTAAAAAAGGTTTGCGCACAAGATACAAATTTCAATGTTGGTAGACAACATTGGTAGGCTAATTGGAAATTTTGCGAAAACAAGTTTACAAATATTGCTAAAATATAGAATAAACTTGGCAATTATATGTAGATTAATATTTGTGTTAATTTATATTATTTCAATTAAATTGTACCAAAACAATGTATCATCGTTTTTGTCTTTTTGGAAGTTTCCAACATTGAAGCAAATTGTAAACAAATACATTTTGAAATCCACGCGGAGAAGTGAACAATCTTGAAATGCTTTTAAAAGTGCCTTTAAATAAATAAATAAGTGCATTTTTATTTTGTTCGTTGCGTAGTGCGCGAAAATATGGAGTCTAGTTGAATTTTTGGTTGTGGAGATTTCGTTGATTTTGTTCCCCTTTCTAGAATTATTAAAAAAATTTCATATAAAGGGTCCGCCATCTAACGTTTTTTTTTCAACTAGTGCTTATTTCGTGAATGGTAACACTTAGCTCATGTCTGATTTGACAGATAATTAGTTTTATCCTTCCGCTGAACGAATATGGTTGTGTATACGCTTGAACAACGCTGAAACGCTTCTAGAAATATTGCGACATTACTTTGAAAATCATGGTAATGTTGCAGAATGTGTGCGAAAAAAAATCATCTTTTCAGATGAAGCTCATTTTAATCTTGGCGGGTATGTAAACAAGCAAAATTGTCGCATTTGGGGCACAGAAAACCCGCACGCATACATTGAAAAGCCGGTGCACCCAAAACGAGTTACTGTTTGGTGCAGATTTTGGTCCAGAGGCATAATTGGCCCATTTTTCTTCGAAAATGAGCAAGGAGTGGCCGTTACAGTCAATGGCGATCGTTATCGGGCCATGTTGAACGAATTTTTGTTCACAAAAATTGAAGAGGAGGATATTGGCAACATTTGGTTTCAACAGGACGGCGCTACGTGCCACACAGCCGAAGCTACACTCGATGTTTTGCGCCCTGTTTTTGAAGATCGCATTATCAGCCGCAGAGCTGATGTCGTTTGGCCACCTCGGAGCTGCGATTTGACACCGTTGGACTATTATTTGTGGGGTGCCGTCAAAGATAAGTTTTACGCCGACAAGGCAGAGACAATTGACGCTTTAAAGGACAATATTCGTGAAGCCATTGGTGAAATACAGCTGCACACAATCGATAATGTGCTTAAAAATTGGACCGATCGTGTAGGCTACTGCATGGCCAGCCGAGGCAGCCATTTGAATGAAATTATTTTCCATTATTAACCGGAAGGATTGTACTTTCAAATAAAAAAAGAAATTTGAGAAAATATTCAGTAGTTTTTTTTATAGCATTTTCAAAAAAAAAAAAGTTATTTGGCGGAACCTGTAGCTATAATATAATTTTAAAAAAGTATTTTTTGGAACCATTTTACTTTAATCGCAAATTTTACACGAATACAGTTTTGTTATCGTATAATTAAATAATTAAAATTCGTATCGTGTTGCAAAATTTGTAAAACTAAAAATGGACAATTGGAAAATAGAAGTAAATAGTAGTCATATTTTATTGAAATGTGTGTACAAAATTTATATTTTGTAGTTTAGGAGTTAAATTCTCATAATTCTATATATTGTATAATTTTTTTAAATGTATACATTATATTTTCTTTTTCTTTGTAATAAATTTATTATTTCAATTTTCTTTACATTTGGTTCACTTATTAACTTATTATAATTTAGATCAGTGGTACCCAAGAGCAACTAATGTGACCCCCAATTTTTTAGTACCTTAATATGTATACATTTAGTGTGTTTGATGAAATCTTGTCAGTACCTACCATCATCGAAGTGTAACTATATATATCGCGACGTTCTTTTATTTTGACTACATCCAAAAAATAATCGATAGATATGACGCAAACAAAAGAGACCAATAATTCGTATTTCACCGCATCCTTTTTTCTCAGTGCTGAGACAAACACACTTCAAATTTAATAGTGTTCGCTTGGACATCACTGATTTAGACTAAAATTTTATAGTTTCTACTCTCTTCAATGCTTACTAACTTCAATAACAACTTCTTAGTAACTAAATCGATTTAAGTTTTTCGAGATTTTTATAAACTTTTCCATTTTTTTTTATTCCAGATTTTGACTTATTGATTGCTAAACGTAACATTATTGTTATTATTTACTATATCAATGGGTAACACTATGTTTTGGGTAACATTTTCACATGTAAACCAGGTTATAATGCAAATGCTGGTCCAAAGACCAAACATAACAACCATAACAATTCCACAACTGTCCAAAATCAAAGCCTTCTGCATGTTGCTTAGGATTTTTCGTGGTAGGTCTAGTTTCTCCAAGCTCTTCATCGTTAATATTGGCACTAGCCAATAGATAAAAAATCGACAGCGTAGTGATTTGATTACATCTCCAAAGTTCCATAAGTCCATACATACATACCGACTTTTGTATCTTATCATAAGTGGCCGTCATTGTTAACTACAGCAAAATCCAGGAGAGTAATTCTTCCATTTTTTCTATCATGTATCACCATATTATGTATCGCCCAGTATACTACGTATTCGTGAGATTCTATTATAGAATTGAGAGAATATTTATAGTACGGGCACAGATACACTCCTGATTTAATAGTCTACTAAGTTTTGTTGGTGGACTATTATCCCTATGTTATCATGACGGATTTTATATTGGTTGTTCGCTAGAGTCGTGCAGCTAACTAGTATATGTTGTATGGTTTCACTCTGTGAACCACATTTGTGACAACTGTCAGATCAGATTTTTATTGGAATTACTTGGTTCACTTGAAATATATTCCCTCAAAATTTTATTTGCAATACTTGTTAAATTCT
Source organism: Myopa tessellatipennis (assembly GCA_943737955.2). Taxonomy (NCBI): domain Eukaryota; kingdom Metazoa; phylum Arthropoda; class Insecta; order Diptera; family Conopidae; genus Myopa; species Myopa tessellatipennis. The sequence continues at coordinate 19,703,240 of OX031315.1, forward strand.
CTTTTCAAGCGTATGCCTCTGGCCAGCGTGTAAATCTATAAATAAACGTTAAAATATAACGATATCCTTTCGAAATCGGTAGAGGTCCAACAATGTCGAGATGAGTATGGTTGAATCTGAATTTAGGAATTTTAATTTTATAAATTTGGAATTTTGTGTGTGATTAGCCGTCGCATAGCCGTTCATCTTGTAAAAATTTGAAATTTACTTCTGTGTTATTAATTGCATTGGTTTCGAAAGCTCTGGATAGTGTATCGGCTACAATGTTAGTTTCTCCTTTTATGCACTGTATGTCATCAGTAAATTGTGCAATAAATTCTAAATGCCTTGTCTGTCTTAGACTGCGTTCTGTTTTTGAATTAAATGCGAAAGTCAATGGTTTGTGATCTGTAAATACCGTGAATGGCCTTCCTTCTAACAGATATGAAAAATGATTAATTTTTAAATAAATAGATAAAAATTCTATGTCAAATGTGATATATTTAACTTCAGTGGGAGTTGCAATCGTTGCCGACGATTGCTGTATTCGATGCGTCCACAGTTAAAGATAATTTAGCTTCTTTATTAAAACGATTTAATAATATCGTAGAAGCAAGTTTTTCTTTAATGCTTTAAATGCAAGTTTAAAGGCTTTGCTCACTTGAGTCGTTCCAAATCAAAAATTTTTCGGGTTTCTTATTTGTTCTGTTGATTAATTCGAAATATGTTCCGTTAACTCTGCTAAATGTGGTATATATCTATGATAATAGTTCACCATACCTACTAATTGGTGTGCTTGTTTAAGTAATTGATTTAGGTAATTCAAAATTTCGAAAAGTTCGAAAAGTTTTTGAAGATCTTTCATATGATGCACGTCATTTTCGCTTGCAATGAGCAAATCATCAATGTATGGGAAAACAAAATCCATTACTACTTCGTTTATGAATCTTTAAAAAGTTGGCGCCGAATTTCTTAAACCCAAAGGCATTCGGGTAAATTTAAGCAAATCAAATGGTGTCGTGAAAGCAGTTTTGTGAATATCTTCTGCTGCCATTCAAATTTGGTGATAGGCTCTTACTAAATGTAATTTTGAGAAAATACGTTAAAGGCATGAATGTGTGGGATAACGATTAGGTATAGGTTAGGTTAGGTTAGGTTACTTAGAGGGACTTTTTTTAGAGTCATCCGGTCGCTGGTGACCGGGTGCACTTAGGCCAAGAGGCCCATTGTGCGCCTCCTAAGGAAAGGAAAAATATAGGGTCCTGTTAGAACCCCTATAATTATTCTTAGTTTACCTTTACTTCTAGCCAGAAGTTTCTTAGTTTGGGCCGCGTTCGGATTTCCCCATAGTTTCTTCGTAACCCTGGAGCCCTCCGTCGTGGTCCAGCACCTGTGATGCAGACTGTTCGCGACGTCCGCTATCTGGTTTTTTAGGGCTTGAAAGGGCCTTTTGACCGCCAGGGTTACCTCGTCCAACAAGGTGCCCTTTCGCGCTAGCTCGTCAGCCCTCTCATTGCCCTCAATGTTTCGATGTCCTGGCACCCATATCAGTTGTATCGAGTACCTCTGCGCCAGAAGTGTTATAGCTTCTTTGCAGCTGCGCACCACTTCTGAAGTCACATGGTCATTCGATACTGCAAAGTCATGGTCATTCGATTGCCGCCTGGCTGTCTGAAAAGATTTTGCATCTCCTGCCTGGGATGTCGTTGCTGTTTAGCCATTTGGCACCTTCCATAATCCCAACAATTTCAGCCTGAAAGACTGTGTTAGAGTTATGTAGTCTGATGCTTGCTCCATAGTTGTTGTTCATACAGTAAAAGCCCGCGCCCGTGCGCCCGTCCATTTTCGATCCGTCCGTGTATAGGTGAATGCTATGGCTCATTTCACCTATCCATGCCGTGTTCCAATCACATCTGTATGGAATGATTGGCTCCACTGGCGTTCTGGACTGGATCTCCGCAATATGGTCACAATCCCATTCGTCGGGCCTTACATTCATATGGTCAAGTATGGTCTGATGTCCTGTAAAATTGTTCCTGTTATACCAGGAGCCCAGGACTCTCAGTCTTACTGCTGTTACAGCAGTTTCATACTTGACTTGTATTTCTATTGGGCGTATGGAGAGGATGACCTCCATCGCCTTTGTTGAGGTAGTGCTTAACGCTCCGCAGATCCCGATGCAGCATGACCGCTGCACCCTTTCCAGCGGCTTTACGTTGCACTTGGTTTTTAGCGCGCACCACCAGACTAATGAAGCATAAGTTAGTATTGGGCGTATCACGCTTAAATATAGCCAATTGACTATATGTGGTTTTAGTCCCCATCTGGGTTCTATACATCTTCTGCAGGTGGTCCACACTCTATAGGCCTTGTTCACTCTGCTTTCAATGTGTTCTTTCCAGTTAAGTTTCCTATCCAGGATCACTCCGAGATATTTGACCTTATCCTGAAGCCTCAACTCTGTGCCTTCCAGGACAGGAAGATCAAATTCAGGTATCTTCCTTTTCCTGGTGAATAGGCATAGGTCCGTTTTTCCAGGGTTTATGCTTAGGCCCCTGGGCTTTGCCCATTCGACAACTTTGCCCAGTGCCTCCTGAATTTTTCTTGATAAATACTGAGGGAACCTACCTGTGGCTATGATTACTATGTCGTCGGCATAGCAGACCACTTGGAGGCCTTCCTCCGTTAGAATCCTTAAGAGGCTGTTAACTACAGTGACCCACAGCAGTGGTGACAAAATGCCCCCTTGCGGGGTTCCCTGTAGTACCTTGCCTTCCACCTTTATACCCCATTGTTCACACCTTATGTACCTATAGCTCAATAAGTGTTTTATCCATCTCAGAATGGACCGGTCCACGTTAAACGAGCTTAAGGATCCTATAAGGGTTTCAGTGGAGACATTGTTGAAAGCTCCCTCGATGTCCACAAAAGCGGCGAGAGCATACTCTTTGGTGTCCAATGAGTTTTCTATACCGTACACTACCTCTTGCAGTGCGGTTTCTACTGATTTGCCTTTGACATAAGCATGTTGCTTATATGTAAGTGCTTCCCTTGGAATGTTCTCTTTGATCATGTCATCGCAGACGCGTTCCATGGTCTTGAGCATAAAGGATGTCAGACTTATTGGTCTGTATGCCTTAGGTGAGGTGTAGTCCTCTTTCCCTGGTTTGGGTATAAAGACCACCTTTCCCTGTCTCCAAGCCTTCGGCGTGTATCCTAATTGGATGCATGCCGTAAATAGTAAGGCTAGTCTGTGTTGCAGTGCATCCTCACAGCTCTGAATCATTGCTGGGAAGATGCCGTCCGCCCCTGGAGCCTTGTACGGATCGAAGCCATTTATAGCTTTCCTCACCATGTGATGGTTTATCTTTACTCCATCTCTATGCTCGTGCGTTCCTTTCCTGTTTGGTTGCTTATATGCCTCCAGACAGTCGGGAAAGTGTTCGCTCATCAGTATTTTTATCGAACTCTCCACGTCCCTTGCTGGAGCCCCGTCTTTCCCTGTCACTAGTCCAGGTTGCGAGTGAGTTTTCGATAAAAGTTTCTTGATTTTAGCTGCATCGTTTACTGAGTCAACTTGTTCACAGAATAATCTCCAGGAGTTACGCTTGGCCTCCCTGAGTTTATTCTTATATTGTTTTAACACTCCATGGTAGTCATCCCAGAGAGTGCTTGTGCCTAACCTTTTCGCCCGGTTGAACAGTGCCTCCGTAGGTCGCGCAGATCGGGTGTGAGCCAAGCTCTGTTCCCGGGAGGTCCTGTCTTTTTTAAAGGACAGGCTGCCTCGAAGGCTCTTACGAGTCCTTTTGTAATGATATAGGTTTCTTTTTCGATCCCTTTACATGTATCCAATAGATTCCTATCATTACATCTTAGCCAGTCCTCCGCTAGCTTCTTGAATTTTGGCCAGTTGGTGGCCTTCTTGTTTCTAAACAGTAGAGGTACCCCTTCTACCTTGTCTATTTTAAGACTGATGTAGACGTGATCCGAGAAGGAATGTGCCTTAGACACATGCCAATCCCTGACCTGCGCCACAGTGTCTTTATCACATATAGTTACGTCCAGCACTTCCCGTCTGTTCCTGTTTATGAAGGTTGCTTCGCACCCTACATTTAGGACCGTCAGGTCATTGGCGTTAAGATGCTGTGTAAGAAACAGTGCTGTCCCCCTACCATTACAGTTTGTACTACCCCAAGACGTATGGTGAGCGTTAGCATCACATCCTATTAATAAGCGTTTACCTGTTTTTTCTGCAAAGGCCCTCAGCGCCTCCAGTTCCTCCGATGGCGGTGGTTCTGGTGCATCGTACGGTAGGTAGAGGGAGGCCAGCATTAGGGAGGATCCCACCTCCTCCACCACCACCACGTCGACTGATGAGGGACCTGCGGAAGAGACCAAGTTGTAGCTTTTCTTACATATTATGCAGGTCCTGGGTCTACCAGGCCCTGCATTGTAAAATATTTGGAACGATGCGCCACCCCATCCAGAAACTTTGTTATCAACGGTCCAAGGTTCCTGTATTAGGGCAACGTCACACTTACCTGCCATCATCCTCTCAAGCAGCGCCTGCGTGGCTGCTCGACTCCGGTGTAGGTTGATCTGTGTGATCAACATACCAGAGACAACAGCAGGTCATCTTCCTGTGAGGAGGTGACCCTTACGTCCAGGTCCAACCCCTCCTCTTGTGTCTTTCCGTCATCTGTCCGGTGTGCGTTTGGACGGCCTTGGCCTTCAGCCTTAGCCCCTTCTGTCGGCCCACTTTTCACCTGTGGTCTGCCAGCACCCCCGGGGGCTGCTGAAACAGCGTCCCTTCCGGGTGGCTTATTGCCCACCTTTATGGTGACTGTGGTTGACAGCAGGAACACCCGTCCTCTTGTCGTGCTCAGTGTCCTCAGGGAGTCCTGGTCGATCCCAACTATGAGGAGATTGCCTTCCGACAATTCCTCACGGCGGAATACCTCCCATTTCTCCACATCTAGGCCGGAGTTCTGTTTTCCCAGCAGTTTCAAGATGGTACCCGATGGAAGCTTTGTGACGTGGCCACGCAGGAAGATGGTGCATTTCTTCAGCTCCGGGATGTCCTTCCTTGCGACTAGTCGCAATTGAGCTCCATCCCAAAGCTCCGGCAGATTGCCCACCATCCTGCGCAGTCCGTCTATGCAACCCTCGGTTGCCACCTGAACCAGGAATATACCTCTTGCAAACCGGTAGTGGTCGATTTGGAAAACCGGCAATCCATCATCGGATGCTAGGATAATGTCCATAAGGGCATCATTCCAAGCCTCCTCCAGTTTACCTTGGTTTTCATCACCGATTTTTCCTCCCAGTTTGCTCTTGTCTATGACGGCAAAGCTTAGTTTGTCGTCCCCCTCCTTGGCGGCCTCTGCATACGAGGTTCCGGCCCTAAGAACTCCGCCATCCGAGCGAGCCCGTTTAGCCACCACGCCTCCTTCCTTAGGTGGCTTACGCTGCCCGATTCGGGAGGCCTTAGAGGTGGTTGGTTGCTCTTTCTGACGGAGCTCCTTCCCGGTCCCTTGTGTGCCGCTTACCGTCACCTGTCGCCGTCTTTTCGCGTCCTGTGTGGTAAGTACCTCTTCCGGAGAACGGAGCCTCTTGGCGGAGTCCACTAAAGCGGCCCCCACCACGGTCCTTTCGCCGGAGGGTTTAGGAGTTGCCGATAACCTGGGTAGGCTGGCCTCCCCTTCTGCGGTCAACTTCTTCAGCCTGGCAGCTTTGCGCCGGGCCGCGCCAGATGGCCGTTTCTTGGGTCGGTCCAGCTTCTCCGTATCGGTCTTTGACGGACGGACAATCACGGTCACGTCTGAGTCCATCGATAAATCTGTTGGGTCCAGTAGGGTATCGTTCATTTTGTCTTCCCCCGTCTGGTCCCTGCCCACGTCCACGCTTGTCGTGTCTTCCGATCTTGTAGCAATAAATGCCCTGGTAGCCAAGTTGCCCACCACCAAGGCACTGCGGTCATAGGATGACGACGACTGGGAGCCCGCTTGCTCACTCACCAAAGCCGCCGGTACTGGGTATCCGTTCCCCTGCACCGTAAGGTTCTCCTCTCTATTTCCGTCCATGTTCGTTTTATTTTCAGGGACCGTACCCTTATCCAGTTTTGGTCCGCGGGTGGTACGTTATCCCACCTACCCAGCATGCCGAGGACATACCGAGCGATCCACTATCCGCCACCTGTGGACGCGTCCGATGGGAGACCCTGGCAACTCCTCACGGACGACGATTAGGTATTGTTAAAACATTTAATCTATAAAAATCTCCATATGGACGTCAGTTGTTGGGTTCCGTCTTAGGTGCTAAGTGCAGTGGAGATGCTACTGGAGAGTTAGATGGTCTGCATATGCCTGATTTAACTAAGAACTCGAACTCAGTTTTAGCTACTTTATACTTTATAGGATCTAAGCGCCTTGGCTAAGAAAATGGACGACTTCCGTAACGAGTCGATGCACCTTGAGGTGTTTAACTGGCTTTGTGTAATCTGATTCAGTGCTCAAAAAAGGAAATTATTTAAGTAATTTAGTTTACTGTTTCTATTGCAAATAATTTTGGAAGAGAAACGTTCCAGATTTGTGTTATAGCATTAACTGATAAATTTGTGAATGAATCAACTAGACGTTTGTGTTTGATATCAACTAGAAGTTCGTATTTACATAGAAAATCAGTACCTATTATTGGTCTCGTTATATCTGCTATGAGAAATGAGAATAAAACTTTTCGTCGTAGTCCTAAATGTACATTTAACATTTTTTTCAAACGTGGAAATTGTAGATCCATTTGCTCCTGTCAAAATAATATCAGTTCATAGTTTTGACTGCGTGTATTTTGAAGATGGTAGAACCGAAACTTCTGGTCCGCTGTCAATTGAAAATTTGAAGTCGTTGTCTATATCGTATATGAAAAGGCGACGAGTTGAAACGTCAACTAGACGACGGAAGATTTTAGTTTGTCCATTAATTTTGATTCCGTCTAAAATTACATGGTTCTTCACATTTAACAGTTTTATCGCCGAATCTATAATTGTAACGACATACCCAATTTGAAATATTCTGTCAATATTTTCTAGACCTTGGATTATTAAAACGTCGTTTTGGAAAACGATTACGTGACCGTGATCTTGGTCTATATTCCTTTTCTTTTAAATCTTGTCTAATAGAATTAATTTCCGTTGTCATTTTCGTTCTAGAAGTATGTTTTTACATAGAAAATCAGTACCTATTATTCGTCTCGTTATATCTGCTATGAGAAATGAGAATAAAACTTTTCGTCGTAGTCCTAAATGTACATTTAACATTTTTTTTCAAACGTGGAAATTGTGGATCCATTTGCTCCTGTCAAAATAATATCAGTTGATAGTTTTGACTGCGTGTATTTTGAAGATGGGAGAACCAAAACTTCTGGTCCGCTGTCAATTGAAAATTTGAAGTCGTTGTCTCTATCGTATATGAAAAGGCGACGAGTTGAAAAGTCAACTAGACAACGGAAGATTTTAGTTTGTCCATTGATTTTGATTCCTTGTAAAATTACATGGTTCTTCACATTTAACAGTTTTATCGCCGAATCTATAATTGTAACGGCATACCCAATTTGAAATATTCTGGCAATATTTTCTAGACCTTGGATTATTAAAACGTCGTTTTGGAAAACGATTACGTGACCGTGATCTTGGTCTATATTCCTTTTCTTTTAAATCTTGTCTAATAGAATTAATTTCCGTTGTCGTTTTTGGAAAATTTTCACACATCATATTTATAGTTTTAATTAAGTTTGTTAATATTATTATTTTATAGTTTTCAACTGAAGATTTTCATATTTATACACGAAACCTCATTTTTATTTATCAAAGAAAAGATCAACACATGGCATTAACATTTGAAAATGATTTCGGGTTTGTTAATGGCCACTGCTGCTGTTCTTGACGTAGTGCATACTGGACGTCCAATTTGGAGTCACTTTTTCGAGTACTGCTGGCCGCATGTCACAAATAACACGGGCAATGTTGGCCTCCAAGGCTTAATTGTTGCTGGTTTATCAGCATAAACCAGTGACTTCACGTGATCCCACAGGAAATAGTCGAGAGTTGTCAAATCGCACGACCTTGGAGGCCAATTGACAGGTTCATTTCTCGAAATCAACTTATCGTCAAATTTTGATTTTAATAAGTCGATGGTTGCCGTTTGGCAGGTAGCACCATCATACTGTTGTCAATCTCATCCAAACGGTGCATTTTACTGGATGCAATGGAGTCTGTCTCTTGTGGATTCCTATCACTCCATATGCGGCAATTTTACTTATTAACAAACTCGTTAAGCCAAAAATGAGCCTCTTCGCTAAACAAAATTTTGCGATAAAACAACGGGTCTGTTTCCAACTGCTCTAGACCCCAATCGGCGAAAGAACGACGCATATGATGGTCTCGTGGCTTTAATTCCTGTAACAGCTGGATCTTATACGGGTGTAGGCCAAGATCTTTGCGCAAAATTTTCCACATGGTGGACGGACAGAGCCCCAATTCCGCCTTCCGACGACGAATTGATAAATTTGGATCTTCTTCCACACTTTCATTTACAGCGGGAATATTCTCATCAGTGCGCACATTCCTTTGGCGTGTTGGAGTTATTACATCATTTAGACAGTATATGGTACGGAATTTATCCACAGTTCGACGGATGGCTTGTTCAAATGGACGATTATGTACACCATAAAATTCACGAAGTCGTCTATAAGTTGCTCGAATCGACGACTGATTTTCAAAGTAAATTTGGATAATTTGATAGCGTTGTTCAAGCGTGAGTCTATTCATGATGATTTGCCAGACTATACTGCACATAAATAATAACAAGAGCAGTCAGATGGACAGCTTGTATTGACAGTTGTCCCAATCGAAAGTTCTATCTAAGCTATAAAAACACCCTTTATTAGGTTATTAAGTATGTAATGTCCAATTGTCATAAGAGCTGAGTTTGAGAGTTGACACTTGACTATAACGGTTTTTATGTTTTTTCTTATCATGATGGTGCATCATTACTCGTTCGAAACATCAATGAAGTGTTTCGGGAAGGTGCAGCTAATCATCGCACCTTACGTCGTTGGTTTGATAAGTTTAGTTCCGGTGATTTTAGCCTTGCAAATGAAGCACGTTGAAGACCGGCGAGTAAGTTGGATAATGATAACCTGAAAGCTGTAGTGGAAACAGATACGCCTCAAACTACGCGTGAACTAGCAGCAGTGTTTAACGATTCTATTCCAACAATTTTGGATCACTTAAAACTTATGAGTTAAAAGAGCGTCAAAAAAGAAATCGTTTCAAAAATCGAATCATGATGCGTGATGAAGGGCATATTTGAAGCGAGTAAGTGCATAACTTTGCATGGTCTATTAGTTTCTTTTTTGTACATCATGTCCGCAATTTATGCGCATCCTTCTCGCATCTATTGCGATGCACCATTTCAGGTGATGTTGCTGTTTTTTTTCGTCCACCACCATAGCATTTGGCAATGCTGCCTGTATCATTATTACGATTTATGGTGCGATACACAAACATTTTATTCACTTTAAGATGCCTGAACTCACGAACAATAGCTGAAAACTTAAACGCAAATGCTTGTAAACAATATAAACAGCTGTCACTGGTGTGAATTTGACATAGTTGGTAATATCGCGATGCCAGATATACCGGTGTGAAGTTGGTAACATTTCAATCGGCTAACCTTGTGGTATGTTCAGTTGTCATCTTTAAGCACGAATACACAAGGTCTAACTATAAAAAAACCATAAACAAATAATCACCGACTTCTTCGTACAGTTACTCACAAAATTAAGCGTACACCCTAGCTCAAATAGGAAAAAGGTGAATACTGACCGCATAAGGCAATGGAAAATTTTTTTTAAAATACATATTAACAGATGAGGGTCCTACTATATAGTAACCAACATAAATTACTTTTTTTTTACAAAGAACACCCCACAACAATTTAAAATGTGGAAACTATCGCTAAATTCAGGTCACAAAATTAAGCATACACTTGGAAATTGAGCTAAAAATTTGTACTTCATTTAATCAATAAGGCGCTGTAAAACATTTTAAAGTTTACACAGCTAATGTATGCACGTTTTACAACTAATTTGGGTAAACTCAGTGTTTTATATTTTGTGTTGTGTTCGTAATGACGCCTACAAGAAAACAAACAACTCTTGAAATTAGAGAACTAGTAATAAAACTCTGTTGCCAAGGAAAATCGTATCGGAAAATTGGTGAAACCATTGATAGATCTCAAAAAATCGTTAATAAGTATCGGTATGAAGGAACAATACGAAATTCCGCAGGAAGAGGTCGAAAAGAATTGCTAACAGCAGTTGATGAGCGCAATATTGTTCGGAAAGTGTAAATAAATCCCAAGATTAGCGTTCCTAAATTAACAATACAAGTATCCAAAACCATAAATAAGTCTGTATCTACTGAAAAGTTCATCGTTTGCTTCAAAACAACAATTTCAATGGACGTATCGCACGCAAGAAGCCATTCACATCTCCTGCAAACAAAAAGAAACGATTGGAGTTTGCAAGAGCTCATGTTAACAAGCCTCTGAGCTTTTGGGAGAACGTAATGTTCACAGATGAGACTAAAATAAACCTCTGGGGCTCAGATGGAAAGCAAATTGTTTGGCGAAAACCAAATTCTCAGCTCCAAATCGCCGAAAAACTCTAACTTCCGCCTGTGTATTGGTTCCAACAAGACAATGATCCCAAACACATGGCGCATATAGTACGAGAATGGCTGCTATGTGATGCACCAAAGCAACTAAAAACCCCACCACAGTCTCCGGACATGAACCCAATAGAGCATCTGTGGGGTGAAATCAAGTCAAAATTGCGCAATGTACATCCCAGGAGCAAGACGGTATTAATAAGGGAAATAAGAAAAATATGGGAAGATATATCGCCATCTTTTACTCAAACGTTGGTTGCTTCCAAGCCACGGCGAATGCGGCGGTAAGATACGCAAGGAGGTGGTCATACGAACTACTAAAATTCGAAAATTTGTAGGATTAGAAACATTTTTCTTTAGTTTACTTTTAGTGTATGCTCAATTTTGTGACCTGAATTTCGCCTTAATTTTCTTATTTATAAATATGTTGTTGTGTTTTCTTTGTAAAAATAAATATTTATGGTGGTTACTACCTAGTAGAACCCCGATTTGTTAATATGAATTTTTTTAAAAAATTTCCATTGACTTATGAGGTCAGTATTTACCATTTTGCTATTTGAACCAGGGTGTACGCTCAATTTTGTGGGTAACTGTATCTAGATGATCAAGCAATAAACGCGGATATCGAAACCGCAGAAAATCCAATTAGCAATAGTCAATAAACACACAAAAATCAATTGTGAACCCTGCAACCTTTTAGATAAACCTCACGCCTAACAACCGCTCGCTATCTGACAAATACAGACATGAAAACTAATTACTGACACAAGGACCACACAATTTTAAGAAATAGGAACTAACAAGAACGAAAAAGAAACTGAAGATGGCACAACGCCGTCTCCAAACCAAACTAGGTGACGAAAATCGTTTCACAATATATTTGGAACGGAATATCTTTTTTGTGTAGAAAACCCAAAACAATTTAAACAAGTCTACAAAAGAATGTTTCCAAAAAAAAAACAGAAAGAGTGTTAACTTCAGCCTGGCCGAAGTTCATATACCCTAAACACTTGTACTTAGAAATTAGGCGTGGCAATGGTCTAATTTTTTTCTCAAATCCCAAATAGCCTCTGACGAAAGACAATATTCGTGCAAAATTTGATGAAAATATCTCTATTCGTTCTCCTGTAATCGAATTTTATTTTTCAAACTCAAATACATTCTACAAGCTGATAAATCTACAAGCTATAAGAATGGATTAATTTATATTTACTATAAAAAGTAGGCATGGCAATGGTCCGATTTTGCCCATTGTCAATACGAATGAGTTTCTGATGATAGACAACATTCGTGCCAAGTTTGATGAAGATATCTCTATTCGTTCTCTTGTAATCGTGATTTCCACACAGACAGACATACAGACGGACATGGCTATACGACTCAGGAGGTCACGCTGATCAAGAATATATACACTTTTCTATACCTTTCACGTATAATTTAATGCGTTACAAACGGAAGCAGTAAGTGAATATACCCTATTCACTTCGTGTCTAGGGTATAAAAATAAAAGTCTTTAGTAAAAGTTATTTTGTGACTTTTATTTTTAAGTCATTGATAGGAATTATTCAAAAGACTTTTTTGATAAAAGTTATAAAAGTGTATAGTAAACTCGAATTGCACATCTCTTTGGATCACGATTTTCTTACTTTCAATATTGTAAACTCGATATCCTTTTGATGTTATTCTTTATCCAACAAAGAGGCGTTTTCTAGACTTCGGTTCCCATTTATTTCATTTCTGCTTTGTTGCGAACGTCATCGCCAAACATCTAAATGTTTTCATGTGAAATACATACGGTCTTCTACCTGTCCATATTTCTTCGGAAAAATATTTCAGAAATTTGTGCAGAATTCTGTTTGCTTTATTTTTTGTTTAGTTAAGGTAATTGAATCAGACAAAGTTATACTCGTAAAGACATAATTGAGATCTGCACACGCGCTCTTTAATGGTTCGTTTTGAAGGAATGTAGATCGACAGAAACTTAGATGGACAAATTCATGGCTTCTGGATGTAAAACAAGGAACATATAAACGTTAGATAATAAATATGTAGAGCAACGACGCACAGTGAGTTGATTTTTTAAGAAGGCGGCCAAAAATCATTTTTTCACTATCACCGATTTTAAAATTGACTATTTCTTATGAAAGTAGATACCTGAGAACCTAGTGGGACAAAAAATTATGTCTCTATTTTAATGTTTTCACTAAAAACAGAGTAGTGTAAAAACTACTTTTTCGTCGTTTGTTAAAATTTACTGATTTCATTGCACATTTTCAAACTTTAGGTATACATATCTCGATCATTTTTAATGATATTATGTTCTGGTTTTTTTTTTACATAAAACCTTGCTATATTATTATAGTATTTGAAGGCAGTCTGGATAATGGTCCTATGTGCAACGGTTTTTTAATATAATTTTTTAAATAAAAGACCAAAATATAAGAAAATCTTATATTTTTTAGAGTATAATTTCTAAACATCGAGCTACGTCTAGATTACGAGCTAGATTTTCAGATAGAGGGAACTTTCCTATAAAAACAATACCAAACTTGGCTGCGTCGAGTTGCGCCTGCGGGAAACAGGCCATTTTATACGAGGCAAAGTCGGCAAATTAGTGAGAACAACGGATAATTGTTCGTTATCCTTTTATGTTAAAAGTATTTCTTAAGGGCGAAAAGTGCACAACAGGTATAGATTAAAGGCACTTTTAAACGTCACAATTGCTATTTAATTAAAATAGAAATATGACCTTCTACCTTTTTGTGTAATATATCAGCAGGTAACAGATTCGCTAGTAGTAAACACGAAGCCCAAACATCTGCTATATATTTTAAGAATTGTAGGTAGGTAGTCAAAAGCATAAATATGTATATGTATATATGTACTGAAATTAATTGTATGATCGTTAACTGTATGACTAGAAATTGAATTCTGGAAGAGTATTTAAACGGGTACAAATAGGTTCATTCCACATTATTCTTGAATCAATGGCCAAGTTCACATACAAAGATCGTGCTGACATTTATTTTGCTCGCAAGGAGGACGAAGATGTCGTCTGTCATATAACTAAGGATCCATATTTTCTTCAAAGTAATGACGAAGAGTATAGTGAACATAAGAGAAAAATAGTAGGTTTCCTAAATAACTTAAAAAAGCGGTACAAGGATGCTTGCCGAAACAAAGAGAGAATGATTCAACGTTTCCACACTTGGTTCGAAAATGAACTTGTGTTTGAAGAAGAAAATTTGATTGAAAAAACCAACAGCCAAAAGGGACGTCCTGCTAAGCCCCTTGAGGAATGCTCTGAACGATCCCGAAGGCGAAACCTTTGCATTATTAATGAAACGTTTTCCCAAGAAACCATAAAGGACTCATTTTTTCATCAAAGGAACCAATTAAAATAACCCCGAATTCAGTCGAGGAAAAAAAAAATTTTAAGATAGTTTAATTTAATGAAATTTTTTAAATAAAGTGTTCTTCAAATTTAATATATCCATAATTATTTTATTTGCAAAGATTTCGTTGGATTAAAAGCATTTACGATACTTCAATTATGCAGAATTCGATAAAAACTGGAGGTACTCGTGCTCAAACCTTATTTATTCTTGTCGTTATGACTCGATTTTTATCATCAAGGTGTCAGCTGAAAAGTTTGATCTATTTAACAAAAAAACTTCGTTGAAATATTCCCACGCGTTCAAAAGCTATAGATTTTTGGCCGCCTTCTACAAAAATCAACCCACTGTGCGACGCCATACAGCAGATTCAGGATAAACATAGCGTTGAGCATATTTCTGCGATTTGCGACATTTATTAACGTAAGTCGAGAAGCATAAGGTAGCAATCTTAATCTTTCCAAGGCTTTCGGTTGCCTTCTTTTTTAGAGGAGCATTCAGCAGCGAAATATCCAAAAATATTACAAGTAAAGCAATTGCGTTGTACATTCGTCTACTTATGTTATGAATTGTTCTTGGTTACTAAAGCATTATATGTAATTTCGACTCGGAATAGAAAATGCAGTCATTTTTACACCACAACTTTCTAGCGATATATTATCATTGGGCGATATGTATCCAGAAGTAGCTTCAGCAATGAACTCTATGAATGAAAATCAAGCTATATTTTTCGAATTTATCCAAATTCATTTCAAAACTTTTGATTTCATTGATTGATTCTCTAAACTATAAATCTGGGTCCTTAACCTTTTAGATACTAGGAAATATGATATAATACTTACTCTGAAATTATTGTGAATAATACAAATAAATTTCAGAGACAAAATACATTTGTATTTTTATCTTTTGCTTAAATACGGCAGGCAATTGATCCTAGCATATCAAAAACATTACACAAAACAATACGAAATGAATTACGAAAATATACCACAGTTTGAAGTTTGCTCAGCATCACACACCATTTGCAGTTTACATTTACGGAATAATTAAACAAATCGAAATCTAATTATTCACATAACACTTACTAAAAAACAATCTTAGTTTATTTTAAAACAATTTGTTTATGTCTGAGTATTTAATTAATTAACACATTTTATATTGTTTCGGGCATTGTAGGTATATCACCAGATCGTATAATATTCTCAAATGTTGCCGCAAAAGAGGAACATGTACGGCGAGGTCAGCTGGCAGATGTATGTCTTGATACTCCACTTTGTAATGGACATACTACTTCTATGGATGTACTATGGACTGGAACGCCTGTGGTAACACTACCAGGAGAGACGCTGGCATCAAGGTATTTATTTATTACATTTGATTACTTAGTGAACAAGATTTCATAATACAATATTTGAAGGGTTGCTGCTTCTCAACTGGCCACATTAGGATGTCCTGAATTAATTGCTCGTACAAGACAGGAGTATGAAGATATTTCAATTCGTTTGGGGACTGAACGCGAATACTTAAAAGCAACACGAGCCAAAGTGTGGAAGGCACGTGTCGAAAGCCCGTTATTCGATTGCCTGCAATATGCGAAAGGACTAGAACGGCTTTTTTTCCGTATGTGGGAAAAATACTCATGTAATGAAATACCAGATCACATTACAGCAGTAAAAAATAGTTAAATCTCGTTTAAGTTAAATCAATCAATTGTCACACAGAATTTAAAATATAAAATGTTTATAGACAATTTCTATACTTAAATTCTATTGAAGATTTATTTTTGTGATTTTTCTGATATTAAGAACTAAACGAAAATTTGATAAATATAATATAGCACTGTCAAAGTTTACAATTAGTTATGAAAACTATGAGTAAAATTGGAAGGAGGCAAACCATTACAGGTATTTTATTTGGTTTACAAGGTTTTCGCTCTTATTTTCTTACAGGTCTAGTCTAAAGTTTTACAAGCACGTGAATTGTGTAAAACATCGACATCGCCCGTATTAGGATTGAGCTTTTAATGAATCTTGCAATGAGACTTATTTTTTTCAGATAAAGCAGAATACAATTTTAATTAATCTTGTCTACTCGAAGGTACCCTTGGTTGTATAAAATTTCAAACTAATCTGGTAGTTATCAAGAACTGTGAGATATATGCTGCTGCTATAACGGTATATTTGTGGCTTAATTGTAATTTGTTTTTTTTTTTATTTGAATAGTAGTAGTAGTAGTTTTTAATAAAACGTTATATATATTTTCCTGTAAGCGGACTTTTTCAGTTGCTTTTCTATAAATATTAAAATTGTTTGTTTATTAAAAAGCGAATAAATAAGGATACGAATAAAGGAATATTCAGAATTCCCAACTCGGTTCAATTGGTTACTCGATTATACATTTTGAGTTGATTTGTTTTTTCCAGCAAGACTTTAAAAATGTTATTAAAATCCACTTTCGATCGATTAATTCAACTTCGTACACGGTTTATTTATTTATTTATAAAGGCTTTATGGCAATTTTCTCTTTACTTTATTGGAATTTATTTCTTTGAAAGTTATATCTCCAGTTATATAAAATAAAAACCACGTAAAAGAATGATTAACTCGCAGTGTCATTGCTTGCACACAGTTTTTCTCAAGCTGCAAACCAGGTTAAAAAAATTACCCAAACATACTATACCCGTCCGGACCCTCCGGGACCTTGTTCGTTTTCATTCATTTTTTTATTTATTTATTTATTTATTTAACCATCCAATTGAATACAAAATATTCTTACGGACTACATAAAACTAACATAAAAATCTTAGTTTATTTACAAAATTTTCTTTACTAAGAGTACAACTAAAGTCTAAATCCTTGCACACCGTGTTCGACAATCTCAGACAACGCGTTATGGGCTCATTTATAACATAGTTCACCCTTTGGAAAGGAACATTAAATGACTCATGCAATCTCAGGTATCTAGAAGGCAAGCGAAAGCCTACATGTTCCAGCAACTCAGAACATTTAATATCAAAGCAAATGATGTCTCTAATAAATGAGACACAATAAGCATTGCGCCGTGATGAATTAAAGATTTCAGATCCAACAACAAACACTTAGCACCGTACGATGGTAAAGCCCCATCCCAACGTAACATCGATATAAATCGAGTAAATCTTCCCCGAATCCTTTCTTTCCTATAGACAGAAGATGTATACATAGGATACTATACGATACAACAATATTCTAGATTAGCTCCAAACAACGACACATGTTTTTATTGTAATGGGATCCTTAAAATGCTTAGAATTCCTAATAATGAAGCCAAGAAGTGAATTAGCTTTTGCGATAATACTCAGAGCAATTGTGAAAACAGGTATTTCCGTCGGAAATTCTACGTTTTTCCCTTCCAGGTATCGCGAACAATTATCGAAAGGGTTAAACAAAATTCCGCAGAAAATCTACCTATCACGAATAATTTTTTTACGGACATTTTTTTGGGAATTTCTGTAAATTTTTCCGTCGTTTTTATCACACGGTGTTAAAATTATCAGTTGAAAAAACGGGTAGAAATTTTAAAAATTTGCAGTTTTTTAATTGACTTTTTTCAAAGGACAAATCGAACCAACTTGAAAAATTGGTTAATTTAAGGGAAGAGTATCCAGACATTGCCTCTGGATACACCAAAAGGACCAAGGAGGAGGTTGGAAAGTTTTGGACTACGGTAGAAAAAGAATTAAATGTTACTGGACCACCTGTAAAATCGAAGTTTGAGTGAAAATAAGGCTGATAGTTATTAGTTAAATTATAAGTCAAATTTTTTACTTACGTATTAAAAAAAAGTAATAGAGAACGTCTTTTTGTAATAGTTTTAGTGGATTTCTGAACCTAAAATTCAATTATAAATAAAAACTTAAGCAACGTTGTCTAACTCCTTATGCAGTGTGTAATTAAACAATTGTTTAACGAAATCTAATATATAAGGCTGTATATATGTATATAATTATATTAGAGTATATGTATATATGATATATTTTTATGAACAATAATTTATTATTCAATTCATGCACAATTATATATACAGTTGATCAATAATATACTAATAATTGCTAATTTAATACAATAATAATATACATATGTATATGCTACAAATAATTTCTTTTCTAGGTTTGGAGCACTACCGTGAAGTTACAACACGGCGAAAAACCATTTTTTTATTTAACATAGGCTGTTAACTAACATAGCATTAACATATCACTAACATAGCTGTAACGGCGGCGAATATTATAGTAACAGAGGTGAAAATTTTACGAATTCACCTTCATTATAGGTGAATGTAACACTAACAGATATTCAGTGGAGGATCAAACCAATGTTAGATTTTCTATGTGAAATTAAAGTAAACACGTGTACGTAATTTTAAAACGAGTTTAATTTAATACGAATAATTCTTCCCTTGTTCCACTATTTTATTTAAATCCTTATATACTAAATTAAATAGTAGATAGATAAATAAACAAGAAAAAAGTATAAACCATAAGGAATTATTATATAAATATATATGCATATACATATTATTACTGTTCCTCGATATTGAAGAGAACAAAAAAAAACAAGGTCACCAAACTTACACAGGGTGTAAACCGATGGCCAACCTTCATTTGGGTGTACCTTGGTTAAAATCGCTTCGTTGAGATTTGAGCAATTTCATTTGCAGTTTGAGCCTCATATGAAAAATATACTGTTCGTCGATTTTGAAGAGAACAAAAAAAAAACAAGGTCACCAAATTTATACAGGGTGTAGACCGATGGCCAACCTTCATTTGTGTGTACCTTGGTTAAAATCGCTTCGTTGAGATTTGAGCAATTTCATTTGCAGTTTGAGCCTCATATGAAAAGAATACTGTTCGTCGATTTTGAAGAGAACAAAAAAAAACAAGGTCACCAAATTTATACAGGGTGTAGACCGATAGCCGACCTTCATTTTGGTGTACTTTGGTTAAAATCGCTTCGTTGAAATTTGAGCAATTTCATTTGCAGTTTGAGCCTCATATGAAAAGAATACTGTTCGTCGATTTGATTTTGAACAAAAAAAAACAAGGTCACTAAATTTATACAGGGTGTAGACCGATAGCCGACCTTCATTTTAGTGTACTTTGGTTAAAATCGCTTCGTTGAGATTTGAGCAATTTCATTTGCAGTTTGAGCCTCATATGAAAAGAATACTGTTCGTTGATTTTGAAGAGAACAAAAAAAAACAAGGTCACCAAATTTATACAGAGTGTAGACCGATAGCCGACCTTCATTTTGGTGTACTTTGGTTAAAATCGCTTCGTTAAGATTTGAGCAATTTCATTTGCAGTTTGAGCCTCATATGAAAAGAATACTGTTCGTCGATTTTGAAGAGAACAAAAAAAAACAAGGTCACCAAATTTATACAGGGTGTAGACCGATAGCCGACCTTCATTTTGGTGTACTTTGGTTAAAATCGCTTCGTTAAGATTTGAGCAATTTCATTTGCAGTTTGAGCCTCATATGAAAAGAATACTGTTCGTCGATTTTGAAGAGAACAAAAAAAAACAAGGTCACCAAATTTATACAGGGTGTAGACCGATAGCCGACCTTCATTTTGGTGTACTTTGGTTAAAATCGCTTCGTTAAGATTTGAGCAATTTCATTTGCAGTTTGAGCCTCATATGAAAAGAATACTGTTCGTCGATTTTGAAGAGAACAAAAAAAAACAAGGTCACCAAATTTATACAGGGTGTAGACCGATAGCCGACCTTCATTTTGGTGTACTTTGGTTAAAATCGCTTCGTTGAGATTTGAGCAATTTCATTTGCAGTTTGAGCCTCATATGAAAAGAATACTGTTCGTCGATTTTGAAGAGAACAAAAAAAAACAAGGTCACCAAATTTATACAGGGTGTAGACCGATAGCCAACCTTCATTTGTGTGTACCTTGGTTAAAATCGCTTCGTTGAGATTTGAGCAATTTCATTTGCAGTTTGACCCTCATATGAAAAGAATACTGTTCGTCGATATAAAAAAAGGTAAACATCAAACTCAGAAAATAGATTTATTTTATGTTATTCTTAACACCAATTTCAAAACAGTCGTTCTTTATTGTAATAAAATAAAAAAAAAAATATGCTGCTGCATATTCTACATATGTTCATAAGCTATGACTTTAAAAGAGGGTTGAATTAGTGAGCATGTTAAGTTGATTAACCTGTACATATGTTATGTTATATTAACTTGATTAATATATACATACATATGTTATGTTATATTAACTTGATTAATATGTACATACATATGTATGTCTCAAATTCTTATACATATATACAGGGTGATTCACATAGACGGGCATACATAGGTTGAGTCGATACAAGAAAAAAAATCGTATGGGAGAGGTGGACTCAATTTCACCTCGATTAGGCAGGAGGGAGTTGGTCTAAAAACCGAACTTAAATTCGAAAAAACATATTTAAAAAAACGGTAATAACTCGATCATTTCTAAATACTGATTTTGAAGGCCAAATGTCCTCACCTGGGCCCTCATTTGCAATTATGTCAAACCGTTTTTGACCGGAAAGCTCTATGTTCTGTAGTTTGTTAGAAAGTTTAAAATTAACAGGTGTAATTTCGTCTCAAATACCAATTTCTTAGGTATTTATGTTTAAAACAGTTGCAAAATACCCAAAAAGAGTGTTTTGGGGAAGAAGTATATTACATAAATAGGAATTATCCAGGTTTTTTTTTTTCGATTTTATGTTGGGTTTTTAGAAAATACCCCTCACGCCTAAATAGGGTGAAATTGACCAGGAATTGATTTTGTCTCGACTCAACCTAAGCCCTAGTCTTTTGTCCTTTCGTATTAAAATCACCCTGTATATACCAAGCACTAAGCTAGCACCATCTAATATGTTATGTTGTTGCTAATAAGCACATAATCTCTCTAACCTTTGTGTTTTGTTAGCTTGTTATAAACAAAGTCAATTTTTTCTTAAATGAGTTTTAATATCTAAAACCTGATCAGATACATTTTGTAATAGTCAGAAGATCTAATCAGATTTCGAATTCGGAAACTACAAGTAACTGTCGTATAACACAACACAGAATTTTCTACGAAACTATCTACCGTGTTATAGGAGGTCCCTGTATTTTTAAAAAAATTTACTGAACATTTCATTGCACCTCACTTTACTTTTTATACAGATTGCCCATATGATTTTCTTTATTTTAAAAAAGTAGATGCATTTGGCATTCTAAATACACTTGTGGAATTTTTTTAAATGATGTGAAATTATCAAATATTAAAAAGTAGTTCATATAGAAATGACGCAGGAGTTAGGTTGAAAAATTGTAAAAATGTGAACATTTTTCCGTGCATCTCATAAATTCTGATGGAATATCACTGCAATATTCAAGAATAAGAATATATGTATGCTTACCTCCATTTTAATGAAAATATATCTCAATATTGTATTAAATAAATATGTATTTAGTGAAAAGCTTTTTACTTATGGTACAAAATCGTTGCTAATAAATTTCGCTGTCCAAAATTCTCAAGAAATCGCTTTCATTTGAATTAATCGTTGTTAACCAACGATTTGTGTAGCATTGCCAATCACCATAATTATATAATTGTATAAGATTTGTATACCAATATTTACGCTCATACGCTTCTTTAGAAAGGTACTTATAATTAATTTCTTAAAAAAAGTACATTCTCAGATAAAATCATTGATAAAATAAAATTCAATTAAAATTTTGGAACAAATTTACCTTTACCTTACAAATTTAGTTTTTCCGCAAAAGTCGGAAATAATGGTATTACTCAGAAGTTTCGTGTTGTTGTAGTTTGTTGTTGGACCTGCAACAACAACAGCAGTTGGGGAACTCTTGTCTGGTTTCCGATCTATGGCCCTTTAAAGTTTGGAAATTTCAGACCTATATCTCCTACACTGCAGAAAATAGCTTCATGTCATTGGTGTCCTTGGAAAGATATTTGAAGTATCCTTCATTATTGTAAAATAAAATTTTAATAAAAACCGTTTACTTTCTACCGTCTATATGATTTCTTTCTACTATAATATATTTTTTTTAGAGGGAAAATAGTATTGATTCAATTACAGATTGACATACGTTTAAAAACTTACAACAATAAAACTTTTACTGGTCAGTTTGAACCGAGAAAGTATATAACATAATTTAAAGTATTAAGAAAACCTTTTCTAGCTCACCTTGTTTAGGAGATAACTAACGTTTATCGACAGCACTTTTTAAACCTTTAAATGCTTCGAAAACCAAGTTCACCTAACAGTAAAAAAAATTTTTACAGTTTTAGCTAAATTTTACAAGTTCCGAAGAATCTAAGTAATAATTTTTTTACGTTTGTTTTTATAATTTATTTCAACATGTTTGTACGCTCCTTATAAATCTAACAAAAACGACAAAAGGGTTGTGGACGAACTTATGAATAGCTCTCATAATTCCAAAAGAGTCCAAAGACTCGAACCTTAAAAGGCAAAAGGGTTGTGGTCTAACTTATGAATAGCTCTGATCATTCCAAAAAAGTCCAAAGACACGAACCCTAAAGCGTCAAAGAAGGTGATTAACTTTGATCTGTTAATAATTATTCGCCGTAAATGTAAAGTATCAGCAACTCTGTTAAATGGTTTTCGCCGTGTTTTTAAAAAAATGTTGTAACTTCACACCGGTGTTTGGAGCGACAAAAAAAAAACTGACTGTCTAAGTGCATAGCAAAACCTAGATGTCGATCAAAAGTTACGCCAAGATCTTTCTTCTCAGATATTATATTAATATTTTCGTCACGATTCTGTATTGAAAACTCAACTGGACAGAGCTACGTGAAAAAGATAATACAGCGCACTTGGATATATTGAGAAATAAACGGTTGTTCTTACACCAAATCCTGTATTCGTAATGTGGGGGTGTGATTGTGAAGGTGCATGGCTGCAGTTAACCATTGGTCCTAGTTTGAACCATCTTCCTTTGCAAAATTACGTAAATATTCCGCTAAGGGTGTGTGGCTCCTCTCTAATCAACCATTAGCTTCTAGATCATATGGAGTTATATGTAATTTTACTCCATACATAATTATACCCTACACCTTAAGGTAAGGGTATATTCACGTTGTAACGAAATGCGTAACGCATAGAAATAGAGACGATAGGTATAGAAAAGTATATATATTCTTGATCAGCGTGATCTCCTGAGTCGATTTAGCCATGTCCGTCCGTCTGTCTGTCTGTTGAAATCACGATCACAGGAGAACCGGTGAAGATATCGTGATGAAATTTTACATAAACATTGTTTCTTGTGGTGAGCAGGTTGGTATTGAAAATGGGCAAAATCGGTCCACGACCACGCCTATTTTTTATTAAAAATGTGATATCAGCGTTCGTTTTTGAGCTATTACAACAAAATTCATTCCTGGGTATAGAGTAGCATTATCCGTGAATATGCCAAATATAGGCATGATCCGCCCACTTTTAGGTTACACAAGCAAAAGAGGGTTATATTGTTAAATATATAAACTTCCTGAATACATCTTTAGATAACAACTTGTTTTACAAAAAAACATTTTTACATCAAAACTGGTTGCGGTCCGCCCACTTTTACACTACGTATACAGTATAGCAGTATGAAACAATTTTATTACCACGGAAAAAAAGTTTAAATGAACACAATTATAAAACAACTAAGGTACTTATTTTGTTTTGAAAAAGGTAATGACCACGCCTACTATTTATACAGAGGCGTAGCTAGGTCTCATGGAGCCCGGGACGGTTAATCAACTTGTAGCCCCAAAAATTCCTAGAATGCAATAAGTCAATACTTGATTTCCACAACTGCCGCCCCCGACATTGTGCCGCCCAGAGTGGACCGCCACCCCCGCCCCACCCTAGCTTCGGCACTTTTTTTAAAACTTTTAGGTGTAGGGTATCTAAGATTCGGCCAGGCCGAATATAGCTTTCTTACTGGTTTTTTAATAATTTACATTATCCGAGAATAATTTTGAAATGAAATTGGTCCCGTTATCTGCAATTACTGTTCTGTGTGATTCCGTAACGCGATTTTTACCTTGTCGTAAAAATACGTAGAATGTCCATTTAAACTTTATCAAATGGGTGGTTTATGTGTTAAAATTGTACCATAGGCATTTTTGTTAATTTCGAACCTTTGTTCGCTTGTCATTTCAGACAGCTTTTTACATATTCTTTAATTCTGTTTTTGCATGCCTGGTCATTTAAATCCCTGTCTAATTCGTAGGCCAAAAATAAAATATAATAATAGCAAAATTTAAACTAAAAACATTAAGAGAATAAAAAGGGATTTATGCAATAAACAAAGAATGAAGAATGTTTCTGAAATTATTTCTAGATATATAAAAATCAATATTTAGAACATTATCAGAACATAGCTTATTTAATTCTAACATAGCTCTTGTTAAGTTGACCATAGTTGGTCCGTGAGAGCTTAGGATAAAAGGTATATTTAACACGTGGTTGACGTGGTGGAATGAAAAACAAAAGCTTGGTTAGCAAATGAGAGCAATCAATAAAACCGGATGCAATATCGAAAACAAACGTCAAGGATAGCAATTTGATTCTAGTTACAAGAGTTTTTAGGCCAAGAAGCAAACATCGAGAATTATTAGAAGGAAGTTCACTGAACTCAATCAGTCGGAGAGTAAACTTGGAAAACTTTTTTTGTATTCTTTCAAGGCGAGCATTATGTAGCTCGTAATAAGGATTCCAGATATATTCAACAACAGATCTAACATGGGAAATATATAATGATTTCAAAGTTAATGGATCATGAAACTCTAAACTGTTCCTACTTATGAACGCAAGACGGGAGTAGGCTTTAGGGATTATATAGGACAGGTATTGGATGAATGTGAACTTGCAGTCAAACAAAACTCCAAGGTCAAAGACTTCAGATAATTTCATTAATGGTATGCTACCTAGGGAGAGGCCAGTCAATATAGGATTCAAAGATTTAGAGAGCACTCCAGACCTGAACCTTATTTAGATCAGATTGGAGTTTTAAAGTATCAGATGCATTTTTAATTTTCAGAAATATCTTCAAGTCATCGGCATAAGTGAGATGCAAGGAGTACATGAAGCAGCTGGACAAGTCATTGATGAATAAAATTAAGAGTAGGGGACCTAAAACACTGCCTTGCGGGACCCCGGAGGATGCATGATAGGGACTGGAATTAACTCCGTTCACGGAAACACAACATTGTCTATTTGTTAAGTAGGATTTAATCCAACTTAAGAAGCTCGAATGGAAGCCCATTTTAGAGAGCTCAGCAACAAGAGAACTATGACACACTTTGTCAAACGCCTTACTAAAATGAGCATAGACACAATCAACCTGTAATCTAGTCTCAAAGGCTGATATACAGTAAATATATAGAAAAAGTCACAAGATTAGTAACAGTTGACCTGCCAGAAAAATAAAGCCAGATCAATAAAGCTGGCATCCATCAGAGATTTTTTTAAAATAAGACAAAGGTTTGCATAACGCATCTGCACACTTCTTCAGCAGAAAAAGGGGAAAAACCATCCAGATCAGATTTATAGGAATTCTTACACGCAATCAAAGCATTTACAACATCTAACTCGGACACATCGAAGGAACCGATATTTAAAATTGAGTCAATTTTATCTAAAACTGAAACTTCGTACCACGGCTTACTAATCTCAAAATTAGATTGAAAAGATTCCTTGAAGATGTCATCTGTGCATGATATAGAGCTAGACACTACATCTTTTAAGAACATGGAGGAGGTCATGAAAGAGCCCAATTGCTTAGATTGAATGAATTTCCAAAAACAATTTGCTCAGCAATTGTTGTGCAGTGAAATCTATTTCCACTTCATCTTTGTTGGGTTTGTCCTCCTCATCAGACTTCTCACTCAAATTGCATTTCGTTATAGTATCTTCATTTTCAAGATCGCCATCATGGTCCGAGTCATCCCATTCACAACCCAAAATAAGGAACTAGTTCCCAATGTTGCATATATGGAACATCAGGTAAAAAACCATTCTGAGGAAAACAATAATTGATTTTATTGCCCGTAATTAATCGATTAATATTTTTTACACTTACCTTTTTTATGATTTGTAACAACGGCGATGTTTCAATAAACATAGGTATCAATATTAACACTTTAAAAAAAGGCACATAAACAACAATTGTAAAACTTTTTTGGACACGCTGGGTGTGAAAGGGTTAAGAGTTTATTTTGTTTTTTAACTCCTGGAACACTTTTCTCGTTTTTGTGCAGGTCCCTGCTGTAATGTCTTACTAAGTGTTTCCTCTGTTAAACCTTTTTTATTTAATAACCCGCTTAATTTTTCATTTTCGTCTTCTATATTCTTTATTATTTCCCCCTGATACTTTTTTCTATTACATTATTATCGTATCTATTTTTTAGTGGTGTAAATTCCCTTTTCCAATCTACTAGTTGTTCTGATTTATTTATGCTTTGATTTAAATTTATAGTAAGTAATTCTGTACTATTGCGTCAGCTCTTTCAACACTTGCAATTTTTCCTAGTTCTCCTAGACTATTAACTCTAAATTTTCTTTGTTTCCTTCAGTATTCCTTAAAATTGCCCACATTCTTTGAATGCATTCTTGTAACTGTCTTTTTAAGTCTTTATGTATTTGTTGTAATTTTAAATATTTCTCCGGTTGCAAAAACTCGGATTAATAAAATTTTAGGATGTATTTTTTTTTTGTTTATATTAGTGTGAAATTGTACATGTTTCCTACTTATCATCAAAATTATATTGTTCCGTGATATTCGATAACGAAAAATTAGCATCATTATTATGTAAACTAATTGTTGATTTTGTATGTACACATCGGTCGACGAAAATTTGTTTTTGTCATTGAAACCAATTTTTTTCATTTATTTTAATAAATCGGGTACAGTAAGAATATAATTCTTTCATATTTAGTACATACAACATAACAAATTTAAATTTACGGCTCTCATTACAAAATACAATTATAACAAAATAAAAAAGAAAATAAAATAAAAAACAAAGTTAACTTCTGTTATTGTCTACGAAACTATGAAGCCATAATGGTTTAGTTTTACACTTATGTTTAAATGTTTAAATAAATAAATAAATATAAATAATGTTTTATAGGAAAATAAGTTGTTATGTAAAGTTTTATTCAGCAAGTTTATATATTTAACAATATAACCCATCTAAGACCCCCTTTTGACTGTGTAACCTAAAAGTAGGCGGATCATATATTTGACATATTAACGAATGTTACTCTATACCCAGAAATAAAATTTTTTTGTCATAACTCAAAAACGAATGCTAATATTTTAATAAAAAATAGGCGCGGTCGCTGACCGATTTCCATTTTCAAGACCAACTGTACATCGATCAAAATATTTCTGCGAAATTTCATTAGGATATCTTCAGCGGTTCTCCCGTGATCGTGATTTCGACAGGAAGACGGACGGACGGACATGGCTAAGTCTACTCAGGAGGTTGTATATACTTTCCTATATTTATCTTCTTTATTTCTATGCGTTATACATTTCCTGACAAATTGAATAAAACCTTAACCTAAGGTAGGGTATAAAAATAAAATAAATAATAACCAGAAAGAGTGCTAGCTCTGGCTTGGTTGACGTTCATATACCCTACACATGTTAGGCGTGGCAATGGTCTAATTTTTTATTTTTAATAGCCCGTGATGACAGAATATTTGTGTCGAATTTCATGACCATACCTCTATTCGATTTGCTGTAATCGAGTTTTTTTAAATTAGTGAAATTTCAACCCCAAGTTAGCTATACAAGATTTCAAATTGAGCTATAAGCATGGATGAATTTATACTATCTATAAAGTATGCGTGCAATGGTTCGATTTTGCCGGTTTCAAATACCGATGATAGAGAACACCCGTGACAAATTTGATTAAGATATCTCTATTCGTTCTCTTGAAATCGTGATTACCACAGACGGACAGGTCTAACTCGACTCAGGAGGTGAAGGTGATCAAGAAGTCGTGCTTCTGAATGACGGTCGTAAAGCTTATACACAAATACATAGTGATTTTACATTAGATGTTTCCGAATATAAATAGCTACTTCATCAACCCCTCGACAACCTCCATAATTTCTATATGTTATAATTATTCAGTCAACACACATTATCAGTTACATCACTACACAAAGTAGTTTCGGACACACATAATATCGACCAATGATTCATCAAAGGTGTATTTGACAAACTTGTCTGCATCGTGAATTTCCATCGGAACAGTTTTCCGGCGGAATCATTATTATCAACAGTATATAGACGAAATATTGATTCGAACATAACTTCGAAATGTTAAAATTGTCAAATGCAAAGTTTTAGTTTGCGTTGTTATTAGTTTGGAATAACTCTTTGCAAAAAATAAATAGAACAATGTTTAGAAGTGCAGCAATATTTTATTTAACGCAAGAAGAAGATCAAGAAGAAACTCAAGTGGCGAGAAGACTCAGAAGAAAGTTTAGGGATTGCACCAATCCCCTAGAACTTCCGCAAGCACTGTGAGTATAGTTATTACTTCGCAATATCCGTAATACATTATTTAAAATAATAATCGGTATTTCAGCTTCAATAAATATTACAGATTAAACAAAGAAATGTTTAAATTTTTTCTGGATGTTCTTTCCGATTCTTTGCCGCCTCCAGGTGTTGGAAAAGACTTCGAGGTTGGACTTGCTCAATCCACGTTTTCCGAATGCCTATCTAACGTATTAAACATATTAGACGAAAAATTATGCGAAAAGTGGATTTGGATGCAAGCTTCGGCTGACGATAAGAGAGCAACGAAAACCAAATTTTACGAAAATCTTCGCCTACCGGGAGTGATTGGCTGCATTCATGGGACACACATAAAAATTAGACCGCCACCTAAAAACAAGCATGCGTATTATAATAGGAAACGTTTAACGTTTTCTATTTTAAAGCCAATTCTATTGCATCACCTTTGGAAGGCGAAAATATCACGATTCCTACAGAAGACTTTTCTGACATTGAAGCGATTTCCGAAAATTCTACTTACAATTCAACGGCGTCGAATAAGAAGCGAAATTGGAATAAGTCTTTGATTTTTTAAGTCTTATAGTTTGGTGCTTTAGTTGTGTTTATTTTACAATGCTTTTGTAATTTATATTGAATTGCATAACTATGAAACTAATAACTATTACGAAACTGACTTCATATAAGTTTTTCTGCTTTTGCTTTTGAAGTTCTAACTTGTCCAGTTTCACTTGCAGCTCCCGCTTCCTGATCTTTTCTATCTTCAAGTTGTGATGCGTTGTTTCTTCCAGGATTAATTTCTTTATGCGGTAACTGCTCTGTAAACCTCTATATATTTTCTTAATGTTACTCTGTAGATCCGTATTATTTTCTTTCATTAAGTCAACTGCATTTGCGACTTTTTCAACTAGTTCTTTATTTAGTTGAAATTCTTCTTTAAGAATTTGAGTAGAATCTCTTTTCAGCTTTTTTGAATAATGCTCCTGGAATTTTTCTCTATGTAGCTTGTAGCTCTCTATGTCCAATTCTGCAGGATTGCCGCAAATATCTTCCAATTGCGGCAAAACTGACTCAAGAAAATCTTCATCAGCATCAGGAACGCGTTTAATGACAGGTGGACTGTATCGTTTGGCATTAATT
This sequence comes from Myopa tessellatipennis, assembly GCA_943737955.2. Lineage (NCBI taxonomy): Eukaryota > Metazoa > Arthropoda > Insecta > Diptera > Conopidae > Myopa > Myopa tessellatipennis. The sequence continues at coordinate 19,733,067 of OX031315.1, forward strand.
TTTCCTTCTACGGACTCACCCATGCCGCTGGTTTTAAACAAATAATATATAAATTAAATAACAATTTAAATAAACAACAAATAAATTAAAAATAACAAATAAATTTGCTGTTTCTCTTCTGTTCATTTGCTGTTTTGTTCTGAAAATGTAGCTGTCAGCACCCATTTGGCTCGTGACAAAATTGTAAAGAAAAGAGCTTTTAGGTGACAGACAGAATATGAATATTGACAATTTGCTAAAAATCTGCGCTGTCAACTAAAAGTTGACAACGAGAATTGCCCTGCATATTTCAAAAATGAATTTGAAATTTTTTATGAACCCATCGGAAGAAATTATAACAAATATTAAACAATAAAAAAATAACACAATATTTTTATTGCAGTTAAATTTTTTCAAATACGGTTAAATAGCAAATAATTCTTAAACTTTTTGAGTCCATATAAAGAAGTGCACTGCAAAATATGAAGTTCAGGTAAGGGTTTCTCCTTGCGCAATACATGCTTCAAGATAATCAATTCTCCTTTCTAGAGTGGTAAGCTTTTCGTTTAATACTGCCAAGCGTGATCTACAAGACATATCTGTAAAGAAAAAGAAAATGCACATACATATATGTACCACAAAAATGCAGGAATATTTTCACATTTATGTAGAAGTCACTTGGCGTTTTATTGTACTTTTTTCGTTTGCATTTTTATTAAAATAAATTCGGATTTTATTTTATTACAAAGTAAATTTTATTTTACCAGTGGCTATAAACTGTCAAACCGGTGAAGATATCGGAATGAAGTTTTGAAGAAATATCCATTGTTGTTTGTATTGAAAATCGGCAAAGTCGGTCAACGACCACGTTCACTTTTTATTACCAATGGGACATCAGCGTTAGTTTTTTGAGATATGACAAAAAATAACATTTCTGGGTAGTGTAACATTATCCGTTAATGCCACTTGCCTTAAGAAAAAGGTACTTATCTTCCATCGTACATCCATTTTACTTCACTTCATTCCGCAACGGTCTATTTCATTTCAATAAAATGTTTCAAGGAACATATATTGTTATCTATCAAGTCGTATACTAAACTGCATTACTTTAACAGGCTGGTATTATAATTAATTCTATTAAACGTCTGAAATAGATCCGAAATCCAGTAGTTTACATTTCGACGATGATTCAACATGCAGTCTTCTTTTCCCCTCCTATGACTATTATTGAATCCTATTCTTTTTGTGGTTTTCTTTAATTGCTTTGAACACGTTCTGTTCACAATTCAAACACGTCTTTTATTTTAATTTGCAAACAAATTAAGAAGCTAGTTGATGTATGCTCACCAAATGAATTTAAAAAGTCAGTTATTCGTTTAATGCTGGCAGTTATGACATCGATATACTCTCTGTTAGCCCAATCTTGGTGAATTTGTTTTTGAATTGCATCACTCAGCATGTTCATATTCCAATATTCTTACAAATATTAAAATGTACATTTTAATTATTTACTTATAATATTAGGGGAATTCACACCGATTGGATATATTGGGTAGAAACATTTGCTCGATTGGTATAATGATTACTATCGATAACTGGGAAACTCTTAAGCGCTATGCTGTAAACACATAGAATGTAGCTCAGCTAAATCGGTCTCAGCAAATTGTCAAAAAGCTGCGCTGCTGAGACGCCGCAGAGAACAGCTGGTTTAATTTTTATAAAATCAAACCGCAAAATCCATTCTGAAAATAAAAACTAATAGCTTAATTAATAGCTTAATTTAATATAATTAACATTTAAAAACTCACACAGTACGATTTAGCCTCAAAATAATAACTCAAATCTCAAATACCATGGAAACAATCATAAAGAGAAGGAGAATAAGAGCAGCGACAGCGAAAAAATTGGAAAATTTTCCAAAATTGTCGCCGTCATTGGCAGAGGCGGCGGCTACCTTTTATTTTTTTCTCGTTTTCCATAAGAGCCTGTGTAATTTTGACAAGATGCAGCTACAATGTCGCTGAGCTACATCCTAAGTGTTTACTGCATTAAACACAATCGCAGCAACAACAACATCTCAATCAACAAGAAATTCCATGGCGTTAATTATAATGGCTGGGCAATGTTGCTCAGCAACAAAAATTTCATATGTCAAATTCTTAATGGTGGGTGTCACACTCGGACACTTGAGGCTTAGAAAACCTTTAACTGTTTTTTACCTTTTCGCCAGCATCCTTTTTTAGAGGAATTTCCATGTTGTAAAAATGAACATGTTGAAAGGGTTGACACAGGTTTTCTGCCTTTTGTTTTTTATTTATAATTCTAAGAAATGTAACCTTTCTTTACAGTATCTTAGGAAAGAAATAATTCAGTATTTTTCAAAAATAAATTGCTTGTAATAATAATGCCTTGAACACATAGAAAATCGCATTGCGAATTATTCGGTGCGAACTGTCAGAAATCTGCTGCCGCAGCGAAGTTTTGGCTTGTCAAAGTCGATATAAACACAAAAAAATAAGAAGAACAAGAGCGACGGCTGCGAATAAATCGCATCTGCCTGCGTACGAACTGGATCGATCGCAGGCAGATGCGATTTATTCGCAGCCGCAAGCAGAGGGAGCAACGTAATTTTATTTTTTTCTCGCTTCCCATAAGAGGCGGTGTAATTTTGGCAGTTCGCACCGAATAATTCGCAGTGCGATTTCTATGTGTTCAAGGCAGAGATAACGAGATTGGAAACTTAGAACAAAACAGCTGTTCAAAAAAACAGCAGCGTGTTGTTTCTATAAATTTTCTATGCAAACTCACCCGCCAAAAGCATAAAAAAAAGCATGGCTCTCACTCTGGCCAACATTTGGATATTCATTAAATTTCACACACACTTTGTCATCACATGTTTACGACTGTTGAAACCAAATGAGAAACCACAGTGTGTAGCCACCGATGGTATGGAAATACTAGTAGTGAAACCGTTTGAAAAGATATGCGCTTAGCCAAGCTGATTTCATAACTAACTGAATCCGTGGTGAAACATGAAACAGCTGATTTTTTCAACATACTGAAAGACAGAAACACGAACAACAATATGGTAGCTCTCACGTATAGTGTATATGAATTCAACAGCTCATAGAAAATAGACGTCAAACCGATTTTTGAAGGGGCGAATTCGAAGTGTCCTATCTCATTATCTCTGATTCCCACAATGCAAATCCTCCAGGGCAAATAAACGTGTCGCTTGTGCGATGCGAATGTTCTTCAATTTTTCTAGGGACACTAGAAAACAAAGTTGCGTTTAGTGAAAAAATATTTATTGTCTGAATGAGGTATGCAATGTCATCATATTTGAAAGTAAATGTATACAAATTTAGGAAAAAAATATGAGTTGATGAAGTGCTCAAATTGGGTTGTTGTTTTTGTTGTTGATTCTTACGCTAACTTCAATAACAATATCAGTTTCTGGCGCTCCCGTCTGGTCACCGACTTTAACACCTTGACTTTAAAAATTTAGGATCTATAAATTTCTAACTTCTTCTAAACTCTACAAGTTACCTACATCTCATTGATGTCATTGAAAATGTATTTTAAGTCTTTCATTTATGTAAAACAACGTTCTGCCCAAAAATACAGTTTGAAATGAAACCCAATTTTTAATAAATTTTTTTTCAATTCATTAATTATTTTCTGAACCCACTCGAAGAAGAAATTGTTGGTTGAAGAATTGTAGATATCACAAAGTTCAACTGGCGCATTTCCAGTCTATCGAAAGAAATAAAAGTCTGCGATAAATTTTCGTACAGAAATGACCTAAGAATGTCTGAGTATAAGTTCAATGTATTATTGAACTTTTTTAAAAGCAATTTGAAGGAGGCCGAAACGACTGTGGCGCATCTTCCAAAAATTGTAATGTTTGTAATATTTCACAACTCTTCTAAAAATTCGCTTGCAATCAAAATTAGCGCAATTTCTATTTCCACTAAACTTTCCATAATTTTTTTCGATTACAATCATGAATCATGAAAGTGATGAAATTTTTTTTCGAATTGAATGATGAAAACGATGCATTTCCGCAAACACATAATTTTTATGAATGCAATAACAACTTCCTTGTTCGTCATGGATCGAATTGACACAAAACTCCCAAAGAAAATGGCATAACAGAATCATAACAGTGACAGCAAAGATTAGAATTGGTTAGATTAGAAACCAATATCTTGGAAACCTGTAAGAGAACATGAATTATATGCCTATCTTCGCCAAATGTCATATGGTTAAATCGGTGCATTACAACAAAGAAGTGGTTGGTGAAGCTAAAAAAACCAGGGGCTGTGATACCTTATAGTAAGAATAAAGGAGGTTAGACGTCATTGACCAGGTGGTTGGAGAATATACCTGTAAGCGCCAAACGAGCTGGTGGCCATTAGCATTTTTCTATAATATCTTGCATGTGCCGGCATTTGCATCTTTCATCATTTACAAAATAGCAAATGACACTAGAGTACCGAACAACGAACCCACGTGGCAAATTTTTGAATTTCATGTTTCATTTCACCTTGCTACTATCGCATATATAGAAGAGAGGACAATATAATCCACGGACAATTGGGAAGTTCTGGATAAGAAATGGGTTCATGATAGATGCAATGTGGGTCTTCCCCCTCTTTGATAGAACGAATAAATCGTTCAAACTTTGTAGAATAAACAACATATTTCGAAAGAAAACACGTTTCTAGTGTTATATATAATATGTTTAGTCACAATATTTCGGCAATATATAGCAATATTACACAGCAATATTTAAAATGTAATAATGCATAAGTGAAGGCAATTTAATATTATTTAATAAATAAAAACCATTCTGTAATGTTTGTTATGCTTCTACCACTTGGCATGCTTGATGCCAAGCTTCATCCTTAAGCCGGCTTTCGCAAGGGGGGTACTCATTCCTCTGTAATTAGGAGGAGAAGGAAGGTGAAGGTGTTCCCTCGCCACATCCAGGAAAGTTTTTCCTGTAGTTTTACTGCAGGATGGACCTGAGTCAGCGGGCTGGTTGCTAGCCATAGTAACCCTGTTTTTCTTCGTCGGCTGTCCCGGCAGTACGTCGTCTGTTGACCGTACCCGCTTTGTCGTCTTCGCACTGGCAGTTTTGTCCTCCAGGTTCTTGCGGTATTCTTCCACAACCGCCTGGTACTTCACCTTGTCCTCCCTGTCACCTCCCTTACCAGCCTCCTCATTCTAAGCAATCTCGCCGAGGATGAAGACCTTTTGGTAGTTTTGCCTCATGAGCGTGCCCGAGGACTTGCCTTTCTTCTAAATGCGACTGTGGCTGGCGGGACTCGGTAGATTTTGTACGGCAGCAGTGGATTCAGTGCTTTGTCTGGCACTAACCACTACTGACCCATCTTGTGGAGATGATATTGCCGTGCCCAGTGATCAGAGAGATATGCCAGCTAAGACTGTCTCTTCTGTATTCGAGAAGTCGTTTGGGCTCCCCGCAAAGCGCTTTATTAATAACCAGTTTCGCCTGATGACAAATGGTGAGCTCTTGACTAAACGTGCATTAAAATAACGCCATTATTTCAGACCTGCTTTGGTTTTTGGGGGCGTACCTTTTGTTTAGGAGTTTTGGGCGTTTAAATATCAAAAATTTCGAGCGATATCTTCTTGATTTTTCACATAACTATACCATACACCTTAAGGTTAAGGGTATATTCACTTTATCACGAAATTTCTAAAGCATAGAAATAGAGACGATAGGTATAGAAAAGTATATTCTTGATCAGCATCACCTCCTGTCTGTTGAAATATTCTTTGTTATGGTGTGCAGGTTGGTATTGAAAATGGACGAAAACGGTCAACGGCTACGCTTATTTTTTATTAGAAATGTGATATCAGCATTCGTTTCGGAGTTATGACAACAAAATTCCTGGGTATAGAGTAGCATTATCCGATAATATGCCAAAAATGGGCGTGAACCGCCCACTTTTAGGTTGCACAAGCAAAAGACTGTCTTAAATGGTTATATTGTTAAATATATAAACTTCCTGAATAAAACTTTACATAACAACTTATTTTTCAATAAAACATTATAACAGCAAAACTGGGCGCGGTCCGCATACTTTTACACTACTTATACCGTATAGCTCATAAAAACAAATTTATTACCACGGAAATAAAGTTTAAATTTGACCATAATAATAAAACTACTAACCTAGCAGAGGAAAGGATGGTAGTGAGTTGGCTGACAAGGTGGGACTCCTCAAAAAAGGGAAGATGGACGTATAGACTAATCCCATGTATCGAGAGCTGGATAAATCGCGACCATGGAGACTGTAGCTATGACCTTACACAGTTTCTGCCCGCGCATGGAGGGTACCGAAAATACCTCTATAAATTGGGACATTTTACCACTCTGTCCGTGATGTCCTGATCATGACGAAGACTCAGAACACGCCATTGTCAATTGTGTGCGTTTGTCTGAATTAAGAGGTAATCTCGTGTCTCGTGTCATAATAAAATTTGTCAGATTTTATTATGAAAAATTTAATAATTTAAAAAATTAATAATTTTTCATAATAGTGTAATTTCTTAATAGTAAGGGGAGAAAGTCCAAAAGGGTTCGCAGATTTTTTTACGAAATAAATAAAAAATAATAACTTCCTGGCGAAGAGAGGCTTATATACTGGTATAATTATAAATAAATAAATAAGTATATAAATTTAAATTATAATAATATACATACATAAAATTTGGAAAGAAAAAATACCAGAAAAAATAAATAAGAACAACAACATATTCCAATTGATCTTTAAATCTACTAGCACACAGTAGGCGATCAAGATACCGAAATGAATCATCCCTTAAAATAAATAACAACAACAACAACATAGCAAAATTTCTTACTTTTAGCTTAGCACTTTACCGATACACCAAACACCCATCAAATAAAAAGACTGAAAAGTATGGTACCCTATTTATTCTACCCTATTTATTGTTCAACAAAATAAAAATAAAGTCAATTTCCACCAAAGACTTACGGCCCTATTCTGGTTGTACGTCAAGTTGACAAATTCATTTTTAGTGCAGCCTAAAAGTATGTTACCTTATGTTACAAATTAATTTAAAAACTTGCAAACTATTAACAAAAGTTTCAATTTTAATTTATTTATTCATTTATTGTTACAATTGTTGTTATTTATGTGACAAAATAATATTGAAATTGAAGTTTTTAGTATTAATTTGTAACACATTCTAATTTCATTTATAACATAATGTAACTGCGTTATATACTTTATACTTTAAGGCTGCACTAAAAATGAATTTGTCAACTTGGCTGACAACCAGAATAGGGCTGTTAATCACTCCTTGATTCCTACCACAGAGAAATTAGCAAAAAAAGACTCAAGAATATGCTACACTACAAACTTCCCACTAACGCCATCTACGTCTAGCTCTAGCTTAGACTTTTACCGGTATACCATACTATAAACCAGCGGTCGGGGAACATTTGAATTATTACCCCAAAATATTTTTGTGTAAGTTGATATTACCCCATGTCGAAGAGCTTTTTACTCACAAAAGTTTCATTTTTACCCCCGAAAATTTCATTTTACCCCATTTGGGGTAATTTACCACGGTTCCCCAAACGCTGCTATAAACAGTCACCATATGAATTAGCTAAGTCGCTAACACACGATCGGCAGCCATAAGTCTGTATCATATAGATAAGCCTTCATGAACATTCCAAAGCACTTATCCACTTATCCATAGGCTAAAAAGCAAAAAATTACCCTAGAAAACACACCTAAAATCACATTTTCAGCAAAGCCACAAACCTAAATGTACAGTACAAATGTACAGTCACTATCAAAAGTTTGAGGACCTATGGCATCCACAATTTCCTTTGTTCTTGAACCGCCATATTCATACTACTTAAGTAACAGCTGAAAAATTTAGCTATTCGCACGGGAGAATTTATACCCGCTATGAAAAGTAGGTCCGATACTGGACCAATTTTGTACACAATCCGTGCCGATTTTCATGACGATATCTGTATTCGTTCTCCTGTAATCGTGATTTCAGGGCTAAACAGACAAGGGACATAGAAAGGACTAAATCGACTCATGAGTTCACGCTGATCAAGAAAATACATATACACTCAATTCTGTTTTTACACGGAAATTGGTTCCAGGAAAACCCGTGTTAAAAAAAACCGTGTAAAAGAAGACATTTTCGTATGCAAAATAGGTGATTGGTTCCTTATCTCTAAAACCTATTAAAATTAGTGAAAAACAAGGATTTTTTAAGAACAACTATTCAGGTTTATTTTATTAAATCACATATATAATGTATTTTTACACAAGCATAGTTATTAAAAAAAAATAGTTCAAAAAATATTAACACATTCTCGTAGCTGTCACAAATAAATTTGATTGTATGCACTAAAAGGGAATTCCCCCTAATTTGTGATATGAACATATTTCGCAAAAATTAAATTTAACCAAAAAAAAAAATTAAGACGAAAAGATTTTGAATCGTGCTAAATGGAATAAAATCGTGTAAAACAATTTAAAGTTTGTTTATTTTCAAGCCGTGTTATATCAAAATCGTGTAAAACACGGCCATGTAAAACAGAATTGAGTGTACATATGTACATATGTATATGTATATAACGTTCAATAGCAGTCAGCGCTCAACAAACAAAAGAACAAAGTGAACATAGCCGTGTCTTTTCAAGTGTACTCGTATATACATATGATATGAACATTATTATGACATATCAAGGACACCATAAACACATCTGTATACATTTCAATACACAAAATAGTTTTCCACATCGACCAAGAAGCCTTGCGTTCATACGACCTACTACAAACTCACTAAACTACTACTCACTAAACAAATATTAATACAGGCTATCAGTTTGTATCTACCACAAGAGATCAAGAGGGCGTAGTTCTTCGGGCAAGCCGATGATAACATTCTTGAATAATCGGCATGCGCTATAAAAATCAAATTAAATATTATTTGGGTATGGTTCTTCAAATGATTTAAATATTTGGTTTAGCCAACCTATGTTGCCTGCAATGTATACACATTTCACAAATTGTTCATTTCATATTTCCAAATAACTTCTTTACAAGTTTTCATTACATAGTGATATATGTATGTAGGTAGGGTATAAAACTTTCGTATAGGCTGAAAATAACGTAAACATTTGTATGCATGAATATTTTGTTACTCTTTCTTGGGTGATAAGATTTAATTTTATAGTTAATTTGGGTTTGATGCCTATTCTTAGCATCCAGTATAACGAATGTTGAATTTATTAACTAACATATAATTTGTGAGTTTAGCGATTTCATATTAGTGCGTCCTTTTTCGTTTCAGGAAAAGATGAAGTGTCATAGAAATTTAATTGAACTGTACTTTTCAAATTCAAATACATTTCAAAAGAATATTAAATAAAATCTTATTATCTACTCATCTTTACATATTCTGATATGTATGTATGTTATTTTTCAATTAATATAGAGTAATATACATGTAAATAATAACGAAGACAGCCCGAATTTTGAAATTATGGACGAAATTTCTAATATATCAAATATACCTGATGATTTTATCTATAAAAATCATGAACTAAGAGGAAGAACTGTATATGAAGACAAAGCATCACAAAAAGAGGTCAGAAAAAGTATGGAATCTGGAAACCCACACCACATCAGCGAAAAACATAAAAAAATTGAAAAAACTAGCAATATAATGAAACGACTTTACACAATTTTAAGTATTAATTGTCAGATAGCTTTAAAGGAAATTGGATCTTTCTTATGTAAGTAGTTACCTATATCGTTAAAATAAATTCTCAAACAATAGAAATACATATGTGTGCGTTCATCTACTGTTTTTATTACAATTGAATATACAGGGTGTAACGCATGACGTACACCAAAAAGCTAGGACGGGTAGGTTGGGTCGAGACAAGAAAAAAATCGTATGGGAGAGGGGTGCATTTTCCCCCGCGGGAGGGGCCATTTTCTAAAAACCCGACTTAACATCGGAAAAATAAATATTAAAAAATAACGGTTAGATCTACATAACTTTTGCTAACTGATTTTCAAAACCAAATATCCGCTTCTTCATATCCTTTTTAAATTAGTTTCCTACGTAAAACAGGTTTTGAGAAAATTAATGCGAAAGTTAAAATTTGGAATAAAAAATCCGAAAAAAAATTGTTGGTCGCAATTTTTTTTAAAAATTACGATATTAAGTATACATTATCAAACCGGAAAGACTTATGTCTTGTAGTTTCCGAGAAAAGTGAAAATTACGAGTTAAACTCCTTCCGCAGAGCAATTTTCTCCCGTATTTTTGACCAGTAATGAAACACAACTAGCCAAAAATTTGTATTTGAAAGGAAAGTATGCTTCGTAATTTTCACTTTTCTCGGAAACGACAAAACATAGATCCTTCGGGTTTCAAGCATTCTCTCTAGAATTGATTGGAGAATGTTATGATCGTAAAAAAATTTATACTTAATACCGTTATTTTAAAAAAAAATTTCCAAAATTTTCCAAATTTTAACTTTGGCATTAACCTTCTTAAAAACTGTTTGCCGTAGGAACCTAATTTAAAAAGGATATTAAGAAGCAGACATTTGGCTTTGAAAATCAGCAAGCAAAAGTTATCTAGATCTAACGATTATTTTTTAATAATATTTTTTCCGATGTTAATTCGGGTTTTTAGAAAATGGCCCCTCTCGCCTAAACGGGGGAAAATGCACCCCCCCCTACCATACGATTTTTTTCTTGTCTCGACCCAACCTACTCGTCCTAGCTTTTTGGCGTACCTCATGCGTTACACCCTGTATAATTAAGAACAAATGAAAAGTTTTATTATAATAAAAATTTTTGTTACATTATTTTGTTGCCATCCATATTAACAAATAAAATAATGTAAAATATAAAAGGCAACTACTGTTCTTTTATCTGTTCGATTCTAGCCGGATGAATATTTGCTACACATCAGTTAATATTATTCAAATAATCGTCGAATATTTTTTTTATAAAATTCCCTTAACCGGGAAACAGATAAATTATTGTATTTGTTCAATCTACAAATGAAAGTAAAAGCCCCTTTACACTATCTGAGAAGTCATATGCCTTTTCAGATGAGTTGTCATTAGATGTGTCAGATTAGTCAGATAGTCATAGCATTTTCTATTTGTCGTGTCCACACTGTTTTGACTTTTTATAGGATAATCTGTCAAAAAACTAACAGTGGTTCAATATTGAAATGATAATGATTATGGACACGTTCAGAAAAGGAATAATACTTTTAAAGTTAATATCGAAGGCTGTGGTTTTAAAAAAATGATCGAAAAAAAAAACAAGAAGGAGTGCTATATTCGGCCTGGCCGAATCTTAAGTATTCTACCCATAGAAGTAGGCGGACCACGCCCTGTTTTGGAACAACAACTTCTTGTACCATAAAATGATATGTACAGTTTTATTTAAAAAGTTTGGGAACACAATTAAGAAAATTATATGGGCTAATTATACATTTTGAAAATTACACTTAGGGAAAAAATTAATAAATGGGAAAAGTACTAATATTAATAAAGTAATTTTTCTACAAAAGTACTGGTTTTTGGACAAGATTTTTTTTAACATAAATAATAGATATTTTAAATTCTTTTATAACGGCACCAATCCTATCAGGATATCTTTAATAGTTTAGGAGATATAGTGATAAAAATTTAAATTTTCTACGGGCTAAAACTCGGTAACTATATGAGATAAGTTGTTGTTGTTGTTGTAATCAGCATATAAAATAAAACAACGGACAACAACAACAAAATTGGAGTAGTGTCACAACGTTAAAGCAATGATGTTCAAACGCGTCCAAAGTAATGTGGAATGCAATTTGGAAGCAAATATCCTTAATAATTCTTATCTTTCTGATTTTAATGATAATTTTTCACCCTATTCTACATCTCTAAATTTGATCAATTTTGTAAATTGTTGGGATTGCAGTTCTTCCCCTTTATGTTGGTTACTCAACTGGATGTCGGAAACTGCGTAATGGAAATTAAATCTAATGCAGTAGGTGAAATATTATCCCGGTTCCTAAAAAATCGAACCCATGTCTTCCTAAGGATTTTAAGCCAATTGATGTGGATCATGAGATTCTTTGTTTGAAATGAAAACAGCTATTCGGTTGTTGCGATAGTACTGCTAGGGCCAGGGCCAGGAAACTTTCAATTACTAGTTTGGCTGATTGCTCTGTACACTTCATCCGCTGTGATTATTGCTGATTGCATTGGCTGTATGCCATGTCAGCCTTCTCTACAGCTAGCCATGTTGCTTCTTGGTTAAAGGTTTTTGGGATGCTCCAAATATTTTTCCAGAACTCAGCAATTTCTCTCATAGGTGGCATGGTCTCTGCAATAAAGCTTTGACCGATAAGGTTCCGTTAGAACTTCTTTTCGTCTCTAGTGAAAAGAACATTTTCTGCTTTCCTTGATCGGCTTTTTCTGTCTCTTGCTAGTCGGTTAGCACAGGCAGCAAGTTGTTGTTTCTTTTGGTCTTTGATATTAATGAACTCTTGCTGCGTTAGTTGCTGCATACGACGTTGGGATCTTTGTCCGCTTACTGTAGAGAATTGTGGTTTCGTGTTCTTTCCCATGGTTCTTATAATTGCAAAAGCTGACATATACGCTGTTGCTATATGTATACATAATGACTAATCTGGTCTAGATTCGTTGTCTGGTTGATGTGGTGGGGTAGTATATGTTCGCTTACAAATGATGTTAGTTTATAGATCATTGAGTTCGAATAATCGTTGGTTTCCTTTTCAAATTGGTTTCTATCACCAAATTCTAGTAACGCTGTGCGAAACTGTGGGTGACTTCAGAAAACAAAATTCTATCGATTACTGTCGGTAGGGTATTGTTGTTGCAAGGTTCTATTACTAATTTCTTCTTGGGCTTCATCAGATTGAGGTGGAAGGAATGCTTAGTTCGCCAATTGAGCGAGAAACATAATTCGTCGATGCTTGATCATGCTGTGGGACGGCTCAAGCCAGGTCGTGGTGTTGTGTTGTTGAAGTAGTTGGTTTACTTCATCCCTTATTTAATTTAGCTCAAGGTCTGTGAGAAGCTTTTTGGCGATAAATGCTCTCCGCCTATATGCAACGTTTTGTTCAGTAAGAGTTATAAACTGTAGGTACTGTTCGATGAAAAGATTTCTCATTGCCTTTCGATATGCTGTCACCTGTGTTTTAATTTTTGTAAGGATATACATAGCAATAACGTATTATTGATTTATTCAATTCGGTTTTTCACTTCATACGTTGTCTTCGTTGACCTGCATGTTTGGTTAATAAGTTATTCCTTATTAAAATACGTCGGGCAGGGGAATGAAGCAATGGGTGGTTGATTATTGAAAATGGTTACTGCTTCGGACCCCCGACTGCTGCCCCATTCAGCAGCTGGCTACTAACGGGTTGCATGCTGTCACCCCAAGCGCTGGCTCCAGGTGGTGCCCCGACGACCTCGGGCAGCGGTAATATTTCTAAATTATATGCGTTGTTTATCCCTATGTTTGTTATGGGTTGGTTTACAGTTTTCGTTCTGGTATTTATTAGGGCCGCTGATCACGTTAAGTACAGACTCCCACCTAAACGCTGTGTGGCTGTAGTTTAAGGTGCAGGATTTTGATGAATATGAAAATGAAACAAATATCAATTACCAACCTATGTTAAATTTTTTGCGGTAAACTTACAGTGAGCGATCCCATATTCGGCACATTAACGGATAATGTTACTCTACATCCAGAAATGTAATTCTGTTGTCATAACTGAAAAACTAATACTGATATCCCATTTTGAATAAAAAGTAGGCATTGCCGTTGACCGATTCTGCTCATTTTCAATACCAACCCTTAGTCACCAGTAAAGAACATTTGTGCCGAAATTTCCGATTGCTGTTATTAGTACCATTTATTTGACCTTCAAACGGTCATAAATCCAAGATGGCTGACCATCTTCAGCCTCTCCATTTAACAAACGCGGGATTATCTTCTGAAGCTGAATTTTACGAAAATTTACGAAAATCGCAATTAATTTCGAAAAAATTTGTTATCTGTTAACTGTTACCCTCAGTTAATGGCCAACACGATTATCTTAATAAAAGCGTAAATCAATTATACAAAAAATATGTTCCATTAAAGCCCTACAACGCTAGACCTGAACTTCCAACTTGGCTATCTTTGATGAAAAAAAGTGACTTATTATAAAATATGGAAGAAATTTAAACTGACCAAATTTTTAACATTAAACCGTAGCTCCCGTAATTTAGTTACTTCAAAAATCCGCCATTCTAAGTGTAATTATTATAGCATCAAGATCAAAAAAAGCTGACAAACTCTCATTTTTAACTTTGCTGGATTTGTCCAAGACTTTCGACACTTTTAGCCATGCAATGCTGCGAAAGAGAAACTCTATACAAAATTTACTTTTTCTTCTGAGTCGAGGAACTTAATGCAATCATATTTATGCATAGACGGCAGTGTATTTGCATAAATAATACATTTTCGGAATTCCTTCCTGTCCTCAGTGGAGTCCCTAGGGTTTTGTCCTAAGACCAATTTGCTTTACACTATATGCAATGACCTGCCTTCTGTAATTATGTAAGTATTGTTCGTATAAATATGTATGCATATGAATTATGTATGCCAACGATGTGTATCGGCTTGAAAAAAGGTTCGATTGCATTACGTTTGAAATGCATATCAGTTCATGTGGAACCCAGATATCCAACTTCTTCACGAGTCCAAGACATCTTATATGATTTTCGATCGTTGTGTGCGATACATTTAACGTTTTTGCTATCTCTCGCCCTGTTATATGGCGGTTCGATTCAATTATGGCTTTAATTTTGTCATCATCAGCTTCAGAAGGTGGACTGGACGAAATTTTTTAAACCAATTCTGGCATGTGCGTTCTGTTAAGCAATCAGTACCATAAACTTCACATATCTCTCTGTGAGTCTCAGCCGCTTTCTTGCCTTTACGAAAATAAAAAATTAAAAACTCTCGAAAATGTTGATTTTTACACTACATATTCAAATCGACAGTAAACTCAGTTGTAAAAAAATATACGCGGGATTTGGTTTAGTAGCAACAAGAAAGTGTCAGCTGTCTAATCTCAAAAGAAATCCAGAAAGAGTGTTAACTTCGGCCTGGCCAAAGTTCATATACCCTACACACGTTTACTTGAAAATTAGGCGTGGCAATGGTCCAATATTTTTTTCTTTTCAGTCTCAAATAGCCTGTGATGGCAAAGAATATTCGTGCCAAAGTTGATGAAAATATCTCAATTCGTTCTCCTGTAATCGAGTTTTATTTAATTAGTGGGCGGACCACGCCCATTTGAGGTAGTCTGTTTTGGTCAGAGACAGTGGACTTCTGGACAAAATTTCAACCCCAAATTCGTTATACAAGCTGAGAAATTGAGCTATAAGCATGGATTAATTTATATTTACTATAAAAAGTAGGCGTGGTAATGGTGCGATTATGCCCATTTTCAATACCGATTTCTAATGATAGACAATATTCGTACCAAGTTTGATGAAGATATCTCTATTCGTTCTCTTGTAATCGTGATTTCCACAGACAGACAGACAGACGTACAGACAGACGGACGGACATGGCTAAATCGACTCAGGAGGTCACGCTGATCAAGAATATATATACTTTTCTATACCTGTCACGCCTCCTTTAATGCGTTACAAACGGAAGCAATAAGTGAATATACCCTCATCACTTTGTGTGTAGGGTATAAAAAATAATATGATTGACAGCAGAGTAACAAAACGAACATAAAGCTATTTATTGTGAAAACCGAAATTACTTATAAAACACAAAATAAAAATAACAATACCTTGGTTGTGAAAATGCAAGTTCCAAATAATTCAGCAGTTAGTGACTCTATTACGAAACCATGCATACATATGTACGTTTTTCGTCAGTTTACAAACTCTTTTCGTCAGTCGATGCATATGCATTGCTCGGTGGGGCCTTTAATAAATCAATACAACCTCATTTACAAATAACCTCAATACAACTGAAAAAATTTCGTCATTAACGATAACTTTTACCAATATGCGCAATATACGTGGAAGAAACCAAATATATATACACCCGTGGCCAAAAAAAAAGCCGCACTAGTAGCATTTCCTTACTCATGCAAAATTTAATAAAAAAAGCTACCTGCAAGTTTTTATTTTTTTTTATATTATTTGATCTCTATAGCCTCTACCTGTAAAAAAATCTTTAAGAAAAGAGGAAAGGGTTGGCCGGCATCTCGATTTCCGCTAAAGAGGTGGAAAAACCCAAGATCTAATTTGTTTGAACTTTTTAAAAAAAGGGTAATAAAATCAAAAATGTTGGTTTTTTTTGGTTTCCATAATATGTTATGCATCCCCATACCAAAACATAAGGTGAATGCTTGAATGTTCGAAGAATGACATTCTCGAAGAACATTCTCAGTCGAGTCGAGAATGTCACTGTGAGCAGTTGTGTTTTTGGCGTTCGCTGTTAAGCTCTATTAGTGTTTTATTTACTCTGCCTCGATTTCTTGTGTTTGAACGCTGCCGCTGTTTTTGTCGTTTTAAGTGACATTGTTTTTTTTGCATTGTTTTTTCTTGCATTGTTTTTTAATCATCACCGTGTTTAAAATGTCTTGTCCAGCGAAGAATACAAGAAATGTTTCGGCCTCTCGTGGAAATTCTGCATCACCCACTTTTGGCGCCAAAGTGCTGCGCTCCGATGGGATATCCCCTGCTCAAACTGCTTTACTCTCAGCATCTAACCTAAACACTAAGCTGAATAGTCTTGAGGAGACAATTGTTGAGAAGTTGACGGCAGCGCTAACGGCATCTGAGGGGCGAGTACTGCAGAGACTCAGTGAGGTATCAGCTGAGGTGGCGAACATCAAATCTTTAATTAAACAGATTATTGCGAGAGTCACTGTTGTTGAAGCTGCCTGTGCTGAATTTGATGTTTTGAAAGAGCAGTTCAAAGAGATTAAGAGTTTGGTCGTGCCTGAAAGCGCCGGTGGAAGCTCTCTTGCGTCGAAGCTGAATTCTGAGGTTACTGATTTGAAAGCAAAATTGGAATGTTTGGAGAGTAACTCTGTTTCATCCGATGTTGTAATAAACGGTATTCCGTTTTTACCGGGAGAGAATCTCGCTGATGTTTTTGGTAAGATCTGCTCTTCGTTGAAATTGGGCGCTCCGTGTATTCAAAATATATTTCGTGTGAGACCTACAACGGGAAATAAAAACTCTGCGATTATTGCTAAATTATCTTCAGCGAATGAGCGCAATAACTTGTGCAAAGCTGTTGCTGCTTTTCGCACAGCGAATAATCGTCGGCTGCAGCTCAGTGATGGTGGCCTTGACGGTGAGCAAGTAATTTTTGTGCATGAAGGTCTTACTAAAGCAAATCGTGAGTTGTTGCATTATGCCAACGGGAAGAGAAGAGAGAAGTTGCTGCACACCGTGTTTTCGCTGCGTGGTAGAGTCTACGTTAAAGCAACAGGTGATGGAGAGGCTAAATTAGTTGTTCACAAGGAGAGCGTTGACGCCGTTGCCGTTTCTTAATATTTATTATTTTTATTGTAATTTTAATCGTAATGTTAGTTTGTTATTACTTAATTTGTTTCTGTATCTTAATATTTATTATATTTATTGTAATTTTAATCTTAATGTTAGTTTGTAATTACTTAAGTTGTTTCTGCCTTGCTCTTTCTTTTCTTTCATTTTTACTCTCTATTCCTTCTTATCTCAGTCTTTTTACTCTTCGTCTATGTCGTTTCGAACACTTGCTAAAATTTTTGTTTGTATTATGTCTGGTATTGCTCGAAGTTGCCCCCTGTCGACTGTCTATTGTCTGGTGTTAACGACAGGTCGAATGGTGCGGTGGGCTGTTATAGGGCACTATTGAATGTTTTTTGCGTGCGATCGGGTGGATTTAATGTAGTACATTTTAATGCTAGGAGTTTGAGTGGGATGAAACTAGACTATATTAGATATATTTTTGTAAACTCGGCTGTTGATGTTATTTGTATATCTGAAACTTGGTTCAAGTGTGAGTTTTCTGATTCAATGTACTGTATTGAAGGTTTTAAACTTTTTCGTAATGACACGCCTTCTCGGTACGCTCCTTCATGTAACCCAAGTTTACTTGATGTCTGTCTTGTTTCTGAACTTTCGCTACTTTTAAGCATTGACCATATGACTTTTATTTCTGACCATGATCTAGTTTTTTGTAGTTTTAATTTCAGTCTGTGTAAAAATGAAACTGCTAGCTTTAGTTATCATGATTTCCGTTCAATTGATTATGTTGCGTTATGTAGTGAATTATCAGCTGTGTCTTGGAATGATATCTGGTGTTCTGTGTCGGTTGATGATAAACTTCGTGTCCTTATGGCGTACCTTAACGCTGTATTTCTTAAGCATGTCCCGTTGCGTACGGTGAGGTCATTGAAGATAGGTTCTCCATGGATTACTAACCGTGTCTTATCTGCTATGAAGTTGAGAAACATACTCCATTCTAAATGGAAAAACTCTCGTTCAACTATTGTCTGGGAGCAGTATAGAATTGCGCGTAATAGAGCCACTATGTTATTAAAAAATGCTAAGAGGCGGTATTTCGTTTCCAAGCTTAATCCTGCTTTAGGGGCTAAGCAGCTGTGGAAGAATTTGAAGAAATTACGTGTTATTGATAAGGTATCTGTTGAATGCCAACTTGATCCGGATGAACTGAATGGTACGTTTGTGACTAATGGTCTTTATAGCCCTTCCAGTGACCTGACTGTTGTTGATTTACCATCAATCCCCCTCTTACCCGTCCTTCGTGTTTACCTCTGTTAGTGAGGCCGAGGTGGCCAGCATCTTGGCTAAGTTGAGTTCCAATGCAGTGGGGGTTGATGGACTGTCAATTAGATTCATTAAGATTGTTTCTTCGTTTTTTTTAGCTTCCCTGACGCACATTGTCAATCATTGCCTGACTAGCACTAGGTTTCCGAGCCTATGGAAAACAGCCATGATAATTCCCATTGCAAAATCGAGTTCTTCAGCTGTTGCTATTGACTTCAGGCCGATTAGTATTTTACCAGCATTAGGAAAGGTTCTCGAAAGGATCATGTGTCTGCAAATGTCTACTTATTTGAATTCTCGCAATTTATTATCCCCTCTGCAGTCAGGCTTCCGTTGTGGCCACAGTTGTTCGACGGCTCTGCTGAAAGTTACTGATGACATTAGAGTTCATTATGACAATGATTTTCTAACATTTCTTTGCCTTATTGATCTCTCGAAAGCCTTTGACTCGGTTAATCACACCTTGCTCTGTGATAAGCTCAGTAAATATTTTAATTTTAGTTGTAGTGCTGTGAGGTTACTTGCTAGCTACTTGGAGGGTAGAACCCAGTGTGTTAGAGTTGGGAGCCGTTTGTCTTTCTTTGAGGCAGTCACCAACGGCTTTCCTCAGGGATCAATTCTTGGCCCGTTACTATTCTCCATCTTCATTAATGACGTTTTTCAGTTTGTGAGTATTCCCTCATGCATGCCTATGCTGATGATATTCAGATCTATTTGTCTGGACCTCACAGTCTTGCTGAAGATCTGAGTTATAGACTGAACTCGGACCTCTCTGCTCTTAATGCTTGGGCTGACAAAAACTTACTTCGCATAAATCCCGCCAAATCAAAGGTTTTGCCTATTATGAGGCAACCCTGTGTTTATGATGATTATCCCCCACTGTTTATTGGTGCTGCGCAGTTGGAATTTGTGTGCAAAGTTAAGAACCTGGGTTTTTTTATTAACTCTAACTTTACTTGTACTGACCATGTTAATTGTACTGTGGGTAAGGTATATGGCTTGCTGAGGTGCTTGCGATCCTCTGCACTATTTACTCCACTTGTGATCAGGCGTCAACTTGTTAAACAGCTGATTATGCCGCACTTGTGCTCTATTGCTATAGTTTTTGCCCGTTTAGACTCTCTTTCTCACTTTAACTTTCATTGTGCCTAGTTGCAATTAACTTTCATTGTGCCTAGATGCAATTCCTCAACAGCAGTCGACACTTCTTCATTAGCACGATTCGACTTTGGAATTCCTTACCGTTGACCTTAAGACGTCTATCGAGGGGGGGCGGCTTCAAAAAAGCAATTTTGCAATACTTTTCTACTACCTAAAGCATAGTGTTCAGTTCTGACTCCTTTCTTCTCCCTATTTGTTCTCTCTTGTCTATTCTCACCTTCTATCCTTACCTAGTTCTGAAGTTGTTACGTTGCAATAATAATTATAAAATTTGTTGATTATCATGCTCTTTGTTCCTGTATGTACTATAAAAGACCCTAGTCTTAGTGTACTTTTGTGTAAAATAAACAAATAAATGAAATGAAATGAAATGAATGCACTCATCTGAATATCGTTCCTTCGATCTCCTTCGAACTGTGGCTTTTCCATCGGGCCCAATCAAATTGAACTTCGATTCATCAGAAAATATGACATTTCTCCAATCAGAAGCTATCCATTTTTTATGCTCCTTGGCCCATTTTAACCGCTTTTTCTTCATAGCCGCTGTTAAACCCGGCTTTTTGGCTAGTCGGCGAGCTGGAAGACCCATATTTGTTAGGCGTCTGGAGACAGTTCTTCTGCTGATTTGCATTCCCAGCTTTCCCTGATGGTCTCTCCTTAGTTCCCTAGCAGTCTGAAACCGATTTCGAAGGCATATTCGTTCCCACGATCGATCTTCCCGCGGTGTAGTGATTCTTGGTCTCCCACTTCCGGTTTTCCTCTGTATGCTTCCGGTTAGTTGAATTTTTTTAAAAAAAAGGCGCACTGTGCTTTCGTAACACCCAATTATTTGAGAAATTTTTCTTTTGGAATAGGTATTGTGATTACACATAGAGCAAACAATTAGCAATATTTACAAATACAAAGCAAAGTTACGGAGTTGCTTTGTGAATTTTTTTCTTACATGAAGTACCTTTTAAATGCAATAAATCAATTTAAATGCAGTTATTTTAATCATAAACGCGAGTACTATTTTGTTTCACTACACTAGAACACCGTTTTAATCGAAGTTTATCCTCGTCGACCTCAATCATTTTGTTTTGCTTCGAGGAAGTTCATCCTCTCTGGATGAACTCAACTCTGAAACTTGTGAGCGTAAGGTTGACAACTTTGTACAGAAAGCAATAACAATTTTACAGTTATGTCGAACAATGTTCGTAGTGTAATATCCGCATAGCGAGTTTTCTGGAAGGCTGTAGCGAATGCTGGAATAGCACTCAGCGGTTCCAGGGTTACACAAGGGGTCTCACCCTGAGGTGATTTTGACGCCAGAATTATGCACTGCTGGCTTGGTAGCAAGCAAAATTAACCAATCCCTAAGGATTTCGTTGGGGCGGAAAAATCGTTTATTTATTTCTTTACTTAAAAATATTTTACTACTAATTTACTTATTATAATCACGGAAGCTGCGTTGCTAGTGTAGACTGTTTACGAGCGAAGATACTGATGGTACGTTACGGTTCGCATATTCGGTTATGAAGGACAATTAGCCGGGTAACCGTATTCGGGAAAGCCGAAGCCAGGTGACCGAATGAGCCGAAGCTTCAAATGTTGTATCTTGTATTGAACGGTGGGTATGAATTTGCTGTAAATTATATCGGTGCGTGTACAATCACGCGAACGCTAGAATTCGTGAATTCGTACAACCGTGCACAATTAGGGTTGCCATTGTTTTTGCTATTGTTTTTGATTAAGTTTAAAGATAGGGTTGCCCACTATCGCATTTGACTAAGGGCCAGATTTTCAATGATCACGGTGATTAGGAAGCGAGAGCTCGTTCCTGGCCACTGTGATTAAGAAGCGAGCTCGTTACTGATCACCGTGATAAAAAAACCGATTTCTAATCTCTTACGGAGCTTCTCGTTCTCTTCTTCTATGCATTTTAGACTCGCTGTTTATTTTCTTTATGGTACACTCGGATTTCTCTTTTCTTCATATTATTTCATTGCTTTGCATACTTGTTATCAGTTTCTGATAGGATTTTCCCTTTTCTTCCCATTGCTTTATAATTTTCTCATATATGTACATATTTGTTTTGACAAGTAAAGAAAGTCTTTTGAAGTGAAATAAATTGTGCCGCGAATATAATTCGAAAAACTTGAAATTGATTTTTGGAAGAAAGTTTCACAAAATTTTAAGAAAATGTTTACGGGAGTTGAATTTGCAATGGAGTTGATTGAGAGCGATTCGGAAGATGAGATGGATTCCCTCAGGGGTCGAAATAGAGAATTGAGGAATTCTTCTAATGTTTTGGAGATGCCGGAACAGGAGTAAGTCAATAATTATATAAATATATGTATTTTATATAGGATAAAAAATAAATAAAATATAAAAAAATAAAAAAAAATAAAAAAAAAAAATAAAATATACTTAAGACACAGCAGCCCAATGCTGTTGTTGTTTTGTACGGAGATTCCAACAACATAATTTCTATCATCTCTCGTCTGGTTTTCGAGTTATAGCCAGAAAAACTCAATTTACAATTTTTGCTACCTTTTCGATGTCGTTAATATTTTTCATAGGGTTTTCTGGCTATAACTCGAAAACCAAATGAGAGATATATATATATATTAATATATATATATTAATATACAAACATTCTAACTTTCAAAAACATTTTAGATTTATTAAGAATTTTAGGATGAATAAAACTTGTTTTATCAAACTCCTGGATGAAGTAGCGCCCAAGATGAAGCGCGTTAAGAAGGCGACGGCAATTCCTCGTATATTAAAATTGGCCTCCTTGGCAACTATGTCGCAAGGGCGAGTGTCCCGAAACATTGCAGAATGCTTGGACATTTCCGAACAACATCTATGCCCCAAGTGGATAAGCCTTGCCATGACGTCGGACGAAGAATCCGAAATGAAACAAAAATATTTTGAGAAGTGTGGAATTCCTGGGATTATTGGATGTGTTGATGGAACACACATACGTATAAAATCCCCAGGAAATGACCTTAAACATTTGTACTATAACAGGAAAGGATTCTATAGTACAAATGTGATGATGGTAATTCATAGTATTTTTATATATACATATCTTTTTTATGTTTGTTTTGTTATAGATTTGTGATGTAAATATGATGATTCGGTTTGTCGACGCCAGATTTCCGGGATCAAACCTGAGGCTGAATAATATTTTCGGAATAAGTACAATTCCGGAAAGCGTAACACTTGGCTTCGTGGTAAGATTCTACAATAATTTACTTTAAACTTTTCTCAATTCTATAATTTTATCTATAGGAGATTCCGGATACCAACTATTGCCATATTTGATGACGCCATACCGGACACCCCAACATCGCCATGAGGTTCATTTTAACACAAAGCTCTGTAGAGGTCGAAATGTAATCGAGCGCTGTTTTGGAGTTTTGAAAAATCGGTTTAGATGTATTATAGGTGAAAGAGGTCTCCATTACTCACCCGAAATGGCGGTGAAAATAGTAAATGCATGTTGTGCAATTCACAACCTCTGCATTTATTATAAGAGTCTCTGGCAATACGAGGATTACATTGATGACGAAATTCAAGACATATTCGAAGAGGACGTGCCAGAAAGTTCCGCCACAAATATCCGTGATGAGTTGGCAATAAATATTGATTAATTGCATTGAACATATTCATTCTTTGAACAATATTTATTAAACATTGTATATTAAAGTGTATAATTTTTGTATAATTGTATTATATATTAAGTGTAACAAAGTATAAAAGTATATTAAAGTATATAAAAAACATAAATAAACAAAATTTTATTTAATATCACACATGTAAGCTTTTGTTAAAGCATAAATATAAACAAGTAAAAAGTGGTAATATAATTTGAAAGATAATGTAAAGGAAAATTAAATTAGGAAAAATAAAATGAAATTATTAAAATTTATAAGGAAAGGAGAGCGTCTATTGCTTCCTTCTTCCTATGATCTTCTACTGAGTCTTCTATTGCTGCGGCTATTCGAGTCAAAATTTGGTTCTGCATCTGCATGACCCTCGTTTGTTCCTCCAGAGCTGCGGTATTTTTTTGTTGATATTCAACCTGCTGCTCCTGGTGCTCCACTTGCTGCCGGAGCAACGTCATATATTCGTCAGACATTTTCCTTTTCTTGTGCGGTGGTCTTTCAGAAGTTGGCCGAAAAATTCCAAACGATCTGGAAGCACCAGGTGAACTGGAACAAGCAGCACCATCCGAATAGCCGGCAGCAGCAGAAGAAGCAGTAGCACGGGACGAATAGACAGCAGACGAACATACAGGAGACGAAACAGCAGTAGCTGACGAACAGACAGCAGACGACCATACAGGAGACGAAACAGCAGCGTCAGTAACATCTTCAAATACATCATCCTGGAATTCTGGAATGAGCAAAAGAAATTTTATTAAAAATGTATTACAATTTCTAGTAAATACTTACCAGTACTCTCCAAAGGAATACCAAAATGTTGTCCACAGTATGCAGTATGCTGTAAATTCATAATTTTTATTGTTTCTTGTTCCTGCGGGCTGAACTGCACAGCAAAAAATGGTCCGCCGCCCGTCCTGTTCAACCGCTAATTTTTTTTTTGTGCGGTTTTTCAAATCAGTCCAAACCTAACATTTATAGAAATTATTTAACACATTAAAGTTTAATGATTAAACGCAACACATGTTGAACTCACTTTATTCCATTCGGCGGTCGTTCTCACGGGAGGACCATTGGAATTCAGCATACCCCGAATCCTCTCCCATTTATCGTCACTGGCTGAGCGGTTGGGACCGAAGACAGGTACACTCCGTACCAAGATGGGGTCCTTCTCCAACTCCCGCAGAAGCAGTTCAAACTGTTTGATGTTCGTTATTCTTGGAAGAAATAAATATTAAATAATTAGTTTAACAAAAAGTACATACCGCGTACTTTTTCCTGTTTTCTGTTTTCTGTGAGTTTTCCATGACTTTTTTCTGTTGATGTGAAAATGTGTTAATTTATATTATATTTTACAAAGTTTACTTAGTTTTTTATGTTTTTAGCTTTTAAAATAATGTAATCTTTTTTGAACAATTTTTTGTAGTTCACCTTCACTTCACAAGAATAACGGAATAACTTTATTGCTTTTTTACTCGAAATTAGAGTTTGTCATATGTTTGTTTGAAGTGAACATTTTAACACTGTGAATGTGAATTGGTGAAATAATAAATACATAAAAACAAAACAAAGAACATGTTTTTAGGTGTGGAGTTTGCAATGACTTTGGACCGAAATATATACCGATTTTAATTTTGCCATATTTTTTATTATTTTATTAATTTTTGTGTTAAATAAAGTTACAAAATTCATTTTTGTAACACATACTAATTTATATAAAGTAAATAATAAACCAGAAAGAGTGTTAACTTCGGCCTGGCCGAAGTTCATATACCCTACACACGTGTACTTAAAAATTAGGCGCAGCAATGGTCTAATTTTTTTTCCTTTTCAATCTCAAATATCCTGTGATGACAAGGATATTCCTGCCAAATTTGATGAAAATCTCTCAATTCGTTCAAATTTCAACCGCAAATTCGTTCTACAAGCTGAGAAATTGAGCTATAAGCATGAATTAATTTATATATACTATAAAAAGTAGGCGTGGCAATGGTCCGATTTTGCCCATTTTCAATACCGATGAGTTTCTAATGATAGACAATATTCCTGCCAAATTTGATGAAAACATCTCTATTCGTTCTCCTGTAATCGAGTTTTGTTTAATTAGTGGGCGGACCAAGCCCATTTTTGGCAGTCTGTTTTGGTCAGAGACAGTGGACTTCTGGACAAAATTTCAACCGCAAATTCGTTCTACAAGCTGAGAAATTGAGCTATAAGCATGGATTCATTTATATTTACTATAAAAAGTAGGCGTGGTAATGGTGCGATTTTGCCCATTTTCAATACCGATGAGTTTCTAATGATAGACAATACTCGTGCCAAGTTTGATGAAGATATCTCTGTTCGTTCTCTTGTAATCGTGATTTCCATAGACAGACAGACAAACAGACATACGGACGGACATGGCTAAATCGACTCAGGAGATCACGCTGATCAAGAATATATATACTTTTCTATACCTGTCACGCCTCGTTTAATGCATTACAAATGGAAGCAATAAGTGAATATACCCTATTCACTTCGTGTGTAGGGTATAATAAATGCAAGTATTTTAATGTTTTTTGGAAACATTTCACTCTAGTTTGCGAAACGAGTGCAGTAACGACAGCCTTTTAGCTATCGTTCTCTATGACAGTTCATCTCGCTTCTTTATCACTCCAAACACGATTGAAAATTCAATGAAACGAGCGTGATCTCGTAAGAAGTATGGGAAGTGTTGTTGTGTTTTTATTGAACGAGTTGCTCGTTCATTGAAAATCGCTAAGAAACGAGAAGGCGAAAATAACAAAGCAGAAGCACCGATAACCACGGTGATTGTTGATTGAAAATCTGGCCCTAAGTATACGTGAATAATAATAATAATAATAATATTTAAAAATAAGAATGAATTGGTTATTTAGCTGATATAAACATGTTTATGAAATATGCTATAAAAATCACTATAACACAAAATTTGTATTATAAACTAACAGCATTTTATTATAGCTATCTGTTTATTACGTACCTATATTGTGTCACATAGTGTTATTATACATTAGTATAGTATAGTATTAATAAATATTAACCAAAAACAAAATATAGAGTAAAAATTAAAAGAATAGATATCTACTTTTAGTTCCCTTCAACAAAGTTTCCTTTTTTTTGCTTTTCAGTTTTGGAAGTAATGGCAATTTTATTCATAGTGAGTCTAACTGGATTTTTCATTATGTGGTTCACGGAATATTATAACCATACAATATTATCCGTAAGTATCAATACCATATTACGATTTAAAGAAAACAATTTGTTAAATTGCTGTTATTAAAAAATAGGCAATTAAAAAATATTGCCACCAATTTACGCACGGTAAAATTTTTTTAACTCGGCATATCGATGGTCAAGAATGATAGAAACTAAGATTATGCATTTTGTTATAGAGTTATGATTTGACAAGCAATCCTGTCGTCATAATGACGTGGTCATGGAACGAAAAACATTTCCCCTACTTTTTCGATCCGTGAGTCACGTCACGATCGTTTGTCATAATATAGCAAAAGGCGTAATCTTGTATTCTATCATTACTGATTGACGGTCTAGAAAGTACGGCACTTTTTAAGTCTCCAGGTCAACATTTTCGAGAATAGAACACAGGTTTTTCAAGGCTACAATTTTTTAGGTGAATAGAATGGGAAAATTGCAGATTGAGGAACCAGACGTGCTACCGGATGTATGCATTAGGTATGGCGTAATTGAATATGTCGCGTCAGTCAAAAACCTCGGTGTGGTTTTCAATGACATCAATGTCGTGGTCATCGCATGTCAATGCTAATATTGGTAAAATGTGTGGTCGGCTACGTCTGTTATGGAAGACTCAGCGCTTCCTTCCTATACCAGCTAAACTCTTCGAAAATAAATAATTAGCTTTTAATATAGCTTTGGATAGTTTCGAAGAACCACGCTCTATTTTTTCCAATGCTCACCCATGGAAGTGAAATATTTCACGATCTAGGTTATGTTTTGATAAGCAAATACAATGTAGTATATAACAACACGATTTTTTTTAACAAAAATCAAGGTGGGCATATATCTAATTATTTCTTTTCGATTTTAATTGCACGCCAGTTAATTTATTAAAGTTAAGGGCTTTGTTCTTCTTACATAAGGTAATATAATTTAGCCAGCCTGAATACTTGTTTGGGAACTTAATTTTTCACAATCGCAGAGGTAAAACTTGCGTCCAGGAGGCAGTTTTTTGTGAGCACCACCAGATTATGGAACTCTCTTCCCACCTCAATTAGAAGAATTGTCAACAACGGTGAATTTAAATCGAAAATCTCCACGGTTTTAAATGGGATTTAGCTCCCCTTTTCTGTTCTTTTTTCGGTCTTCCAAAATAAATAAAAATATATTAAGAACACTTTTAAAAGAAATAAATTTTATAAGTAAAATGCACTAAAAATCATAAAATAATTTTTTCTTTCTCAGGGATTTCATATTTACAGTGATAAATTTACATGTTTTCAAGTGCATTAATAAAAGTTTGGGCTGTAATAATAATTCTTCTATAATTCTTCTATAAATTAATTTTAAGTAAAAACCATATGGCCTGGCCAAATTTCAATTTAATTTTAAATGCTATTTACTGCTCCATTTACAAAAATTATTGTATTGATATCTGTATGACTACAACTGTATTTTCTAAAATTGTAGAATTGTAGAAATTGAAAAATTCCTTAGAGAAGACCCAAAAATATTGGGTCACATATATATTTGGTCACAAGGCGAAAAAAGCCTTGGTAAGCACCAAAAAAGCTAACAGTTGGCAAGCACTAACTCACGAAAAGGGCAAGGGCACGAAAGCATGAGATCTCGCTCTACCGCATGACAAATCTTGTTAAACCAAATTTTGGTGGCTGAAATTTAAACTTTTTCCCTTTCACCATAAAGCTTGACCACTCCGCTTTGTAGGCAGAAAGTTTCTCCACTTTTTAACTCAGTCATGCACTCTTTTCTAGCTTACTTTTTCCTTCCTTTCATCAACGGTACATCGCCGCACTCTACACATAATAGGTTGTCTATTACCACATCTTTTACCTGATAAATCATATGAATATTTATTTTAAGCCTATAGGTACTAGCAAATTAATGTCCTTAATGTTGGGTTTACGTGGTTTTCTATTTGTGCTCTGGGAGTGAATCCCTTATTGAAAATCGAACCCCCACCTCTATTGTCGTCGAATGGACCCGTAGTTGGAGCAAGTTAAACGTAGAAGGATATAATAGACAAAACGGAACGCAGATTAGAGTTATTTAATTGCATAAATTTATATATGGAAAACTTGGACAAATAAGTTTTTCTTCATTCTCCCAAAAAACAAAAAAATAAGAAAAGAAAACCCAAAACCCATTTAAAAATATGAATTATGCTGTTTATAGATAGATTAAGTGATTTGTAAGGGACAGAAGAAAAAAAGTAAGGAAAAAAGGAACAAATTCGCAAATATTCAAACCAATAAGGTTGGCAACGTTAGCGCTAACGTCGTGGGACAGCAAGTGTAAGTCTTTATTTCTTCCCTTTTTTTCTTCTCCTCTTTTTGTATTAGTTACTATTTGTTAAAGTTAAGGTCAGCGAAGATGGGAAAACAAAGTTATAATGAAGACAAATTTACATGTAATTTCCAATGGAACTTAAGAAGTAGTAAAATTAATGTTAATTAAATAAAAAAAAAAACATGATCAAGTGAGTGCATTTCAAGTCCGGACTTTCAAGAGAAGTCTTCTTCTGATTTGTTTTTTTTTATATATTTCGTGCGTCCGTGATAAGGCAATATTCGATAAGGCAATAAACTAGAGGAAATATGTGGTTCTAAGGAAAGCTAATTTATAATTACATTTAATTTGCTACCGATATTGCTAAATAAACTAGAGGAAATATGTGGTTATAAGCTACATTATAATCACATTTAATCATAGACAGGTATAAATACAGTGGCGTGGCTAGAGTGGGGCGGGGGTGGCGTTCCGCCCCGGTCGGCACAATTTCGGTGGCGGCAGTTTTGAAAATCCAGTGTTGACTTATTGATTTCTAGCAATTTTTGGGGCTGCAAGTTGATTAACCGTCCCGGACTCCATGAGTCATTGTATAAATAGTAGGCGTGGTCGTTTCCTGTTTTCAAAACAAAGTATGTAACTTAGCTTACGTGTTTAAGCTTACGTGCTTTATTATTGTGTTCAAATTTAAACTTTATTTCTGTGATGGTAAATTTGATTTCATGAGCTATACTGTATATGTAGTGTAAAAGTAGGCGGATCGCGCCCAGTTTTGCTGTTATAATGTTTTATTGGAAAATAAGTTGTTATGTAAAGTTATATTCAGGAAGTTTAGGTATTTAACAATATAACCATGTAAGATCCTCTTTGGCCTGTGCAACCTAAAAGTGGGCGGATCATATAAACGGATAATGCTACTCTATACCCTGGTATGTAATTTTGTTGGTATAACTAAAAAAACCAACGCTTATATCACATTTTTAATAAGAAATAGGCGTGGTCGTTAACCCATTTTGCCCATTTTCAATACCAACCTGCACACTATAACAAGGAATATTTCTGCATTATGATATCTTAACCAGTTCTCCTGTAATCGTGATTTCGACAGACAGACAGACAGATAAATAGACAGAACGACGGACATAGCTAAATCGACTTAGGAATATACATATATACTTTTCTATCTTCTGTATTTACACATCTGTATACACACTATGCATTACACATTTAGTGACCCTTAGTGAATATACTCTTAACCTTAAGGTGTAGGGTATAAACAAAGGACGAAGAAGAAGATGATGAAATAGATAACAAAGAACTATGAATCAAATTTAATTCCATTCCAAATATGTATTTTAATTTACCATAAAAAAAGTTATATTTTATAAGATATTTTAAAACAATGTTTTCTTTTTGAAAAAAAATTAGTACTCATGGGGAAATGGGTATTGTATTTTCGCGAAGAAAAATGTTTCCTTTCTGTATTTCTTGAACGTTTAAAATATATAAAATACACAAAAAATACATGAATGTATAAACTAGTGGACACAAAAAATAAAAGGTAAAACAATAAAGTTTTCTAATGCGGATATTACACTATAAACATTGTTTGTTGTCGATGAACCATTTCTGCTCTCTCTCAAAATTTTATTCAGAATTGTAATTACACATGGAGCAAACAAATATCAATATTTACAAATACAAAGCAAAGTTACGGAGTTGATTTGTGTATTTTTTTTCTTATTATGAAGTACCTTTTATCAATAAAAGTGCAGTTATTTCAATCCTAAACGCGAGTACTATTTTGTTTCAACACACTACAACACTGTTTTAATCGAAGTTTGTTGTCGTCGACCACAAACATTTTGTTTTGCTTCGCAAAAGGTCATCCTCTCTGGATGAACTCAACTCTGAAACCTGAGAGCGTAAGGTTGACAGCTTTGTACAGAAAGCAAAAACAATTTTACAGTTATTTCGAACAATGTTCGTAGTGTAATATCCGCATAACAAATAATAAATATTTGCAACAAATTTTTTAAATATTTTAGTAATTTTTAAGATATAACGTACAATTTAAAAACAGACAATTGATTTGTTGGTGCTTTAGATGGAACTTATTCCTGAACTTGGTAGAGGTGCTCCTGCTTTTGATTTCAACCGTATTCAGTGTGAAGAGAAATGGGAGCGGATTCAAGGCCTGTTAAACTACAACAGCCCTCCCGTTAGTAGCTTAAATGAGGGATGAGATAATTAGTTTAACGTTTTATTTATCACATGTGTACTTCTATACTTACATACATATGTGTAAAATTATAGATACTGAGAGATTTCAAATAACGCACCAGAACGAGCCGGTACAAGTGCATGTTACAGCGTTAGCCCCAGTAGCACTAAAGAATCGAAATTTCAAAATTATAAATTCATTAAAAAACAATCTTGATAAATACAACTTAAAATTTTGCAATTGTTTAGAATTCCCAATTGTTTACAATCTTAGTGTTGCAAATTTCCAACAGAAAAAAAATGTTAATATGTTTTGGTTCAATTTAAATGACGAAAATATAATAATAATAATAATAATAAAAAAAAAATATTCCTCTCTTAAATTGCTTCATTATTTGTGCAATATACAATGAAACTATTTTTTAAGGATTTTATATTTTCAACAATTTCAATCTCAGTTTTATAATTTGCAGAAAATTATATTAAAAAATAATACAGAAAGCGCGGACAATTGGATAAATCCTAGTCCTATATACGACACATATTTGAAAGTGCATATCTTTAATTACACAAATATCGACAAATATTTGTCAGGAAGCGATGATACAATTAAAGTAGCAGATATTGGCTCTTTGACTTATAGAGAACACACCAGAAAAGTTGACGTTTCATTTAATAAGAACTTTACCGTTACGTTTCGTGTAAGTCGACCACAATGAATATTTGTATATAAATTATTTCAATTACTTTAAAAAACAGGAACATCGCTCGTATCAATTTCTTAAAGAGAAGTCGCTCATTTCAGAAAATGACAAATTTATGGTTCCAAATGTACCACTTCTTACTGCTGATGCTAAAGTTGAAAATATGTACGGACTCAAGAAATTCGCTGTCACTCGAATAATAAATAAATTTAACGAACCTGTATTTAAAATGATCACAGCGTACGATTTATTATGGGGCTATCGTGACAAAATCGTTTCTCTTGACTTGAGAACTGGGTCTACACATTTTGGATTATTAATGAATGTAAGTAAAATGAAGATTTTTTATTAATGGAGTGCAAAACTACATATTTCCACTGAATTCGAAGGTTTACGCACAAACACGGAACAAAGATACAGATAATATTTATATTTTTCAATGTTGCTATATACATAGAGTTTTTTTACATCTCATAATGATTATTTTTAGATTTATTTTTTTATGTGGTAAAAGACTTTTTTATTAGGTAAAAAGACTTACTTCTATATGTATTGAGCTATTTCCATGTTAAGCTATGAAGTTCAAATCTTTGCAGTCAAAACAAAACATAATCTTTAACTTAGGCTCTTATTTAAAAAGTCCCGACGATGACGTTTATCAGGGGACTGTCTTTGTGTTCTTCGTCGATAACAAAAACAAAGTCTAAAACAAAACTAAAGAAACTGGAAATCAAGTATTGACTTATTAAATTCTAGAAATTTTTGGGGCTGCAAGTTGATTAACCGTCCCGAGGTTAATCTATATCATTGATATCTAATCATTTGACAAATTGTTGAAATTCGAGTAAAAAATAACTATTTTGAGCTATTCGTTCGGGAGTACATCCGAGCCCTGTTGGCAAAAATTTGCAAGCAGTTAAAAACTGCTTCTATTTATATAATAAATTACTGTTATGGGACGTCAAGAAATTGTCGCAATTGCCTGAGTTTTCGTAAAAACTGAAAAAAGAAGTTGATTTTATCAGGTCGCTAAATTAAGTTGCGTTACGATAGAATGATATTTGCACTAATCGCGATCCTATCAGCTGCTCCTAGTAACGTACTATACGTTTTGACTAAATAGACCTAACTAGAGCCATATTTGTTTTTTTTACGTTTGTATAATTTAATGTTCCTAATTGATTATGTACCTTACACTGAATAATTTTAAAATCGCTTTAAAACGTAAATTCCAAATCTTTTTAATTATTTTTTTAAAATTTCATTATTTGTAACAGCGCAATGGTACTAGTGCAGATTCTTTGCAAATTAACACAGGCGAGGATGATATTCGTAAATTCAGTACGATTAATCAGTTTAATGGTGAATCATATTTGAACTTCTGGAATGATAATCAATGTAATCGTATTGATGGAACGGATGCTACCATGTTTCCACCACATTTGCTTAAAAACCGTGATCAATTATATGTTTTCCTGCAAGTTCTGTGCCGCAAAATACCACTTCAATTTGAAAAAGAAGTTACTATTCTGAATAACATAAATGTTTTTCGTTACCGAACACCACTTAACGTATTTGCGAGTCCACAACAAAATCCTGATAATGAATGCTACTGTCACAATACAGAAAAGTGTATGCTAAGTGGTGTTATTAATGCTACTAAATGCTATAATGGAGCACCAATTTATCCATCATTCCCACATTTTTTCTCTGGTGATGCAAGATTATATACAAACTTTGAAGGTATCAATCCAGAAGCGTCAAAACATCAAACGTTTGCAGACATTCATCCACGTTTTGCTTTCCCAATTTCTGGTGCATCGCGGATTCAAATTAACATTGCGATTCATAAGGGAGCACTTTTAAAAGGTGGGATAAGAAATAGTCATTTTTGTAATAATTTCGTAGGTTTCTGAACTTTATTTCATACGCTTTTCAGAAAAATTGAAGCGATTTAATAATGGTGTAATTCTTCCATTAATTTGGATTGAAATTACTTCAGGAGATTTTACAGATGCTGTAATTGATAAGCTGTACATAAGCACTTCAGGACTTGATGCAATGCAGTGTGTCCTCAAGTATGGAACTCTTTTGGCGTGTGTAATATCATTTTGTTTAGTTATTGTAGGACTGTATACACATCCGTATACTCGATTTTTTTGTGCTGTAATAAACTAGACAGTTGCTGCAACTTCAAAAATTACTTATTCGAATAATTAATTATTTATTTAAAACTGTAAACTCAGCACTTTGCTTTATAGTTTGTATATGTACATGTGTAATTAATTACATAACAAAAACGTTCAAGAAAGGATAAAAAATTTAATATCTTTTGTTTAGCTAAACGAGGCTGAACAAGCTGAATCCGAAAAGTTTTACAGAAGATACAGTATTAAAATCAGCACAAGCGTTCCAAAGAGGTTCATGTTGTAGTTATGAAGATCTGGTAAAATTAATATGAAGACGTTCATATCCCTTGAATGTACGGCGTGGAACATTAAGATAAATATACCAAGTATAAGATAAATATACTTATCGTTTCAATCATCAAGCATGTACTTGTTCTTGTATGTATTTTTATTTTGTCCCTTCGTTTGAAAACCACAAAACGATAAAATACTGTCCATCAACCTATGTAAGTATGTATGTATATAATATATCGTTTATATAAATTTGAATCAATTGAATACCTATTGTAGAATATTATATTAGTAGTATTTACATATTACGCATAAATACTACTATTATAATAGTATTTACATAATACACACTGAAATTATAGAGATGAATTATAGGACTCATGTGATAAAATAGAGTGAGTCCTAATATTTAGGATTATTTTTGTTTAAATATGTGTGTAGATTCCTCACATTTGTAGATCTTAAGTTAGCATATTCCGTATTCGGGTATCACAGCATTCTCGCAGAACGAAAAAAGAAAAATGTATAAATTACTTAGATTATAAGTAAAATAGTAATAATAATAAGCTAAAAAAAATGTAAACAGTAAAGTAGTAAACCATTAATGTTAATAATTGTAGACCTTACATGCAGCCGGTTTAAGGTAACTCCGGAGAATAAGATAAAGACAAAGGGTATAAGAGGAACTGCGTGATTACAAGGGTTAAAAAGCGGAGATAAAAAAGAAAAGAAAAACACGTACTCTGAGTGAAACACAGCACAGAGCAACATGGATACAAGATGGATGGCGCAGTCTCTTTCATTTGGTTTTCAACACTCGAGGCAAATCGACTGATTTGGACGGACTGGGCGTCGACACAACACGGACAGATGGGAAACCCAGAGTATGGGTTTTGTGGACCCAAGTGTGCGCACACACTTTTTTACGTTTCAAGTGGTTCCCATGCAGGGACCAGAAAGAAACTAAGTAGAATGATCAGAACGTCATGTAAAGCAATTCCAAATGCTATTATAGCCCCCAATGGTTAAGCCACAGGTGGTCCAGCTAGCCAATATGGCATGGTAAGTGCCCCGGTGGGTTACTAGCTGGTCATGTCATGCCCAATGCGGTAGAACCCTTGACTTTGGGTATGGACTTCTTGGCCACGGCAGGAGCATTGGTAAACTACGGCGCTCAAACTGTTTTAATAATCATGAATAAGATGACCAAATTGGCGAGGCTGAATGAAATCTCCGACGAAGAAATAGTAAACTCAACACTCAACGAAAGAGGGTGTTGCCCCAGAGCCATGACGAGCTGATGTCATGACCCTGCACCTACCTGGCATCATTGGCGTAGCCAGGTAGGTGCAGGGGTGGGCACGGCCACCCTCAGCTATCCTGGTGCCCACCCCACAATCCTATGAAAATTCAATTTCAATGAACAATAATTTAAAATAATAAATTTTGTATCAGGCTGGCCTCAACTAGAAACAAAAACAACAAAACCCTCCCTACGCCAATGTCAGGGAAACCTGGGCATCCGAAAGTCGAACAACCGAGTAGTAAAACGGTATGATTGCCCGCGAATGTTTCGCGAGATGGTGCACAAAAGTATATTTCATTCCAGCGGTACAAGATACCGCAACAGAAACCACCGGGATATATAATATGTTCACCAGTCTACCAGCGGAACCATGGCAAACAATATGTACAGACTTCGTCGGGTCGCTCCCAAGTTTTTGTTATTTCCAATGACAGAATAAACTCCAATTAATGTGCATCGCTTCATTTGCTTCAAGTTTTTCTATCTGATTTTAGATAGAATGTGTTTAAAATT
This sequence comes from Myopa tessellatipennis, assembly GCA_943737955.2. Taxonomy (NCBI): domain Eukaryota; kingdom Metazoa; phylum Arthropoda; class Insecta; order Diptera; family Conopidae; genus Myopa; species Myopa tessellatipennis. The sequence continues at coordinate 19,769,501 of OX031315.1, forward strand.
CTATTGCATTTACTGAATTTAATATCGAATATTTTTTTTCAAGGAATTTAAAATATCTGTTTTTTTTAAACTTTGCACAACATTCTAAGATTACCAATGCTGCGTTCCGCAGTTGATTGTTGTACCGCTGCGACAAATGTGCACTTATGACATTCTTGGGATCCTTTCCGTGGGAAAAAAATGTTCAACGTGTAAATGTGTTTTCAAATAATTTTCATTTTCGAATGTAGCCTACGTTTTTTTCATATAAATAGATACTACATTTCAGCACTAAGTCAGAATTCGACATTCACTTGGCGAGTAAGGTTTCTCAGGAGAATAAGGTACTGAAAGGTGTCCTTTCCAAAATATTTCGGCGACATCTAAATGCCTAAACCATTGGCGGAACCTAACCGCCTTTATAATGAAAAGTTATTGTGATCTAAGCCCTGACAAAATCAGATTCTGTCAGGCTACGATACAATTAATAAGGCAAATCTTTGGTTTTTTTTTGTTTAGGGGTTTAATTAATATTTTTTATAATTTTTGTTTTATTTATTTTTCCATATACATTAGGGTGGACTTTAGCTATACTGGGCGAAAATTTTTTGCAGCATTCTTTTACGCCGCCCCCTAAAATTTTTCCATTGGATAAAGAAATAATTTCTGTAAAATATGAAGTTGATCGGATAACATAAAGACGTGGCACATTCATATGAAACTTGCAAAAAATCCGAAATTTGTATCAACGAAAACGAATAACGCAAACATTTTTAATAATGGTTAAATGTTCTTCATATTCAAGAATATGCATAATATTAGTGATACATTACAGTTTTTTCAGCATAATAATTAACTAATACCTGCATATTGTAAATTATAGATATTAAATTTTATGCATTTTATTGTGAGTTTCCTTTTCCTTTAGTTATACAGGATGTTTCGCATAAGAGGAGACAAAAGGCTAGGGTGTGGAGGTTGGGTCGTGACAAGAAAAAAATCGTATGCCTCGAATCGAAAATCGAATGCCTCTTAACATCCTTTTTAAATTATGTTCCTACATCAAACAGTTTTTGAGAAAATTAATGCCAAAGTGAAAATTTGAAATAAAAATTCCAAAAAAAACAAATATTTGGTCGCAATTTTTTCGTTAAAACACGGTATTAAGTATAAATTTTTGTCCGATCATAAAATTCTCTAATCAATTCTAGAGAGAAAGCTTCAAACCGGAAACCGGAAACTACAAAACATAGATCCTCTGGTTTGAAGCATTCTCTCTAGAATTGATTACAGAATTTGATGGTCCGAAAATTATTTATACTTAATACCGTATTTAAAAAATCAAAGTGTGACCAAAAATTTTTTTCGGAATTTTTATTCCAAATTTTAACTTTGGCATTCATTTTCTCAAAACTGTTTGACGTAGGAACCTAATTTAAAAAGGATATTAAGAAGCGGACATTTGGCTTTGAAAATCAGTAAGCAAAAGTTAAATTGATCTAACCATTATTTTCGGAAAAATATAAAAACGCTTTGTGATATAAAATAAATATAGAAACGCAATTATTTCTATTTAAAAACTTGATGTTTGATGTGCCACGTCTTCTCGACGTCAAATCGATCTGAAATTTTGTACAAATTACTTTTTTATGAAATAGTACAAGTTTAGAGGGCTGCGTGGTAAAAATGTTAGTGTCGAAAAATAAGGTCCACCCTAATATACGTACATCTTTTATACATCTTTTTTGTTTTTTACATATCAGCTGTTATTTTTGAAAGTGGAATAAGTCCATTTTTTCATGTATCGAGATATTTAAAGGTTTGCGTTTGAATCAATTTAAAAATATTGGCAACCGTTAATCAATCCGAGTGATGTTTTTAACACTGCACACCTATTAAATTTTATTATGAAATAATAATTATTGAAAATATTTCAAAAAATAGGGGATTTTTTAAGCTCCAAATGGACTTATACCACTTTCAAAAATAACTTTTTTCCGATAAGATTTGTGTTGTTATATTTGAAAGTGGAATAAGTCCATTTTTTCATGTATTAGAATATTTAAGGGTTTTCATTTGAATAAATTTAAAAATATTGTCAAAAGCTAATCAATTTGAATGATTTTTTTACCACTTTTTAATTTTGTTATGATGTAATAATAATTAAAATTATCTAATAAATAAACGATATTTTTATCTCCGAATGGACTTGTACCACATTCAAAAATAATCAATTGAATATATGATTATAAATATGGATAGAATGTGTCTATATCTTAGTAAAATTACCCTTAACTCATTTTTTTTAAAAAATGGACTTATTCCACTTTCAAAAATAACAGCTCATATAGTTAATTTAAATTTTTTTGGTTATTTTATAATTTTTATAATTTTAATTTTTTGTTTAATTATTTTTACTTTTTATTTTCTCGCATTTAAATTTTTTTCTTTTTTATTTTTTTTTTATATTTTATATATTTTTTAAAATTTGTATGTTATTTAAATTTTTCTGTTATATTTTTTACTTTTCATATTTTTCCTTTTTTATATTTTAACATTTTTTAACATTTTATTCATTTTTCCTGATTTTTTTTAAAATTTTAATTCAATTCAATTTAATTTGAATACTTAATTTAAAAAATTTTTTTGGTTATTTTACAATTTCCATAACTTTAATTTTTTTTGTTTAATTATTAGAATTAAAAATATTTATTTCAAGGTATGTTATAAAAATCTTATAAATATTTCTGTTTTTGTTTTTTAATTTATTTCTGTTTGTTATTGTTTTCCAATACAATGTGTTTTATTAGAACATTATAAATTTAAACATTCTTTTCATTTTTATTTTTATTTTACATTTTTTCAATAGACTGGTACGCTCCCAGCAGACACATCCTGAGCCTGCAGAACATTTCTGCAACAGCTGTCTGCAGTACTCCACTGATAGTAGCACTATGGGTAGCAGGCGTATCTATAATACTGTCGTTGCAGTTATACCTGAAGACGATAAGGCTAAGATAGTTTTTAAGAATTATGAGCGTAAGCTCACTGTGCCATTCGTTGTCTACGCAGACTTCGAATGTATTTTAAGTAGTGTAGATAGTAGCAATAGTAAGAATTTAGTTAGTAAGCATATACCTGTGGCCTTTAGCTATAATATTCATTGTGGTTATAATATGATAATAGGTTAAGTAAAATTCGAATTTATTCGGGGGTGGATGCTCCCACAAAATTCATACAATTTTTAGTTAGAGATATTTTAGATAACTCGTATATGTATTATAAATATATTATATAATAAGTATTTAGTATTATAAAACCAATGCCTCCTAACACCTCAGCAGTCAATACATCAGATGGAATGCAAAAACTGCCATATTTACAATTTGGAATTGGGTGCAGACAGAGTGGCGGATCAATGTCACCTTACTGGCGAATATAGGGGTCCAGCACACAACTACTGTAACCTACAATTCCAAATTGCAAATTTCATCCTCATTTGAACGTAGTCAGGATTTGCACGTAGTCAGGTCAGAGGAAGAACTTCGAAGCATTCAATTAAATTTAGCACTCCAAAGAAAAAAAGAAAGAAAATGGTGTGGTTGTGTGTAGTAAGTGCAAGAAACTTCTACCGATGGCGAAAACGATGGTGACTTTATAACATTCCGAAGTGTGATAGAACGTTGCACTACGGGTGTACAACAGTAGCAGAAAAAACTTGGTGGGCTTGGGCGGTAGCCAGAAAACTGAACACAATAAAAAATTTGTACGAGAGAAATACAAATGTCAACGATAACCAAATCATATATATCAACAACCAACTAACTAAACAAAACAAACACGAAAAAAGCATACAACAACACTAAGCATATCTATTGCAAACGACGTAGACAAAATAACAAAAACCTAACACGAAGAGAGTTAAGAAGAAGAAACGTCACAATATTTAAAGAAAATGGATTTAGAAAGGCAAGAACAGCCAAACGAAATGTTAGTAAACTTAAAATCTGAGGTTATAAAAAATTTTAGAAATATTAATACGAATGAATTGATTTTAGTAAAGCTTTCGACACACTCAACCACGAAAAAATGATTGCAGCACTATCGAGAGCACGCATCAGAGAAAAACTTGCTGAGTTCGTATTAAATTATCTCAAATATCACTCTTCTTTCGATGTTCAAAAACAAGTTTATTACTCGCTGGTAGAATCAAAACTTAGATATTAGCTTGGGGCAATGCTTCGGATTCTCATATAAATCAAATAAGCAGAATACAGAGAGCAATACGGAAAAAGATCGAATTCGGTGACGGCAGCAAGTTTAATGTTCTAGAAGTTAATCAAGTATACGAGATGACAGTCGCCTTAGAATACTTACCGGACAGGCGATTTAAATCTCCGATTACTCACGAATACAGCACTAGAATGGGAGTTACGGGAAGCAAATGACTGCCGGTATTCCATCTCAGATACGGGAAAAGAACCCTTTATTATACAGTTCCGAATATAATTAATAAATTGCCTGCTGACCTCAAAACCATTCGTAGCCCGGAGTGGCGAAAAAAGCACTCAAAGCCTTTTTCCTAAATATTTTCCTAATATTTATCTACTTATGTTAAAATTTACCTATATTTAAAATTATACACGTTATAATAGTTTTCTTCACTCCATTGTAAAGTATAAAATTATGTTTCACGCTTACATAGCCTTGTAATTAAGTTAATGCATCCTCCTGCAGAAAAGCCTATGAGCTTCGCAGGTTAAATGTTACATAAATAATAATTGAAAAAATGTTCTTTCATAAGTTTTCCGGGTATGACTGTCATTTGTTCATCAAGTGAAAAGGTTTAAAATAATTTAATTTGTTAAAAAGATCAAAAATCAAAAGACATTTATTCAAAGCTAATTTCGTTAACTTCTCCCAGTCACTCCAAGTTGTTGCTAACTTTGGATCACCTGAGAGATCCGAGTATCGTCTTATTTATACGTTCTGATTGATAATCAGATAATAGATTGAAATCATTTCCAAAAAACGTTAATAACTGGCGCCGTCTTAGTATTTCGAAGAGCTTTCACTATAGTGTACTTACTGAAAGCACACACCATCACCAAAATGTAACTGTTGCCTCGCTTGCTCCTTGAGAAAGGTCCTAAATGGTCCATACCCAGACTTCGAAATGGAATTGGTTGCACATCAATAACGTGCATTTCCCACTCGGCCTTCCTTCCTTTGACCTTATTCAAACAACACTCTAGACAGGCTTCTATGTATGATTTGACTTACCTGCGCATGCGCGGGAACCAAAAATCTTTCGAAATTCGCGCAATCGTTTTCTCCACGCCGAAGTGTCCGGAGTCATCGTGGCATGCTTTAGTAATTCGCTACCTAATCGCTTTTGGAACCACCAGCCTTCGTTGACCAATTTTACAGCGTCCTGCGTACAAAACATAGTATTGTCTAAACTGCTTAGTATTTGGAACCTCCTCACCCTTTAGTGCCTTAACGATTTCTTGCAAGTTTACATCTTGCATCTACATAGTATTGTCTAAACTGCTTAGTATTTGGAACCTCCTCACCCTTTAGTGCCTTAACGATTTCTTGCAAGTTTACATCTTGCATCTACATTGTCATTGTCCAATCTTCGTTGTGACATTGTAAACTAAACTTTCTTTGTAAACTTTCTTAAACTATTTTCAGCAACTGTCGGAGTTTCGTGTGGTTCTTCTTCAAACCTCGTCTTAAACTCGGTTATAAGCTGTAGCACTTGCAGTTGCTCGTTTCTAGACATTTCATCACCCAAGTTAAAACCTTTGTTATTCATTGAGTGCAGCGGTAGCACCCCTGACTCCACCACCATCCGAAACTCGCTCCTGCAAAGTACATCTCGACCAAGAAGCATTTGGTGCGAAAGTGTGCCATCAGGCACTATATATAGCGTTGCATCGATAGTATGTTCATCCATTTCGATGGTTGCTTGTAATATTTTCTCTGTTGCCTTCAGTTCGCCTCCTCCAAACCCAATCAAACGCTTCTATGTTTCATGACGTTCCAACTCAGGTGACACAGAATCTTGAATAAGGGAGAGATTACTGCCAGTATCTGCAAACGCAGACAACAACTGCTGTTCTAATTTTATTAATTTCGTAATTGGCTGCGTCAGCACCTCAGATGAAGGCCCTTGTTCAATCTTGGTTACATTAGAACTAGCAAGCGTCTGGCAATTTTTCGCTTCGTGGCCTATCTTCGAACACTTAGCACAGCGTCGTTTGCGTTGGGGCTTGGGACATTTTACTGCCACGTGACCAAACTCGCTACAATTGAAGCATTTAACACCCCTCCGTTCAGTGCCTCTCACTCGTTGTTGATCGTCTGATATTGATCTTGCCTCAGGTGCGCTTTGTGGTAAGGCTGTTAAATTCTCCAATGATTGCCAAAAGTGTTCGAGAAAGATTAATATCGTTAATGCCATGAATAATATATGAACTAATTGAAAGTTTATCCAAGTCACCTCGTCGACCAATATTGAGCATAGCATAATAATATTCCTGCAGAGACTCATTTACCTTGCGTTTACGTTTTGCCATCTCACCATGCACCTCAGCCAAATTGACAAAGCTCGGAAAGTCTGCAGTTAATGCACTTACAAATTGTGCCCATGTTTTAAAAACCGTTTGAACATCAGCCCAGTGCTTGGCAACTCCTCGAAGCTTGTGCTGTACCGCGAACAACACTCCTTCTTCCGTTCATGCATATAGTTGCCGGATTTGCTCAACCTTATCTATAAATTGTTTCGAGGTTATCATTTAGATCAAAGGTCCTTTTAGATCAAAGTCTGGAAGGACTCTAATCAAGTCTCGCACACAGCCCACTTGCCTTGCTAATGAACTGCTAGCTACGTCGTCATTGCATCGTTGTAATCTTGTTTGCCTTGGCAAAACATCCACTCCTATCGTTACTGACGAATTCCTTGAGGCTTCCTCTTGCTCGTCACGGATTTCCTCGCTGCCCGCTCGCAGATGTTGTACATTAGTCGTTTGCATCGTTGCTGCATCCTGCTCGTTGCGATTCCTTTCGTTAATTGCACTTTCTCGTGGCGCAGTAGTTATAGCATCGCTTTGTTGTGAGTTTGTTGCCATTGCACCTATAGTTCTGGCCAAACTTAAGACCATATCGCGTAACTCGTCCATGTGTCGTTGGAATGTTGATATTTCGTCATCTGCACTCAGCTCGTCTGCATCGATTTCATCTGATCCATAACTTTCCATCAGCTTAGCTATTTTGTGACCTTTTTTCCAGAAACTGTCAAGTTTTGACTCATCAAAAGCTGATTTAGCTCTGCCACTTTTAACAAGGTTAATTTCAGCATATTTGACATTGCCAAAACCACTTTTTTCTTTTTTTTCCTTTTACTTTTTTAATAGAACCAATTGCCTAGTTTTCCCAAATGACGCTCTCGTCTACTCGCTCCTTAGCGTTTCACACTTGATTGCCGTTTTGTCGCTTGCCCGTATGCTTACGACCGTTTGCGTTAAGTGTGTCTACTTATGACGTTTATTCGTTCACTCTTCCTGTCTCATGTGCTGTTCTCGTAGGAATCCTGTCTTTGCTCAACTTTTCGAGACACGTGACTTACCCACAGCAAAGACCTCGTATCGTGAGGAACAAAAAATAACCGTTTCTCTCTTTGTCCGTTTTTCTTATTATTTATAAAACAACTCCTTGTAGGCTTCTAGGTATAATACGTGGGATATTCTGACTTGTAAAAGGTTTAAAATGATTTAATAATTTAGATCAAAAATCAAAAGACAATTTATTCAAAGCTTATTTCGTTAACTTCTCCCAGTCAATGCCAAACAAAAACTGACTCGAGCCAAGCTACTACCGTTCGAATATCGGGCAGTCATTTTCCTGACGCAAGGATTTAAATTTAATTGTTGGGGATATAAATATGATTCCTATGAACAAAGAGTAGTTATACGTTTCTCTTTCGAAACATATCCGAGTTAGCGAGAAAAAAACCATTCAGCTGAGATTTTTAAATTCCTTCTGGTTTATGGCCGCAATTTTGGATGACCTAGCATCAAATTTAACAGCGGCAGACTTCCACACAATCCACCAAATTTATCCAAACAGTAATAAATTTAGTCTTTTAAAAAGAAAACACTCATATTCCCATATGAACACCTAAATTCATTAGAGCGGCTTAAAGAAACTTCTCTTCCTTCTCGAGATAAATTCTTCAGTCGCTTGACAAACAAGCAATGTTCTTATTTAACAGAAATTTTTGAAAATTTCAGGAAAGTCTGTAAAAATATTTATGAGTTGGATCCATGTCAGTATTACACAGCCCCAGGATTATCCTGGGATGCCATGTTGAAAAGATAGATAGAATAGATGATAAGATAGAACTGGAACTTTTTACAGATTTAGACATGTACAGTCCTTAAGTTTTCGGACAAGCCATTTTTCCACGAAAACCGATGAAAGTCTCCACTTCTTTTCATTTTATAGATTAAAATAATATTTATTTTGTTTTGTTAACAACATATTTACCTAAATACTTTATCATATTAACTTAACTTAACAATATAATTTAAAAATTAATACATTTCTTTTCAAATATGATTTTCGTCAAAAAATGCACAAATTTCACTTTTACTACTTTTGAGGATATTTTTGGCATCCTGTCGATTTGTTTCTGTATTGTTTGAAGTTGTATGGATCTCCAGGCCTCTTGCAGAATATTCCAAAGATTTTCTTTCAATGTGGGACATGTTTTTCGGACCTCCCTGTCCAGGTGATCCCAAAGAAGATAGGGGGTTAAGGTCAGGTGACTGGGCAGGCCATTTCATATTCCTTAAGGTTCCTTCTTCTTCCAGATATCCTCGACAGAGCTTAGAAGAAAGCTTGGGATCATTATCTTGCATCGAGATGACTCCAGGTCCAATTAATCGCACGCCTGATGGGATGGTGTGCTCTTCTAAAATTTGTTTGTAGGTCGCCTTATTTATGGTTCCATCAATACGGATGAAGTGTCCAACTCCGGCGGAGCAGAAATATCCCCAGACCAATTTAGAACCACCGCCATGCTTCACTGTTCGAACCACACAGCTAGGATTCATCTTTTCTGCGGCTGACTGTCGAACGAAGATTCTCCTCTTTTGTTCCAAAATTTCAAATTTGGATTCATCTGCCCATAAGACTTTCGACCACTGATTTTTTTTTTTTCTATCTATTTTCTATTTTTTTTTTTGTGCATTCTTGGTGCTCCTGTCCCCAATCTAGCCGTTTGATTTTATTTTGTGGTCGTAGCAACGGTTTTCGCACCGCTATTCTACCGTGAAGGCCTGGGTCAGCTAGTCCTCTTTTCGTCGTTGTAACCGATATCTTGTTTGAATCTGATCTGTGGAACTCTGCCCAAATTTCTGGAGCTGTAAACCGTCGATCCCTTGTACTTATCATTTTGATTGTATGATCCACCTGTATTGAAGTTAATTTGGGCCTCCCGCTTCTTGACCTAGTGGTAACACTGGAGGACTCTCTGAAGCATTTAATGGCATCATGTACTGTGGACTTCGGTATTTGCGTCTTGTCTGCAATGCCACGTCCTGTATATCCTTCCTTATATAAGATTATCAAAGCAAAGCGTTCCTTTCCAAAGTTTTCTTTATTTCTGACCATTTCAACAATTTTTTTTATTCTTTTTCTGTATAACTTCACAATTATAGATATTGGGAACAATTGACTCAAAACGCGCATACCAATTGCTTTTATAGTGCGAATTTTTATAAAAAAGGGATGGATTATACTTCACTAATTATTTAACTACAAGTTTTAAACATTTTCGGCAAGAAAATGGAAATGTTAACCCTTTTCAATGAGTTTTATTATGGGTTAGGCAAATTAAAGATTTTCTGTTATTACTACCTATGACGGTAAACCGGTAAATTTCGGTCTTTTACCTAGAGTCCTGTTACCTGTGTTGTGGTTAAAGTAGGCCTAATATTATAGTAATGTATTTTAAAAAAAAATTTTATTCATTTGAATCTTCTATAGTCAGAAATGTTTACAATTGTGATAAAAAATGTTTTGTTCGAAAACTTATGGACGGTACTGTATATGTTCGTACAGAAAAGTATAAGGCGAGGCATTGTCCAGTGTTCATAGAGATATTCAAAGGCAAATAATAAATATATGGTGGATTATGATTCTAATAAGCCATCAGAATATTTAATGTATTTGGATTCAAAAAAATATACTGCCTAAGACCACGCCTTGGGTTAATATTTTTTTACTTTATAATTCTTCGAAATTTAACATTCCTTTTATTTAGTACTGATAGATGTAATACTCTTTGAGTTACGCGGTTATAAATTCGGCACAAAGTTAAAAAAATTGCTACGGATCCTTATAACCGACTTTAAATGCTCGCCTTCTGATTTAAGAGAGCACCTAATAAACTCCCAGATGCTAGACTATTAATACGGGGTAGAAGATCCCACACCCCTACAAACTTTCAAGCACATGTACGACCCGGAAATGATAAAAAGGGCGAAAAAACGGAGGAAACAATTTTTCACATGCAAGGTCTCAAGCGTTATGTACTACGACCGGCGGACAAAATACATTCGCAAAGTCATTCGCGAGGGCTAATTGCAGACTTCTCGTGGGGACATATTTATGGGATATATTTATGCTGCGCCTGATGCTTACTGACTTGGACATTGACAGGGAGTCATCTACTATTGGACCATCTAAAGGAAGCAATCGCCGAGAAGCGGCCAGCTTTGGCCAATAGGAGAGGAATTGTGTTCCAACAGGTTGGTTTTTACGCATCCACCTTATAGTCCGGACGTGGCACTAAGTGATTATCGCCTGTTCCTTTCTATGGCGAATGATTTTGTTGGTGAGAATTTCGTCTCAAGGGAAGCATGTGAAAATCGACTCTCCTAGTTCTTTGCCAAAAGGGGCGAGGTTTAATGAAATAACCTTCTATATGCATATTTGAACTAAATCGGATCATTATAACTATGATAAATAAAGCCTTCAATTTCATGCAAAGATAATGGATTTTTTTTTACTACACCTAGTATACCCTTATCGAATAGTGAATATACTTATTGTATAAACGAATTCCAAGGTGTGATAGACAGACAAACGGTTGTACCTGATTTGTTATTGTAAACATACAGTCGGTCAATAAAGTATTCGAACACCTTGCATTTTGTACCTACAGGCACAATCAAAAGAAAATCCAACATTATAAAATTGTAAAACATTGTAAAAATAACTGCGAATTCTTTTAAGGATAAATATTTGGAGTTTTGGAAAAAGGTTTCTACACACGAACGAAAGTAAGTTCAATATTTTCGGATTGGATTGATGATTGGCGCAAACCAAGAGAAGAACTACACAATCCTTATCCTTAAAAGAATTCGTATAAATTAGTATATTGAAGACGTTTTATTCGACTAGCATCGCTAATATATGGCTTTTTGCGTGCTACACGACCGTGGAAGTTAGACTTTCTTAACACTATTCGAACTATTGCTGCACATACAATCTTTTCCGATGATGATTCAATATGAGGTGCTAACGTTATTTCACTAATTCGTGGATTTTGTGTTACCTGCCTCTCATCGCGTTTATTTAAAATTTTTGGTCGGCGCTATTCGACAATATTATATTGGTTGTACTTCCGGATTTGAATAATGGTTTGCCATTTGAAAACTTGAGTTGGATTGTAATTTCCCAAGATTTGTGTGCAGTTTTTTAAATGTTTCACAAGTTTATAATATTGGATTTTCTTTTCGTTGTGCTTGTATGTAGGTACGAAACGCAACGTTTTCAAATACTTTATTGACCAACTGTCGTTCCCTTTCATCACCATAAAGTCGATCAATCCTTTCCTTCACGCCTAATCTGGCATACATTGCTGTATCGATCAACTCTCAATGTATCAAAACAATTGCAATGAGAATCAAATTACACGAAGTTATCAAATAATTGAGAAAATGAGTACACAAAACAAAATTAATGTTTCTCAACATGAAAGTAGTTTCTCATACGTCTACGGAACAAAACTTCTCGATCGAAAATTTGAGGGTCTTCTATACATTGTATATTCTTCTCCTAAAGTTTTTTCTCGAAAGTTTGATTTCTTATCTATCTGATATTATTATTACCTTATTTTTAAGAAAGCATGTGGTATTAATTTTTTTCTGAAACGTAAGTGTTCCGATAGATTCCCTTTGGATCGTAAATTTTTTCCAAACGTTTCCAATCGGATAGTCGGTTGTCTATTAAAAAGTTAATTACTTTCCTTGAATCATACTTTTGCTTTTCTGTGCATCTTGAGCAATTTGTAGATATTGCATCCAGCAAAATATCTGAAAAAAATATCAAAAAAATTAAATTAAGCTATTTTTATTGTGTTGAATTTAAATTACACAAATCTTGTAATAATTTCTTAGAAATTCTTCTAATAATTTTAGAAAAGCTCGAACTCAGATCACATAAACAAGCCGCCCCAGTCTTGTCATATCTCTTCCAACCAAATTAATTCTTGTGACTTCGATCCCGCTGCATGTTTTTGATCTAATGAGATTAAGGAATTCCCTAGTTTTATGGAATAATGTTGACTAGATTGTTCTTAAGGTCCTTCAGGAGTCCACGCTGATCTAACATGTGTCGGCAGAGTTATCTGATCGGCGGTAGAAGCCTGAAAGTGGCGAGCTGAATACGCACACACTCAAGCGTAATCTCTCTTAATTATTCTCAGTATTATAATTTCCGGTTGATTGCATGTTATAAATGATAATTAATGAATAATTATTAATAAATTCCAACCATAACACAATAATAATTATTAACACATTTTTTTATGTGAAAATAAACCTAAACCTGAAATTCTATCTGAAAACTGAAATTCAGTTTTACATTTGTTTAGCGTTTACTGAATGTGGACTAGAAATGCGGAACGGAAAATTAAAATACAAAATTTAATTATATTGTAGTAACGAAGCGTATACTCGTATTAATTTTATCTTAACATATTTTAAATTTCACACATATCATAATTAATAAGATAAATATCAGATAGAAAATTTATTTTCTTAACAATTAGGAATGATAAAATATTTACCGCGTAATATTTTTGCGTCAGATGCACAAGGTCCAAAATTTTCTAAGCATTTGATGTAATTTGTTAGAAGACGATTTTGTCCCAGTATACTATCTACTTCGATGTTATCAAATTTTGTCCCGTAAGTTCCACCAATTGATGCAATAGTGGAATGTAATGAATATTTTACACACAGCACTAGTAAAATAAATAGAAACTGATTCCAAAACATATTTACTGAAAAATCTTATTTGAACTGATTTGTTTTTCTGTTTTACATTTCAATATATGTAAGTATCTTAAATCTTTTATAGAAAACATATTAGTACATGTTTATTAGATGTTTCTTTTACAGCTCGGAACAATTTAATGTTAATGATTACGTTTACTGTAATTTTCCAATTAAATTAATGAGAAAATATACCAAAATTGTTACAGAATTTTATTCCTTAAGAATGTTACTTGTTCACTACTTTTTATTCTCACACTTATGACGATAAACGGTGATTTAAACGGAGTAAAGAAAATCTAAAAATAGGAAAGAAAATCTAATTTGGTTGAAGGAATAAAAGTATTTACTGTAATGTGTTTTATGTCCATTAAAATATAAATACTGATCTTATTGATTAATTCTTAGAAGATAACCGTTACAGTTTAAAATTTACAATTTTAAATTAACATTGTTTTAACGAGTTTTGCCGCTACTGCTCTCCGTTGCTTTTGTCCTACTGTGTTTACTAGAAATGTATTCTGTTCTTTGTATTTTCATTTCATTGTTTTGGTTTGTCATGGTTTTTCATTTCTAAATTTGAGTTGGGTTGTAATTTCCTACGATTTGTGTGCATTTTTTAAAATGTTTTACAAGTTTATAATGGTGGATTTTTATTTCATTGTGCCTGTAGGTACGAAATGTAAGGTGTTTGAATACTTTATTGACCCACTGTGCTTCAGTAGTTCTGATGGAATCTTCTTGTCGTGAAATTTGTAAAAATATAATTGCTTATAGTACGATAGTAAATACATATATCTACATATAACGTGCATATATGTATATATATGTACATATATAGTAGTTATGCACATATATAATTATATAATTACGTAATTATAAAATTGTATAGTTTAATGGTTAATGTAATTTTATAGTTACAGTAAGACCCCGCTGTTTCGTTTAGCGCTGTTTTGGATTAGCGCTGATCTGACTGACTTAGAATTTTATTTGTTTTTATAAGTATATTCGTTTATATTGTATTTATTCTTGCAAGAAACAAATGTTTGGTTTTATTTTTATTAAAAAAACATAATTATTAAATTTAATATCTAACCAATTTTCTATTCATCTTCCCCTAACCCCATTATGTATATACATATTAATATAGCCTCATTTAGGGCTGTTTCGCATTACGCTCTACTTTGATGGAACGTATGCCCTGCGTTAAGCGGGATCTTACTGTATATGTAATATAATGTTTAATGACATGTTTTATGCAGCATGTGTTTTGATAATCTAAATGTTATAAGATTAATGAGAATAATACATTTGGGAATTAATTTGGGTGTCTCAAGAGTGTTTTTCAATTTGTCTTGGATATTGGGGGAACACAGCCGTAGAGTGGGGAATGGGAGGTATGCCAATGTCTAGCACCATCCTCGGGAATTTAGTCGCTTTGGAGCGTTTTACGGGAGCGGAGCGTGCGTGCTGTGTGCGCGAGTTTTATAAAAACAATACTTCTGTCACTATTGATCGATCGTGATACTCGCGAACCGACTGGCGCACTGATAAAAATTAGAAAACTCTCGTGGCGCACTGACAAAATTATTCTTTTTATAAAACGCTCCGCTCCCGTAAAACTCTCCATATCGAATAAACCTTATAGCCTGTCTCCATAAAAATATTTAATCCGGTTAAGGTGTTCGAAAATTGATCAGCTGATCATGTGTTTCAATACACAATCCGGTCTGGACTGTCAAACCGAACAGCTGTTAAACAAAAATAAACAGTTGTTGTTTTGTTTACATATGCCTTTGGGCACCTTATAAGAAAAACCATGTTTTACTTTTATTGTTTTTTTTTATTTTTGTGTATTAATAAATTCTATTAAACACAAAGACATTGTTTTGCAGTCTGCCACCATTTCAGACATGAGCTGCACTTTCTTCTCCTTCAAATCTAAGAATTTGGAACTTAAGAAAAAACTTACGACATAAACGGAATTAATTATTAATTTGGCAGTTGGTGGCATTTTCTCTTTATCTCTAAAGTACAAGTTGGAAACTGTCGTTTCAAAACCTATAAGTTTTCCTTTCAAATGGCTTATAATATGTTGGGCTATGTCTTACAGGTTTGACCGCATTTATTGAAAGTTAGTGTTAAGTGCATATTCGTTTACGCATCTTAGACTTGGCTAAAGGAAACTGTTTGCTGCGTACCCGGCGTTAGACATACTAAGAGTTATAATCAATCAGCACCGTCGTAGGGATGGGCGGGTTCTGGACCAACGTAGCGACTGCGCTGCCGTGTGGAGCGCTATGTGTAGGAGTGAGAAAGGACTATAAGGATATGTGAGAGTGAGTGAGAAGGAGATAGCTCCTGCCCGTAGGCTGAATACATATTACATACATACATATAGGCGGACAGATATACATACATACATAGCTCGGCGTGCTGACTGTTGTGAGTGTGATGCGTTCCTCTCTGCCTTGTTCTCTGCCGTGTGTGTGTTGCGTATTTGGTACACTTGAGATTGTTGTTGTTCTGAATATGCGTAGCGTTGTTGTTGGAAAATATTTTTTATTGTACATATTTTCCTTTCTTCTGCGTGCAGCCGAACCATCAAAATAGACATAAGAAAATTTGGCTTAAACCATATGTTTGTCTAAGAAAGCCTTATGTCTATACTATAAGCAATGTTTAGTCTAAAGAGGAACAACTTTTTATTTCAAGTATTAAATACTAAGAATTTCATGTAGCTTAATTTATTTCTCTTGTAAAGAATGCTATTGCACCAACAAAACAGCTGCTTGATTGAAGCTTGACTGCAACTTTTCCATGTGTTTATGCTGTGGAATGTACAATAAGAATTTGCTTTGTGCAATAAAATCTGGCTATTAGGGATCGTTATATAGTATATAAAATATAAACAAATAGCCAAAAACGATATCTATAAATTCGACCGCACCGAAACACTTACCCTATCCTTATACCCTAGAACTTATGACGTTTAACTATAAGTTTGAATGAAAAATAATAAACTTGCGTACCAACTTATTAAAGCTCTAAATTTAAGGGAAACCTATAAATACTAGAAACAATAAAAGCAACATAATGATTTATACATATACAGAAATAGAGAACTCCTAGATTTCTGTGAAATTTCATTTCAATAATTTCAATAATAATCAGTTCAGCTGCGATCATCATTTCGACAGACAGACGGACACGGACGGACTATTTCTCCATGAATAACATTTGCACAATAAAATTTTCCAAACCATACCTTTTAGGACATACATTTGAAATCATGATAGACCATAACAATTAACTCAAAGCCCCAACTCCAAATTATTAAGACGGAGAATTGAAGTAGACATTAACATGAAAATATAAGACATTTTGGCATCCCTTGCGGGGAAATTCTCCGACATAATTCCGGGCGAACCTTGCTGTCACAGATTGCGGAAAGTCTCCAACATAAGTCCGTGCGAACCTTGCTGTCACAGATTACGGATCTACTCCGACATAAGTTTCGAGCGAATCGCGGATCTACTCCGGAGGATAACGTTCAAGAAAATAACTCTAACACAAAAAATTAACACACACATTAAATGCTTATCCTACAACAATAAATGCATTCAAACAATATAGCAAGAATAAATCGTGTATTACAAATACAATAGCATAAACCAACTCCTAGAACAACAATAATAAGCTCACTTTGCCTGCCCGCTTCGACTGCCCCATCAGTGCGTCGTATCAAAACATAAAATTAAATAACTCATATTAGTAATAAATACCATATGAGGTTACAAACTAGGGTACCACGTGAAATGCTTGTAATTCTTTTAGTAAATAAAAGAAAAAACTACTACACCATTGCCAAGTGTAAATGAGAATAGGTCAATTGTAAATGAGATTTTCCAAGTGTAAATGAGAATAGGTCAATTGTAAATGAGATTTTCCAAATGTAAATGAGATTAGGTCAAGTGTAAATGCGACTAGGTCAATTGTAAATGAGATTGTCCATGTGAAAATGAGAATAGGTCAAGTGTAAATGAGATTTTCCAAGTGTAATTAAGAATAGATCAATTGTAAATGAGATTTTCCAAATGTAAATGAGAATAGGTCAATTTTAAATGAGAATAGGTCAATTGTAAATGAGAATAGGTCAATTGTAAATGAGAATAGGTCAATTGTAAATGAGAACAGATCAAGTGTAAATGAGACTTTTTTTAGAGACGTAGTGCTATAATTTTCGTTATTAATGATGCATCTCTGCATAGCATTTCCAATCACAATACCACATTTCAGCTTCCTATCTCCTTCATTCAAGCTATCTCCTTATTAAATTTCATCAAAATCGCTGCAGCGGTTTAGCCATGAAAAGGTAACGGGCAGACAGAGAGACAGACTTTTGTTTTTCTATATTAGTATGGATATATTTGTTTATAATTTGATCAGAATTCTATAATAATAATAATATAATAATAATCTATAAATTAAAATTACATTTTTTACAATTTGCTTGAGGGTCATACACGCATTTTTATTCTCTGCAGTGTCCAATATATACAATATGTTTTCTTCAGACACCAATTTTTTTCTTTTCGTCCACCTCTTTGTTTTCCTGCATTACTGCCACTGTTTACCCAACGGAATGCGGTTTTATAATAAACACCCAGTTAATTATATTAATTAAGTAATTAATTTACACAGTTAATACACTTATGAATTTAGAATATTTCTAGCATGCTAGAACCTTTGTATAGATTTCTACATAGAGCCTTTCTAGCACTATTTTCTTTTTTCAGAAATAAAATAATTTAAAATTTTTTTCAGAAATAAAATTATTTATATATTATTAGAATTTTCAATAATAATATTAGGTGTACAAATAAGTTTCCTCGGTTTTTTATAAAAAGTTAGGAATTTATTGTGAAAGAACAGTACATTACGTTTTATTCAAAGTATTTTCCATCATTTGCCACTACTTTTCCCCATCTTTCTGGCAACATTCGGATACCCCGTCGAAAAACTCTTCATCTTTTGACGCTATCCACAAATCTACCCAATTTTTGGTGTCTTCATATGATGTGAAGCGCTGCTCAGACAGACCATGTGCCATCGACCGGAACAGGTGATAATCAGAAGGGGCTAAGTCTGGTGAATACGGCGGGTGGGGTAAAACTTCCCAGTTGAGTGTTTCCAAGTATGTTTTTACCGGCGCCGCAACATGTGGACGAGCATTATCGTGTAAAAGAATAATTTTGTCGTGTCTGGAGTAGTAATGGGCGCGTTTTTCCTTAAGTGCCCGACTCAATCTCATCAATTGTGTTCGGTAGAGAGCTCCAGTAATGGTTTCGCTTGGTTTGAGCAATTCATTATACACGACACCAAGCTGATCCCACCAAATACACAGCATGAGTTTTTTTCCATGAATATTCGGCTTAACTGTCGATGTTGATGGTTCGCCGGGCTTAACCCATGACTTTCTCTTCTTTGGATTATCGTAGTGAATCCATTTTTCGTCACCAGTATACGATGCAAAAAACTCTTTTTTTTATTCCTGGCAAGCAGCATTTCACTCATGCATAATCGGCGTTCAACGTCTCTCGGCTTTAGTTCATATGGAGTTTCCCAAGTTCCTTGTTTTTGAATCATTCCCAACGATTTTAAACGATGTGAAATTGCTTGTTGAGTTACTTGTAATGTAAGTGCAAGTTCTTTTTGCGTTTGGGACGAATCTTCCTCCAATAATACTTCTAATTCCATGTCTTCGTACACTTTCGGCCTTCCACTGCGTTCTTTGTCCTTCACGTCAAACTCACCGTTCTTAAACTTTTGAAACCATTCCTGACAACTTCTCTCACTTAAAGCAGCTTCACCAGATTTTTTCAAATTAAAGAAGTAAATCAAAAGTTCCCGCAAATGATGCTTATTCGGCGCAAAACTTGACTTTTTTGCAGGAAAAAAATTACTTGATGCTGATACGGAATCACTAGTACTTTAAGGTTATGGTGTTGCCGGATGACGAAACTTGGGATATTACGTTTTACATCTGACAATTTCTCCATAACCTTCTGGTGGGGCCATCTTTTGACAAACCGCGGAAACTTATTTGTATTGTAATAGAATAATTAGATTAGAATTTTCATTAGGTGCCATAGTTATATTTCCTAATTGAACGAAATGCTTTTTCAGACGCTTTTTTCTTCTTACTGCGTTTGGTATATTAACAATCTCAACCGGAAGCTCATTAAATACGAGCACTCGTAACAAAAAAAATAAATCTCATTTACACTTGATTGGTTCTCATTTACAATTGACCTATTCTCATTTACAATTGACCTATTCTCATTTACCATTCACCTATTCTCATTTACATTTGGAAAATCTCATTTACAATTGACCTATTCTCATTTTCACATGGACAATCTCATTTGCAATTGACCTATTCTCATTTACAATTGACCTAATCTCATTCACAATTGACCTATTCTCATTTACAATTGACCTAATCTCATTTCCATTTGGAATATCTCATTTACAATTGATCTATTCTCAATTACACTTGGAAAATCTCATTTACAATTGACCTATTCTCATTTGCACTTGGAAATGGTGTAGTGTACGGCTTCCTATTCTGAGAAATAGAACTTACTACTATCCATACTACTGCACACGCATACGCACCAAAAAATTGGCCTAAAATACTGTTAAGACATACATACATTCATGCATAAAGTATTTCTAGTGTAACTAAAATTTGAGCAAAAAATGAAAGTAACGATTTTGATTTCGCATCCCCTTACCCTATGAATACAAAAAGTAAGCATAACATTTTTTTATTTTATTTATAAATAGCCAATCCACGATTTAAAAATTGTAGGGTTGACAAAGGAAAGGCAATGGCAACTATGACCTCTAACTCAATCGTATGGTAATACAATATATATACATATTAATGTACATATGTGTGGGATATTTTAACATTGTTTTATACTTATTGATATACTATAAAATAGATTTATATATACATACATATTTGAAATATATACATATTTGATATTTACATTCATTGTGTAAATACAATATTAAAAATAACAAAGTTTTAAAGAAAGTTTAGAGAAAGTGTAAGTTTATAATAACAGATAAATTGTTTTATGGAAGTGTCTTATATTTTACTGTACAGGTTTGAGATTTTGAGAAAATTAATGATTTTATTTATGTTAGTTTCAGTAGGATCGATTAAGTATGATAGTGGGTCATTGCTACCGAATATTTGAAGGCGATTGTTGTGGAAAGCTGGACAAGTTAGGAGGAGATAGGAGGGACTGGAAGTATCGTTGTTGCAAAATTCGCAATAAGGAGAAATAGATTTGTCCATAAGGTGTTGATGCGTGATTTTTGTGTGCCCTAGTCTTAGTCTGGTGAATTTGATCAGATCTTGTCTATTTGTTACCGTTTTGTTGATTTGTTTGGAGTATTTATTTGCCGAGATAAGTCCTGGATTAATGTTTTTATACCAAGGAGAGGATTTGGTAAAAGTGTTATATGTTTTCACTTTTATAAAAGAGTTAATATGATTATTGATGTCTTTAGGGTTATGGTTTGAAGTTGAAATTAATGGAGCCAGGGTAGCGAATTTGGCAGATTTATCTGCAAATTCGTTTCCTTCTATTTGGGTATGTCCAGGTATCCAAATTACCGAAATTTTTGGATATTTATTTAAAAGAATTTTCCTAATTTCATTAGGGTAGTAGGTAGTGTTATCAGGGTTTGCAATTGCGTTAAGAGCTGAGAGTGAATCAGAGCAAATGGCAAAATTTCCATTTTTGCATTTAAGGATATCAAACGCTTCTTTAATCGCGATGATTTCTGCTGAGAATACTGTAGTGTACTGTGGTAGGATTGAGATTTTAATTACTCTTTTTTCTGTGGTAACGCTATAGGCTGTTGTATAGTTTGCCTGTGAGCCATCAGTATAAATGAAGGAATAGGAATTTAAGTAATTTTTCAATTTAAAGAAATTTTTTTGAAAAACTAAAATTGGGGTGGAGGATTTAGGGTTGCAGAGTTTGTATAAGGACAAGTTTATGGTGGAAGGTTTAAAAAGCCATGGGGGAAAGCGATCAGGGTAAAGTGGGGGAGATAGTAAATCTATGTCATATTCTATAATCTGCTTACAATTTTTGAGATGATTGAGGGAACTTTAGTCGAGGGTTTTGTTTTATGGGATCGAATTATATTATGTAGGGGGGGTGTAGTGAGAATTAATAAAGTTTTTGCATAGCTTTGCTGTTAATATGTCTGTTTTGATTCGAATGGATGGAAGAGAGCTTTCAATAAGAATGTTGTTGATTGGGGTAGTTCGGTAGGCACCAAGGGCAAAACGGATAGAAGAGTTGAGGATCGGTTTTAATTTAGCTATTGTAGAAGAGGGGGCATGGCCATACATAAATAAGCCATAGTCAGTTTTTGACACTATTAGCGATTTGGTGACAGAAAGGAGAGATGATGTATTGCAGTTAAAGGAAGGACTCGAGAGACATTTTACAATATTCAACTGTTTGGAGAGAGAGAGAGCTGTAAAAATTCGACGTGCGAATTCCATCTATATCTCTTATTCAGTATAATCCCCAGAAATTTCAGTTGATCTACGTTCTGAATTGGATTATTGTTAGACAGTAGGAAGATAGTTTTGCACCTGAATAATTACACCAATTGCTTATATCTAAAAATAGAGAGGTCAGATCAATAACTACGTTTTTTATATTTTTTGGTTTGACGATTATAGTAAAATCATCTGCATATGCGCAGAAGGATAATTCTTTATGTAGGGAAATTGTTTGGGCTAGCTTATTGTAGGCTATTAAAAATAGGACTACAGATAAAGGTGAACCTTGTGGGATACCATTGTGTAGGGGGTAATCTTTTGAAAAGAAAGTTCCGACTCGGACTCTTAGTCTCCTGTTTGACATGCAGTTAGTCACGTAATTAATAATGTTTGGTCCTAGATGCCATAGCTTTAGTTGATCAATAATAGAATGAGAGCCAATTCTGTCAAAAGCTTTTTCAAAGTCGAGGGCGAGGAGAGAAATGTGATTTTTAGTAGAAAGGGATTTGGTTACCAAATGGTCTACATAAGGCAGGGGATCTGTAACAGATTTACCTTTTCTGAAGCCAAATTGATTGCTATTGAGTAGTTTATTAGTAAGCATAAACCACCAAAGCCTATTTGCTATAACTTTATCCAAAAGCTTAGAGCAACATGAATTTAACGATATTGGTCTGTAAGAAGTCATAGAAGTTTTGTCAGTTTTAGGTTTTAAAATGGGAACTATCATACTAAATTTATAAGAACTAGGTGTATGTGAGATAAAAATGTTGTTGTATAGTGTTAGTATTCTTTTTTTAACTGAAATGTGGAGGTTTTTCATCATGGGGTAGGAGATCCTATCTAGTCCAGGGGTTTTACCTTGTAACTTATTTAGGGCTGAAGAAAATTCAATAAAGTTTATCCTTTTTTCTATGAGGGTTGCAGTAGGCGAGGGGGCTATAGAGTAGTTCCTGGTGTTAGCAACATATTTGTTTGCTGCAAAGTAACTTGAGAAATTTGCGTCAGAGGATTGGTTAGACCAAAATAGTGCAAATTGTTCAGCTATGATGTATTTGTTTGTTATATGGGGAAAGGGAAGGTGAGGGCAGGATATACAATGAATGTTGACAGTAGGTTTATATCCACAGAAACGTCGGATATTGGACCAAATTTTTTGAGGTGGAGTATTAGGATTGATATCAGCAGTGTATGCGTTTATGGATTGCTTTTTTGATAGTTTGAGCTCTCTTTTGAATCTTGCGGAGGATTTCTTGTATTTGATAAGATTTTCTTGGTTAATGTTGCGTTTGACAGTCTGCCATGCTAATTTCTTCTCGAGTTGTAATTGTTTTAAAGTAGAATTCCACCATGGTACGTTACGTGAACTTGAGTTAAGGCATGATTGAGGGATGGAGGCAAGAGATGATTTTAGAATAATATTTTTAATGTTTGCTGCTTCTTTGTTGATGTAAGGACTTATTGGTTTGGCTAAATTCAATTCAGAAGATGTAAATTGGAAAAGTTCCCAGTTGGCTTTGTTGGTTTTGAAATTTGCTTTGAGTTTATGGTTATTGGGTGATGTGTTGCTAGGTACGTGGTTTTGAAATAAAGAGATTATAATTGGGAAGTGATCACTACCGCATAAATCGGTTTCAATTTTCCATTCAGATAGTAAAGCTAGATCTGGCGTACATAGTGAAAGGTCAATATGTGATAGGGATTGGTGAGTACTGAGATGTGTTGGGGAGCCGTCATTTAGTATAAGAAGATTGGACTTGGTGATGAATTTGGCTAATTTTAAACCTTTGCTATTGTTGTGAGTCGAGCCCCAATTAATATGCCAGGCATTGAAGTCCCCAGTAATTACAGTGGGTTATGTTGGGAAGGATAGATACTTTCTAAATTCGATATGGAAAATTTTGTTGATGGTGGGATGTATGTTGCAGCGACCCTAAATTTCTTGGTGGAGTAAAGTTCTACACCAACGGTGTCGAAAGTCGGGTTATTGAAGTCAATAGTGCTGTGTTGTATTGAAGAGTGGATTAAAAGGGCCACACCTCCATATGAGTTGGTTGTATTTAGGTTGTGAAGTAGGTAGTTGATTGGGATTGGGATGTTAAGGGTAGTGGTAATATGGGTTTCTTGTAACGAAATTATTTTAGGGTTATATTGTTTAATTAAAAGTTGTAGTTTATTGTAATTATTGACGTAACCTCTAATGTTCCATTGTAAAATGTTCATGTTAGGGTTAGTTTGAGTGTACTTATAAATTATTGTTACAATGTTAACAATATAATGTAGTAATAACTATAAAGTGAATGAGTATAAAAGTCGAGTCTTGTGTCGAGTCTAAGTCGAAAAGTTAATTGTCTTGTGTAAGATAGTCCATTGAAACATCCTGACTAACTTTGTTCTTAGTTAAGTTTGACTTTTGTTCTATATTTGATTTGTTTTTTACTCCCTTAGAGTTTTTCTTTAAAGATGATATGGTTCTTTTAGATGATTTCGGGGGAGAATTTTTATCTTTGTTTGTGCAGCTAAAGGTATTGAGTCTGTGTCCGATTCTGAGAGTATATCAGAGTAGTGCGTCAGTTCTCTACTATGAGCTGGTAAAACTGGTTGCAGTATTGGAGTAGTATTATTTTCGGGAATTTTCATAGTTTTAGCTGTAATGGTTGAGTGAGCCGGAAGCTTGTTAGAATTGTAGCTGGCTGATGTTTGTGTGTGTATTGGGGATGCAAGTGTAGTTTTTGCAATTGTTGAGTACGATGTAACCTCACTTGGATGACGAGAATTATAGATGGCATTAGCGGTTTTGTTACTAGCCTTTTCGAGGTGAAATTCTTCGGCCTTCAACCGCACATAAATCCTAAACGACGGCCACGCCCCAAAAAAGGGCGGCTATTCTCGAAAATAATGGCTAAAATAACGGTTGTATAATAAAATATCATAAAAATACCGCTTTTGGCGGAACAGTTCCGAATTTATAGAATTGAAATTGAACAGCATCGGTAAGAGTCGAATACCAACGAGAATCTCATTCAAATAATTGTAATGCGCGACATGCATCATGATTTGTGGCATATATTTGACAATTAACTGTTTTTAAATATTCAAGAGATGTTGCTCTTGGAACATTAAATAATAGCAACCGTAAGTACAAGCATTTACGTTGTCTAGGATGCACAGTGCATAGCCTGCCTAATGTATTCGTAGAAAAAATGCCTGGATATTCAGTGAGGGTTTTACCTTTTTTACGGGGTTCCCAAGTTTTTGAGACGTGTCCCATGTAAAATAAGTTGGTAAGTCTGAATAAAGTATGGTTTTTGCGAAATGTCCAAAATCATTTTGTGGTTGGTATAATTTGAAAAATTCCTTTAACGTTTTTTGGTGGTGTTTCTGCTCGACTAACTGCATTTTCTTCTGTGAGGTAAACACGTTGCCCATTTTCAAGATGGATAGCTAAATGAATGCCAGCTGAATTTCTTTCGTGAAGAGAAACAGATAGGATTCCCCAAAGTGCCTCATTAATGCTTATATACCTGCCCATTTGGTAATGCGCAACTTCGTCATTTTCATTAACATTTTTTGTTTTTTTTTATTTATTTTTTATTTATATAATTCAGTCACGCACACTAAGACTTAGGGCCTTATGCTCGATCTGCGAACGGTACGCTTCTCAGCGTTACTCTTTGTTATATTCGTTAAACAGCTGTTCAAAATGTGTTTTTAGTATACACACAACTTCGGCTTCTGATAGAAGCGGTACCGCTGAAATTTCTCCTCTTTACAACAACAGTTTACACTCTTCTTACGTATTTACGTTAGAAAAGCTTATTTTGCAACTAACAGAAGCGGGAACGGTGTGCCGTTGAGAAGCGGTTGCTAAAAAGCAGTACATTGAAGTAGTACATTGAATGAATAAAGAAGGAGACCAAAAACATATTACAAATAGAAGAGAATAAGAAAAATAAGCTAAGAAGAGTATAAAGGTGAGCACTCAATTAAACACCTGAGAAATGTGCAACAACAGCATGTCTGAAACGGCCACTCCGCACAATCCGTCTCAAGGACAGCGGTAATGAGTTCCAAAGTCTGATGGTGCTAATAAAGAAAAATCGACTGCTGTTGAGGTATTTGTATCTCGGAACTATGAAATTTATAGCTCTTGCAGATCGGAATTGCATAAGTTTATCATACAGGTACGGAGGGTTTTGGGTGTAAATAAGTCTGTGTAGAAACTTAATGTTAAAATATTTACGTATTCTGCTAATCCACAACCTAGGATACCGTTACTTACTGCAGAAATAGGGTCAGTGCGACTGACTAAATAAACATACCTGGCAGCACAGTTAAAGGCCACTATAAGCTTACGCTGGGAGTTGGAGTCAAGATGACAATAGACAACACGAAAGAATGTTATGTATGGCATAACCAATTGTTTGACCAGTCTGCGTCTGGTCTCTAGAGGAGTATAGATCGCAGAGGTACGCAGGCACCTCAGTATGCCATCAATTTTACCAATTGAACTATTCACATGATCAATACAAGTTAAATTGGAATTCAATATAAATCCAAGGTTCTTAACCTTATTTACGAAATTCAGCCTAGTGGATCCAATAAACAAAGGAGGGACTTCATTAAGTTCAGTATTCAACCTCATAATGGGCAAAAGTTTAGTCTTGGAGGGATTGATGCGTAGTAAATTGGCAGAGGCCCAATCACTCAGTGAGGATACGTCAGAGTTCAGTCTGAAGCACAGGTCTTCAATGAGATTTAAGGGCCTAGACAAGTAGACTTGGATGTCGTCAGCATAAGCATGTATGGAGGCATACTCACAGGCTAAGAAGATATCATTAATAAAGATAGAAAACAATAAGGGCCCCAAAACTGACCCCTGGGGGACTCCCATATTGACCACTTTAAAAGAAGAGCATTTACTTCCGATTTTCACACACTGGACCCTACCCCCAAGGTAACTTTCCAGCAGCTTGACTGCACTACTACTAAAATTAAAGTACGTCCTAAGCTTATTAATCAACAGAATGTGATCTACTGTGTCAAATGCTTTAGAGAAGTCAATCAAACAAAGAAGAGTTAGATAATCTTGATCATAAAAAATTCGGATATCATCAGTAATCTTCAATACAGCAGTCGTACAACTGTGCCCTGTTCGAAAGCCTGATTGTAGTGGGGATAATAGTTTGTTCTGGTCCAAATAAGAGGACATTTGCATATACATAATCCTTTCAAGTATCTTACCCATAACCGGCAATATACTTATTGGCCTAAAGTCAGCAGGGGCAGTAGCAGATGGCGATTTAGCAATTGGAATAATTGTAGCTATTTTCCACAAGCTAGGAAAAGTCGAGCATGTTAAGCAATGATTAATGATATGCGTTAAAGGAGCTACGATATACGGTAAGGCTATCTTAATAAACCTAATAGATAATCCGTCAGCTCCAACTGCATTCGAACTAATTTTATTAACAAGTTCAACTATATCATTTTCGTTAACTGTGGTAAATAAAAAGTGAGTAAAGGAATAAGCATTCGATATTATAGGAAGCCCGGCACTAGCAGGAATACCAGAAGGACTATAGTTACCACTGCTCAGAAAAAAATCATTAAGTTCGTCAGGATCCAACTCACATTCTGTCGCGTGTTTGTTACGTATTCCGAGTTTCCTTATATTTCTCCACAACTGTTTAGAGGTCAAGTTATGATCGAGCTTAGCACTAAAGTACCTCTTCTTCTCATTTCTCAATAACAAGGTAGCTGCATTGCGAGCACAACGGTATTCCTCCCAAGCCACAGTTGATCTACTATTCTTCCATTTTGAATGCAATTTATTCCTCTTTTTGATGGCAACCAACACACGATTAGTAAACCAGGGACAACCTCTGTTTAATACACGTAATGATCGCAATGGAACATGATTGCCGAAGGCAATATTCAATTTATAAATAAAGTCACAGAGTTTAGCGTCAACTGATTCCAAGAACCAGACATCGTTCCAACACATAGCCGCTAATTCTCGATATAGCTGGTCGAAATTAATTGACTTGAAATCATAATAAGTAAAAATTGCTTCTTCAGTTCTGCGCAAATTGAGATTTAAACCCAGGAATAATAGATCATGATCAGATAAAAAAGTCATTTGGTCATAACATAAGAGACGAGAATGATCGGAAGCAAGACAAACATCAAGTAAACTAGGTTCAGATCCAGGAGCGTACCGAGTTGGAGTGTCAGGGTTAATAACATTCAACCCACACATAGAAACATAATGCATAAAATTTTCAGAGACAGTCATTGGTTAATAAATTAACATTACAGTCACCACAAACAACAAGAAAATCATATTCAACTAATCTGCCAGAGAGATCACTAAAGAACTGTTCAGGACTATTACCTCTACGAGGATTGTAGACTGACGACACTAATACTTTTGTATTGTTATCACAAATTTCAACATTTAGAAACTCAAAACCACTGCTGCATTTATTTACGAGCTTAGAATTAAGAGTAGACTTACAATAAATAGCAACACCACCACCCCTTTTGCCGCACCTATCATTACGATAAAGTCTATAACCTCCAAAATTGTACCACGAATCAGATACTTCGCTCTTAAACCACGACTCCGAGACACATATCACATCAAGTGGAGAACCCTCAAAAATATACCTAGCATAGTCGAGTTTTAATGCATTCAGGCTTCGTGCATTAAAGTGTACAACATTCAACCCACATGACTGTTTACATAAGATATTCACTAAATCCTTGTAACAATCAATAGCACCACCAGAACCAACGCTATTGAGTATCGAAATCAGACACAGAGCAGCCATTAACAAACGCCAGCAGGCACATCCCAGAGTAGAAACAGGTGCTCAAACATAAAGAGAGAGAAAAGAAAGAATATATATACAAAAGATAAGATCCATATAGGTTTCGAAAGAAGGGTATATAAGGTAATAAATATGAAATTGATAGTAGAAGGATGGTTAATAGTTTACGCATGAAATATAAAGATAGTTGATTTTTATAGTTTGGCATAACACAAGTTGCTCCTAAGTTCCAACGACGCAGTCAACACTGTTCTTGTCACACACCAGTTTTGTCTCACCATCCGCGGACGCTTTTACAAATACTCTCCCACGCAACGAAAACACAGCAACAAGCAAGCGCTCTCTTTTTTTCGCCATAGCATACTGCAATACATCACGATTTGCCATAGTTAAGCTTTCGTGTATGAAAATTTTTTGATCACCTTGGATACCAAGGTCGGCTAGCATTAGCTGACGTTTATTCTCTTTGCGAAATACAGCAATAGCTTTGAAGAGATTACGACGATCATCTGCTGTAGACAACTTAGCTATGATAGTAGAATTCCTATTACTAGTTTTGGGTTTTTATACGAAATATCTTCCGAAGAAAAGTTGATTCCACCTTGATAGCTTTAGTAATTTTACCGAAGACAGCAGACAGATTTTCCCCAGCTTCAAATGGTATTCCACTAATTAAGAGCTCAGAAGAGACATAGTCACTCTCATATTTCTCCGATTTCGACTTTAAGTCAGTGACCTCCACATTCAGCGCAGTAACCAGGGAGCGCACACTTGAAACATCAGAATCTGATTTACTCTTGAAATCATGAAAATGTTGTTTCAATATTTTCATCTCGGCACATGAAGCTTCAACTGCCGCAACTCTCTCAATCACACTCCTAAGCACAGATTTAATGTTAGTCAGTTCAGCCGATACTTCGCTGATCCTCTGCAGAACTCTCCCCTCAGATGCCGTAAGAGCACTGGTCATTTGTTCAATTACACTCTCTTTGAGGCAATTCAGCTTATGATCAAAAGCAGAGTTGGAGAGCGCCAATGTAGCTGTAGATGATGACTCATCAGCGCACAAAATTTTCGCACCAAGAGGAGTTGAAGGAGACGATATTTTTTGCACCGCACTTCTAGTGATTTTAGCTTTATTAGACATCTTGAGTTATTACTAAATATTACAAAATTCAACTCAAATTCCAAAGTTCAAATCAAACATAAAATCGCAAACTAATAAAGGTGAGCCAAAGCCAGAATTACATACAGTCCCGCACAAAATTATTGGCACAGCAAGCATTTCTTAATTTTTACCTGGTTTATAGCGTTTTAAAAGTTTTTAAGAAAAAAATAAATGTCTTTTCAGTTAAGTTATCTAGTAAAGAAACTCATTTAAGGTGTTGTAAATCAATATTTTTTTTATTAATTCATTTATAACGGCCAATAGTTTTGTGCGGGACTGTATATAAAACACGAGATTACAGATGTTGAACACGAGCGCCAAAAACACGTCCGCTCACAGTGGCATCGAGAACTCAACTCAGCAAAAACTTTGGACAGAAAAAATTTTGGACAGCAAAAACGGATATGTCGCTGCCTTTGTGCACAAATTTACAGATATATTTAATAGATTTAACAGAGCTGCAAAACTATACGTTTATATCTGCTTTGTAGGTTTTCGATAGAAGAGGGCAATAGGGTACAACCCATCTAATATCTATTTCAATACCATTCTGGTTATTGTTTGAGTTTATTACAAAGGAATGACCACCATTTTCAGTAGATCGGCGACGATATAGTGGATATCTATCAATTCCTGTAATAGTATGCGATAATAAGTCCTTGGGAAAGTGCATTTACCACTATCCATACACGGTGAATTGAGCTTGATGGCACCACATGGACCATGTATCATGTTTGTCGTTACAATATGAAACAATTCAGGATGAAATGTTTCATCTGGGACTTCTTCTAGTCTAATTTTGTTGATCAGCCAAATTAAAATATGTGCATGTGGCAATCCACATTTTTGCCATTCAATTAAATACATACAGCATCGCGCTTCACCAAATAAGTGGTGTTTTACTATAAAATCCATTAACGACTTTAGTTTTTGTTTTAAAACACGCGCCGTTATGTCATGTCGATCATCATAAAGGCCAGGCCAAGACAGCTGATTGGCCTGGCAATAAATATTCTTTGATTTCCTCTAACTGAGGGTTACATGTAATTGTGATGAATAAGTCAGGTCTTCCGTATGCACGTACGTAGGCGTTGCATTTTGAAGCGTTCCAATACTCTGGGTTCGCTTCCATTATGCTCAATATGCTGGTGTGACGACAGTACCGATCTGCCTTTGCAAGTCGTTTTTTAAAGCTTCGTACCGCTGGCACTTGAAGAACACGTGTTCAGCATCTGCGACCGTCAGTGGTTCACAGTGTTGGCAGAATGGATCCTGTTCGTATCCAAATCTGTGCAGGTTCGACTTGAGGCATCGGTGTCTTATGATTAGTTGCGTCAGTTAGAAATTTACTTCTCCGTGTGCTCTGTTCAGCCAAGAATCTAGGTTCGGGATGAGCTGACATGTCCACTTTCCATTGTCAGTATTGTACCATTTTCGCTGCCATCTTTCGGTACTTAATTGTCGTGCCGCGCGACGTTTACCTGCAGTGGCTCCTTCCAATGTGAGGAACGCATTACTTGAGTCCCTACGTTAGTACTGTAATGCTTATTCAGCTAATAGATCCAGTGAAGTCAGCCCCACGATTACTAATGCCGCATCTTCAGAGATCGTGCGGAATCCATAGCATGAGTACTCTCAAGGCACATAGATGGTATGTAGCCTTTATACCCCTCGCATAGTTTCTTACTAGTAGAGCCTCTGCCCAAACCGATATTCCGTACATAGCGATGGACTTAACTACGCCTGCTAGTAGCTGTCTCCGTCGCTGTTTGGGTCCCCGTGTATTTAGCATAATCCTAGAAAGGCTCGCCACTGCACCTGCAGTTTTTCGTTGGATCTAGGTCAGGTGCGCTGAAAACGTTAATCGATGATCTATCATCTACTTGATACTTGGCGAAGGATTTCGACGTGATAACCGTATTGCCAACTCTGATGTCTATCACTTCCACTTTTTTCCTGCTGCTTATGAGCACAGCTTCACTTTTGTGCTCCGCTATCTTCAGCGTGGCCGAAGATAGCCAGTTCTTTACGTCCTCGATGGTTGCCTCTGTTGCCTCCTTGTAGGTGCTCTTTTGTAGGTGCTTAGCTACAGTGACTAGGGTAATATCATCTGCGAACCCAACAATTTTCGTTTCCTCAGGCGTCGCCAGCTCCAGCACTTCATTATACATAATATTCCATAGAGCTGGGCCCAAAACTGAACCCTGTGGCACCCCTCCAAGCATTCATATTCCTAGTGCCAAACAGTAATCATGCAGGTGGCTAGATATGACATTGTACAGGTATAATGGAATCTCAAATTTACGCATGGCGCGTAGGATCATTTGCAAGTTCTCAGAGTTAAATGCATTTCTCACGTCAAGCGTTACAATTAAGCAGTACTCCTTTGAGCCTCCAAGCCAGCGGCGTCCTTCTATGGCTTTCTGCGCTATACCTTTTACAAGTTGTAGGGCGTCCAACGTTGACAACCCTTTTGGCCGATAATCCGAATTGCCGATTTGAGAGTTTCATTTGTGGCGGCGTCCAGTCTATCCTTTATTAATTATTCTAGGAGTTTCCAAACGTATCCAGCATGCAAAGAAGTCGTTAATCAGATGGGCTGATATGATTTCGTCTATTTTCGTTATGAGTACGAGCCACTGCCGCTTCAATCTTTGGGAAATGTACTCTCAGTGACGCAGATATTGAAGACTTTCCGCAGGATATCAACTTTTTCAGTAGAAAAAGTTTGGGTAGCCATATTGGGAATGCAGTCATGCCCAATTGCCTTGTTAAGATTCAACTTCTTTGTGGCTTTAAGGACTTCCTCCTCGGTTACCGCGGGAGTACTACCGTTTGTCAAGACTTCGCGTCGGAAGCGCGGCTATTCAGGAAAAAGGCAAGCTAACTATTAATGTCATCGTTTGAGGAGACGAAGGCTGTGAACATCTTTTAAGTTTTTGAAAACTAATTTAAAGACGAGCCCATAAGGGTAATTCTCAAGCTCATCGCATAAATCCAGGAAGCTTTGCCTCTTGATATCGCGAATGGCTTTTTTAAGCGTTCTTCGTTTGGCTTTGTATGTTAGTCTGCTATGTTCATAGTTTTCCGTGTTTCGGGTTCTCTGCACTACCCTTCTGGCTTTAATGCATTCCTCCCGCAAGTTTGCTATATTGCTATTCCACCAATACACTGGTTTATGCTTCTTGTGTACGGTACTGCGCGCTATGGAGATATTGCAAGCCTTTTTCATTCTCGCCATTACCTGCGAAGCTGCATCCTCTGCTGTACCGAATACGCTGAAGTTACTGAAACAGTTTCTAAAAACAGCTATCTTTCAAATTGTTTATTACCTATTTAGAGAGTTTTCTATCAGTATGGCACGTTTGTGTATGCTTCACTTACTTGGCATTTTGTTCGCGTAAAAATGCTACTACTTAGAAACGCTATGTCAATAATTGAACCCAAACCATTTCTGCTAAAACTGAACTGTTCTTTAGGATTGAGTAGTGTAACTTCCAGTGAGAACAAAGCGTCCAAGAGTGATCTTCCCCTAGGATTAGTTCTGTGGCACCCCCATTCAGCCGCCCAAGCATTAAATCACCTGCAAATAGGAAGGGAAATTTTCTACGCGCTTCATTAATTAGACTGTCTACAAATATGTTAAAGCTAGATATGTCAACATGGACGTAACATCTAACTTCTGTGCACACAAACCCAGAACTCGCTTTTCGAACTGCATGTGGAAGGTACTCATTAATTGTTCAGATCGCTGCTTTGCCAGTTGAGTCACAACACTCATTAAAACGACATCAATTTTTAGCTCTACAACGGTTTGAGCCAGTAGATGCTGTGCTGGCTCGCAGTGGTTTAAGTTAAGCTGAAGAATCTTATTCAATTGCTTATTTGTTTGGCCACCTCTCACATGTGCATTAGCATTCAAGTACGATGGGCATTTATATCCACCAAATACATGATTTATATCATTACTTCCATTTTTTGCATATGAGGCATTTCGGCTCCTGCGTGCAGAGTCGAGCAATATGGCCTTCGGTACCACATCTGAAGTATGGCTTCGTGAAATCGTTTGGACTGGTACACCTATATGTCATATATCCAAGCTCATGGCATTTAGGGCATCGAATTGAATCTGTTTAAATTCTTATGCGGCACACTACCTATCCAATTCTTATTTTGCCCGCTTCTAGGTGCCGGTTTGCCGACGTTGTGTCAAATTTGAAGGTTGCTCTTTGCGTACCATCATATGCCGGCCGCATCGACTTGATTTCCATTTTTTTATATTTATTTATTTATTATTATCTTTTCATACAAAGTACTAAGAGCACAGTGCCCTTTTTTAGCATATTAAAGGTACAACAAGACAAAACTTAATTCATTAAATCAAATTAAAATTAACTTATGACTAATAAGACAGGAAGTTAGAGGAGAGAAGATAGAAACAGGAAAAGGGAATAGCACAGATGATGCTGAGGTGCGTCACTAAAGAATTTATAATATAACTAAACTTCAATTGATGTAATAGCTCAAAACTCTTTTTTTAACCCTAATCCTACTGAGATGTGACTTTGAGTCACATTTCAATTTAAGATCGCTGTAATTTAAGAAAAACTGTATTTGCAAAATTCGAGGCTTTATCTATTCCTTCATTAAACATTTTACTGTGGATAAATGATAAAATAATAATAATATGCTTTTGCATATATTCATAACTTAACGATATAGAAAATACTAACACATCAAACCGTAATGTGACTCAGAGTCACATATGAAAAATGCATACGGGTTCATGCTTTTTGTTGCAAGACATGATTTGATTTTCTGAACAAAATGGAGCAGTATATTTGAATTTTAGAAAACAATTGTTATAATAGCTCGAATTAGTCTTCGGTATTGACTTGCACTGAATGGAGCTTCATTTGTCGTTTCATTAGCAAATTTATTAATTTATTTCTTTATTTATCTAATTTATAAGATTTAATTTATATAAAACATTAATTTGGAGTTTAGTATATGCGAATTTATTTTTTAAATTAGAGCAGGGTAGTAATTACTTATTTTTAGTTTTATTACAAAGAAAAGAAAAATGGCTAGGCGTGAGAAATTAACAAATGAAGAGATCCTGTCAGCAATTGAAGAGTTAGATTATGGCGAAGAGATTAGTGCAGAAGAAGACGAGGATGAAGAAAGTATTTATTTAGGATGTGAAGACGAGGAAGATGCCATTCATAATATTTCCACTGAGGACGATGAAATAAGTGGTAGTGATAGTGAAAAGTATGAAGATGATCAAGTGGCTAAATTTGGTAGTAAAAAATTTGGTACGGAAAAGACGGAACAGAATGGATGACAAGGCCTTATAATGGTGGAAAATGGCCAAGAAGAAATATAATACACGGTATAATCCACATACACAACGTCGCAGTGGACAAAGATTGAATAAAGACTGTCACTTCAATTGAGACAATTCTTGGAAAAAAGTCCGCTGAATCAATGAAAAAAACTGCATCAAAATCATAAAGCATTTGTCGTAGATGCTACATATGCCCTTCAAAATTAGGCAGGGTTTCTGAGCAATGCTCTTGTGATAGCGGTAGAAATGCAATGAGCATGCAGATAAAAAAATTATTTGCAAACAATGCATTAATAATAATTTATTACACGTCTCTATTATAATATACTCTGTACTAATATATTCTAATACACATTTTCTATATTCTATAATTAATTAATTTTAGTCTAAAAAAAAATATATAGAAATAAAAAAAATATAGTATAAATTATTCAAATGTGACTTCCAGTCACATTACGGTTGGATGTGTTACAAAAATTACTCGGTCGGATGAGGGTTAAAGGGGCTCTCCTCTCTTATATTTCTAATGTTGGTAAACTATTCCAGAGCTGTATGGTATTGATCCACTGTTGAAATAGATTAAACTTGGTAAGATAAAGATTCTGTTACGGCTTAACCATCTAAACGTTACTTTCTGGAACGATATATAATTATTATCTGGAATATAATAATTACTAAAGTCACAACCAAGCAACGAAAATCTTGACTCTGCAAGGTGATCATCACCATCCACAAATCGGGTGAGATTATTAATCAACACATTTAGTTCATGTAGCGACACGGAGTCGGGCTTGCAATAAGTCAATGCAGGGTAGTTTAAAATAGGCATGACAAGTTGGAGTACTAAAGTTCGGCGAGTAGTTAAAAGGACGGATACAGCTGCGTACCTAACGTAGTATGTAATAAGCCCTTTGCACCATGTGATTCACATGCTCCGTACAAGTCAGTGTGGAATTAATGTATATACCAAGTTTTAATACCTTATCAACTTACTTAGGCCTAGAGCTTGCCAAGTTCAGAGACGGAATTATGGAAAAATCCACCCGATCTTTACTAACGGGCAGAACAAAAGATTTCAATGCCTTAAGGTGCAGCAGATCGCCAAACCAACGGACAATGCTACTCAGTGTTCACCCATTATCCTCTACCAGCTCAGGTTCCCCTTCAACGCTCGCTTTGATAAAAACTTTACCACCCGACGTAAATACAGAGTGCAGTTTCTTTTGCCGCTTCAAGAGCAGAGCGTGGCTTAAAATCTCACGCCTTTGTTTTATTACGCTCTCATGTATGTGCACTTTGCCGTCTCCCATAAAGCCTAGCTCATTTACAGTGAGAGCCCGACGTTTTTGACGGCAGAATCCGGATACCGCACGTAGAAAGAAAGAGCGGTCACGACTTGAAGGTAGCTTCATAATTACTGGTCCAGTGGTGTTATTGATTTTTATCCGAAAGACATCCATTAAGACTGGCGCAAGATTACAGGCAGCTACGTTGTGATACTGGAATAGAGAGCCCTAAGATCTTCACATTAGAAAATGGAATGCCCGACACTATTACGTCCGTGGAGATGGAGTCATTTTCCACATTAGCAAGCCTTTTGTTAATCTCAGCTAATTCACTTCTAAGAGAATTTGCACATGATTCAGCTGCTATAACTCGTGTTGAAATAGAGTCTAATTGTGTCTTAAAGTTGCTGACGATGGCATTTAGCTCTCCAAACCGGTTCATAATGCGGTCCTCAGCACTGCCAATCGATACAGATACCTGCTCAATTATATTCATTCTCAATTCTTCAAACCGCTGATCGATCAATGCCATTATAGAAGAGAGCTGAGAGGCATGCTTAGATTCAGCTGGTTGAGTACTTGCAGGGGTAACGGAACTAGCATAAGCACCAGCACCAGAGGTAATAATGTTGTTTTTGGGAGTAAAGCGCCTTTCAACAGCGACTTTTTTTCATCATTGCTCGACATGCTTTTTAATTAACGCCAATTAAATGGAATAAAATGAAATTATATTTCGTCACACCGAATATCGTTAAAAATAAACAAAATTCGCACGCACAACGAAGAAAGAGGACAAAATCTAGCCGTCAACTTAGAGCCACGTTTATTCTTCGCATGTCATGAACTGGAATTATATGTGGATTTCCAAAGTTAGAATGAAGAACTTCCGTCAATTCTTCCTTTGTAGTTGCCTCATCAATGTCCTTAATTTCGATTTTTATTTCTGGCGTGAACGTCTTAACAATGGCTGTGTGTTATTGTGTGTTGTCAATCGCCCAGTGACTCCTTGACAGAGTTTACTATTGTGTCAACCTATGCATTTTCCCCCCCCCTTCCAAGTTCCAGTAGCAGCTCGCCCTTCCCAGTTATCCGTATGTCGTTTACAAGGCACGCTATATATTTTAGTCTTGGATCAGATTTTACTTTCCGGAGAATTTCAATATTAGTTTTCTCATCAGCATCCGCGATTATGATGGCATCTGGCATAGCCTGCTTCATCTGAGGCTTCCTCAGAGGCTGTACTGCAGTCCAGCCGCCAGCATTTTTGGCTATTTGCGTATATGTCGTGGGTGTACTACCTCCAGCTTTGTTCGTAGCATCTGCGTTATCATTCTCCGCTGCAGCAGTTTCTTTTCTTGTTGCAAAAATTGACCGCCCCGCTCGGGCGTTACTCTCAATTTCAGACAGATTATTTTTCCTTTTTTCTTAGCCGCAGACTGGATCAGTAGAGGATCTTCTCTGCTCCTCTTATGTTCGAATTCCTGATTTTTCCTAATAAAAGGGGAGATCTGAGTGCCATTTTCGATAGAAATGTTGCTGCTTTTCCAGACAGCTTGCCTATTTTCATTTGATCGGCTGCCATTCTTTATGTCATCTGCTACGGTTTCATAAATTTTAGCAATACTTTCGATTAAGTCTCTCATTGGCTGATATATTGAACGCCTCCCTCCACCGATCATTTCTACCAACTCCAATTTCTACCAATCCTTTTTGAATTGGAATTGGATGCCGCCGATGTTCCGTTAGGTTTTTTCCTTACTGCGAGAACCCGTTCAAAATTCGAAGTTTCACTTCGGAGAGCATTGATTTTATGCGAAAGAGAGTTGCCTTTTTTGCAAAGATTAAAACAACTATTCGCGCAAAAACTGCAACGCCACATTAAGTTTATATTAGTTTTTATTAATTTCACAATATTTGACTGCAAATTAACGCATTTAATATGAAAGGTAAGACCGCAAATAGAGCAACAAACAACATTGTCGTCTGAATTTCCTTTAATTTCGGAATTACAATTAGCACACAAATCACACATTATGAGGAGTGTAACAAACAGGTCCACACAGTGTGAGAGGCTGAATTGAACTGTTGAAAGTGTTTTAATTATAATTATTAGGAATGGACTTATTTCACTTTTAAAAACAAATATTTTTGTGATAACATTTTATAGTCGAAATTCTTTTGTTGACTTTATAAAAAAATCGTACTCCATTGAATGTATGATTATGAATATGGATAGAATGTGTCTATATCTTACTAATATTACCATTACTAATTTTTTTTAAAAACTGTACTTATACCATTTTTAAAAATAACAGCTAATATGTAGCTTTCATAATTTTGGTACTGTAGTAAGAAACTTTTATGAACACTAACCCCCTTATTCAGAGAGTCACTTTTATCTGTCGTCGTCGTCTAGAACAGCTGTTTGTCGTTTTTTTCTATTCACAGAGACGACGAGGTGTCTTAGCTAAGCATGGTGTCGTGTGTTACGTAGTTTGGAGGTGAGCAAAAACCTATTCACAGATACGACAAACACCGACATGAGCTGTCAAATATGACGACAGCCTCTTAGGTGTCGTCTCTTGCTAAAAATAAAATATTTTGTAGGTTATTGTTACTTTTTAAATTATATTTATCTTTTATGATTTTTTTTTTATTATATTTAAATATGAAATATTTTGCAGGTTATTGCTTATTTTTTATATTTATCTTTTAGGATTTTTTATGTTACATTTATATTTTTATTGTATTATAAAATGCATAAAAATATATTATATAATGTTATTTTGAAAAACTGTTTTTTTCTGGAGAAAATGGGTATATTTTCGCGAAGAAAAGTTTTTCTTTTCTACGTTGTTTCTTTTCGATTTATAGAGCTTTGCTAAAAAATCGTTGCTTCCCGTTATTTTCTTGTGATCCTTGAAACATCCTTTAACAATACACACAAAGTATAGAATTGTGAATACGGATGGAATTATGAATTTCAAATATTATGGATATAAAAGAAAAAGGAAGAAATTTGTTTATTTTCAAACAAATAATAAATAATTACAACAATATATGTTAAATATTTTATTAATTCTTAAGATATGGCGTACAATTTACGACATCGTTAAAATTTGAAGTTTTGGTGCGAGACATGGAATGGAATAATTTCAGAAGTAGCTAGAGGTGCCCCTGTTTTTGGCTCCAACCGAATACAGAGTGAAAGGGAATGGGAGCGTCCTGTTAAACTCCAACGGCCCTCCCGTTAGTTGCTTAAATGAATGGATAAGGTAATTAGTTTAACATTTGAATTGCCACATGTGCACTTCCTTACATATGTTACAATTATAGATTTGAAGAGATTTCAAATCACGCACCAAAATGAAGCTGGGACAAGTTCATGCGGATATTGCGGCTATATGCGGCTGGCTCCACTAGCACTAAATCCAAAAATAATAGAATACCATAGAATGAAAAAAAGAATAGAATGTATTCTATTATTTTTGCACTAAATCCAGATTTCAAAATTATGCATTCACTAAAAAACAGGCAGTTGATAAACATAACTAAAAATTTTGCACATTGTAATTGTTTAGAATTCCCGATTGTTTACAATTCTACAGTGTTGCATATTTCCAAAACCAATGTTAATATATTTCGGTGTAAATTAAATGACGAAAATACAATAGAATAACAAAATAAATATTTCTCTCATAAACTCCTGAAGTTATTCTTTGTTTTTACTACATTTATAAATCTAATTTCGCGAAAAAAATTTAATTTTTAAGAATTTTATTATTTCAACATAAACACTATAGTGAAATTTTTGTATTGTAACACTAAAAATGCTAGCTAGTGCACAAACCAACTGTCATATATGAGCACCACGTAAATTGAGGTGACCACGACGTAAGAGCTAGTCATCTTTCAAAAAGTGACTCTGTGAATACGACGTCTTCCACTCAGGTGACTTTTGACGACGACGCCCGACTCACTTCAAGTGACTCCCTGAATAAGGGGGTAACACAAACTGACTTAAAGTGAACTGTAATATTCAATACCAAAAGCTCGTCTTATCTACCGGTATTTACACGAGAATTTGGGTTGGAAAAAGTGATATGTAACAGCTAAGAAGATAAACTGAATATTCAGTATCAATACCGTACACTTAACATAATCTGCACTTATGCACGAAGCCCAAATTGTTTTGTTCTCCTTAGTGCGAAGCAAAGTGCAAATTGATTTTTTATTACAATGGTAAAGTATGCTGCATTATTGAAGATTTTCATATTTATCTACATATTTATAAACTAATATAAGTATATTGCATGTAGTATAAGATCCGTCGTTTCGGAATCATAATGTCATAATACGATTTAAGTTTAGCTACT
The DNA here is from genome assembly GCA_943737955.2 of Myopa tessellatipennis. Taxonomy (NCBI): domain Eukaryota; kingdom Metazoa; phylum Arthropoda; class Insecta; order Diptera; family Conopidae; genus Myopa; species Myopa tessellatipennis. Next base: position 19,810,453 of record OX031315.1, read on the forward strand.
TCTACTTTTAATTTTCCACCTTTTTAAAGAAAACATATATATTTCTTTGTATTCAATTATGCTACCAAAATAGATTTTATTGAATCAATATGATGAAAGTTACTGTACGTATCCCCATTGTACCCGCTAACTGCTTTACCTTGCCCAAAAATAACATGTTATTATTGTATTAAAAATGTATTAAGTTGCAATACGTTTTTCTTCCTTCTTGTTTTTTGATAGATCAATTTGCGCTGTTGCAAGGTAATTTGATCCTTCTAAATGCAATGTGCTTTGTCTATGTGAACTTCGGATCAGACAAAATATTGATACCATTAGAAGTCCAAAGCCAGAAGCAAAAAAGAAAGCTGTTAGAATTCCTCGTGCTTTCCCTGGTACGGTTGCTGCTAATTTCATTAAATTTGTAATTTCATCAGGTAGATCATCGATTCCCTCTTCGAACCATAATATTGGAAAAACAATATCGGGAAAATTTGCAACTTGTTTAATATCGACGACTTGGCTAACAGCTAAATTTATTTGAATTCTAGCACGAGCCCTTAAAGTGGTGCCCATATTCTGAAAAAAATAACAATAACAGTTATAAATCAAGTATAATAAATTGTAATTATATCGGTGTAATGATTTTAAAATTCAACAACTAGTAAAGCGAAGTTAAACAATAATATATTTAATAGAAATATACAGGGTGTAACGCATAAGGTACGCCAAAAAGCTAGGACGGGTAGGTTGGGTCGAGACAAGAAAAAAGTCGTATCGAGGGGGGGGGGCGTTTAGGCGGGAGGGGCCATTTTCTAAAAACCCGACTTAACATCGGAAAAAATATTATTAAAAAATAATCGTTAGATCTAGATAACTTTTCTTGCTGATTTTCAAAGCCAAATGTCCGCTTCTTAATATACTTTTTAAATTAGGTTCCTACGTCGAACAGTTTTTAAGAAAATTAATGCCAAAGTTAAAATTTTGAATAAAAATTCCGAAAAAAATTTTTTGGTCACAATTTTTTTTTTAAATACCTTATTACGTATAAATATTTTCTATTTTTCGTAAAATTCTCTAATCAATTCCAGGGAGAATGCTTCAAACCGGAAGGATCTATGTTTTGTAGTTTCCGAGAAAAGTGAAAATTACGATACCAATACCAATTCTTTGGCTACTTGTGTTTTATCACTGGTGCAAAAATATGGAAGAAGGAAGGAGTTTAGTTCGTAATTTTCAATTTTCTCTAGAACTCCACAAGATGGATCATTCGTGCTGAAGTGTTTTCTTTAGAATTGATTGGAGAATTTTGTGATCGGAAAAATATTTATAGTTAATACTTTTTTAAAAAAAATTGCGACAAAAAATTTTTTTTCGGAATTTTTATTCCAAATTTTAAGTTTGTCATTAATTTTCTCAAAAACTGTTCAACGTAGGAACCTAATTTAAAAAAGATATTAAGAAGCGATATATTAAGAGATATATTAAGAAGATATTCTTATCCCTGAGAAGATATATTTTACTCAGGGCCTATAACGAGAAACTTTTACAACGGTGTCGGTGATCGTGCGTTCTTAAGCATGATAGAGACAACAGCTAGAACATCTTTTAAAACAGGATTAAGAGATGCCACGTCAAGAGTTTATATGTTAAATGTTACGGGAAAACCCCTAGAGGAAATCCTGTACAAAGGAGCAGTGTACTCCAGCAACAAATGACCCCACCATCAATCAACATGAATTCATTAGAATCCCATATAATGTTACCTACACATAATAATGTGGAATACCAATTCAGAAAACCGGAGAAAATGCCGAACTTTTCCAGAGCACCACAAGACAGAATAATTTGTTCATTCTGCAATAAACGTGGGCACACGAGGGAACACTGTTTAACCATTTTATTGTCAAGAGTTATTGCTAAAAATAATTTTTGAGATAATTGCAAAATCTATGCGGAAATGATCCTGGCCAACAACGAATCCGAAAGATATATATATCCATCTTTTGGATTCAAAGAGTCAGTTGTAGATTAGTTGCAAAAGGGTAGAAAGCCTGAGTGTAACATTAGTACTAAACGAAACACAATAAACGTAAGAACAATAACAACGCTTTTTATTTCAGCTCCATTTCTAATTCGGCACTCCTCTCTGACATGAGAAAAGTCCACAAGTTCGGCACTTTAGTCCCTGTGGCAACATAGTCCCTTCGTAAGTCCACAAATCCGGCACATCCTTGCCTGTAGCACCGTTGTGCGTGATCCTTCACGTCGAAGGATCAATAATAACAAAACCCTTTTCTCACAACACTTTTCTAATAGCACTGTCCGTGATCCTTGTGGAAGGATCTACGACATATGGTTTGCCCTGGTATCTTACTGGAGGATGCAGGATACAACATTAAATCGCATTCAGGTATGGCTAATGTGCTTAAAATATGCCAAATTATAATCTGGGATGAATGTACAATGGCACATAACCATTCATTAGAAGAAACATTGAAAGGTTTGAAAGGCAGCGACAGACTCTTTGGCGGTACTCTAATTTTGTAATCAGGAGATTTTCGACAAACACTTTCGATTATTCCACGTTCAACCTATGCAGATGAAATAAATGCCTGTATCATTACTGTGGAGCAATCTTCACAAAATGCAGTTAACAACAAATATGCGCATTGGCTATTCTCAAAGCAATTGCTTGTTATTGGAGGAGGCAAAATTAATGTAAATTCGATGAAGCAGACAATCAAGTTACCAGATAATTTTTGCATGATTGTGCCATTTAGAGACGCATTAATTCAAAATGTGTGTAAATTCGAGATAATATTAACAATCATCGATGGCTGAGCGAAAGGGCAATTTTAGCACCAAAAAATATTGATGTCGATACCATAAATATCTACCTTCAAAACATGTTGGAATCTCCATCATTTTCATTCAAGTCAATTGATACTGTGTTAAAAGAAGATAAAGGAGTCACTTTTCCAACTGAAAATTTTAAATTCACTTGATTTGCCAGGTCTTCCACCACATAATTGAATTTTGAAAGTTGGATCACCAATCATACTGCTACGTAACATACATATGTATGTAAATGGACCAAAATTATGTCACGGAACGCGGTTGGTTGTCAAGGAAATATTGGGTAATATTATTGAATCGACAATTATTAATAGCAATATGCAATGCATATGCAATGACGATCAACAAATCTGAAGGTCAGTCGCAATGCAAGTCTGAAAATTCATGCTTCGCTCATGGACAATTACATTTAGCCTGCTTCAGAGTTGGTAAGCGCAACGATTTGTTCGTATACGCCGAAAATGAAGAAACACAAAATATTGTCCATACGTTGGCTTTACAATAAATTATTATTTACTAAGATCATACAAGAACTATAATTGAAATACATTACAAAACAATTCTTGGAATAAAATAATTATTGTAGGCAGAACAACGTTTTCCGGGGTTTCCTAGTATGATTATAAATATGAAGAGAAGGTTACTTCTCTAGGAGAGAACCTTACTAAAATTACAGTTAATTATATTTTTCTTTTAAAGTGGACTTAGGAGGGCGGCCCGATATGTACTTAACCTACCCACCTGATGGTCGCCACGATCGCAAGAGAAATTTACTACCGTATAGTACATTGTTGTAGACAGCTGCTGTCAGCCGCATCGGACTCGTAGTTTTGTTTTGACCGCGTGTGGAAGCGCGTGTATCTGCGTATTTTAGAAAAATGGAAAAAGTGCAATATCGGCCGGTGATTCGATTCTTGTTTTCGAAGGAGAAGACTCACCGTACACAGCATCCAAGCGCTCTTTGATTTCGCTGCGCGATTTCCCTTCCAAAAACAAGAATCGAATCACCGACCGATATTGCACTTTCTCCATTGTTCTAAAATACGTGGACACACCCGCTTCCACACGCGGTCAAAACAAAGCTGAAGTCCAATTCGGCTGAAATTGACAGTAGCTGTCTACAACAATGTACTACACGGTAGTAAATTTCTGGTGGTGAGGCTAAGTACTTATCGGACCGCCCTCGTATACCACTTTCAAAACTAACAGCTCATATATAAAGATACAATTTCATTTAGAATGGGAAACTATAGTAGGCACAGGAAGATCTGATTTAAGATCTTTAGACTCTGAGTTAAGAAGTATATACTAGAAGTACATTATAATACTTACTGGTTGCACATCAATGTAGAATTCATGTTTCTCCTTATCGGGTTGAGAGATACCTTCAACTGCAGTTCGAAGATCATCATCAGATAAATAAAAGTGGGGAAAACTCAATAGAATTGGCGAATCTATAAATAAAGAATAAATTAAATTTATACCAAAATGGGGTAGGTAAATGACGTAGAGATAGTGATTTCTCCTAATAAATTAAATTTATACCAAATGAGATAGGTAGATGACGTGGAGACCAGTGATTCCTCCTACTAATTGGAGTAATTTATATATAATATATGGGTTCGCCAATTTTTTTTTTGAAAATGCTATAAAAAAAACTACTGAGCTACGGCTGTGTGGCACGTAGTGCCGTCCTGTTGAAACCAAATGTTGCCAATATCCTCCTCTTCAATTTTTGTGAACAAAAATTCGTTCAACATGGCCCGATGAGGATCGCCATTGACTGTAACGGCCACTCAGTCGCTCATTCGTCAGTCAGTTGCTCATTTTCGAAGAAAAATGACCCAATTATGCCTCTGGACCAAAATCCGCACCAAACAGTGACTCGTTTTGGGTGCAACGGCTTTTCAATGTATGCGTGCGGGTTTTCTGTGCCCCAAATGCTACAATTTTGCTTGTTTACATACCCGCCAAGATCAAAATGAGCTTCATCTGAAAAGATGATTTTTTTGGCAAAATCGGCATCTTCTGTAAGTCGATCGCAGGCGTTGTTTCCAGCGTTGTTCAAGCGTATACACAACTATATTCGTTCAGCGGAAGGATAGACTAATTATCTGTCAAATCAGACATGAGCTAAGTGTTACCATTCACGAAATAAGCACTAGTTAAAAAAAAAACGCTAGATGGCGGACCCTTGGTTTAAATGTGATATGTATATGTAGTTAATAATAACACATATTTCGTTAATGGGCCAGTCGAATGCTTGAAAAGTAGCTTGAAGTGTTGGGCTATCGAGTGAACAGTGACTATGTCGGCCTTGTGGTAGTTGGTAAGTATATGTATATTAGGTTCCTAATTTTCTACTTCCGATTTTTTTGGTTTTACCATCTTAAAACATGATAGTAGGTCAGAAAATGATATGTGCGAAATTTCAGCGAGATCGTACAAAGGGAACCCGTGCCGCATTTAACCGAAATGCTGTGGTGTAGAAAAATACATTCTTCAAAATAATATTTAAAATATTTCCGAAAATATAAAAGCTATGAATCTGAGTTTTTGTGACCGTTCTTATTGCCGGTATTCCTCTAGTTTCCTTGTTTCCTCTTATTCCTCTTTCGGAGCAGTCTTAGTTTCGTATATTATATATACATAACTATAACATTGTACATAATGTTACCCTAACTGAACTTTTCCTACGTATTATATTATAAAATTAATTGTCTTATAAAATGTTACATATTTGTTAATACACGCTTTTCATTAAGTTTATCTAGATAGCATCGCCGATAATCTTCTAATACGTGTAAAATTATATGCTTATTATTTTCATCTTTTAGTTAGGTATTATATTCGGTGATTACAAGACCAGTACAACAACATGCGTCTATTCACTTCTGCGCTAATAGACAAGCTGCTAGGGCAGCCTAAACATTCATATTTGGGTAATCCCTGCTCAAACCCTGCGAACTACCATCATTGTAGAAGTTCCTGATATTTTTGGAAGTCCGATTTCAGTCATTGGAAGCTGGCGCCCATAAAGAGAAAGACGAAAGAGGTCTTCCAGCTTCAATAACTCTTCCACCATGACCTTTTATTAATTTAGGAGTGGACCTCGTAGAATCGCTGTGGTTTATTGGGTGCAGAGGTCATTGCAGCAAATTATGCTGTGACAATGCAACCAAGTTTGTTGGGGAGAGAAACATACTTGATGAACTTGATGATAGTGTTTATTCAACAAACCGGCAATCAGCGACAACGAGTCGCAGCAACAGGGGAATAAAATTTAATTTCATTTGAAGCCGCGGTCAAATATTTACACGTCAGAAGCACATAAAAAGCTTCATTAACCTACGGAGCATTAACCTATTAGAGACTGACTGAAATTGAAGCCATCTTCAATTCAAAACCACTGACTCCAACCTCAGACGATCCAAACGATTTGAGTTGTGCAACACAAGGACATTTCCTCATCGGTGAAGCGTTGACAGCACATACGGATCTACTGCCTCGCCTAAAAAGACATCTGACAAGATGGAAGTTGGTGTCACATATGAAACAAGAATTTTGGCGGCGATGGTCGACGGACTACTTGCCTGAGTTGCAATTTAGAAACAAATTGAACGAACTGTGTCAAAACGTAATACCTGGAACTATGGTTATCGTTAAGGAAGATGGATGCTTCCTCTCACATAGCCACAAGGAAGAGTAGTCAAGGTATATACGGATCCCGATAATGCTGTTCGCATGGCAAATATGAGAATAAAAAATGGAATCCAAAAAAGAGCAATTAACATACTGGCTGCATTAGCAATTGAGAATAAGGCGCCAGCTTCTAAAACCGCCAGAATAGAAGACCTACCTAATCTTGGCTATGAATCACCTTGCACATCCAAACGAAAGGCGTAGCCATAAAATAAACATGGCAGAAGTGATGACTCTCCTTCAACTACAAAAGCGCCCAAAAGTACTAAGGGATCAACTCGAATTACGTTTTGCTATACATAATTTTACCAGTTGCACATGCTTCTTCTGTAAATAGTCAAGCAGTTTCATACCACAACGTGCACCAAGAAAGCCCAATAAATTCAGCATCAATATATAATTGAATAATTATTCAACGGAGGAGAATGTTAAAGAATTTACGTCAATCACATGTGAACTAACAACAAAATTCGCACGCGCTCAGATGTCGGCATGGGAACAATAAAATTATATTTTATTTTTATAATAGAATTAGTAAAATACGACTATAAATATAATATAATGCTCAAACAATTGCTTCAAGTCCAAGCGCTTGAAGTTATATACAAATTCAAAGGTGCGAATTTAAGGTACTTGCAACAAACGTCAACTAGGTAAAGTTACAAGTATCTATTTGTCTACAAATTCTTACAAGTTAAAGCGCTTGGATGGAATATCAATTCTGAGAAAACAACAAGTATCTTTATTGTTATAAATAAGCTTAAAGTGAAAACTGATACACGAAAAAGTTATACTCATTGCAATGAGTAGAGAATCAAGGTGGCAATACGATTTCAGTTGTCAGATGTGATTTGGATGTGTTCGGTGATTGAGACGAGTTGAGAAGAAAGTGTTTGAGACAGTGATGCCTTTAATAATGACTGAAAAGCTTTTGACTTTGATAGCTTTTTGACATTCCTTGTAGCTTTAAGGTTGATAGAATACAAGGAAAATTCGCCAGTAAACAAAAAAAAGTGGTCTCGTTCTGCGCATGTTCGTCATAAAGCATTTTTAAAAGCACTAGGGTCACAAGATACGGTACAAATGCCAAACTTTAAAAGTGGTATGAAGAAAGTTTGGAACAGGTTAAATGTTACTCCAATGCTCCGATTTTGTTTTTACCTTTTTGTTGTTCTAGTTTTATACGGCAACTCCAACAAAAACAACAATTCTGATCGGTCTCGTATGTTTTCGGAGTTACATCCCTTTGAAATTTGAAAATTCTGACAGTAGTTCTCCGACTCGCTCGCGCTTAAAAGAATTAGGAGCGGACTCGCTCATGCTCCCGTAAGCAAAAGTTCTTTTGAGCGAGTCGGAGCAGAAAAGAGCGCTCGATAACCAACCCTGATTAAAATGATCCTCACAGATGCCTGCATGTTTGGTTTTGAATTCTTTGTTTCGCTGGCAAAACTCCGATCAAATTTTTGATAACCGAACATCTAATGGAAAGTAGAAAAAACGCTTACCACTAACTGTTTCTTTAACTTTATTGCAAAATTTCATTGAGCACTTCATTTCTGGTCTTCATTCACAAACATTTCCATCAAAAATTACCGATTACCAATTACCTTAATAATAAAAGTTATAACAATTATAACTTTTAGTTTTGAAATAAATGTTGATGTTATTTATGGTGAGTGGAAAAAATGGAATATAAACATTCAATTCTGGAGGTGAAATGTATGTCGCGATTATTTCAAGTCTTCAATATTAGGAACTACAGGGTTAGGCGATTAGTGTTACCAACCTCATACCTGTATATCTGGCAGTTGCTAGTTCAAATCCTGTTGCAAATCAAAGGCTGAAGCCGAAAAAAATATGGGTGGTGTATGTACATACATATATACATCACACATATAATATAACATATATATTCACATTTTTCAGCGTTTAGAAATGTGCAAATTAAATAATTGATTTGCAAGAAATTCAATACAATAACAATACACAATAGTTTTATACTTTACACCCAGAATTTTTAGAGTGTAGAAATAAAGAAGATAGATATAGAACAGTATATACATTCTCTATCAATGTCACTTCCTGACTTGATTTAGCGTTGTTCGAGGAACCGATTTGGACAAAATTTGTTCCGATGGTTCACATGGGTCCATAGAACAACAGGAACTAGGGGATTCACGCATCATTTGTATTTGAATTTGTTATTGAGGTTATATTGTCACTTTTGTCTATGTGGATTTGTTAAAATCTGTACGATAGGAAAGGTTTTTTAAAATTTGTTGTAAGAGTTTCCAGAATAAACTTAGCTTTCTATGTCATTACGCTTTCTATTGCTATCATCCTTCTTTCGCTTTTTTGTGCGACATGTATTGATGATAAGTTGCAATTTATCATGATTTATTAAAATTATAGATTAGAACTGAATTAGTCTCGGTATTGCATGAGTTTTTAATTTTTTTATTCAGAGTAGGTATTCTTAAATGTCCTTACGTACGTATCCTTATATACAGCAGAAATAGTTGAGAGCATAAAACAACGCACACGAGTGTATTTTTCGCTTCTTTATTTTTTTTTGTTATTTGAAATTCATATTCTATGGTTTCTATGAGCTTTCTATGGTTGGCATAATTTACCTTGACATAATTTGCCTTGGCGAATAACACGAAATTATCAAACAAATGAGTACAGAGAATGAATAGAAACACAAAAAAAAGGTACTAAAGAGTATTTATAGGTAAAGAGATTTCACGATCAGAATGATGCTATAAAAATTTAGTTTGAAGGAACTGAGTTAAGCTCTGGTCGATATCGTTGTCGACCAATCATGATCTACTAATGAATGAGGGGTCTCCTGAACCCTTTAATGAGTATGAAGGGATCGGAAGAAATTTGTATTGGATCGCCTTCTATATATTGTTTATTCCTTGGCAACATACTCAAATAGGGTGGGATATTATATTGTGTGGCTATTTTATATCAAAGTATACCAAACGGTGGCTATGATTTTAATGTTTGGATATATTAGACCAGGGATTATAATGATACGTTGTATCCTTTTATTAGTTGTTATGAACATCCAAGACAATGTAACATGATTTTCGCTTAACATACCACCTTAACGTATTCAAAGGGTTAAATAATCTGTCATTATATTACCATCATATAATGTGATGTGAAAATACATTTACATATTATATATGCATATGTAAATAGCCGTATCTAATATAATCTTGAAATATTGGTTGAATAAGCCTGGTATATAGCAAATTCAGTTCCTATATCTATATAAAAAGTAAATATTTACTCTAAATCATGTTTTACTTACCATACTGACAGAGTGATACGTTAAACAACCCGTTAGGTGAGCATGACGATTTCCCACTAGGACAGAAGCACATGTTTTTTGGATTACTGCTGACATGTGCGAAAACTGATTTCGGAGGTGTGAAACGAAAACCTTTTACACCGCTTTCCGTTTCGATCTCCTTTTCGAAAGTTAAAGGCAGCAAACGACAAAGATCTTTGTCATAAATATGAATGGTTTGATTATAGTCTATGTGTGGCGGGAAAATAGAGCCATCTGTTCCATTCAGTCGGTTGCAATCATCACTTAACCAATAAGAAAGGTGTGATTTACCATTGTATTTGTCAATTATACCATACTTCCTTATGTCACTAACCCCTGTAAAAATTGTAATTCGATCCTGTAAAAAAAATAAGACATTATTCGTATTATGTTGTTATGTTATCATATGTGGTGTTCTACTGTGATAAAATCCTACATCCTAGTCCTACGAAATTCTAAAATAAGTATTATTTACCTTAACCAGTTGCATGTCAGCGATCTCTCACGTCTGAAAGCTCAACAGCGAGCTTTTCCCCATGGGCTCAGGTGGAGGAAGAGCAAGGGACCGAGACTTCTCTCGATCTCTTACGACGGCAATCGAGCTACCAGAAGGACGTCTTCTTATTTAACAACGAGTGTAAACAATTAAGTGAACAGAATCAAAAGAAAATCATAGAAAAAAAAAACAATTGGCATTAACCATGCGATGCAATAATTAATGCAAATAATCTGTGAAATAACCAATTGCAATAAATAGTTAATGCAAAATGCAATAATATGGTTATTGGTATTAACTGAGCAAATAATTTGTGAAATAACCAATTGCAATAAAATTTAAAATAGTTTCAAGGAAATGAAATTTGTGAATAGGGTATCAATTGTTCTCACTGGCCAGGATGAATGAATCATACGAAAATTTTTTCGAAATATATGTTTCTTGGTTCATGACATACATACTAGAGAGCTGCACAAGATGTCTTGAAACGCACATCAAGACACAACAAAAATTTCAAGCCTTGCACTGCTTTCTCATTTTGCTTTCGAATCAAGACATTGACTGCCGAAAGTGTGCTGATAACAAGGCACAACAAAGGCAATAGTATTCATTGCCATTCGTTGCTTTTTTGAACGAAAAGGCAATGCATGACAATTGCCATGAAAATTGATAACGCATGGCAACGTATGGCAACGAATGGCGCTAAACTCAAACGAAGACTCATGCAAAAGAATGTGCCGTTCATATCATTGCGCATCGTTGCCGATATCATAGCAGTATTGTTATTTTCAATGTCATGTTGCCTTCCTCAAGGCACTTGCCTTTTCTGCTTACAATCCAAGCTACATATATTGCCTTCACAGAAAAGCAAAGCAACACAATGTCTTGTTCGAAACAGGTAGACGGCAAGGCAGTCACGGCTTGTTCGGGTAGTTGCCTTGAAGTGTTCGTGTCAAATCGTTCATTTGTACACGACAGTGCACTGCAATGCAATACAGTGTAAAGAAATATTTGGAATCGAGAGCGGAATCCAGAGAGACGCTGGCAATCGATTCCTTTCTAGATTCTAGAACCCATTATTTTTACATAGGCATGTCATTGGAGGTAGTGCATTACACTTAAGAGACTTGGATTAGCTTTTATAATGGCTTCCATTCATCGATTATATAACTACTTCTAGAAGAATTAAAAAATTAATAAAATTAAGTTATTCGGTACATTTTTGTGCATTTCGATAAACATTTCTACCATTCTATATATTTTATTTGTTTACAAACTTATTTATTCGAAACTAGCAACTTCAACTCATATTAAACATCCATGGTCAGCGGGATTTGAACCACGTCCTCAAGACTGTAAGGCAAACACGTTATCTTCTGCGCCACCGCGGACGTCTTTCCTTGACATAAAATCTCATGTTTTGAATAAAAATATGCGTCTTATTTTTATATTTTTCCATTTTTCAAAAAAATATGCGTCTTATTTTTATATTTTTCCATTTTTCCATTTATCTCTGCATTCTTTATAAGAAAGAAAGAGAAAGCTTATGAGAGCTTCTTATTGCATTCTGTGGAATCCATAGAAGAATATGAAGAATCGCCATTAGCATTTTGGTAATGCATTATGGAATCAGTGATGAAACTAAGCCATTCCGAAATGTTGAAAAATTTTTGCTGGGTAATTGCTCATTCAGCAGAAGTTGGCTGTGTGTTGGCAATGTGTCTGTCTCTTTCGGCAGGTAGATACTCTAAAACGGCTGCACCGTTTTCAATGCGGTTTTCACCATTGTGTTGGAAATTTAAATGCAGAGTTACTGCGTTTACAACAACATATACATCAGGAAACCTATATACATTCCTCGGGCACTTCCTCTTACTTCATTAGTTAAACATTTCTTGCAAGTGCAACCAAACCCGCCTGGGTTTTTTTTTATTGTTTATTTGAAAAATTGTTCCATCACAGGGAATGCAATTCGTTAAAGATAAAGATTTCTTCATAGCCATCACACAAGTAAGTTTGTATTCATGTGGTCCAAAACGTTCGTGCAGCTGCGCTCTCAAAGTAACATTGTGTTTTTTTTGTTCGCTCTCGCTATGGCGCTCTTCCGATCAATTTGAACAGGAACAAATCGGTCTTTTTGCATAGCGGTCTTAGAATACACATAAAAAATCGTGAATCGTTTGCTCCAAAGATCAAAGATTCGAGGCGATTACCTCTCGTGACCATAATTACGTGATATGCTTACGGCTCTTTATATCCAGGCATAAGGATCTCGCTGGTGGATAAAGTATTTCATATCAGCCAAAAAACAAAGGAAGAAACGAAGAAATCGTCAAAGAAAAAACTCTGACCAATGAAGGTTTCGACCAGGCGTTGTGAAATTGCTCTGATCGATACGAAAACAAACGCGTTCTAGTTAACACACTGTTAAAAACCCTTAGGCAGCTCGCACACTGCATGCGTTTTTCGTTCGTGCGAATTCTGACGAAAAGGATTCGTCCGAAGTCTTATTTAGACACACTCTATCAGAACTGGTGCGTAAAATTATGAGTAAAGCAAAAACAACATATGCTCCATATGTGTCCATAACATAATGGACACGGTTGATGACGTTTTTTTATTAGAAAATTCTTATCTAAAATGAAAATTTTTCACAAGGAAGATTTGGGTTCGTGAGGTTTTCGCGAAAAGAAGTCATTTTGATGAATTTCATCGCCTGCATAACTAATTGAACAAAAAAGAAAAACACTTCGTCAGAAATCGTCAACAACTAACTACCAAAATGGGTGAGTTCCAGGAAAGGGACGAAAACATAAACAAATACAGCCCATAGAAGGGTTCTTAATACATCCCGCTTCTCAAATCCCTGTAGGAGAAGCACGCCTGCATCAACATTCAAAACAGCGATCCATAATGCTATAGGTTAGGTTAGGTTAGACTAGAGGGACTCCTTAGAGTCTTCCGGCCGCAAGCGACCGGATGCGCCCAGGCCTTGTGGCCCATTGTGCTCCTCCTATGAAAAGGAACGAGGAGAGGAGGGAAGGGTGGGGGGGGGATGGATGCCATTCTGCTTTAATCAAAGAATCCCGTGCCCTGCACGAAGCTCTTTATTGCCTTCCAGCCCTTGCGGCCGACTTCCTCAAGGGTAGTTAACTGCGTGGAGCCCAGTGTTTGTAGCCTTACCCTGCAAAATGCAGGGCAGTCACACAGATAGTGCACCAGTGTTTCTGGGTATTCCAGACAGGACCTGCAGAAGTCAGATTCCATGCTACGTTACTTCCGTAGGAGGCCTCTGAGTTCATTGTGACCTGTCAGAATACCTATAATTGTTCGTAGTTTTCCCTTACTTCTAGAAAGGGAATTGACAGAAGTTTCCTAGTTTGGGCCGCGTCAGGATTACCCCATAGTTTTTTAGTGACCCTGGGCCGTCCGACGCGGTCCAATCCCTATAATGCAGATTGTCTGCGCCGTCCGCTATCTGGTTTTTTAGGGCTTGAAAAGGCTTTTTGGCCGCTAGGGTAACCTCATCCAAGAAGGTGCCCTTTCGTGCTAGCTCATCAGCCCTTTCATCGCCCTCAATATTTCGATGTCCAGGCACCCATACCAGTTGTAGTAAGTACCTCTGTGCCAGAAGTGTTATAGCTGCTTTGCAGCTACGTACCACCTCTGATGTCATCTGGTCATTTGATATTGTATTGTTAATGCTATAAGTGGGCAGTAATATCCACACTTGCCATTATACAAATTCATCCAGTAAAAAATTATCAAATGATTAACATCAAAGCAGAGTAAATCGTACTACACAATGGAGCTCATGTCATTTTAAAGATATTGGCGTTCCCCATGCTAATAAACAATATCGACCAATTTGAAAAGCAATGAACAATGAGCGCCAAGGTCAAAACAGGAAAAGGAACAACATATCAACCTGCTGCTGCTGCAGAAAGAAGAGCAATTCCATTTTGTGAGGATCAAAAATGTTTCAAGGTAATTACCATTCACCACAATTAAAATAAAAATTTGTTTTTATATTAAACTTTTATATTAAGTATAAATTTTTCCAACTAATTTCACTTTTTTTTTCTTTTACACATTTAATAGGATCGTGAGAAGTCAAATAACAGTTAAGAGCGATATCTGCAACAACAATAAAAAAAGAAGAAAGATATTACAGTGTAGGAATTTCGGACAAAGATGTATGTAGTGGTGAAAAATGCATTTAAATCCAGGGTTCGGAAATGCTCGCTCTTGCTCGCTCTTTTCCGCTCCAGCTCGCTCTTTCAAGCTCAAAAGAGCATTTATTTTCAGGAGCGCGAGCGAGCAAGAGCGGCAAAAAATATTTTTCAGGGCTCCTGCTCGCTCTAAAGAGCATTTTTTTTCAGGAGCGCGAGCGAGCAGGAGCGGCAAAAAAATTTTTCAGGGCTCCTGCTCGCTCCAAAGAGCATTTTTTTCCAGGAGCGCGAGCGAGCGAGCAGGAGCTGCAAAAAAAGGAGCGCTGAAGCTGAGCTGTTTCTGAGCTGATGGTAGGTAGCAAGTAAATAATTTGTTCAATATTTATAATTGAAACAAGTCAAAGACAATAAAAAAAACTTTGTGAAATATGTATTTCTTATTTTTTAACACTCTGAACATTTTTTGATAAGCTCTGGTGAAGAATTAGCTCTGGTGAAGAATTAGCCAGATGACCTGGCTGTGTTATTACCTTCAACATATGGTTCCGCCAATATTGGTCTCTTGAACAACTTATCCTCTGTTGGTTTATATCAGTTAAATAATACCTCAGTCCAACCAAACTCTTCATGATGGTTTTAAACTATCGGTATCGAAGGTATCTACTACATGAGATCCGACATGGTTTTCTAATTTTAATGAGGTTTGCACCCTGAGGAATTTAAAAACAAAATTCTATAAAAGTCACTGCAATCTTCATACAACGGAAAGATAGTGCCAACACGATATAGATATCAACAAGCTTGTAAACAGTCTTATAATAATTATTTATTTGAATGAAACTTAAACTAAAATCTGACCCTACGTACTTTTGGGGCTTTATAAATTCTAAGCAGAAAAGTGATATTATTCCATCCGTCATGAAATTTTTCTCAAAAAAATATCATTTGTTTATTTCTAACAGGCACTACAAAGAAACAAGTTCTTGGTACTGGTACCTGTTACTTGACCTGTTACTTGTTACCTGATACCAATTTTATGTAGTTTTGCCTTTTAGTATTAATGATATGTAAATTTTTCCTAATGAAGTGTTTACGATTTTTGCTGTTTTGTGCCTTTATGATTATTTTTTTTTGTCTATGACTACCTAGTAAAAAGATTTTTAGAGTATAATAAGAAAAAACTCCATTTAGTAATTTTGTAAAGCTAGATATGATATAAATATCCAACATTTAGAACGTTATTATTCAGTCAGCTTTTGGATGGAACAATAGAGACTTTCAGTAATAAAGAGCTATCAGCTGTATATTTAGTAAAACAAAGTAAAAAAAAGTAACATAAAAACAAAGTAACATAAAAGTTAAAGTTCCAATTGATTCGTGCTGCCAGAAAGTTGAACAAATATTAGCTCAAATAATTGGTTGTTTGGATCAACTCTGCATCAGTTATTAAGACAGCAGTGAGGAACGTGGAAGGCCACATAAGAGTTTGATGAGAGTACGGAAAATAAAAGAAGTTAACGAAAGTTTGGGATATGAAAGTGTTAAACGTAGCCTAGTACAAACGTTACATTCAGAGCGAAAGTACCATAAAGCCGAAATCATTGAGAAAGTCCTTAATGCGATCATTTTAAGCACGAAGAGAATCCTTAAAAGCATTCCGACACCAGATCAAGAAAGGGTATTTACACTAAGCAAGCACTTGGAAGATTCGGAATCATCGACTAGTTCGGCAAAACTGAATAATATATGGGTGAACCCTACACCAAGTTCTACAAAATACTGCAGACATATACGAGTTGAATTCAAGAAAGAAAGCAAGGAATTTATTACAGATAAGGAAGATAATGCGATTAGAGCTGAAATCGAAGTTCATCAGCCAACGCAATTTGATGTTGGTCAGCAGACCATTCAAGTACGTTATGAACTGGTGCTCAGAATGATCGATGGCAAAGTTGATCAGGCATCGACAGAAACAAAGGCGTCATCGAGTTGTATAATATGCAAACAAACATCAAGCAAATTGTGCCAGTAACCATCGTCATCATCATTTTTAGGAGAAATTGAAGCATATGATTTTGGACACTCTCCGTTACATGTAAGGATTAGATTTATGGAACACATAGATATTTTTGGAACTTCAGGAACCGTACGAAATGACAAGATGAACCACGAAAAAAGGAGCATAAAAAAGAAAACTTCCAGGATGAATTTAAAAAAATTGAAGCACAAAACATGAAACATAAAAAAGAAACACTTTCAGGATGAATTTAAAAAAAATTGGATTAATTATAGATCCAACCCACGAGAGGTGCAGGTAACACAAGATGGGATTATCGCAGAGAGATTTTTCCGGATCCGCAGGTGACTGTTAAAATCACAGGAGTAGATTTCAATTTAATAGATTTAAAATATTTCTTGAAGATATTGTATGTAATCTACAAATCGATGCTGAAAAATTTTGAAAAAATGCAATGAAATCCGTACGAATATATGTATGTATAATGAATTGTACCCTTGGCGAAACATTAGAAAAAACAAATGAAGACCTTTTCGGAATATTATTAGCATCGGAAATTGAAAGAGAAAAATATCCACAATCTATTTTTACAAAAAATGTATTAGTGTGGTATTTATAAGTTCTAATCATGATTAAATATATATAAAAATTGCTAAATGGTGTTTTTTATTATTATACTCCTTTTTACTACTTTTTACAAAAATCTTCCTTCTAGGTAGTTCGGTAAAAAACAATGATCATAAAAGCTTAAGTACAGCAAAAATAGTAAAAATTTTCATCAGTTTCGTCAGATAAAATTGGCGTATCATAAAAACTAAAAGGCAAAACTGCATAAAATTGGTATCAAGTAAAGGATTATATTCTTATTTATTAGGAAAAAGTATCAGGTACCAGTACCAAGAACCAATTTCTTTATGCCCGGTAGAAATAAACAAATGATATTTTGTTGAGAAAAATTGCAACTATGAACGATTTTAAGTTCTCAGCAGTTTTATTGGCTTGCCAGTGATGTTAAACCGGGTATTTTTTAAAAGGTCATTTTTAATTTTTTTTAAATGTCCATAGATACCAATTTTAGGCCATTTTTTCTTTGAAAAACTCAAGTTAGGGTCATTTGAAGGCTTCTAGCGCCTAGGTGCGTGGCTACCGGAAAAGTATTTTTTCAGAAAAAATTATTTTTTTTGCTGCAGTGTGTTGCAGACAAATAAAACAAGCAAAGGTTTTGTTTTGTTGTAAACAAAAACCTAACGGATTAATTTTAAGCTATGCAATCGTTACGAATATATCCTTAATAAATAGATAAGCAAACAAACTTGAAGCAATTTGCTTTTAACCACCTTTTTTATGAAAATTTCAAAAAATTTTATATAACTTTTGAAGTTATATAAACTGCCACTGACCTTTACACCTCTATCGAGATATAGGTTTAGAGATATATCAATTCCCAGAGACATTACAACATTTTTCTGTCGACTGCAAAAAAACCCATTCAAAAATTCCTATCCGTTCAAAAGTTATCGATTTTTGGCCGATGGATTTAATGGTTGGACCACTGTACACCAGTCAAGAAGAAGGCGCTGAACGTCAAGTGAATCACAGCGAAAATGTTATATTACCCCTCGAAAACCGTACGCTAATAGCGGTCGTACAATTATCGCGGACATTTTCTTTACGACATTGGAAGGGACTAAACGACTGGCCAGGTCTAGCATTCTTTGAAACTATTCGATCCAATAAAAAATGTATCCTCTCCTTTCATCTTATATTGGATTCCATGACAATATGGTTTCAATTAGCAACTACGTGCCAAAAAAAATAAGAGTGTGAACTTACTTTCGACCGCACACTATACAAAATATTGTCAAGGTGTAGCATTGAAACCCGAAGGGATTTTGTTTTATAATACAATTAAGACGGGTGTCGATTGTATAGATCAAATGGTTACTTATCAAAACAGGGAACAAAACGATGGACTTTTGCTTTTTTTTCAACATGTTGGATTAGATGGCATTAGCTGCATATTGCATTTGCAAAGAAGTCGATAACAGCAAAAGATCTTTCGCTAGACGAATTTCTTATGCATGTTATCCAAAATATCGAACAGCGAATGAGGACCTTCATATCACCAAACAGTTTCATACACGTTCAGCTATTGAATCATTTTCAGAAAACCAATAAATGTAAGTATTCGAGTTCGTTTGAAACCACATTTTCGGTTCGTTTTTATTTCAATTTAACTTCATTACTTACATTGTCGTTCTATTCTATCCAAGGATTTTTTCCCTGTGTGGGTAATTCAACATGTGCGAGAATACTAAAAACACAAAAAAAAAAAAAAAATAGAAAATATATACTGCATATTGCATGCAGTATAAAATTACATTTGAGTATACGAACGGCAACCCGAAGTAATTTTCCATCTCAAGTAATGGTATGGGCAGCTGAGACCGCCGATGAACGCTGTCCAATCGTTTTCATCGAGCCTGGTGTCAAAGTCAATGCGACTTATTATCGGGAAAATGTTTTGGAAGCTGATTTAAAGCCGTGGCTACGCAAACATTTCGGTCGTACACCATGGACATTCCAACAAGACTCGGTGCCGTCTCATAAAGCTCGTGTGAACCAAGAATGGTTAAAAAACCATGTTCCACACATCATTTCGTCCACACAATGGCTTTCGAATTCGCCAGATGCAAATCCGTCTGGGACATTTTGGAGAACAAGGTGAGGACTAAAAACTAGTGTGGATGCGCTGAAGAAAGCCATTTTACGGGAATGGGATAAAATACTGCATGATCACATTCTTGCAGCATGCAACTCATTTTTTAATCGTTTGAAGACCATAGTCAAGGGAATGGATTCTAACATATTTATTATTTCCACACATTTTTGTAATTTGAATCAATAAAAAATAATTTCACCCAAAAAAAATATGGTCGTTTGAATAGATAACAGTTCAATCGCCTAACCCTGTAAAAAATATCTGGCTCGTGAATGTGCCAAACCATACATGTGCTAAACGGAAGGTTAAAGCATCTTAGGGGCGGAATGTTCAAAAAGTCCATTGGTAGTGCTACTCTGCAGTGTATGTCCAATCACGATGCAATATTTCCAAGGCGTTATAGTTTCCGAATTATGGTAATTTTAAATATGGTTTTGACAACGGGATTTCACCTCGGCCTTCTACAGACCATTGCCGACCAGGTGCAAAAATTCTCAGATGTCCATCATTTCTAGATTTTGAGGAGCACAGGCAGTCATACAAGTTTTTTATATATACATATGTATGTATATTGTAGATTACGATGGGAGGACTTTCCCACTCAAAAGCTTTATTGAGCTGTTGAGCCTAATTTCAATTTAGGCGAAGTTGGCTGTTAATATTATAGGTTTTATTATATTTCTTGTTCTTAGAGTGAATGATCTCGAACAGTGTTACACTATATTCCATATAAACTCCAATTCTCCAGGAACTACAATGTTAGCATTAACGAACGAGAAGACTGGAGAAACAACAGTGTCATCTTCAAACCAGACTCAGAAAAGTGGCACATAAATGGGTCCAAACTAGAGAACGGTGATAGTGAGGACATTATTGGACCCAGATATGGAAAGGAAAAGATTATGACATGGAAAAGATTATGACAATCTTTCAGACAGAACTTTGCCATCGAAATATGTGCTAGAAAGTGTATATCTGAAATAAATTTGGTGCCCATATCCATATTCTATCCGACAGCCAAGCAGCTCTTAAGCCCGTAGTGCCCCGAAATGGACACTTGCATATTCTGCATGGAGACTCAGGAAACTACACAATACCTGCAGAAAATATTATTTATTTACATTCGAATTACTGAATTTTTTATTCACGATTACAGAAAACGGTAAAAAAGGTAATATTCGAAACCCTAAAATTACTCTATAAAAACAGAACAAAAACCAGAAAAAGTGTTAACTTCAGCCTGGCCGTGGCGTGGCAATGGTCTAATTTTTTTCCTTTTCAATCTCAAATAGCCTGTGATGAAAGTCAATATTCGTGCCAAATTTGATAAAAATATTTCTATTCGTTCTCCTATAATCGAGTTTTATTTAATTAGTGGGCGGACCACGCCCATTTTATTATATTAAACATGGTAGTGTGTTTTGGTCAGAGACAGTGGACTTCTGGACAAAATTTCAACCCCAAATTCGTTCCACAACCTGGGCTTGAGCTATAAGCATGGATTAATATTCACTATAAAAAGTAGGCGTGGTAATGGTCCGATTTTGACCATTTTCAATACCGATGAGTTTCTAATAGACAATATTCGTGCCAAGTTTGATGAAGATATTCTTGTAATCGTGATTTCCACAGACAGACAGACAAACAGACAGACGGACGGACATGGCTAAATCGACTAAGGAGGTCACGCTGATCAAGAATGTATATACTTTTCGTTAGAAACGGAAGCAGTAAGTGAATATACCTTATTCACTTCGTGTGTAGGGTATAAAAACGCCAGAATCAAAAACGAGAATACACAAGATCAAACTATAAAAACCCATTAACAAAGAATCACTGACTTCTACCTACCGTACAGAGAATCCTACAATAAACACGGATACCGGAACCGCGGAAAATCAATTAGTATCAGGCAATATAAAACAAAAATTAATTAAACCCTGTTACCTGTAGACAAACCTCATGCCTAACAACCGCTCGCTACCTGATGAATACATAGTATATGAAAACTAATTACATGCACATGGACAACAAAACCTTAATAAATATAAACTACATAATAAGAACGAAAAGAGACGATGGCACATGGCAATAAGAGAGACTGACGATGGCACAACGCCGAAGTCGGTTTGTGCCAACCTTGGCACGGGATGACGAAAAATCGTTCCATAATACATTATTTCACTACACTGTCGAAAAACTTAAACCATTTGAACATACAAAAGAAGTGTCTTTTATGTACGATAGGATGTGATACTACTGTAGCAATTATCGAAAGTTGCTCAGGAAAAGCGTAACAAAGATTATCATAGTTTGTTTCGTATGCTGCTTATTTCATTGGTTCCATCTTCGTTTAATTTAGCATATGCGTTTTTGAATTTTTCTCTGGTACACAAGAAAATATATGTATGTATATCATCACTCTCTGCCGGTGAAGTTATGAAATGATTAACTTGAAACTTATCTAATGATAAAAAACTTTCGTTTTCACCAACATACAACTAACTTGTCTGTGGTTAAGGGCAAACCGTAGAAGATTTTAACGTTTGAAACTGCCGGTTTCAAATACCTAATATTGTGGATATTGTGAAACGGCTCTTAATCTAATAATGTATCAAAATATGCAAAATTACTCCAGATTTTATATTAAATGCATATGAAAAATTAGCAACAAAATTTTAATACAAATTACCATACATATATACTTACAGTAGATGTCGCATTTTTCCCATACATTAAACCAAATTCTTCATAGGGCAGCTTTTGTTCTTTGGGTACAACATCTTTGGCAAGCTTTAATAAGGGATCCTCATATCCCCACAATAATTGTCCAATAGATACTTCCACGAATGGTTTAATTTTTAGTATGTCCATTATACTGGCCATGGCTAATCTGAGAAATCTGAAAAAGGAATTCTTTATATATTTATTCTCTTTATAAATATTATTACCACAGGTAATTTATGTACAGAAGTATACTGCGTATACCTCTACCTATTTGTAGTATATACATAATATACTGTGCTAATTGACTACTTGTTTTATTAATACCTTGCTGCGTGTTTACTTTGCGATGTAGCGCTCAACATTGGTATATTTGGCACAATTACAATATCTTCTTCTGATCCAATTGACATTTCTTCTTGAAACATATATGTTTTTTTTAGATTGTAGCTAAGAGTTCCATTAAGATTTTCGACAATATTAACTTTTTCCCAAGTTTCCCTAAAAAATACGAAAATGTGTCTATAAATAATTTATATATACACTTGTTTTCTTCACTGAATTCCTATTAGAGCTGAAAGATTATGTAAGGAATTTTAAGGATTCCTTAAAATGGCAAGTGCCATATAGTCGTTATAATAATAAAGCTCGCAGGCCATACATGTTATTTTCTACGGTTTTTTTGGCGAATTCTTGTAAACATTGTATATAAAACAGGTTGCAGAGGGCAGAAATTTATCAGAACATAAATATTTTGTTCCCTTTGACAAAGAGGCATTTGTATTGAAGCCGATAGAAATACAAACGAAAACGATTGTTTCGACGCTGAAATAAGAGGGAAAAGAAGAACACGGGACACGGGATTACGGAAAATCGTTCCAAAATAGATCATATACCTATTCGGTCGGAAAACAAACACAATTTAAACGAAAAGAAGAACATTTCGTATTGATTTATTTCTGGTTTGTTTTGGCAAGTTAATAAAATATATGCTATTTTTTTAAAAAAGTATATTTTTATAAACCGTACCCGGTGTTCTTTATTTGAGTGACTACAATTTTTCGTATTACTAACAACGAAATTTGTTGTTATTAAATTGCTCGTGCAGACGTTTGGCTAGTGTTTATTGTTTATTCGGATGAAGCGGTCGATGTTCTCTTGCTTCATAGCTTCCTGGAAACGCTGCTCCTGCAATTCTGCACTTTTCGCTCTGGTTTAGTTTGGACTTCGTTGACATTGCTTATGCGTTATTAACTCTTCCCCTCTTAAATGGATTGTCCTCAACCTTCAAAAATAAGGTACATTGTTAATGTATTGTGGAACGATTTTCCGTCATCGTACATCGTTAAGTTTAGGTAGTGCCGCTATTGTTGTTGCTGAAATATGTATGATGGAGTTTGATGCTGGTGTTTCTGGTCGTGGTTTTATAATTTCTATATTTTTTCGTTGGTACTCAAGAAATACTATAATTGGGCTCTTATTTTTGAAAGAGGTAAACGTTCACTTTTAAAAAATATAAAGTCAACAAAAGAATTCCGACTATAAAATGTTATCACAAAAATATTTTTTTAAGTGGAATATACATAAGTCCATTCCTAATAATTATAATTAAAACAACTTTCTTATTGCAATTTTTATTGATTATTGCAACTCAGTGTACGCTGGTCGTTAGCAGATATTACTTATCTAATGCTAGTGTATTAAAAGCAACATTGTTAGCAAGATAACGGTATTATCGTTCTGGTGAAATAAGGACCACATTGTAGCATACAGTGTCATGTGTACCGGACTGAATCGAACTATAAAGCTCTGATGTTGTTAAGGATTGTTCAATCAGCTGATAATAGCATAAATATTATTAATCAGAAATTTTTATTATCCGGTCATTCATTTCTTTCAAACGACAGAGATTTTGATGTTGTGGAAACAGCATTAAAGAAAAAGGATCAATTATATACTGCTCAAGACTACATATTATAATGCCATGAAAACTTGTTTGAAAAGTAAAGCTAAAGTAATGCAATACAATAGTAAGTATAACATATTATATATAATATCATTTGAAAAGTAAAAGAACAAGCTTTCCATAACTGTAATTTGTTTTATACCTTAATGTGTCCGTTTGGAAGAAATAAATTGTTGTTTCAAGGTCAATTTGTCACATTTTTCTAAAAATCAATATAACTCCTTCACAGCTATGATATTAAAAATACCTTTCCAACAGTACTTCGTTAGTTCCACTACCTCTCTTAGTTTATGAGATAAGTGACTTTTATTAAACCATTTATTTGTCCTTCAAGCGGTCATAAATCCAAGATGGCTGACCAGCCCCCGATAAAAACCAACCACTTCCGTTCCTGATGGCCCCATCTAACGGTAAAAAAAAGAGGAACAAAATCTGAGCTATTCTGCATTTATGCCCAAATAAAAAGCTGAACGAGACACGCCAAAGTAATCTTGTTCGCGTTTTCAGGACTACATTTGATTACTGATCTCAGAACCGTCAAACGTGCTGCCAAAATCACGAAACTATTCTCAATAGTCCGCCGAGCTCTGGATAACCTGTAATAAAAAATTTCCTTTCCTTCGGTAAGATTTGTTCCACAATTGAGAGAGGGAGATATAGGGAGATAGAGGGATATATATAGAGAGAGAAGCTCATGTTGGTGATGATGTGTAAAATGTTGGCAAAAAATATGTATGATAAGGACTTTTTATAGGCTACAACAATAAAAAAATGAAAAGTTAAGAAAACAATAAAAATAAATGTTATGCGCGATTCATAAAAAAATGAAACTAATTTCCTATAGGGAGTTTTTTGTATTATTGTTCTTGGTGTAGCTATTGTAATCTAACATATAACAGCACGCGCTTGGAAGAAAAAGAGGGATAGAGAGAGAGAGAGAAGTTATTGCAAATACAATACTAACAGCAACAATAAAAATAGCATAAAATAAATTAGTTTTCGAGGTACGAGCCATGTAAATGAAGCCATGATCCAATCATACAAAGGATCGGATTTTAATGGCGAATCGAAAATAGCGCTGTCATATTACGTAAAAAAATAATATTATCCTATAATACTTGGAACTTTAGACTTGGATTGCTTAAATTATTATTAGGCACAACAAATTATAAAAAAGCAGACGTTCTCACAAAACTATTTTACATAAATACTAGTGCTCACAAACATAATTTAAATAGAAATGAACAAGTAACGGGAACTAACAGCTTTCAAATACAACAACATTGGCATAGGCAAACAACAAATACAAGGCATTGTTCAGGGACATATCACCGGTGACTAACTCATAAAACTCACTTTATTGTCATTACAATGATGTTATTAATTTTTCAAACTCAAAGGTTGGTTTGATGATAACATTTTGATATTTGTGATTGTTATAGCTGGGGCATTTTCTTTGAGCCATACCCTAAGATCTACACAGCTACACATACACGGCTGAATCTGAACTGTAATCAACCAGATCAACAGATCAACCTGATTAACCGGATCAATCGATCAACCGATCAAACTTCTTCATATCCATTTCCTTTCTTTACATTTTTCGGAAAAAAAACGTATGAACCGGCAAAATTTCATGCAAGGAGTTCATAGAGCTGCCGAGTTATAGAAGGAGTCAAATTACACAGTAAATTGCCAAGTTACTTCGCTTAGAACAAATTATTTAATATACATAGGGGACATTAAATTAATTTTTAATAATTTAAAATGAACTAATATATTTTTGTACATAATTTTATTCAATTTCCTAAAACTTACGTGTAAACATATGGCCCCAATTCATCTAAAACTGGTTTTAATCCATTGTTAAGAAATTCATCAGCATTTGTCACATTGTAAATATAAATGGATATTTTTGGTTTTACTGGGGGCCTTGACCACCATTCATAGGATTGGCTACTTGGCCTAAGGGCCACCTGGTAATCAATTATTTCTTTGATCAGAGCTGAAAAACTACAAGTGACTAGAATTCCTAATAAAAGCAATATGAACGCCAATATTATAATGATCCCTGAAAATATAGATAAAAATTTAGTTTTAGTTTTTCATTGCAGAACAACAACATTATAGAGTGAAATAAATACTGGAACTAGTGGAAATAGGTGGTTATAAGGAAAGCTACCTCATAATCACATTTAATCATAGACGGGTATAAATACAGTGGCGTAGCTAGGGTGGGGAGTGAAGTATTGACTTATTGAATTCAAGTTGATTAACCGCCCTGGGCTCCGTGCGTCCTAGCTACGCCACTGTATAAATAGTATGCGTTGACGTTGCCTGTTTTCAAAACAAAATAATTAGCTTAGTAGTTTCGTTATTGTGTCCGAATGTCAAGTTTATTTACGTGGTAATAAATTTGTTTTCATGAGCTATACTGTATATGTAGTGTAAAAGTGGGGAGACCGCGCCTAGTTTTGCTATTAGAATGTTTTATTGGAAAATAAGTTGTTATGTACAGTTTTATTCAGGAAGTTCATACATACATACATATATTTAACCATATAACCATTTAAGACCCTCTTTTGCCTGTGTAACCTAAAAGTGGGCGGATCACTTCCATATTTGGCATATTAACGGATAATGCTAATCTATACCCAGGAATGAAATTTTGTTGTCATAAACCAAAACCGAGCGCTGATATCACATTTATAACAAAATATAGGCGAGGACGTCGATTTTGCCCATGTTCAATAACAACCTGCACACCATAACAAAGAATATTTCTGCATAATTTCATTATGATATCTTCACCGGTTCTCCTGTGATCGTGTCACGGTCAAAAGTAGCGGTAAAAAAAGTCATCAAAATCGCTTTTCCCCCTGAACCGAACAAAATTTCTCCTTGTTACAAACTAAAACCGGCTAATGAGGCTACAAACTAATGAGGACAGAGATGCCAATCACAAAACAATTATTATTTATTATTTATGTGGATTTTCAAGTAAACATTAATAGAAAAACATTGCATTTAAGAGCTGTCGCGTTTTGACAATTTGGAAATATTAAGAAGTAATGTAAACATACTTCTTTTTGTAATTTTTCATTTTTCTTTTATTTAAATTAAAATGAGATAAACACAAATAAATTCACAATTCATCCTTGAAATTGAAACTGGATAAACACAAATAAATTCACAATTCATTCTTTTAAATTAAAATTCATTTAAATTAAGGAGCAAAAATCTAAAATTACACTTAAGTACAAATTTTAACTAAATCGCAGATTAATGTTCAACAAAACATGTGAATAAATTGGCATCTCTTTGGGCTAAAAATATATGTGCAGTAAGTTAAAAAGCAGCTGATTATATTTGTGAATCAAGCAATTATATATTGCGATATTCACTATTGTGCAACTACATGACTTTAAAAAGTTTCATGTGCATTTCTAGAAGCTTGCGTTGGTCTTAAAACTGCCTCCTGCTCTTCTTTACGAAATTTAAAAATTATGTGTTGTTATTGTTATTATTATTATGCAGTAATTAATTACTACACAAATAGGACAGTACTGGCAACTAAGGCCATCGACTGATAAGGGGATAGAGGGGATAGATAGGTAGAGAGAGAGAAAGATAACAAACACAATTTAAACATCCATGCGTATGGGGATTCGAACCACCGTCCTCAAGGTTGAAAGGCAAGTGCGTTACCTTCCACGCCATCGAGGACCGCATTAAAAATTATATTTCTGGCTTAGTGCTATGAAAAATAACAAAAGCTGCATTACTCTTTCAATACTTTTTTGAGTTTTGTAAACAAACTCCCAAGTTCAGCGGATTTTAGTAAAACCTAGTTTTAACAAAATAATTTGTTATTTATATGTTGTCCTTTATTCAGTATTAGTAGTAATAATTAGAAATATATACATATATTTTTTAATAATATTATACTTACACCATTTTCGCAGAAATGTACTGGATAACTTAGTACATATTTTACTTCTTCGGCCATACATTTCTCCCAGTAGAAACAACTTTTGGTCTCCTTAAACGTTCTATATGTTCTGTTATGCAGATATTACCTACCTATATACAATTAAAAACATTTTGATCAACATTTTATGTTTGGGAACTTAGGAGGAAATAAACTTAACATAATACATATAAAAACAAGAAAATTGGCGTTGGCCAGGCATTGGCCAGGTAGGAGGGGGGCACCAACTTACCTTCGCCCCAGGTAGGTTGGTGCCCAGCCCATAATCATATGAAAATGATTTTAATGAACAATAATTCGAAATGATGAAATTTTATGTCAATCTGATCCGCTCATGGGGGTCAGACCCGTAGGTAAAGTATTGTCATACATAAGAAAATCAAGAACAGTATGGTCTATTATTTCTACCACTTATTCACTTTCTCTTTCCAGCATATTATTTTATAGTATTGGGTCTGGGAAAAAGTTCAAAAGTTCGTAAAATTCAAATGGTTTTCTTATAATTTGAAAATGAATTTATTTAAACCAAATGTGCTCCATTATTATCTACAATGTTTCGCCATTTTTCGGGTAGAACCATGATGCCATCGGTGTAGAACTTCTGTGAATTCTGGTTTCAACCACACTGAATCAAGTGGTTTCTACAGGATTCTTTTGAAAGCAGCTTAATTCCATTCAGAGTGTCCTGAGATCGGAAGAAGTGGTAGTTTGAGGGTGCTATGTCTGGGCTATATGGTGGATGCATCAAAACTTCCCAAACTCGAAACTCGAAATTTTTGACGGGTCATTAAAGAAGTGTGTGGTGAAGCATTGTCATGGTGGAAGACAACACCTTTCCTATTAGTCAATTCCAGCTGTTTTCTTTCAATTGCCTGGCGTAATCTCTCTAATTGTTCACAACAGAGTTCAGAATCAATTGTTCGACCAACTGAAAGTAGCTCATGGTGGACGATTCTCTTTCAGTCCCACCATATACACAGCATCACCTTTTTCAGCGTCAATCCTGGCTTTGCGAGCTTTTCTGACCGCTCTTTTTTCTTTGCCCACGATTTTTTATGCTTCCGATCAAACATGATCCGTTTTATCATACGATTATCACACGTGATCCGTTTCTCATCACCGGCAATGACACGTTTCAAAAAACCTCGATTTCAATGCGTTTCAGTGGAGCATGATAGATGTTAATTATGTCTATAATTTTTTTCTCGCTCCACTTATGAGGGACCCATATATAGAGCTTTTTTTTGGTAGCCAGCCTTGTGTATATGGTTTAAAACAGTTTTGTGGCCAAATCCTAGCTCCATACCAATATCGACACTGGATGACACGATTAGATAACCAGAACGTGACTCACATTTCACATTAAGATTACCAAAACGAAAGCTAGACAACCATTCGCGCCGCAGATTATGATAAAGCACTTTTACCTTAGACAGCACACATTTTTTCACAAGCCTGCGCAGCGTTTTTCCCTTTTTCGTAATAATACTGAAAATATAGTGCAATTTTTATTATTTTCCATTTTCAAACTTGAACATCTTTCAATCGCTGCACCAATTTCGTTGTTTACACACTGACAGTTGTCCATTACAAGTGAAATCCACACACTTGGAACTAGGTCACGATATTTTCGAATGACGTTATCGTACTGCATCCTAAACTCAGGAGTTTTGTTTAATCGTGCTTAGGTTCTTAGGAATTGAGCATGAGCTCGTGAATGGTCAAGAACATTATATGTATTACATTATAAATATTAAATATAGTATTTATTTAAATATTTACATACATTATAAATATGAAATATAGTATTTATTTTATTTTTTACTTATGCTTATTTTTATAGTTATATTTATTAGATTTTAGATTTATATATTATATTTATTTTGTCTATATTTATATTTACGAGTATTTTAGTGAATTGATTAGAATCTGATGTTACATGTATTTATATGGTTTATTTTATTCCGGTATCCTTATTTATTTGTTTCCGTCATAGACATATTCATATTTCCAATTATATATTTTGTTATTGAAGCTAAAGTAAGTTTTTCAATATTTCTTTAGTTCTATTAAATCTATCTGCGTTATTGTCATAATTTCCTTTGTTTCATTGATTGGAAGTAGATATAAATGTAGCAGTGATTGTTTTCTATGGATTTTTCTGATGCTAAAAATAATATTTGTGTTATTGTAGATCTAGTAAGTGTCTGCAGGTCTAGTATTTCGTATGTGTTTTCTTCAGAAACCAAATTTGTGAATTGTTTAATTATGTATACTACGTATTTCTTTGCCTTTATTTTGAGTTAGTATAATTTTGTAAACAATAATATCCACATCGGGCTGATAAAATTACTAGCCCGTTATTGTAGATGTTTCTATGAGTTTTCTATGCATTTTTGTTAATTTATTTTGAATTGATTAGAGATTAGATTGTTTGTATTATTATTGTCGAACCTTTATCTGGCGAGTGATTATACTAAGGATTATTGTTTATATCTATTTTTTTATATTTCCATGATAGTGTCTATTTCAATTCAACGTGTTATTAATTTAGAGTTGGGTTTTGAGGTTATTGCTTATGGTCTATCATGATTTCAAATGTATATCCTAAAAGGTATGGTTTGAAATATTTTATTGGGCAAATGATATTCATTGAGTAAGATGAAAGAAAGATGATTCATTGAGAAACATGGACTCCAATTTTGTAGTTGTAGTTTTTGCCGCTGACCCCAACAACACCAAAAATTAGGCTCGGACTCAATTGGAGTCGGAGTTATGGCCATTTAAAATTTAACCACCTGGAACTTCTGAACTATAGAAGATACCTCTATAAATTATTTGCTAAAATTATTAAATATTTACTAGCTTGCCCGTTCCCCGGCTTTGCAGAAGGCCTCTCTTCTGTGTACGACACTCCCTTACACACTTCCCAGCTTCGCTCTTCTAAATGCTTTAGCATAAAAAATTTGTAATATACTGCTTTTTCTTACATTTTTTTTAAGTAATAAAATTATTACCGTAAAAAATTGCGCTCCCTATCCCATGTAGGTTTACAATTATTGTAAATTTTACCACAGTATGCAAATTTTCAACTTCTTGGTTGTCCTAGTTTCCAAACTATGTCCATTGAAAACTTTTCCAAGTGAAGTTACCACTGAGTTACCCTGGGTTATCTCTACATCGAAATTTAGTAATAGTTTCCAATTTATGAACATTTTAAATCTTGCCGCGGCCATTCTAGACACATAGGGGAGGAGCTTTCCAAAACCCGTTCCTGGTGTAACTCTGTATTACAATGGCAATAACTTAGGCGCGGATGTTTTAATCCGTTCATAGTGCACCTCCACAGTGTAAAACCAATCACTATGCAAAAATTCCATGCCATTTGACACATTGCCACGCCCCTTTTAAATTTTCTCAGGCTTTTGTTCGTATTAACCAGCTCCGGGCTGTTATGAATAAAAAAAAAGAATAAAAAAATGAATAAAAAGAATCCAGATTTGTCCAGCCGTTCTCAAGTGATGCGATGACAAACGCACAACAATTAATTTTTATATGTGTAAATGCATTAGATCATTAAGTATGAAATGTCCGATTTTGAAACGAAAGTTTAGTTTATTTGATCTCCAATAAGAAACAATATGATTAATCAAAATATACGCCTAAGCTATCGATGGTGTTTTGTCATTTTAACCCTATTCGTACCAAGCTATTTTACTGACGTAAAGTACCAAGGTGTGACTTATAGTCACGCATATGAAAACAATACCTTTCTATTAAAAATGCTTTTATTTAAATATGTCATGTTAAGATTTATAGGTTGAATGATGAGAAAAAGTAATGGTTTAATAGTTATTAATCATTAGTTTGTTGATTAATAGTTATTAAACAAAATATTATGTTTTAATTCATAAGCACATGTTTGCAAAAAATGAATTTTTTTGGAAGGTTGAGCATTTTTTGAATGCTCGTTGCAAATAGTTCTTCCACAAGTGTTACAACATTGTTGGGAAGCCCGTCCTATTCTCAATGGACACATGACACATCGCCGACGATCTCGAGATGGTGGCGCAATCGCTACGGCTGAGTTGGCTGCACTCGCTGATGATGTTGATAAGCCTCTCAGGCTTCTAAGTTTTATGTTAGGTATTATTAAATCTAATGCCAATTCCTTCAAAAATAATTTTCTTCGCGTATTTTCTTTTGATTTGTTCCATGCAGGGTATAATGTTATCCATACTACTTTTGCTGCAATTCCACACGCAACGGTTAAATTGTGGAATTGAACAACTGGCCATCTTCGAGTTTTTCGCTCCACCGAAAAAGCATGACACATTTGGTCAAATGTATCAACACCACGTTTTGTAGAATTACATTTAAGATTTATTGTAGTACAAGTTTATCTCAGATTTGTTTTTGTGGTGTTCATATTCTCCACATAAACTCCACAGTATACGTTTGCTTCCAGATTTGGCCAAGATGTTCATGTGCATTCAAATTTGTGTATTTTACTAACAAATTTATAACATCCTCGTCGAAAAATAGGCAAAATGCTTCATCAAGGGTTTCAATATATTTTTCTGGTGGTAGCACAACTTTATTTACGTTTCCCTTTACCAAAATATGAGCTGGCACTTTTCCCTGGGTACATGGATGTGCACTCCACTTCGTTTCATCTCTACCTACATATATATAAATTTGGTCCCGCTTTATTTTCTAGCCCTGCATCGATATCTACACTTTCCGAATCTGTAAGCTCCATAAGTAAGCTTACCATACAAATTTTATGATCATATTGCTTGGTGTGACTCAAAGTCACATCTTGGTACTCTATGCCACAATATTACTTTTTTTAAAAAATAATACAACGAAATAATTTTTAAAAAAATAAAATATATATTGTGTTAAAGAAATATTATGAATAAAGGAATACATAAAACACCGGCTCACAAAAATTAGGATTTTAGAAGTTATAGCAATTTAACCATCAAGTGTGACTCAAAGACTTACCTTGGTACGAATAGGGTTAAGGGTAACTTTTTTATGCCTGCAGCGAAGAAGTCTGCCGGGCGAGGAAGTGAAATCCGAAAAGGCATCTTTCACAGCTTCTTGGGAATAGAAGGATTTTCCTTGTAAGAACTGGCTAAACGCCTGGAATAAGGAGTAGTCCGTTCGTGCAAGGTCTAGTGAATATGGTGGGTGACAGAGAGTTTCCAAGCCTAGCTCCTGTAATTTCAGTAGCGTTGTTCGAGCGACATGTGGTCGCGCGTTGTCTTGTAAAAGGATTGGACGATCTCTATTGACCCCTCTAGGCTGT
Source organism: Myopa tessellatipennis (assembly GCA_943737955.2). Lineage (NCBI taxonomy): Eukaryota > Metazoa > Arthropoda > Insecta > Diptera > Conopidae > Myopa > Myopa tessellatipennis. Next base: position 19,843,744 of record OX031315.1, read on the forward strand.
TTAATGGATCATCACACCCAACTGATTGCAGTTGCACTGGTTGCAGGTCTTATAAAGCTGTAATGGATAGTTGTATTTGGTTCCGGTGCTGGACCACCAAACAAACACCATAAGCTTTTTCTGATGAATGTTTGGTTTAGGGCTGGCTCTGTTTCGAAACCTCTTTTTTATCCAACTATTGTGCAGAAAGTTTTCGATTGTCGCATAAGGTCCATTTTTCATTAACCATTGCAATGCGGTGTATAATCGGTTCGGTTTTATTCTGTAACAGTAAAGCTTCTCGTTTAAGTGATCATTTGTTTTAAGTGATCCAAAATTGATGGAATAGAAGCTTTAAACCATGCTGCTAGTTCACGCGTAGTTTGAGACTTATATGCTTCCACTACAGCTTTCAGGTTATTATTAACCAACTTACTCGCCGATCTTCCACGTGGTTCATTTCAAGGCAAAAATCACCAGAACGAAACTTATTAAACCAACGACGTAAGGTTAGGCTATGGTTAGCTGCACCTTCCCCAAACACTTCATTTATGTTTCGAGCTGCCTGCGATGCATTGGCTCGGCGACGAAAAGCATATTCGAAAATTGCCCGCATTTTTTACCTTCCCATTGTCTTATGAAAGCTACTCTGTATCAGAAGATTCAAAAGATAGAAGACTACGATTTGCACTGTGATTTTGAAACAGCAATTATGCACCTTCATGATAAGAAAAAAAATGAAAACCGTTATAGTCAAGTGTCAGAGATATCAACTCTCAAATTCAACTCTTCTGAAAATCGGACATTTCATACTTAATACATTTCATACATATATAGATCTAAAACATATATAGATAATGTGTATAATAATTATGTATGTATATGAAAGACCTTCATGACGGTACTTATTTCAGAGATATCGGCAATTAAATTTCAAAGGGCTCCGATTGAGTCCGTGCACAATAGTTGTTGTTGTTGGCGTCAGCGCCCAAAACTACAACAATAACAACAACAAAATTGGAGCCACATGCGTGATGTAAATATAAAACCTAACTTCAAATTAAAACTATAATGTAACTTCGCCTCGAGTCGATTTAGCCTTGTCCGTCCGTCTATCTGTCTATGGAAATCACGATTACCAGAGAACGAATAAAGATATCTTCATCAAATTTGGCACGAATATTGTTTATTATTAAAAATTCATTGGTATTCAAAATGGGAAAAATCGAACCATTTCCACATCTACTTATTCTCCGCCCTCTAATTCTCTGTCATCACAGGGTATTTGTGATTGAAAAGGATAAAAATTAGACCATTGCCATGGCTAATTTTTAAGTAAACGTGTGTAGGGTGTATGAACTTCGGCCAGGCCATTCTGGTTTATTATTTGGTTACTAGCTGATCCGACTATTACTAGTTGTCCTGTCCAAATTCCAATAAATGTGTTCGTGATCGTTTTGCGAATATGTGAAAAATTGGTAATGTGTAAACAAACTTAAAATAAAAAATTCTTTAAGATTCTTAAAAGAGCCCTCTATAGAAGTATACAACATAAGATAATACTCGTGTCTGATGATGATGAATCTGACGACGTTACACAAATTTAGTGAGTAATCTTAGGTAATCATGATTTCAGAAGTTAAGCTATAAGTAGTGGGCTTGCGATATCTCATCTGGACAAAGTAAGTAGAAACAAGTTATTGTGAAAGCATTCTCTGATGCAGATATGTTTATGATGTCACTTGTGCATTTGAGATTCTACGATTGTACAATACTTCTCGGTCAGTGGTCGATACTGATAAACCAGCAACATCTTCTGCAAATTTATCGGTATCGTATTATATTTATTTATTTATTTAAAAAAAAATATATAATATATATAATAAATTATATAATATATATATAATAATATATAATATATATAATATATTTTTTTCCTCTTCTTACTCTATAAACCAAATCCTTATTTCGTTCATTGAAATTGAATAAACGGTACTGACGCTAGAGTGATGGAACCGTTTTCATGTGGTCTATTTATATAGATGGTTCACGGCAAACTGTGTAAATGATAATGGGAACAAAATCGAATACTGTAGAAAGAAAAAAAAAACACTGAGTAACACTCCTCAGGTTTTTTAAAGTCTAAGTAATTCAGCCACATTTGTGCAAAAGGGTCATAGAAGAGTTGGACCAAAGAGTGTGTATATGCCAACAAAGCCCTTGAGGCCATATAGCCGATATCCTATTTCGTACATACATATATGTATATACATATGTACGTATTCGTTAAAAATCAATAAAATATACTTAATGAAAAACCTGAGTTTTCTTTCAAAATTACTTATGTAATTTTTGGGACACGCTTTCGATGTCCCGGAATTAAATCTGAGGTAAAATCTGCATGTGGTAAATTTTGTTCCAATGCCTCTATCTCTAAACCGATCAGGAAAATATATATTTTTCAACACTTAATGTGCGTTACACACACAAAATTGGTGAGACTACAAGGTATTTTGCGTCAATTTCCGATTAAAGAAAACTACATATGGGACTAAATGAATAATAATGCGGCAGAAAAGCAGTGTCTATTGACAAAACATCTGATTATCGAAATCACCTCCTTATAGAAAAATCACGTTGCAAATGTTATATTTTCTTCTTAAAAATGGCTTTCTTACAATTTACCTTTTTATGTACTTATTGTTAGCTGATTTTTAAATTTTTATAGTTAATAGAAGCAAAGGCAAGGAAACTAAAATGAATTTGGACCGGAGCTGCTGAATCCATCATGATTGAATTGTTGGGAGAATATTGGCCAACTTAGGGGCTGATGATAAAATAGCCATTAAATTGACGACACCAAACTATTTGTTTTCGCCATTTGAATCATATATTGTATTATATTTCTATTATTGCCTGTATTTTTTCAAAGAACTCAATAAATAGCTGACCATTTTGTCAAATACAATATTATGCCACAAAGGTCTTAAATTGATTTTATAAATTGTAATTTTGGGTCGGTGTAAACATACTGTAAACAATTCATGTATTCATGCATTTAAATCAGAGACCGTCGTGAATTATATCTTGTAACTCACCGTAGTTTATTCATTAATTAAATTTTTGTAAATTCATAATTCTTCGCGAACTTCAAGCTCCTCTGTTTTCATACTTGTTGGTATAATTTTAAATTTGTTTAGAGTCACAATAAACTTAATAAACTTTATTTGCTTATGATTAATAAGCGAATTAAAAAAAATGCAGATGTAAACTTCTTGCTATTGTTAATTAATACGATATAAAGGTATTTTACTTGGACTTTATACAGAAATTATAGTTGGAATAACTATTCAATTCAAATATTAGTTTTTCGTATCGCTATATTAGGCTTAATATTCGTATCTATTTAAACGTAATAACAAACCAGTTCGCTTGAATTCATATGACTAGGGAACAAGAACAAGATTCACACTTTAAAGAAATGATGAAAAAATATTTACTTCTTAAATGTATTGACGTTAATAATGTTTTTTATATGTAAATGAATAGTTATTTAATTTTTTACTTATATGTATCTTTTTGTTTATGTACATATATGCACCTAAGTACCTTAAGATTTATCAATTTGTTTATGAATTTTCAGTTAATCATGTTTATATAGTTATCAATCAATAATTAAAATAATTTTAAAAAGAATCATAAGTACATTCACAAAATTTTTAAAATTAATATTCTTTAATCTTAGTTACGGCAACCAGAATACACAAAAACTTGTTTTCGAAGTCCAACTCCCTTTAATTATTTTCTATTTCGAGCCGATATTTAATACTGAGCACTAGAAATTGACGTGCACTTACGTTCCGTGAGTGAATGCTCAGGATTACGTATCTCTAAGAATAGGCAAACCACGCCCATATCAGTTCATATGTGTCTAAAGTCGACAGTAAATGGTTAGTGATAAAACTGTTCTTCCTGTAGCGAACAGTTTCACATTTTTTCCACTAAAGAAGTTATAAGTCGTATTATTCAAAGTAAATGTATCACATCTATTCAGAAAAATAATTTCCTGCATTAGTGGGTATTCTGCTGCGCCTTTTTTTAAAAAATGTGTCCTTAGTTTTTGTATAAGGTAATTTGTTTTCAATATAGTGTGACACTGATACATTATATCTACAACACTAGAAACATGTTCAAAATTTCATTTATATTGTACATACATATATACAAGTATATAGATATTTTATAGCCTTCTTATAATCGTTGTTTCCATGAGCAGACAGACCAATTGCCGTCACTTTCAGGTGTAATAATTTATAAAATTTGATATTTTAGTAATTTATTCGAAAATTTATGCATACAATATGTTGTATCTTTTAGAATATCTAAAAATTATACTGATAATGCCGCAGAACCACTAATGAAACATACAATTTCACTTTGTATTCACGTATATTGTATTTCAAACTAAACCTTTTCAAATAAATCTTTAAGACATTTATATTAGATATCACCAATTCCTTGTTGTAACCAAACGGTGTGCACTGTTTAACTGAATCCAAGTTATGAATTAATATTTGAAAGATAATATCAACAACTTATTACATCTTTATTATGGTAAATTTTGTAGACTATGAATATATGTACGTATAGTAGTATGCAGAGGATGGAAATACGGCATGACATTATTTTAAATGTAGTTTGGGATAAGATTAAAATAATTTGATTTTTTGAATTTATTTTAAAAAAATTTCTAATTTTATTGATCATAGAATAAAAACATCAAGTGTAAATAAGAATATATAATATTGTAACACTTCAATTTCGAGAAGCTGGATGGTATAGTTTTTCGAATTTTATCAACACCGTTTGCTATACATACTTATTTTGGATTGCATTTTCAATTTTAAAATTATAATAGAAGTTGTCTGTGCTGTGTTATGTCCCTAAACATATGCATATAACCTATCCTATGATGTTTTTATTACTGAAAGTAACGCCAAGTACTTCCTTTTCATGTACTATTACTCCTCTTTGTAGATGTTTCTTTAGAACGCTTCTTCGAGACATCGAATTTTCATTAAAGTAGTGTTTATAAGAGGGTTTTAGGACAAAGAAAATCGTGGTTGCCATAAATTGCTGTCTGTTAGAAAGAGATAGGGCATTCAAACTTTTGATAATGACTGTACATCTAGGTTTGTGTCTTTGCTGAAAAAATGGTTTTAGGGGTGTTTTTCAGTTTTCGTTTTTTAGACCTGTGGGATTGTGTCTTTTCTCGATTTGATTGAGGAGCAGGGTGTTATTTTGGCTTCAAATGTATATAGGATTGCGTTTTTACTAAAACTTTTAGTTGCGGCTGTTGTTTAAAGTGTTTGTTTTGCTTTTTAGACCTATAGGTTTGTATCCGTACTGTCGTCGACTAGATGGCGCTAGTGGCTAAGTGCTTTGAAAAGTAGATGTAGGCTTGTGTGTGTATAATACAGAAATATGGCCGTCGACCAAGCGTTTGTATCTTAACTAATTCATGTGCTGGTTATTGGATATATCGGTACAAATGCCGTTAGAAGTTGATGGCGTTAGGGGGAAGTTTATTTGAGTCTTTTTGTTAATTTCTCTGTGCTACGAATGAAGATGGTTGTTGTCTTTGGTGGAAATACACTTTACTTTCATTTTTTTAACAATAAATATCCATGGGATGGTGGAAACATGAACGTGTACAAGCACGTAAAGCGTTGTACAAGCATAAAAATGCAAAATTACCGTTTTCGGAATGTTGAAGATTGTTGCAGCGGCAATCTGGCTGTGGTGTGGTATTGAATTTCAATGAAATAAAGTCATAAATTAAGGTTCGGTTGACATTTTTAAGGGATAATCTCTAGAGATGAGCGTTCCAGTGATTTTTTGAGAACGGTGACAGCAGTGACTGCTACATTTCTGTCACCGTGATTTTTACTAGTGACTTTAAGTCACCGTGATTTTGATATAAGTAACGATATCAGAAATTTTAATACGTTTAAATATCGAATATCGACATTTTTAAAACAAATAATGACTATGAAATAAATTGTTCTGTATAATAAAATAATAATAATAATGCATATATTATAATATATGTATAATAATAATAAGAATCTTTGGACAATACAAAATAATAATTTTATTACTGAGTATTTTCTTTTGTATCATTATTTTCATATTATTTTGTTTTTTCAATAATGTTCGAACAATTATATTAATTAATATATAAGGGGAAATAAAAATAAGTCACAAGCAAATGTTTAATAGCAAATTATTTAGAACAGAATGTTAAATGTACATACAGGACAACCTAGGTTGTTATACAATACTTGAAAAAATATATAGCGATTTTACGGCCACGGGAACCAGCCACTGACAGGAACGAATCGTTTCACTGTCACTGTTAGGGTCCCCGCACACTACAGACTTTTTGTAGGCCGATAGTTTGATCGGATTGGGCTGTTTGCGCGCACACTATGCGTACTAAACTGTCGGGTTGGTGTTGAGTGAACACACTATCCGATAGTGGAAGATTCCCCCGAAAAAATAAACCGTTTAAAAAGCACGAAGCAAATATTTCATATCTTCATATTTCATATAGAATTCTCTAGAAATACGCAAAAGAAGAATAAACAAAAACGCGCCACAATTCCGCGTAAACTCGCTATCAGCAAAAAGTCGGCAACAAAAAGAATCGGCATGTCTGCGCACTCTAACTGACTGCCATGCACATTAAGCTTCGGCCGACAGTTTCATCGCAGAAAGGTTTGAACGCAAAGCTGATGCACATTCAACTTTTTTGTCTGCTCATATCGGTGTAGTGTGCGCGCTTCCATATAACTCCATGCTGATTAAGAATGTAAACAAACTATTCGGCGTCAAAAAGTCTGTAGTGTGCGGGGACCCTTAAAAAAATTATTCTGTCGGTCCAAAGTAACATTTACAAAATCACGGGTATCGAAATATCGCTCAACTCTACAGAAACCCAACCCTAGGTTTTTGTACAGTTCAACGAAAAAGTATGTTATTGCGAATTCAGGGCACGAGAACAAAGGAGTGATACGAACGAATATATGAATAAATATCGTGGAACGAATATTCACCTGTCACTGTCACTGGTAAAAATAATATTCGGTCACTTCGGTGACCAGTGACTTTTAAATCACGGTGATAAAGTCACCGGTACGGAAATATTGCTCATCTCTAATAATCTCCAAACGGACGGAAAGGTTGGAAAAACGGAAGGAAAGATGCATGAAATTTTCAACATGTTCATACATCCCCTAATTATATTCTTCGTAAACTCAATATATTTTAATTTTCCAAGAAAACTTGTTTTTTCTAATTGTACGCTATAAGAATAAAAATATGCCGTCAATATTCATTATGTATATATACATTATGGTTAACTTGAATATTTCCGTTTGAATATTTATGCTTTATATAATTTTTTTTAGTTACATTGTAGTTTTATGAAATTCATGATTTTTATAATAATTCTAGAAAAGGAAAAAAAATCGACGAAATTTTCACAATCGAAATTAAACTACATACTCCATATTTTCGCGCACAACTGAAAGCACAAAAAAAACCCGCTTATTTATTTAGAAGCATTTCAATGAAAATGTCTTTGCTTACAATTTGCTTCAGTGTTGAAAATTTCCAAAAGGAGAAAAACTTTGCTATAAAAACAATTTTTTGCTATAATTTGTGCGAAATATCAGTATAATACACAAATATCAATATAATACAATTTGTCAAGTTTGTGAGTTTGTCACTGTGACTCTTGGAATAAGGCTGTAAATGTTACTCCAACGCTCCGGATTTGTTGTTTCTTTTTTGTTGTTGTAGTTTTATACGGTAACTCCAACAAATACAAGAGTTCTGGTCAGCATCGTATGTTTTCGGAGTTACATCCCTTTGATATTTGAAAATTCCGAGAGTATAACAATATTTTATTAAAGACGCTATAGTTTTAGAAAAATCGAATTATAAATGTATGGTCACATTTCTTGCAATGATTGTTTTCTTTCTAAGTAAAAGCTAAGTAAAATGTATAATAATCGATAAAAACTTAAGCCAGAAAGTTATATTTTCCTTGTCTTCGTCCTCTGATGGCTTCCTGTTGTGCTGATACCACTTGTTGTTCTGATGCTACTGACTGGGTCTGCTGCGACGACATTACTAGCATTTTTTCCTGTTTCAACTCCAGAATGTTTTTTCTGGAACCGGTACCCACTTTGCCTGTGATAGTTCACATATTATGTTAATATATGTTGCGTTGAACAATTTGAAAAGCCACACATTCGGTGTGCCTAATTTCAGCTGAAATTGAAATGGTACCAACGGCACCACCCACAAAAGTACGCGGTCTGCCAAGTGTCAGTCTACCAAGTGGAGCTTTGCAGATAGTGCAGAAAGTCCGTTAGAGGAACCTGGCACCGCTGTCAACCAAACACACACATTGTCAATCGCTAATATGTCATGAAGTGTAGCTGCGCTGCCGACGTCTACATGGATACATGAAAGGAACGCCGCAACATTGAAATCGTCAGCAACAATGTTTACAAACATTCCGACTGAAGTGAATGCTGCGCAACATCCACCATGGTTGAACACTGTACAACGAAATACGTCGAACAACATACAATCATCTGATAATAAAACAGAAAGCGAAAGAAAATGTGAATTACGATTAGCAATGTTAGAAGAAGAAAAGAAAATGCAAAAAAATTATTTGGAAAAGAAATACGAAATTTTGTCAAAATCGCGCGGAATACCATCAGGGATGTTCAGTAATTCCGGTACACAATTCGTGCTTACAACATCACAGCTCGCAGCTAGGCAATCAATTCCGAAAGAACTGCCGCATTATCATGGCGACCCAGAAAATTGGACCCTGTTCATATGCTACTCTCACGCGGTTACAGGCATGTTTAAAGGAAAAGGCTAGAGAAATGGTGAGGAGAAACGAACTCTACCGTCGATGGTACCAGAAATAATTCAGACCTTGAGAATGTGCTTTGGCAGGTCAGAAATCATACTGGAAAGCCTAATTGAGAAGGCGAGAAAGTTACCTCCGTTGAAAGGCAGATTGGATGCTCTCATTGATTTCGCACTATGCGTACGAAATGTTTATTCCGCGATGGACTCCTGCCGTATGGACGCCTATATGCTTGTAATAGCCCAATGCTTGTAAGAGAATTAGTCGAAAAATTGTCGAATCAATACAAGCTGAATTGGGCCATGTACCGTAAAATCGAGGGCGAGCCAGCGGTAAGAGTTTTCAGCGACTGGCTCTACATGCTAGCAGAATCTGCAAGCCAGGAGGTGTCGCCTATGGCGACAAAGCGCAGCGGTGTAATCAACACTCATATTCAAGCGGGAAGCAGTCAACGAAAGAGTGAATGTGGACACTGTTAAGCTGAATACCACAAAACTGGGGGTTGCGAGGAGTTCCAAAGGCTTAGTCTGGAGCGCAAGTGGGAAGTTGTTCGAACAAGGTGGCGACCGTTTTACCATAAAAGGAGTTCACACCGTAGCCACCTTAGGCCTCCCCACGCAATCTGTCGATATGGACTAAGTATGAATAAGTAAAGCATATCCATATCTGGCAGGGTTGCCTATAAAATCATACATAGACGCTTTCAAGCTGGAATCGCCACAACCTTCCCTATTGATACTCGTAACACAACAAGACAACAGAGCTATGAAATTATTAGAATCTACTTGTAAAAAGATTGAGGATAGATACGAAGCTGGCTTTCTGTGGCGGCACGATAATACTAATTTACCAGATAGTTATTCAATGGCTTATAAGCGTCAGATGTGCCTCAATAAAAAATTAAACAAGGAATCAACGTTAAAGCAAGCCATACAGAAACAGATCGACAACTTCATATAGAAAGGTTACGCCACGAAGCTGAGTGCAGCTTCGCATACAAACGTATTTGGTATCTGCCAATATTCGGGACAAGAAATCCAAATAAACCCGAAAAATTACGACTAGTGTGGGATGCCGCGGCAAAAACTGGTGGAGTATCGTTAAACCATTTTATCTTGTGCAGCCCAGATTTATTGACCCCACTAGTTGACATTCTATTAGGGTTTCGAATTGGTCGAATCGCAATTTGTGGAGACATCGCCGAAATGTTTCACCAGATCAATGTGTGCACCAGCGATATGCACGTTCAAAGATTTCTCTGGCGAGACGAAGATGATCCACTCGACCAGCCCAATGTGTATGTCATGCGCGCGCTGACATTTGGTATAAGTTGAGCTCCATGCATAGCGCATTACGTACGTAACAAGAACGCTGACTCCTTCCTCCAACAGCATCCTCGAGCCGTTGAACTCAACAATAGTGCTCTCGCAGTTATCAGAAGCTCCTGCTAAGAATCAAAATCCAGTGCAGCTTAGCGCAGAGAAAAAAATACTCGGAGCCTACTGGGATCCGAACAAGGATGTATTCAAATAAGCACTTCGTTTTTTTAATACGCACTTCAGACTAAAACGTAACGTGTTAGCAAGCGACATAATAACAACGGAGCGTGAGCTCCTTCAAGTCTTGAGGTCGATTTTTGACCCTTTAGGATTTTTAGCCCACTACACAATTGCACTAAAAATCTTGTTGCAGGAAGTCTGGCGTTCGCGCACCGATTGGGATGAAGAACTCTCTGAAGACCCAATGGTTCGATGAAGCCAATGGAAAACGACCATGCCACAAATTTACTTGGTCGAGATACCTAGGTGTTATTCAGTCTCTCTGAATGACTGTAAAGATGTTCAACACCATATGTTTGTAGATGCCGGAGAGTACGGATACGCAGCTATTAGCTATTTGCGCATCCAAAGCGCCACCGAAATTACAACCTCCATAGTAGCAGCGAAATCAAAGGTGGAAACCTGTTTCGATTCCCCGGCTAGAACTACAGGCTGCGATAACAGGTGTAAGACTGACATCTAAAATACAGAGCACCCCCATTGTCTATACAAAGAAAGATGTTCTGGACCGAATCTTCGAACGTTTTGAAGTGGCTCTCGATGGACCCTAGACTTTTTCAACAATTTGTCATGTTTCGAGTCGCTGAGATTTTGGAGAACTCGAACCTAGACCAATGGAAGTGGATTCCATCTAAATTAAATTCGGCAGATCTTGCCACAAAATCTAAACCGAAAACACAATCAAAACTGTGGCTGAGTGGACCTACGTTTCTAGCGGCCAAAGAGAGCGACTGGCCTCAGCGTGATGACTCTGGGTCAGCGATTACCAGCTAAATGAGGCATCATGTGCTACACATGAAAAAAGTACAACAACAGAAACCAACTATGAACATCGAGTATTTTTCATGTTGGAGACACCTGTACTGGGCATTAGCCACATTTACATTGTACATCGAGAGGCTAAAAGCAAAGGTGCATTTTCTGAGGACACCAAAAAAAGCAACGTTCGAGATGTTACAGACAGGAAAAATAATTCTAATTAAAGGAACACATTCACAGGAGTATTTTAGCGAAATAGTAGCAATGCGTAACGATGAGCGGGATTTCATAGGAGTAAAAGGGAGAGCAGAGTTCCTTAGTCCCAATGACCCGATTGTGCTGCCCAGCAAACATTATACAACTCACTTAATCGTTAAAGACGTACACGAGAAGTATGACCATCTTTCGCATGAGACCGTACTAAATGAGATAAAGGGTAAATTCCACATACCACGGTTGAGTGTTCTGTATCGAACAGTTCAAAATGCTTGTCAATACTATAAAACTAAAGTGCAGCCACACGACCTCCTCATATGGCTGCCCTGCCTGCTTCTAGACTCGCCACTTATGAGCGACCATTCAGCTACGACGGGATAGACTAATTTGGTCCAATGTTTACCGCAGTGGGCAGAAGGCGAGAAAAACGTTGGGGCGTAATATTCACGTGCCTCACGATTCGCGCAGTTAATATCGAGATAGCACATAGTCTTGACACAAACTCATGTATCCTGTGCCTTGGTAACTTTATGTCACTGCGGGAACACCTCGGGAAGTGTACACCGACAACGGAACTAATAGGGCAACAGAAAAGGTTTAACACGAAGAAATGAGGAACATTTACTGTTGGCTGTTGGATGTAGAATTGATAATAAACTCAAGACAATTGACATTCGTGTCTATGGACTCATGCGACGATGAGGCGATTATTCCCAACCACCTCCTTATTGGTTCAGCAAGCGGATACAAACCGTTAGGTGGTAGCGGAGATCTGAGGCAGCACACACGCAATTGTACGCCAATCGATTTTGGCGAAGAAGGGTCAAAGAGTACCGGCCCATACTAACTCGACAATCTAAATGGTTTACGAAGCAGCCGCCACTGAAGCTCGGTGACGTCGTCATTATAGTTGACAAAACTCAACCACGGAACTTCTGGTTAAAAGGTATGTGTCATTACAGCAACAGACGGGCAGGTGCGGCGAGCTACGGTGAAGACCCAATTTGGTGTACTGGAGCGCCCTGCGGTGAATTTCTACTTTTCTCGGTAACTACAAAACATAGGTCCTTCCGGTTTGAAGCATTCTCTCTAGAATTGATTAGAGAATTTTATGGTCGCAAAAAAATTTATACTTAATACGGTAATTTTAAAAAAAATTGTCATTAAATTTCTCAAAAACTGTTTGACATAGGAAACTAATTTAAAAAGGATATTAAGAAGCGGATATTTGGCTTTGAAAATCAGCAAGCAAAAGCTATCTAGGTTTAAACATTTTTTTTTAATATTATTTTTTTCGATGTTTAGTCGGATTTTTATAAAATGGCCCCTCCCGCCTAAACGGGGGGAAATTGACCCACCCTCCTATACGATTTTTTTCTTGTCTCGACCCATCCTACACGCCCTAGTCTTTTGAGCACTCTTATGCGAAACACCCTGTATAACCGCTCCATATGCTCTTTCTGATGCATCCGAAAATCCATGGAGTTGAACTAAACAGCCATCTCACTAAACTCGCTTAGCCATCGATGAATTTGAATTGTTATTATCTCTTTTAAGCTTTCTTGAAATTTATGCCATCCTATTTTTACTTGATCATCTAATTCTTCGTCCCACTAAACCTTCTTGCCAGAACTAAAATAAGAAAAAATTTCTTTTATAGTACAAAATATAGTATAATTAAAATTAATGTTTTTAAATACATAATAAGAGAAGAAGAAAGTAGTTTAAAGTAAAATAAAGTTCGTATAAGAGATTAAATGTAAAAAGATAAAGAAAAAAGAAAGGTAATTTAAAGTATCCGTTCAAGCAGAAAAGTGGTTTAATATCGCACGCTTGAAGATATCGGTTGATGAGATCGCCCTGAAGCTACTGGGCAAAGAATTCCATAGCCGGACAGCATTGATAAAGAAAACCCTTGAGGTGTTTAACGATTTGAAGGGTGGAATAATGAGTAGAACACTGCTCCGGGAGTGCCCAAATCTCAACTTATCAAAGAAATAAAAAGGTGTCCTTTTGTAGATAAGCTTAGCTTGTAGATAAGCTGTAGATAAAATACAGTTTCTAACATTAAGGTAGTTGACAACGTCACATCCTAGTATACCGCGCTTGTACTCACGGATATGCTCAAAATAACGTATACCGTACACATATCGAGTGGCGTTATTGAAAGCAACAGAAAGCTTTAGGTACGAGCACGAGTCCAGCTTACTGAAGATAACACTTGAGTAGGTTATATGTGGGAGTATGAGCTGCAGTACAAGCTTACGCCTAATCTCAAGCTATGTGAATGCAGCCGATTGTTTGAGACTACGCAGTGCAAGGTAGATCTGACGGACCAAATAATTAATATGATCAGTAGATAAATATCAGTAGATCATATAGTAGATATGATCAGTAGATGATAAATAAACGTCAGAGAAATCACAGAAGTACACTGACTCTTTCGAGATAGGAAGCACAAAACTTTTTGATGGATTAAGGATGAGACGATTTTTGTCAGCCCAGAGCAGAATGCAGTTTAAATCCTCATTCAACGTATGAACAAGGTACTCCTTGAGATTACTCTTGCCGGATATATAAATTTGGATGTCATCTCCCAAAGGCAAGGAAATGTAGATGTTATAAGACTGTGATTAAATATGTGAGTAAGGGGACTTATTATATACGGAAGAATAATACACCTATCAGTATGTAGTTTATACAGAGCACCTATCACATCTCCTTCACTTACACTGTAAAATTGAAATAAGGTGGCAGAAGGTGAAGGAGAAATAGCATCAAGTGCAAGAGGGACAGAGATATTTGTATTAGAATGACAGGAAAGAAAATGATTATTCAGTGTGTCCGGATCAATCACAAGGGGAAATATAGGGTCTAGAATTAACACCAAGTTTTTTCAAGTTGTTCCATAGGACTTTAGATGGCAGAGACGTTTTAAGTTTGGATGAAAAGTACCGCAATTTAGCATGTCTGATACATTGCACAGATAGATTTCTGGCGGTTCTAAACCTCTCCCACGTCTCAGGAGAAGGATTCTTCATCCATATACTACGTTGCCGACGTATTCTTACATAAGTAGATTGATTAGAACACTAATATATTTTGTTGTTTCAGTTCAACCATTCGTTTTGAAGTATGCATTCACTTCTTTTTGTGAACTAAAATTTTTCATTAAAATATAGCCGAGAATACCTGCGCTAAAAAATATTTTTAGCGCATACAACCGCTAATTTATTTTAAACCGCTAATAAATAAATTTTAAAAAAATTTCTGGCGCACGCGTCCTGTGCGCTAAGCGCACGTAAGTCAGTCAGCGAACAGGACGCGTGCGCAGGAAAATATTTTTAGCGAACGCACACACGGTCGTGTTCGCTAAAAAATGTTCTAGCGCACGCGTCCGCGCCCGCGCACATGAGTCGACCGCGTGCGCTCGTGAGTGTGCGCTTACATACCCCACTTCTAGCATTAAAATGCAAAACCCTGAGCCCATCTCGCATCCCACACAAAATTTTCAAGAGTTTTAGCATCAACACTATCACTTCTGTAATCAGACATTAAGGCGGTCTAAAGCAAATTATACCTTACGAAACCTCCTCACGTGCCCATAACATAAAATTGAAAGAGAGGAAGAGACATGTAAGAAAGTATAGAGAAGAGTAAGGTAGAAGTAGACAAAAGACGATAAGTATGAGCATATAAACAGGTCCACCGGCATACACTTAGATCAGCTATATTTTGAGAACAGAGAGTTCAAGCCAGAGAAATCCACTATCAGAACAGGGTTGCCATCGGATCGAGTTTTGACAAAAATTTTTCCATTGTAGGAGAAAGCGGCGTGAAGTTTATTTTCACGTTTAAGTTCTATAGCATGCTGCAGGAGTTCTCGCTTTGATTTGGACAAACTTTCGTGTACGTGAACTTTGCCATCACCATTAAGTCCCAAATCTCCCAAACTAATGGCACGACGATTCTGACGGCAAAAGATGGCATTCGAGCGCAGGAATCCTTTTCGATGATATGCCGAAACAAATTTTAAAATAATAATTCCGCTCTTTCCTTCCGCACTTGTTTTTACACGAAAAGCGTCGCGCAGTGTAGAATTACAAGAACTGAAACCAACAGCAGTACAGATTGTAGTATATACTTCTTGCAGCTTTTCTTCGTTACAAAACGGAATACCAGAAGCAACAGAGAAGCAGCAGCTGCATCATCCTCAAGCGTAGAAATACTCTCAGTCAAACTTTTCACCTGTTCTTTCAGAGCAGCAATACCATTAGCAGCAGCCTCCACCACTTTTAAGCGATTGAACGCAGCTCTCATTTCAGTTTTGATATTAGCGATCGTTGCCGTCAGCTCTTTATTCATGATGCGCTCCTCCGATTGTCGAACTGCTGAGTTATCTTCATCTATAATGCTCTCGCGAAATCTATCAAGCTTAGCATCGATAGCCTTCATGAAAGAGTCATCATTATGTACAGAGGGAGACGGAGAGCCAGAGCGCCCGGTAACTAAAAGAGCGTTAGTGCGAGATACTCTCCTACCTACCTACCTACCTACTCTCCTCCTACCTACCTGTCACTTACTTTATCAAGTGAAGACTGCATGTTAACTGTTATTATGTGTAAAGTTTATGTAGCTTTATTGTATTAATAAATTATAGTTGGAAATCACTAATAGGTTATTATTATTTAGTTTGTTTAAAAATTAATGTATATACATACATATACATATAACAACTGAAGTTTAACTATAGCACACTGTTATCACTGTGGCGAAAATTGCGAAAATTATAAGACGGACTTAACAATTAATCAGATTGAATTATTGCCAGCGAACAAACCACACGTCATCCCATTTGCATGTTACGGAGAGAGAGCGATTATCTTTTCCATGATCTGCAATCTTCTCGATTGTTCGCACCTGTCACAAAGGTGCGCATCTGTCTATACATTTTCGCAAGTCTGCTGTAAGTACATATGTCCATAATTAATTATGTCAAAAATATTTCAAAAAATAATCATTATGTCGTATATGCTGTATCCATTTGATGTTTTTGCAGACGCATCAAATACTACTCTGACTCTCGTTGTTAGACTCTCTCTGCGCAACACTGCCTGATGAGGTAAATAATATTTCTGTTTTGTTGTTTAATAGGTAATTGAATTTGGAACTTGAACGAATTCCAATACCTTTTATTATTTTATAAGTGCAATTCGGAACTTGAACCGAATCCACACTTTATTCTTTGAGTGATAGTATTATAATTGGGGTTAAATGAATACTCTCTGATTTTTAGTTGAATACTACCAATTTCTTTATTAAATCGATTTCATTTATAGATAAAAAACACTTAAGCTAAGCATAAATAACAATAAGAAAATAAAATAAAATAAGAAATATTGCCTAATTGACAAAGAAGTATTGTGAAACAATTTAAATTAAACAGAAGACAAAATAATTAAAAACGCTATATTAGTGAGCGTCAGCAAATTCGCAAGCTAACTTAATTTTGATTTCGGTCAGCGACCGCCAGCGTAATATGAGTGCAGTCAACGACACTGAGCCATGCTCGCAGTCGATGACCCAGTCCAAGGTAGAAAAAGTGCTGCCGTTAGCATAGCGAGTCGCGACAATTTCCCTTTCCCTTCTTCTCTTCTATGTACTATGTACTTCTAACTTCTCTTAAAAATTGTATGTACTCGCTTTTGATATTTCCATCCTGTTTTCTGTCCATCGATAAGAATCGCGCTATAGCCTGTTTCTTTAAATGGTATCCTTAAAATCTACCTGCCATTCTCATCCCCCTTGTTGTGTCCATATACATATAACTGCATGCATAATCTCTTTGTATTTCTTCAGTTTTCATTAAACTCAACATGACATGCACGAAAAAATGTTTCACTAATGCTGTAAAAAACGCTATGAGGACTATTAACCTAGAAAAACCAGACGATATTAAAATTGCACGAAAAGTAGTAAACAAATCCTTCAGAAAAAAGAAAGCATCAATTGAGATACCTCGTATTATACCTTTACCGAAAAGAGGAGGGTTTCTACCACTGTTGCCAGTCTTGACTGCACTTGGAGCTCTTGGAAGTTAAGCATCTGGAGGATCTGCGATCTTTAAAGTTATTAAGTATACATCGGATAGAATGTGGAATTATCATACATTATTATACATGCAAAATAAGTTCATTAAATAAATAAATAAATCGAGTATAAATTTTAAATAATTCTTTTTATTTGGACGAAATTTTATGTTTGGTTTTAATCTAGATTTTGTTTAATCTAGAATACAATAGCATTAAGTTATTGATTCTTAAAATAACACGTTCCACCATGTAGCGTTCCACAAGTGTCTGGTCCATCGAAACATTCGTCTGAAGCCCAACAACAGGATTTGTAGTGATGTCCGTGATTTGATTCCATTAGCAAAGAATCCTTTTTAGTTACCAGAAACTCATCAACTTGATTCAAAAAAGCGGAGATATTTACTTTAAGCATGTTTACTGATCAACAATCTAATCTATATTGATGGGACATTTTTATTCTTATAGCGTACAATAAAAAGTATTTTTATAACAGCATTTCTTCGAAAATTAAACCATATTGAGATACGAAGAATAGAATTAGTGCATGTACGAACATGTTCACGATATCATGCATATACAACCATGCGGATGATAAACACGTGCACACTTTGAACATTTTTTCCCACGGAAGCAGAAAGGGTCCCAAGAGTATGATAAGTGCACATTTGTTATGGCAGCGTACCCAAAATGATGACATTACATAGTGCAAGTGCTGTTAAAAAAGGTTGACTTGGGTTGCTATGCGTTAACAACAACACAGCAAGGAAAACTCCTACAACAATAGCTTCGACTATCCCATCCGTCCGCCTTTCGATTATTCCTTAAAAGTTCCACCGAATCTTAATTTATGCCTTTCATTAATTGAAATTCCACACTACTCTGCAACCAAATTATTGCAGCTGGCTGTCAAAATTCCTAACATGATAATGCGGCATTTTGATGCGTGTACAAACACGTGTCTGTTTCCCTATTATTACACAACGGACGATCAAAGTACCGAAGTGAATCATCCCCTATAATAAATAACAACAACAACAGCAAAACTTCTTACTTCTAGCTTAGCACTTTACCGATATACCATACACCCACCATATAAAAAGACTAAAAAGTATGCTAAGCTTGTTTCTACCCTATTTATTGTTAAACAACAATAAAAATAATATCAATTTCCACCAAAGACACAATCACAGTTTCATTCCTAGCACAGAGAAATTAGCAAAACAGACTCAAAAAGTATGCTACACTACTTCCCACTAACGACATCTACTTCTACATAGTATATCTTCTCTATTTCTATGGGCCAGTTTTTCAGTGCTCGTTTAAACGGCGTTTAAACGACGTTTAGTTAAACGTCAAACAAAAGTGAACTGAGATTTGGGTTTTACAGTGCGAGTTTAACTTATCTATGTTAAACGTATCTTATCTATAATTCATAGAGAATTTATCTGAATGCAAGGAATATTTAACGTATACCTAAACCTATTTTGGCAGCACTTGTCAATATTTTCATTTTTACAAAGGGAACAGCTGTTCTGGTGCAAGTAAACAAAATTATTAGCATAGTTTTGAACAAAGGTAAATGTCTGTACTCGAAGAAACAGCTGTTTTTTATCTTTAAAAAGATAAATTAACCGGAGTTTAACTGGAGTTTAACTCACCAATATTGGCCGGTTAACCTCCGTTTAAACGAGCACTGAAAAACACAATGTGTCGTTTAAACGCAGTTTAACTGACAAACGTCGATAACCGAGCACTGTAAAACTGGCCCTATGCGTTACACATTTCGTAACAAAGTTAATATACCCTTAACCATAAGGTGTAGGGTATAAAAGTATTTATTGCGACGACACAACTGTGATGTTAGGTTGTAAAAGTGGAGCGAAAAACTTGCGCTCAGAAAGTTCTTTTTCTATTGTATTATAATTTAGTATTGCACTAATGAGAATAGACTAGAATTATTATTAAGCGATGCTGTCAAGGAAACTTCAGGAATAAAAAGATTCAAATAGGCTGTATAGAATAATTTTGAATCGCTTGTCTATAATTTTGGAGAAGCAATGCATGAGACAAGAGACAAAAAATTATAAATGCACATACTCGTATGATGTCTTGGAAACAAAAATAATATCTACAGAGTTTTTATTGGACCTAGGATTGATGTGTGACGCTCTCCACGAATTATCAAAATTATTTTAGGATCTACAGGACCGTAATATAGACGTATAAAAGGCGCATAAGGAAATTAAAATACTGGTACAAGTTATTGAAGAAAGAATAACTAAAAAACTAAAAATAACTAAAATAAAAGTCGATCGACAAAGTAAAATTTTGTATGAAGTCGCATGTACGACATATATGTACATATGTATATTGTACATATTTCATTTACTGCATGTGTTATAAATAAATTGCAATTTATAAATTTACAATAACCACAAAACTAAACTATTTAGGTAATTTAATGGTTAATTAATAATAATAATCTATTTATATTATATATTTTTATATATATTCTCAAGTAAATTGATAAACATTTTTTCTCATCTATGTATGTACATCACAATCAATAAAATCGAAGCTTAAAAATTTATAATATTTATATTAAACTCATTTTGCTATCAAATATTTACAAATTCTAAAATGATGTTATATGAAAATGAATTATATTTTCCCGTCAAGTATTTCATAATGTTATTTAGGCCATGTCTAGTGCATGGGGACTATGAGGCATCACGCGATTTTCTTTTGCTTAATATTTCCTAAAGTGATAATCAATTTAAACATATTTTCTTTCATATTCCAGTGCAATGTTGTATGTTTTGATACATGAAACTCCAGGAAGAAATGCTCTCTTATTTCAGATATTGTATAAATAGTTTCTTGATGAAAAATAATTATAATTTTTTTAATAAAATTAAGTCTTTGAAGCATAGCGAAGATCTTTAAACTATTTGAGCTTTTATAATAAGTGTATTTTTAGAAATATTACGAATCTTAAAGCTTTAAACTTATCAATACATTCAGTCAGTTTTGGGGTGTTGTAGTAAACGTGTCGGAAAAATATTATTTAATAGCAGAAGCAATTAAAGATTAACTAAAAATAAAAGTCAGTTGGTAAAATGTAACACTGAAAAAATTTTTAAAAATTAAAACTACTGAATAAAACATATATACAAACAAATACTTAGATATATATACAGAAATATTTGGCAAACAAATGGTAACATTTATAACCATTTCGGTTACGCAATTATTGTTGATGCTATGTGGAAAGACAATACTTTGGGCTAAACCATTTTTTTAAAAATAAATATTTGTGATAAAAATAAAATTTATAAAGAAGTATAGCCTTTTTCCCCTACACTGTGAAGAGTTTTTTAAAATACACATTCTTGCAAAAATTATTGTTGCGTATTAGTTTACAACTATTTTTATTCTAAGCCGATTAATCTACATATCTTTTCTTTTTTTCGAGAAATTATTTTCAAGTCATGAAATTTGAAAAGACAACACCCGGCTAGAATATTTAGATAACGCGTAGGCAACTGTAGTGTTGCTTTAAGACGCTTTTTAAACTGATACTTATAAGATTGGAACAAATTCTGATTGAAATAAGGCCACATATTTTATATACCCCAGAAATACAGTACAAATAAAGTCAGAAATTGATAGTCTCTGCATGCCATAAAGATACTATAACCAGTTTTAATTTTTAACTATTATAATAAATGTGAATAACTTAATATTTTTATTTTTAAGGATTAAGGCTTTTAAGACTTTTATGTTTGTTTCTAAAATATTATATTTATGTCAATTTTTATAACCCCAAATGGAAATTTATTTAAGGGTTGCTATTTATGTATGTAACTCAAATATAAATTTTGATCCGTGATTATCAATAAAAAACAAAAACTTCAATACAACTATTTTTTCGGATTGAGTTTCAATCCGACCAGTAGCTTTAAAGCTTAAGTTGGAGATGGCAAAAATGTTGGCGTGTAGATGGCGTCATAGCAATTCTTCGTGAAACTGCGAATGAAATGTCACTGTCGCACAAGTGTGACCCACAATGCCTAAATTATATGATTAATTATGTTTAGAACATTTACCATTGACTTCAAAACTTTAAAACTAAGCGTACAATATACATATATGTATGTATACTATACGCTTATATACTGAGCTGTAATATACTAAGCGTATTAATATCGTTTTTCATTTTTGTCAAAGTATTTAATTTAACTTTGGCACACAATAAAGTATGTTTAATATTTTATTGAAATATTGTCTCAAATATAAGACAGAAAAATCGCCATCTACAGGCGATTTCTTAAAAATTTATGTGCCACCTGGAGGTGATTTCGTTTAGCGTTCCACGCAATAATGGGATTAGAAATGGGAATAGCTGGAACGCAGCTTATAAAAGCTTTCAACATCACTGGAATATTCAAGGAAATATTTTTATATTTACGTGGAGGCATTGCAATATTCAATAAAACTTAAACTCTATTAACTCTTATTAAACTCTAAACTTATTAAACTCTATTAAAATCTTGCACTGATCCTGATGAAACAAATACTTTTATACAGCTAATG
The DNA here is from genome assembly GCA_943737955.2 of Myopa tessellatipennis. Classification (NCBI taxonomy): domain Eukaryota; kingdom Metazoa; phylum Arthropoda; class Insecta; order Diptera; family Conopidae; genus Myopa; species Myopa tessellatipennis. The sequence goes on from OX031315.1 coordinate 19,865,904, forward strand.
GCCTCGGCTTTCTTAAAATTGGGAAAATTATGAAATTATTGTGAAAAGTGTAATCATATACTTTTGTTATGAGTGTAATCATACACTTTTCTTAGGAAAAAATTAGAAAATGGAGCAAAAAGTACTAAAATTATAAAAAGTCGTTTTTCTCACTATCCGGATATCTTTTTTAGTTTAGGAGACATATTAATAAGAATTTGAAATCTCGACGGGGTAAAACTCGATAACTATATGAGTTATAACTTGAACTTATTTTAAAATAACTTCTTATTTTTGTTGTTGTAATAATCACCAAAAACTTCAATAACAACACATTGTAAATAAGTTTTTTGCATTTTTGAATATGATTATTCTTTGTAATAATAAATTTTGACAGTTAATAGAAATATTATACTTATTTTAATGAGTTCTCTATTACCAACAATCTTCAAAACATACTTTGTTCCCTATCAAATAGTATATCTACATCAACAAATGTATACATAAGTATGTATTAAAGAGCTGCACAAGTGCCTTGAAACGCACATTCAAGCCACAACAACAATTTCAAGCATTGCACTGCTTGCTTCTTTTGCTTCCGAATCAAGACATTGACTGCCGAAAGCCTGCTGATAACAAAACACAACAAAGGCAATAGTATTCATTACCATTCATTGTGTTTTTGAACGAAAAGGCCATGCATGGCAACGAATGACAATTGCCATGACAATTGACAATGCATGACAACGTAAGGGCAACGAATGGCTCAACCGAAGACTATCTACACATTCTATACGCGATATGAGATGGTGGTGGCCTTGATTTCGCATATCGATTCGATCTTATTATTTTTGAACGAAAATGTAAAATAAAAGAAGAAGTAGAGATATAATATATGTATTTCTTTGATACTTATACTAATGTAATCCTTAGAAAATTATTTGAGTTATTGGAACCAATACTTATACATAGTATAAAAATATATGCAGTTCAAATAAGTTCAACAAATTTACATACAAAATTCATCAACAGCTTGTATTCTTCCTAGTTTTGTACTTATATCAAATGGAGGTTATATAGTATTACAGTCCTCCACCTTGGTAACATCTGCTTTATGTAATATTCCTGATCCAGATATAGATTACCATTTACCATCACTAGTGATTCGCATTCCTAGCATTGTGTTGCTTTCCCCAAAAACTTCATGGATAAATCCTGGAATGATTTAAGCCGTACTATTTCAAAGCTGCATCTAATTAAAGATCCAATTTCCAATTTCCAATTGTCCAATTTCCAAATTGTATCGCCCAGCTAGTGTAATAACTGGCCGTGCCTTATAATGAATAGTGCTATCAGGTTCCTTCTTTGTTCTAGAAACCCATTTTGTTTTTATAATGTTGTAGTTGTTTGGCTTTGGAACAAATATCCACATCTGATTTTCTTCTAATAATTTCAGTTCACTATTAATAGCAGCTTTCCATTTTTCGCTCTCGTTTCCAGATCGTGCTTTTCCTATTGTTGTCGGTTCGTCCACTGGAAATGTAGCGATGTAACCGATCCAGCTGCATAGTTTTTGCTTCCAAATTCTCCAACTTTACCTTACTTATATTTTGCGGGTCAAACTTCGAATACCTATATCTTCTTGAGCTGGGTCCTTCTGCACTGCCTCAAGCTCGTGTTAAACTGCATTTCAAATTTTTCAACTTTCTCGTAAATTTGAATGATTTTCCGCACTTCATTATTATTTCTAGTGAGGTTAAGGATAATTAACTACATTCAGAACTCTTAAATCTCTTCATGTAACTAACTCCTGCTTCTAAAGATCATATACACGATATCCTTTGATGCTTATATCTTTTTATTCTCTTTTGCTTTGTTATAAGTCCCATCATTCTATCTATATACAGGTAACCCAATGGCACTTTTCATTGCTGCGGTTCTCTTTTGATAAAGACACTTCATCAACTGTACGTATATCCAACTTGTATATTTATTTATTTATTTATTTCCCTCTACCGATTTACAATCTTACAGACTATTCCTACAACTAATTAAAAAGAGTAAATAAATTTAACCTAAATTTAGCCTCATTTACATTAAAATTATATTAATAATATGTGCGAAACTGTTGCAAACACCTAGCTATAGGCTCATTAGTAGTATAATTAGTCCTACGGTATATTCCGGCAACCAATGAAGCAGTTGCAATTACCATGTTGCTTTCATTGTAAATTCTGCAACCAAATTGATCAAACATCACACGAATCCAACACTTTACTGTCGGGCTTATGTAGATTTTCAGCTCCTCCAGAAACATGCAAAAGATTTCTAATTGTTATTTAATCACCGTTTCTAATTATATTCAGGTTAATATAAGCTTTCGAAACTACATTGATAGTATCATAGTCTATTTTTTATTAGAAATGTGATATTAGCGTCCGGTTTTGAATTATGACAACAAAATTTAATTCCTGGGTATACAGTAGCATTATCCAGCCACCATATGCCAAATATGGGCGTGATCCGCCCACTATTAGATTACACAGACAAAAGAGGGTCTTAAGTGGTTATATTGCTAAATATATAAACGTCCTGAATAAAACTTAACATAACAACTTATTTTCCAATAAAACATTATAATAGCAAAACTAGGCGTGGTCAGCCCACTTTTACACTACGTATACAGTATAGCTCATGAAAACAAATTTATTACCAGGTAAATAAAGTTTAACTTTGAACACAATAATAAAACAACTAAGCTAGATATTTTGTTTTAAAAACAGGTAACGACCACGCCTAATATCTATGCTGTGGCGTAGCTAGGAACTCATCGAACCCGGGACGGTTAATCAACTTGCAGATCCAAAAATTCCTAGAATTCAATAAGTTAATACTTGATTTACAAAATGGCTGCCCTGCCCCTCGCTAGCTACGCCACTGTATTGATACCCGTCTGTGATTATAAGGTAGCTTTCCTTATAACTACTTATTTCCCATAGTTTCAGTTTTTAATTTACTCTATGAAGTTATTGTTCTGCAAAGAAAAATCTAAATAAATTAAAAATTGAAATAAACAAAACTATTTCGATCAATTCAAAACTTTTAGATTTAGGGTATCTAAGATTCGGCCAGGCCGAATATAACACTCTTACTGGTTTTTGCTTTCGCTTACCATAATGCAAAATTTAAGTGTTAAGTTGTTAAGTGCAACTTATGTAAGTGTTCCTTGGCAAACTTCATTGGTTTTATTTATCGCTTTTTCGGTTACGAACAGTTCTGAAACAAATCGGTAGCTGAAGGTACTTAACAAGTTGTGAGGAAAAAATAAATTAATTATTTTAAATTCACTTGTTTATACGCGGGTTTTTTTATGGACGTCCCTCCCTTATGAATAACCGCGATGCATAGTCTGTGTATAGAAAATATATTAAATACCTAAACCTAGGAAATATAGCCAAAACGGATTATAAAATAAATAAATGTATTATTGTATGTATTAAAAATATACACAATTTCTCATAAAAAATAAAATTTACTTTTAGGTCTAATAAAGGATAGGAAAGAAATCGAAAATTGACGCCTCTGGAAAATTGTAAAATATATTCTAAAAGAAAAATGTATTTTAGAAAACTATATTTTGTAACAGATAATAATTGACTGTATACAAAAAATTTTTTTCGAACCAACTCATTTTGAAATTTAAATATCATCAGCTAAACGGTGCAAATTTATTTTTAAAATTTAATATATATATATATAAAGCGCTTTGGTACTACTATAGATATAGATATATCTAGTGATGCATAGGACTACATCTAATCAAATAGTTGATAAAGAACTATGCAATGAAATTTATAGGGAGAATCCTTCCTTACAAAGTGAGGAATATAATATCAAATATATTGTAAAAGACAAAGAAGCGCTAGCACAGCTTAATAATGCTTTTTCTTGTATTGTTTCTGATGCCACTGAAGGAGAGAAGTCAGCCAGACTAAAAATACCATCTCACTTAATACGCATGCCAGGTTTTTTCCAACCCATTCCTCCACTATCTTATGAAACTACATTGGAAGTATTGATCGTAAAATCTCTAACATTGCCAACTACTCCACCCCCTCTACCAAATACTAAAGTTCTGGTTCACACCGAGAGTTTAGAATATAAAACAAAAAACTTTCTTGATGGCGTTTATGATGTAGACTATACAGATACATCAGTACGTACCGCCAAACAAAAAATACGCAATATCAAAAGTACAGTACTAAAGTCTAGTGATTCCACGAGATATGCTGAAGACACTGTACAAAAAGCAAAAGCGCGTGATTTTTCCAACATTTTTATTCCCTCTATTCCAAAAAAGAGACCCATATATGAAATGGTAGAAATTCCATTCAAAGAATCCAATGATAATCCAGAGTTTACTGGTTCCGTTTTGGGTGATTTAATAGATTTGAATAAAGATATACAATCTAAAGAATGTCTTGATCGACAAGATGGATCTTGTAAACTCCAAAGAATGTATACTTCAAAGTCAACAAAAAATCGTAAGTTGTTGCAATTTAGATTTCGTTCTTGGTGTATTTTCGTTATGTCAAAATTCCTATGTAATCGTCTTTATCATTTCAATGATCCATACTTGTATACAAATTTGTGGTTTTTCTGAATAATTTTTGTTAAACTTAATTAATCCAAACATATTCACATGAATTATCTATATGTATAATGGTGTTAATTATGACATAATTTATTAATAAAAAACATAATACATAAAAAGCTTGATTTCTGTATGATTTTAATAAGATTTAAATAAGTGAATGCAACCAGAAATGAATAGAAACCACAAATACATGTACCAGAAATACAACCAGAAATACATGTATGAAAGAGAAAAATGTGAAGCCAAACATATGATAGATCGAAGCAGCTTTGCTTCTGTGCGTGTCTGTAGTCATCCGATTGAGAAATTAAAAACGATTGTTTGGTTATAACCATAGACTAAAAGACTGCAAACTCTTTTTCGCTTTCAATGTGTTAATGAAATCAGTCTTGGCTGTAGTAGATAACAAAAACAAAACGCATGCAATTTTGACAACTCGGTCGTGAAGTTTGACCACTCGGGAGTATATTTACAAAATTCAGAAATATCTTTGAGAGAGGAATGCAACTCTTGTCCTTCTTCATAGCAATAATCCAGAAATATTATTTTTTAAATACATAGGTAAAAAAGACGAAGGAAAAAGTTTTAAAACTAACGCATGCTTCTATAAAAGTACATGAAAACTTTTTTAAGTCTTATAGTTGCACAATATTGAATATTTTGAAGCAGAACGAATTTAATTTCTATAAAAACTGCTCATTTCTGAAATTTAGTCAGCTGTTTTTAACCTACCACACGTGTTTTTAACCGAAGAGATGTATATTAATTGTTTTTTGTATGAGTTTTGTTGTATATAATCTGTGATTTAGTTTAATATTTATTTAATTGTAATTTTATATTAGTTCTTTTGATCTTTAATTTAAATGAATTTTAATTTAAATACATGAACTGTCAAATTACTTGTGCAAACCATTTTAACTTAAATAAAAGAAAAATTAAAAATTAAAAGAAATTACACAGTCAAATTCGAGGCAGCAAAATTTTCGCATTACCTACAACGATTAGGGACTTACCAATTGGTTTGACTCGAACTGTGTTCGACATTGTCTCAAGCTTATAAGGTTGTTAAATTCTGTATGACTTCGTATGTAAATATGCGTAAGAAGAGTTTATCGATCTAACATTCGCATGCCAGATAAAATGTAAAAGAGAAAATCGGTCAATTATTTTCTACAACGGGCGATGAGAAGAACGATGTAATTTGTCTTCGTTCTTTTCTTTCGCAATAACAAAACATGTGCAGCATATACTTTCTCTGAAATATTTTCAATCATTTTCCTCCCATCAAGTTATTATTCCTATTCGTAGTTGGCTTACGAGGAGTTGATATGCCGACAAAAAAGGTTGTCCCATATCAAATGGTGTATATAAATTCTCCAACAGCAAGCCTTGCTCGGAACATAGATCATGCCAGTGGTTTACAAAGCTTGGACACCGAACATGAAGCAGAACGAAAAAGCCATAAAATGCAAAACTCAAAACAAATCTGTAGCCAAATGGCGGACGGACTATTGCACATGTTTTGTTATTGCGAAAGAACAAAACGAAGACAAATTGCATCGTTCTTCTCATCGCCCGCTGTACAAAATAATTGACCGATTATTTCTTTCATACTTTATCTGGCATACGAGTGCTGGATCGATTAACTCTTCTTACGCATATTTACATACGAAGTCATACAGAATTTAACAACCTTATAAGCTTGAGACAATGTCGAACACAGTTCGAGTCAAACCAATTGGTAAGTCCCTAATCGTTGTAGGTAATGCGATAATTTTGCTGCCCTTGTAATCTCTTCATGATACATATTCTCTTTTTTGTAAAAATCGGTGAGATAATGAGAGTGCGACTGAGAGTGACTGGCAAGATCGGTCAGTCAAGCTGCTAGTTCAAATTCTGTTGCAAGTGAAACGCTGATGCCGGAAAAATATGGGTGGTGTATGTATTTACATCACGCATATATTATAATAAATATATTCACATTTCTCAGCGTTTGGAAACGTGCAAATTAAGTAATTAATTTGCATTAAATTCAATACAATAAACAATGAACTAAATAGTCCTTTAGAAAAATTATTAAAAAATTAATGGTATTTTGATAAATTCTTGTCCGGGAAAGATCAGATCAACGAAATAATTCATTTAAAATTTTTATCATTTCCCTTTATAAACAGATTTGAATAATTGTATTGTACAATATATGAAAAATTTGTTTAATTAACCTCGAACAGTTGTTTGAACCTATATTAAATAATTGTGTAATTGGGTTTTGTGTATATCTCGAAAGCTAAAGCAGGTATTATATTCTAAATCTACGCGCAAATTTACTACAGAAATTGTGAAATATAAAATTACAAATTATTGATGGGAGACAGAAATCCGAAATCTGAAAACCCAAATAGCGAACAACATCATGAAAGACAACCTTTCTTTTAAATCTTTTATTCAAATTTCAAATGACTAAATATCGAATTGAAAAAATTCTAAAGCGACAAAATCCCGACGTGAAAAAGTAACGGAATAATAATATTTTTATTTTCTTCCGTTTGTAACACATTAAAGGAGAAGTGGTAGGTATAGAAAAGTATACATATATATTCTTGAATGTATTGAGCGTCACCTCCTAAGTCGATTTAGCCCTGTGCAACAGTCTGTCCGAAATTATATTCCCGAGTCCACCGTCTCAGACTAAAAGATATTCCTAAAAATGGGCTCGGTATGCCCAGTGACGGCAAAAAATTACGACTACAGGACAATTTATTACTTGTAATTATTATATATTATAATTTATTAAAATATGTTATTTATTATTTTAAAGCGCTTTCAAAATACAAATGTATTGAAACAGTATTTTGAATAAATAGAATAGTTATTGTATATTACATATTTCTTATTACGGTCTCCGAATTCTAACGATGACGAAATCAACCACACGAAAAGCTTCTATTATACTAGTTTGACCAAGTTTAATTTTAGTTTCGGTTTGCGTTTTCATTAACCTTTTCATGTGAAGATCCATTATAGATCCATAAATATTGCAATAAAGCCGTCAGACTGTGTTATCTTATATATAATATACTGGATATATTACTGTGATATATAATAGAAATACTGGAGTTTTGACCACTGAGGGGTTTAGTCCTATCCGCGACCAAAGGGCCCTCATATGGGCAACATTAGTTGCAAAAACATTATTTGCAGCTCAGCAAAAGTCTGATTGGTATCCCAAATAGGGATTTAGTCTCGTCGCTTTAATCGGTCGGGATTTTGTCGCCAACCCATTCAATAATAATGCGTACGATATTACATGATTATAATACAACGGTATATTCAGGTATTACAATAACACAATTATTTAACTATGAAATTATAATTAATGCCTTATGAATTTAATATAAACTTCTTTTTAGTTGGCATTAGTATTCATAGTCCTGAGCCTGAATCCTCGTATGCAAGCAACTGTGTTCCTAAACAGCATGCACCAAACACAATACATGGTGGAAATTTGTGTTCATTTACTGAACCTTGTTCGGTTACTTTAAGGAAAGGACTCACGCCCACAGTTCGTATGACAAAAGATATAACTGATTATCCTAGAACTGAGAAAAATAAAATATTAAAAATGCTTAAAAGTGTACACGTTCAACGTAAGTTTTTATTTTAAGTAAAAAATTATTAAATCCTAAATTATGCATGTACAATAACGCTCTACATCGTCAATGTGTCCTTGTTAAAATAAATTTTATGACTTAGGACCCATTTCACAATGTCCGTTTAATCGGGACAACAATCGATGGTATAAATTATAAATTGGTTCCGCCAATGTTGGCTAACCGCCAACAATTTTTGGGGGCGTGCTTTTGTTTAGGTCCTAAACATTAAGAGTTATGGGCGTATAAATTTCGGTAATCTCTGATGGAAGAAGGATACCTAATACCGATACCTAAAGTATGATATATACAGAGTCGCATGTATACCGTTCGAAAGCTCTGCATAGGATCTATTTATGTGATATGCATTTTTGGATTTTTCACATAATTATGGAGATAATTTAGTTTTACGACTATCTCATCTACTTAGGAAATATTCACTCTTTGTACGATGACCTTCTTGGACCTTTAACCGATAAATTCTAAACGGAGGCCACGCCCTAAAAAGGGGCGTAAAAAAGATCATCAAAATCCTTTCCTACCCCCAACTTCTTCCAAATCGATACATCGACTTTACTTCACCATCTGTCTGTCTGTTGAAATCACGATCACAGGAGAACCTGTGAAGATATCATTATGAACGTCATAATGCGTCAACGACCACCCCTATTTTTTATAAGAAATGTGATATCAGCGTTCGGTTTTGAGTTGACAACAAAACATTGACAACAAAATTTAATTCCTGGGTATACAGTAGCATTATCCGTTAATATGCCACTTTTTCTGGTTTTACTTGGCGCGCCAGCTATGTAAATATTTCCTTCGCAAAACAAGCTCTCTCAGAGCTTCATACTTTGTTTGACCATCCTCTCAGCTGTTCCGCCCGCACAATAATGTGAAAAAGCATCGCAGCCGAGATGCATCTTCTAATAATATTTATTCTGTGGTAATATCCACCTCTTCGGATTACTGAAAGCTATTATATATTTCTGTAAATATTCAATAAATAAAGGTTTATCTGTTGTACATACTTAATTTGAACCTTTTTAGCTGCTCTTTTTGAAATAGAGTATAAAATAAATATATACATACTTAATTTGAACTTTTTTAGCTGGGGCAACTGCTCGTTTTGAAATACAGTTACAGAATAAACCTGGTTTAGTAACTTGGCTGAAGGATAACAAACCATTAGATGATCTACTGGCAGACCGAATAATCCAAACTGAAGCTCCAATGAATTTATTTAGATTGGATATAAAAAATTGCAGGTAATTTAAACAATGATTGTTGAGCACGGAAAATGTTTCTTTTTTATATTGCTCAATTCATATCTCTCACTGAAGATACATAATACAATAATATTTCCATATTCACTGATAAAGATCTTTTTTCATCCAAGTATACAAAATATCGCTCACGTTCAAAATAAGTTCGATCTTTTCAATATAAATATCACTCGGTATGAAAAATATTCTTATCTTCAAACATTCCGATACATTTCGTTTCAAGATTAAGATCTTCGCTTGTTAATACAAAATTTGTTTAATTTTGTAGAAAATCTTGTTATTTTTTACAGCAAAAGAATAGAAATTGTATAAACATAATGGGGTATTTATATTGAAGCGTTTTTAAAATTCCATTAAAAAATATTTCCACCCCTTGCATCAGAAGTTTCAGACTTTTTGATAAACTGCATATGGCTACTCTAATTGCAAGCTCCGAAAAATTACACACAAACCCACGAATGTTATAAATTTTGCACTGAGAGAATAAAAGAAAGCACTTCGAATATTTCTTCAGAAATGCTGAAAATAATGCGAAAAATCTGTATAACTTTCATTTATACCTTTTACAAAACAAACAACTTTTATGCGTCATCATTCACGAAACTTCGTCTGATTTTTGGAAATAATTATTGGCAAGCTGAAAGTAAATGTACTGTTTCAGTATACTATATATAAATTCTCGCAGTGAAACTCTTGCTTGTGATTGGGTGTCGTTTGTATCTGATACAGGAGTTGTGTGAGCAACTAAGTGAGCATTTGTCCATGGGCGTAGATATTAGTTCGGTTTTGTTCAATTTGTTGTGCCGTGGTATTATATTATTGCCAGCTATAATTTACTAAAAAAGGTCCTAAATTTCTAAAGGCTGAATTCAGTCGACAGCTTGAAATATTGCAAAAGGTGTAAGAAATGTTTGTGTTTTAAAGAGAGGACTCAAAAATCCAGAATCAGTTGTTATTCCCTGCGCTACTGTTTCAAACACTGCTGTCTCAACTCGTCCCCTCATACAGCTCAAACGTGCAATTGCTGAGTTCGAAAAAATGCTACGGGCAGCTCCGCTGAATATCCCTACCTCAAGTAGTAAATCTGCGTTTGTTGTCGAATAGCGATCGTAGAAGATCACACACACACATACATTTGTACAATGTACATACGTACTTTCGGCTATCGTACAATAAAGAACGTCGCTAATGAAAAAAGGCTGCGAAAGCAAAGAATCGCTCTTCGAAGTTAAAAATAATTTCACGGCAAAAACCGAAAATGTACCACAATAATTTTAATTTATTTTATACATATTATATAATGTATAAAATATTACATTTATTATTAATGTATAAAATATTACATTTACTATTATAAATCTATATTTATTATGAAAATATGTGAAAGGCATTGTTCACAGCGTTTGAATTCATGTTTCAAATGTCCATTGGAAAACAAAATTTATGAACGTAACGCGACATAATCTATGCTTTTAATCGGACAGCAAACTCGTAACAAATATAACGAACTTTAACTTTATAATAACTAACTTTCTAACTTTTCTAACTTTTTTGATCCACTTTGATCGAAAAAATTGAACGTGTTTCTTGCTTTTAAATATTATTTAATTTTGGTTACAAATGACCAAACTTCTACCGACACTATAACAAAGGCGTTCCAAATATGGAATTTCCATATGCTTAGGTTCAAACGAGTAACGGTAATTTGAATAATCTCTGAAAGAACTATGATTATGACGATTTCAATATGTTTTGTCGCGCATTATTTTAGAAACCTGCAGTTTTCATGATCGCAGCTGTAAAATGCGTTAATTAAATATCTTTGAAAGCTAATAAATATCATTATAAATAATGAAACTATGATTTGTGATGTTTAAATTAATAAAACTCGTGATATTTTTGAAATTTTTCGATAATTACTCAATGCAGGCACCTAGTCCAATATGAGTTGTCCAACACTGTATGTATCACTGTGATGTCCTCAATGACATCTTACACTGGTAAGACTAAGTAAAATTATAAGTTTTTATATGATCCATCACTTCACGTTTTCTCGCGGTCGGAAAAAGAACAAAATCTTAGAAGAAATAAATCACTGTGACATAAAAAACAATATTGGAAATGGACATGTTCGGCAACACACCACATCTTCAACGTATGTTCTGGCGCCCTTTTTAATTTCTCCAAAGAGTGTCCAAATTTCACCTCTCCCTTCTCTTTTGTGCGCAAAACTGTATAACCCTTTTGCAATATTATTTTATATACATATCAAAGTGATTCATTTCTTCCAAGATTCTGTTCTTATTCCGGCTGCGAGAAAACACACATGTGTCACATTTGTGTCACACATAATAACTGATATCCAGTTATATTTTTTGTTAATTTTTTGAAAAAAATTTAATATTGAAAAAAATATTTTTTATTTCATGAAAAAAAATTTTAATTTTAGTAGTTTGCTTTAAAAAAACATTTTTTAATATTATAAAGGAATCTCCTTATTAAAGGCAAATGTTAGAAGCTATATTTTATTTTATATAATATTATAAAATTTCCGCAATATAACTTTGAGAAACGTTTCTAAGTTATACTTGGCTCAAAACTGTATTGGGGCGAAGACTGCTTCTAATATCACTTTGGGGCGCACAACCGCAAGTGGTTTACGGATGGCTTCAAAACGCCTGTAGGTCTGGGCCGGAAATTGCGGGACCTCGCTTAATGCATTGGGGATCCATGGGTAATACACAAAAAAACATTTGTGCTGACCTCAACTTAAGGCGGAAGATTAAGGGCCACTGATAATGTCATATAGCCAAGCAGCTATTAAGGCACTAGCATCCTATAAGTGTTCCTCAAGACTAGTATGGGAATGTTAAGTAAAACTTAATAAGCTGAGCAGAGTACAAAAGATAAAAATAATTTAGGTCCTCGGATACTCAGGGATAGTAGGAAACGAGCTGGTTAGAAAATTTGCTAGCATCCCCTTAGAACAATCTAAGAATCCTAACCGGCTTTCTTACCGGTTATTGTAGACTTAGGGGTCATCTCAAGAAACTAGGCAGTGAGACGTCGCAGCACTTGCTGTCCGAATGCGAGGCCAATATTCGAAGGAGGATAGAGCACTTGGGCGTTCACTATCCTGTGATGCAGGAACTCAGGGGTCTGAACCCACTTGGCGTATTGAGCTTCCTCAAAAGCGTGGGATTAGAAGACGCACTGTAATTCATAGGATTATTGAAGGGGCGCAATAAACCAACAGGTCAAAGTGCACTATACTTCACATTAACAATAATAATGTGTTATATGTATATAGTATTTAAACTATATATTTAGTATGTATATATAGTATTTAAACTATATATGGGCAAGGAAATGTTGTACATGCTCATAATTTTGAAAACTTTAACGCCCAGGAAGCTGCAATTTTGAATGGTCTTTAGTCGTGTACTGCAGAGGTGCACTAGAATTTGAGAAATGATTTCCATAATGGTTCAAAACTACATGGTCTAGGAAGCGTAATTCTTTAAAATAATAATTTTATTACGTAAAAAAATTGAAAGAAAATAAAGGAATAAAAACCAAATAAAATATGGTTATACTATAGAACTACATGTATTTAGCAAAGATGGTTGTGAGTATAAAAATCAGTATAAAAATTTATTTCCTAGTGAGAGTGATGCGGGTACTTATACTTTAAAAGCTGCTTCTGGAATAGAAAATACTATTTGCTCAGCCCAATTAGCAGTTGGTCAAGGTAAGGAAAATCAATCAATTTTATATATTTAATTTAAGAATTTTTATTTGAATTTTTTTATATAGCTGGTGATCATGATGAAACCAGAAGTAATGTTGGTCCCATTTTCCTTATATCACTTAAGGATGCGGAAATGATTGAACAAACAGTATTCCGTTTTATGATTAAAGTTATGGGAGATCCAAAGCCTGAAATAAAATTGTGCGTAAAAGAATTCTTATTAAAAGTGGTATATTTAATTAACACATTTTCCTGAAATTCTCCTTCAATGTGTAAATAGCTTTAAAAATGGCGATGAAATTAATGAATTAGATACTCGCATACAAATTGTCAGAGAAAAGGACTATTTGGGTTTTTATGAGTTGGTTATCAACGAAGTTACAAAAGAAGATGCGGGTATATTTTCATGCACAGCTACTAATAAGTTCGGTGAAGCTGTTTGTAAAGCAAATGTTACAACAATTGGTTTGACTAAACAAAATTGTAATATGTAAATACTTATTGAATACAAAGATCTTATTTTATAGAAGACAAAAATCTTTTTGGGACTCTAAGTGGGCAAATCTTATCTAAAGGTGAAAGCTCGCAATTTCTATGGAAACGTAATGGTATTGATTATGATCCAGATGAACGCTTTCAAGTTATTTTCGGTGAGGACGAAGATTCGCTAGCTTTGGTGTTTCATCATGTCAAACCAGAGGATGCCGGCATTTACACATGCGTTGCACAAACATCGACCGGAAATATTTCATGCAGCGCGGAACTTTCTGTTCAGGGTGCAATTCAAACACTTTACAGGGAGCCAGAGAAACCTACTATTCTTATTGAACATCTGAAGGCAAACGCAAGCCTTGGAGGATCAGCAATTTTAGAACTTAAATGTAAAGGTTTTCCAAAGCCTGCATTAGAATGGAAACATGATGGAGATAGTATTCAAGCTGGTAACCGACACAAATTTCTATTTGAAGATGAAGAGAGTGTGTCTCTGGTTATAAAAAATGTCACTACTGAGGATGCTGGTGACTATACAGTTCATGCTCTAAACGAACTGGGGGATGATGCAGCAACACTTAATTTAGTTATTACAGGTATGAACATATCAAGAGATATAAATGTATGTACATAGAAAAATGTTGAATCAAATCTACTTTAGCCCATTCCCTCCGATTTTTTTTTCCAGGAATTAAGAATTCCGATAAAATCCGAATGGTGAAAAAGAATTATTTGCTCGCGATAAATATGACTACATTGTTGTTGTTTTTGCTGCTGGCTGCCAAAAGTGGGTGGCAACTTCCGGTTCCGGTTTTAAAGCCCTTTGAAATCTGAAATTCTGCCTATATTTCCTAAACTATAGCAAATATGGCCTAGGTACTGTTAGAAAGGTATTAAGAATACCCTCCATTTATGTTATATAAGATTTTGTTGGAAACCTTATAGTTTTCGAGGAAAACGCAATTTTTAGATTTTTAGTACTTTTTCCCAACTCATTAATTTTTTTTAATCGAATTAAAATCGCAAATTTTCATAAAAATACAAAATTGCGGCGGAATTTCTAAAGATAGCTAAAGAACTCTACTTTTTTATTATTGGAATAATTTTGGATGGATATTTTTATGGATCTTATCAGGATCGGTGCAGGATTTTAGGAGAAAATGCATTTTTTAAATCACAATCATGTACTTGTAAGTACTATTTTTGCAATCATAAAAGTGAAACATTTTTATTTAAATTTAGGCACCAAATAATTGGCCTAGAAATACTGTTTTACTGCGTAGCCAGTGTTGGACATTATAATGATCAAGCGCGGGCGTAGGCCGAAGTCCGCATACACACCAAAAAATTGGTCTAGCATTTTTTTCTACGTAGTAGGAGATATTTCTAGTGTAATTAAAATTTAAGCGAAAAGTTAGACAAACGATTTTGAATTCACAGTAGTATAAAATTCAAGCGATTGTGATTTTAAAAATTTCTTTTCTCCTCAAATCCTGCACCGATCCTGATGATATATATATATATCTAAAGAAAGGTAAGGAACTCTACTCTTTTAATATTGGGATAAGTATATACATAGGTTAATAATACATTTTACTTAGTAAAAATAAAAGGTAATTTTACCTTTTCAATCATGCCCACAACATGTAGGTATATTTTATAGTTTCGGAGATATAGTTTCGAAATTTTCTAACTTTCAAGGGCTATAACCCTCAACCCGACGAGAGCGGACAAAATGATGTTTTCGTTGGAGTCTCCGTGAAAAACAACAACAACAACATAAATCGGAGCTGCGTCAGCTTCCGCGACATGTTCCAATTGTTGTTGTTGGGTTTAGCGCCGAAAACAACGACAGCAAAAATAACCAAAAAAATGGTTAGGTCGACAAGGGCTTTATTTAAGCCAAAACATGGCCACTTCCGGTTTTAAAGGTCCCAAATAACGGTAAAAAAAATCTGAGCTTGGCAGCTACTCTGCATTTGTTCCGAAAACTCAATTGATCTATATTATTATTTATAATAACTATCCTATTTAAATATTTATTTACAGCCCCCCCAAAAATTGAAAAAATTAATGACGTAGAATGTATAGCCGGTGAAAACGTTAAGATTGAATTTGTAATGGATGGATTTCCAAAGCCGATTCTTAATATATTTAATAATGGAACCGACATTACCGATAGTAAGCAAGTAGAAATCCATTCCAGCTTAGTTGGTAAAAACATGCAAAAGGTAATTATTGAAATACATCAAATCGCATTGTCCAACTCCGGGTCATTTACTATTTGTGCATCGAATGATTTAAGTCAAACTTCCGAACATTTTAAATGCACCGTACATTCGAATCCAATTATTGTAAAACATCTGGAGGATGAATATGTACATGGAGAAGGCGAAAATGTTGTCATGACAGTCCGAATAGAAGCCTTCCCTCAACCAAAGATAATGTGGCTCCAGGATGGCGTGGAAATTAATTATAAGGATGAAAAGTATTTGATTTCCAATGATGGCACTGAATATATATTAAAAATAAAAAATATTTCTCGGGTGGACGCAGCATTATATTCAGTAAAGGCAGAAAATAAACATGGTTCAGCAAGTAGTGAGACAACTTTACTTGTTAAATGTACGCCCGTATTTACAAAAAAATTGACTGATCTTATTGTGACAGAAGGTGACAAAAATGTTGAATTGTCTGTTGGTGTAGATGCATACCCACTTCCACACATAAAGTGGTATATAGATGAAATTGAAATAGATGAAAAAAGAAATGAATTTCGACATATAAATGAACATAATGAATTCAAACTTATATTGAATGAAGTAACCACTGCATTGCATGGACGGTATTGTTGTAAACTAATGAATGACTATGGCAAGGTGGAGAATGAATGTTCTGTTACTATTAACTGTGAGCTAATTAACATATATGTTAGATCATATTCTTATTTCTAATGATTTCATACAATATGCACAGGTAAACCAAAGATACGCAAACCATTGAGTAATATAGAAGTTAAGGAAGATGACTCTCTTCACTTGGAAGTGGAAATTTATAGTTTTCCTGAAGCAGAAGTTAAATGGTATATTAACTAAATTAAAAGAATTTGATTTTTAATAAGAAATGTAAAATAAAAAGGTATAAGAACGGAAAAGAAGTTGAAGTCGATGCCCGTTTGAAAATATATAGGGACCATAGACGGACTGAAACCTATTGCTTAAGCCTTACCTTATGCAAGACTTCAGATTCTGGTGATTACGAAGTAAAGGCTTCAAACTGCATAGGAAGCATCACATCTACATGTTCTGTAATTATCATAAGTAAGTATTTATGATCTTTATTAATCAATAACCTTCGTTATAATGGTATTATTAATATTCATATATTATTAACTTAAATAAGTTATGTTATTTCATATGGAAACGCTTTCCAGTACTGACCTACAAAATTCGACAATTCATTTCATTTACTCTTGATCTCAATTGTAATATTTTGGAATGTTTCTAAACTAAGACATTCATTAGAAATAACACATTTTATGGTTATATGCTGATTTTATTCTAATGATAAACAGTCATAGACATATATTACACCATATATAGTGCTATGTTCATTCTGACCCAAGATGACTTATCCTCATGACCTCTAAAGAAAGATCATTTAATAGAGAACCCTTAGAAAGAAATGTTAAAGTGGATGATTATCTATCTATGGATTATTACCAGAATAATCACAATTGTTTAATTTTTAGCGGAACCAGAGATATTACATGCCGATTCATTTGAGGTACACAGTTTTGCAACACTTCCCCTTAAATATGAAATAATTGCCAAAGGCATTCCAAAACCAGAAGCTGAGTGGTACCATGACAGAAAATTAATAAAAGATGATGACCGAAAACGAATTACAGTAGATGGGGTTTGTAATTTCTTAAAAAGTAATACTACCTATTATCATTGATCTGTTTTTTGTATGAAGAATAAATACAAACTAGAATTGAGGAGTCTTGAATTAGATGATGGTGGAGATTATACGGTCGTCATTAAAAATAAATGTGGAGAGAAATCTAAGAAAGGAGTATTGTCCATATCAGGTTTGTAAATATCAACGAAAATCATGCTTTTAACACCATTAATTTTTGTTTAGACGTTGCTGAATATCGTAAACCAATTTTGAAAAAAGGATTACAAGATACGAGAATTTTAAAGGGCTCAAAGTTGTCCTTTGCAGTAGTTTTTACGGCAGATCCAATTCCTGAGATATTATGGTTTAAAGATGACTTGCCCGTCAAAAATACTGATTACATATCATTGAACATTTCTGAACAAGAACTTGCACATGGACTCAAAGAGTTTACTTGTTCCTTAGAGTTTTCCGAAAGTAAGTAAACTTTATGTTCAGAACTTTTAATTTGGAAGGAGGTCTTATTAATGTAATAACTAAATGTTATTGAATTATTATACTAAAATAAAGGAAGGGCTTATTCTACACCTTAAGGTTAAGGGTATATTCACATTGTCACGAAATGTGTAACGCATAGAAATAGGGAGTATAGGTATAGAAAAGTATATATTATCTTGATCAGCGTCACCTCCTGAGTCGATTTGGCCATGTCCGACTGTCTGTTGAAATAACGATTACAGGAGAACCGGTGAAGATATCATAATGAAATTTTGCAGAAATGTTGTTTCTTATGGTGTGAAGGTATTGAAAATGGGCAATAACAACTTATTTTCCAATAAAACATTATAATACCAAACATAATATATGATATATAATATGTAATATATAATATATAATATATAATATAATATAATATATAATATAATATATAATATATAATATATAATATATAATATATAATATATAATATATAATATATAATATATAATATATATATATAATATATAATAATAATATAATATATAATATATAATATTCGGAGTAGGAATTAATAATGCGGATTTTTTGGCTTGAAAATGGCATTTATGTGAATAACAAAATGAATGAGTACATTAAGCAAAATATTGCCCATCGTTGGCTATGACTTCCTCCCATCTTCTGGGAACTTTATTGATTCCTCGTTTGAAGAAGTCCTCATCTTTCGAGGCAATCCATTCATCGACCCGTTTTCGCACTTCTTCAGCATTTCGAAAGCGTACATCTGCCAGGTCATCTGCTGTCATCTGCCAGTACATCTGCTGATCTGCATTGCTCGGAACAAATTGTAATCAGAAGGAGCAAGGTCTGGAGAGTACGGGGGGTGATCAAGACCCAACCGAGCTTCATTATTTTTTCTTTAACGATGTTTGCACGATGTGGTTTGGCATTGTCATCATGGAACAAAACTTTGTGGTATTTTCGAGCTATCAGTGGTCGTTTTTCGTTCAGTTTCTTTGCCAGTTCGTTCAATTGGCGTCTGTAGCGATCAGCTGTAACCGTTTCATTTGGTTTTAACAGCTCGTAATAAACCACACCTTTCTGATCCCACCAAATACACAGCATAAGCTTATTGCAATACTTATTACATAACTTTGTTGTTTACACTTCAACGAAATGACACATACTGAAATTTTTAGCTTAATGACAGACAAAAACAAAGAAAATGGCCGCGGTGTGCTCTGATGCACATAACGCTAGTTACGCCATCTGTTATCTAAATCCGCATTATTAATTCCTACTCCTAGTATATAATATATAATATATAATATATAATATATAATATATAATATATAATATATAATATAAATATATGTAATATATAATATATAATATAATATATGTTGATGTCGATGTAGATGTAGATGTAGATTTTGATGTTGACTCTGATTAACACCCCGTTCTAACGATGTCTGCCTCTCGATTTCTTGTATATGACTGTGGTTACTGGGTAGCTGGCCTGTTTTTAGTTGTATTGTTGCGGCCGAACCGGCCGATGTTCACATAAAAATATAAACCTGCTCACATACATATATAAACCTGGGCTTCGACTTTCGAATATCGATCAGCTAATCATGTAAAAATATGATTAATGATTCCAGTTAATGGAGGTAATGTGAATAACAAAACTATTATTTTAATAGTTATTTATTTTATTATTATAAAAAACTTTATTGAATTACCATCTTCCCCAACAACACTAGGATTTACAAGTTTTATGCACTTTAATATGTCAGTGACTAATTGTCACTGTAGTCGTCAAAATTATCAAACATAGGCCAATCAAAAAAGGATTAATTTGAGATGTTAGGCGAGAATTTACATTAAGATTTATTTTTTACTCAATACCTATAAGACATTGGCTTACGTGGAAGTTTGGCACTTGGCTTAGAGGCATACAAATGTTTCGATTTCTTTTCCTAAATTTTACGCTCTTTTATAATTTTCCCAATTTAACTGGCAGAGTTATTTACGAGGAGATTTACATTTAATTTTCCACTTGCAATTGCAAAAAGTCAATGGACTGGTTGAGATACAGTCAAAGGAATATGGAAGGTCATTACTCTTGTGCGGGTTTAATACCTCATAAAAATATCCTCATTTAAGGTATCGTTTAAATATGCTGTTTTAATGTACGAGGGCGGATTGAAAAGGAACCTCCTTGACCGCCAGAATGCGCTGCTACTGCAAAAAAAGTTATGGTGCCTTGAAGTCCGTTCATATTTAGGCAGACATGCCAAATTTCAGTGCGATACTGTATTTAGTTTTGTTTTGACAGCTGATTGTTGTTGATCATCTCTGTGGCGTCGATGATTTCCTCGCGTGAGCTGAATTTTTTATTGATGAGCCATCTTTTGAGGTTTGGGTAGAGATAATAGTCCAAGGGAGCCGAATCGGGCGAATACGGTGGATGCGACAGCAATTGGAGCCGTAAGTCATTGATTTGTGCGACGGCGCATTGCCTTGCAAAAACAAAATTTTTTTCGCTTCGTGTGAGGCCGGTTTTTGAAGCGATTTTGGCCTTCAATCGCTCCAATAATGCACAGTAATACTCGTGCAACTTCACTTTCTGGTCAGCCAACACCATTTCATGTATTTTTTTGACATTGTAACCGCATCGGATGGCCTGCCGCTGCGGACTTGATCGGTAGTGGATTTGTGGCCACCACGAAACTCTCGAAACCAATATTTGAAGGTGTAATCTAACGGAGCATTAGCCCCATAATATGTATCCACGTTTTCTTTTGTCTCTTTCGCCGTTTTCCCTTTCAATAATAATTTCCCTTTTTCCCATTTTTCAAGAAACACAAAAGTTGCGTACTTCAAACGACTACAACAAATAAACTAATCGATGAATTTGGCTGAAATTTTAACAGCAGACGTTTGACAGATCGCAAATGTTTGTGCTGGTATCTAGCGCTAGGTAGCTTCAATATCAATCTGCCCTCGTATGACTCAATTAATTGTATCTGATTAATGTTCATGCCACACTGAGCAGCTGTAGCGGTTATTAAGCGAATTGAATTCCAGGACTCTGGGAAAATCCCTTAGCTATCACCCGAGCTTTTCGTTTTTGTAAGTGATGATGAATCATACAAATTCCTAAAATTGCAATGAACTGACTGCTTCGCTGGTTTTGACAAGAAGACTTTAATTTTTACTTGAGTTTCAGAAGATTTCGTTTTGTACAAAGATAGCGGCATAAACCGGAATTAATAACATTGTAACAATTGTGTATACATAAGTAATAGAAAAAGAGAGACAATGATTAGTTCCTCATCAGTAAGGTTCTGCTACCGATGGATTCCTCGTTTGTAGGCCGCTCTATGATTTGCCATGTGCCATGTTGTATAATTCCTCTAACTTCAGACGCCATGGCTTCAAACTCGTCATCAACCGTCATAGCTTCTTTAATTGGTATTTTACTTAGAAATTACTGTTTAATAATGTCTACACTGCAGGTATTCGAGACGTGGTCGACCTCGTTTTCCGATACGCAGTTTGGTGGATCTACCGCACCCTCTTTTGGGAGTCGTAAGATGTTGTTGACTTTCGACGTTATCATCGTTAGTCAACAACATCTTGATGTCGATCATCGTTATCAACATCTTGACTATCCATTGTCGAATTCTCAAATTATGGTAACACATTTGGTGTCAATTCAATTTCCATTGTAGGCTCATTAGGTATTTTGATTTGTGATTATAATTCTTCATCTGAGCAATCTGTTTCATAAGTCTTTAAAAATCTTATATCTCTACTTAGTATAACCTTTCTTTCATCCAGTAACAACCGAGCAATATGCCTTGTCGGTTCCGTTGTCGGATTGAAAATACTTGAATTTTGCACTTTGTTGATTTTCAATCAATGATTTTCTGAAATTCAGAGAAAACATCTAGTAAATTTTTTATAAAACGTACTTCAAACAATCCCGGTGGAACGTTGATGAACGTCACGAAGTATGTATGTACACTTCCGTTCATTTAAATAGCAACAGTAAAAAAGATAAACATTATTTGGATTTTCAAATCAAACTAGTAAAACTTAGTCAAAATAAAATTTTTTTTGGATAATTTATTTTATTCTTTATTATCTGCAATAAAAATTATACAAAAAAAATTAACCGTTATTTTTATTTATTTTTTTATCTGAAACACTATCAAAAAACAATGAAAAAACCTAGGAATCCTTATTTTTTAGGTAATTGAAAACAACACGGGGACTTCTTCCAATTTTTTGTGCAATTTTTCTGAGCGATAACTCTTGCTCGAAATATGCATTCATTTTTCCTCTTTCTTCTGAGTTTAACGGATTTCCTCTACCCATTTTCGTTGAATCATTACTTCGTCAGGTGAAATTTAACTAACTAATCAAGGATTACCACTCTACGCAACACAATCGGTCAAAAATATGAAAAACGAACTATTGTCATCAAAATGAACTATTTTTTTTCATTGTTTTTTGATAGTGTTTCAGATAAAAAAAGAAATAAAAATAACGGTTAATTTTTTTTGTATAATTTTTATTGCAGATAATAAAGAATAAAATAAATTATCCAAAAAAAAATTTTATTTTGACTCATTTTTACTAGTTTGATTTGAAAATCCAAATAATGTTTATCTTTTTTACTGTTGCTATTTAAATGAACGGAAGTGTATCTGGCTTTTCCATGAGATTCGGTTTGAATGGGTCCACAAACATCGCACAGTGGACTAGAATTGCAGTTTTCGACTTAGTGGCGGTCATAATTCTGTAAATTTTGATCCGATTAAGGTATTTGAATGCGGTTTTTTGCAAATGAAAGAATAAACATGTATCTTTACGCTAATTTAAGTACGAAATATCTAGATATTTTTTTATATTTTTAAACAATTTCGACACGTCAGTCTCGTTCAATCAAAGTCGCGTCAAAAAAATAACCTTTTTATCTTATTTTTTTTTTTATTATTAAGTATTATTCATGCAATATTAAAAGCTTATTGTTTCAGTATAACAATTTAAATGTTTAGGATACTCAATTTCGACAAAAAAAAATGTCACAATACTTAAAATTGTGTGCCTTTAGTATGAAAAATAAACATAGTCGTATGTAAACATTGCTAAAATAAGTACAGGTATTTTTTTCATTTTTATGATCATTTATTTATTTAAAAAATTTTAATATATGAACATTTTTACATAAATTATTAAATACTCTAAAACACAAATACAATTTACAATAGCACATACTTATTTATTTTCAAAAAAATATTCGTCTGTAGGTTTCATTAGAAGTTCTCTATCTAGAGGTATTGTTGTCTTAATAAACTTTTTTCTCAAAGAAGAAATGTAAGGATCAGAAGAAATGAAGAGCATTCTAAATAAAACCTCATTGGTACCCTGACGTGAACACTTTCTTGTGTTGTGCTCTCTATAGTATCTATAGTCTTTGTTTCGTTTTTCTTGTGCTTCTTCTGATAAATCTCCAATGGGTAATATCTGATGGATAATTATGTCCTCCCCATGCATTAAAACCTTATGAAATGTTGGTGACATAGTTCTCCATGGATACAACTGTCAAGTGGAGATCAGCAAGAAAAGAGTATAACAGATATAATGTTCATATTTTTTTTTTGCTTATGACGTCTCTATCAGAAATTGTTTTCAACAATGATTCATGCAGACAGAAAACATACCTTTTATAGAACTTTGAGTCGATGAGATGATATTAAGGCTACCGGAATTTTATTCGTCCTCATACTTGAATGATGAATTCCTTGAAGTGATGATTTATTTAATAAGTAAATAATAAACCAGAAAGAGTGTTAACTTCGGCCTGGCCGAAATTCATAAACACGACACACGTTTAATTACAAATTGGCCGTTGCAATGGTCTAATTTTTTTCCTTTTCAATCTTAAATAGCGTGTGACGACAGAGAATATTCGTGCCAATTTGTTGAAAATATCTCTATTCGTTCTCCTGTAATCGAGTTTTATTTAATTAGGGGGCGAACCACGCCCTTTTGTGGTAGTCTGTTATGGTCAGAGACAGTGAACTTCTGGACAAAATTTCAACCGCAAATTCGTTCTACAAGCTGAGAAATTTATCTATAAGCATGGATGAATTTATATACACTATAAAAAGTAGGCGTGGTAATGGTCCGATTTTGCCCATTTTCAATACCAATGAGTTTCTAATGATAGACATTATTTTTGCCAAGTTTGATGAAGATATCTCTATTCGTTCTCCTATACCTGTCACGCCTCCTTTAATGCGTTACAAACGGAAGCACAAACTGAATATATCCTCATCACTTCGTGTGTAGGGTATAGAAACTTCACTATAATAAAATTAAATAATTAAGATAAGGAAAGAAACCTTATTGCGCGAAAAAATCGATCAAACAGGTACGAAAATACACCCCTTCCTAAAATCACAGGTACTCAGGAATATACACAAAACAGGTAGGTAAAATTTTCAAACGAAAAAAAAACGGTTCCGGCGGGTCCGGGCGGGTCATGTATGTTTGGGGCATTTATTTATAACACTTCATAGTTTCGAAAACAATAAACTCCAGGATAAGCATTTATAAGCGCTGAGAGTTATAATCTCCCAAAGTTAAAATATATATAAAAATTAACGTTTTTTTCAAAAATTACCGACCTTTCAGAAACTATTATACTTAATTCATTGAGTAATGTTGACTACTTTTTGAGATATAGTCATTTGAATTTTGGCAAAAAACTGAAATAATACAACTTTTTACAGTTCATATTTGATCGCCCACCAAAAGTATTCACGAAGGTTTCCGACCGAGATATTTTGGCTCATTAGGTATTGAACTATTATAAACAAAATTGCATACCAAATTTTTCGAAAACTCGGAGCGACTTTTTGGACTTTTGGCCGCGGTTCCGAAGCGATAGTCCACTGTGCGTCGGTGTGTATCAATTGCAATATCTCAGAAGATCGTTTTGATTGTTGTCGTAGCTTTTCAGGTTTCCTATGTCTAATTGTTTGTAAATTCCATTTCGAACGGCAGCGACTATATCCCGAGTATTCAAATATTCAAGACGACAGTACCAAATTGCTAATAGATGATTACTTAAAAATTGTACCGGCCAAATTTGATTCAACTTTATTTTCGGCATGGGCCATTTCGACGAACCTGTTCCATAATTCATGTCGAATAACACGCGATAGCCACTGTCAGTAATTTTTCCTACTGACATCAAATTCATTCGTTGGTGGGAGACTAGTGCGGCGTGCACGTTTTTTTGTGTGTTTGACGAACGAGCATACGGCTACACGAGTCGGAAACAACAAACGGAAAGTGAAGTGGAGCGATCCGATCGCATATCGGACACTTTGTTGCAGTCCACTACGAGCTAGTTTACGCTACTTGGCTGGTCGAACGATCGATGAGCTTCAAAGTAGAGCTTCGGCTCAATGTAAAGTTACACTCTTAACTCAAATAAAAATTGTGTTTTAAATGGGCCTCTCACCAAACCAAAGGGTTGAAAAAACTTTTATTAACCAAGCCTTTTAAATTAGTGACAATCAATAGATGAATATTGTATGTATTGTATGTATAAAGCAGAATATGTACCTGAATATGCCTTGTTTTGTGCATTAAAATGGGGAACTCTGTTATATAGAATGATAGAGTAAATTTTAATTGTATTTATTGAATATGTACGTTAAATTTAAACTGATTTTGTTATTATTACCTTTGTTTAGCCCAGCATTGTAATTCTGGACATTATGGAATTAAAGTTAATAACAAATATGGTAGTCTTAGCTCAACAGCATGGCTCGACATTTTATCAAAACCAGAAATACTTGGTCTAAGAGATATAGTTTCCAGTCCTTATGAAACAATTTGCGTTGAAGTTACAGTTGAAGCAAATCCTAAACCGAAAGTTACATGGACAAGAGGGAGTGAAAATTTATGCAATAACGATAAGTGCGAAGTTATTGCTGACATTGATGCTGAAAAGTATAGATTAGTTTTACACTCTGTATTACCTACTGATGGGGGTATATATACAATAGCAGCTATTAATGACCAAGGGACAACAGTGGAAGAGTTTAAATTAAATGTATATGGTAAACTATAATTTTACTTTTTTTAAATGATAAAATTCAAACAAATTCAAATATTTTAGTTGAGAAACCGAGTTTTGTGACACGACCAATGGATAAGATTGTCCACGATTATTTTACTGCAAGTACAAAGGTACGTGTTCATGGAATTCCACAACCCACTATTGAATGGAAGAAAGACGGAAAACTAATTGATTACTCGGCATTAAATAAAAATGGTGAAAATGTGTATAATGTATTTTTTGCCACTGAATCAGAAAGCCAACTAACAAGTGATTTTGAAATAATTCATTTTAAACAAAAGGATGAAGGAACGGTTCGTTTTTTAAATTATTTATTGATGGTTAAAATTTCAAATTAAAGATCATTAAAAATCTTATATTAGTATACAGTTCTTGCGAAAAACGAAGTCGGAATTTCTGAAGAGTCGTTCAAGTTATGCTTGGAGCAATCATCTCCAACATTTGTAAAAAAAATAGATAAGGCTGTAGAAGTATTACAGGGCGAGTCATTAGTTTTATCTTGTGTCGTTGATGCTAGTCCCTTGCCTGAAGTGCAATGTTTTAAGGATGGCAAAAAATTGTTACCAAGTAAAAAGTATGGACTTGGTCCTGATATTGTTACAACATGTATAATTATAATTTCTAATTCTTACAGTGTTAAACTTACCAATACACCAGATGGAAATATTAAATTGGAATTAGAAAACATTTTGCCGCAAGATTCTGGAGCTTACAAGTTAGTTATATCAAATAACAATGGTGAAATTACGAATTTGTGTGCTTTAGCAGTTAAACGTATGTATTCAATATTGTTTGTTTGTTTTTAATTTTACTATTTGAAGATATTATTATTTATTTAAAACAATAGCTGGCCCGTTGCCCGACTATGCTAGGCGGCCTTCTGTTTGCCACATTCCCACATTACACCCTTACATCTTCCCTCTTTTAAATGCCTGCCTTATTTTCTTTACATTTTTTTAAGTAATAAAATTATTACTGTAAAAAATTACGCTCCCCATCCCATGTACAATTATTGTAATTTTTGCCACACCTTCTTGAACCATTTATGAGAGTATTTTTCCAAAATCCGATTCTAGTGCACCTTCGCAATGCACGTGTAATAACCATGCAAAATAATTCCTACTCCTCATAGTTTCGAAATTATAGCCATTTGAAATCTTGCCACGCCCATTTCTACCAGTTTTCAGTTTTGAAATTATGGCTATTTGAGACATTGCCAAAATTTATTTGGCAATTGTTTGTTTGGCGCCCCCTTTAAATTTGTATAAAATTTTGTATAAAATTTATATTAAATTTAATACATATATACATATGTATATAAGACACGTACTGAACATTTTTCCCCAAGCTGGAAAACGGTCTTAAAAAATATGGAACATTTTGTGAAAGCTGTGGACAAGTGCTGAATTTACTAGATCCAAACTTTCGAATTTTCTATTGCAAAAAATACGCACTACGACGCACAACAGCTGATGTTTTAGAAAACGACCAAAAATCATCTAATTCACTGTCATCAATTTTATAATTTTTCAGTGCATATGAATGTACATACTTGAGACCCTGCCTATAATTTAAGCCTCCATTTTAATTATTTAATTTTTATAATATTTTTAATTTAATATACATACATAATATTATATACAATATATTTATGTATAAATACAGATTGATTCCCATAAGATGCGACATGATATTTTTTCTTGTGAATAAAATTCATTTTTTATATACATATGATTATTTATTATTTACAGCTGAAAACGTAGCGCCATCATTCATTGAGGGATTGACTAATAAATCAATTTTAGAAGACCAATTTATGGAATTACATGCTCAAGTAATTGGATTTCCTGCTCCCGAAATTAAATGGTATAAGAATGATATGCCTTTATGTGCCAACGAACAAATAAAGATTATTAATCAACCAAATGGTTTTATTGGCTTGAGGTTTGTTAAAATTTATAGATTAAACAAATGTAAATAAATAATATTGTTAGGATAAATTCTGTTCGAATCGAAGATGCTGGCATGTATAAATGTGTTATTGTTAATAAAGAAGGAGAAATGGAAACATCATCTGATATAAAAATCTTGCCTAAGGTAGAAAAACCAACAATCATTGAAGAATTAAGTGATATACGAAGTGTTGAAGGTTTTCCAGTTAGAATGCAAATAAAAGTTGTGGGTGTTCCAACTCCATCAATAAAATGGATTCATCAGGGACATGAGATTTTACCGGAAAACAAACATTGTAGTATTCTTAAAGATAATAACGTCTATAGCATGACTATCGAAAAAACATTAGCATCTGACTGTGGATTGTATGAAGTTATAGCTTCCAACACAGAAGGGTCTGCTTTATCAAAAGCTAAATTATATATTGTTCCTAAAGTTGATAACTCAGTAGCTGAGGAAGCACCCCAGTTTGTTTCCCCTCTGCGAGATGTGAATTCTGAAGAAGGTAAGGAACTACTCATATCTGCTCCTTATACCGGGAATCCTATGCCTGATACAATTTGGACTAAAGATGGAGAGCCTATATCAGAAAACGATCGCGTCCTGACATTTTGTGATGGAAGACATATCAGCTTACATATATGTCCAAGTACAACAGCTGATTCGGGGGATTACGCCTGCTTATTGGCAAATCCTCTTGGTGAAGATTTGTCAACATGCAAAGCAAGCGTAAGGAAAATATATCAAAAACCTCAGTTCACAAAAGGAATCTGCGATCAACAACAAATTTATGGAAATGATGCTGAAATATCAGTAATAGTATCTGGGGTTCCATATCCTCATGTCTCCTGGTACTTTCAAGATAAACCTATAGAAGAAAATGAAACTTATTCATTTAAAACTGATGGTGACTATCATACAATATACGTAAAAAATTGCCAGCTATATAATGATGGTGTATATAAATGCATTGCACGTAATACAGAAGGAGAAGATATAACCGAAGGTCGTCTGAATATTGTTAATGAGTTGTAAGTATATTGTATTTACGAGTACATCTCTTTTGTTCCCCTTTCTAGAGAGTATCTATCAGCCTCTTACGTAAATATTCAATTTAACTCGTACATAGTACTGTACATGAATTATTTCGACATATGAAAAGTATGTACTTTTCGTACCACACGTCGTAAAAAATTAGCGTTAAAGTTATAAAATCTTAATTTAAAATAAGCACTTATCAACTCAGAAATCATAAGTAAACAGAAAAGTCAAGATTGAAAAGATTGGATGCATAAAAGATTTTCTTTCATACCTTATGAAGAAATAGTATCCTGAATTTCATATTTAAACGAATCGCGCTTGAGATTTTTTTTCGAACTAATTTTTTTTTCTGAGTTGGTACTTCTTTCAGTTATTTATAAGTCACTTTAAGCGCAATCTGTCAAATAGTTTGAGCGTAATAGCTTTGTAAACAAGTCATTGTTTGTTGTACTCTAATTTTTGATCATAAGGTATACCTCAAGTATTTTGAAACAATTATGTATATTTAAAAAAGAAAATTAGCCACTCCAGACTTTTTAATTTTAGAGAAAAGCCTAAACACTCAGAAGCTCCGACATTTTTAAAAAAAATTAGTGATATTGAAATTTACAAAGACATGATTGCTGAGTTTACAGCTTGTAGTACAGGATATCCTGAACCAAATGTGGATTGGTTTAAAAATGGACAAAAATTGTTTTCTAACAAAAAAATAAAAATTGAAACTGAGCCGAATGGATTACTGCGTTTATCTATTAGGGATATAGATGAAAGCGATGTAGGACGGTATTCCTGTCGTGTTTTCAATCCGTATGGCAGCGATGAATGTTATGCTGAATTATTTTATTGTATGTATTTAATTAAATTGCATTTATTTAAAAATAATTAAATTAAATTTTAGTAAATGAGTCTAGTAAACCACATGCATTTGATCGATATGAAGAATTTGATAAGGTTTCAAATCCTTGCGCACCCATGCCAATAAAACAGAAACCTACTATTATTAAAATGACCGATCGAGAACTTTTGCTTAACTGGAAACCTTCTATGCTTTTGGTACCCCGCGTTCCAGTCACATATCAAGTAACATACTGTCATTTTTATAAACATAGCTCCAACTAATAAAAAACATTTTTCCATGAATTTAAGGTCGAAATTATGAATTCGCCGGGAGGCGAGTGGCGAACACTTTACACTGGTATTCGAAACTGTCATTGTACCATCCAAAACCTTGATCCTTTCTGCGATTACAGGTTTAGAGTTCGAACCGAAAATACACAAGGACTTAGTAATCCAAGTCCATACACTCAAACTCATAGGTAAACTTTAACCTTAAATTTTTAGTCAAGAACTAATTTTTATTTAAATTTTTAGACATGATTTACGAGCAAGTCGGCCCAAAATGTTTCCTTATTTACCTGCAGGTATTAATTTTAGTCCATCTACCTCACCATATTTTCCGAAGGATTTTGATATTGAACGTCCACCACATGATGGTCTATCACAAGCCCCACAGTGAGCTATTTTGAAATAATATTGATTATTAATATTGATAAAGTACATTTTCTTCAGATTTTTACGAAATGATACAAATACCATATATGGAGTTAAGGATCACAACGTTACCTTAAAGTGGTATGTGTATAGTTATCCGAAACCAACATTTACATTTTATTTCAACGATATGATTATACAACCTGGTGGAAAATTTGATTTTAACTATACACGAAATGGTGAAGCTACGCTATTCATAAACAAGTACAATTACTGCAACCTAAATTTAAAAATTGAAGCAAACGTGTATTTTTGATTCTAGAATGACAGGCGAAGATGTTGGTTGGTATGAAGCTTTTGCTGAAAATGAACATGGAAAGGATAGTCAAAGATTAAGACTAGATGTCGCGGAGCATCCCAGATTTAAAAAACGTCCAGAAGAAACGTGTATATTGTATCACAAAAACGGGCGCATTGAAGCTCGCCTTGTCGGTGTTCCTACTCCAGTAATTAAATGGTATAAAAATTGGAAATTCTTAGCAGAGAGCTCACGTATAAAAGTGATTTTATATTAATTTTTAAAAGAATAAAATATTAACTCTTGGTATATAATTATAGATGACGTATTTGGAACCAGATTTATATATTTTATCAATTAACGATAGTATACTTAAGGATGAAGGACTATATTCGATTAGTGCAGAAAACATTGCCGGTACAATTACTACCTCAATAATGGTTACTATAGAAGAAAATGACGATTTGTACCTAAATAAAACATACGGAAGACATCAATATATACGTACTAAAGCAGTCAATTACGAAGAAAAATATGGTATTGGAGACGAGTTGGGTCGTGGTACTCAAGGTATTACATACCACGTTGTAGAAAGAAGTACTGGCGAAAATTATGCTGCCAAAATTATGATTGGACCAACTGAATTAAGACCACAAATGCATAATGAATTGGAAATGATGAATATGCTAAACCACAAGAACATTATACGTTTACGCGAAGCCTACCATATTGATAAGAAGATTGCACTTATAATGGAATTAGCTGCTGGTGGTGAATTAGTACGGGATAATTTACTTAAACGTGATTTTTATACAGAACTAGAAATTGCTAAATATATACGTCAGTTACTTTTGGGCTTGGAACATATGCACAATAATGGTGTAGCGCATTTGGGGCTTACGGTAAATTGAAATCTACAATCATAATATTGCCAAGTAAAAATTATTTTTCCAGATTAAGAACATGCTGATCTCAGTTGTTGGAAGTAATGATCTAAAAATTTCAGATTTCGGATTATCACGTAAAATTAATATCCACAGGTTAGCTACATTGGATTATGGAATGCCTGAATACATTTCACCCGAATCAGTTAATAAAGAAGGTGTGCGCTTTGCCCATGACATGTGGTCAGTGGGTGTTATAACATATATTTTGCTAAGTGGAAGTAATCCATTCAGAGGTAACAATGACCGAGAAACCTTGATAAAAATTCGAGAAGGTCTATGGGATTTTAATGACTCGATATGGACACATATAAGTGATAATGGTCGAGATTTTATTCATAGATTGTTAATGTACCGCCCAGAAGAGCGAATGGATGTTAAAAGTGCATTAGCACATCCATGGATTAACATGATAAACATGAACAAATACAAAGAAGAATACCGAATAAATACAGATAATTTAAGAAACTACTACAGTGCCTTTAGGGATTGGTACTCAAGTGCGGGGTGTAGAACCTACTATCGCCGAAGACGACTTAGCGGTTGTTTTGACCACCCATCAAAGATGATTTATACCCCCGGATATATGTATACCCCCGAGCTAACACCTGAACCATTACCAATACCAAAAATAAATACAAAATGGGAAGATACCGTGTCTAAATATTTACATCCAGATTATGAGCAAGGATTAGTAAAATCTGAGAGTCAGTAAGTATACTATATATATAATTTAAGAAAAAACAAATATTAAAACTATTCTACTACAAGTTACCAGTATGGCCCCGATACGTATTTATTACAGTTAAGAGACGTCAACTTTCCTGTGAGATTGCGCGAATACATGAAAGTTGCACACAGACGATCACCATCCTTTGCTTTAAACGATAGCGTTGATTGGACGGTGGGTATTTTATTTAAAATCACTTTACTCTGATTTCACATTCCCAAGAATTAGTTCTTAAAATTATCAAATTACTATATTCCATACAGTTGCCTGTTATTCGTGAGCGCCGGCGTTTTACTGATGTAATGGATGAAGAAATCGATGATGAACGTACTCGTAGCCGCATTACTACGTATGGGACAAATGAATCATATACAATTCGAAGATTGCGTACGGAGTTGGGACCAAGGTTGGATCAGTACACGGAAAAGGAAGCACTTTTGGAAATTCAAAGAGAGGGATACCCTCCCTTCTTTAGAGAAAAGCCACAAATGCTTGCTATTACTGATAATAAATCATTTAACATTCACTGCTTTGCTGTTGGTGATCCAAAGCCAATAATTCAATGGTTTAAGAATGATGTAGTCCTTAATGAAAATAATCGAATTAAGGTAATAATTGATGAAGATGGCCGTTCAATATTACGTTTTGAACCGGCTCTTCACTCGGACGTGGGTATTTATAAAGTTGTGTCAAGAAACAAAGTTGGAAAAGCTGTTTCCAGGTGTCGTGTAGTTATCGCAACAATTCCAAGTGCTCCAGATTCACTTGAAGCGTCAGAAATTAGTGGTACAGAAATATTATTGCGGTGGAAGCAACCTTCTAGCGATGGGCATTCTTCGATTGTTTGCTATAGTTTACAGTATAAGATGGAGAATTCAAATACTTGGTCGACAATCGCGGATAACATTCGTCATGAATTTTATTTAGTTACTAATCTAAAAGCGAATACTAACTACCAATTTCGGTTATCGTCAAAAAACAATATTGGATGGAGTAAAATGGGCATGCCCCTAATAACTTCCACAAGTGACATAAATGCAAAAAGTATTCATATTACCGAAGCAATGAAAAATTTACAACACTTAACAGAGAGTGGATATGAAATTGATTTAGAAGAAGAACGCATACACACTGACTACCAGTGTGAGTTAACTCCTCCGAATTGGATAACCGATCTAGATGTAAATGAAAAGTTTAGTTTCACATCAGAAATCCACCGAGGTGCGTTTAGTGCTATAGTAAAAGGTATACAAAAATCCACTGGTGCAGTTATTGTAGCAAAAATATTTCCACTTGATGAAGAAAATATCGACGTCCATGAGGAGTTCGAAAATTTTAGGACTTTGCGACATGACAGAATCCCCGCACTTTTTGCCGCATATAAACCAGCTGACATTTCAGTGGCAATTCTGATAATGGAAAAGTTACAAGAAATAGATGTATTAACTTACTTTAGTAATCGACATGAATATTCAGAAGAAATGGTTGCATCCGTTATTACACAACTTCTGAATGCATTACAATACATGCACTGGAGAGGCTTTTGTCATTTAAATATTCAACCAGACAATATAGTAATGTCCTCTGTTAGTTCAATTCAAATAAAACTTATTGACTTTGGCAAAACTAAACGAGTTACAAAATTAGGAGCAAAGGTCGCTTTAGGTGGCATGCTCGATTTTCAGTCGCCCGAGATGGTCAATGAAGAAATTGTATTTCCACAAACCGATGTTTGGGCTGTTGGTGTTATTACGTACTTATTTTTATCGGGTTGCAGTCCTTTCAGAGGAGAAAACGATTTTGAGACAAAGCAGAATATTTCTTTTGTTAGATTTAGGTTTGATAATCTATTCAAGGAAGTTACACCAGAGAGTACTCGTTTCTTAATGTTCCTGTTTAAACGCAATCCAACGTAAGTATTTTTTTGTTTAGTCTTAAAAAGCCAAATCTACACTCCATGAGTTTTAGGAAACGACCTTATACTGAAGATTGCTTAGAACATAGATGGTTAATATGTTCTGATTATATGGTTAAAAAGCGGGAACACGCCTTATTCTTAGGAAATCGTCTTAAGGTATTTATTATTTTTTGTTGTATTACTATTCTAATAAGTATTATTTTAAAATAACAATACCGAATTTATTTTTTGGGTGGTCATTGTGTTAGCAAATTCTGTAATCATCCTGAAGGCCCAGATTCTCCACACTTTGAAGCAAATTGGAAATAAAAGCTTCAAGATAATGGGATTTGTCCATTGTAATCTCAATAACTTGCAACATTCCAACGCTCACTGCCGACATACAGGCTTACACCATAACACTGCTACCGCCGTGTTTGAGTGTAGCCCACAATTTTTTTGTATTTGGATTGCGCTTTAATGGCTCAATCTGAAGCAAACTAATTCAATTTCGACCAATCGGCGAATATAACACACGAATATTTATACAGGTTCTCCTTGGCAAATTTGATTTTTGGCGGTCACTTTTGATTTTTGGCGGTAATAACAGGCTTCTTACGTGCTATTCTGCACACGGCGAATAGTTTTTGGGTGGCATGACTTGCCTAATTCTGCTTCAATTTCACTCGACATTTTTTTAGCCTATAGTCTTCGGTTTTCACGAATTTTCCCAACAATATAAGGCTCGTTCGTTGGATTACAAATTTTGTTGGGGGCATTTCTCTCTTTATCGTGTGTTCTGTTTTCACGGACAAATCGATATATAGTATGATGCTCTGGACTATAGTCACTTAGCCAAACCAATTTTCCTTCCCGACTGGTCAGTTTGTTCTCCTGTCGTACGTTGTCCCATTTCGAAAAATTTTTCGTTGCGATCTACTCAAAAAATGTAGCAAAAATAAAGTTGAACGTATTTTTAATACAATAAGTTGAAACAACATTTATTATGGAAGATAACATACTTACTTTACTTCTTTACTTTACTTCTTTCTATAAATCGAATAAATGTGATATCAAACCAAGCTAACTTAGAGGACAAGCATCAAAATTAAAAACTAAAAACAGTAATGGTCTTTAAAAACAGTAAATGCATTATAAATTTTAAGTATGTACACAGTAAATGCATCATCAAAATTTGATTAATTATGCATCGAACATAAAAGGCAACAAATTTATTCACCATTTATCTTTGTCATCCACGCACATAGTCCGCCTATTTTTACATTATATACTCAAAAAGTCTTTTCGTCATCTATTTTTGAGCGGTGAGCTAGGAAAACATGTGGCTACGTGCAACCCGAATGTTTAGTAGAAATGTAAGACGGTTTGGCTTAACCCATTTTCCGTCAGAGAAAAAAAAGTGTTTGTTTCTTCGAAATTCTTTACAGGACACGCTACTGAGACCCTAAATAATCATTTTCCACTTTTAAAGAAACGTTCCGATTTTCGCCTGTCCGGTACACTCACTGAATAAAACTTTTAATCGCTTACAAAATATAAACACTTGTGCTGTTCTCTGCTGAATGAATGCAAATTACTTGTAAAAGCTTTTATGAGGTTTTGTGAATAGTGTTAACTTCGGCCTGTCCGTTCATATACCCTACACCAACGGAACAGACGACCAAACCCAATGGTGCGATTTTGCCATTTCCAATACGAATGAGTTTCTTATGATAGAAAATATTCGTGCCAAATTTGATGAAGTGATTTCCACGAACGGACAGACAGACAGGGCTAAATTTATTCAGGAGGTGAACCTGATCAAGAATATATACATACTTTTATATACCTGTCACGCCTCCTTTAATGCGTTACAAACGGAAGCACGAAGTGAATTCACTCTCATCAGTTCGTGTGTTGGGTTTAAAAATCAAAATTTCATCACGTTTCTATACCATTATCGATAATATAAATATGTATTCCAACCCTTTACTGTACTTGTACTCAATACCTGGACCGCATTTCAGAAACTTTTTACAGAAATCGACTAATATGGGAATTCCCACCACTTAGCCTTGTATTACCTACCATTAGTACTCAATGCGTTAGTACTCAAGACCAAATTTCATATCTTTTTTATGTTATTGGCAGCACCAAATTTTATCCCTGTTTTATATCGTTAACGGCTAGGGATCGGCAAATCGAACATTCGTTTTGGCGCTTACCTAAATTACACCAGCATTCCAGCTCATCTTAATTGTTTTGTAAAATTTGGAGTTTTTGGATAAATTCTAATGATTTGTCGCTTAATCTTTAAAATTTAGATATTAATTATAACTAAATCAAAAAGGGTTCAAATAACGTCTGATTTGTGATATTTTTTTTGTAAAGAAATGAACAAACTTCATTACATAAAAAGTTCCATTAAGCTTTTTTAAATACATAGAACAACAGTTAGAAAAAAACTTTTTAAAAATAGGAGAAATTTAGAGGTGAATTTTCTAACCACTGCACATAGGGCTATTAATATGAAAAATCTGGTCAAAAATATTTTAATGTTTCTTTTCAATAAAAAAAATCAACCGATTGAATTAACGGTTGCCTTCAAATTACCGCCATTAGATCTAATGCAGTGTGTCCAAACGTATACTATCACAGTTTGAGGGTGTGTTGGGCATATTTTCTCTCAGCACTGAGAAAAATGGATGCGGTCATATCAATCAATTATTTTTGGGGGTAGTCAAAATAAAAGAACGCATCGAGACAAAGCACTTCGATGATGGCTCTGCAGCTACTGACGAGCTTTCGTCCAAGACACTCAAAGTATACACATAGATGCACATTGATACCAGTGATTCTTGAAGATATATCAAAATTCTTAAAGATATATAAAATCCTAGGGATACGTTTTCATCGTTAGAGTTTTCAAATCTAGGTTTAGGAATATTCACTAAGGGCCAGTTTTTCAGTGCTCGGTTATCGTCGTTTCTCAGTTAAACTGCGTTTAAACGACACATTGTGTTTTTCAGTGCTCGTTTAAACGGCGTTTAACCGGCCAATATTGGTGAGTTAAACTCCGGGTAATTTATCTTTTTAATAGATAAAGAAACAGCTGTTTCTTCGAATACAGACATTTACCTTTGTTCAAAACTATGCTAATAATTTTGTTTATTTGCACCAGAACAGCTGTTCCCTTTGTAAAAATGAAAATATTGACAGGTGCTGCCAAAATAGGTTGAAACATCAACTTATAATAACGAGTATACGCTAAATACTCGTTGCATTTAGATAAATTCGCTATGAAATATAGATAAGATACGTTTAACATAGATAAGTTAAACTCGCACTGTAAAACTCGAATCTCAGTTAACTTTTATTTGACGTTTAACTAAACGTCGTTTAAACGCCGTTTAAACGAGCACTGAAACCCTGGCCCTAAGAGTCCCATTTCTTCTTGAAAACTAGTCTTACTTTTTAATGCGAGCTTATAGGCCAAATGGAGTAGTAACTCATAGAAGCGAATTCTAGCATGAAGAATAGATGCTACAGCGCTTCGGAATTTACCTCATCGCAACGTTGAATTTGGTTTTCAG
Organism: Myopa tessellatipennis; assembly: GCA_943737955.2. Classification (NCBI taxonomy): domain Eukaryota; kingdom Metazoa; phylum Arthropoda; class Insecta; order Diptera; family Conopidae; genus Myopa; species Myopa tessellatipennis. The sequence goes on from OX031315.1 coordinate 19,904,216, forward strand.
CATATTTTTTATCTTCTTTAGTAATATCTTTTGTTTCGGATATACATCTTATGCGCACTGGTGTGCAGAATCTGACAGAAGAAGGGACTGTATTCAGCCAAATAACTTGTTTGTTCGTTGTTTGATGTAACAACGTGTCGCAAAGAAACTTTGCGTACAAGAGAACTTTGAAATGTATTTGCGTCAGTATCAGATGTGCTATCTTTAAATGGTTGTATGAACTACGACTGTTGATAATCATCGCATTCCCATTTTATAATTAACTCAAGTTTCTGTTCTTCCTTTGAACATCTTTCAATTACCTCACCCAAGTATTGAAATAAGCGTAATACTGTATGATCTAGTCACGCCTGCAGTTGGAATTTAATAAATAAAAATATATCTGTGATATACTTATACGGTATTTTCAATTTTCGTTTTAGTTTTTATTGCCTCAGGAATATAAGAGACTGGCCAGACACATTCCGTTGACGGAAAAGTGAAAAAAGTGTTGTTGACGGAAGGGTTAAATCGGTTTCTTAAAAAACGGCTCTCCCGCCTAAACGGGTAAAAATTGACTCCCTCTTCCCATACAATTTTTTTCTTATTCTTTTGCGTGTCAACCTATATATGAGCTGTTATTTTTGAAAGTGGAATAAGTCCATTTAAAAAAAAAAATGAGTTAAGGGTAATTTTAGTAAGATATAGACACATTCTATCCATATTTATAATCATATATTCAATTGATTATTTTTGAATGTGGTACAAGTCCATTCGGAGATAAAAATATCGTTTATTTATTAGATAATTTTAATTATTATTACATCATAACAAAATTAAAAAGTTTTAAAAAAATCATTTAAATTGATTAGCTTTTGACAATATTTTTAAATTTATTCAAATGAAAACCCTTAAATATTCTAATACATGAAAAAATGGACTTATTCCACTTTCAAATATAACAACACAAATCTTGTCGCAAAAAAGTTATTTTTGAAAGTGGTATAAGTCCATTTGGAGCTTAAAAAATCCCCTATTTTTTGAAATATTTTCAATAATTATTATTTCATAATAAAATTGAATAGGTGTGTAGTGTTAAAAACATCACTCGGATTGATTAGCGGTTGCCAATATTTTTAAATTTATTCAAACGCAAACCTTTAAATATCTCGATACATGAAAAAATGGACTTCTTCCACTTTCAAAAATAACAGCTCATATATTGTATTAACATGGGACAACTTTATATTTCGACTACTAGCTGTGAAATTCAGGTCTCAAATTGGATACGTTAATATTCATTTAAAAAGTAGGCGTGGAATTGGTCCGATCATGGATCACGGATGACCAGGGTCAGACCCATAGAGTCCGTTATGCTTGGGTTTTGAAGTGCTCAACTGAAAAAACGAGTTGTATTCATTCTTCGAACTCCGATAAGCGAAGCTACTTTGACATTGAGCATTTGACATCTTTGATCATTGTTTACATTTTAGTTTTTTAAAATATTATTATGGTATTAAAAAATTTGTAAAATTATGGTTAACATTTTTTAATAAAAATGTGATATCAACGTTCAAATTTGAGTTCTTAATAAAGCTTTACATAAAAACTTATTTTCCAATTCAACATTATTACAGAAAAACTGGGCGTGGTACCTAGGACTCATGGAGCCCGGGTTAAGTTAATCAACTTGCAGCCCCAAAAATTCCTAGAATTTAATAAGTCAATGCTTGATTCCCAAATTAAAAATTTAAATAAATAAAACTTTTTCGTTCAATTAAATTTTTTCAAAACTTTTACGTTTAGGGTATCTTTTAAAAGGGTAAATCTTTTAGGTGTAGGGTATCTAAGATTCGACCAGGCCAAATATAGCACTCTTACTGGTTTATCATTACAAAATCTCCAACTTTGTACAATTTTGCTTCTTGGCGGATTTTGTCGAAGTGTTCGTTATATTTTTCATCTTTCTCAATTTCATTAGACGCTCACTTCCGTAATTGTTCCAGGTTTTTTTTATTTTCTTTCTTTGGTAACTCCAAAAATTCGCGAATGTTATTAATAATAGTGCCCTTTGAATAACATCAAACAAAAGTGTGCTAGGTGTTTCTCCAGTTGCTTATATACAGTATTGTTGATAGCAAACTCGCATTCACCAAGCACCTTATACCATTGTAATTTGTTGTTATTTTTAATCAATTTGCTAATAATTTGTCTTAATGACCCGGTTTGTACGCTCCACTTGTTACCCTAGCGAGAATTTTGAAACGACCCTTTCGCCTCACTGTTACTGAGTCGGGGTTTCTTTATAAGGTCCTTGTCTATAGGCAGGATAGACTCACGGTCGTCCAGGGTCGTGTATCAAGAAATTTATATTAAAAGATGGATGCTTAATAACGGTTCTTAATTATAACGTGTCGATGCGCTTTATGCGTGCTTTGGAGAGTGCCGTTGCAGTACGCAACCGTATATTGCTGCAGTAGAAAACTGCGTGGTGTTGTGGTAACAAAAAACTGTGCGTTGTTGAGGCGATGGAAACTGGTGCGTAGGGAGACGAGGTCGCTGGTGTCCACTTGAATTATTTTATCCGTATTTGTTGTCTGTTGTCCTGCTTGAGAAAATAAATACAACGTTGGTTACGTTTTGTGTCGCGGGACCAGTGGCAAGGCAGTCCTCAATGGATGTAGGGAGCAACGTGGCAGCTATGGATAGGTGCGATAGTGATACCAACCACTAGTTTTTACCGATGCCACGGTTCGCGAAAGACTGACGATCTGTATGTTGTATCATCCTATTAATGTTCCTAAGCTGTCTTTTTATTCCATGTGTTCACTTGTTTCCCTCATCACAACCCATATAATCCTGTGTTATTTTAACTCGTATGATGAAAGTATATGTATACTAACGAAACAGGTTTTGTATATATACTACTGTGTTTATGTGAGTAAAATCAAAAAGGCTTGTTGCTATGTATTTTATATTTTATTTCAGTACGAATATTTAAAAATATAATGTACTAAGATAATGTAATATGTATATAATAAAAAATCTTATAAAAGATTACAATTATTATACAAATCCTTGTAACTCAAAAATTTAGTTTCTTCGGCTTATTTCGCCAGATAGAATTTTATGTCATGTGTCAATATCTCAATCTCAATCTCTATCTCAATACAGGTGTAAAGATCAGCAGTGGACCTTCAATTTTTGTACAAAATTTTCAAAAAGCAAATTGTTCCGAATTTGTTTGATTATCTAATCATTGAATCAATTAATCCGTTAGGTTTTTGTTTATTTTTGTGGCCTCTGAATATGGGTCTATTTTTTGGGTGCGTTGGAACCAAATAGCTGATTTCTAAAAATTTTGATTGGAGGTTTTTTTGTTATATTCTATATTATATTAAAAAAAGTAAAAAAAATTTATGTTTGGAAAAAAATTAAAAAAAACAAGAAGAAAAAATAAAAAAATTATTGCGCAACACGCGGCAACAAACAAGAATTCTTTTTTTCTGATAGCACTTGGCACGACCGTTTTTCCTATTCCCAGTTTTGTGCTCGGCAGACCACGCCCCTAGCCGCTAGAAGACTTTAAGTGAGCATAACTTCAGTTTTTAGGTCAAAGGAAAAGTGACCTAATATTGGACATTTTTATGAACATTTTTAAAAAAATGTCCTTCCTCTGTATAGCCCTGAATATGACCTTTACAAAGTACCCGGTTTAACGCCACAAGAATGGGCATTAAAACGGCTTCAGCGTTATGTCTTGATTTGAGGCACCAATACAAGTAGCCAAGTAAAGACGAACATATCCGACCGCCAAGGCTGGAGCCAAGGAGCTCGCAGTTAAGCTTTTAGCTTGCCTCTCCTGAGTGGCCGAAGTCTGTGCCGTGAGCGAGCACGGCTTCGGCAGATCAGGAGAGGCAGCCTGACGAGCGGTGTGTTTGGCGTAAACATCCCGCCCGCCTTGCAGGACTGCAAAGCTACCTGACCCTCAGCCTGGGGTGGATCAGGCGACCAGCCGTGAAGCGTCGAGTGGTGGGCGTCGCTACAGGCCGTGCAGCTACGTATGCTGGTGCAGCGTTGGATGGTGTGGGAGCACGCCAGGCAGTTTATGCGGCGTCCTGCCCCGATTCGGGGAAAGCTCGACGTTCGTGCCTTCAAATGCCCTGCAGGTCGCGGTTGTGGACTCTGCACTGGGCCGGCGATCGCCGGTGGAGACGATCGTCCGGGAGCCTCCTCTGGACGAGACTCTGGTGAGCTCGGTTGAGTAGCGCCGTCTTCTTCTGACGTGTAAGAGGCACTCAGATGGAGCACGTCGTCCTCGTGCGGCTGCTTCTCGTAATGCGGCATCTCGGTGGCGGCACATGGATTCGGGGGCGACGATGGTACGGCGGCTGGCGGAGCCAGCATGCGGCCTTGTCGATAACGGGCGCCTTGGCGGCGGATGCGTTTCATCTCAGATCTGTGGAGAAAAAAGGAATAAGTAACAACTCGAGACATTCACGATAAGGATACTAATTTGGAAATGGAACGCGTGAGTTGGCCGTTGGCCGTTAGCCGTTCGGACATCGGCCACGCGAACTCGTGCGTCCTGACCCTTGTACACCTTCGTGACGCGGCCCAGCCGCCAGGACGTGGAAGGCAGGTTGTCGCCACGGACAACCACCAGGTCGTCGGGCTGTAGGTTGAGTTGCGGAGTCTTCCACTTGGTGAGACGCGCAAGCTCGTGCAAATATTCCGTTTTCCACCGGTGACAGAAATGCTGGGCAAGGGCCTGGACACGTCTCCATCGGTTAAGAATGGAGAGCGGATTGTCGAGGGTTTCGGGCTCGGCCGGAGCGAGCAGAGGGCCGCCTACTAGGAAGTGGCCAGGAGTTATTGCCTCCATAACGTTGGGATCCTCCGATTGAGGATGAAGGGGGCGTGAATTGAGGCACCCTTCGATTTTGCTCAAGAGAGTCGAGAACTCTTCAAATGTAAATTTGGACGTTGGGGCGACTTTGCGCGACTTTGGATCTCACCGTGAAGCGAGATCTGATGGATAAAAAGAACAAGTAACCGAGACAACTGACAGTCGTACGGCAAAATTATTGGGTGGCGTTCATCGAATGGTAAATTCGGGCATAAAGACAGCCGCACGCCAAGGCGCATCGTGTTGTCTTCATGAATAAAAGGATTGAGCGAGAGTAGACGACTTTTAGAGCTCACTTGTTGCTCGCTTTCGAGGGCGAAATATTCATCGAGAAAATGGGTCTTTTGACAGATGATGGTGAGACGACATTTGGTGTCTCGAATCTCTGTCGTCGAGAGGCGCAAAGTGGCATGTAGAGGGTTCCGTCGACGGCGCGTGTTATCTATAAACCGTTGTACGTATGAGTACACGCGTAGGGCTCTCGTGAGAGAGGAAAACCTGTCAAGCGGGTCTTCGTCTGATCGTGAAGAGCCTTTACCGGCTTTTCTTCCAGTGCTGTAGCAAACTCTGAAGCTGTTCGAAGTTCGGGCCAACGATCCTTGTCGTGGATGAGCCAAGGTGGACCATTCCACCAAAGGGTGCTCAGCTAATTCTTGGGGCGTGGCACCGCGGGTAGCTAAGTCTGCTGGATTGTCGTGCGAATCCACGTGAGACCATTGGTTGGCTTACGGCTTCGCTTTTGAATGAGAACGTAACGATGTAGCGGCCGTCAGGTCTCCTACGAGTCGTTTTCACGAAATTCTCTTCACAAAACTTTGCGGAGGGGGATAAGTGACGAGTTTTGAGAAGTTCCTCCACCACCCAAAAACGTTTGAACTGTTGTTCGATGGTGACTTCATTAAAGAAGGCCACCCTTATGTTGGGGCTATCTGATTGTAGCAGAGGGACTGGTCCGGTGATTATCCAGCCGAACACAGTCTGTTGTGCTAGAAGTGAACCTAGCACATTGCGGCGAATACCATCAAGTATGATCGCCGGGAAGAGATCGTCTCCAATGAGAACTTCAACTTGCAGACTTTTGACAAAGTTGACGTCTGCGAGCTCGATGTTACGAGGGAGGCTGCAAAGCGCGCTATCGAACGATTGGGCAGGCAGTCTGCCCGTGATTTACGACAGCACTAGCGCTGTGGCATGAATCTGAAAAGAGGGGTCGCATGGCGACTTGAGCATAAACTCACAAGATTTCGAAACCTTTGCGGAAATAGTTTCGTTGAGGCCAGAAACCGTTGCTTTCACTGGCCGCATGGGGATTTTGAGCATCTTCTGAACGTGGTCAGAGATGAAAGATACTTCGGACCCTGGATCGATGAGGGCACGCGCGGCATAGCAAGTACCGTCGTGGAATATAGTGACCGTAGCGGTTCCTAACAGAACTGGCTTCGGTGCGGCAGCAAAACAAACTTGATGGTTATCGGGCTGATTTCGATCAGTGGACTGTATTTGTTGTTGACTGATTTGGGTGGCGTTGGCCGACGTGGAGGGCCCAGTAAAGGGGGGGGGGGGGGGGCTCGCGCGTTAAGTGGGTTGTTACGGGGCTAATTGGTTTGCAATGCAGCGTTTCTACTAGGCGAACACTTTGAATATTTAGTGGACGAACGCGACGCTGAGTTAGCTAAGGGTCGGTTCTGCGCTTGCTCGGGATGCAGTAACGTATGATGTCGCGCAGTTTTATCTACTGGGGCATCTTTGGATCTAATGCGCTTGCGCGAGACAATTCAAGCATAGAAGCAACTTTTTGACGTCGATAGTACAAGTGCGAATTTTATACGACAAACGCGCCGCTTGTAGCGTATCACGCGGAGAGAGCGATCAATGTTAGAACGAAAGAACGTGTTCTATGCTTGGCTGCAAGCTGAGAGTGTGTCTATGTAAGAGCACGTAAACCAAACAAACCAGCAAAAGGTGGTGGTTTCTTGGTTCTCTTTGAACACCTGTTACTATACTATAAACTTTGGTGGAAGCACCACCACTGAATTTTTTAAGCATGTTTGTGCACCAAATCACGCGAGCCATTTTGTAAGCTTCTGTTAAATTGTGTGGGATCCAACGACTGCAAAGTTTCCCTGCAAAAGTAGGGAGGGAGGAAGGAGGGGTAGGGAGGGAGGGAGAGAAGGGAGGAAGGCGAGGGACAGACGGACATACAGACGGACATATAGACAGACATACATACATACATATAGACCACAAGACAGACATATAGACGGACATACATACAGACGGACATACATACAGACGGACGTACAGAAAGACATATAGACGGACGGACATACATACATACATATAGACCGACTGACAGACATACATAGCTTGGCGTGCTGACTGTTGCGAGTGTGGTGCGTTCCTCTGCCTTGATCTCTGCCCGCTTGTGTATCGTTTGTGGTACTTGAGATTTTTGTTTTTGTTTGCGTTTAGGCTGTACTCTTTGTTGTTGGAACTTTTATTTCTTTTTATTGCTCTCATTTAATTGCTTTTCTTAATTTCGCTATGTGGTTGTTGTAGATTTAGTAAATCAATTCTGAGCATATCAAGTGTCGGAATTGGAGTTGACATTTTCGGTACTTTCTGTTTAGGAATATTTCTCATGGTCTGACAGACAGACGGACGGACACACTGATAGACAGACGGACATACATACATATAGACAGACATACATACATACATATAGACGGACAGACATACAAACATATGGACGGACAGACTGACAGACAGACGGACATACATACATACATATATACCGACAGACGGACATACATATAGACGGACAGTCGACGGACGGTCAAATAGACAGATGGACAGTGAACATACATAAATTGAATTGTTCATAAATCCAGTGTCATAGTTAGCTAGGAGATCAGCTTGATGGCAAAAGTGGTTGGTGGGAAGAGGAAATGGGAAAGTGTAGGGTGGGAAGACGAACAGACATAGACACATACATACATATAGACGGACATACAAACATACATACATATAGAAGGACATACAAATATACGTACATATAGACGGACAGACTGACAGAGACAGTGAACATGCACGAATTAAAATTCTTTCGTTTATTTTATTCATGTTCTTGTAGGAGTTTGGCTTATGGTGTTTTTTTTTTTTTGTATATGATATATTCTTGCTGTGTTGCTTTATTTTTAAAAATAGAGACGCTTGTTAATGATATTGAAGTGTAGAGGAGAGGATTGAGTAGGTAAACCTAGGATGCTCCACTTATTCTTTTTCTTCATTGTATAGCTTCTGTTAGAATAAGCATTTGATGCTCGTGCGCGAAGAGTTAATACAACAAATGTAGGGATTTCTTTTTATACACATGAAGTAATATTTTGGCGAAGATGTACAATGTTTATGCTTTTGCGTTAGGAATATGCTTGGGTATGCTATACTTGTTTTTCTTTTATTTAATCTAGTTTTTATTTTATTTCTTTTCGGGTATAGATTTTTTTTTTCTTGTTAGACACTAAATGAACATTTCAAGTGAACTTTGGTTTGTAGCCTCATAGGTTATTACTAATATGGATCTTTTAATTTAATGGTTAGCTAATCTACCGATACACTTATGGAACAATTTTCTGTATGAGTTTGCTTATGTTGTTGTTGTAGGAGTTTGATTTATGTTATTGTTGTTGTAGTAGTAGACGATTTATTCTAAGGGCTTAAGCAGTTAAATTTGGAATATGTTCTTATAGTATTCTTATTTTAATTCTTGTTTTCTTTGCTGTAGGATAACAATTTAATTAATTGATAGTTAATTTTAGTGTAGGAGAAAGACTCACATATTTTAATCGCTTATTATTTTTTGTCTTTTTGTTTTCATACTGAGACATTTAGAAAATGCTATGATTATATTTTGAATATGGTTGTATATAGTTCATAAACTTCAATATGACTATATGGATTAATGAAAATTTGATGACATGATTTTTGCTGTAATTTGTTTGTAATATATTTTTAATTTCAGTGTTCTAAATAATATTTCTTTAACGCTAATTATTATTGCTTTTAGGTGTAAGAGATTTGTTTGATAGGGTTTAGTTAGTTAATGAGCGATGCGTTTGAGAAAAGAGATATTGAGAGACGCATGTTATTTATATTGAAGTGTAGAGGCTTGAGTTGGTAAAGCTAGGTTGCCATTCTTACTTCTATTTTATTTTTCTTCATCTTTTTTCTTGTTCTTTTTTCATTACTATTATTATTGCTTCTTATTCTTTTTCTTCTTTTTCCGCGTGTAGCCAAATGATAAGGTAGTCATATAATGTATAAGCAAATAGTCAAAACGTTATTTATATATTCGTCCTCAACGAAACAGTTAAGCACTCTTCAACGTATCACATCTAACTCTAAATTTGAAAGAAAATACGGACAGCCTAACAGAGGTAAAGGACAGGCGGATAGTCTAGATGTAGCGACAGAGATGGATTCAGATGGTTGGTAGGATTTTGGGTGGGACTATGCTTAGCGTATTCATTATTATTATTATTATTCATTTATATTGTTTATTGTTTATCGTAATTTTCGGATGTTTAATACATATAAGTAGAATTTAAACATATAAGTAGAATAAGTTAATATAGTAGATGTAGTAGATGTAGATATATAGCAAAATATAATATATATATATATATAGTAAATGTATCATGTTGTTGTTGTTGTTGAAATTTTTAAGGCTAATCTAGCAATAGACTGATGAAGCAGTAGAACCGGGTTTGGTTTTTATTGTTGCAGTAGTAGACGATTTACTCTTGCTGTATTGATGTTTTTTTTTTGTTTTTTAATTTTAGTAATAGAGATGCATGCTGTTCATATTTAAATGGTGACATGCGTGGCTTAAACAGGCAAACCTAGGATGCCATTTTCTTCTTCTTTTTATTCGTTGTATAGATTCTGTTAGGATAAGCATTTAATGTGCGTGTGAATTTTTATGTCGATGAAAGACACACATATTTTATTCGCTTATTGTTTTTTTCCTTTTTCTTTTATACTGACACATATAGAAAATGTTGAGTAGATTTTCAACATGGTTATTGTTCATCAATTTGAATATTACTATACTATAATACTAGTACTACTACTAATGGTTTCATGAACATATGATGATATGATTTTCCTTTCATTTCTTCTTGTAATATGTTTTTTAAATTTCAGTGTTTTAAATAATATTTCTTTAGAGCTGATTATTATTGCTTCTAGGAGTAAGAGATTTGTTTGATAGGGTTTAGTTAGAGTTAATGAGCAGTGGGTTAGTAAACATATCTTTAAGAAAAGAGATATTGTTATTGTTTAAAATTTTAGGAATAAATTTGTGATTAAATGTTGTCTAAATTATTAAATTTTAGGAAACAAAAGCCTCTTAACATTGAAGTAAAGACATGAGAGGCTTGAGTTGGTAAAGCTAGCATGTCATTCTTAGTCCTATTTTATTTTTCTTCTTCTTTTTTCTTTTTCTTGTTCTTTTTTTTATTTTATTACTATTATTATTAGTTCTAATTCTTTTTCTTTTCTTCTGCGTATAGCCGAACCATTAAAAAATAGTCATACCAAAATTCAGCTATTAAAAACTATTACCAAAATTTAGCTTATATACTATGAACAATGTTTAGTCTAAATGGTAACAACTTCTTATTTCAATATTAAATGTTAGGGATTTGTGTAGCTCAAATTATTTCTCTTGTAAAGAATTCTATTGAACTAACAAAATAGCTGCTTGAATGAAGCTTGACTACAACCTTTTATACTTTGGAATGGACAATAAGAATTTTCTTTAAGCGATAAAAATACTGGATTTTAGTTAGGGATCATTATATAGTCTATAAATAACCGAAAACGATATCTATATATTCGACCACAGCGAAACACTTAAATACCCTACAACTTATGATGTCTAACTATAAATTTGAATGGATAATGCTAAGGTAGCGTTCCAACATATTAAACTCTAACTTTAAGGGAAACCTATAATTATTAAGAAACAATAAAAGAAACATATTCGCTATATATACACAGAAATAGTGAACTCCTACATTTCTGTTAAATTTCATTCGAATAGCTAAATGAGTTCTAATGCGATCATGATTCCATCAGAGAGACGAACAAGGCTTAATCTCAATGAATATGCACTATAAAATTTTTCGTATCATTCTTTTTAGGACATAAATTTAAAATCATTAAAGACCATAGGCATTTAACTCAAAACCCAACTCCAAATTAATAAGACGGAGAAATGAAATAGACATAAATATGGAAATATAATATAATGCAAATAGATATAAACACTACTTCTTATTATAATGAGTCACCAGATAAATGTTCGACAATGATAACAGAAACAATCTTTAGAAACCAACAACAAGGGACTTTGAGCGGAAAAATGGATAGAAAACTCATAGAAACATCTACAATATCGTTCTAGTAATTTTATGAGCCCAGTTGTGTATATCAGTATGATAACATAATTGCAACTCATAAACCAAAATTCACTTAAACATCGACGCACTAGCAATATAACTCAACAAACTATTAGCGAAACAATCAATTAAAATTATATTAACTCCTAAGAGAGGCAAGAAATACATAGTATTCATACTTAAACAATCCACAAATTTAGTTTCTTATAGCCTGTTTACATAAAAATATTTAATTTAGTAATTTTATGAGCCCAGTTGTGTATATCAGTATGATAACATAATTGCAACTCATAAACCAAAATTCACTTAAACATCGACGCACTAGCAATATAACTCAACAAACTATTAGCGAAACAATCAATTAAAATTATATTAACTCCTAAGAGAGGCAAGAAATACATAGTATTCATACTTAAACAATCCACAAATTTAGTTTCTTATAGCCTGTTTACATAAAAATATTTAATCCGGTTAAGGTGTTCGAAAATCGATCACCTAACCTAGTGTTTACATACATAATCCGGTGTGGGCTGTCAAACCGAAAAGAAGAAATAAACAGCTGTTGTTTTGTGTTTGTTTATTTACGCAACTATTTTTAAAATTTTGCCTCGCTTTAATTTACAATACAATGAATAAAATAACAAACAATAATATTCAAAATTGTTGAAATGTATTTTGCTATGGTGACGAAATTCGCAAGTTTACAGAATTTGGAAAGTGATTTGGGCCATCTCCGCCGCCATCTCCCTATAAATATGGACATTTTTGCGGAGTCCGCGCAGGCCGTCAATATTTTCTTGCCACAGGTCCAGTAGCATTAATTCCGCCCCCATCGACCACAAAGTTCTCTTTGTTGATTTCTGCATCTGAAATAGTTAATTTTTTGTCATTTATTACATATTATACTTATTTAAATAAACATATTACTTACGACATGAAACGCTTAAATTTGTTTTGACATTTGGCAGAATAGTTTGGTGGCACTTTCTCTTTATCTCTTTCTAACTTATTGGCACTAGAAAAGGAGAAAGATAGTGTGTCTGCAATTCCGAACTTCGAAACAGACTTGCAAACTAAAAACTGAGGCAAAACCAAACGCATTTTGGTTTAGCGCTGGAATAGCAACAACAATTTCACGGGAGTTAAAACAGTTTACGAGTGGTTTTGGGACTTAAAACAGTTTGTTCCAAAAACCTGGAAAAACCATTTTATGTAAACACCTTATTAAGAAAGCACATACGAAATAATAGACCTACATGCCCACTACAGTAACACAAATATTATTTTAGCATCAGAATCTCCACACAACACATTCAGTGCTACATTTATATCCACTTCCTATCAATAAAACAAAGGAAATTATTACAATAACACAGCTAGAATTAATAGAATTAATAAATGAAATTAAAATACTTACTTTAGCTTCAATAACAAATAATATAACTGGAAATATAAATATGTCTATGCCGCAAACAAATAAATGGAGGTAACGGAATAAAACAAACCATTTGAAACAAAATAAAAACATAAGACTCTAATCACGTTACAAAAATAAATATAAATATAATATATCTATAAATCTGAAATCAAATAAATATAAATAATAAAAAATAAATCTGAAATCTGAAATCAAATAAATATAAAAATAGGTAAAAATAAATACTATATGGATAAATAAATATAACGAAATTAATTAAATAAAGCATGTATAAGACACAATTCACTACCACCGAATTCTATAAGAGAGCTCATTTGTTGGCCCTTCTAATCGCGAAAAGACTTGAATTTAATATAGGCAGTCCGAACGGACTAAATTTTATTAACATATACTCGTATCTGTAAATTATATAAATGACAGTATGAGTACTTGAAGTAGCTATTATTTTTAGATAAATACATTGGGTTCTGCACACATTTTGAGACTGTTTTAAGGCAAAAACCAACCCAATAATTAGATTCGATGACATATGTAGCTTAAGGGAAGTAAAACAACATTCGAGACTACTTTTGTATGGGCAGACACAAATCTATTGATTGCTTTTTACTCATACCAAACATACTCTCTTTTATTCAAACATATACAAGAATTCCCAACATGCGCGCATTTGATAAGCGACAATGCTAACATGACTATTATGTTTAAGCAGGATGAAATGAATATGAAGCACATATACAATGATCATGTCGCAATAGATATGGCTTATAAAAACTGATTAATGTATGGGAGAATGTTGGAAAGATAAATATGGATTTCTTGTAACAAAGACAATCCAAGTAATAGTGGACGATATAAAATGGGGCGATATAAAATGGGATTTGATATATACATACATTCACTAATTCGCTGGTTACCACTATATTAATATTAGTATGATAACATTCAACTGAATACATTTCATATACCTGTTAAAAAATTGGTCAAAAAAAAAAATGTTAAAAGATCTTCAAAAGCTGTTCAAAGCTGATCATAAGCTGTTCAAAGCTGATCATAAGCTGTTCAGAGCTGTAACAAAGTTGTTCAAAAGATGTTCTAAGCTGTTCAGGGTTCGGAATATATCCCTCAAACGAACAACTTTTTTTATATCCCTCACAAAAAAACGATCTCAAAAGATGAAAATCTGTTTTCACTCATGAGCGATTTTTATTTTTTCATCTTTGTTCAAAAAAATACATATCGCTCACGTTCAAAATAATTTCGATCTTCCAACAAAACTATCACTTGGGATGAAAAAAATCCCTCAAGTTCAAAACATTTCGTTTGTTGACGAATAGCGATCACAGAAGATGAGAAAACTTCGGGTTTCGCACCATAACGATCTTCGGTGATGAAAAAAAGGCTGCGCAGGCAAAGAATCGATCTTTGAAGAAGAAAATAATTTCGACGCAGGATCGAAAAAAGCAGCGCAGCAGAGTTGAACAGCGTGGGTTTTGTTGGTGTTTGGATGGTTCGCTTCGCGGCAGAGACAATTGCTTGAAAATGAAGTTTTGTTTGTGCTTCGTATGAATATTTTTTTGTTGGATTTGGTATACGATGAATTGAAATTAATTTTGCATGGTGTGGAGTGTGAAGGAAAGTTGTGAAAGTAAAAACGTAAAATATTAATATGTAAAAATATTAATAAGTAAATTGTTTTCTACCATATGTACATTATTCTAATATATTTTATACATATTTCTATTATAAATGTTTATTATGAATTATGTATTTGCTCTCCGATTGAAAGCACTGATTGTGCCGCGTTACATTCGTCAATTTTATTATCCGACGGGGATTTGAAAACATGAATTCAAAAACCGTTTTCCTTTGTAAAATTTGTTACCTGTTGGCCCTCTAATAATCAATCCTTTTTCATTCCAAAAGTAATTATTTTCAAGGCCGATATACAAATTTGCCTTCCATTCACACATGTACATATGTATTCAAATGCCTACCTGCAAAATTTATCGTAACGAGCTCGTAGAAAGGGTTGAGTAATAAATTTTTGCAATTGCTTTACGTTTTTTATGCAGGACATGGTCCAAAAAAATGTAAAGATATTCATATGTATATTGGGATGGATTGAGAGAAAGCCAAGATTTTTTGAGAAAATTTCTTTAAAGTCAGCAGTTGCAAAAAAAAAAATCTCCTGTGTTTCAATATCAGTGAATAATAATAAGGGAAAATATAATGGGAAGATATAAGAAATATATATATGTATATATAATGAATATGTATAAAACATATTAGAATAATGTACATATGGTAGAAAACAATTTACTTATTATATTTTTACATATTAATATTTTACGTATTTACTTTCACAACTTTCCTTCACACTCCACACCATGCAAAATTAATTTCAATTCATCGTATACCAAATCCAACAAAAAAATATTCATACGAAGCACAAACAAAACTTCATTTTCAAGCAATTGTCTCTGCCGCGAAACGAACCATCCAAACACCAACAAAACCCACGCTGTTCAACTCTGCTGCGCTGCTTTTTTCGATCCTGCGTCGAAATTATTTTCATCTTCAAAGATCGATTCTTTGCCTGCGCAGCCTTTTTTTCATCACCGAAGATCGTTTTGGTGCGAAAGCCGAAGTTTTCTCATCTTCTGTGATCGCTATTCGTCAGCAAACGAAATGTTTTGAACTTGAGGGATCGAAATACTTGAAGATGAGAATTTTTTTCATCCCAAGTGATAGTTTTGTTGGAAGATCGAAATTATTTTGAACGTGAGCGATATGTATTTTTTTGAACAAAGATGAAAAAAAGATATTTATTAGTGAGGATGGAAATATTGTTATCTTCAGTGAGGGATATAAATTGAGCGATATAAAAAAGAAACGTTTTCCGAACCCTGAAGCTGTTCAAAGCTATTCAAAAGGTGTTCAGAGCTGTTCAAAAGGTGTTCGAAAGGTGTTGAGAGCTGTTCAAAAGGTGTTCAGAGCTGCTCAAAAGGTGTTCAGAGCTGTTCAAAAGGTGTTCGAAAGGTGTTGAGAGCTGTTCAAAAGGTGTTCAGAGCTGCTCAAAAGGTGTTCGAAAGGTGTTGAGAGCTGTTCAAAAGGTGTTCAGAGCTGCTCAAAAGGTGTTCAGAGCTGTTCAAAAGGTGTTCAAGAGTTGATCATAAGCTGATTGAAAAGTAATCAAGAGCTGATCAAAAAGCTCATATACCTGATCTGATATTACTATCACTAAAATGGATAAGAAAATATTAAAAGATCTAATAAAAAAACTAGACACAAATTGAAATACAAAAAATTAAGCATATAAAATTAGGAAAAGCAGATTTAGAGAATTAACTAGAAAGACATTTAGCCCCATCACAAAACTTCTAAAAAGAAATAATCAAACACTCCAATACAAATTATATAGCTAAGGCCAGAAATTCGATTTTTCAAACGAAACTGTTTTCATTAGTTATAAAGATGACGATAACTTTTTCACCCAAATGGAAGATGCAGAAGTGAACACATCAACCCATACAAAATAATAATTAATAATAATATTAATTTTCGGAACTCGATACTGCAAGAGATGTTCAGAAATCTACTGAATCAATGCTCTATTCCGAATTGGAATAGCAGAATCTGATGGATACCACATATGAACCATACAAAGGATTGAATTTTAAAGGCAAATCGGAAATAGCGCTGGCACAATACATAATAAAATAATAATAATATCCGATAATAGTTGGTAACTTACACCTAGATTGCTTCAATTATTATTAGAAGCATCAAATTATAACAAAGCAGACCATATTTCAAAACTATTTTACATAACTACTAGTACTAACAAACATCATTTTAATAGAAATGAACAAGTAACGGGAATTAAGGGCTTTTCAAACTCAATTGTTGGTTTGATGATAACATTTTTAAATTTGAGATTGTTATAGCTGGGGCATTTTCTTTGAGCCATACTCTAAAATCTACACACGTAAAACATAGTCACATACTCGGCTGAATCTGAACTGTAATCGATCAACCAGATCAACCGATCAACCAGATCAACCAGATCAACCGATCAACCAGATCCACCTCATCAACCGATCAACCTGATCCACCTCATCAACCGATCAATCGTACATCTAATCAATCGATCTATCGATTGACCTGATGAACGGTTGACTAATTGGTTGATTAGGATGATCGGTTGATCTGGTTGATCTGGTTGATCGGTTGATATGGTTGATCAGTTGATCTGGTTGATCGGTTGATCTGGTTGATCAGTTGATCTGGTTGATCTGTTTGAACAGTTGATCGGTTGATCAGTTGATCTGGTTGATCAGTTGATCTGGTTGATCGGTTGATCTGGTTGATCAGTTGATCTGGTTGATCGGTTGATCGATTACAGTTCAGATTCAGCCGTGTATGTGACTATGTTTTACGTGTGTAGATTTTAGAGTATGGCTCAAAGAAAATGCCCCACCTATAACAATCTCCAATTTAAAAATGTTATCATCAAACCAACAATTGAGTTTGAAAAGCCCTTAATTCCCGTTACTTGTTCATTTCTATTAAAATGATGTTTGTTAGTACTAGTAGTTATGTAAAATAGTTTTGAAATATGGTCTGCTTTGTTATAATTTGATGCTTCTAATAATAATTGAAGCAATCTAGGTGTAAGTTACCAACTATTATCGGATATTATTATTATTATATTATGTACTGTGCCAGCGCTATTTCCGATTTGCCTTTAAAATCCAATCCTTTGTATGGTTCATATGTGGTATCCAACAGATTCTGCTATTCCAATTCGGAATAGAGCATTGATTCAGTAGATTTCTGAACATCTCTTGCAGTATCGAGTTCCGAATATTAATATTATTATTAATTATTATTTTGTATGGGTTGATGTGTTCACTTCTGCATCTTCCATTTGGGTGAAAAAGTTATCGTCATCTTTATAACTAATGAAAACAGTTTCGTTTAAAAAATCGAATTTCTGGCCTTAGGTATATAATTTGTATTGGAGTGTTTGATTATTTCTTTTTAGAAGTTTTGTGATGGGGCTAAATGTCTTTCTAGTTAATTCTCTAAATCTGCTTTTCCTAATTTTATATGCTTAATTTTTTGTATTTCAATTTGTGTCTAGTTTTTTTATTAGATCTTTTAATATTTTCTTATCCATTTTAGTGATAGTAATATCAGATCAGGTATATGAGCTTTTTGATCAGCTCTTGATTACTTTTCAATCAGCTTATGATCAACTCTTGAACACCTTTTAAAAAGCTCTGAAGACCCTTTGAACAGCTCGGAACACCTTTCGAACACCTTTTAAACAGCTCTGAACACCTTTTGAACAGCTCTGAACGCCTTTTGAACAGCTCTGAACACCTTTTGAGCAGCTCTGAACACCTTTTGAACAGCTCTCAACACCTTTCGAACACCTTTTGAACAGCTCTGAACACCTTTTGAACAGCTTTGAACAGCTTAGAACATCTTTTGAACAACTTTGTTACAGCTCTGAACAGCTTATGATCAGCTTTGAACAGCTTATGATCAGCTTTGAACAGCTTATGATCAGCTTTGAACAGCTTTTGAAAATCTTTTAACATTTTTTTTTTTTTGACCAATTTTTTAACAGGTATATGAAATGTATTCAGTTGAATGTTATCATACTAATATTAATATAGTGGTAACCAGCGAATTAGTGAATGTATGTATATATCAAATCCCATTTTATAATATCACTTGTACTTGTACGTGTACTTGTATGCGATGAAGATATTGAATTTTGCTGTGTTCACGCCAAGATTGGTTGCTTAAGTATCTTTGTCACTTGTTCCTATATCCCACCGAATTCCTCCTTTGATGTATACCGTAACCATGTGAACTGTATCAGTAAAGTGGCTGATAACCTTGGACCCACTGACCACCTAATTGTTCTTGGTGATTTCAACATGCCTCATGTTATTTGGGAAAAATATGAGGACTCATCAGTTCTCTTACCGTCATCATACCTGGAAAACTATATTTGTCTTCTTAATGACCTATCATCTAGAGGTCTGTTCCAGATAAATTCTATTCCAAACCTTAATGGTCGTTGGTAAGACCTCATTTTTGCTGACGAGTTAGACATATTTGAGCTATCGAGGATTCAGCCTTTAGTATTTCCTGAAGATATTCATCACCCGACATTAGAATTAAAAATTCTACAGCACACTGATTGGTCCCCTATATATAATAGATGCAGTTCTACGAAGAGGAGGAAATTCTGCTTTCGCAGAGCAAACTTTGAGGCTATGAGGACTTATTTTCAATATATCAACTGGAATTTTATTCTTGTACTAGTCGAAAATTCTACATCTGAGTCTTTGGATGCTGCCGTTTGTTCGTTCAATAATACTCTCCAAAGCTGCTTTGAATCTTTAGTTCCCCGAAGTTCAGGTTGCTCTATTGGTTTACTCCCGCCGTGCGCGAACTAAGACGCTTGAAATCAAAGCACTACAGATCATATTGTTTGAGGCGCTCTTCAGCGAGCTATGCTAATTATGCATGGACGAGATGTAGATACCAAAAAATGTGTAAAGAAGCGTATAACAATTATTTGATTAAAGTTAAATTAAACTTGCGTTCTGACCCTAAGTCATTTTGGAGTTTTGTAAACACGAAAAGAAAAGTTTCTATGTATCCTTCAGTCATGAAGCTGGACCAATACGAATCAGATGATCTTGGAACTATTTGCAATATGTTTGCGGATTTCTTCAAATCTACTTATTCATCAAAGAATTGTAGTACAATTAACTACCCGTTCACTATTCCTTCGGGTTTCATAAGTCAACCTATAATTAACTTGCAGATAGTACGAGATGCATTGGAAGGTATAAAATGCAGCTATAATTCGGGACCTGACGGATTACCAGCATGTGTTCTTAAATCCTGTTCAAAGGAACTTGCTGCACCTATTACAGCACTGTTTGATTACTCCCTACGCTCTGGCTATTTTCCAAGTGCTTGGAGAACTTCATATATCATTCCGCTGCACAAAACTGGAAACATACGCAATATACGAAATTATCGTGGAATTGCTAAAATTAGTGCGTTACCTAAACTGTTTGAGAAGATAATAAATGATCAAATCTCAAGAAGTGTACTGGCTTTAATATCTCCTACGCAACATGGTTTTTGGAATTCGTATCGAAAATCATTAATAACTTTAAATTCTCTCTGCAAACAGATGTTATCTACACAGATTTCAGTAAAGCGTTTGATGTAGTGAATCAGAATCTCCTTCTTTTAAAGTTAAAGTTATATGGTTTTCCTAATACTCTTCTGTATTGGATGCAGTCATATCTCAAGAACCGCACACAAATGGTGGTGTTTAACAATACCATCTCGATGGAGTTTCCAGTTCCTTCTGGTGTTCCTCAAGGGAGCCACTTCGGACCGATGCTATTTTTGCTTTTCATTAATGACCTTCCATCGGTAATTAAAAATGCCGATGTATTGATGTTTGCGGATGATGTGAAACTTTTTATGCCATATAAAAATGTAGCAGAAGCTAGTCTCCTGTAAATGGATCTTGATTCCTTAATTACATGGTGCAATACAAACTGCATGGACCTCAATCTAACGAAGTGCAAACAAATGACTTTTTCACGTTGCCAACGGCCATGTTTCTTCAATTACACTATTGGTGGATCTGAGTTGAATCCAGTAGAAACTATTGACGATCTAGGAGTAGTTCTTGATAGGAAACTAAGATTTCATAATCATATTAACCGCATATCCAGCAGAGCGCACATCACTTTGGGATTTATTAAGCGATGGGCTAAGGAGTTCAGTGACCCTTACATTACTAAGTTACTATACACCTCACTTGTTAGGCCAATATTGGAATATGCCTCCCCTATCTGGAGCCCAAACTACGCTTGCTATATGGCTGAGATCGAATCTGTCCAAAAACAATTTTTGCTTTTTTGTCTACGCAATCTCCACTGGAACGAATCTGTAAACTTGCCACCCTACGAGTCTCGCCTGAAGCTGATTGACCTACCGCCACTTGCTGATCGTCGAAGGATGTTAAATGCGATTTTTATCCTGAACATACTACACGGAGTTACTGACTCTCCATATTTGTTGTCTAACATTCATCTTAATGTACCTGGCCGCACGTTGAGGAGATACGAACCTCTCCATCTAAGCTTGAGCAGATCTTCATATCTCCAGCATGAACCTCTTCGGAATGCTTGCGCTGATTTTAATTCTGCATACCCTGCTATTAACTTTTCTGATTCTATTTGTATAGTCAAGAAAAATATTTTAAATCTGTTATCGTAATCTTAACGATCCTATATATATGCATATTCTGTATCCTCTTATGTAAGCGAACTATAAAGCAATTATGCTTAGTTTAAGTTTTTTTTAATAAATAAATAAATAAATAAATATCGCCCCATTTTATATCGTCCACTATTACTTGGATTGTCTTTGTTACAAGAAATCCATATTTATCTTTCCAACATTCTCCCATACATTAATCAGTTTTTATAAGCCATATCTATTGCGACATGATCATTGTATATGTGCTTCATATTCATTTCATCCTGCTTAAACATAATAGTCATGTTAGCATTG
Source organism: Myopa tessellatipennis (assembly GCA_943737955.2). NCBI lineage: Eukaryota > Metazoa > Arthropoda > Insecta > Diptera > Conopidae > Myopa > Myopa tessellatipennis. The sequence goes on from OX031315.1 coordinate 19,925,637, forward strand.
TCGCTTATCAAATGCGCGCATGTTGGGAATTCTTGTATATGTTTGAATAAAAGAGAGTATGTTTGGTATGAGTAAAAAGCCATCAATTGATTTGTGTCTGCTAATACAAAAGTACTCTCGAATGTTGTTTTACTTCCCTCAAGCTATGTCATCGAATATAATTATTGGGTTGGTTTTTGCCTTAAAACAGTCTCAAAATGTGTGCAGAACCCAATGTATTTATCTAAAAATAATAGCTACTTCAAGTACTCATACTGTCATTTATATAATTTACAGATACGAGTATATGTTAATAAAATTTAGTCCGTTCGGACTGCCTATATTGAATTCAAGTCTTTTCGCGATTAGAAGGGCCAACAAATGAGCTGTCTTATAGAATTCGGTGGTAGTGAATTGTGTCTTATACATGCTTTATTTAATTAATTTCGTTATATTTATTTATCCATATAGTATTTATTTTTACCTATTTTTATATTTATTTGATTTCAGATTTCAGATTTATTTTTTATTATTTATATTATTATTTATATTTATTTGATTTCAGATTTATAGATATATTATATTTATATTTATTTTTGTAACGTGATTAGAGTCTTATGTTTTTATTTTGTTTCAAATGGTTTGTTTTATTCCGCTACCTCCATTTATTTGTTTGCGGCATAGACATATTTATATTTCCAGTTATATTATTTGTTATTGAAGCTAAAGTAAGTATTTTAATTTCATTTATTAATTCTATTAATTCTAGCTGTGTTATTGTAATAATTTCCTTTGTTTTATTGATAGGAAGTGGATATAAATGTAGCACTGAATGTGTTGTGTGGAGATTCTGATGCTAAAATAATATTTGTGTTAGTGTAGTGGGCATGTAGGTCTATTATTTTGTATGTGCTTTCTTAAGAAACTAAATTTGTGGATTGTGTAAGTATGAATACTATGTATTTCTTGCCTCTCTTAGGAGTTAATATAATTTTAATTGATTGTTTCGCTAATAGTTTGTTGAGTTATATTGCTAGTGCGTCGATGTTTAAGTGAATTTTGGTTTATGAGTTGCAATTATGTTATCATACTGATATACACAACTGGGCTCATAAAATTACTAGAATGATATTGTAGATGTTTCTATGAGTTTTCTATCCATTTTTCCGATCAAAGTCCCTTGTTGTTGGTTTCTAAAGATTGTTTCTGTTATCATTGTCGAACATTTATCTGGTGACTCATTATAATAAGAAGTAGTGTTTATATCTATTTGCATTATATTATATTTCCATATTTATGTCTATTTCATTTCTCCGTCTTATTAATTTGGAGTTGGGTTTTGAGTTAAATGCCTATGGTCTTTAATGATTTTAAATTTATGTCCTAAAAAGAATGATACGAAAAATTTTATAGTGCATATTCATTGAGATTAAGCCTTGTTCGTCTCTCTGATGGAATCATGATCGCATTAGAACTCATTTAGCTATTCGAATGAAATTTAACAGAAATGTAGGAGTTCACTATTTCTGTGTATATATAGCGAATATGTTTCTTTTATTGTTTCTTAATAATTATAGGTTTCCCTTAAAGTTAGAGTTTAATATGTTGGAACGCTACCTTAGCATTATCCATTCAAATTTATAGTTAGACATCATAAGTTGTAGGGTATTTAAGTGTTTCGCTGTGGTCGAATATATAGATATCGTTTTCGGTTATTTATAGACTATATAATGATCCCTAACTAAAATCCAGTATTTTTATCGCTTAAAGAAAATTCTTATTGTCCATTCCAAAGTATAAAAGGTTGTAGTCAAGCTTCATTCAAGCAGCTATTTTGTTAGTTCAATAGAATTCTTTACAAGAGAAATAATTTGAGCTACACAAATCCCTAACATTTAATATTGAAATAAGAAGTTGTTACCATTTAGACTAAACATTGTTCATAGTATATAAGCTAAATTTTGGTAATAGTTTTTAATAGCTGAATTTTGGTATGACTATTTTTTAATGGTTCGGCTATACGCAGAAGAAAAGAAAAAGAATTAGAACTAATAATAATAGTAATAAAATAAAAAAAAAAGAAAAAGAAAAAAGAAGAAGAAAAATAAAATAGGACTAAGAATGACATGCTAGCTTTACTAACTCAAGCCTCTCATGTCTTTACTTCAATGTTAAGAGGCTTTTGTTTCCTAAAATTTAATAATTTAGACAACATTTAATCACAAATTTATTCCTAAAATTTTAAACAATAACAATATCTCTTTTCTTAAAGATATGTTTACTAACCCACTGCTCATTAACTCTAACTAAACCCTATCAAACAAATCTCTTACTCCTAGAAGCAATAATAATCAGCTCTAAAGAAATATTATTTAAAACACTGAAATTTAAAAAATATATTACAAGAAGAAATGAAAGGAAAATCATATCATCATATGTTCATGAAACCATTAGTAGTAGTACTAGTATTATAGTATAGTAATATTCAAATTGATGAACAATAACCATGTTGAAAATCTACTCAACATTTTCTATATGTGTCAGTATAAAAGAAAAAAGAAAAAAACAATAAGCGAATAAAATATGTGTGTCTTTCATCGACATAAAAATTCACACGCACATTAAATGCTTATCCTAACAGAATCTATACAACGAATAAAAAGAAGAAGAAAATGGCATCCTAGGTTTGCCTGTTTAAGCCACGCATGTCACCATTTAAAATTCAACAGCATGCATCTCTATTACTAAAATTAAAAAACAAAAAAAAAACATCAATACAGCAAGAGTAAATCGTCTACTACTGCAACAATATAAACCAAACTCAGACAACAATAACACAAGCAAAATTCCTACAAACCCGGTTCTACTGCTTCATCAGTCTATTGGTAGATTAGCCTTAAAAATTTCAACAACAACAACAACATGATACATTTACTATATATATATATATATTATATTTTTACTATATATCTACATCTACTATATTAACTTATTCTACTTATATGTATTAAACATCCGAAAATTACGATAAACAATAAACAATATAAATGAATAATAATAATAATGAATACGCTAAGCATAGTCCCACCCAAAATCCTACCAACCATCTGAATCCATCTCTGTCGCTACATCTAGACTATCCGCCTGTCCTTTACCTCTGTTAGGCTGTCCGTATTTTCTTTCAAATTTAGAGTTAGATGTGATACGTTGAAGAGTGCTTAACTGTTTCGTTGAGGACGAATATATAAATAACGTTTTGACTATTTGCTTATACATTATATGACTACCTTATCATTTGGCTACACGCGGAAAAAGAAGAAAAAGAATAAGAAGCAATAATAATAGTAATGAAAAAAGAACAAGAAAAAAGATGAAGAAAAATAAAATAGAAGTAAGAATGGCAACCTAGCTTTACCAACTCAAGCCTCTACACTTCAATATAAATAACATGCGTCTCTCAATATCTCTTTTCTCAAACGCATCGCTCATTAACTAACTAAACCCTATCAAACAAATCTCTTACACCTAAAAGCAATAATAATTAGCGTTAAAGAAATATTATTTAGAACACTGAAATTAAAAATATATTACAAACAAATTACAGCAAAAATCATGTCATCAAATTTTCATTAATCCATATAGTCATATTGAAGTTTATGAACTATATACAACCATATTCAAAATATAATCATAGCATTTTCTAAATGTCTCAGTATGAAAACAAAAAGACAAAAAATAATAAGCGATTAAAATATGTGAGTCTTTCTCCTACACTAAAATTAACTATCAATTAATTAAATTGTTATCCTACAGCAAAGAAAACAAGAATTAAAATAAGAATACTATAAGAACATATTCTAGATTTAACTGCTTAAGCCCTTAGAATAAATCGTCTACTACTACAACAACAATAACATAAATCAAACTCCTACAACAACAACATAAGCAAACTCATACAGAAAATTGTTCCATAAGTGTATCGGTAGATTAGCTAACCATTAAATTAAAAGATCCATATTAGTAATAACCTATGAGGCTACAAACCAAAGTTCACTTGAAATGTTCATTTAGTGTCTAACAAGAAAAAAAAAATCTATACCCGAAAAGAAATAAAATAAAAACTAGATTAAATAAAAGAAAAACAAGTATAGCATACCCAAGCATATTCCTAACGCAAAAGCATAAACATTGTACATCTTCGCCAAAATATTACTTCATGTGTATAAAAAGAAATCCCTACATTTGTTGTATTAACTCTTCTCGCACGAGCATCAAATGCTTATTCTAACAGAAGCTATACAATGAAGAAAAAGAATAAGTGGAGCATCCTAGGTTTACCTACTCAATCCTCTCCTCTACACTTCAATATCATTAACAAGCGTCTCTATTCCTAAAAATAAAACAACACAACAAGAATATATCATATACAAAAACAAAAAACACCATAAGCCAAACTCCTACAAGAACATGAATAAAATAAACGAAAGAATTTTAATTCGTGCATGTTCACTGTCTCTGTCAGTCTGTCCGTCTATATGTACGTATATTTGTATGTCCTTCTATATGTATGTATGTTTGTATGTCCGTCTATATGTATGTATGTGTCTATGTCTGTTCGTCTTCCCACCCTACACTTTCCCATTTCCTCTTCCCACCAACCACTTTTGCCATCAAGCTGATCTCCTAGCTAACTATGACACTGGATTTATGAACAATTCAATTAATGTATGTTCACTGTCCATCTGTCTATTTGACCGTCCGTCGACTGTCCGTCTATATGTATGTCCGTCTGTCGGTATATATGTATGTATGTATGTCCGTCTGTCTGTCAGTCTGTCCGTCCATATGTTTGTATGTCTGTCCGTCTATATGTATGTATGTATGTCTGTCTATATGTATGTATGTCCGTCTGTCTATCAGTGTGTCCGTCCGTCTGTCTGTCAGACCATGAGAAATATTCCTAAACAGAAAGTACCGAAAATGTCAACTCCAATTCCGACACTTGATATGCTCAGAATTGATTTACTAAATCTACAACAACCACATAGCGAAATTAAGAAAAGCAATTAAATGAGAGCAATAAAAAGAAATAAAAGTTCCAACAACAAAGAGTACACCCTAAACGCAAACAAAAACAAAAATCTCAAGTACCACAAACGATACACAAGCGGGCAGAGATCAAGGCAGAGGAACACACCACACTCGCAACAGTCAGCACGCCGAGCTATGTATGTCTGTCAGTCGGTCTATATGTATCTATGTATGTCCGTCCGTCTATATGTCCGTCTGTACGTCCGTCTGTATGTATGTCCGTCTGTATGTATGTCCGTCTATATGTCCGTCTATATGTCTGTCTTGTGGTCTATATGTATGTATGTCCGTCTATATGTCCGTCTGTCCCTCCCCTTCCTCCCTTCTCTCCCTCCCTCCCCTTCCTCCCTCCCTACCCCTCCTTCCACCCTCCCTACCCCTCCTTCCTTCCTCCCCTTCCTCCCTCCTCTTCCCATCAAACTATCGCCCTCTCGCTCACTCTCACATATCCATAGCACCACACGGCAGCGCAGTCGTTACCATAGCACCACACGGCAGCGCAGTCGCTACCATAGCACCTCACGGGCAGCGCAGTCGCTACGTTGGGCCAGAACCGCCTTATATACACTACTGACGAGAATGTTCGCGAGAAATTTTAATTTGTTTTCCTAACTGATTTATTTAAAATGCAATAAAACTTAATCCCGCGTCCATAAATTTTTTTGCAAATACATATACTTTATCAAACTATTTTAATGTCAAAGTTAGGAAAATAATTTTGAAATGGACATTTTCGTCCAATGGCCAATTCCGGAAACTTTTAAGGCTACTCTCGTAAAATCTCATTTTAACATTATATTTTTCTCTGTTTAAGAATACATAATTGTAGAACACCCTTCAAAGAAATACATTCATTTCTTACATATGATACTTATACATGTTTTTTTACTTCTGCATTATTTTTTAGGAGTTTTCTGACGAGTACCACAATCTAAGAAATGCTGCATCAGGGGATATATCCATGCCATTTAAAACTGAGGCAATAGCGGAAAGGCAAAACGAAAAATAAAGCAATGAAGAATCACTATGAACTAATAATTTCTTGTGGTTAAACCGAAATCACACTCCAATATAATAACGAATTTCTTTATTTATTTTGTGAGATAAAAGTGTTCTATATTCAAAAATTTAAATTATCATAAATGGAATAAATGAAATCATAAAATATGATATAATTTTCATTATGTTTAAGTGATCTTCAGTCTGAGTGAAGTGGGTAGGTTTAGAGACCGGTGACAGACAGCCATTAATATGAAATATTTTATTAACAGGAAAATACAGGTTGCCGCGCAGAACGAATTCAACTTAAAATTCCAAATTTTAAGTTGGTCGTCACCAGTCGGCGCTGCTGCGGAAAAATCACGGAATCGCGCACCTCTAGCAGAAGCATAATTGAAGGAGGTATACCTCACAGGCACCTCACATCTTCTCGAGGTGCGACGAGGTATACTAATATCAATATTGCTTAGCAGGTATGTAAAGTAGGTGACGCCATACAAAAAATTCAACATAAAAACCGCATTCAGCCTAATCCTTCGGTCAGCTAGTGAGGATAGATTTATCAGCCTAAGTAGGGACTCGTATGGTGGCAAACGTGAAGATGGATCCCAGCGAAGATTTCGTAGACAAAAAAGGAGTAGCTGCTTTTGCACGGATTATATTTCAGAGATATAGCAACTGAAGCGAGGACTCCAAACTGGCGAGGCATACTCCAAAATGGAACAAACAAGCGATGAGTATAAAATGTTGGTGATATAGGGATCTTTGAACTGTGGCGCTGTATGAAGCCTAGTACACTGCTAGCCCTGTTGGTTATATGACTAATATGAGTATGAAAACGGAGTTTCTAATCTAGAGCCATAACTAAATCATTTACAGTTTCCAACCGATCGAGTTTCTAATTTCCAAAAATATAATAAATAAAACTGGGCAATAATAAAGCAAATGCAAATGTTTTTACATGCAAAGCTTTTACTTAAGACCTCTACGCAATAGCTATATATACAACTATATGTACATATATGCGTCAAATAAAAAGTTTATACATTTTTTGTATTGTATTATTTAAGGTGTGTGTCAATTGGTTACTTTTTCCTCGATATAGAAAATTTCGACATAAGAAACTGAAATTTTGGTCATGAGTGAGGTGAATTCAAACGTCAAAATTTTATGTAGTCCTAAGGGCTAGGTAAATTTTTGACAACCGTTGAATATTCTCTTCAACGTGGAGTATTTGAAAATTGTTTTGAAATGGAAAAGAAAATTAGGAAAACTTATATTATTATACATTATATTATTATTATAAGATGTTGCGCTTTTAATATAACAGCCAGTAACAAAGGAAAATACTTTTTTGATCTTCTATGCATAATTCTTTTTTAATTTTGCAGACAATCTTGAAACTCGACATTTTTTTTTGTCAAAATTTCATTCATAAATTGGCGCAGCAAATAGAACAAAATTTTACTCACCAGAGTACTTATTTCAAGATTACTTACCACTAAAAAAAGTAACCAATTGACACACATTCTTAATAAGCGAATTCAACTAAATAAAATATAAAAAGAATTTGTATGATGTTTTTAATTAAAATAATACAGATAAAAAAATACATTGCGCCCTTCAAGTCAAAAAAGAAGGAATTTGGAAATTATAGCAATTTCAGCATAACGTGTCAAAGTCACAGCATGACAGGAATAGGGTTAAAAACCTAATAATTCCTACACCAATTATGGTCAAATACCTGTTCTTTCTCAAAATTTATAAAAGTATATATGTTGACTACATATTTTACTCAGAAAAAAATTTTTGAATTCACAAAAACAGTACTAAGAATCTTAAATTGCGTTTCTCTCGAGAACTATAAGGTTTCGGTAAAATATTATATTACATAAATTGAAGATACTCTAAAGAGATTTAGAACGGCATCCATACCAACGGATACCTGCTATAGTTTAGGAAATATGTGCAGGTAAATTTAAAATTTCAAATGGCTATAAAACCGGATTTCCTCATCCTGTTTTAAGGTTTTTGTTGGGGTCAGCACCAAAAACAACAACAACAACAGCAGAAAAACAACAAATTGAGCCTTTGTGTGGCTCAATTTATGCCGACAAAATTACTGAGTGGAAAATAATAGTAATAAAAATATAAAATTAAATTTTTTCCAAAATTGAACGTTGTTGGGCAAAATATTATTTTACATAAATGGCAGGTATTTCGATTACCATTCCAACAATATTAATAACATATAGGAATCTTTTATAGTTTAGGGGATACATGGCTGAACTTTTCAAACTTCAAACGGCTATATATCTGGAACTAGTTCAGAGCAATAAAAATTGTTGTTGTTGTTGGGGTCAGCCAGCACGGAAAAGAACAACATCAACAAAATTCGTAAGGCCGTGGTTATGCTATCGAGTTTTGCTTGGCAAGTAGGACTTTGTTTTGTTGTTTTGTGTGTAAAAGAGAGAATGGGATATTTCTCTGTTCTCAACATCACTCTCTCACACCGAGCACGAAAACTCGGTCTAGCGTACACTGAGGACACCAAGCAAACCGGTGTTGCTTAGCCTCAATATTCACAAAAGTATTGAAAAGTGGAATGGAGTGAACTAATGGAATTAACTGATAAATTTATCAATCATATTCGTCTGATTATCGTTCCAAAATATTGCGACTTTATATATGTTAAACACATTTCAATTAAACATAAATAAACATTTGGTCTTCCATCGCGTCGAAAACAACATCTAAAATAATACGTTTTCTCATTTGTGTAGTAGACGGGTTGCTGTTGAAGGTGAGAAAAAATATACATATTTGAAGAAAGCAAGCGTGGGCCAAGCACAAGCGTAACCACTCTTTTTGCACGGACTCCGGTCACAAAAATTAGATAAATTTCCCACCAAGTTTTGCTCGATAGCATAACCACGGGGTAAGGCCGTGAATTTCTAAAGGCGTAGTTAAGCATCCATACCTATTGTGGGATATCAATAAGATTGAAAAGTGACACTGAAATTGTGAAGAGAGTATGTTTTTTTTTCGGAAAGTATTTTTGTAGTCGTTTCAAAGAGGTTAGAGGATTGTAAACAATCCTCTCTTAATTCTCGTAAACACACAAAACAACAAAAAAAAAGTCCTACTTGCCAAGCAAAACTCGATAGCATAACCACGGCCTTACGCTACTTTGATATGAACATACAGCAAATCAATGAGCTTGGCTAGACGCAGTATCATTTGATGCTTTATCACTCAGTTAGTTGGAGAGAGAGATGGGGATGAAAGGGAAAAGTCTATGTCCCATTTGCCTTATTTTAATACCAAGTCACGAAAAGTTCAAAAACAATTAAAAAAAGGGGGAAAGATTAGGCGCTTCCCTAAGTAACCAATGTTGTTGTTGTTTCTGGCGTACATTACAATTAGGAAAACATTAATTAATGGAAAAAAATACTAAAAACGTAAAATTTTATTTTTCATATCATGTGGTATCTCGTAAAGTTTAACAGATATAGGCCTGTAATCTAGAAACATTAAAGGGCTATAATTTCGGAACTACATGAGAGCAACACAAATTATTGTTGTTAGGGTCAGCGGCAGAAACAACAACAACATTGGTTAGGACGAGAAGCGCCTAATTATTATTAATATTTTTAAATAAATTAACTATTTTAAAAAAATTTCACAACACAAAAATTTCCACTGAACAAGAAAACCAAAGTGAAGCAGTTAATTACCATTGAACTAAAACTTAAATTTGGGTTTTTTAGAAATCCTATTTTTCCTTTACGCATTAATCATAATATAATAAATATGGCACCTACAGCCTACATTTTGATATTCAGTAAATTTCACACATACATTGACATAACATGTTTATGGCTTGATACCACAGTGTTTAGCCATCGCTGGTATCATCAAACCAGTAGTGATACCGTATCAAAAGATACTGCGTCTAGCCAAGCTGAATATGAATAATTTAATCGCTGTGTTAGAATCGCCCTGTTAAAAAAATGTAGACTTTGTGAATGTAAGTTGCTATTGATGGGAAGCTGACGAGATTATTAGTTTGAAAATCGTAAGGGATATCAAAATTATTGGTTGGTAAACTGTATCTCATTTAATTGTGAATTAATAGTTGGTATTTATACAAGGTTTATAGAACAGAAGATTGCACCATTAAACAAAAAAAGTCTCGTTCTGTGCATGTACATATGTATGTACGTCAGAAAGTATTTTTAAAATCACTAAAGTCAGAACACAGTACAAATGCCAAAGTTGAAAAGAGGTTTAAACAAAATTTAGAACAGGTTAAATGTTCTCGAACGCTCCGATTTTGTTGTTGCTTTTTTGTTTTTGTAGTTTTATGCGGCAACTCTGGAACAAATCGAGCGCCGTACAACACGACCAAATTTTGGCATATGTTTACGTCAGGCATGAGGCTAAAATTATATTCTTGTTATGTACGTTGGTGTAGTTTTTGGCGCTGACCCCAACAACAACAAAAGTTGTTCCCGAATTTAATTGGGGTCAGAGTTATAGCCTCTTGAACTTTGAAAGTTAACCGCCGATATCTTTTAAACTATAACAGATACGCGTATGACATTAGTACCGTTATAAAGGAATTAATAATATCTTTCATTTATGTTAAATAGTATTTTGCAGAGAATTATTTCTTTTCGGAGATAAACACAATTTAAAATTTTTAGTACTATTTTTTTCTATTCATTAATTTTTTTTAAAGTAAAATGTATAATTAACTTACATAATTATTCCAATACGAAGATAGTAGAACTCCTTACCTTTGTATAGAAATTTATTTCACGAAGATCGGTGCCGGCATTTCGGAGAAAACTCATTTTCAAACTTACAAGAAACCACTTTTGGAAATTGTACTATTATACATTTTTTTCAATTATGAAACTCTGGTACATTTCATTATGGCGGAGATAATTCCTGTACTATGTTACACAAAATATTTTGAGTTTATCCTAAAATGAAAAATTTTTATGAAAAATCCCGCGATTTTATTAATACCTTTATAACGGTACTAATATCATACGCATATCTGTTATAGTTTAAAAGATATCGGCGGTTAAATTTCAAAGTTCAAGAGGTTATAACTCTGACCCCAATTAAATCCGGGATCAACTTTGTTGTTTCTTGGGGTCAGCGCCAAAAACTACACCTACAACAACAACATTGGAGCCTCATGCCCGTCATAAATATGTTCCCAAATTTTGTTCTTGTTTTTCGTGCTCACCCCAACAACTTCAAAAAAGCGTGAGAATTTCCGGTTCCTGTTTTATAGCCATTTGAAATTTGCCAATATCTCGCAAACTATAGCCAATACCCGGTGGGTATTAATGCCGTTCTAAAGGTACTTGCAGTATCTTCAATTTATGTAGTGATATTTTACCGAAAACCTTATAGTTCTCAAGAAAAACGCAATTTTATATTTTTAGTACTTTTTTATGTGTATTCAATAAAACCAGAAGGATCATTTATACATAAGAAGGATCATACATACATTTAGACATAAGCAACATTTCCTGTGACAGTGAAGAAAGTTCCATAACATTATTAACATATAAGTTATAACAAAGAGCTTTCCTTGGGCAAGCTTTCCTGTATATGGGATTTTTCCTTTCTATCGAGGCGGTGTGGATCGATTTTCATAGACATATCGAATAGGAGATGCCACTGAAATGGCAATTTCAACACAAAAACGACCCAATACATATCACAAATTATGTTAAGGACTCCTGTAATTCTAAAGAGGTAAGGGTGCTTACTGGCCGGTGCAGTCAACCGATCTAAATCCGATCGGAATACTATTTTCAATACTAAAACGTTGCGTAGGTACTAGGCGCTTAAAAACTAAGAAGGATTTAGTGACTGCAGTAAAGGATGAAGGGGAAAACATCCCAAACATCAACAAAGCTAACTGAGTTAATAGCTCGAATTTGTTTAACTGTATAAAAAATAATGGCTATTATACTAAATATTAGATAAAGTTGCTTAGGTTTTGCACATGATATTTTTAGTTATTTTTGGTTTTCTTTTCATATTTACCGTTATTGGAGAGAAAATTTGTTGTTGTTTTGGATATATAACAAATACATATTAAGGAGTAAATAAATGTAATTTTCTTTGTTATAACTTATATGTTAATAATGTTATGGAACTTTTTTTACTGTCACAGGAAACGTTGCTTATGTTATGCACAATACTGTATGTTTTGTAGTTTCCGAGAAAAGTGAAAATTACGATCTAAACTCCTTCCCCAGAGCAATATTTTTTCATATTTTTGCAGCAGTAATAAAACACAAGTAGCCAAAAAATTGGTATTTGAAAGGAAAGTGTGCCCCTTAATTTTCATTTTTCTCGGAAACTACAAAACATCCTTCCGGTTTGAAGCACTTCCTCTAGAATTGATTAGAGAATTTTGTGGTCGGAAAAATATTTATACGTAATACCGTAATTTGAAAAAAAAAATTGCGATAAAAATTTTTTTCGGAATTTTTATTCCACATTTTAACTTTAGCATTAATTTTCTCAAAAACTATTTTACATAGAAACCTAATTTAAAAAGGAGAGTAAGAAGCGGACATTTGGCTTTGAAAAGCAAGCAAAAGGTCTAGGTCTAACCATTATTTTTTAATATTATTTTTCTTATATATATTATATTTTTTCTTGTCTCAACTCAACTTACACGTCCTAGTCTTTTGTCCCCTCTTATGCGAAACACCCTGTATAAATCGTTATTTATAAATTTGAAATGGCTACACACTGCCGCGCTTGTTGATTATAACCCTTAGTATGTCTAACGCCGGCTACGCAGTAAAATATTATTTTTTATGCAAATTGTTTGGTGCGTCTTTTCGAACTGAAGCATTTGCCAATAGCTGCCATCATGTACTGCTGTAACATGTGTTTTTCTCCAGAAACACCACTTGCATTACCTTACCGGTGCTTCAATTCCTGGTTGGACGCATTACAATTGCGTGCAAGGTGTCTTGCTTTTCCGCAGCTGTAGCATTTCGGTTCAGAGCATTTGCTGGTGGTTGGCATCATTTGAGAAATAGTCTGGATGAGATTCGTTATGGTTTTCTCCAGGGATTCACATTGCTCAACTTCTACCCGATGAACATGATGCGTTTGTTTGCATATAAGGTTTGCTGTCTCCTGTGTCAAAGCAAGTGAAACCGTCTCGGCAAACGTCTTCTTTGGAATGGAATAAACTCTGCGTTTGGTATCCGCATCTCGTATTTCATTCATGAACGCATGAATTTTAAGTAATTTAATTACGTCCGCTGATGCATTTTCATTGGCCAAATACGCGAGCCGCTCTATCTACGTTGCATATTCGGCTCGTTAGCTTTTTGGTAACGATTCATTAGCTCCATCTAGAACAATTGCTTCCTATGGTCGTTACCATATCGACGTTCAATTGTTGCCATTAACGAGTCATAATTACCACGTTCAATTTCGGGAACGGTTTGCAAAACTTCAGCGGCGGTGATTAGTTTCTGCTCTGGTCTCGAACTGTAGTTTAAAGATTTTAAAAGGTACGGTACCATCAAACGTTGTCGCTTTCAATTCCGTTGCGCTAACGGCTGTAACTGGTCTACTGGACTGTATCTCTCGCATATGACTGTTTAATCGCAATATTTTTGCTTCTAATCTGTGTAGTTTGTCCTCCACTTTATCCTGCCTTGCCAGCAGTTCGGCAGAATTTCCCGCGATGCGCGATAGTTGGTCCTGCAGTAGTAAAGTGTTTTGCACCAGCTGCTCACGCTGCTGCTCCATGTAGTGAAGTGTTTTCTGCCAGCTGCTGCTCCATGCGTGAGGATGGAGTGAGGCTGCGCCATTGCTGCCAGAAGAAAATTCATGTCGTTACTTTAAATTCCCTGTACTGACTCTTCTTGGTCCGAACTCTGGATTGTGAATAACCCAATGAAACTCAAATATCCGTTATTGTTTTCTTTCCAGTAAAATTTATTATCACGATTTTTATTATTTTCTATACTTAACAGTCTTTGCTCACTAGATGTAATCTGTACAAGTATCAAATTCGAACTGAATACATCTTAGAAAATCGTGACAATATATTATTATACAGAAAAAATTACTTCATAGTCATTATTTGTTTTAAATTTGTTCGATATTGAAACGCATTAAAATATCTGATATCGGTTACTTATATCAAAGACACGGTGAATTAGTCACTGGTAAAAATCACGGCGACAGAAAAGTATTAGTTCTTTTACGCTCATTTCTAATTAGAACAGAATGATTTTTTTTTCATTTTGTTTTGTGGTACGCACTCCACACCATCGACGATGAACATGTACGCGCACCGATGGCAGAAAATCAAAATTTTTTGTAATACGAAGCGCGGTGCGTCAACAAGCCCACAGACGTGAAACATTCAGCGCGACACTCAGTTCTTGCAAATGTTCGGCGTACATGTAAGTTGTCTAGGTGCCATTTGAAGGTTGGCGTTACCCAAACGCTTCGTTGTTGTTTCTTACAGTAACTAACAGCATCCAAAACTTTGGCCTCTTTCGTCTAGTATCTGGGTTACAGCTCTAGTCTGGTCTTGCAGACTTTTAAAAATTTAGACCGAACTTCTAAACTATTCGAGTTAACTGTGGTTAACTCCCATAATATTGTGTAATATTAACTCCCATAGTATTCTGTAAAATAAGAAACTAGAGGTTATTACCTTTGCACACCACGAATTAGCCTCGATATGTAGAATCGCGAGAAAATTCGAATATTAAAAAAAGTAGCTGGCGATGTATGAAGCGTAATGGGGTGTTGAAATCTAAAATTGGGATACGTATATTAGAGAGCTGCTTTCGAATCAAGACATTGACTGCCGAAAGTGTACTGATAACAAAGCACAACAAAAGCAATATTATTCATTGTCATTCGTTGCTTGTTTGAACGAAAAGGCAATGCATGGCAACGAATGGTGTTATTAAATTTAAATAATTTAATAATAATTTATATTTAAATAGCGTAAAAACAAATCAAAGCTTTACTTAACATTTTTGTTAATGCACATGTTGCCCGATCATGCAAAAGAATGTGCCGTTCATATCATTGCGCGTCGTTGCCGACATCATAGCAGTATTGCTATTTTCAATGTCTTGTTGCCTTCCTCAAGGCACTATTGCCTTTTCTGCTTACAATTCAAGCTATATTGCCTTCACAGAAAAGCAAGAACAAAAGAAACTGTCTTGTTCGAAGCAGGTAGACGGCAAGGCAGTCACGGCTTGTTCGGGTAGTTGCCTTGAATCGTTCGTGTCAAATCGTTCATTTGTATACGACACTGCACTGCACTGCAATACTGTGGTTTAATGCCTATAGCAATTAAAGACATGTTGTGTATCTTGTGCATATCTAACGTATGTATGTATATACTAGACATACAGCATTATCAGAAATGGTACTTTAATTTGCTTTTAAACTGTATATAAGTATTTTTAATTTTTGTTCTCTATAGGTTACTAACAGTATAACAAGTGTTTTGTACTTACGTGTTTGTGATTTTTACAATGAATTTTATCCTACACTCCTGCACCGATTCTGATGATATGTCGCATACCCACTTCAAAAGTCACAGCTAATAATTTTTCATTTTCGAATTTATGTAAATATTTACATGTCGCCGGTAGCTAATCCGTCTAGCCAGGGGAATGCAAGGGTAGCTATAGGAAAGTGCTAGATCACCAGTGCTGTATCGTTTACAGCAGTGACGCTTTGAAGTGTATCGCAATAAATTGTGGGGCCGTTAAGGATCCGATATCCAATCGAATCGATCCACTCATTTCCTTAATCCCCGCTCGAGCAGGTATGTACGCTCTTCAACGCACACACTTTAGAATTTATAAAGCTCCAAAAGCACTGGGATCAGATTTTAGCTTATATTTAATTCTTAATAAATAATCATTATAAGACTGTTTACAAGCACTCTGATATCTATTGCGTACTGACGCATATTTAACAAAGCCGTCCGTTATATGAAGATTGTAGTGATTTTATAGATTTTTGTTCTTAGATTCATCAGGGTGCGAACCTCCTTAGAAAGCCATGTTGTATATAAGGAAGTAGATACCTTTCGTTTCTGTACCGAGAGTTTAAAACCATCATAAAGAGTTTAGTTGAACTAAGCTACAACGTAATTCAGACACGATTTCCAACTTACATCTCTTAAATGATTTTTCAACTCTACATAGTAGGTCTTTTGAAATAAAAGGCAGTTTGTTGCTTCTTCAAATTTTCAGGAGGTGATAGATGCTTAATACTATTATTGACCCATATGTGCTATTCTACGGCTGAATGATGAATATATTCAGGTAACAGGAAAGGAATCGAACGATGTACTTGGACAATATCTTTATCATCAGTAGAGATTAAGTCCAGCATGCGTTTCCTTAGGTTACGAATATTATTTACCTGATTGAAGCGAACAGAGTATAAGTTTTTAAAGAAACCAATATCGGCGGAACCATAAGTGGAATATACGAGGGCGGATTGAAAAGTAACCTCCTTGACCGCCAGAATGCGCTGCTACTGCAAAAAAGGTTATGGTGCCTTGAAGTCCGTTCATATTTAGGCAGACATGCCAAATTCCAGTGCGATACTGTATTTAGTTTTGTTTTGACAGCAGATTGTTGTTGATCATCTCCGTGGCGTCGATGATTTCCTCGCGTGAGCTGAATTTTTTATTGATGAGCCATCTTTTGAGGTTTGGGAAGAGATAATAGTCCAAGGGAGCCAAATCGGGCGAATACGGTGGATGCGACAGCAGTTGGAGCCGTAAGTCATTGATTTGAGCGCCGTCGCATGGTCTTGCAAAAACAAAATTTTTTTTCGCTTCATGTGAGGCCGGTTTTTGATGCGATTTTGGCCTTCAATCGCTCCAATAATGCACACTAATACTCGTGCACCTTCACTTTCTGGTCAGCCAACAACATTTCATGTATTTTTTTGACATTGTCCTCTGTAACCGGATCGGAGGGCCTGCCGCTGCGGACTTGATCGGTAGTGGATTTGCGGCCAGCACGAAACTCTCGAAACCAATATTTGACGGTGTAATCTGACGAAGCATTAGCCCCATAATATTTATCCACGTTTTCTTTTGTTTCCTTCGCCATTTTGCCTCTCAAAAAATAAATCGTTTTTGTCCATACTCAACATAATGCCAAACACGTCAACAACAATCAGCTGTCAAAACAAAACTAAATACAGTATTGCACTGAAATTTGGCATGTCTGCCTAAATATGAACGGACTTCAAGGCACCATAACCTTTTTTGCCGTAGCAGCGTATTCTGGCGGTCAAGGAGGTTACTTTTCAATCCGCCCTCGTAATAAGACATCAGGATCATCAGTACTTTCCCAAGAGACACAAGGTTTATTAAAGTCTCCCAGTTCAGGTTTAAGCCAGGTTTCAGTAAATGCAATAATCTTTTACCACAACGCAAAGGTCATCGTATGAATATCTTTTAATTTAGTATTATTAACATGGCATTATCTGGCCAGAAACTAGAGTTAAGTACTTGACTTGTTCAGTGATCCGGCAAATAAATTCTAAATGAGTATAGTGTCTGATGACTAAATTTATATTTAACAATTGATATACTCGTATCGTTGAAGCCTACCTTAGAAGTGATGTGGTTGTGAATATCTTCAACAGTAGAATTAGCCGCGAATTGAGAAGCAAATATAGATTTTCTGTGCTGAATCACCAATAGCTTCTTAAATGGCTCAATACTCTTAGCAGAGGCCCCACACCGCAAAATTTAATAGTCAAGCATCTACCGGGCCAGATGCAAAATTAAATAATCCCCCTACAGTATTGATGAGAACTTTCGTGGTTATTGTCCTGGAAGCTTTAGAAGTGGCCGGGTCATGCACACCTACATACATGGGGTTGGTATATTGCTTCGGATGAGATCGAGTAAGTCAATAAACTAGGAGGAAGCGTATCACTAGGTAATGCAGGGCTCAGTAGGTAAAAAAAAAGGTCAAAAAGATCTTGTATTAATCGTACTTAGCAAATAATGATGACGTAATGCCAACTCCGTAGCACCCAAGTTCATAATCTTTACAATATTCTTATACAGTTAACTAATAACTAAATTGAAATTAATACACTACTACACTAATAATCTATATATATAAAAATGGAATGCCACATGTATGTAACGCCATCAATTGTGAACGACTGGACCGATTTGACTGATTGTTATTTTGTTGTGTTCGTAATTGTCAGGACAAGGTTTGTATGAAAGAAAATTTTTGTATGAAATTAAAACTTCATTAAAAAAATATTAGAAAAAAACAGTTTACATCAGTTGTTTGCTGTCACATCAAAGTTTAATGATGAAAAATAAAAATGAAAAAGGAAAACATATGTGAGATTAAAAAATGACAATAAAATATGACAATTTTTGATATATACAATAATGATAGTAATCTATCTTTCTTGCATACATAGTATGTTAAAAAAGTTGATAATAATTATTATCAGTGATCAGTGCGTGAAAATTTTGTGTTTTTGTTTACTGTGGTCATATAAGTTCGTGATAATTTAACCCCCTTATTCAGAGAGTCAATTTTAGCTGTCGTCGTCGTCCAAAACAGCTGTTTGTCGTCTTTTTCTATTCATAGAGACGGCGAGGTGTCTTAGCTAAGAATGGTGTCGTGTCTTACGTCGTTTGGAGGTGAGCAAAAACCTATTCACAGAGACTACAACCAACGACATGAGCTGTCAAATACGACGACAGCTTCTAAGGTGTCGTCTCTTGCTAAAATGAAATATTTTGCAGGCTATTGCTTATTTTTTATATTATCTTCATCTTTTATGATTTATTATATCTACAAATGAAATATTTTGCAAGTTATTGCTTATTTTTTATATTTATCTCCTTTGATTTTTTTTTATTATATTTATAATACAAACAATAAATAAACAAATACAAAACAAATAAATAAACATATATTAATTTTATTTTGAAATGTTTTTTTTGAGAAAAGTATGTTTGCACGGGGAAATGGGTATAATATTTTCGCGAAGAAAAATTTTTCCTTTCTTTGTTTCTTTTCGATTTATACAGCTGTGGTAAAAAAATCGTTGTTTCGTGTGAGGAGCACCTGTTTTTGGCGCCAACCGAATACAGGGTGAAGAGGAATGGGAACGGATTCGAACACTGTTTAACTCCAAATGTCCTCCAGTTAGAAGCTTAAATGAATGGAAGACTTTATTAATTTATTTAATTGTCATATGTGCACTTACATATGTTTCAAATTGTAGAGATGGAGGGATTTAAAATCAAGAACAAAAAAGAAGCTGGGACAAATTAATGAGCATTTTACAGCCACAGCCCAATCATCAGGTGCCATCTTCGGTAGGGAAAATAGGCCGCTAAGAAGCACACCTGATGAGCAGACGGCCACACTTTAGAATTTATAAAGCTCCAAAAGCACTGGGATCAGATTTTAGCTTATATTTAATTCTTAATAAATAATCATTATAAGACTGTTTACAAGCACTCTGATATCTATTGCGTACTGACGCATATTTAACAAAGCCGTCCGTTATATGAAGATTGTAGTGATTTTATAGATTTTTGTTCTTAGATTCATCAGGGTGCGAACCTCCTTAGAAAGCCATGTTGTATATAAGGAAGTAGATACCTTTCGTTTCTGTACCGAGAGTTTAAAACCATCATAAAGAGTTTAGTTGAACTAAGCTACAACGTAATTCAGACACGATTTCCAACTTACATCTCTTAAATGATTTTTCAACTCTACATAGTAGGTCTTTTGAAATAAAAGGCAGTTTGTTGCTTCTTCAAATTTTCAGGAGGTGATAGATGCTTAATACTATTATTGACCCATATGTGCTATTCTACGGCTGAATGATGAATATATTCAGGTAACAGGAAAGGAATCGAACGATGTACTTGGACAATATCTTTATCATCAGTAGAGATTAAGTCCAGCATGCGTTTCCTTAGGTTACGAATATTATTTACCTGATTGAAGCGAACAGAGTATAAGTTTTTAAAGAAACCAATATCGGCGGAACCATAAGTGGAATATACGAGGGCGGATTGAAAAGTAACCTCCTTGACCGCCAGAATGCGCTGCTACTGCAAAAAAGGTTATGGTGCCTTGAAGTCCGTTCATATTTAGGCAGACATGCCAAATTCCAGTGCGATACTGTATTTAGTTTTGTTTTGACAGCAGATTGTTGTTGATCATCTCCGTGGCGTCGATGATTTCCTCGCGTGAGCTGAATTTTTTATTGATGAGCCATCTTTTGAGGTTTGGGAAGAGATAATAGTCCAAGGGAGCCAAATCGGGCGAATACGGTGGATGCGACAGCAGTTGGAGCCGTAAGTCATTGATTTGAGCGCCGTCGCATGGTCTTGCAAAAACAAAATTTTTTTTCGCTTCATGTGAGGCCGGTTTTTGATGCGATTTTGGCCTTCAATCGCTCCAATAATGCACACTAATACTCGTGCACCTTCACTTTCTGGTCAGCCAACACCATTTCATGTATTTTTTTGACATTGTCCTCTGTAACCGGATCGGAGGGCCTGCCGCTGCGGACTTGATCGGTAGTGGATTTGCGGCCAGCACGAAACTCTCGAAACCAATATTTGACGGTGTAATCTGACGAAGCATTAGCCCCATAATATTTATCCACGTTTTCTTTTGTTTCCTTCGCCATTTTGCCTCTCAAAAAATAAATCGTTTTTGTCCATACTCAACATAATGCCAAACACGTCAACAACAATCAGCTGTCAAAACAAAACTAAATACAGTATTGCACTGAAATTTGGCATGTCTGCCTAAATATGAACGGACTTCAAGGCACCATAACCTTTTTTGCCGTAGCAGCGTATTCTGGCGGTCAAGGAGGTTACTTTTCAATCCGCCCTCGTAATAAGACATCAGGATCATCAGTACTTTCCCAAGAGACACAAGGTTTATTAAAGTCTCCCAGTTCAGGTTTAAGCCAGGTTTCAGTAAATGCAATAATCTTTTACCACAACGCAAAGGTCATCGTATGAATATCTTTTAATTTAGTATTATTAACATGGCATTATCTGGCCAGAAACTAGAGTTAAGTACTTGACTTGTTCAGTGATCCGGCAAATAAATTCTAAATGAGTATAGTGTCTGATGACTAAATTTATATTTAACAATTGATATACTCGTATCGTTGAAGCCTACCTTAGAAGTGATGTGATTGTGAATATCTTCAACAGTAGAATTAGCCGCGAATTGAGAAGCAAATATAGATTTTCTGTGCTGAATCACCAATAGCTTCTTAAATGGCTCAATACTCTTAGCAGAGGCCCCACACCGCAAAATTTAATAGTCAAGCATCTACCGGGCCAGATGCAAAATTAAATAATCCCCCTACAGTATTGATGAGAACTTTCGTGGTTATTGTCCTGGAAGCTTTAGAAGTGGCCGGGTCATGCACACCTACATACATGGGGTTGGTATATTGCTTCGGATGAGATCGAGTAAGTCAATAAACTAGGAGGAAGCGTATCACTAGGTAATGCAGGGCTCAGTAGGTAAAAAAAAAGGTCAAAAAGATCTTGTATTAATCGTACTTAGCAAATAATGATGACGTAATGCCAACTCCGTAGCACCCAAGTTCATAATCTTTACAATATTCTTATACAGTTAACTAATAACTAAATTGAAATTAATACACTACTACACTAATAATCTATATATATAAAAATGGAATGCCACATGTATGTAACGCCATCAATTGAGAACGACTGGACCGATTTGACTGATTGTTATTTTGTTGTGTTCGTAATAGTCAGGACAAGGTTTGTATGAAAGAAAATTTTTGTATGAAATTAAAACTTCATTAAAAAAATATTAGAAAAAAACAGTTTACATCAGTTGTTTGCTGTCACATCAAAGTTTAATGATGAAAAATAAAAATGAAAAAGGAAAACATATGTGAGATTAAAAAATGACAATAAAATATGACAATTTTTGATATATACAATAATGATAGTAATCTATCTTTCTTGCATACATAGTATGTTAAAAAAGTTGATAATAATTATTATCAGTGATCAGTGCGTGAAAATTTTGTGTTTTTGTTTACTGTGGTCATATAAGTTCGTGATAATTTAACCCCCTTATTCAGAGAGTCAATTTTAGCTGTCGTCGTCGTCCAAAACAGCTGTTTGTCGTCTTTTTCTATTCATAGAGACGGCGAGGTGTCTTAGCTAAGAATGGTGTCGTGTCTTACGTCGTTTGGAGGTGAGCAAAAACCTATTCACAGAGACTACAACCAACGACATGAGCTGTCAAATACGACGACAGCTTCTAAGGTGTCGTCTCTTGCTAAAATGAAATATTTTGCAGGCTATTGCTTATTTTTTATATTATCTTCATCTTTTATGATTTATTATATCTACAAATGAAATATTTTGCAAGTTATTGCTTATTTTTTATATTTATCTCCTTTGATTTTTTTTTATTATATTTATAATACAAACAATAAATAAACAAATACAAAACAAATAAATAAACATATATTAATTTTATTTTGAAATGTTTTTTTTGAGAAAAGTATGTTTGCACGGGGAAATGGGTATAATATTTTCGCGAAGAAAAATTTTTCCTTTCTTTGTTTCTTTTCGATTTATACAGCTGTGGTAAAAAAATCGTTGTTTCGTGTGAGGAGCACCTGTTTTTGGCGCCAACCGAATACAGGGTGAAGAGGAATGGGAACGGATTCGAACACTGTTTAACTCCAAATGTCCTCCAGTTAGAAGCTTAAATGAATGGAAGACTTTATTAATTTATTTAATTGTCATATGTGCACTTACATATGTTTCAAATTGTAGAGATGGAGGGATTTAAAATCAAGAACAAAAAAGAAGCTGGGACAAATTAATGAGCATTTTACAGCCACAGCCCAATCATCAGGTGCCATCTTCGGTAGGGAAAATAGGCCGCTAAGAAGCACACCTGATGAGCAGACGGCCACCTGATCTGCAGCAAAAAGAAAGCGCCCTTCATCCACAGAAAGTAAGAAAATAAAGTTATTTTTTAAATAGGTGCATTAAATTAACCAATAATGTCGGAACAACTTTACCATTGGCGAATCACTTTGATTTTGATGTTGTTCTTAATGATGGTTACAACAACAATAACAACAACTTCTTTTGGTTCCATGTAGTTATCGAATTACAGCCCGATGAAAACTTAAAATTGTACCACTATATCTGTTAAACTACTACAGACACCTGCATAGGTTGGATGGCGTTACAAAGAAATTTAAAATATCTTATATTTATGTGAAATAAAAGTTTGAAGACAAAGCATTCTTTGGGAGGAAAACGATTTTGGATTGGGAGAAAAAGGTACTAAAAAGGTACTAAAAACGGAGCTATTTCTGGATATTCGCCAACATTTTTGGATCAAATACAAACGCTGTTATCAACAGCGGCGACAAACTTCGGTGCAAATAATGGCTAACTTGCCACCAGCACGTGTGTAACTATGTCTATCATTTCTTAATAGCGGGTGTGATTTTCCAGGTCCTCTGCAAATAAAGATGACAACTTGTAAACGCCCAAGATTCACCAAAGCATACATATGCCTTTTTGTATGCATAACGACAAAAGCCATACACATAGAGTTGGTGAGTTAGTTGACCTCCAATGCTTTGATTGCTGCATTTAAAAGATTCACTACTCGTCGGGGTAAGTGTAGTAATCGATACACAGATAATGGAACAAATTTTCATGGTGCTCGGTGAAGTTTGGATGAAATGCTCAGGTTGTTGCAAGACCAAATGACGGATGCAGACATCAGATCATCATTAGTGCGTCCATATCTTCTCCATATCTTTTGACTCTCTTGGAATTTTTTATTCCGGTTTTTTTTGTTGGATTCTTCTAATCTTAATCTTTAATGTGAGACTAAAATCATATCATCGATTGTTGAAAACCAGAGATATGAGAGTTTCAATCAGGGTACCTATTAAAATTTTCTTAAAAGCCTAAAAAAGAGATTATAAAAATAATACGGTTATTTTTATTTAATGGTTAAAGACTTTTTATTATCAATAACGAACATACTAATAAAATAGATTAATAAAAATAAGGTAATAAGTAAGGAACTAATGCAAATTAAACAATTTTTTCAAAACATTCATTGATAGAATTCCGCTCATCTAGTAGTAAATTTTGTTCATCACTATCTAACTCGATTGAGCTAGATTTCCATTTTTGGCGGATATTTGAAATATATGGTACAATATCTGGAAATTTTCCTTGTGTTGTGTTCACGAAAGAATCTGTAATCCTTGTTTCTTTTTTCTTGTGCTTCTTCAGACAGATCACCAAGTGGAAGTAGACTATTTTCAATAATTTGCTCGCCATGATAAAGAATTTTATGAATTGTTGATGGCATATTCCTCCAGGGATATTTTTCGTTGTAAATTTCTGCGGTTTTCTTTGCATATTCACCAAATTTTTTGGCATCAATCATCCTGCTGCATGCTATAACTTCTATTATTATTTTGAATCGCTTAATTAATTCAAAGTCCACTTCTGTAATGAAAGCTGCCGTCTCAGGATCTGAGAAAAATCTTCAAGCGGTGTTTCCCTCATTCGTATTTCCCTCTCCTTGTTTTGGCTGGTCAATTATTAGCCCTATTTCACGATATTGTTCCTGTATTTGGCTTTTTTCAGCTTCCGTTTCTCCATATTCACTGCATTTTGTCTAACCGTTCCTGTTGCTCCGAATTCTAAATCATAGCCCAATTTGAGTATATGTTCCATGAAACGAATTCTAGTGTGAAGAGGAGACAATCCGAATTCGTATGCCTCCTCAGAATAATTGGCATCTGCTGGTGCTTGGCTTAGTGTACTTGCGGTTTAATGGCATATAATACAGCTAGAAGATGCCTTAGTATCAGTTAAGGTACTTGTCCGACTTTTCCATCAATCATGGTGAGCAGAAGTTTGAAATCTATTTAAATAATATGGTCATGATACTCAAATAGCCGCGGATGAAATTCATCAATTTGCCTCCTAATTTTATTAACTTCATCGGTTATCACATCTTTTATCACATCACTTACAAAGGCCAAGACTTTTCACATATTTCTCTTCCAATGAAAGCAATAATCTGTTCAAATTTACACTACATATGCAGTAAGAGCTAATTACCTGATAATTAAAAAAAACCTAATTACTGCAAACTATCCCAGTACCTTTCCATACTTTGAAATATACATATAATTTGAAAGAAAAGTATAACACTAACAAAAAAAAATAACGGAAAACATGTTAAAAACGTTTGCAGTGTGTGACTTTGACTCATATAATGGGCTCTAGCGCCCGGTGGGGCAAACCAATGCAAAAAAAATTGGTATGGGCTTTTAGAGGAAACTTTCAGCTTTACAACGAGCACTTGCAGATTTGTTTTGGAGCACTTTGGAGCGCAAAAGTCCTGCTCCAAAATACGACGAAATTTAACCAAAATTGGAGCATTTCTGGAATTCTTGTTACGTAATAACTATACCACAGTTTTACTCAATTGTAACAACATTTGACAATGAATATATCCAAGAATTTAATAAAAAAAACCGGAACTTAATATCTGAAATATTGACAGAGATATGGATATCTAAATCTGTGAAAAGTTGAAAAAATGTATTTATTTTAGTTGAAAATAAAAATTGCTGTTTTTTATTGCATAGTTACTAATGAAATAATCAAGATAAAGCTGTAATTTTTTGGCTCCCTAGGTTCTCAGGTTTCTACTTTCATATGACCTAACCCATTTTGAAATCGGTGACATTGAAAAAGGTGACTTTTGGCCGCTAAGTTGAAAAACCGGCCACTGTGCGACGGGTAGCAGGCGATAGTCTTCTGCCCTTCGGAGAACTCTATACAGTACTTACACAAATCGAAGCTATTCTTAACAGCCGGCCAATATGCCCCAGGCTGGACGCGGATATCAACCCGTTCATACCGTCGCATTTCCTTATCGTAGAGCCGCATCGGCCATACCAGTACAATGTACATTCTTCAAGCCAACATTGCGTCTAACCCATTGGAACTGGTTGCCATCAACGGTATAGGTTTTTTGGAAACGGTGGTCCAGCGAATATATTATGTCATTACAACTTCGGCAACCTCATGCGAATTTCGCCATTGGAGACATCGTACTACTTAAGGAGTCAAGCCTTCCGCCAACCAAATGGCTATTGGGCCGCATAATAGTAGTCCATCCGGGACGGGATAGCAAAGTCAGTGGTGACAAAAAAATAAAATCAGGAAAGGGAGAGGCCGATAACAAAAAGAAGCGTTACTACCTTCTAAAGGGTTTTCCAATAAGAGGTGTAATTTTGAATAGCCCGCTATTTCGGTAGCTATCACTTTTGAAGCTGTTATTTTTGACATTTAAAAAGTAGAAACTACGCCATTACTAAAAATGATACAGATAAAGAAAGATACACGCTGCAACAACGCATTGAAATTATTCAAATTCACTACAAAAATGGTGAAAATTTTGTAGTCACAGTTCGCAAAACTAAAGCATAAAACTAAGCAAACGTGAAGCACCTTGTCGGACCGCAATACATGAATTTGTGGAAAAATTCGAGCTGTTGGGACAAGTTAGTGATGTGAAGAATAAAACCCGTGCACGTCGCTCAAGAACAACTGACAATATTGCTGCTGTAGCCAAAAGTGTTGAGGATAACCCAGGTTTGTCCATTCCTCGTCGTTCTTTGGAATTGGGCATTCCACAAACGTCATTACACCGTATTTTGCATAAATACTTGGGTCTTAAGGCTTATAAAGTTCAGTTAACACAAGAACTCAAGCCGACCGATCATCAATGCATGAAAATGATCCGGAATTCCATCGAAAAATATTCTTGACTGATGAGGCCCATTTCCACCTCGGTGGCTACGTCAACAAGCAAAATTGTCGCATCTGGGGCTCGGAAAACCCAAGAGTTATTGTTGAGAAGTCTCTCCATCCTCAACGTGTGACTGTTTGGTGCGGTTTATGGTCCGGCGTGGTCATTGGACCTTACTTTTTCGAAAATGAGGTTGGATCAACAGTTACGGTGAATGGATTGCGCTATCGAGAGATGATTAATGATTTTTTATGGCCGGAGTTAGATGGTATTGATCTGGACAAAGTTTACGTTGAACAAGACGGCGCTACGTGCCACACAAGCAACGAAACCATTGATATTTTACGAAGAAAGTTTCGTGACCGTGTTCTCTCTCGAACAGGTGATCACAATTGGCCACCGAGATCTTGTGATTTAACACCTTGCAACTTCTTCCTTTGGGGCCACGTGAAAGATAAGTTCTACGCCAACAGCCCAGCGTCGATTCAAGACCTCAAAGATTTGGACCACTTTGCGATTTGGTTATGGAAAATTTCCTGAAAAGGATATGGTCCTGTAAGCGTGGTCGTGGTGGCCATTTGGTTGATGTTGTTTTTCATTATTAACGGCATACCTTCCTCTTTATTACGAAATAAACATGCTATAATTTATCTCAAAAATTGGCATTTTTCTTTGAATATCAAAATTACACCTCTTATTGAAACATCTCCTCTTATTATACCCTTTAGCTGAAACAATGTTTCAGGAGGGGGGGGGGGGGGGAGGTAAATTATGTTTGGAAATTAACGCATCAACTCCACTGTATATTTTTTATGTATCATGTGTTCATAAATTCTAGTATATATATTATGTATGTATCATATGAGTAAATTCTAATGTATAGATTTGGTATGTATCATGTGTACAAACTTCAATGTACATAAAATATGTAAGAATATCCTTTACTTTGATTCTTCTTGCTTATTTCCACTTGTAAGTGATACAAAAAAAAAACCCTAATACCAGTTTTTCCGCTATTCATAATGTATGAATTTATGTGGTAAGAACTTTAGAATTTAGTCAAGAAAATACAGTTCTAGCGTTTACAACAATGAAACCTTCCAGTTGGTTTCATTTGTTGTAAGGATACATCAATTAGAAGACGAGGTCAAGTTCATACCCAAAATAAATGGATCGTAGCACTAAGATCAGCAATCGAAATGCAATCGGATTGTGTAGCTAAACATAAGCAATTTACACTTTGCGGGAATAAAAAATTGTCATATAACTTAAGCACATCATACAGTAATTTGCGAAGAATTTCTAACATAATTGATTCAAAAACACTACAGCCACTATTAAATAAAAATAACATGGACTACGATTTGCCCATACCATTACTTGAAATCGAAAATTACTTCGGGTTGCCGTTCGTAGACTCAAATTTTCGTAAATGCGTTCATTTAAGTAAACACGATCATTTTGAGAGTTTATGAACTGCTCAATAGGGAAATTTTTCTCATCAGGGAAGATGTTGAAATGTTTGGAAATTCGCCACATTTGTGCAAGCGTAACAACTCCTTTGCTCTTTCGAGTCCAACTTTTTTTTTGCTATGGTGTCAGATCATGTGCCTTTTGGAACTTGTAAGGCTTTATCTTGAGCTCAGTTTAAAATATGCGTCGGATGCTTCGATGGATATTTTCAGTTCTTTGGCCATTTGCTTACCACTACGGCGTGGATTTCGTTCAAGTCGAGCCTTCACTTTCCAAACCATTTCAGGTGATGTTGTTGTTTTTGTCCACCACCATAGCGTTGTGCTCCTGTATCATTTTAACGATTTATGGTGCGATACACAAACATTTTATTCACTTTGAGATGCCTGAGCTCACAAATAATAGCTGGTTGTGATTTTCCTCTCAAATATAACGCAATAAAACTATTACGTTTGAATTTCATTTCGAATAACTTTTGTTCTACATATAAAACTTAGACGCAAATTTTTGAGAAGCTCTTAAACAATATAAACACCTGTCATTGCTATGAATTTGACATAGTCGGTAATATCGCGTTGGCAGATATACCGGTTTGAAGTTTGTAACACTTCAATCGCCTAAACCTGTACAATAGTATACACATTTTTAGATTTTTCAGATTTGTAGAAAACAGAACTAAAAACCAGAAAGAGTGTTGACTTCGGCCTGGCCGAAGTTCAATACCCTACACACGTTTACTTAAAAATTAGGCTTGGCAATGGTCTAATTTTTTCAATCTCAAATATCCTGTGATGACAGAGTATTCGTGCCAAGTTTGATGAAAATATCTCTATTAGTTCTCCTGTAATCGAGTTTTATTTAATTAATGGCCCAATTTAAAAAATGGGCGGACCACGCCCATTTTTTGTGATCTGTTTTAATCAGAGACAGTTCACTTCTGGACAAAATTTCAACCGTAAATTCGTTCTACAAGCTGAGAAATTGAGCTATAAGCATGGATTAATTTATATTTACTATAAAAAGTAGGCGTGGCAATGGTCGGATTTTGCCCATTTACAATACGAATGAGTTGCTGATGATAGACAACATTTGCGCCAAATTTGATTAAAATATCTCTATTCGTTCTCCTGTAATCGAGTTTTATTTAATTAGTGGGCGGACCACGCCCATTTTTGGTGATCTGTTTTGGCCAGAGACATTTGACTTCTGGACAAAATTTCAACCCCAAATTCGTTCTACAAGCTGATAAATTGAGCTATAAGCATGGATTAATTTATATTCAGTATAAAAAGTAGGCGTGGCAGTGGTCCGATTTTGCCCATTTTCAATACCGTTATGAGTTTCTAATGATAGACAATATTTGTGCCAAGTTTGATGAAGATATCTCTATACGTTCTCTTGTAATCGTAATTTCCACAGACAGACGAACATGGCTAAATCGACTCAGGAGGTCACGCTTATCAAGAACGCCTCCTTTAATGCGTTACAAACGGAAGCAGTAAGTGAATATACCCTCTCACTTCGTGTGTAGGGTATAAAAAATCGGTTAGACTGCCGAATTTAAAATTATCTAGCAGTCCTTTGTGGAATAAGATGATAATCGTCCTTATATGGGTTTTGTAATATATAGAAATCAAATACTGTGTAATTTTTTTCTTTAGAATGAGTGATGATGCGTTATTTTGTTTAAAAAAAGCATGCACTTGATGGTACGTTATTTTGAATTTTGGTTGTAACTGGGTTATTTCTAATAGCAGAATTCAAAATTTTGGACACATTATTTAATATCGTGAATAGAATCAATAAAAGAATCCATTTCGAATTTTTTTTATCATATTTTTTTTTGCATTTTTGGTGACAATATATTGTACACATATAATTTTCTTTTTCTATAATATGAAAACAAAAAGTAACTGCAATTAGGTGAATTTATAAAATAATATTCTTTGATAGGAAACAAATAACTAAACAAAACATTGGTGCTAAGATGTCGAATATAACTTTGAAACCTACATTAGATATACAGTTTTATTTCATTGCACCGCCAATCACCGAGTACGGCGACGAATTGGTTTGGTTTCAGTTTCCAAAATACTATAAGAAAAGATTCGATAAATCATGTGACAGTTATTTGAGATCGAACAGGCTTATTGACTTGGCTTTTACCCAACCATTAAGTCTTTCAGACCAACACCTACTAATAGAAGAACTAAGAGGAGATAAAAATTTTGCTTATCAAATCGATTTGACACCTGATAAGGTAATAAAATATTTATTTTAAAAATTATGAATGTAGTATGAAATAATTTTTTCAGTTGCCGCAGCTGGTGGAGAATAATCCCTTAGTTTCTATAGAAATACTTTTTAGACTTATGAAGTGGAATCGAAGTCGAAATCAAATAACAGAATATTTTAATATACTTGTTAATATGGATATAACATTACATTCAATGGAAGTTGTAAATAGGTAAAAACCATTTTTATAAAACTAATAATTATGTATCGAAAATATAAATTTCGTAGACTAACAACTTCTGTGGACTTACCAAGTGAATTTGTTCATTTATACATAAGCAATTGCATTACTACTTGTGAAACGGTTAAGGACAAATATATGCAATCTCGCTTAGTACGATTGGTTTGTGTATTTCTGCAATCCTTGATAAGAAACAAAATTATCAATGTAAAGGTAAAATTATTTTATATCGTAAATTTGTAATATATACTAATGATTATGCTTTCATATAGGATCTTTTTATTGAGGTTGAAGCTTTTTGCGTCGGCTTCAGTCGTATAAAAGAAGCTGTTGCCTTATACAGATTGCTGAAACATCTGGAAATAGGAGAAAATGGTCAAAATATGAACTTAAATAGTTCAACTGTTGTATCACAAGAAAATCATATCCATAGTACATCTATATTTAATAAAAAGCAAAATTTAAGATGAGTTACTTACCTATTACTCAACTGCGTTTTGAACATTACCTCTATAACGGAAGTTTTATTTTTATTAAATTTTTCCAGATTTCGAACAGTAACCATATATGTACATCTATATATATAAAATCCCTATGCGTTTCTGTTAGCAAAATATGTCCGGGACTTTTTTTTGGACTTCCACATCTTTAGAAACCTGAAATTTTTCACAGATGTTTCTGGGCATCTAATGTTGATGAGATTTTGCAAATTTTGCAAATTTCAAAAATCCAAACGGCTTCGCCATTTTTTTGCAAAAAATCCGATTGGGAGGAAATTTGTATTTTTTTTTTCTAGATTGTGCTGATTAATTTGTCAGATTTTATTATGAGAAATTTAATAATTTTTCATAATAGTTTCATTTCATTGACATTGTTTTGTGGTGTTGTGTTTAAAAAATGAATAATAAAAAATTAGTTAATGTTTCTGTGTCTCACTTTGTAAAACCGTCATTGACTTTAGCATCCATAAAAAAAATTCTTACAATGCTTTACTTAGATGGTGATCATATTAACACATTTCACGAGATCGTGGCTTCATGCACAGAGTTCAGGCCACAGAATGTGTTTTTCATTGGAGCCCTGGAATTTGTGAGTTCCGTAGTCGTACCCCACATCCAAATACTTAGTCACAACCCGACTTCAGTAAAAGAAATAACACATTAGATCTGCACATATTATGACGGCGAGGGAATTTACGTGTACGATAGTTTGAACCTACGGTTATTGTCACGTGAGCAGCAAGAATATCTGAACCGACTATTCCCCCATCAGCCGCCTGTTATTTATGAAAAGTTCAACAGCAACCCAACACAGTCGACTGTGGATTGTTTGCCATAGCATTTGCTACATCGATTGTGAACCACCGTGATCCAAAAAATGAGGTTTTCGACACTTCTAAAATGCGTTTACATCTACTTAATATTTATGCAACTTCCGAAGTACACTCATTTCCCTCTGCAAATTCGTCGACCACTGAACAGCAGCCCTACATTGTTCCTGTATCTGTAAGCAGCAGACAAAAGGGAAGACCACTTAAAAGAAAAGTTAAAGAGTCTGCCAAGCATAAAGCAGAAAATTTGGCTGTAGAGAGGGCGTTTAAAGGTCGTAGATATAAAAAATAAGTCAAGATCTAAAGCTAGGGAATATATGAAAGTCAAAAGGGCAGGTGAAAGTATTCTTGAAAGATCTCAAAGGCTGGAGAAAGATAAAGAAAGAAAAAAATTAAAGAGTAAACCTAAAAGTGCCGCGGAGAAATGTCAAAGGAACGAAAAGGATAAAGAAAGGAGGAAATTGGCGAGAGCTTCTGAGACAGCAGTTAAAAAATCGCAATTGTTATCAGAAGGGCAAGAAAACTATTGTGGACGCATGGATATTGAGTGCTCCTTCTGCGGTTCAAAGAACTTCCGGGGAGAAATGCCTGCAGATAAAAAATTCACAACCTGTTGCCAGAAAGGTAAAGTTAATTTAACAAAGCTGTCTTCCCGATCTTTTCCAACATTTCTTGAACATCTTATGTGCAACAAAGATGCGATTCAAAAAATTTCTTGAAAAACATTCGGTCGTACAACAGTGCGTTTTCGTTTGCTTCTATGGGCGCGCAAATTGAAGCACCTAGGGGCTATGGTCCGTACTGTTTTCGAATTCATGGTCAAATTTATCATAGAGCAACGACTCTGCATCCTGCCGTTGAAGAGCCACGGAAATACGCCCAACTTTATATTTTGGATTCCGAAGAGGCTACTCGGCAGAGATTAAAGATAGCACGGAACTCTGGGTGTAGAAAATCAATAATGGATCGCATTGGAAAATTTATGAATGAAAATAATGATCTAGCAAAGGCATATAAAATGTTATACGAAGTAGAAATGGAGTCAGAAGCTGAAGCTAGGCAGAAAGGCATTTCTTCACACAAGGTATCTATGGCTATAAAATTCGATCGATCTTCAGATCACCGAAGGTATAATATTCCTTGCTGTAACGAAGTTGCCATAGTGTTTCAGAATAAAGATGGCGAGCCACCATTTGAACGAGATCTTCTAATTAATCTTAGACCAGACGCCAACAACATTGCTACCACTAAAAGAATCAGTGTTCTTCATCCGAGCCTCGAGCCTATGATATATCCTTTAATTCTACCTTATGGAGAGGCGGGATGGCATACCAATATTCAAATGCAGGCTCTTCGAAACGCGTAACACAGATGGCGTATTTTGGGTATCGTCTTGCTATTCGCAATGAGTTCAATCCATACCTAAACGGAGGAAAATTAACTCAACAATATTTTGTGGACGCTTACGTGAAGATGGAGTCCAATAGATTAAAATGGATTCGGGAGCACCAAAAAGACCTCCATGCTGAGAGTTACCAGGGACTAATGGACCATTTTCAGTTAGAAGCAGCACAGAAATGTTTATATCCAGGAAAGCCCATTATCTTGCCATCGTCCTTTATTGGAAGTCCAAGAAATATGCAACAAAACTATCAGGATGCTATGTCCATTGTTCGCAGGTATGGGAAGCCCGACTTATTTATAACTGTTACGTGCAATCCAAAATGGAGAGAAATTATAGAAAATCTGCAGCCGCATCAGAGAGTAGAACATCGTCCTGATCTGGTGGTAAGAGTTTTTGATTTAAAATTAAAGAAATTGTTAGAGGACGTGTGTAGAAAGCATGTTCTTGGGAAAGTGATTGCTAAAGTCCACGTAATAGAGTTTCAAAAACGGGGATTACCACACGCGCACATACTAATAATACTCGCGGACGAGGATAAGCCCCGGAATCGAGAAGATATTGACAGAATAGTTTCGTCAGAAATCCCAGATCCGATACAATCTCCGCGTTTGTTTCATATAGTGACAAAGCACATGGTGCATGGACCATGTGGAGCAGACAACTTGAGATCGCCCTGTATGCAGGATGGCAAATGTATTAAAGAGTTTCCCAAGCCATTCCAGTCTGAAACACTTTGCAAAGTAAATGGATACCCCAGATACCAACGCAGAGATACAAATATGACTTACAAAATAGGTAATGTAAATATTGATAATCGTTGGATAGTACCATATAATTCGTACTTAAGTTTAAAGTTTAATTGCCACATCAATGTAGAAGTGTGCGCAACAGTTAAAAGTGTAAAATATTTATTCAAGTATGTGTATAAAGGATATGACTGCGCGAACATAGAAATTCGCGAATCTGGACAACACGGGAAACTGGTTCGAGATGAACTTAAGATGTACATGGTTAAGATGTACATGTTAGTGCACCGGAAGCTGCATGGCGCCTTTTTGCTAAGAGGATGCACGACCAAAGCCACAACATCGTCCGCCTAGCTGTACACTTACCAAACCATCAAACGATTTATTTCCAACGAGAATCAAGCGCAAATCTAACTTCGCTGTCATTAAATGACTCCAATCTCATGGCATGGTTTAAATTAAATGAAAGAAACGTCGCTGCGAGGCTGTGGACATCCCGGAGCAATTCACTTTCCAAAAACAGAATGGTTGGGTAGAGAGAAAAAGAGGCAGTGAGAGAGTCATAGGACGAATGTACACAGTGAGTGTATCGGAAGGTGAGCGATATCACCTAAGACTACTCCTATTACATGTGCCAGGAGCAACCAGTTTTGAAAACCTTAGAACTGTGCGTGGTGTCACATTCAAAACATTCAAAAAGGCATGCAAGGAGTTGGGTATCTTAGAAGACGATTCTATTTGGGAAGCTACACTGGCTGAGGCTGTAGATGTCAGCATGCCTAAGGCCCTCAGAGAATTGTTTACTTTAATCTGTGTTTTTGGGTGCCCATTTGAGCCGCAGAAATTGTGGGACAAGTTTCTTAACCACTTTACAGAAGACCTACCTGGAAGACACCCGAATCATTGTAGAACACACGCAGATTGTGAAGATCTAGCCCTACGCGATGTCCAAGAAATTCTTATTTTACATGGTAAAAATTGTACAGACTTCGGTCTTAAAACTCCACCTCAAGACTTGCCTCATGATGACGGAGTAGCACTTGATATAATGAAAGAAAGAGCAACAGGTCAAGATATGGTCGAAAGTTTAAATGATGAACAAAGTGTTGCTTTTAATAGAGTTATAGATGCAATATATACATCTACCAGATCATCAAAATGTTTCTTCTTGGATGGACCTGGGGGAAGTGGAAAAACCTACCTATACAAAACCCTCTTGAGCGTGGTGCGAGAAAAGGGCGATATAGCGTTACCTGTGGCCTCCACGGGAATTCCAGCCAACATTTTAAAAGGAGTTCGCACATACCATTCCCAATTCAAACTGCCAGTACCGCTGGTGGAGACGTCTACATCGAACATAAGGATGACCTCTTCCGATGCAGTCCAGCTAAGGAAATCAAAACTCATAATTTGGGATGAGTCAACTATGGCTCCAAGTTATGCACTTAATGCTGTTGATAGACTCTTGAAGAACATTATGCAAAACGATCATCCGTTCGGCGGTAAGGTCATTCTTCTTGGAGGAGATTTCCGACAATGTCTACCTGTGGTACCACACGCCCATAGAGCTGCCATAGTACAAACAAGCATAAAATATAGTAGATACTGGCAAGAATTCAAAATCTTGAAGTTGCATACCAATATCAGGTCAGTAGATATTCAATATAGTGATTGGCTTTTAAAACTAGGGGACGGAAACCTCAGTCATAATTTAGGGGATGATATAATTGAGCTCCCAGCTAATCTCATCACTGATGATTCAATTGTGACTACTACATTTGGAACTAAACTGATTGCCAGCGATATTTTAAACTACTCGAGTACAGTCATCCTTTGCCCCCATAACGAAGATACTACTAGAATCAATGAAGATGTTCTTAATCTCTTGGTTGGTGAAGCCACAACCTATCTCAGCATCGATTCTGTCGATTCTGATGACAAATCTGAAAGGGACATGTATCCTATCGAATTTTTAAATAGTTTAACTCCCTCTGGAATGCCAGCCCACAAACTGAACTTGAAGATAGGGGCAATAATTATGCTACTTAGGAATTTAAACACGAAGAAAGGCCTTTGTAATGGCACCCGCCTTGTAGTCACAAGATTGTCAAAAAATTTAGTCATCTGCAATTTTCTAACAGGATCTTTTCAAGGATGTACAGCATTTATTACAAGGATAGATTTAAGCCCTCCAGACCCTAATATACCTTTCGTACTTCGTCGAAGACAATTTCCCATTAAACTTGCCTTTTCAATAACCATCAACAAATCGCAAGGCCAAACGCTGGATAAAGTTGGTGTGTACTTGCCCAAGCCAGTATTTAGTCATGGACAACTTTATGTTGCTTTTTCAAGGGTTCGTCGTTCAACAGATATCAAGGTGAAGGTGAACACTGATACTCTGCAAGGCCGGCTATTAAAAAAATCAAAGAATATTTTCGCAAAAAATGTTGTTTTTAAAGAAATATTCTCAAACAATATTTGAATCAAATACAAATAATCGACATTAATTGCGATTAATTATTTACTTTTGATGCTCAAAAGCTTATTTATTATACATCTCACCTTCTCCAAATAAACAAATAAATAAACCAAAAAAGTGTAAGGTGAGAAAGTCCAAAGGACTTCGCTATTTTTTTTACGAATTAATAAAAAATAATAACTTCCTGGCGAAGACAGGCTTATATACTAGTTATCATATAGCAAGTGTGGACAAAGTGCGGCTCTTTGGAGGATTAGTTGTTGTTAAGACTCTCGATAAATTTCAACATAAGAAGAGCAAAATAATTAAAATATTGTTAATGTATGCACGTCGTGATACATATATAGAAGTACGAAATAATAATGTTTATAACTAAGATAAAAATAAATATAAAATTAATCTACTATATAAAAATGAAATGGCCATGTATGTCCCGCCACCACTTGACCGATTTGACTGATTGTTATTTTGTTATGTTCGTAATTGTCAGGACAAGGTTTGTATGAAAGAAAATTTTGCAAAACTCTATCGGAAAAGTCGAAAATTTGTATTTTTAATTAGTATGAAACTAAAACTTAAGTAAAAAAATATTAGAAAAAAAGCAGAGTACATCAGTTGTTTGCTGTCATATCAAAGTTTAGAAAAATAAAAATGAAAAAAAATATATGAGATTAAAATATGACAATAAAATATGACAATTTTTGATATACACTTGCGTTCATTTAAATAGCAACAGTAAAAAAGATAAACATTATTTGGATTTTCAAATCAAACTAGTAAAAATTAGTCAAAATAAAATTTTTTTGGATATTTACTTTATTCTTTATTATCTGCAACAAAAATTATACAAAAAAATTAAGCGTTATTTTTATTTATTTTTTTATCTGAAACTATCAAAAAACAATGAAAATAAATAGTTCATTTGAATAACAACAATAGTTCGTTTTTCATATTTTTGATCGATTGTGTTGCGATAAATAGCAATCTTTTTTACTGTTGCTATTTAAATGAACGGAAGTGTATATATACAATAATAATAATAATCTATCTTTCTTGCATACATAGTATATTGAAAAAGTTGATCATAATTATTATCAGTGATCAGTGCGTGATAATTTTGTGTTTTTGTTTACTGTGGTCATATAAGTTCGTGATAATTTAATATTTTGCTTTTGGGTTTGCGGTTTGCCTTTTAAAATGCCACCAGTTAGACGGTCGACATACGCGTAACTCAGCTCGAACAAGTAACCATCGTGTGAATGAGAAAGATAAAGAACGCAGACACCGTTGTGGAAGGAAATCGTGCAAGAATTTCGCAAGGGTGATCGATTATGGCTCCGGTACAACGTATTCAATCAAGTTCGACTCGATCAGTACAAGCTAACGCTCGAAATAATTTTGAACGTCGACAAAAATGACAGCCAGCCGACACAATCGTTAACGAACGTTTGGCGTTCAGGTACGATCCAACAGTCGATTACGCAGCGGATATGGCCAACTTCGGTACAATGAGCACTGTTTGTCAATATTGCAATGCTTTGAG
Source organism: Myopa tessellatipennis (assembly GCA_943737955.2). Taxonomy (NCBI): domain Eukaryota; kingdom Metazoa; phylum Arthropoda; class Insecta; order Diptera; family Conopidae; genus Myopa; species Myopa tessellatipennis. Next base: position 19,964,115 of record OX031315.1, read on the forward strand.
GTTCCGACAGGAACCACCAGGAATATGTTGTGCGATCGGAAACGTAAAATTGACACCGCCACCAGAGCCATTGACATCATTGCTTTCTGGCGAAGATACTTGATCGAAGCATTTCGTGGACAACATACAAAAATACAACAGTTTCTTCCAAATGACTTCATTTGGGGCGAATATTATCAAAACACGAGGCTTTAACCCTACGCTTAAGGTAAATTCTTTTTCGAATGCAAATATTACATATTTACGAAAGAGCTTCAACGAAGGAAAACATTACACAAACTCAAGAAATTGTGTTTGATTTTATAGATTCAAGGACAAATTCACCATCGTGCAGGAGAATTGTTACCCGCCGTGAAAGTTGATCACAAATTTCTTCAAATTTATTTCCTTGGAAATTCTGATGATGAAATTAATCGGCGTTGTGAGTTGCATTGTATTTAATTTAATAAAGTCATGATCGTATTAAAATTTTTCAATTCAGATATTATTAAATTTGGGCGAGACGAAGTTTGTCGGGTCGGCTAGCAATAATTATAAAATTAGTGTTGTTCGGGCCCTAGGTCAATTGAAAAAGTTATTTCGTATTCTATATAAAACAACTAATCTTGTTGTATTTATTTAAAAAAACAAAACAACAAATTTATTTTTGACTCAAACTGGCAGATCGGAAAGCTATTTCGAAACTTACCAAAGTTTCTCATCAGCGAACTTTGTTGATGTGTTTTCTTGTATGCAACTGTCGCTATATGTCTACTCTTGTATTGCATACAAGAAAACATACAGTTTGAGTAAAAAATAAATTTAATGCATTTAAATGCATAATGTGGGGAAAAAGGATCGCCATGTGGAGGAAAAGGATAATCAATTAAAACGGAGTTGACTTTTATTTTAGCAAGTCATGCTGTATTAGTTTGGCCACCAGGCCTTGCTTTGTTTGGCTTTAAGCGAGCCACGCTATGTTTTTAAGATTTGGCCACAAGGCCGAACTTATTATTTGGTTTATCAAGCGAACCCCGCTATATCATGATATATGGCCACAAGACCGTACTTACTTTAAGCAAGAAAAGAGTGTCTGCTTCTGGTGCTGGACTAGTTCATTGATTTGCAATTTATTTAGGTCATTAATTGTGTTTAATAACCTTTCTTTGAACGAGTTTACGGATTGGTTTCTTTGTATGTATGTCGTCAGTTTTGTGTGGATTTGTGGTATCGTCTCGTTTGTTTTATAACGTTCTTTAAGTAAGTTTTTTAGGGAATCATAATCGGTTGGTTCTGTGCAACCGCAGAGTGCCGTTTTAACTTTTTCTGATAGTTTTATGTATTATATCAGCTCTATTAGCTGTTTCTTACCGTCTGGGTCTAGATTTCTATATATTATTTCAATTATTTTTAGAAAACTGTCTATCTCTTTGTATGCTCCCGTGAATTGAGGTATGGCCTTCATGGCCGTTTCTATGTTAAAGGTTGCCATTTTGTTTGTTAAGTTTGAGTCTTGGTCTTTTTTAATTGAACTGTCTTCTCTGTCTTTTAATTTTCCCTCTAATATTGTTTTTACCTTTAAGTATATCTTTTGGAATTCTGTTTTAATTGGGAGATATTCTACCGAATTGTTGTCTTCGTTTAACAGTTCTTCAAAATTTGACTTTAATCGCTCTAATGCTTCTAATTTCTGTTGCAGTGTACCGACTGTGTACTGCCTATTTGGAGATTTTCTTAAATTCGCTAGTTCTTTCTCAAGTTCTGACAGTAACTCATTCATTAGAGAAATGTTTTTTGTTCCAACTTTGTCTTAAAATTTTAGTTGCTTAAAATCTTAAATTTTACATTTAGACTTTCGATCTTAAATTTTACATGGAGTCAAATTTTATTTGGTTTTAATTTTCGTTAAATCATTTAATTTTCATTTTTACTTATATTAGTTTAAACTGTACTTATAATGTGTTTATTTTTGTTTATATAATTCTTATGGTAAGTAATTATTGAAAAAATTATTGTTAGAGCTATTAAGATTATAATTGTTGTTGTTATATATTCCGGGACTGCCGGTAGGTGTAGTTGATGGATCGTAGTGGTCACCTGGTTGACCCAGCTTTCTACGTTTCCCATCGTTGCCTCTTTTGAATTTTATCGCTTGCCGCCTTTATTTTTATTATTTTGATCCGGTTTAGGAATAGCACTTTTTGTTGCTTTGATGTGCAGAGGTTGGCTAGTCTGTGTAGTTCAGCTATCTCTCTGCGTTCTCGGACGCATCTACCAGCTCTGCTTTTCCTCTTTGGAGGTGGTGTGTCTGGGGTGGTGAATGCTCTGTGTCGCTGCCGTTTCCTGTACTCCTCAATTGTTATTGGCTTTGGTCCAGTTCCTTTTACTTCTGGTTTTCCCATCCAGCGAAGATTTCATCTATGGATTGCTGAGTCATCTATCAGTGTCGAAATTGTCAGAATATTACAGGTGTCGAAAATAGCAGAAGATTGCAGGTGTCGAAATTGGCAGGATCGCCATGAGGGGAAAAAGGATCGCCATGTGGAGGAAAAGGATAATCAATTAAAACGGAGTTGACTTTTATTTTAGCGAGTCACGCTGTATTAGTTTGGCCACCAGGCCTTGCTTTGTTTGGCTTTAAGCGAGCCACGCTATGTTTTTAAGATTTGGCCACAAGGCCGAACTTATTATTTGGTTTATCAAGCGAACCCCGCTATATCATGATATATAGCCACAAGGCCGTACTTACTTTAAGCAAGAAAAGAGTGTCTGCTTCTGGTGCTGGATTTACAATTAATTAATTTATTCTGGCTTTCGCCGTCTTTTTATACATTATTTCTTACATTCTAAACTATTACAATATTATGTTTATATTGCTTACTCATACTTAATTTAAACGAAAGTGTCATGCTTTCTTTCTTACGCTAAGTTGCTTTGTTTTCATTGGCCGATATTCGATTTTAAGTGTTGAGTGCAATGAGTGACTTTAGTGCAGTGTCAGCTTCAAGTTCACTCAATGGACTCTACTGTTGGCGAAGTGAACCAGTGGTTGGTTACACTACAATAAATTTAAAATGTATATATGTACATATGTATAAAACATATGTACATATGTATAAAACAAAATAACGTTTTCAATTGACCTAGGGCCCGAACACTAATTTTATAACCCAATTAAGGTCGAATAATATGCAAAATAATTATTAAAAACCAAACAATAATAATTTAAATTTATACACGCTTACTTATATTATGTGGGACAAATTATTAGTCCACTCACTTTTAGATAAAAAATAGCAACAATAAATATTAAGAATTACATAATAATTAAATTAAGGAATTTTTATATTAAATTAGAATAAGAACTAAAACGTTCAAGTTAAGTAATTACACATTAGTAAAGTACATATTACACCAGTAAAAAATATCTACACTGAGGCTAGCATGCAAGAAATAACGATGTACACCCACAAGACCAGCACCAGCCACGCCGCTCAGGGGCCGGTTTTTCCAAAAAAACCAAGGCCAAGCCAAAAAAAAACAGCACTTTTTATTTTCACTAAAATAAACACATTTTTTCAACTTTTCCCAGATTTATATATCCATATCTCTGTCAATATTTCAGATATTAAGTTCCGGTTTTTTTTATTAAATTCTTGGATATATTCGTTGTCAAATATTGTTACAATTGAGTAAAACTGTGGTATACAGTGACACATATTCGTATAAACGCACTCTGAATTTTCATTTTCTACCTTCTCTCTCTTTTATCAATGCATTACTCAAAAAAAAATTCCAACTCATATTGTTTACTAAACTAATAGAAATTGGTATTGAGTGCAAAAAACTATTTTCGTTGTTGTTGTTATATATAAATCATTGAAGTTTAAATATTTTACTAAAAACAAGTACATATTCGTTTAAACGCACCTGAACAAGGAGGTCGAAAACATATTAGTGGTTTAAAGAAATAAGTATTTGCTTGCATTGCTAAGTTTTCTTTAATTTAAATGTAAAATTATTTTTTTAACGATATGTTTTTAAGATTTTATCAAAATGCCAAAGGGAAAATACCTCAATGACACAGAGAAAGTCGAAATCAACCTGTACCATAAAGAGGGTTATTCAAATCGGGATATTGGGCGGAGAATTGAAAGATCAGAAGCACTTATGCGCTCTTTTTTAAAAAACGATGAAAATTATGGTGTAAAAAAACCCACGAAAGGCAATCGAAAACTGAGTATTCGCCAAATAAATCAGATTAGAAAGGAAGCCACCACCAAGTTTTTTTAACTCAACTCAAATAAAAGAAAAATTAGATCATCCAGTGACAACGAGGCACATTGCACACATTTTACGTAACTCAGATAATGTTAAATGGAAAAAACCGGAGAGCAAGCCTGTGTTGAAGCCGCATCACAAAAAAGCGCGCCTAGACTTCGCCCAAAAACACATGCAGTGGTCAACTGAGTGGACCAATGTTGTGTTTTCCGACGAATAGAAATTCAACTTAGATGGCCCAGACTCTTACAGTTGTTATTGGCATGATTTGCGTAACAAAAACGTACGTATGTCAAAAAGAACCTTTGGTGTTGGCAGCGTTATGGTGTGGGCGGCATTCTCATCGAGAGGTAAAGCAAATATTTGCTTTGTGCCGCCCAAAATGAATTCAAAAATATACACGGAATTGTTGGATGATGCTCTCATTTCATTTATGGATGATAAAATGGATGAAGACAGCATTTTTCAACAGGATAACGCTGCCATTCACGTTTCTAAAGAGTCATTGAAATGGTTTGAAGAGCACAACATCCCACTTATGAAATGGCCTGCATGCAGTCCCGATTTGAATCCGGTGGAGAGCCTTTGGGGGTGCATGTCACAAAAAATCAATGGACGAAAAGCCCGAGGACACCTTTACAAAACTGTGCTAGAGCTCAAGTTGGCCATTAAGGAAGCTTGGAAAGATTTGGATCGTCAGTTGCTCCAAAATTTAGTGAAGTCGATGCCAAATCGTATTTTTGAAGCCATAAATAAAAATGGTGGACCAATTAATTATTGAATGTTAAATAAATATGTTCCTATTGAAAATTAAGTTGATGCGTTTAAACGAATATGTACTCCTTTTTAGTAAAATATTTAAACTTCAATGACTTATATATAACAACAACGAGTGCATAGTTTATTGCGCTCAATACCAATTTCTATTAGTTTAGTAAACAATATGAGTTGGAATTTGTTTTGAGTAATGCATTGATAAAAGAGAGAGAATGCAACAAAATGAAAATTAAGAGTGCGTTTATACGAATATGTGTCACTGTAGTTATTACGCAACAAGAATTCCAGAAATGCTCCAAATTTGGTTAAATTTCGTCGTATTTTGGAGCAGGACATTCGGTTTGCCCCGCCGTGCGCTAGAGCCTATTATATGAGTCAAAGTCACACTACAAACGTTTTTAACATGTTTTCCGTTATTTTTTTTTTGTTAGTGTTATACTTTCCTTTCAAATTATATGTATATTTGCACTAATTAGGTTTTTTTAATTATCAGGTAATTAGCTCTTATTACATATGTACTGTAAATGTACCTGTCCTAATATTTTTTACCTGTAAAATGGAAAATTTTGGCACATAAAAATTTTTCATAAATGGGTAACAGGTAAGTATTACATGTGCATAGGTAAAAAATAATATAATGGTTTTGAATCCGTGACGGAAAGAGTATTTAAAGAGTTGCGTTCATCGAGTCTCCATATTCTTGGCAAAAACATGGCTAAGTTCACATATAAAAATTTGGCAGATATTTACTTCTTACGAAAAGACGACGAAGATGATACTTCGCATATTCTAAGTGATCCTTTTTTTGACTCATGCGATGAAGAAGAGACATATAAAAAGAAAATATCTAACTTTTTATCGCATTTAAAAAAACGTTACACAGATGTGAATCGAAATAAGGAAAAACTGTACCAACGCAACATAGAATGGATGAAAACTGAGCTCGTTTTTGAAGAAGAAACCATGACTGATAATGGCAGCGAAAGAAAGGGTAGACCAAGGAAATCGATGGACGAATGCAGTGAACGATCTAGTAGGCGTAAACTTGGCGACATCAATAACGAAATATCTCATGAGAATATACAAAATGCATTCCTTCATCAAGTAGGTCCATCAAGAAATAAAAAGGACAAGATAGAAGTAATTGCGAAAATAATGAAAGCGAGCCCCAGATGCGTTAAAAGGGTACTGAGCAGTGTTCCAACTCCGACTGATGAGTTGGTTTTTACTCCTGAGGAAGCATTTGCACTATTTTTGGATTTGAAATTAACAAAACACCAATACAAAGAATTACGCAAACGAACTAATGCAAAGAAATGCAACGTGTTTCCAAGTTATGACGAGATAATTTCAATTAACACGGAGTGCCTACCCTCAAAAAAAGCAATTGAAATTACTGCAAGTACAGCAAAGGTGAAATTACAAGAAATGGAACATACTGCGAACAGATTATTGCTTTCATTGGAAGAGACTTATGTGAAAAGTCTTGGCGATTGCAACCTTAACCTCCTTTGTAAGTGGGGATGTGACGGATCATCTGGCCAGAAGCAGTATAAACAATTTAATGCAGATAATTCAACAGACACCAATTTGTTCATGATATCATTCGTTCCTTTGCGATTAAGGAGGAATAGCACTGAGCCTGAATCGACAAATATGTACCGATTGATATATGGAAGAATGGGGCACCTTCATCGACAAAATATTGTAGACCAATTAAATTTGCATTCAAAAAGGAGACTAAACATATGATAACCGAAGAAGTTAATAAAATTAGGAGGCAAATTGATGAACTTCAGCCGCTGCTATTTGAGTATCATGGCCATTTTATTGAAATAGATTTCAAACTTCTGCTGACCATGATTGATGGAAAAGTCGGACAAGCCTTAACTGATCCTAAGGCATCCTCTAGCTGTATTATATGCCATCAAACCGCGAAGAATCCAACAAAAAACCGGAATAAAATATTCCAAGCGAGTCAAAAGATATGGATTTTTGACCGCTAAGTTGAAAAACCGGCCACTGTGCGCCGTCATAGAGCGAGAACAAACCACAACAGGGCGACGAAACAGCTCCCAACCATCGAATGGGAAGATTACCTGTACCAAGAGATTATCTTACGAGCTTAGCGATAGCAACCAGCCCAAAGCAACAATAAACTTCAGTTGCCAAGAAGGTACAACAACAATGGAAACATTTAAAGAGGTCCAACAGCAGCAAGACCCTGAAACTGACAAACCGACTTACACATTACGTCAGTAGCTTTGAAGCCGCAACCACCACAACATACCTATAAAGTAGTCTCGTGAAGAAAGGTAGCCAATAATCAGCAGCAGCAACAGCAAATTTTAGTAAATCATGATGATAGCGGGCGGCGACATATGCCACTTACGGCATCTCTGCATTAAAATCTGCGAATGGATTGCCTGGTGTATTTGTTTCTAATCTACATTCAAGCGAAAATCGCCACGTGTTATCGCGAGACAGCATAACCAAGACGCGGTGATGAATCGCCGATTAGACGTACTACTAATGAATCAACTTCTGCCTTCGATCCACTTAAAATTTATTGTTGTAAAATGTGTGTTCATATTAGAGAGCTCCACAAGATGTCTTGAATTGCTAAAGGCACCATGTCACAGTATTGCATTGCAGTGCACTGTCGTGAACAAATGAACGATTTGATACGAACGCTTCAAGGCAACTACCCGAACAAGCCGTGACTGCCTTGCCGTCTACCTGCTTCGAACAAGACATTGTGTTCCTTTGCTTTTCTGTGAAGGCAATATAGCTTGAAGTGTAAGCAGAAAAGGCAATAGTGCCTTGAGGAAGGCAACAAGACATTGAAAATAGCAATACTGCTATGATGTCGGCAACGATGCGCAATGATATGAACCTATCTCATTCTTTTGCATGAGTCTTCGTTTGAGTTTAGCGCGATTCGTTGCCTTACATTGCCATGCGTTATCTATTGTCATAGCAATTGTCATGCATTGCCTTGCTTTGCCTTTTCGTTCAAAAAAGCAACGAATGGCAATGAATACTATTGCCTTTGTTGTGCTTTGTTATCAGCACGCTTTCGGCAGTCAATGTCTTGATTCGAAAGCAAAATAAGCAAGCAGTGCAAGGCTTGAAATTTTTGTTGTGTCTTGATGAGCGTTTCAAGACATCTTGTGCAGCTCTCTAGTTCATATGTAAATTCGTCAACGCACGTACAAAGACATGCCACAAATTGATACCTTAATGATTTATTAGGTTATTAAGTATGAAAAAAACGATTTTCATAAGAGCTGAGTTTGAGAGTTGATATCTATGACACCTGACTATAACGGTTTTTATGTTTACTGTTTCAAACTCATAGTGCAAATCGTAGTCCCTTTTTGAATCTTCTGATATAGAGTAGCTTTCATAAGACAATGGAAAGGTAAAAAATTCGGGTAATTTGCGAATGAGTTTCGTTGCGGAACCATCAGGAGCTCGAATCATCAATGAAGTGTTTGGGGAAGGTGTAGCTAATCATCGCACCTTACGTCGCTGGTTTAATAAGTTTCGTTCTGATGATTTTAGCCTTGAAATGAACCACGTGGAAGACCGGCGAGTAAGTTGGTTAATAATAACCTGAAAGCTGTAGTGGAAGCAGATGCATCTCAAACTACGCGTGAACTAGCAGCAGGGTTTAACCAAAGACAATATAATACAAAGATGTCTCACTCTTATACAAAACAACCGAGCAGCTAAAATTGAATTGGGATTTTCGGAAAATCCCATCTGAAGCTTTGGGAGAGTAAAATTAACATATTGTGAGAGCGAGAGATCAGGTTGAGAGAGTAAGAGATCAAGTTGTGAGAGTAAGAGCTGCAACTTGCAAGAAAGTGAGCACAAAAGAGACCGCGTTTGCTACAAATGAGTGTAAAGAATCAATGCAGTTGCCATCAGAATGTAGAACATCTTATTTTAATTATAACAAAGGGTGGTGACATAACAAACTTTCAGAGGCCCTATATCAGTACTTGGCCCTACAAGTACAAGTACAAACAATAAAAAAATCAAATCTTCAAATATTAAATGACATTTATTCATGATTCAGTATTTGAAGTTTTGATTTTTTTTATTGTTTGTTTTTAAAATTCGACCAAGAACAATGCTTACGGAGTAATATGGTTATCAAACGATCTAAAACACTAACAGCCTTATTTATAAACGCTGCGCTATATTTTAAGGCTGCGTAACCTTAAACACCTCTTAAACAAGAAAACGTTATTTATAAACAAATTTTTATTTTACGCAACGTTGTTTAAAGGCTGTGTAATTTAAACACAAAAATTTGCGTTTAAAGCCTGCGTAAAGTGGCATATCAAAATTCAAATAATTTTTGTGTTCAAATAAAATCTTTCAAAAAAAAACTTCAAATCGCGTTATATCTTTTCAAATGAAATTCAAAAACGTCAAACATATCAAAAAAAGTAATAGAGAACGCCTTTTTGTAATAGTTTTAGTGGATTTCTGAACCTTTTTATCCACAAACCTTGTTTATTTGACACACACATAAAATTCAATTATAAATAAAAATTTAAGCAACGTTGTGTAACTCCTTACGCAAGTGTGTAATTAAACAATTGTTTAACAACTGTTTAACGAAATCTAATAAATAAGGCTGCTTATGTATATATCTCTGTGAGAATAACATTCACTACTTTCCTCAAACGAATGCGCATTTGGACTTTGGTTTTTACAGTGAATACATTGTTGTATTATATAATTCTTTATTTTTTTATATTTTTGCGTTCTTAAGAATATTTTCAAAGAGTTTAATATGTATTTTACATACTTAAAAAAAATGTTTGATAGTGCACACAAATTTCCAAAATCAGATTGCAACCGATAATTTTTTTTATGAATAAAAATTTCAGATGAGTAATTTAATATTTCATCATCAGCTAAAACATCAGTAAAAATAAAAGCACAAAAAAATCTGTTTCAAACTCTAAAAATTTATTTTACAAAAACAAACATTCGCTTCTCTCTCGCACCGCTTGTTTTCACTGTGTTTTGAGCGCGAATTATATATTTATGTACCCATGCAAGAGGCGAGAGAGAATGTGCGTCGCATCTCAACAACATTGAAAGCTCTTTCTCTAAAGCACAAAAGCTATCAGATCAGAACAAAATTTTTTTGAAATTTTTCAACGTACCGAGTGAGACATCTTTGTATTATATTGTCTTTGGTTTAACGTTTCTATTCCAACAATTTTGGATCGCTTAAAACAAATTGGTAAGGTCAAAAGGCTGAATCAATGGGTTCCGTATGAGTTAAACGAGCGCTAAAAACTAAATCGTTTCGAAGCGTGCATTTATTTACTGTCACGATATAAAATCGAACGTTTTATATACTGTATTGTAACGATTGATGAAAAATGGATCTTATTCGACAGTCGAAAACGTTCGGCACAATGGTTGAATAAAAAAGAGGTTCCAAAACCGCCCTAAACCAAACATTCATCAGAAAACGCTTATGGTGTCTGTTTGGTGGTCCAGCGCCAGAATTATCCATTACAGCTTTATGGAACCTGGTTGATCCATAACAGCAGATGTCTACTGCAATCAGTTGGACGTGATCATGAGAGAGCTTTCCATTAAACAGCCTAGATTGGTCAATAGAGACTCCCTCTTACAAGACATCGCGCGACCACATGTCGAACAACGCTACTCAAATTACAGGAGCTAGGCTTGGAAACTCTCTGTCACCCACCGTATTCACCAGACCTTGCAGCAACGAACTACTACTTATTCCAAGCACTGGACCAGTTCTTACAAGGAAAATCCTTGAGTTCTCAAGAAGCTGTGAAAGATGCCTTTTCGGACTTCACTGCCTCTCGTCCGCAGACTTCTTCGCTGCGTGCATACAAAAATTAAAGGCGCATACTTTGATTAATGATATTGTTCCTTATTGGAGATAAGAAAAATTGGACTTTCGTTTCAAAATTGGACATTTCATACTTAATGACCTAATATTTCACATTCAATACGTACAAGTCTAACCAACAAAGATTTAGAGCAGTGATGCGTTTAGTTCTATTGATGCTATTGCCTGCCATTGCCAGCCATTGCCTGCTATTGCCAGCAACTGTATGTGGTGCTCGACTTACTGATAGAAAAACATGTTGAACTTCATGAAATAAATATGTCCTATTAATATTCCAATCCTACATTTATAAATATGTTATGAAAAGATGCAGAATGAAGTGGTTAACAATGCAGTTACCCTTGGAACACAAACTCTATTGTCGCCTAGACCCGAGGCAAGTACACACATGACACGTAAAACAACTCCTCAACTGAAAATTTATAATCACAAACTTATTCAAATCGCAAAAAGTTTAAGTAATTTCTCCCGCAAGCAAATCCGTCAAGTAGAGCATGCTACCAACATTGGCCAAAGCTGCAACGATCATCAACAGATACATATGAACGGCGGGCTTTAACTTTTATAGTTTTTACTTTTTAAAGCTTTCTAAAAGTTTCGTTTGGTTGTCTCTTTCTTTATTTTTCCTGTCGTTAAAGAAAGGATTTATTTACTAAAGCTTGGAAATAAATAAAAAGTTTTCTATCGCAACATTTGGTTGCACTTTTATTTACATAAATAAATCGTTTTGTTACATATGGTATACATACGTATAAATAAATATGTAATACAACAATAATACAATAAATATGTATATACAACAAGTCATATACTATGTATCTGGAGAATAAATATGAAAAATTAATTACTTAAATAGAAAGAAATCATAAAGGAAATAAATCACAAGTTGCGTCTCAAGTTTTTAAACAGTATTGTTAAAAAGATTATGTTTTTAAAATTTGATTATATGCTATATACAATATAATCATTCTATAAGTAATACTCCTGCTGTTGTGTAAAATTGTTGGTAAAAATTCTTCGTATTCAATTTCCGACATTAAGTTTTCAAAAATCCCAGGCTTTTTCGGAACTAATTTTTAGCGAAATTCTTAAATCCCGGAATCCTAGTACATATTATATAATACCTATTACTTTATATAATAATAAGTAATGATGTAATGAAATATGTAATGATTTCAGAATAATTATTTGTGTTGCTATCAAATTTATCTTTTTATATACATATATTATGTGATGGCTTTTTTAATTACCAACAAACGATTCAGAAATTTGAAAGTGTGAAACTATATTGTATATTGTTTATATATATTTATATGCAAGTAAATCTTTTATAAAATTTATAAGAACAAAATCTTTTTTTATGAACAAACAAAACACTTCTCTTTTAGCAAATAAATGGCGATCACAAATTTTTGATGTGAAAAGGGCGTCAAAAAATGTCTATAAATATTTTCATATCAATTGGTATTAATACTTATTCATTAATGGATAATGAAGTATTTATTGACGACTTTGAATAATTTATTATATTTTCTTTATTTTTTTTAAACTATCTTAATCGACAAACAAGTTAAAATATTACTTTAAAGAATAGTTCAGAAAATAAATATTTACAAGCTGATATTTGTAGCCTTATGGTCTTTTATAATGAGTAGCTTCTTGCTCAAAGCTCTTGCTCTTGAACGCATTCAAAGTGCGGGCAAACTGCATTTTTCACTAGAACAGATCAGACATGGAATAAACAATGTGTTTTAGTTGTCACTTTCTTCGAACTTGAGCAAATATCAAAATGGATTTGATATTTCCCCTACAGGTAAGTACGGCTAATCGCTTACATATGATCCCATTAGTTAGATATGGATTTTGACAGTTCAAAAGTACGGCTAACTGATCCTTCAGGGTTATGTTCGAATCACAAAACCATGTCTGATGCGTCAACGACACGCACGAATTGTTAAAAAGCTTAGAAAATTAACAATACATTTTATACACCCAAAATATTCTTGTGCAAAGCGAACAAGTGAAATGGATGACTACGAATACGAAATGGATGATGATTTATTACAACAATACGAAATAATGTCATTATGTATAAGTATATACATGTGTATTATAAAATATAAAATACACAAAAATTATTATTACAAATGTGAATTCCGAACGTAAATAGACCAAAACAAGAAGCACTGCTGTAACAACGACAGAAAAGATTTTCGCCGCAGACCGGTTATTCCAGAATCCCGCTACCGAGGAAAGCTATTGATAATTATGTATTTCATATTGTTTTATGTAAAGTTTATGCAATTTAACTATTTAAACTTTCTTGGAACTATTGTCGCTGTAAAAAACACAGTTTTGATTAAAAAACCGCGCATTTATGATGGAAAGTAAACTGTATTCGGTACAAGTTAGTAAGTAAATCATTTTATTAAATTAATATAAATGTGTAGCGTGAAATAGCCAAGGAATTTATAACGTATATTTCGGTTTGTTTGTTTTATTCTTACTTTATTTGGAACTATTCCTGTTTTCCAATATTAGCTTATATTTAATTTTTATTGCAAAATTTCTTAACTAAACTATCTCATAATTTGTGATTGGATGTAAGCCATGTAAGACCTTCGTACAATCCGTCTCCAGTCGTTGCGCAGGAGGGTTGTACATACCAGTTACGATCTCTAATTCTGGTCAAACCCAATTTCTCCTGGATTTCATGAGGTTTCATTGCTGAAATATGATTTTTTTTTATTGAGATTTATATAATCAATTTCATTATTAATAAAGATAAATATCTAAAATTTATATTTATTTGTAGATATAAATATAAAAAATGATAACTTTTACAAGAATAATTATAACTGAGATACGTTGCAGTTTACCTGCATAAATGAAACCAGTAAGAATTTATGAACCCGGCTTTCCGGGGTAAAATTTAAAGAAAAACACACTATAAATTCGAAAAGAACTATATAGTAATAGTGCCTTTCACATATAGAAGTAGTAATTCATTGGAAGTTTTTTTTCGGTTATGAATCGCATATACTAATATGATGGCGTAGGGCCCATGTCAGACTAAGCCTCTTGAGGCCACCTCAGCAAAAGGTAATAAAGTTGCTCGAAGTTCACAACAGAAAAAATTATTCGCTTTCATTTTAACGAAAGCATTATGCGGAGTGGTTTTGTCAGCATAATATTCGTTTCGCTTAAACCACTCCAACAAGACCAACAACCACTTGTTCATACTAATTTTTGGTCCACTCAATCAACGATTGATAAACGACATTTGTTAGTAAAAAATTAACGATCATTGACGCTTGTTTAAAATGTGGCCAAGATCTTGTATGTAATCGCTAATTTTTCACCACAGCTTATAAAAAAAATTTGATAGTGTTAAAAAACAGGAATTAATTGACATTGTTTTTTTCATTTAAGTTGAATTATGAATATTGAAACATACAGTAGACGTTCGCAAATTAGAACCGCTTTGTTTTTGAGGCAATTCTAGTTTCTGAATTATTCTAATTTCTGGACGTTTTTTTTCATATAAAAAATAAAAAATTGAGTACATTTACTTCCAAAAACTCAAATAAAACACTTTTAAATGTTTTTTAATTCAATATTATTTGATAAAAACAAGAAAACAAAACGTAACAATTCAGTCCAATACATTAAATGTATTTTTTTAAATTAAAGATATGAATATAAGAAAAACACGCTCAGAAATTAGAATAAATTCGAATTTCAGAGCGTTTAATGTATTGCAAACACTGATTCTAATTTCTGGAAGTTCGAATTAATAAAGGCTCTAATTTGTGAGCGACTACTGTATTTACTTTTACTAAGGGGGCTAACCCATTTTTTACCAGCGTTCGATTATTCGAACAGCAAATTTGGGGTTTTTCTGAAATTTTTTCTGGATACACTTAAAGGCAGGTTTTTAGTTGCTTGGTAATTTGTGATATTGTGGAGTGTTAGCTATTCAAAAATATTTTTTTGTTCATACTGTGACCTTGCATTGTAGCGCAATAAACATTTTAATTACCTACTATTTTTTAGCTATTTATGAGAAGTGCAAAAAACACAGTAAATGATCGAAAGTACAAAAAGTAAATTGATCCCCCTCCCCCTCCCTCCCATACGATTTTTTTCTTGTCTCGACCCAACCTACACGCCCTGATCTTCTGTCCGCTCTTATGCGAAACACCCTGTATATACATTTTTTGGCAGTAAAAAAAACTGCCAAATAGTTACCAGTATTCGATTAATCGAAAAAAAAAAGATTTTAAAAAAGAAATTCATAAAATTTTTTTAACTTCAGATTTGTGTTTATTGACCACGATTTACTATAGAATACTGAATTTAATCAAAAAATAAAACAAAAAAAGTCCTGGTAAAAAATGGGTTAATGCGAGGGGAAGCGATAATATAGCCTCTCCCCTAGCAAGCGTTATCCTCACCTTCCCGTGGTTCCCCCTGTTTCCTACAGACGAGGCTCTGGCGACCGACTAGGGAGCGGTATATTTCTCTAACTTTCTACCTCCGACTTTACTCTCTTCCGACGATCTACTAGGCAGAGGACCCAGGCTTAAAAATAGCTCAGTCGCGAATGGGGCGTATCGAATACATTACGGCCTTTTATACTATCTAGCCTTACCTGTGCACACGGACCTGTATGCAGGCGGACCCTCCCCATGTCCGATACTCGTGGGAACATTCATGGACAAAAACTTTTTAAAAAACTAGGATGTAAGGGAGACGAAACGGACGGTTACGGATGGTGACGGCTCAACCGAAACAACCCAAACCGACCGTCGAGAGCGAAATGGCGTCACATACAGTGACAAGCATCGAGCTCCACTTCTGCAATGGAATCATCCAATGAAGACGATTGCAGCACTCGGCTTGTGGATCTAGTCCAGAGCGCGACAGACGAGAGTGAGTCACTGACTCTCTCACAGTTCAGCCAAGCTACGATGATCGAGAAGCCAAGGCTGCTCTATTGGAGGATGCCCCCTTAGCAGCACTCGACAGACTGTAACTTGAACCAAGGAGGAGAAAGCCCGAAGGGCCTACAAGCGTGCAAAGAATTTTCTTCGAGAAGAAGGTAGCAAAGTTCCAAAGGACTGCTGCTGCCTCCGCCGGAAAGTAGGAGGGGAGTAAAGAACTTTCCAAGCCCTTCCCGCAGGTGGCCGCTAAGCCAAATCACGGCGCCAAGAGGGACCTGGATGAGAAGCCAACGACCTCCCGTGGGTCACAGGTGACTCGCAGGACCAGGTTAAGAGGACAGCCGCGGCTCCCAAAACCGAACCGAACCCAATTCTCCCTGCCAGTAGAGCGGAGAAAAGGAACAGGTCGACGGAGGAGAGCCCGAGAAATGACCCTAAAAAGGTGAGAAGGTCAGCCAGCTTCAAGGCAAGCCTTTCTTGCCTACAAATAGCCATAGTGGATAGATCGGATGGGAAGATCACACCGTCGAACTGGCTAACGTGGAAGCGAAGCTGCTGGCTGAAATGTCGAAATCCGAACGGAAGGAGGAGAAGGTGGAGTTTGAGGGGGCTGGATGGCAAACAGGAGCCAAGGTCATCAGTTGCGGCAATAAGAAGGCTTTGGACTTCTTGTCGTCAGCGATTTCAAACCTTGGCGAAATGTGGCCGAAGGCCAAGCTCGAAATCCTGCCGCGCCTTCCCTTAAGGGCAGCGGTAGTGGTGTGGATCCCACCCCCAGTCCCGGAATCGGTAGCCACCGTGCTCGGCTTAATTGGGAAGCAGAACCCGTCCTTAGGGGCACAGGATTGGGAGATTCTCTCTTACAATGTCCCTAAGAATCGTGGAAGAAACTACTGGTTTGCGGTTAACCAGCAATCCCTGGAGGCCATTCAGAGGCAGAAGGGAGCCATCCGATTTGGCTTCGGATCTGTAAAGGTCCGCGTGCCGAACGATGGAGACGGCGGAGGATTGCAGCCGAATGAATATGTTGCAGGTAAACCTACACCATTGTAAGGCGGCCTCGGTCGACCTCCTCCTCACCCTGACAAAGGATGATATTGACGTGGGCTTTGGTCGAAGAACCCTCGTTGAGTGGCGGGAAGGTTGTAGGACTAAAATCGCGCCAATACAAAATCTTCGAACCTGTAGCAACATCGAAGCTAACGGCTACCTGTATATTGGTAAACATAATATTAATGCTTTTCTTCTTCCATCCTATAGCTCCCCTGATCTAGCCACTATAGTATGTGAGTCGAGTTAGGAACGTTCACTCCTACTCTCGTCCGTTTACTTCCCGTACGAGGCAGAGGACCCACCGTCGCATCAAGTCCGTGCGCTAGCAGGATTAGCCAATCTTGTTTGTCTGGTTTCAAGACGAGGCTTATGGGGGAGAACAACAAAAGCCAGTTTCGCTTCCTGTCGAGGGCACTCAGCAGTGCCTTCACCAGCTCCTGTCCAATAAGTTGTCCACGCAAGAGCAACAACCCAGAATGATGGACTGCGGAGATGGCGGCGATAAGAAGAGCTAAAGATATAGACTGGGTTCTGTACAGGACGGGGTTCAGGCTTTACAAGAATAGAATTAGGAAAGTTAATCTTACCGCTGCTCAACGAAATTTTTAAAGGATGCCTTAGTTATAAGTATGTCCCGAGGGAATGGAGGGAAGTGAGGGTCGTTTTCGTACCTCCGCTGACGACTACAGACCCATCTCCCTTTCGTCATTCATGCTGCAGACGCGAGAGAGGTTGGTGTATCTGCACATCAGAAACAGGACCACACATAGACTGTGCCAGTCCAAACATCCCTACATGAAAGGCAAAGCGGTTGAGAGCGCACTGCATCAGCTGCTGTCCACGATAGAGAAATTTTTTTGGAAACAGGGAGTACACTCTGGGTGCCTTTATTAGGATTATTTTCTGGCTAAACCTAACCGTTAAAATTGAAAAATTAAAGTTTTTTATTCATTAGTTTTGAATAATTAATTAAATTTAATTTTACTCGCGTTTTTTATGTTCTAAACCCTACACGTGTTGATTGGGGTAACTCCTAGGTGAAGAACCAAGCAACCATTGGTTCCTAACCCTGGTTTATTTCATCCACAGTCATCACTTTTTGCCCTACGTAAAAGCTACATACTCTAGAAAACTATACTAAGATGGCTGTTTTGTACGTCATTTGTCTCGGTTCGAAAAAGAAAAAATGAAAAAAATGTGTCCTTAAATAGCCTGCCTATCCTGTCTAATCACATATTATTATAAAGATAAATAATAATAATATAAACACTAAGAAAACCACAAAAATGAAAAATCAAAAAACAAAACAAAAATGAAAAAACATTATCACAAAAAACACAAAAACAAACAAAAACCGAAAAGCAAGCAAAAAATTGTTATAGAGATGTCAATACACTCCCATAACAATTATAAGTAGGCCTTTTTGCCTAAAACTATTTTAGAGGCAACGCCCATAAACGTTTTTCGTCCCTCGCCTGAAGGGGACTCATCAGTGGGCTTTTTTATATATATAAGTGCTTGCACACACAGCTGGTCTGTGTGCAATCACCCATATATACATAGAAAAATGGCCAAAATTGGCTAGAGGAGAAAAATTAATTATTTAAATTGCCTCAAGAGGCGACAAACATTAATAAATAATATATTAAATAACAACTATTAATTAATAAATTAATTAACAATTGTTAGATAATAATAATATAATATAATATATAATAGTATAATATAAAATATATGAGAAAGTTCAAAAATTAAAAAAACGCACTTACCATTCTTCAGGAATACAGCGACCACACGCGACGAGAGTTGAACACATACTGATGTGTTCACCTCAATTGCACACTTCAATTAGCAGGAGTGATGCAATTTTCGAATGTAGGGATGGGTCGATGTCAACCCATAAATGGCAAGCCTGCGGGAGGGAGTGAGCAATTAAGGGGATAGGGGAGGGATAAGGGAAGGGGGAGGGGGGAATTAAGGGAGAAGGGGAAGGAGAACATTTTTTTAATTAGAATTAAAATTAAATAAATAATTATAAAATTAATAATAATAATTTCACGATTTTAAAATAAAATAAACCAAATTAAAATAAATTTGTAACTAAACAATGTTAATAAGCCTTAGAGGGACCCCATTGGATCTACCCAGCAGTCCCCTTACCGTGACTATAGTCCGGGTGAATCCTGGTGCCATAAAAATCTAGCCCTACGGTTGCGGTTAATTCTTTTGATTTATTATTTTTTAATGAAATACAAATAATGTTAGTATATTATATCGGTTAATTAGTTTTTTATACTTTTGCAATAACCTAACTAGGGGACGGGGCGTCTTAGATAGGCTCAGAAGTGGAATTGGCGAATGGTCTAAAACTCCTCTAGATGCTACTCATATTCATCGAATAATGAGAAGTATGTTAGATGGAATCCTGGGACCGACACCCGCTCCCTCTAAACTAATCCAATGACCAGACCTAGCGTTAATTACGTTTAAAAAAATTCCAAATTAACTTTTTAACCTATCTTATGTTTATGTACTTATTTGTACATATAGATCTTTTCTAATGCCTTAGGGGTGATGTGATGGATCTTAAGTAAATCCAGATTAAGTTAGGAGGAGGTCAAAAACCCTCAATAATCGGAACTCAGATTCATCGAATCTTGAAGTCACGGGTTAATGAGAGACTCTAAGGACCGCCCCCTTTACCACGGATACATCAGATTCACATGAGCTAGTCCTGCGATATTACTCTTTCCGGAGTTCATTCATGACTCGGTTATGTGACGGAGTATGTCCAAACAGCTGGCTCGTGTGTCTAGCATGGAACAGTTGTCGACACCTATTTGTCAGTAAACCATCTGATGTATCCGGGGTAAAGGGGGCGGTCCTTAGAATCTCTCATTAACCCGTGACTTCAAGATTCGATGAATCTAAGTTCCGATTATTGAGGGTTTTTGACCTCCTCCTAATCTGGATTTACTTAAGATCCATCCCATCACCCCTATGGCATTAGAAAAGATATATATGTACAAAAAAGTACATAAACATAAGATAGGCTAAAAAGTTAATTTGGAATTTTTTTAAACGTAATTAACGCTAGGTCTGGTCATTGGATTAGTTTAGAGGAAGCGGGTGTCGGTCCCAGGATTCCATCTAACATACTTCTCATTATTCGATGAATATGAGTAGCATCTAGAGGAGTTTTAGACCATTCGCCAATTCCACTTCTGAGCCTATCTAAGACGCCCCGTCCCCTAGTTAGGTTATTGCAAAAGTATAAAAAACTAATTAACCTATATAATATAATATACTAACATCATTTGTATTTCATTAAAAATAATAAATCAGAAGAATTAACCGCAACCACAGGGTTAGAGTGTAGATGGCTCTTGGATACTACTCGAACATAGTCACGAAAAAGGGGATTGCCGGGTAGGTCCATAGAGCCCCTCTAAGGTTTATTACGTTGTTTAAAATTAAAAAATTTACAATTTAATTCATTATTTTTATAATTATTATCTTTAATTTTAAAAAAATTTTCTCCTTCCCCTTCTCCCTTAATCCCCCACCTTCCCCCTTCCCTATTCCATTAATTTTTCATACCCCTCCCCCACTGAATTGCCGTTGTTCCGGTTGACATCGACCCATCCCAAAATTCTAAAATTCGAAAATTGCATCACCCATGCTATTGGAGTATGCAATTGAGGTGAACACATCAGCTAGTATGTGTTCAACTCTCGTCGCGTGTGGTCGCTGTCATCCTGAGGAATGGTAAGTGCTTTTTGATTTTTTCCCATATATTATTATGTATTATATTATTATGTATTATATTATTATATATTATATTATTGTATATTATATTATTATATATTATATTATTATATATTATATTATTATATATTATATTATTATATATTATATTATTATATATTATATTATTATATATTATATTATATTACTATATATTATATTATATTATTATTATCTAACAATTGTCAATTAAATTATTAATTGATAGTTGTTATTTAATATATTATTTATTAATATTCGTCGCCTCTTGAGGCAATTTAAATAATCAATTCTCCTTTTTTAGCCATTCTTGGCCAATTTTGTAGATATGTATATGGGTGATTGCACACATACTAGTTGTGTGTGTAGGCACTTATATATAAAAAATAAGCCCACTGATGAGTCCCTTTCAGGCGAGGGACGAAAAACGTTTATGGGCGTTGCCTGTAAAGTAGTTTTAGGCAAAAAGGCCTACTTATAATTGTTATGGGAGTGTATTGACATCTCTATAACAATTTTTTGCTTGCTTTTCGGTTTTTGTTTGTTTTTGTGTTTTTTGTGACAATGTTTTTCATTTTTGTTTTGTTTTTTGATTTTTCATTTTTGTGGTTTTCTTAGTGTTTATATGTCTATTTTATTATTATTTATCTTTATAATAATATGTGATTAGGCAGGATAGGCAGGCTATTCAAGAAGACATTTTTCTTTTTCGAACCGAGACAAATGACGTACGAAACAGCCATCTTAGTATAGTTTTCTAGTGTATGTAGCTTTTACGTAGGGCAAAAAGTGATGACTGTGGATGAAATAAACCAGGGTTAGGAACCAATGGTTGCTTGGTTCTTCACCTAGGAGTTACCCCAATCAACACGTGTAGGGTTTAGAACATAAAAAACGCGAGTAAAATTAAATTTAATTTATTATTTAACTAATGAATAAAAAACTTTAATTTTTCAATTTTAACGGTTAGGTTTAGCCAGAAAAAAAATCCTAACAGACAAGAATGGTCTCGGTTCGAACGCAGCTAAGACCGAACTTGTCCTCTTCACTAGGAAATACAAGATCCCTGACTTTAGGAGGCCCACCAGAACGGCCAATGCTTGCCTCTGTCCGGCCATGTGAATTATCTCGGCATAATCCTGGATAGCAAACTATCCTGGAAACTTAATGTGGTTGAGAGATCGAAAAAGGGATTAAATGCCTTCTACGCCTGCGAAAAGGCCATCGAAGGGAGATGGGGCCCATCTTCGTACATCGTTCATTGGATGTACACTACAATTGTACGCCCGATTCTCTCCTACGGAGGCCTAGTGTTGTGGTAGGCGCTGCAGCAATCTTAAAACCCTAACAGGGGTACAAAGATGTGCACTGTAGGCAAAAGCCTGCACAGGCTCAGAGAGCTCAACCACGGCAACGAGGCCCAGCTCGGACATGCCAGCGTGCTTCACAAGCTTAGGCTGCTAAACTCTGGTCACGGGTTGAACCTGTCTGCTCCAACGGAGCACATTCTACATTCTCCCGAGAGTTGAGTTTGAAGGCAGATCCTCGGTACTCCTACCAAGTAAGGACGACTGTATTGTTATCTTGACGGACGGATCAAAGACCGAGGAAGGTAATGGAGCTGATTTCTACTCCAGCGCACTGCAAGTTGAGCGCCAATACAGACTGCCTGATTACTGTAGCATGTTTCAAGCGGAGGTGTTTGCGATCGAGCGGGCGGCAAAGTTTGTCCTGGAGGAACGGATATCGAACACCGATATAGACTTCTTCGTGGACAGTCAGGCCCCCCTACTTGCGCTGGACTCCATGGTGGTAAAATCAAGGGTTGTTTCGAAATGCAGAGGGAAGCTAAGGGAACTTAAGGGGACTCACAATGTTAGACTCTGCTGGTTCCCAGGCCACTCTAATATAAAGGGCAATGAACAGGCGGATCGTTTGGCAAGGATGGGCTCTCAACAAGTTCCGCAGAAGCTGATGCCTCAGTTGGTATACCGATTTCGTCCCAGGCTAAAGAAATTGAAGACCTTGCAATGAACGCAGCCAATCGTGCTTGGATAAGCAGGGCAGATTGTACTACGACCCCGTCTCTATGACCAAGAATTAACCTGAGAAACTCGAGGACACTCTTCTCCTTACCAAGGGGGCAGCTGAGATTCGCAGTTGGAGTGATCACGGGTCATTGGCCAATAGGTTTCTAGATGGAAGCCTGGGGTTGTAATTGATCACTGCAGGTGCTGTAATGACATAGACGAGGAGGAGACTATAACCCATTTGCTCTGCCAGTGCCCCGCCCTATCACGAAGCCGCCTCCAGATGATGGGGGGTTGGATTCCTGGATAATCTGTCGGAGCTGGCAGAGCGATCGTTTTCTAGCCTTCTAAAGTTTATGAAGAGCGCTGGCCTGGCTTTTACACGGCCTCTACCCGACCTATACAGGGAGGCTGCAGGGGCTGGAGACCCGGCGCCCTGATAAAGAGTTCCCACCTGCAGATATATGGGAAATCACAATGGGCTGATTGGCCTAGGTGTTGGTAATCCCCCCGAGGGATTACAAGCCCTACCTACTATTTACTAGCTACAGACCACCAGCTCAGGAGCAACGGCTTCCAACGGCTCACAACAGCTCAGGAGCAATGTATATATTATATGGCTAATATATTCATATATGCAATAACTACCTTAATTATCCAACCATTTAAGGGGTTCAACTAAACAAATCAACCAACCATTTTAATATCTGATCGTTAATTAGATATCTGTCGCCAATATCTTAATTTTTCATGCGCTGCTATCTTTGTTATTTTTGTTCTTATATATAACCACAGAATAAATAGTATACAGAAGTTGCATCTCGTACAAAGCAAATTTTGTTCTAGGGTTCCAATATTGGCACCCTATTAAACAGAGAGTAATCGTGCAATCGTTTTTCTCTCGGCTATTCACATATACACGACAGCACTCGTCGTTTTTTCACACCGACATTAGGGATCGTTCTTATAAAGAGCAGTCAGTCGATGTACAGACTTCAAGGAGTGCGCATCGTACCATGCTGTTTTATGAATGCACCCTGCAAAATGTTTAATAAGGAATGTGAGAATCACTTTTTGTTTTTTGAAAATAATTTGGGCGAAACACAATGTCTGATTTGTTGATCAATATGGACTACAATAACATTCCCATTAATGTTTATGGTTATTTTTCGTTTTTTTTTATTGGTGCGCCGCCCGTGCTTTCATCTTTTCAGTGTACCTCAGAAAGAGATTTCTTTCGCAAAACAAGCTCTCTCGAAGCTTCACACGTTGTTTGATCTTCCCTCAGCTGTTCTGCCCTTACCATAAGTTGGAGTTAATAAAAAAGAAGTGCTTGGGTTTGAATCAGTACGAAAAGAATAATATGATTGTGCTCATGAATGAAATAGCGATTAGAAGGGAATTGCGATACAATTCCAAACTAGATTTATTAGATGGGTTTGAGGAATTTTGTGTATACTGACAGTAAAATTTTCTTTCGAAATGAAATACCGTCGCTGTTGTACTAAAGTGTCGGCAATATTTCAATTTTCTCTCTAGTAATTTTTTACTAGAGCACTACAATTAACCGGTAACTCCTGTTGATGCTGCGCATAGCTATGCAATGTAAAATATGAAAGTTTCAAGGGAATACAGAAAGGGAAAAAATACAGAAATCTAAAGCTTGAAACAAAATTTTGTCAACACAACGTGAATTCACGACGCAGTCTAGCAAAAGAGATGTACGCACACATAAACGTTTTATGCTTGCTCTCTCGTTGCTTCTCTTTGTTCGTGATTGCTTCTCTCTGTTCACGTTTGCTCTCTCGTTGTTTGATCTCCCCTCAGTTGTTCCGACCGCACAATAAAGTGAAAAGGTATCGCAGGCCGAGATGCAACTTCTGTATACTATTTATTCTGTGATATAACCTTTTTAACAAATAGCGTTCATAAAGAAGAATTTCTAAAACTTCATATGGACCCTGGTATTTTCCAGATCCTCCATTTTGTTTATTCATGATTACAACTTTGCCAACAATTTTAAAATATACTTCAATTTCTTAGCAAAAAAATCTCGTGCATTCGTTTTCTTTTCTCCTTTAATTTTTTATTAGCTTTCGACTCAATATTAAAACCAATATCCAATGGAGTGTCAGCTATACCTTTGAGTGTTATGTTGTATCTGGTTCCTCCATTTTTCAAAAATTTTCTTCGGCGGAAGTCGTTTTCTAAAGCCAAACATAACTGAATTTGGTGTGAAGCCTATTGCCGAACTCACTGTTTTATTAATAACGGCCTCAATCTGTGGTAAAACCATAATCTATTTGTCTTCTTTTTCATTTGTTAAAGTACTTCTCATAAAGTAAAAAAGAGTTTTCATTACACTCTCAACCTGATCATTACCCCTTGGCATATCTATTACTATGAGATGGAATTAAATATCTTCCGATTCTAAACACTCTCGAAATCTCAAAGATGTCAGGTATAATTTTTTTAGGTTCTCCAATTTTGATGAATATGTCTTGCAGGGCAAATATGGATTTGTGAGTAGTCTTGCTTTTAACAGGATAGAAACCACAATATTTCGAAAATGCATCAATAAACTACTAATAGCGCACTACAGTCATTTGGCACCACATTTGGGCAGTGGCAGCGCATGGTCAATGTACCAAATTTCCAATGGTTTGTTTGCGTTATCTCCCATTTGATAGAGACCAACCTTGGAGCCCGTATGTGATTTATCTTCAGTACAAGCTCTACAATTTGTTAAGTATAGTCACTATATTGTTTACTTGTACTCGTTTCGTTATCTTTTCCTTCGTATTCATTTGCCCATGTTGGATTGTTTTCGAAGAGCTCAGAGGGCACACGTTTGTTCTATTCAGCAGTCAATCACTGGCAGCAGTGTCAATGTTTCGTATTCTGAGCTGGCAGCTAGCCGCTGTTTATTTTCTCTTACATGATGCTGCCTTGGTATGCTTACGTATGTCTGCCTAGGCTTAGGTACAGATTCTGGGAGTCACAGCGAAGACGATGTCGGTGTTTTGTTTTGTTTGTCGAAATTGACATTTTGTAATGTTTTTGTAATCGAGAAAAGCACAAAAGAGAGTCACCGACATCGTCTTCGCCGTGACTTCCAGCATCTGTCCCGTAATCGATCTTTTTCTCTCTCAGCTTTCGTGTATCTCACTGCATCACCAAGTGAGATACACCTTGTCTTCGACTCTACGCTCTCGTCTTCACTGGCTTACTACTAAAGTCTTATCATGCATGTAAATACTTAACTGTGGTACCTAAATAAGTGCGTCTTGCGTTGCGTTTATCACTGCGCCTTAGAAACGACGTTGCGTTGTGTGTTTCTTATTTCATCCACTTCCATAAGACTGCGTGTTCCAATTTCATTTTGACAGAAACGCAACGCACGACTCACTTATTTAGGTACCACAGTAAGTTATTTCTTATATTAATGCCAGTATGCTATTGTGGATTGTTTAAGGTTGGTTTACACGATAGTGGACTTAATACTCGCTTATACAAATTAATAATTCATTCATAATAAAAACATAAATTAACAATTAATTCATAAAATAAAGTAAAAGTAAATCAACTTAGATATTATTTATTGGGTTGGCTAATAAGTTCGTAGCGTTTTATTATTTCTTTTATCCTAGAACGATTTGTTTGCTTTTTGGAATATTGTTTATATGCATTCGAAAGAGCTCATTGTGTTCTACAAAACTGCGTTCATCGTTTTTGGAATAAGTTCATTTTGTATTAAGTTTCAAGCATCTTGGGCATTGCGGATAGGATCGCTGAGAAGATTACTCCCAAAAATGGTTGCAGAAGGCGTTGCGAAAATTGCAATAATTTTACACATACATAGACTTAGGGAGCATTTTTTACGTTAATAATTTTATGTAAAAAAAATTTAAAGAAAATAAAGCAGTTTTTATTTTTCGGAATATTCTATCCAAAAGCATTTAAAAGGGGAAGAAGGGAAGGGTGTGAGGGGATGTGGTAAAGGCGGCCCATCAAAGTCGGGCAACGAGCAAGTTAGTTATATATTTCTTGTAATTTTCTAAAAACGAACAAATTAAATTTTCTCAGAAATTACAAAGCATCCTCAACACAGTATTTAAAAGTATAAGTACTTCATCATGATTTGATGATTGCTTGAACACACACAATTTACAAAATCTTCTAAAACGTAAGATAATAGATAATTGGATAACATAGGATAGCAAATTGCAACAAAAAATAATAATAATAATACACATAAATATTACAATAGCATGATTTATTCTTATTCTGATCTTTGAAAGCTGAAAACATATTTACAAAACAAAAAACAGGGTCTTGGATGGAATGCAACGATATGCAAATATGGAATGCAAACCATAGCTGTACTTTGTACGACTTACTTGCGAGATAACGTCAATTGTCTTGAATATGAGAATCTTTTTTAACCAGCTAGAATAAACATTCAGTCCCATGATGTGCTGATCATCTATGGTTATTGTCAAGGCTAGTAAATTTCAAAGAGTATGGGGTATATTAGACATGTAGTATAACTGTATAGTATACATTATTAACAAAGAAACATTAACTCAGCGTTATCTACAAGAAGCCCAAATAGGCCAGTGATATTATATTCTATCTATACAGGGATTTGATCATATACTTAGTTCAACTATATATCCATCTATTCAGTTGGAAAAAAAGTGCTGTCATATTTTAAAGAAAACATTTGAATAAATTTTAATCAATAATATAATGTCCAAGTATTGTCCAATGTATTTGCAACCACTCGTTATCTTTTCTTATCTCTTTCAGGCAACTTGTCGATCTACCTAGAGTAGAGGTCCTCATCCTTGGGTCCTTGTACCCATATATTCCATATACCATATAAATATTCATGAACTGCTTTGGAGACAGCTTCGAAAGAAGCATATTCTTTCCCCGTCAGATAATTCTGAAACGATCGGAATAGATAGTAATGACTAAGAACTTCTCATCCAAACTCATTCAATTTTAGTTGCGTCACCTTTGCAGTGTGTCAGATAATTATGAAGCGATTGGAATAGCTAGTAATGACTAAAAACTTCTCATCCAAACTCATTCAATTTTTCTTGCGTCACCTTTGCAGCATGTGGTTTTTCATTATTCTGATGGAACACAATTCCTTTTCTGTTCGCTAATACTGGGTGCTTTTCTTTAGCAGCTGCAAGCTATTAATCAAGCTGGTTATGGTAAGTGTTCGCATTGATGGTTTGCCCTACGTCTACGTTGCGTCTAATAAGGGGATATGAACAGATTCTCACACGATCCTATAAATTTGTTAAGCCAAATTGTACAGGACCCAAATGCTTCAAGACAAATTCAAGATGTTTGATGCGGCGTCCCTCAGCTGTTGAATGGTGAATGCTAAATAATCTCATGAATGAAATGCTGACTCAAAGTGATAGCATGATAGGAATAGGATTAATATTACTAATTACAATCTTAATATATAAAAACATTGGTGCGTATATACGTTTGACTATCACGGCTGAACCACTGAAGCTATCCACCTTATATTCACATCATATGTCCGTGTGCTGTGTATATTTTTTGTTTGTGTTAGACCCCTAGGACCCATAGGTGGCGGTGGGGGTGGTAACATTTACGAAAATATATTTTTTCCTGTATAGTATATTATTTTCATATCAACGAATTTCATTTAGTAGTTTAGTAGTTTCATTTAGTTTCATTTAGTTCAAATATAATAATATAGTTTGGTATAATCACAAAAAACTTCCGACAGGTGGCGGATTAATTTTCTATCTAAACTCTGACTCTGAATTTTCTATCTAAATACATTGCATTAGTCGTTCTGCATTAAATCCTTTATAACACTTTAACGTAGTCAACACAGTCATTTAAACACAAGCGGAGGTTTGAGTTGTTCTTTTAAAGCATTGTCGCCGCTGTACCTGCTGCCGATAAGGGCTACGGTCGAGTTATTGATATAATATTGATTTTATAGGATGCGTGTGCTGAGTGACCATTCAAGCAAATATTCTTTACTTCGCACTAAATCGCCATTTTTATGCACGCCAAATATCAAATATTACAGCCCACCAAATTATCTATAATGCAAAATTATATTAAACTAAAAAAATTATATTAAATAAAACATCCATATATCGATATTAATATTACTAGTGTATACGCCTTTCTTCGCCAGGAAGTTATTTATTTATTTCGTAAAAAAAATTGCGAAGCCTTTTGGACTTTCTCACCTTACTACTGAGAAATTACACTATTATGAAACATTATTAATTTTTTAAATTATTAAATTTTAAAAATATTAATATTAATAATATATTATTAATATATATTAATATTATTAAATATTATGAAACATTATTAATTTTTTAAATTATTAAATTTTAAAAATATTAATATTAATAATATATTATTAATATATATTAATATTATTAAATATTATGAAAAATTATTAATTTTTTAAATTATTAAATTTATTATTATATATTGTCTTTCGTGTTACAGATAACATTTTGGATAATTCTGGTACACTTTTACCCATTTATACATTGCAATAAACCAACTGAATCACTTTAAAACATAACCTTTTGTCTGGCATTTTAAGAAAACGTTATGTTGAAAGAAAGAACCACCACAAAACACGATTTTTCAACTTTTTGTATTCGCAAAGCAACAATGAAAAAGTAATTAACATACCAACAGGAAAAAAATTCAAATCAATGCCTAAATAATGGTAAAAGCAGCGCATATTAAATCAACAAAAGAGTTGTGAAAAGAGTTTCTTGACAGTTGAGAAACTGAGTAATCATGATTTTTGTTGCATATTTCGTAGATTGTGCATTAAATTTGGGTTTTTCTTTCATTAAACTGTTGTAAGTACTACACCTTAAGGTAATTGATAAACGAAAATTCTATAAAGAACCAAAAAGTAGTATTGTTTTGCTAAACAAATTGAAAAATGGAATTTATTTTCAATGTGAAAACTGATTCTTGACAGATTGTATATAGATATTAGACCGGTCCTTATTTATATGGACAAATTTATTTTCTCGAATATATGTTACGGCAAGCGCTAAAAATATTCGTTTTAGTCTCACAAAGCATAAAAAAAAATTTGACAACGATTGGATAATTTTTAGCCGTGCCCCAAGCACCTTTTTGTTTTTATTATGAGAAATAAGGCAAAAAAAAATATATTTTTTTATTTTATTTGCATTTATTTGAAAAGTAAGAATAAACTGAAATATTTTTATTAATTACATACTCATAGTAACATTAATATTATTTTAATTTAATAGTGAAGTCTTTTTAAAAGTGGGATAATTCATGTTATATTCTTTAACCAATTGAAAAAGGAATTGTTTCTCCTCTTCATTGTGGGTTAATTTATTATTATAATCTGTAATGAATTTGGCGCCTCTTTCAGCTGCATCATTTACTACAGATAAGTTTTTACAAATTTGTGATCCCTGAGCGTAGTCAAATCTTTCATTCCAATCCGACGGATCGACTTGCAAAAATTCTTTTGAAATTTCTAAGCGATCAAAGAACGCGTGTGTATTGGAATTTACAAAATCGCTTAAATCTTTTTGCGCAAATGTGTCGATATTTGTTGGATTAGTTATTATTCGCTTGCATTTTTCTGTATTTGCTTTAACATTAATTGGCTGAACCATTTTTTTTTTAATTGCAACACTTACATTAGGATCGAAGAATGAAAGACCGACTGCTTCTTCCGACAAATACCACAAATGATTGCTTATTTTTTGTAGCAAAGCAAGAGCTATATCCCTTTCAGGATCGTTTCGTCGTCAATGTCAATCATACCTGTTTTACAACAATAATTCTGATTTGCTTAAAAGATATAATTCTTAATTGTATACCTCTTTGAGTATGTTGTTCATATAACTCTTTTCGTTCATCTTCTTTTATTCGACGCTGGTTTTCTTGTTCTTTCTGGACTGCCTTTCGCTTTTCTTTCTGCATGACAATTCTATCCGTTCCTAGCATACAACCTGGTCTTCCTTTTTCTCGTTGCTTTTTTAAGAACTCTTTGTCTTCTTGTATTTTAATTAATTCTATCGCGTTTGCGTGTGCGATATCGAATAAATCATGTAATTTATCTTGAAATTCAGTTTCTTTCCTGTTTTGACATTCTGTTTTTCGACCATGATGCTTTGTAATATCTCTCCACTCGTTGTATAATTTTTCCAGCTTCTCAATGCAGTGTTTTTCATGGTGTGTTGGAATTCGTGCTTTTTGCCAAAACGTACTAACCTCAGCAACAACTAATTTAGAACTTTCTCCTAAATTTAAACCAACTATTCTTAAATTATAAAATAAAACTTGTAGCACTTGTTTTCTTCCTGGTAATTTAGCTCCAGTAATTTGGTGGTCAATTACGCCAATTAACATAATATCATCATCCGATCGAAATCTTTTGGTTGTCATCGCTTTGGATTTTTAATTTTAAAATTTATTTGTTCAATTTTTTAAAGGTAATCTTTTGGACAATATTCTTTTATTTGAAATTTTTTTGTTTGAACTTCACGATTTCACTAAATTCGTCGATCTCCACGTGTGAAAGTTGCAATACAAAATGATTTATTTATGCGAATTTTCGTCAGACGTACACAACAACAACACAGTACTGGGCCGCCACAAAAAAGAGAGAGTGTGTGTCACATTTGCCAAACGCACACACACACATTTCAATAAGTACTTACCAACAGGGCTGCCAGATACATTTCAAGAAAAACCGGGGAAAAACATTTCAATGTTGGCGGGGGCACGGCTAAAAATTGTCCAATCAAGCTCAAATTTTTTTTGTGTATTTTTAGGATCAAATAAAATGGTTTTAGCGCTTGCCGTCATTCGAATTCGAAAAAAAAGAAATAAGGACCGGTCTAATAGATATTATAAGAGAAAACAAAAAAGTCAAGCTCATTTAATTTTTCACAACCCAAAAAAATCAGCTTGAGGCATTTCTAGTGATATATGTAGATATGTATTCATATTCCTAGACAGTTCGCCACACTATCATTTCTTCTTTTTTATTTTAGGCTTTTAAAGAAGACTAATTTCAACAATGTCAAAGGAAAAAGTCACCAACAAACTTTTTTTCATAACTTTTAAAAATAAAAGTCACAAGATAATATTACGTTGCTAAGAAAGTTGTGGCAATCAAATCTTCTGCTGTGGAGTGTGATAGAATTCCAATTAAATTTATTAAAATTATTCTTCCTTTAATTATTTCACATCTTATTGAAACTATTAATCACGTTCTATCCAACGCTATTAGCATTAGCAAAATTACTTTTTTGTAATAGAGTTGATCATTTGCTTTTATGTAATCAGCTGAAAAATAATTTTTTGTTTTCTCCTAGTGTAGATAATTTAATTAATTCTGAAGTAGGAATACCTCAGGGTTCAGTGTTGGGTACAATGTTCTTGAATGATTTATTTACTGAAGTACAGAAGGTGAGCATACATACTCATGCTGATGACATACAAGTATATGTACTTGTAGAGCCCTGTTAAATCGATACATGAGCTATGTTTGAAAATGAACGATGACCTTGAAACCATTGCTTTGTGAACACATTGCCTTGAACACATTGCCATGTGTTGAAGTCTTTTGTTATGCCAATATCTAGTAATGTTCTGCCCTTATTTATTGGTGGTTCGGTGCGTAAATTTGTGTCAAAAGCAACTCATTTTGGATTTTGTGTTAACTCTACGTTAAAATGCACTGACCACATTAATTCTGTAGCGAGCAAAGATTACTGCGTTATGCCGCGGAATATCTTCCAATAGAAACTCGCAAAAAAGTGGTCTTACTACTTATTCTTCCCCTTTTCACTTATGCAGACCTTGTGTATTGCAATCTGTATTCATTATTTTCCTTTAAAATTACGGTGTTACTGACTAATATGACCAGATTTGTTTATGGTTTGAAGCCCCTACTACAAACTATCGGGAATTGGTAATGCTACAAAGTAATCAAGATTAGCTCCCCCCTATAAAGCAAATAGCTTTAAAGGCAGCGAATAGCTTTTTATTTTGGATTAGTGTCTATTTAGAACCAGACCATTCAAAGACATGGGAAAACTTTTACGATACTCTTTTTAACCATACAACACTATGTCCTAAGACTGTTAAGAAACTAAATAACAAACCAAAAAAGCTAAAACCATGGGTGTCAGATAGTTTATTGAAGAAAATTCGTAGAAAAAATAAACTATATAAAAACTGTACTAAGAATTCTTTTACGTGATGTAATTGATTGATGTATTGATTCCAAGGCTCAATACAAAAAATGTTGCCAAGAATTACCTCTGCAAATTACTGAATCTAAAAATAATTATTACCTAAATGAATTCAAAAAAGTTAATGGCGATGGAAAAAAGGAGTGGCAACTGGTTAATAATATATTGAATAAATCACAGCCAAATTAACCTTTTCCGAATTATTTGTATGTTGATGGCAGGATTATCTCCGAATATTTTCGTTCTTTGCCGCATATATAATAAAAGCATTATTCTTAGAATTTTCCAGTGACACTTAGAAAGCAGTAGTTATTCCCCTTTTTAAGAAAGGGGAAGATCGAAGCATTCCAAACAATTTTAGGCATAATTTAGGCGTAAAAACTCGTATACTAAAATTTTTAAATAAATCAAATTCTTCAGCAATTCTCAATTCGGCTTCAGAAAAGGGTTCTCTACTGAAGATGTTTTTTTCATTTTTGCAGTAACATTTACAATAGCATTAATGATAAGCAAATTTGGCCGCGCTCTACGTAGAGATCACGAAAGCTTTCGATACTGTAGACCATGCAATCCTATTATGTAAATTATTTAAATGTGGTTTTAGAGGCTCAATTCATTCTTGGTTTAGTTCTTATTTATGTAACAGATAAATTCAGCCAGTTTGTCGATATGAATATGGGGGTTCCACAAGACTCAGCTCTTGGTCCTATCTTGTTCTTAATTTATATTAATTTTCTTTTTATTCAACCTTTTAAAAGCAATGTTGTAGCCATTGCAGATGACATGGCTGTACTTATTCAGGTTCGTCTGCCTTTATTCTTGCAAGTTATATTAATTACGATTTGGAATTATTAAGACACTGGTTTTCATCACATAAACTACTCCTTAGTGATAAAACTAAACTAATGCATTTAAGTGTAGCAGAAAAAGAACGTTTCTTTGATAAATTTATTTTTCATAGCGCTAACTGTACTAAATATTTCATTCGCAAATCCTTCTGCAACTTTTCCAGCAATAAATTAACTTACTCATGATGATGGATGCTGCTCCCCTAAGTGTTTCACCATTAACTGAAATTTTCATAAATACCTGGGATTGTATTTATATGGATTAGAAGACGAG
This sequence comes from Myopa tessellatipennis, assembly GCA_943737955.2. Classification (NCBI taxonomy): domain Eukaryota; kingdom Metazoa; phylum Arthropoda; class Insecta; order Diptera; family Conopidae; genus Myopa; species Myopa tessellatipennis. Next base: position 19,998,307 of record OX031315.1, read on the forward strand.
CTGGTCCGTACATACGACTGTTTTGAGAAAATATCTTATAAACGTAACAAGACAGCTTTATTTGATCAAATTTTCTTGCTCCTGAAAACTAATATCCTGTATTTATCATGGCATCTTCCACTCTAAGCTACAATATGGTCTGATATGTTGAAGTGGTACTTATAGGAAAGATATTAATCCACTAGTAATCGCGCAAAAACATATATTTGTCTCGTATGCAATAAAGGACGCTTAGTTAACAGCTTTTCGTTATTTAAAAGATTGAACCTACTTCCCATGAAAGACGTGTACTTCTTTAAGGTTTTAAAAGAGTACGAGGAAACCTGACTCCATCTATAACAGAAGCAATACTAATTACGTGTTAAGAAGTAACTATCTAAATTTTTGTCACGTTCCTATAGCTCTCATCACCATCTTTATTCTTGTGTAGCTCCAAGACTTTTAAATTTTATCTTATAATATTCGCAAGCTTAAGCAAGAAAAACTAAGTTGCTTAAAGAAATTAAATCGTGGCTTTTTAATTACAATTTTAATAACATTAACGCTCTCAAATGTATTTGATGGGTAATTGTTATTTTTTATGCAAATATATTACGTAATTGTAATGCAATGTACAAGAAATGCAAAACTTTTTACCTCATAAATTAAGCTATATAATAATTTAATATTTTGTTAGTTTTTATTCATATATACCGTTTGTTAATATTTTGTATTATCTAAGTTTCATGAGTAAACCCCACCACCACAATTACTACTATTTTAAATATAATAAAATAAATAATTTAAATAAATTTAAATTTAAATAAATAATAAAATAATAATAAAAAAGGAACCTTACCATCTGGAAGATCTTGTTTATTAGCAAAAATAAGAATAATGGCATCTCTCATCTCTCTATCGTTTATTATCCGATGTAGCTCAGTCCGTGCTTCATCTATTCGATCGCGATCAGCACAGTCCACCACAAATATAAGGCCTTGTGTACCTGGGTATAAATTTGTACAAAAGGGTGTATTTTAAAAAATTAAGGATACCTGTATAATAATGCCGCCAAAGTGGACGTATTTTATCCTGACCACCAACATCCCAAACATTAAATTTTACGTTTTTATATGTAACTGTTTCAACATTAAAACCTACTGTAGGAATAGTGGTAACTGATTGTCCTAATTTAAGTTTATATAAAATGGCTGTTTAATAAGATAACTTCTAAGAAAAATATCAAACAAAAAAATTAGGCAGCACTAGTAAAACATCGTAAATAATAAATTATATTTTTTATTAATGTTGTATAAAATTATCAGTGTTAATAAAGGACACTGATATCTTGATTTGCAACTTAAAAGCCTTAAAAGTGCTTAGGAACTCCTCAACAATGTGAATGTAGTTATCGCTACGATTATTCTCAAGAACGAAGGCCCTTTTTTCAACAGAAATTATCTGATTCGCAAATGCTATATCTTTAATCAGCTTTCTGTTGTCCAATGAAAATACCTTTGAAATAAACAAATAAAGTTATTTTTAAAGTTTTAAAAAATGTTTAAGAGAAATTCATCTTCTGTTAATTTTGCAATGTTTAGTTTTGGATAAGTTACTTTAAGATATTTGAAGGTTTCTCCACTTCTATTTAGCCCCAAAGAAAGGCTTTAAAGATAAAAAGGTTACCGAAATTCGTTTAGAAAAAGCAAAGTTATGATCGTAAAGGTAAAGCAATGTTTGAAAATTGCAAACTTATACTTTAAACGGAGCCAAAAAAACAATTATGGTAATCGGGAACAGTTAGTTGCTTAGTAGCAATCGATCTATATATGTGGGAGCTCTTGTATGTACATATAAACATTTGTATGTATTTTGGAACATTGTTCCAAATATGTTCGTTCCGGTTTGAGGATTTGCTTATACAAAAGCAAGTTATTGTGTATAGATAAAGTTGATCTTCTACCAATACGCCAATACTTTTTCGCAATATAATTTTCATTTCTTCCAATTTCTTTTTTGCTCTTTCGTGCAAAGTTTCGTGCTCTTTTCATTTATTTTTGGCATCATTCCAGAAATGGTAATTGGAAGCTGTTGGAATTGTTGTTGGTAAAATTAACGTGTATATAGCGTAGTGTATGTAGCGTATATATTATAATCTATTTTATTATTATAATCTATTTTGGTTTTCTCCACTGCATGTATTACAGCGTATCATCGGCAAATGTTGCTAAGAATATTGCTGAGCATACTATTTTATATTCCAAAGCTTTCTCAATAACGTCGGTTATTCTATGAACCTTCTCAATAGTTGAATGTTGTTCTCTGAAACCAAATTGATTAGATGGTACCATGTTTTCTCTTTCAATAAACGGGCCTAGCCTCTAAATGACGATTTCAAGAGTTTGACAAGAGTTGTGAAGGCAGTTAAAACAAATGCAAAGGCAGCAAAGAACAATGCTTATAGTACAAAGTTTGGATCTGCTTTGGGCAGTAAACAGAAGTGGCGTGTAATACGTAGTGTTGGTGTTGGCGTAAAAACGTTGGTGGCTATGATAATGTTAATGTTGAAGATTTAAATAAGAAATTTATTGATGTCCGTGTGCCGACCATTGGCGAAAATACCTATTGCAGTGTTACTAGTCCGTGTGATGAAAGCCAAATTTTCAGTTTTGCATGTGTAAGCCATGCTGACGTACTAAATCAACCCTACATTTTTTAAAATCCTGCTGTCCCGTACGTTAATTTTACTTCCGTATCTCATTCACATCTTAAATACGGTGCTCACTAAATCTGCAAATGTACGCTTCATATAAAAAAGAAAATTTAAGCAACACCTTCTACCTAAAGTATAAATTTTTTCCCGACCTTAAAATTGTCTAATCAATTCTATAGAGAATGCTTCAAACCGGAAGGATCTATGTTTTGTAGTTTCCCAGAAAAATTAAAATTACGAAGCATACTTTTCTTTCAAATACCAATTCTTTTGCTTTGGTTTTTATTACTGGTGCAAAAATTAGAAAGAAGACTGCTCTGGGGAAGGGGTTTAGATCGTAATTTTCACTTTTCGCGGAAACTACAAAACATAGATCCTTTTAATTTCAGTTCAAAAAGCAATTTTAATTTCAGTTCAAAAACCAATTTTCACTTTTCTCGGAAACTACAAAACATAGATCATTCCAGTTTGAAGCATTTTCTCTAGAATTGATTAGAGAATTTTATGGTCGGAGAAATATTTATACCTAATACTATAAATTATAAAAAAAAAATTCCGAACAAAAATTTTTTTTCGGAATTTTTTTCTAAATTTTAAGTTTGAAATTAAGTTTCTCAAAAACTGTTTGCCATAGGAACCTAATTTATTATTAAGGAGCGGATATTTGGCTTTGAAAATCAGCAAGCAAAAGTTATCTAGGTCTAACCATTATTTTTTAATATTTTTTTTTCGATGTTAAGTCGAATTTTTATAAAATGGCCCCTCCCGTCTAAACGGGGGGAAATTGACCCCCTCCTCCCATACGATTTTTTTCTTGTCTCGACCCAACCTACACGCCCTATTCTTTTATCCCTTCTTATGCGAAACACCCTGTATACATACATACAAGAAACAGAAGTAACAAAGTAGTACCAATACAAGCTAAGAAAATTTCAAGAATTAGTTTACTACCAAGATTAGAATCCATTTATCCAGTAAATATAGAATCAGAAGAGGACAGCGCATTAAATAATACAAAAATGATATACACTGACGTCCATAAGTTTCCAGACAAACCTTTTCGTTAAAGCAACAGATCTAAATCTCCTCTTTTTTCCAATTTAAAAATGATTTGTTTTGTTTTATCAATTTACTTAAATATATTAACAAATTAACTTTACTTAATGAAAAATTACTTAATTAAGAAATGTATATATTATTACACGTGTTTTTCATTGAAAATACACTCACGTGTATCACTTTTAATGTTAATCTGGGCATTCTCTCCATTCGTTTTTTGCGAAGATATGGAGTCATTTCTCATTTGAGACATTTTGTTTAAAATTTTTTAATGGTTAACTTCAAAACTTAGGATATCGTGAAAAACTGACTTAAAACCGTCCACAAATTGCTTTGAAATAGAACCTAATTTTTGCAAGAAAAACTAGATTGCATTTGTTTAACTGGAAGTGGTAGACATTTTCCACAACAAAAGTCGAAATGTTTTCCTTTTTAATATAATAGGTTTTGTGATGGGTTTACCAAATTAACAATTTTCTGTTATTAGTACCTACAGCAGTGAAGTTACAAATTTCGGTACCTTTTCTTGAACTCTTATACCTCTGTTGTGATATAATAAAGCCTAATAGCCCCAACCTATTTTAAAAGAACTTGATCCATTTGAGTCCTTCATAGGTAGAAAACCACGTAAGTGTGGTAAAAACGGTTTGTCCGGAAACTTATGGAAGGCAGTGTACGAGGTCTGTTAAAAAAGTAAAGATAATTTTGAATTTGAATTGCGCAGATGCAGCGAATCGAGCAAATCTTGTAGAATTTCACGTCATTGCGTATTTTCTTTGGTTAGTTTCGTTTCGTTTTCTGAGCAACTGAAAGTGCATTTTTCGATTTTTTGTGTGATTTTATTGGCGAAGTTGCATTAAATTTTGTTTGCAGAATGTTGCAGGACTTCGGCGATCATGATTTGTCTGAAAGGAATGTATACAAGTGGTATAGACAATTCCAAGAAGGTAGAGAAACCGTTGAATACAAAGAGCGTCCCGGATGACCATTAACATCAATCAATGGAAAACATGTCAATGAAATCAAAGATTTGGTGCTTTAAACTCGTCGGTTGACAATTTGCTCATAGTGTTAACATTTCATTTGATGGTTGATAGAAGTCAAATCTTGATTGGTTCCACAAACACTCAATTTCTCCGACTCTTTTTCATCAAAAATTCGATGCATATCGCTCCACAACCACCGTTTTCGCTTGACTTAGCTCCATGTTACTTCTGACTATTCTCTAAGCTCGAACGACGGCTTTGCGGACACCGTTTTGAATAGACTGATGATATAAAAGCAAAATCGAAGAATGAACTGAAGGCCATTCAGAAAACACAACGAAACGAAACTAACCAAAGAAAATACGTAATGACGTGAAATTCTACACAATGAAATAAATGACAGTGTTGTCAACCTAAAAACAAAATTTGTATAAACTTCACGCATATAATATAATATATATGTATATTCACATTTTTCAGCGTTTAGAAATAGGCAAATTAAATAATTGATTTGCAATAAATACAATAAAATAGCAATACAATATCATGATTGATATTTTTGCAGCATTGATGTTTCTAGATATAACTTCAAAAATAAAAGAGTAATTGTCCTACTTCAGCTGATCGGCCGATAGGATATGGACCGAGACCAAAAATTAGTCTCGTCTCAAATTTAATGAAAGTCAACAAGGCTGATGAGTTCCAATGTTCTCCAGCAATTTTAGTGAGAGATTTTGAGTTCAAGTAAGGAAAAAGCAGAACTGCTTGGTTCTAGACTGAAACAGAAACATTTATTGGGATCTGGAACAACTTTTTTTCAAGCAGGAAGAGGATTTGGTGTATTGGCATGAAATTGACAGTCCAATGAATGAATTTGGCACTGAGTAAAAGAAGGAATATTGGAGACTTTTTATAGACTCCTTTTTCAGTGATCAAGTCTCTATACTAAGTTACCATTAATTTTTATTTTTTATCGTTTTTTGAAATGGCTACATTTGAAAAAAGGTGAAAAATCTTAAAATTTCCCTATAAAATTTTCCCTAAAATTTCCCTATAACCAGTATAGATTCCTGGTAACCTTAATAAGTGTTATTTGTAAGGAGAGAACCTGTATAGTTCATTAAAAACACGCAGGTATTATCGTTATCTGCGTTTGTAATTTGATGTTCAAATAAACTAATGAAAGAATAAAATAAAATTTGAATTGATGTAATGATACATTAATAAAAGAATAACAATTGCATATCGATTAACCTGACACAAGACGAAGTCACCACCAAAATCTTACTTCGTATTTTTAGATCGAATCTTTAAAATAATATAACTCATTTTTCTTAAAGGATACTTGTTTTTCCAGCTGCATCAAGTCCCAGCATAAGAATTCGCATTTCTTTGTTTCCAAAAATTTTTGAGAGCAATTTTCCCATTCTTAATTGTTATAAAACATTAAATTCTGAAAATAAAATATATATATTAATCAACCAGTAAAATTAATAAATTGCCTAAAATTTTGAATACAAATTTTTAAATTTGAAAAAGAGTGAATGTATTTTACAAGAATTATTACCTATAAAATAAATCCACATAGTAAGAAAACATTGTTTTTGTGAAAAGCGCGTGATTTGTTTCACTGTGAAAGGCGATAAAATGATCTTTGGATTAAAGTTTCGTTATGCTGGTTTTGTGAAAGTGGAACAACGGTTCTATCAAATTTAAACGGACAGAAGTGGGCAATATCGTTGGTTAGGTATTTACACGCTGTTAACAAATGTTACCATTTTCATTTGGCCAGCGGACAGTTGAAAATTACATTTTTTTTCAAATTGGAAAATTTTTCAGGTTTTTGGCTATAATTCCCACATTTAATTCGACTTACGAAATATTAATGCGCAAATTTAAAGCCTTATTAGTCCTCTAAAAAATTAAATTTATATGTCATTCATACCTGTATATGAATTTTAAAATTTTGTTTGGCAACTGAGCATAACAAAACTCGAGTAAAATCCACTAAACGCAGAAAACGATTGTTGTTGGTATTTTTACATGCTTTGCAGTTTTATCAGCTACGTGTGGTATAATGGATCGGCAGTTTCCAAGAAAAAAGTCGAGAAACCACGCGAAAGCAAGAAGGCTATCGTCTAGTGTAAAATTGTTTGTGTTTTGCAACTTGTCGAATTGTATGTGTCGAATTTGTATGTGTATAGTGTTGTGTATAGTGTTGCCGACACGCTGTTGCACTGAATTCTACCCGAAATCTTTGCGTTTCTAGAAATTACTTATAAAAATGCTTCAAATATTGTACACATGGCAACATTTCCTCTCTGCAAAACAACGAAAGTCTGCAATACGAAGGAAAAGCTTCTATTATACTAGTTTGGCTCGTTTCGTTGTCGTGTTCGTTTTCAATTGTGTTTTCGTTTTCAAACTATATAGATTATAAGGCTATTAATTTCAAACAATTTACGTCGCACCATTTTCTCAAGGATTCCAGGTCATATTGAAGCAGAAGATTATCGCTATATGTTTTAAAGGATAGAAATAGTTTCACGTCAAACATCAATACATTTCCATTTTTAACAACAGTTGGCAAAGCATTAATAAATATCAAGAATAAAAACGGCCTTAAGTGACTGCCTTTTGGAACTCCAGATGTTACCAGAAATTCACTAGATTTTGTACCTTTAAATAACTCCAGCTGTTGTGGTGAGTAAGATAAGAGGCTATCCAGTTTATTAATCCAGTTTAAGTACTGGTTAATTCGTGCGGTTTTTTTTCGAAAATTTTAGCTTTATTGTGAAAAAATGGTTACAAATTTAATATTCAAAGTATTGTCCATCGCTAGCTATAGCTGTTTCCCATTTTTCTGGCAATTCACGAATACCCTTTCTGAAAAATTCGGCCGGCTTCTCCGCTATCCACGAATCGATCCAATTTTTGACTTCTTCATAATTGGAGAAGTGCTGGTCAGCCAGGCCATGTTGCATTGATCGGAAGAGATAGTAATCGGATGGCGCAAGGTCTGGACTATACGGCGGGTGGGGTAGGACATCCCATTTGAGCGTTTCAAGGTAGGTTTTGACGACCTGTGCAACATGTGGCCGAGCATTGTCATGTTGCAAAATTACCTTGCCGTGCCTTTGTTCATATTCCGGCCGTTTTTCGCGCAGTGCTCGGCTCAAACGCATCAATTGTCGTCGGTAGACTTCCCCTGTGATCGTTTCATTCGGTTTCAACGTGATCTTCAAACTTTTTTGGCTCTCCGGGCCGTTCATCGTCCTCCAAGTCAAAATTGCCACTTTTAAACCGTGCACACCACTTCTGGCACGTACGCTCAGCTGGAGCATGCACACCATACACTTCCACCAAAATACGATGACTTTCGGCAGCCTTTTTCTTCATATTGAAGTAATGAAGAAGTAGTACTCCCCGCAAAAACACTTTATTCGGCACGAAATTCGACATTTTCAGAGTAAAAAAAAGGATTGTTGCTTACGCTTCAGCTAAATGACACGTACTGATTCTGAAACTATATGACAGTAGCTTTCCAACACATATTTGGGAAGGTGAATCACTGGAATAAAAGTCAAGGTACGCCATCTGTTAGAAAACCGCACGAATTAACCGGTACCCCTATTAGATAGAAAAGTATATATATTCTTGATCAGCGTGACCTCCTGAGTCGATTTAACCATGTCCGTCCGTCTGTCTGTCTGTTGAAATCACGATCACAGGATAACCAATGAAGATATCGTGATGAAACTTTGCAGATATATTGTTTCTTGTGGTGTGCAGGTTGGTATTGAAAAAATCGGTCCACGACCACGCCTATTTTTTATTAGAAATGTGATATCAGCGTTCGTTTTTAAGTTATGATAACAAAATTTCATTCCTGAGTAGAGCAGCATTATCCGTTAATATGCTAAATATGGGCGTGATCCGCCCACTTTTAGGTTACACAGGCAAAAGAGGGTTATATTGTTAAATATATAAACTTCCTGAATAAAACTTTAGATAACAACTTGTTTTCCGAAAAAACATTATTACATCAAATCTGGGTGCGGTCCGCCCACTTTTACACTACTTATAAAGTATAGCAGTATGAAAACAAGTTTATTACCACGGAAATAAAATTTAAATGAACACAATAATAAAACAACTAAGCTAGTTATTTTGTTATGAAAAAGGTAATGACCACGCCTACTATTTATACAGAGGTGTAGCTAGGACTCATGGAGCCCGGGACGGTTAATCAACTTGCAGCCCCAAAAATTCCTAGAATTCAATAAGTTACTACTTGATTTCCACAACTGCCGCCCCCGACATTGTGCCGCCCAAAGTGGACCGCCATCCCCACCACAACCCAGCTATTCCACTTTTTTCAAACTTTTAGGTGTAGGGTATCTAAGATTCGGCCAGGCCGAATATAGCTTTCTTACTAGTTTTTTAGATAATTTTAATTATTATTACTTCATAACAAAATTAAAAAGTGTCACTCAAATCATTAGCTCATCATCAAATTGATCAAATTATCACTCAAATTGATTAGCGTTTGACAATATTTTTAAATTTATTCAAATAAAAACCCTTAAATATCTCAATAAATGAAAAAATGGACTTATTCCACTTTCAAATATAACAACACAAATGTTATAGGAAAAATGTTTACCTCAAATATTTTGCATAATTATTATTTCATAATAAAATTTAAAATGTGTATAGTGTTAAAAACATCACTCGAATTGATTAACGATTGTCAATATTTTTTAATTAATTCAAATGCAAACCTTCAAATATCTCGATACATGAAAAAATGGACCTATTCCACTTTCAAAAATAACAGCTTATATATTACATCAGTTTGTTTAGCAATACTAAAGTTTTTAATAGTTTTTGAAATGAATTCAAACAAATTAGTAGTGATAGATTTTCCAGCACAAAATCCATGTTGACACGGGGAAGTTGAAGAATTAATATTCCGTGAGATAATAGAAGCAATTATTTTCTCAAATAGTTTGGGCAGCGCGCTAAGTTTGGCAATCCCACAATAATTACTTATTTTACATCTATTTCCCCTCCTTTGGTGGATGGACGACCAACATGCTCCGGTTCTTTGAGAAAGGGGCAGGTTGGTAGACATGACATGGTGGAAGGCAAACTCCCGCACTCGACGGAATGACTTCAGACTTAGTGACAAGAGGACAAAAAGTCCCTTTTATGGGCAAGTCAGGTACTCGGTCCGTCCGAATCCAAGACTCTTGCGTCGAAAAGGCAAAGGTCGGGTGACGAAATAATTCCGCCGACCGTGAAAAAGTCTTAAACACTGCCGACAGGAAACTGTCGGTTGGTACTAGCATTGGTTGGCAAAAGCGACCTCGACTGTGCCATATAGGTCGACCATTGGAGGAAAGTTGAAGTCAAGTTGGCTGTAAGCTTTCTTCCAATGATGAAGAAATTTTCAGGCCCTGTACCTATAGTTAGAGATAGTGGGTGACATGAGGGACGTGTCAAATTCATCGCTTGTGGATATCAGAGGTCGTACGACCTGTACACGCTGGCGATCACCAGATCAGGGGAGATATGGCCGGGTGCGCAACTTTAGGCCACCCCCCGAGAAGAAATTCCGACCCAACCTAGAGCTAGGGCGTGGATCCCAGTGAAGCCAGCCTACCCTGCCATTGTACTGGACATGTTCAAGTACAGCAAACCGGACCGGCCCACTGGAAACTGAATAGTTTATAAACTAGAGGAACCGGATTGGGGACTACAGATCAGCAATGATGATCCTAAAGAAGGAGTTGGTTATGACTTTATGTCGGTAACGTTGAAGTCTACAAAAAAGACCAAGGACACTGGAGAAGCAGCTGCAGCGATTGCAGCACTTTCTTCAAACGACCCGAACAGTCCAATAACTTATACCAGGGAGGGTTTTCAGAGTGTGGAACGTGACGATACCGAGATGGGATCGAAGGGGGAAATTACAAAGAAGCTCTAGAAGAAGCCTAGGGAAAAAGGAAACCACATTGTCGGAGCCCTAACCTTATGGAGATGCAGGCGTTTATTTAATAAGATCAAGGACTCAAAAGAAGCAAATTTTCGGAACGAATATAAGGCAGCCTTAAGCGGCTATAAGAAGGAAATACGTATGGCAAAGAGAAACTAATGGAGAAACTAATCCTCCAACCCAGCTAGCAATAACTCATTAAGGAAGGAGGATGGGTCCTGGACTATGTCAAGAACGGAATATCTGGAGGTTCTGGTTGACACACACTTTCCGGGAAATAGTCATACCAGTGGTTCTGACTATGATATTCCCTGCTCTTCCCTACGGGGCCTGGAATATTTGATAACAGATAGCACAGTAGCCTGGGCTATAAGCACCTTCAAACCTTTCATATCTCCGGGACCAGACGGGCTATCCCCGTTCGAGCTATAGCAAGCCCAGTACATACCCTGGTTGGTGGTCATCTATAAGGGATGCCTACTAACTGGCTACATTCCTCTGAGATGGAGAAGTAGTACAGTGGTCGCCAAGGATCTTCGACTCATCACATTATCATCCTTTCTGCTGAAGGTTTTGGAGAGGATTCTTGAACTGCACATAAGAGGAAAATACCTAGAGCCTATGAACATATCCTCGGCTCAACACGCGTATTTGAAAGGGAGATCTGTAGCGACGGCACTACACTCCCTTGTGGGTGCTATCGAAAAATCTCTAGCCTGGAAGGAATTTTCTCTCCTTGCTTTTGTGGACAATATTCATGCCTTCAATAACAGGTGCCTTCAATAACTTTAACAACTTTAAAGACAAGGCAAAATTGCTCGGTCTGATCATGGACAGGAAACTTAGCTGGAAAACAAATATCTTTCATACTGAGACGGTTAATAAAGCCATGCTGGCTCTCACCACTTGTAGAAAGGTCATTGGAAACAAATGCGGATTCAATTCAACAATAACGCACTGGTTATACGTGGCCGTAGTCATGCCCATACAGCTGTATGGGGTGGCCATCTGTTGGCAATGGCTAGGTGTACAGCCGTGAGGCTGAATGCTATAAAGAAATTAGCATTATGGAAGGTTTACCATCCTGTTTCGATAACCTCGACTATACAATCCCAACCCTTCTTCCATCGAAAAAATTTGGGTCAGAAATACCAGCCAGAAGGGAGTGGAAAACTGCCAGGCACCGAGGGTATACATTAGTATACCGAGAGATGGAAAATGCTTGGCAGGGTTGGTGGGGGGCGGTTTTCTGTGAACTTCTTGGGATAGAAGTAAATTTTCGTTTACCGGACTACTGCAGCGTCTTCCAAGCGGAAGTGCTGGCAATCAGTGAAGTACGGTCCTGGCTGAAGGACAATCACCCTACCCTAGCTACGCCACTAGCTACGCTCGCCCTCCACTCTAGCTACGCCACTGTATTTATATCCGTCTGTGATTAAATGTGATTATAAGGTAGCTTTCCTTATAAGCAAATATTTCCTCTAGTTTCAGTTTTTATTTCACTCTATAAAATTATTATAATAATCTCTATTCTTCTATTCTATCCTCTATTTGGATAATTACATGTCTTAATAATGCATTTTACTCAGGAAAAAATTAATGAGTTGGAAAAAAAAAACAATAAAAAATTTAAATTGCGTTTTCTCGAAAACTATAATGTTAGGAGAAGTAGGCGGTTAAATTTCAAACTTTAAATGGCTATAAAACCTCAACCGGAAGTGGCCACACCTTTTTGAAATTGTTCTTGGAGGAAAAAACAAGAAGAGCAACAAAAACAGCAACAATGGTTAGATCGACAAGCACCTTATTTAAGCCAATAAAATAAATTATTAAATTGTTGACAAATCCCGTGTAGTTACCAAACACTAATTAGAAAAGCTCAGAAAGGTTGGCAACCATGCTGAACTAAGGCAAGAGCAATCACATTTAGGTACCGTCAAACCGAACGCATATTTACGCTATGTCGGGCGGAGATTTACGCGATGGACGTCAGACAGAACGCAGAGTCGACAAGTCATCTGTGTGCATCTGTGAACAGTAGAATGCCGATTTCATTATTATGGGATTTGACGCTTTCTCTAGGGAATTTTGTTATTTGTTGTGAAATTTTTTCATTTCTAATGTTTGTTTTTGAAGTCAAATATTGAAATTGTATTTTAAATGTGACGAATCAGATTAATTGTATATATCCACGTCTTTAATAATTGTAAACTATAACTTAAATTGGTGTAAATTTAACAGCGAAACCGAAGTTAATAACGCAACGACTTGCAACACAATAAATTGTAGTGCTGAGCATTTTCATACGCGCTAATTCATCACGCGCGTAAGGCTCATATTACAAACAGTTGTTGGATCAAACAGTCCAAAGAAATTAACTATTTTACTTTCAAGTCGAATTTGTTTGCTTGCTATATTACATCGCGCACAGCAAACAGTCAAACACTTTCCGTAGTATTAATACATAGTTAGAGTTGCTTTCTGCAGCTATTTTCACACGGCCTGTTAATTTTTTATTTCAAATGAAATAAGAGATATCAAATTGAAATAACTAGTTATCTCAAATAATTCGTTATTTCAAAATAAGATAACATGATTTTGGAGAAACTAGTTTTTAAGCGAATGAAAAGAGACTCTGAAACTATTTAACTTTCTGAAAAATTAAATCAGCTTTAGTTTCAGATAAGCTAATGATTATCAGTGGGGTGAAAAGTAACATCCTTGGGAATGAAAATTTTTTTTTACAAAATGTTTTTTGTTTTATTCAATATAGTCCCAATATAGTCAATTTTAGCTTGATACACTTATTCCAGCGATTTTCCAACTTCTTGATCCAACTTCGAAAAGTAATTTTCCGAAGGTCTACAAAATACTCCTCCGTGAGCTAAATTTGTTATTGATGAGCCATCTTTTGAGGTTTGGGAAGAGATAATAGTCCGAGGGAGCCAAATCGGCCGAATTGGTGGATGCGACAACAATTGGAGCCGTAAGTCATTGATTTTAGCCGTGGTTGCGATGCTCTTGTGCGCCGGCGCATTGTCTTGCAAGAACAAAATTTTTTTCGCTTTATGTGCGCCCGTTTTGCACCGATCTTTGTGGTATCTGCTAGCTCGCGCACCTTCACTTTCCAGTCAGCCAACACCATTTCATGTATTTTATTGACATTGTCCTCTGTAACCGCATCGGAGGGCCTGCCGCTGCGGACTTGATCGGTAGTGGAGTTGCGGCCACCACTAAACTCTCGAAACCAATATTTGACGGTGTAATCTGACGGAGCATTAGCCCCATAATATTTATCCAACTTTTCTTTTGTTTCCTTCGCCGTTTTGCCTCTCAAAAAATAATGTTTTATGAGAGAACGAAAATCACGATGCCAAACGCGTCAACAACAATCAGTTGTCAAAACAAAACTAAATACAGTATCGCACTGAAATTTGGCATGTCTGCCTAAACGGACTTCAAGGCAACATAACCTTTTTTGCAGTAGCAGCGCATTCTGGCGGTCAAGGAGGTTACTTTTCACCCCACTTAGCAATCACTAATGATTTCAATTTTGGAAATAGTACAGAACATTTATATTTATTAATGCATATAAATAAATTATACATGACAATATCCATGATCTAGGTTTGGGAAGAATTAATAAATATTTAGGCAATTCACAGTTACCCTCATAAGTCGTCATAAGTCATACAGTATTGTGCATAACATAAGCAACATTTCCTGTGACAGTGAAAAAAGTTCCATAACATTATTAACATATAAGTTATAGCAAAGAAAATTACATTTATTTACTTCTTAATGTAAATAATTATATAATTATAATTGGATAATTATATATCCAAAACAATAACAAATTTTCTCTCCAATAACGGTAAATATGAAAAGAAAACCAAAAATAACCAAAAATATCATGTGCAAAACCTAAGCAACTTTATCTAATATTTAGTATAATAGCCATTACTTTTTATACAGCTAATCTTATTCGAAGTGTTAACTCAATTAGCTTTGTAATGCTGCTGTTTGGGATGTTTACCCCTTCTTCCTTTACTGCAGTCACCAAATCCTTCTTCGTTTTTAAGCGCCTAGTACCTACTCAACGGTTTAGTATTGAAAATAGGTTTCTAATCGGATTTAGATCGGTTGACTGCACCGTAAGCACTGCACTGTAAGCATCCTTACCTCTTTAGAATTACAGGAGTCCTTAACATAATTTGCGATATGTATTGGGACGTTTTCGTGTTGAAATTGCCATTTCAGTGGCATCTCCTATTCGATATGTCTGTGAAAATCGATCCACCACGCCTTCTATTCAATAGAAAGGAAAAATCCCATATACAGGAAAGCTTGCCCATATCATTGTACTTCTTCGTCCATGTTTAACTTACCGCCTACAGTACAGTGGATTCAATCGCTGATGGTTACATAATTTCAACAAAATTATTTTAACTGCCCTATAAACAAAACTTTTATGAAAATGCTTTTTTTTAATCATAGGCTCCTTAAGTGCGTGAAGTTAAATTCGTAAATCCGACGATAACTTAACAAAGATCTTAACCCAAAACGCGAATACGACTTCGTATTTTGTACCCATTCCAAAGTAATGGCTTCAATTGTAGCGCTCTTTTGTTCAACGAAATATATATTTTGAGCAACAAATATACACATTTCAAGGGAATTATATATATACTTCAAAGATTACGCCTACTTTTGAAAAAATTTTAAATTTTGTGGAAGTGAGGTGTCTCCGACGGTGAAACTTCTTCCCCAATATTTAGCGATAAGTTTTGTTCTACGAAAAACATAACTTGGCCAAGTGGAATATAAGATTCGATAGCCTACTTCAATATCTTTCATAATCAGTAAAAACTTTTAGTGCACTCGGAAGTGTTTGGTCACCATGGTCATTTGAAGTTGGCCTTACGCCGTGCAATTTTTCATGATTTTTCAGCGAAAAATTTTCTTCAACGAAAAACATAACTTGGCCAAGTCGTTCGATAGCCTACTCCAATACCTTTCATAATCAGTACAAACTTTTAGTGCACTCGGGAGGGTTTGGTCACCATCAGTAAAAACTTTTAGTGCACTCGGAAGTGTTTGGTCACCATGGTCATTTGAAGTTGGCCTTACGCCGTGCAATTTTTCATGATTTTTCAGCGAAAAATTTTCTTCAACGAAAAACATAACTTGGCCAAGTCGTTCGATAGCCTACTCCAATACCTTTCATAATCAGTACAAACTTTTAGTGCACTCGGGAGGGTTTGGTCACCATGGTCATTTGAAGTTGGCCATACGAACCTTATATTCCACTTTATGTGTGGAAGCAAGAACCTTAAGTTATGTTTTTCGTTGAACAAAATTTTTCGCTGGAAAATCAAAAAAAATTGCACTGGGTAAGGCCAGCTTCAAATGACCATGGTGACCAAACCCTCCCGAGTGCACTAAAACTTTGTACTGATTATGAAAGGTATTGGAGTAGGCTATCGAACCTTATATTCCACTTGACCAAGTTATGTTTATCGTTGAACAAAGTTTTTCGCTGGAAAATCATGAAGATAACACAATTGCACTGGGCAAGGCCAACTTCAAATGACCATGGTGACCAAACCCTTCCGAGTGCACTAAAAGTTTTTGCTGATTCTGAAAGGTATTGGAGTAGGCTATCGAACCTCATATTCCACTTGACCAAGTTATGTCTTTTGAACAAAATTTTTCTCTGGAAAATCATGAAAAATTGCACTGGGTAAGGCCAACTTCAAATGACCATGGTGACCAAACCCTTCCGAGAGCACTAAAGGTTTCTACTGATTATGGTGGTATTGGAGTAGGCTATGGAATCTTATATTCCACTTGGCCAAGTTATGTTTTTCGTTATGTTTGAACAAAACTTATCGCTGAATATTGCGGAAGAAGTTTCACCGTCTGAGACAACTCACTTCCACAAATGTAAAAATTTTTTCAACAGTAGACGTAATCTTTGAAGTATATATATTATTCCCTTGAAAAGTGTATATTTGCTGCACAAAATATATATTTCGTTGAACAAAAGAGCGCTACTATTGAAGCCATTACTTTGGAATGGGTACAAAATACGAATTCGTATTCGCGTTTAGAGTTCAGATCTTTGCTAAGTTATCGTCGCATTTACGAATTTATCTTCACGCTCTTTGTTTTTGAGTGAAAAAGCTGCACTTATATCGGCAAAAGGAGGATTGCGTGAAAATAATTGCACAAAGCAACTCTATGTATACATACTACGGAAAGTGTTTGCAATGTAACATAGCAAGCAAACAGATTTGACGGGAGAGTGAAATAGTTAATTTCTTTGGACTGTTTGTTCAAACAACTGTTTGCAATGTAATATGGGCCTAAGTAAACAAAGCAATTTCTCTGTCTGACGTGCTACATAAGAACCAGTGTAATACAACACTGAAAAACCTACGTTGCGCCCGACAATGAAAATACGCGTTCTATCTAACGTCCACTTTAGCTGTCATCAGTGTTTTTTCCAAAAGTATCTATTCCCCGCAGATATTGGTCGTCGACGCAATTTCGAAATCGTTTTCGGTAATCGTATACATGCAATTCCCATTAGGTTGATTTTGACATTTACATACGACCGTAATGGCTAATCAGATCTTAACATCGGATATATAATATATATATGAACAATAACATATTCATTATATAAATAAATAAATAAAGTTACCTTCCTTCTCGTGGTCATTTAAAGGTTGGTAATATATATCCTCTTGGTATATTGGGCCTTTTGAAAATTTGGAACCTGACAGCTTCAAAGTCACCACACCCACAAGAAAACTTCTGCAACTTTTTTAATCTTAAAAACGCACAATTGTACTGACAAATCCAAAAGTCCACAATTTGATTAATCTATTTTGTCAAGATACATACATTACACGAGTACCTTTATCACGATCCCATTTACAAAGTTATAAAATGAAACGAAATTTGCATCGGAGTGAATAATAAGAGTTAATCTCAATCATTCGTTACTTCAAACAAATTTGTAAAACTTCATCCAAGCTTGCCTTCGTAATTATTCCATTTAAAAAACAAGATTTTTAGGCTAAGTTCATTCACAATCATACATGTTTAATATTAAATTCTTTTAACACTCACTGCATTTAACCGGAATCGTAAACGCACACGTCACTTCACATAAATGTTGAGTCGCCTGTAATTGTAATTTTAGTAATGTAGTACACTATGAATTTCAGTAACATACGTATAAATTGATATAAATAAAAAAAGGGCTTATAAGTAAAGATTTCTGCAATTTACAACGAAAACAATAACTAATAAATTAACAACCTATATCATGCTTACAGAAATTCAACGGCGTTGAATTTGCATTAATGCTGAAGCACATCCAACACAGCGTCAGATCTTACTAGCGAGGACCGAAAATAAATACGCCAGACACTCGTCAAAATTTGGTTACATCATGTCCGCCATTTCTGCCTTTCTGCTATTTGTTTTTTCTTCAGCAAATTTGCTGTGTTGTACTACATACAAAAATTTTATTTGTGGACAATTATGACACTAATAATTATTACCATGGATTTTCATACATTATTTCAGTAAAAATACAAAATTTAAAACAGTTTTACTTTCTGTTCGATATTATGGTTTTCCTTTGTTTGCATTTCAAAAACATATACTTTTTGTTTAAATTTTTTGTAAGAATTTGGCACAACTTCATTATTTTCGACGAAGATGTGGCAACACATTTCCGAAAAAAAGCGTAAGCTCGGCGTCAGTCAGAAAATAGAATCGATGAAGCGTAAATAGCAAAATGTTACTATTAGGTTTATATAGTAAATTATTTTTTGACGCTGACGCTATTCGATGTGCTTCAGCACATAAGGTATGAATTGTGGGGATGGTTATAGTAATACTGTGTAGGTGGAATTTAGATTTGAGATATTTTAAAGATTTCTGCTGCACAATTTACATTTCAAGCATTATAACGGATGACGTTTGACGAATGTACTCCGAGCCTTAACGAGAGACATATTTCTTGTTGTTTCCCAAAGCAAATAGGAAGAAGAATATGAAAATGTATTTGGATGCATTTTGCGTTCTTTTTGTAGGCCTAACCTAAATAGATGTGTAGTGAAGAAACCAACTTGTACGGTCACATCCGTAAATTAAAAATCGCGTACAGCTGATGAAAATGAACTGATCGAATTCGAACGAAATATACTGACAATACGTAGGCTGACGTGAAAAACGAAATATACGAAAATACGAAATGTAATCAAAATAGACAAAACGAATGCAAACTTTCGATAAGTTTCTTGCGTCTCTACAGGTCTATTTAGCCCGTTTGTCTCGTTGTGGCAGCTTACCGAGGAGAATATAACGGGAGATAGGTCATTATCAAGAAAATTGACTTTGCCTTGGTTAAAAAAGGGTCAGCGAAATCTCTTCTTACCCAATAAACCCAAGTTCTTCCATAATTTATTTTGTTCTCTTTTAGTTATCACGTTATAGACTGTCAAAAATTAAAATTCGTATCACTATTACTCCTAAACTATTAAAGATATGCGGGTAGGATGGGTACCTTTATAAAGCAATTTGAAATACATACATTTTATGTATATAAAATAATATGTTTTAAATGTATTTAAATGTATTTATACACTTGTGGAACTTTTTTAAAAATATATATATATATGTATATGTATATGTAAGAAAGCGGTGCATGCGAAAACTGCAACAATGGATGCACTGCAATATTCGCGAAAGTGTTTTATACTTACCTTCTTTTCGGCTGTAAAATGCTTTATCTCCTCAAAATGCTGCACCGATCCCGATGAAAAAATTCGCTTATACAGCTAATAGCCTTTGCTTTCTTAAAATTAAGAAAATTACATATATGAGGTAATTCTAATGCTCAGTCTCTCCTTCGCGAGCGACAGGCGTGTTTTGAAATGTCATTAGATTGCGCTATTTGCTGCAAACGAATTATTAAAAACTTTAAAGTTACCTGCAAGTTTTGTAGGTATCTTATATCCATAAACTATGCTTGAATATTAATGACACTACATTTCAACTGTATTTGAAGTGCAAAAACTTGGTTTTTTTTGTGTCCTGGGGGTCAATTCTGGTTCTGTGATACGGTGAAGTGAAAAGTTTTACACGTTAGCACTGTGTTTCTGATTCGCGTTCCGTGAATAAATGAGACAAACTGTCAACATTTTCATATAGAGGATGTAGCACAGCGATTGAGCGTTGGCTTTGCACATTAAGTCCCGCTTCGATTCTCATTAGAAGACTGTTTTTTAATTAAATCAGTTTTTTAGTAACATTTGTTCCCATTCATTAGTTCAAATAAAATGTATGTATATTTATCCCAATATTCAGAAGGTGGAATCCTTTATACAGATATATATATTTATTATATATTTATTTTTATTTATTTATTATATATTTTATATATATGTATATAATATTGGAATCGATACAAGTGTTTAGCAGAAAATGCATTTTTCCAATCGTTAATCAGCGGAAGTCTACCCATTATTAGCGCAGACTAGTAATGGCAACCTGGCAAAATAATCGGATTATATTGGTCTTTTGCAGCCAATTTGCATTAATTAACATTCTGCAGACAAGCAAACACAAGCAAGGCGACATTTTGAAAAAAGGAAGGATTGGATTTCCCTTTATGAAGCAAATGTTCTTCTGTCATGAGCGTCTACCGAATTGGGAAAATTTAGTCTGTAGATTAGCTTAGAACGATTATGTTGAGAAAGGAACCTCTAAAAGACCAGTTAAGAAAAATTAATCTTGGGCCTGTGAGTCGAAAATGTATAATATAAGGTAACGTGTTGTAACAACAAGAAATAAGGATAATAAGAAGAAAGGAAACAAAAGTATTAGTGACAATCGAAATAATATGTTAAATAAATTGTAGAAAGAACAGACAAATACGAAATAAAAGTAAATAAAGTGATGAGGTATGTAATATACGAGGCCTCAGGATCTCTAATCACAGGCTGCATCCAATCTCGTTTAATATATTCCTGATATCGCTGACAAATGGGTTCGCACTCAAAGCGTCGTTTCAAGCAATGAAAATGCTGCTACGCAATTGCTTGGTGTTAGCCCAAGGATATCTAATTCTCTCTTTCGCACTCTGTCTTCCCGATCACGATGATATCATCCAGGTACGCGAACGCGCACCGTTATATATATCTGTTAAATTCTAAATTTCCAATCGTTGTTATCGAATGTCCCTGTATATTTTCAGTCTTTTTTCCGCGTATTCTGTTCCCGTTCACTTTTTCGCTGTTATTTATCGATTATTTGTTCTTCTAGTGTACCTGGTAAGTTTCGCGTTTTTCCACTGTTTATTTGTTCACGGTTTCGTTGTTATTCATATTTTTTTTTTATTTCTAGAGTCCCTGTTCGGGCGCCATTTTGTAACGAGGTTTTCCTCTCTCCAACTTGGATATACTCGCGGGTGTCCAGGGGGTTTCCGCAATAATACCGCAATTTTTTTACGAGTTTAATTCTTTGTTTATTAATTTTATTTATTTATGTTTTATTAAATATTACTAACACCTAATATTTCTTATCTACTTTAATCTAAAAATATATAATTCTTAATTTACCCTGTGGAAAAAATTTGTACATTATTATATTGGTAGTGTATGTATTATGTGTTATATTATGTATGTTAGTATATCTGTGTCTTTGTGTGTGATACTGTAGTCCGCCTGCTAGCCTGACGACAAACCACCGATCAAGGAGACTAGGATAGGATTTGATAGTACGTTCGCGTGGTAGCTTAACGCCAAGATCAAGGACTCTACGTCGATAGTGATGTTCGCTTGGTAACTTAACGTCAAGATGAAGAATTCTACGTTTTGATCGTGACGTTCGTGTGGTAGCTTAACTTCAAGATCAAGGATTCTACGGTGGGGATAAAATAGTTAAAATGTTCGCTTACCGATCTGTTCGCAGGCTTCCAAGGAAGTGCTTGGTCCATGCGTGCTTTTATATGCCGCATGTAACGGCACTTGTCTATTTTCCGCTTGTGGTTCTGGTTGGCCGCTATTTGAATTGCTGTGTCCTTAGATTAATCCTCTTATTGGTTTTGTTGGAGACGATTTGCAGTGTCTTTGTTTTCGTGTTTGACAAAAAATCACACTGTATTTGTTGGCGGTTAGTGTTTACTGCCAAGATTCGGTCTTTGCTTATTTCTTGTCGCGCGGCTCTCAGCAATTTTCGCTGCACTGTGTAATTGTTCCCATGTACAATTGGCTATGAGGTTGTTGTTGTCGGGATCACTGACAATTTTTTCCCACTAATTACCTATCATATTTCAAGGAGTATTAATGCGCTGATCTCTCCAGCTCAACATGGTTTCCGAGCCGGAAAATCTACAACTACAAATTTGCTAGAATTCACGTCGATAATTATTAATAATTTTAAAATGGCAAAACAAACTGATGTTGTTTACACTGACTTCAGTAAAGCTTTTCATAAGGTGAACCACAATCTACTCATTATAAAACTTAAATTATTTGGTTTTTCGGTGATACTGACAAACTGGATTGATTCCTAGCTTACTCATCGCACACAAATGGTACTATATAAGAACTCCAACTCAAGGCAATTCATGGTTACATCTGGAGTTCCTCAAGGTAGCCATTTAGGTCCCTTATTATTCTTGATTTATATAAACGATCTACCGACAGTAATTAATAATTCTAACATACTGTTGTTTGCGGATGACGTGAAGTTATTCTTATCGTATAAAAATGAACGTAACATGAACGTAATGCAATGCTCCTGCAAGATGATCTTATCTCATTGCTTGCATGGTGTAACGTAAACTGTATGAAGCTGAATTTAAATAAGTGCAAACAAATGACATTTGCTCGCTCTAACTCATTAATATTTAATTATAGCATTGGCGATTATAAGCTTGATTATTTGAATGTTGCTGAGGACCTTGGTGTAGTCCTGGATCGTAAACTTCGTTTTCATATTCACATAAACCTCATATCTTGCAGAGCCGCCAGTGTATTAGGCTTTATTAAACGTTGGTCTAAAGAATTTGATGATCCCTATATCTCTAAGATATTATTGACCTCATTAGTTCGGCCTCTATTGGAATATGCCTCTCCGGTCTGGAATCCAAACTTCAGATGCCATATTACGAAAATTAAATCTGTACAAAAACAATTCCTACTTTTCTGTCTACGGAATCTACGTTGGGATCCTGCATTAAGATTACCACCGTATGCTTCTCGACTTAAGCTAATAAATCTACCATCTCTCGAAAATCGCAAAATTATGCTCAACGCTATGTTTATCCGGAACCTGCTGTTTGGCGTCGTAGAGTATGTATGTAGAGTCAATACATACTTATTAGCAAACGTTTACATAAATGTTCCTCGCCTTACATCCAGAAGCCATGAATTTCTCCATCTAAGTTTCTGCCGATCTACATTCCTTCAGAACGAACCATTAAGGAGCGCGTGTGCAGATCTCAATTATGTCTTCACGAGCATGACTTTGTCTGAGTCAATCACCTTAACCAAAGAAAAATTCGTAGCTTTGTTATCAAATTAGTATCACTTCTGTTATTGTCTATGAAACTATAAAGCCATAATGGTTTAGTTTTACACTAATATTTAAATGTTTAAGTTATGTTTAAATGTTTAATTAAATGTTTAATTAATTAAATAATTAATTAAATAAATAAATAATCCCCTTAGTGTGTTTGTTGGAGCTGCTCCCTTTAATTTTTGTTGTCCTAAAACGAGCTTTTTTTTTATTCTTCAATTCATAACTTGTTTTGTGTTTGTTGTTGTGATTTTCTATATGCCTTAGATTTCTGATCTTCTACACTCGCGATTCCGTGTATGTTGTTGTTGTTGAGCTTGCGGTGTTTTTGTTCTTGTTATTTGTTTTGCTTACCAACCAGTATTTTAGGTGTGATGTTCGACGTTGCTTCGTTTGTTTGATGTTCGATGTTGTTTCATTTGTTTGATATTCGCTGTTGCTTCGTTTGTTTGATGTTCGATGTTGCGTTGCTTCGTTTGTTTGACGTTCACTGTTGCTTTGTTTTCTGTTTGCAATTTGCTTGCAGAATTAAATCCACCTCAAGTTGGGACCGCACAACTCGAGGTGCCTTGAAACGATTTTTGCGGGATCAGCTCAGGTGAGAAGGAGTCCAGGTTCTACACGCGTGGTTGTAAGGAAAATTACATTTTCTTTACAGCGAGAACACCCAATGATTCGGCTTGCTGAACGACAGCGAAATACCATCGATCACTTACAAAGGGGAATAGTGTCAAAATTTCGGAAATCGGCGCGCCAGACGGACTCAATTGCTCACTCCCGAAAGCGAGAAGATCCAATAATTCGGCATGCTGAACGACAGCGAAATAACATCGGTCACTCCCAAATGCGGAGGTCTCACCATTTCGGGTTTCGGAGCGCAAAACGGGCTGAATTACTCACTCCCAAAATCGAGAAGACCCAATAATTCGGGATGCTGAATGACAGCGAAAAACCATCCCTAACTTCCAAAGGCGAATGGTGTCATAATTTTGGGATTCGGAGCGCCTGATAGATTCAACGATGAAAAACCGAATATTTCTTAGTTAAAACTATTTTATAGCAACCAGGTGAGCAGACAAAAAACCTGGAGGAAATAATATTTACTTATTAATACTTATTTTGCTTATTTAACACAAAGAAAAATTAGGTCAGGACATTAAACTTTAGCTACGCTCGAGTTACAAACGCAAAAAATAAAAATAAAATCAAGCGTACATACCTGCAAACAGGTGTCTGCGAATGTTTACAAGGCGTGAGGTAATCGGAGTGTTCAGTTTAACTTGAACACTCTAGAGCCGCTTAATGCTTAATAATCAAGGGTTAAGTGCTTATAGACTATTGGGCCATGAAAACTATTGGGCCAATTAACATGTGTAGAAAGGGCGGATGCAATATTAGAAGACCTACTTACATTCCTAAAGAAGTTAATAAACAATAAACCGGAAGATTAGAATAGTGGAAGTCAGAATTCGCAGATTTAAAAAAGAGATACGATAGCTCTTTAATAGGCAAAGGCATTCTGGAGGAAATGATAGAGCGTCTAGGCAACAGAAAACGAAAAATTAACGGGATTAGCAAAAGAGACACTAAACAAAACGTGAGTTCTACCCACATAGAACAAAAGAAATCTGCATATCCTCAAAAAGGCTAAATTAACGAATACAGGAGTTGTTAAGAGAAGACATTAGACGTTTAAACCAGGCAAATTCGTTGGCTTATGATCGGACGCTATATCCTAAAAAAGCCATTCGCCTACCAGACGGTCAGATAGACTACAGTTCACTCTCGTTTCCTACATTCAAACAATCAGGCATAGAACTAAATAAGATGGGTATAGCAGAAATAGCTAACATCACAGACAGTTTAGTTCCACAGTTTTCAGGAACACAGTCACTAGACTTGAGAGGTGAGGTATATACATAAATTTATATTGGGATGTGAGTTAGCTGCAGGAGAAGCAACTACAGGGAATCTTCAGGACTGCATAGAGTGTATTAAGTTAAGTTTACAAGCAGACGCTTTCGATTTGTATTGTTTCAGAAACGTTTCAGTATTGTCGAAGAATTGCACCTGTTGATAAAAAGGGCCTACCTACCAACACTCTCATTAGATTCAATGATAACAGATCCACAGAACTTTAGCCAATTACAGAATGCAGATATTCGACAGTCCGCAAGATGGCTAACTACCAAAAGAACACAAGCATAACAAATAATAAAAAATATCTATAAGGTAGAAGGCGACAGCGCAAGTGTTTCGAGGTAGCTTTTGAACGAAGCTTCTGGCTTACCAAACTCGGTCGACGTGCTCGTCATCGGAAACAAATGTCAGTATGTCATGTTTCGCAATTTGCATTATTTCGCAATACTTAAATTGTGATATTAGCAATATCAATACCGGCAAATTTAAATCGTTTCCAATTTAATTCTTCTTCTTCTTCTTTGCTTTCTTATTTTTTATATCTACGAAATCACCTGCTAATATTACAGGGAAAAATACATTGACAATTAATATGAATTCGTCATTCCGTGTCAAGTTTGGTTTGAAGAGTTTCGGTTTCGGGGTTGGTCCATCTTCAATTTCTTTTTAGTGAAATCACAAAAGAATCCAAATTGGTATCATTCGACGTTAAGGACCTGTATCCATGAATACCCGTGACAGAAACAATAAATTCACTGCATGAGACCATACTTGACAAAACAAAACACAAAGACCTTTTAGCACAGATCGCAAAAACCCTAAGAGCAACATTACATCAAAATTACTTCAAAATCAACCACAACATATAGAGGCAAACTAAGGGACTAGGAATGGGAAACCCTACCTCAGCTATCCTAATGGAGGTGTTCATGCAGAATCTAGAAAAACAATACATAGAAGTACTGAACACCAACTGGGTGTAACTTTCTACGCAAGATGCTGTCAGGCGAAAACGCGGATTTGTTATAATGAAAGACTATAAAGCAGTAATTCGAAATCAAAGCAGCGTAGTGTATCGACCACACCTTAATACTTCTTTGACAAAAGAACTACATACAGCAGCAAATCATAAAGGGAAAAGAACAGCATTGAAATCAGCACCAGTACAGCAAAGCGACATATTCACACAAACAGGAAACGGATAAAAAAATCAAACTGCGACTTCGTGCGCGCGAACAATGCGCGTGCAATTAAAACTACTGGCGCACTCCACCACACATTAGTCAGGCAGTCTGATCGACATAAATATAATAATGAAAATTACAATGATTACACTTGTTACAAGTTAATGATTGTGTAACTCTAGTGTATTTATAATTAATTAATTATAATTGAATAGTATTAAAATATTCTGCAGAACTTAAAGACATACACTAGCATAGACGAAAAGCTGAGTATGTATAATGAAGACGTGGAAATTAACTGTAATATTTGGGCCAATAATGCATTTTTTGTAGCGAGTGGAATTCCGCAAACGCTTGGCAAGAAAAAACTGCTGAAATTGCTAGAATTTAAAAAACAACCTACTAAAGCTTTAATATGGAATTTATATTCATGGATTAAACTTCAATTACACTGGCCGACAGCCATTTTGTAACGGGCTGTTTGACCACATATTCTAAAGGATTTTGGTCCGCTGATTCCAAAAATGATAAAATAAAAAAAATGAAACGAGCCGTTTTCGAGATAATCGTTTTTGAAATTTTTGGCGACTTTACGTTAAGGTCCATCCACTTGAAGAGCTACTACAGCTGACATATGTAACCGATTCGATTACAACTAAGATTAAATTAAAGAGGAAGGATGCACGTATATTTTTTGCTAACATTACTTTGAAGTCCGAAAAATAGTTTAAAAGCTTTTGCTGAAATCGTAACTTCAAAAGAGGAATTTTTTAAGAAAAAAGACTGCTAGATATCTGTATGTAAAAATGTTCCCGAAACTTTTTTACCCTTTTTATTTTTTAGATCGATAGGTTGGACATTTGCGCGAATTTTAAGCCTAATATCATCTATATATATATAATATAATCTGCACAGAAATGGTTTCATGGTGCGCGTTAATGTGAGTTTAGTGCTTTTCACAAATATCTTAGCAATTGATCGTTATTCACGAAACAGTGTGAGTTTGTACTTGATACAGTGTGCGTTTGTTTGTGAACAATGTTTTTGGACTTTCCGCGATTGTCATTTCCTAGAAACCCATTAAAATCGGCTTTACTTGGATCCTATTCCCGATGCATGTACTTCATCCTTTTACCGCTATTAGTTCAGTTGCAGGTACTTCCACCGTACGTTTTTTACTTTTTCGCAGTGTTTTCTTTTTTGCATCAGTCGAAGTTTTACATTGAAGTCGTGTCTAATAAAGTGGAACGGCCTTAACGTAAAGTCGCCAAAAATTTCAAAAACGATTATCTCGAAAACGGCTCGTTTCATTTTTTTTATTTTATCATCTTTGGAATCAGCGGACCAAAATCCTTTAGAATATGTGGTCAAACAGCCCGTTACAAAAAAAAATGTTAATTTGTAAGCTAGTGTTATTAAACTTCAATTTATATTCATGGACGTTCACATACAAACGTAACGCTTTTCTACAAAACTCTAAAACCTTCTTGAAAAACTTGCTAGTTTTGGGTTTTCAGAAGCTAAGTTGCTGCATTTAGGTTATTTTATTGCATATTGATAAAGCCTAATGAAATCAATTAAACGGAAAAAACAAAAAAAAAATCAAAAAGGTACGTCGATAACGGAAATTGAAATGCTAAAAAAACAACACAAAAACATAATATATACAATGGAAATGGAAAAGGACGGGAAAATATATTATCTTGATATGACAATTAGTATAAACAAGAACGCAAATACATAAACTCGACTACGAAATATACAGGAAACCTACAGCCACTGACACAATAATACATAACACATCAAATCAACCACAACAACATAAGATAGCCGCAATTTGACAATTACTAACTAGACTAGAACGAACACCTTTAAGAAACTAAACATACAGGAGAGATATACCACAATATATACCATAGCAAAAAAACAATGAATATAAAAAGGGTCTGGTAGAGCAGGTTCAGAAGAGACACAAAAGCGACGGCAAGGAATAACAAACAGAGTGACGACAAAACATGTTGACGTACACGGGAAAATCGACATACAAACTAGCCGCATTTTTCAAAAAATAGAACGTATTTGTAGCTGTGTGAGCATTCAAAACAAGAAATAACGAATATTACCAACCAGCACAAACGAGGAGGACTCACTGGACAAGCACGGGGTGTTTAAACTAACGTTTGGTACCTAACTAAACGTATAGCCAAAAGTGTGTAAAATATGGACATGAGACTAATTGGAGGTGTAATTCCTAGAAACAGGACCTAGGGCAAACAACACCAAGAGGAATTGTGATTACAATTATAGATGTCAGGGTAAAAATACGCCTATACTACAGCAAGGAACCAACAACCCCAACAGAATTGGCAGAAACAGAGGTACCAGAAGACGAATTCAGCAAACGGAATTCTAAGGAAGGAAACTCAATATGAATGGTGCAATAGGGTCGGACGTAAGATACTCGATTGCTATGCGAAAAAGAAACATTCCAAAGCAATCGTCCAGGAAACGATCAAGGGCCCAGAGCAGGCCAATAATCTAGGAACAAAATATTAGTAACTTAAAGACAAACCAGAAAGAGTGTTAACTCCAGCCTGGCCGAAGTTCATATACCCTACACACTTGTACTTAGAAATTAGGCGTGGCAATGGTCTAATTTTTTTCTTTTTCAATCTCAAATAGCCTGTGATGAAAGACAATATTCGTGCAAAATTTGATGAAAATCTCTCTATTCGTTCTCCTGTAATCGAATTTTATTTAATTAGTGGGCGGACGACGCCCATTTTTGATAATCTGTTTTGGTCAGAGACAGTTGATTTGTGAATAAAATGTCAACTTGAAATTAGAAGCTGAGAAATTGAACTGTAAGCAAAGATTAATTTATATTTACTATAAAAAGTAGGCGTGGTAATGGTCCGATTTTGCCCATTTTCAATACCGATGAGTTTCTAATGATAGACAATATTCGTACCAAATTTGATAAAAATATCTCTAACGCTCTCCTGTAACTGAGTTTTATTCAATTAGTGGGCGGACCACGCCCATTTTTGGTAGTCTGTTTTGGTCAGAGACAGTGGACTTCTGGACAAAATTTCAACCCCAAATTCGTTCTACAAGCTGAGAAATTGAGCTATAAGCATGGATTAATTTACATTCTATTTAAGAAGTAGGCGTGGTAATGGTCCGATTTCGCCCATTTTCAATACCGATGAGTTTCTAATGATAGACAATATTCGTGCCAAGTTTGATGAAGATATCTCTATCCTTCTCCTGTAATTGAGTTTTATTTAATTCGTGGGCGGACCACGCCCATTTTTAGTATTCTGTTTTGGTCAGAGAGAGTGGACTTCTGGACAAAATTTCAACCCCAAATTCATTCTACAAGCTGAGAAATTGAGCTATAAGTATGGATTAATTTATATTCACTATAAAAAGTAGGCGTGGTAATGGTCCGATTTTGCCCATTTTCAATACGAATGAGTTTCTGATGATAGACAACATTCGTGCCATGTTCATTCGTTTGATGAAGATATCTCTATACGTTCTCTTGTAATCGTAATTTCCACAGACAGACGAACATGGCTAAATCGACTCAGGAGGTCACGCTTATCAAGAATATACATACATATATACTTTTCTATAGAGTTGGGTAGTTCGTGAACGAACTAGTTCAATTGAACGAATCACTTGCGTGAACTATGAGATCTAGTTCACAGATCTTATTTCTTTTAGTTCACTCGGTCTTTTAGTTCAGTCGCTCTTTAGTTCACTCGGTCTTTTAGTTCAGTCGGTCTTCTAGTTCAGTATGTCTTTCGTTCTTTTAGTTCAGCAGTTCGTTACTTCGTTTCAGTACAGCTTCTCGTTAGTTTTTGTGTATGTTTCATCTCTGGTAAGAACTAACGAACTAAATGACCGAGTAAAGTACTGAACTAAATGAGCGAACGAACTACTGAACTAAATGACCGTGTGAACTATATGAACGAACTAGTTCACGACAGCTGATTGAACTAGAAAGATCGCTCTCTACAGTGAACTATAATGCCCAACTCAACTTTTCTATACCTGTTACGCGTTACAAACGGAAGCAGTAAGACGGAACCCTATTCACTTCGTGTGTAGGGTATAAAAACGGAGAGAAAACAAACGACAAAGGTGAATAACTTTTAAATAACCAAAACAAAAGAAATATTATATAAAAAGAGATACGAACAAATGTTATATATATATGTATATATATATATATATATGTATAGTTCTGATATAAAAATTCATATAATTATGAGGAAAAGAAAAAGTAATGTACATACTTAATTTTTACAAACGGAAATAATTATGTATTGATTAAGAAGAAAAATAAAATCTTATGTTAAAATAAAATAATTATTATATACAATATTTTAATTGGATCAGAATAACTTTCCGTTATTAGCATAAGAATTAAAATATATTAATTAAAATAATTTCAATTTAAATTCGAGTTATTTTTAAATTTTTAATAAACTAATTATACTCAAGTAAAATATACATATATCTTTTGTAAGAACAAAAATATGTTAAATTGGATAATTAAGCATTAGAAAAAAAATGTAAAATAGATAAAAAGAAGCGAGCATGAAAAGAACCTGACAGTCATCCCGCTATACTCGCTGCCTGCGAGTGGATTGCCTGCCTTTGTTACTAATCTGCATTCAAGGTGAAGTCGACACGCGTTAACGCGTATATGACAGCATAGTCACTTCGCGGCAATGAATCTCCGAGTAGACGAATTACTAAGCAAATCACGAGTTCGGATAAACAATCTACTGCGACCTATTCATCTGTGATACAGAGCACATCACAACAACAGCAGTTACAGTTAGAAAAGTAAAAATTTTGAGTTGTAACATCATTAATCAAAATCAAACTACGGCCAAGGAAAAGTTTATATTCAAACATAAATCCCAAAGTGGCGGCGATGTAAAAATGCGACGCAACTACAAGTGAAGCAAGAATACCAGGGCTTACATTACTTTACAAATGATGATGATGATGCGAACATCTTATCTCCAACCTCCCACCTGGAGTAGCTATCTAGCGAGCAATAATTGATCCAAATCGTGGGACAACCACGGTACTACAAATAACGAACAAACACATCAGTAAAATAGGCACCAAGGGAAATAAAAACGAAAGTTAACAGCGGTCGTTTTGGCCCCAACACAACTGCAACAAAGTTGTACCTGGCAACAGCATTTTTATACAACAAATCGAGAGGAAGACATCGGTATAACGGGGTGTACATCAACATCAACTTCAATATAAGCATCAACATCAACGTCAACAGCAACATATTTTATTATATAAAACACCAAACATTTATTATATTATTATTATTATTATTACACTGATCGTTATATTAAGTACTATTATCTAAACTTCACATTATTACGCACAAAAAAGATATATGTTATAGAAAGAATACTAAAGCCATAACACACATAAGCCACAAAAAAGCGAAACATAAATATACAATAAAAAATTAATATCGTTGTAAGATACTAAATTTTCTTTCACTAGGGGTGGAGGGATGTTGTATGTCGTAATCAGAATTTACAGTTCCGGGTAACTTGAAATGTATGACCCAAGGCCATATTATTCTTTCAATAATAAACAGGGTTCGGAAAACGTTTCTTTTTTATATCGCTCAATTTATATCCCTCACTGAAGATAACAATATTTCCATCCTCACTGATAAATATCTTTTTTCATCTTTGTTCAAAAAAATACATATCGCTCACGTTCAAAATAATTTCGATCTTCCAACAAAACTATCACTTGGGATGAAAAAAATTCTCATCTTCAAGTATTTCGATCCCTCAAGTTCAAAACATTTCGTTTGTTGACGAATAGCGATCACAGAAGATGAGAAAACTTCGGGTTTCGCACCATAACGATCTTCGGTGATGAAAAAAAGGCTGCGCAGGCAAAGAATCGATCTTTGAAGATGAAAATAATTTCGACGCAGGATCGAAAAAAGCAGCGCAGCAGAGTTGAACAGCGTGGGTTTTGTTGGTGTTTGGATGGTTCGCTTCGCGGCAGAGACAATTGCTTGAAAATGAAGTTTTGTTTGTGTTTCGTATGAATATGTTTTTGTTGGATTTGGTATACAATGAATTGAAATTAATTTTGCATGGTGTGGAGTGTGAAGGAAAGTTGTGAAAGTAAATACGTAAAATATTAATATGTAAAAATATTAATAAGTAAATTGTTTTCTACCATATGTACATTATTCTAATATGTTTTATACATATTCATTATATATACATATATATATTTCTTATATCTTCCCATTATATTTTCCCTTATTATTATTCACTGATATTGAAACACAGGAGATTTTTTTTTTGCAACTGCTGACTTTAAAGAAATTTTCTCAAAAAATCTTGGCTTTCTCTCAATCCATCCCAATATACATATGAATATCTTTACATTTTTTTGGACCATGTCCTGCATAAAAAACGTAAAGCAATTGCAAAAATTTATTACTCAACCCTTTCTACGAGCTCGTTACGATAAATTTTGCAGGTAGGCATTTGAATACATATGTACATGTGTGAATGGAAGGCAAATTTGTATATCGGCCTTGAAAATAATTACTTTTGGAATGAAAAAGGATTGATTATCAGAGGGCCAACAGGTAACAAATTTTACAAAGGAAAAAGGTTTTTGAATTCATGTTTTCAAATCCCCGTCGGATAATAAAATTGACGAATGTAACGCGGCACAATCAGTGCTTTCAATCGGAGAGCAAATACATAATTCATAATAAACATTTATAATAGAAATATGTATAAAATATATTAGAATAATGTACATATGGTAGAAAACAATTTACTTATTAATATTTTTACATATTAATATTTTACGTATTTACTTTCACAACTTTCCTTCACACTCCACACCATGCAAAATTAATTTCAATTCATTGTATACCAAATCCAACAAAAACATATTCATACGAAACACAAACAAAACTTCATTTTCAAGCAATTGTCTCTGCCGCGAAGCGAACCATCCAAACACCAACAAAACCCACGCTGTTCAACTCTGCTGCGCTGCTTTTTTCGATCCTGCGTCGAAATTATTTTCATCTTCAAAGATCGATTCTTTGCCTGCGCAGCCTTTTTTTCATCACCGAAGATCGTTATGGTGCGAAACCCGAAGTTTTCTCATCTTCTGTGATCGCTATTCGTCAACAAACGAAATGTTTTAAACTTGAGGGATCGAAATACTTGAAGATGAGAATTTTTTTCATCCCAAGTGATAGTTTTGTTGGAAGATCGAAATTATTTTGAACGTGAGCGATATGTATTTTTTTGAACAAAGATGAAAAAATAAAAATCGCTCATGAGTCAAAACAGATTTTCATCTTTTGAGATCGTTTTTTTGTGAGGGATATAAAAAAAGTTGTTCGTTTGAGGGATATATTCCGAACCCTGATAATAAATGAATGAGTGAATGAGTGCATACCAAGGCCGAGTTCATAACATTAATGCAACCACAGCACTTTGCTTGGTAAGCCATAAGCTTCAGTCAAGAACTAGCTAAAGTTAACACGAAAGCAAAGCTAGCAACCATAGCACTTTGCATGGTAATGATTGTGGTA
Organism: Myopa tessellatipennis; assembly: GCA_943737955.2. Lineage (NCBI taxonomy): Eukaryota > Metazoa > Arthropoda > Insecta > Diptera > Conopidae > Myopa > Myopa tessellatipennis. The sequence continues at coordinate 20,032,400 of OX031315.1, forward strand.
AAAGTTAAAAGCACCATAAAAAAGTTTGGAGATATAAAAAATAAGAAAGCAAACATTGAAGAATTAAATTAAGAACGATTTAATTCTTCCGATATTGATACTGCTAATATCACAATTTAAATATTGTGAAATAATGGAAATTGCGAAACACGAAATACTGATCCACTTTGATTTCGTCGAGGTGCACGTCAATCGATCCAAAGTGGAAACAAGAAAACATTCTAACCAGAGTACGTAGAGCGACTAAGTTGCAGTAAGATTAAAATTTATATAGAAATAGTATAATAAAAATCCGGAGAAATTTAACAAGTGTCAAGAAGGACTTCTCATTAAAACCTTTGGAAATTCACCCACACAACATTTTAAATACAACACTAATAATAATCTTCAATCGTAAGTTTGAATATCGAGTGAAATTAAACAAATTTCATAGTTCAGCTAAAGTTCAAGTTAACAAATATTGCTTGTCTTTCGAAAGATAAGATATGAGTGTAATTAAACATTCACCAAATAAATAAAAAGAAAATCAGAATAGCGTTTCAATAAGCAACTACTTGTTTATTTAAGCGTAAAAATATAGGAAGAGTAAACTTATAATAAAATAAATTCGTAACTAATATTTAAGTTATTTCTTTTGTAAATTTTGAGTTGAACTTTTTAGTTTTTAGCAATTTTAATTAATAGTACTCGGTAGATGCCATCACTATTGCATTTTCAGTTATTATTATTAATAAATCTGAAGACTTAGTTCTTGCATAGAACAATATGTACACCTACACCATATATGCGTATATGTAATACGCATATAAAACTTTAGGACAATGCGATATTTAAATAAAAAGTAAGATAAGAGAAAAAAAAAATATATGTATATACAGTGTAACATATTCGTATAAACGCACTCTTAATTTTCATTTTGCTACCTTCTCTCTCTTTTATCAATGCATTACTCAAAACAAATTCCAACTCATATTGTTTACTAATCTAATAGAAATTGGTATTGAGAGCAAAAAACAATATTCGTTGTTGTTATTATATATAAATCATTGAAGTTTAAATATTTTACTAAAAACAAGTACATATTCGTTTAAACGCACCTGAACAAGGAGATCAAAAACATATTAGTGGTTTAAAGAAATAAGTATTTGCTTGCATTTAATTGACAATTGCTAAGTTTTCTTTAATTTAAATGTAAAATTATTTTTTTAACGATATGTTTTTAAGATTTTATCAAAATGCCAAAGGGAAAATACCTCAATGACACAGAAAAAGTCCAAATCAACATGTACCATAAAGAGGGTTATTCAAATCGGGAAATTGGGCAGAGAATTGGAAGATCAAAAGCAGTTGTGCGCTCTTTTTTAAAAAACGATGAAAATTATGGTGTAAAAAAGTCCATGAAAGGCAATCGAAAACTGAGTATTCGTCATCTAAATCAGAAGTGTTGAAGAAATCTAAAACCTGTGTTGAAGCCGCATCACAAAATGCGCGCCTAGACTTCGCCCAAAAACACATGCAGTGGTCAACTGAGTGGGGCAATGTTGTGTTTTCCGACGAAAAGAAATTCAACTTAGATGGCCCAGACTCTTACAGTTGTTATTGGCATGATTTGCGTAACAAAAACGTACGTATGTCAAAAAGAACCTTTGGTGTTGGCAGCGTTATGGTGTGGGCGGCATTCTCATCGAGAGGTAAAGCAAATATTTGCTTTGTGCCGCCCAAAATGAATTCAAAAATATACACGGAATTGTTGGATGATGCTCTCATTTCATTTATGGATGATAAAATGGATGAAGACAGCATTTTTCAACAGGATACGCTGCCATTCACGTTTCTCAAGAGTCATTGAAATGATTTCAAGAGCACAACATCCCACTTATGAAATGGTCTGCATGCAGTCCCGATTTGAATCCGGTGGAGAACCTTTGGGGGTGCATGTCACGAAAAATCTATGGATAAAAAGCCTAAGGACACCTGTACAAAACTGTGCTAGAGCTCAAGTTGGCCATTAAAGGAAGCTTGGGAAGATTTGGATCGTCAGTTGCTCCAAAATTTAGTGAAGTCGATGCCAAATCGTATTTTTGAAGCCATAAATAAAAATGGTGGACCAATTAATTATTGAATGTTAAATAAATATGTTCCTATTGAAAATTAAGTTGATGCGTTTAAACGAATATGTACTCCTTTTTAGTAAAATATTTAAACTTCAATGATTTATATATAACAACAACGAGTGCATAGTTTATTGCGCTCAATACCAATTTCTATTAGTTTAGTAAACAATATGAGTTGGAATTTGTTTTGAGTAATGCATTGATAAAAGAGAGAGAATGCAACAAAATGAAAATTAAGAGTGCGTTTATACGAATATGTGTCACTGTATATAGAATTATATAGAACTTAGTAACACTTATTTTAAAACACATTTCAATCCACTTAAAACTTTTCATTCAAAAAATAACAAACAAAACAACAAACGCCTTAAAGCAAATTATAACGATTAACGCAAGCACTATAACAATGCAGAAATATGTATATGTACAGTATTGTGCATAATCTAAGCAACATTTCCTGTGACAGTGAAAAAGTTCCATAACATTATAAACCATTAAGTTATAACAAAGAAAATTACATTAATTACTTCTTAATATGTTTTTATCATATATCCAAAACAACAACAAATGTTATCTCCAATAACGGTAAATATGAAAAGAAAACCAAAAATAACTAAAAATATCAGGTGCAAAACCTAAGCAACTTAATATAATATTTAGTTTAATAGCCATTATTTTGTATACAGCTAAACAAATACGATGTATTGCCTCAATTGGCTTTGTAATGCTGCTGTTTGGGTGGCTTCCCCGTTCTTCCTTTACTGCAGTCACTGAATCCTTCTTATTTTTGAAGCGCCTAGTACCTTCGCAACGTTTTAGTATTGAAAATGGGTTTCCGATCGGTTGACTGCACCGGCCAGTAAGCACCATTACCTCTTTAGAATTACAGGAGTCCTTAACATAATTTGTGGTATGTTTTGGGTATTCGTACATATTCGACATGTCTGTGAAAATCGATCCACCACGCCTTCTATTCCATAGAAAGGACAAATGACATAAACAGAAAAGCTTGCCCAAATCATTGCACTTCTTCCTCCATGTTTAACTGTCCGCTTACAGTACAGTGGATTCAATCGCTGATGGTTACATAATTTCAACAAAATTATTTTAACATCGAGACTGTTAACTGTTATTGGAGAGAACATTTGTTGTTGTTTTGGATATATAATAAAAACAGGTTATGCTTAGGTTATGCACAATACTGTATGTAGAGAAAAAAAGAAATAGCACAGGCATTGTCAGCATTCTTATAAAAATAATAAGATACGAAAAGGTGACGCATTTTGAACACTGACTTCACAATAAAAAAAAAAAACAGAAGCACGAAAATATTGTTATTAAGAAACAATATATACACATAGATTCACGTACATACATACATAACTAAAATTGAAAGTATACCTATAAATAATGATATACATACATATAAATAAATAAGTAAATGAATAAGAAATAATTTAATTGTAATTTACAAAAAAAATACATTAAACCCGAAATTAATGAACGTAAAAGAAAGATAAGAATAAGGGCATAAGAAAACGAAAAGAATAAGAAAATAAAAATGAAATAGGAAAAATCATATAGTTATAAGAAGAAGAGAAAATAGGGTTACTGTACTTAAGTTTTACAAATGAAAATAATTATATATTAAGTTAGAAAAAAAATTATTAAGGAAAAAAACGTGCATTAAAGTAGGATAAGAACGAGGCTGTTACATTAAAATAAGTGCAAGAATTTCGTTTTGAATAATTTTGAGAATAATATTATCTCCGAAAAAAATCGTATGGGAGTGGTGCATTTTTCCCCGTTTAGGGGGGGCCTATCCGACTATTATTATATAAAAATTCGACTTAGCATCGGAAAAAAAATATTAAAAAAGAACCTTTCTAAGTACTGCATTTGAAAGCAAAATATTTGCTCCTAAATCTCCTTTTTGAATTAGGTTCTTATGTCAAACATTTTTTGAGAAAATTAATTCCAAACTTCAAATTTAAAAAAAGTTTGGAAAATAAATTTTTTATAGCCATTTTTTTAAAAAATTATAATAAATATAATATAAATAATAAAAATAAGTACAATTTTTCTTTAAAGTAGAAAATGCTGTAATCAATTCTATGAAGTTTTGTAGTTTCCGAGAAAAGTGATAACTACGAAGCATACTTTCCTTTCAAATACCAATGCTGAGATATTTTCAGTTCTGTGGCCATTTGATTACCACTACGGCGTGGATTTCGTTCAATATAACGATTGCTCTGTTATCCTTTTGGACGAGACATACAGGACATAACAAACTATTTTAAAAAGAATTCCATTATGAAATGCGTGGTCAAACACCTTTTCGATGTCTGAGGAAATCGACGATAGCGCATTTAGACACTATATATGTATATCATTTGGGAATTTTAGTAAAGCGCCAACTGTCGAGTGTCCTTTTTTAAAACCAAAGTGCTGATAAATTCTGAAGTTTTGGCGAACAACCTGGATAGTGAACTCTCAATATAAGAAGTGTCTCTATTTGGATGACATCCCTTATTTGCAATTTTTCTTCGTCATTATCAATAACGACACCGTTATTTGGAAGGTCTTTCATTGAAGATTTTTTCATAGCTCCTATTAAATTATAAATTTGTTTATGAGCCTAGGCCCTGGAATAATTATGCTCAACGTATCGCTAAAAATTTTGGATTGCTCATTTCCATCTGTCTTTTGATATTATTCAATAACTGATTTTTTTAGTTTGGGTTGAACGGTTCGTATTATTATAGTAAATGCGTTTCAAATTTTTCTGCCACGATACTTGATTTTAAATTGTTAAAATATTTCTCATTGTTAGAAATAACCATTTCCCAAAATAATTTGGAGGATGAAAAATAATCTCAAGATCAGTGAACTTCATTTGCAATTTGATAGGAAAGTGATCTGAAAAAGAAGCGAGGCTGGAAATTTTGAAATTGGAATTTATGGTGTTGGGAACAACAGGTGTAGATAGAATAAAGATAAAAAAATTCTTTGCCTTTTTTGCTGTAACTGTAACCGTTCTTGTGTTAACTAATTGTTGCAAATAACAGCAGGTATAGACAGAATATAGATAAAAAATGCGTTTCCCCTCTTTTGCTGTAATAAAACGAAGAGCATAATAAACAGGTAAAAACAGTTAGCACAATTGTATTGTATTAGAAATTGTTAAATTATTGAAATTGAATTGTTAAAAATAAATTGTACCTGTAATCTTCTAATATAAAAAGGAAATATTGGATTAAAATCTGCATTATTCTGACTTACATCAAGCTACAAGTCAAGCTACAATCTTTAAACGAAATCATAACATCTTAAAAGTATTTTAAAAATACGAAATTGAAACCAAAATCCAATCTAAGCAAACAACAAGAATAGCACGATTATTCAGATCAACGAGAATATATTTGTAGAGATTGCATGAAACATTTGTTGCCGGCAACATCGTGATTTCAGGTGCAATGATGTAGGCAGCTGCTTATTCGCAGACCGTAGAAACACCAACTCTGTAAAGTAGAAAACTGAAGATAAAAACGAAAATTTAATTTTTCATTTTCGTCTTTACGTTTTTGTGCCTAATAAAATTTTTGCGAATGCTTGCCACTTTGATGAAAAACATGGGTTCTAACGAAGAAAGCTATATAAAACCAAAATAGTTATTAAAGGTTTAATTGTGCTTTATTTTCGTATTTTAATAGGATCTCTGCATGAGGTTAATTTAATTTTAATTTAAAATTAGAGGGCTATTTTAACAGACTTTTTTCATTCGTTTTAAGATTCTGGGTTAACATAATATAATAAATAAATATACATTAAAGCACATATCCCAGTAATCGAGCTAAAGTGAATGGATTCTAAAATGTTTATTATTTCCACACATTTTTTAAAATTTTAATCAATAAAAAATAAATTCACCAAAACAAAATATGGCCGTTTAAATAGGTAATAGTTCCCTGTAGATTAAAAGTTAGCTCATGTAACATTAGTTACACAGTATAAAGATAATAAAGAAAAATTTTACTAACATCGTAAAAAATATAATAAATATGAACTTAATATTTATCAATTAGTGCCATTACTAAGCTATTTCCATTAGTGGGATTGGCCAGGGTTTAACTTCGCTTATAAATAATTTACCGTTGTACGTCAATAATCTAATAGTTAGAATATGTATCAATATTTTATAATTGACATTGTTACTACACATACATAGATTTCACATTTTTACAAACATAAAAACTTTCTTAGGCACGCAGAACTTAAACCAAGTTTAAGACACATTTTTCGACTTTCATTCGCAAGACACCGTATTAAAACATTTCCATCTGTCAAGAAAGAAATCGTCAGAAAGACAAAAAAGGCAATTTTCTTCCAGTTTGCGTCACACACACCATGCGACAGAAATAACGCGGTAAAAGCAGTAACAGTCCCTCTCTAAAGGGTTACACAAGATTTGACTTGTAAGTTGTAAATTCACGTGGCGCCCCTAGCGGTTAACCAACGCGTGTGTGGATTCTAATTACAGGCAATTACAAATACGTTTAGAAGTTAAATTCACTATGAAACGATTTGCGAGTTAACAACCCTGGTTCGAATTACTTGCTCACATAGTTTTGTGTCTTTCCACAGCTAGTGTACTTAGTACACTGTACTATAGTATTGTAGAGAGGGTTAAGTATTGTATCCAAAAACATTGTGTAGAAAAATCACACACAATTCTGTACGCATGCACATAAACTGTTTTTATCGGTGGTTTCACAGATGGATAGATTGTCATATTAAATCCGGGTTATTTTATGTAAACAACCGATCAGCTGATTGATCGGAACCAGTTTAAGCCGACATTTTATAGGGAATATAGTGGGCGTGGCCTGAGCACTGACAAAATATTGCAAAAAAATAGGAGCACAGGAGAAAAGCATTTTCATGAAATTCGGCACGACTATTCTCGCCCATATAGGCATTGGCGTAGCGAGGGTTTTGTTGTGGCGGGCCAGCATGATACAAAATTTGAGTATTTCAAATTATTGCTTATTAAAATTGCATTTTCATAAGATTGGTTGATTGGGGAACCAGGTTAGCTGGGGAAGGGAATTTCTCAACCAAGCGTCTAGCTGCCTTACGCTGCCTTGGCTTTTTTATTGTAAGGTACATTCTTTATCCATCCCGTATTAAAATTATTTCATTGGGTTCAATGTATGCTATTTATACTGTTCTTATATGACAATATGTACAATAATGTTATTTACACATATAAACACATTTGTAGGAGCACAGTTTACGACATTTAATAGATTCGAATACATACGAGGACTAGTTCACACTTAGACACATTTTTATGTAAAGCCGGAAAAAATATACAAAACAGGTGTAGGAAAATCTATGTATATACAATAGACGTTTCACAATATTTTTCAGAAATAGGTTGCAGTAATGTGTGTGTTTATTATTTTCCCTTAAGAATGTAATCTTTAATACTTTATAAATCTTGTGTGTTTACATGCAAAAAAGTGTGGTCTAGGCCTCCTAGGTGCTTAGAAGTAATTGAAGTTCTTCATTTAAACAGAAGTTCATTTATCTCAGTTGACTACAGCATTTTATCGCAAAGAGCAGGAATAATTTTATTTTGTTAACTATTCGTTTTATTATTACTTTATAATTTTTTTGTAATTGATAAGAAAAAAACGAGAACTGGGGGTAAGAAAAGCTTTTATTATTGTATTACTATTTTAAGTCAATAGTTTCTATATATACTATTTCAGAAATATTATTTTTTTATGCAATTATGCAACTTTATTTATTGCAATTATGCAATAAATCGTAGAGACATAAATGAGTTGTTTATTTTAAAGTAAATTAAGTCATCATCTAACTAATAATAAAATATTATATGAGATTAATTATAGATTACCGTGACCATACGTCCTCCAATTCTGCTATCCAGCGAACCACAAAAACATTTTTTTTAAAAGTAATGATGCAGTATTCTATTAAATGTACTTTTATTTATATTTTTCCAAGAAACAGAAGAATGCGATATGTATCCATATAAAAGAATATAATTATTTTGTGTGTATGTGAATGATGTTATTTGAGCTGATTTTTTAACTCGCTTATATCTAACATTTCATTTCATTGTTACACATTTTTAGTCCAATACACAGAAAAAAATCAACAGTAAGCTATAAGTAAGCTCCAATAATGGCTACCAATATTGATTTTTAAATAATTTTGTTTTATAACTTGTTTTAATATAAATTTAAGGTTCCTATAACTTATTAAATTATTATAAATTAATTTCTTATTCGTTACTTGGTAAAGTACACTGAGTAGATATGTGTCCAAACGTGTTGCATTTAAATCATTTTGGACCTGTGTTTCTATTCGGACAAGATCTTGAGCTACATACATATGTCCTTTTTCCAGCAAGTGAAACATCGTATCATGCTTGAATTCATGTTTGTATCCTTAAATTTTTACTTTTCTAGATTGGGAAATTAATTAATTGATTAAGTTCATTTCGAAAGAAATATTCTTTATTATTGCGTGCAGTTTGGTATTTAAAATGGGCACAATCGGTCAACGACCACGCCTACTTTTTATACCAAGAATGCAGGTACATAAATTTTTTAATTATAACAGAATTCTCACAAAAGCGTGATTACAGAAGATGCCAACAATTACAGAGTAGAGTAACACTATCCCTTAATATGCCAAATATGGATGTGATCCACGCAGTTTTAGGTTAAATAGACCGAAAAGGGTTTTACACGGTTTATATTGATAATTATACAAACATTTTGAATGCAACTGAATATAGCATTTTATGATCAAACAAATTGTTGGTGTTCCAAAACTGGAAACGGTCCACTCACTTGTGCAGTATTTGCACAGTAGATACACATAATATACATACACAGTAGATATACATAATTTTATACTTCAAGTACAGGTACTAATTAATATTAGTAGGTGTAGTGCAATGCCCACTTTTACCTCAATCTCTACCAGAACCTTGAAGGTGTAGAGTCTTCCAGCTACGGCCAACCGTATACAACACCCTTACTAATTATTTTTATTTTTTTATTGTCATTGTTATTAATATTATTATTGTCATTGTTATTGTTATTGTTATTCTGTTATTGTTATTTTTTAAATTATTTTTTTATTATTATTTATTTACATAAAGTAAAAAAGTGGCACTACTCAAAATTTGTCCAGTTCGAGTTTATGTATTAAAATTCCTCACGTCTATCGACTACCAAAAGCTCAATTTTTTTTTTGTTGTTAACTAAAGATCTAGTGTATCTAGTGTAGTGCTGCAATCACAAAATTGTTTTCTAAGGAATGACAAATTTTGAGCTGCTTCACTTTTTTGTATTCAGTGCGATATATGTACAATGTACATACATATGTACATATGTATGTATACAAGGATACCCCTAAAAGTTTTCACAATTGGCCACAGGACGGCATTGCCCTGTATTTCAATATAATTTTCATCGACTTTGACATTTAGCTTGATAAAGTAAATTTGCAAAAAAGTTGTCCGCGTAATTTAGTTTTTATAGCGTTTTATAGCGACATACCAGTCCCAGTGACGAATTTCGTGAAGGCCGTCCATCAACTGCTTTTGTTTCGGAAAACATCGATGCTGTCCGAGAACTGATTCAAGAAGACCGACATATGACATATGCGGAAATAGAGGCATCCTTAAGCGTTAAACACAACAAGGGACGCAAGATGCAGATTTAAACCAAATAACATAGAAGCATTTTCGGGAAGCAGAAATATAAAATTGGTGAATGCATTGGTAAAATACAGATACAAACGTTTTTACATAAGCATTTAGTCGCGAAGAATCTTTGCAGTCGTTAGATCCCACACAATTTAACTGAAGCTAAAAAAATTGCCAAAAATAAAACACCAAAAGTTGTTCCATGCCCACCTCAGATTGGAATTATGCTTCACAACTGGTTCATTCGAACCCAAAAGTGCATACAACTTAAAGACGAATATTCTGAGAAACAATAAAGTGGTATCTTCCGGAAACTGTTAGGGCTAACCTATTGTAGTACAATATTAACATGGATTTGATATTAATATATTTACCTGTGAAACTTTATAGCTTGTTTAAAGGAGGTTGTTTACTACTTCAAAAGAATTGCGCAGCTTCAGTAGTTATTTTATTTTAGCATCAGTTATAATTTAAAGTATCAAATTATAATAATACCATGCTAATACAGGATTAGGCAATTGAAGTGATACCAGCTTCACACCGGTATATCTGGCAACATGATATTTATACCAATCATTCTGTTTTTGTTGTTTACGAGCTACCACAAGCATTTACGTCTAAGTTGTATAGAACAAAAGTTATTCGAAATGGAATTCAAACATAAGTGGAAAATCGCAACCAGCAATTGTTCTTGAGCTCAGGCATCTCAAAGTGAAAAAAATTGTTTGTGTATCACACCATAAATCGTTATAATGATACAGACAGCACTGCCAAACGCTATGGTGGTGGACGAAAAAAAACAGCAAAATCATGATGAACCTGAAATGATTCATAATGTGAAGGCTCGACTTGAAATTCACGCCGTAGTGGTAATTAAATGGCCAAATAACTGAAAATATCCCACCGAATCACCGGACGCATATTCCAAAATGAGCTCAAGGTAAAGCCTCACAAGTTCCCAAATGCACATGATCTTGCACCGAACCAAAAAAAAAGTTCGACTCGAAAGAGCAAAGGAGTTGATACGCTTGCACGAACATGGCAAATTTCCAAACATTGTGTTCTCTGTCGAGAAAAATTTCCATATTGAGCAGTTCATAAACTCTCAAAATAGTCGTGTTTACTTAAATGAACGCATTTACGAAAATATGCGCCTACGAACGGCAAGTAATTTTCCATCTCAAGTAATGATGTGGGCAGCCGTGACCGCCGATGAACGCTGTCCAATCGTTTTCATTGAGTTTTTGAACGGTTCTAATGGATTGTTTTCACGAATATCTGCTTGGTAAAGAGAATAGCGACGTCGATAGAACTGCTTCCATACCACGCACGTACTGTTATATACGATTTAGTTTAATATGGATTAATTTAATGCTCTTATTAATTTATTTTAATTCAATACAAGATCAGAAAGAATGTTAACTTCGCCTGGTCGAAGTTCGTATACTCTACACCCGTAAAATAAATTTATAGTTGACTTTTAATAATTGAAGGGACCGTTATCAGTTAAATTATTATCACCGGTACATTTTTAATCCCAAATAGCCTGTGATGACGGAGAATTTTCGTGCCAAATTTCATAACCATACCATCATTCGTTCTACTGTAAACGACTCTTATTTCATTAGTAGGTGATAGCACTAGATAAAAGTACATAGTAGATAGTTCTGAATGTCAGAGTGAAAAGACGTGTTTTTTTGGCGCTCGCGATCTGCAGTTGAAGTTTTGTGTTTTGTACCTTTGTTCCTGGCTTTGCTTACTTTCTAACTTTGATTCTGGAATTTAAATTGTAATTATCTTAGTATGGCCAGAGCTGGAATGTCAACTAGAAGAACAAAAGTATCGTCTCCTTTGAGTTATCCAACTACAAAGTCTTCGTCGCCCTCGAGTTTGGGGTCAACAAACTCTTCTCCGTCAACTAAAAGAGGCGCGAAAACGTCTTCTGTTTGTGTGGCGTCCAATGTTGCTTCTGTGCTCCCAAGGTCAGAGTTGGGCTCTACACTTAATTGTTTTAAAGACAGCATCGTAAAACAGGTCTCCGCAAATATAAGTGCTTCTGAAGAGAGAGTTGTGCAGAGAATAAGTGGGTTAGCGGCTGAGCTTGCTAACATGAAGTTTGCGTTGAAAAACTTGTTGGAAAGAGTTGAAATAGTTGAGGCATCGTGTGCTGAGATGAAAACCTTGAAACTGGAATTTAATGATTTTAAGAGTTTAGCTGTGCAGAACTCTACTGGTGCAAACTCTTTGGTAACTGAGCTGAATGCTGAGATGAGTGCGTTAAAGCAGAAAATGGAAAAACATGAGAATGATTCTGTTTCTACGGATGTCTTAATTAGTGGCATTCCTTTTGTATCTGGTGAAAATCTTACTGAAGCTTTTGGAAAAATTGTGGCGGCTGTAAAAATGGGCAGTTTTGAGCTTCGTAAAATTTTTAGAGTGAAACCTAAAGATTCTAGCAAGAATTCGACAATAGTTGCTAAGTTGTCGTCACCTGACGAGCGCATTATGTTTCTCAAAGCTGTTGTGGGATTTCGAAAGGAAAAAAAGCGTCAGTTAGTGCTTGGCTTTATTGGCGAACAAAGAATTTTCATTCACGAAAGCTTGACGAAGGCGAACCGCGATGTTTTGCAGTATGCCAACTTGAAGAGAAGGGAGCATCTGTTATTCTCTGTGTTTTCGTTGCGGGGGCGTGTTTTCGTCCGGTCATCAGCTGTTGGTGATGCAAAGCTGGTTTGTGACAGGAGTTCTGTTGATCGCGTCGCTGGAACGTAGAATAATACATGTTAAGTTTATATTTCTTATATCATTTGTTTAATTGGCTCTCATTTATAACTGACTTTCTATATGTGACTTTGCTTCTACTACTGCTTTATCTTTCCTATATCTTTCTTTTCTCGGTCTTTTTCTTTCTCTTTCCACTTATCCTTCTGCTCTGGTTAAGAGGCTGTGTCTTTGTCAACCTGTTACTGTTTGAAGTTGCCTTATTTGTGTCGGCTTTTGTCACTTATTGGGGTCGGGTCTGATGGTGTTATTAACTGTTATAAGGCCATATTGCGTGTCTTGTGTAGTCAATCTTCTGGCTTGAATGTTGTACATTTTAATGCCAGAAGCCTGAATGGCTTGAAATTGGATCATGCTAGGTACATTTTTGAGGGTTCTCCTGTTGATGTTATATGTGTCTCGGAGACGTGGTTCAAGCCAGGGGTGCCTGATTCATTGTATTCTTTGGATGGTTATAAGCTTTACAGAAATGACAGATGCGATAAAATAGGTGGTGGGGTTGCTATCTATTGTAAGAGCTCTCTCAACTCTAGATTAGTAAATAAAGGCAATTTCGCTTGTGAGTTTTTAAATATTACAATATTTGATAACAACACTAAAATTTTGGTTTCGTGTGTGTACAATCCCCAACGCAATATTAGTACTGAGCCCTTGTTTTGAGATCTTTCTAGTAAACTTGTCGATTTTGATTTTTCGTTGTATGTGGTGATTTTAATATTAATTTATTGGCTAATGTGTCTCTCACCACTGATTTTCTGCATTGTGCCTCTATGTGTGGTCTATCTGTTGTTAACTCTGACTTGCCAACTAGATTTGCAACTGCTTGTGAGCCTAGTCTGCTTGATGTTTGTCTTTTGTCTGATCGCGCTCTTCTCCTTCGTTATGATCAAGTGTCGTTTTTGTCTGACCATGATCTCTTATATGTCTGTCTTAACATTAACTTTAATAGAGCCCAGATAGTCAAGTTCAGTTATTATGATTTTAATGCAATTAATTTTGATTTGCTGTTTACTGAATTAGCTTCCAAATGTTGGAATGACATTTGGTTCTTTGAATCTGTTGATGATAAGCTCCGTGATTTTTTATCTAAATTAACCTCTGCTTTCCATAATCATGTTCCATTGCGCTCCGTGAGAGCATTAAACAGTGGCTGTCCATGGTTTACTTCTCATGTTCTGACCGCTTTAAAGAAAAGGAATAAACTGCATTCTAAATGGAAGAAAAGTAGAACGGCTGAGGCGTGGGAGGAGTTTCGCCGAGCTCGCAATGCAGCTACTGTACTATTAAGGAACGCGAAGAAGCGGTACTTCAGCTATAAGCTTAACCATACCTTAAGCCCCAAGCAATTATGGAAAAATATTAAGAAGCTCAGAATTATTGGCAAAGTTGAAACTAGTTGTGAGCTGGATCCTGATGTTCTTAATGATTTTTTCTTAAACAGTGGCGGCTGCAATCCTGCTGACTCCTCTACGAGTGATGGCTTACCAACTGTATCTAATCCTCTACCATTTACTTCCTTTGCGTTTTCTACTGTTTGTGAGATTGATGTAGTTAACAACGTACTTAAAATTACTTCTAATGCGGTAGGTGCTGATGGGTTGTCCATTAGGTTCATAAAGTTAACTTTACCATTCATTATTGCTCCCTTAACGCATATTATCAATCACTGCTTAACATGCTCGTCTTTTCCCACCTTGTTGAAAGTTGCAACTATTATTCCTCTTGCGAAGACTTCATCTGCAGATAAGCCTACAGACTTTAGGCCTATTAGTATTCTGCCTGTGTTAGGTAAAATTCTTGAAAGGATTATGTATTCCCAAATGTCTGCGTATATTGATTTACATAATTTACTATCTCCTCTGCAATCCGGCTTTCGAACTGGTCACAGTTGTACGTCAGCGGTATTAAAAATTACCAATGACATAAGGACTTTTTATGACCAAGATTTCTTAACTTTAATCTGTTTTATTGACTTCACAAAGGCGTTTGATACTGTGGATCACGATTTGCTCTGCACCAAGCTTACTACATTTTTTAACTTTAGTACTAGCGCTGTTAGATTATTGGTGAGCTATCTTGATGGCAGGATCCAGCGTGTAAAAATTGGAAACAAAATGTCTTCCCCTCAGCTAGTCACTAGAGGAGTCCCTCAGGGGTCAGTACTAGGGCCTTTACTGTTTTCCATTTTCATTAATGATGTATTCTCTGTTTGTGAGTATTCATCGCTACATGCTTATGCCGATGATATTCAAGTTTATTTATCGAGGCCTCTAAATCTCTTGGAGGATTTGTGCTATAGACTGAATTGTGACTTATCTTCAATCAACAGATGGGCAGCTGCCAATAATTTATGCATTAATCCTTCTAAGACGAAAGTTTTGCCTATCCTAAGAAAGTATAGCGACTTTGGTGATGTTCCGCCTTTGTCTATGGGTTCTTCGCAATTGAGTTTGGTCAGCAGGGCTAAGAATCTCGGCATTATACTTAATTCACAATTTACATGTGTTGACCATGTCAATTGCGCCGTGGGTATAATTTATGGGATACTTAGGTGCTTGCGTAGCTCTGCGTATTATACGCCATGTGAGACGCGATGCCGCCTTGTTAAACAACTGATTATGCCACATATCAACTATTTTGCTGTAGTTTATAGTCAACTTGACTCACAGTCTCAGCATAAGCTTCTTGTGGCATTCAACGCTTGTGCTAGGTATGTTTATGCAATCCGTCGCTTCGATCATGTTTCGCTCATCAGTGAAGGTGTTTTGGGATGTGGCTTGTGTACACACCTTCGCATCCTTAACATCATGTTTTTACATAAGCTAATATATACCCGCAATCCTCCATATTTATATGTAAAACTTGTTTTTTTTCGATCATCTAGAGGTTTGAATCTTATAGTCCCTAGACACACTTTCCTCAACAGTAGCAGATTCTTCTTCGTTCACACCATCAGACTTTGGAATTCACTTCCCTCGCATATTAGGACAATTTCCTCACGAGGTCGCTTCAAGCACGCTGTTGTTGCCTATCTTACTGCTTCTTAACCAGAGTATAAAAATCTACTTTCTCTTTTATATCTTTCTCTTATGTTCTAATTTCCGCTGTATTTCTTATATTCTTATACTTCAGCTTATTATTATTTCAGTATTTATTATTATTTATTATTGTTATGTTTTGTTTGGCAACAGAGTTTTATTGCTAGTTCTCTAATTTCAAGAGTTGTTTGGTTTCTTGTAGGCGCCATTACGAACACAACACAAAATATAAAACACTGAGTTTACCCAAATTAGTTATAAAATGTGCATACATTAGCTGTGTAAACTTTAAAATATTTTTCAGCGCCTTATTGATTAAAAGAAGTACAAATTTTTAGCGCAATCTCCAAGTGTATGCTCAAATTTGACACCTGAATTTAGCGGTAGTTTCCACATTTTGAATTGTTGTGGGGTGTTCTTTGTAAAAAAAAAAATAATTTATGTTGGTTACTATTTAATCTCATCAGTTAATATGAATTTAAAAAAAAATTTTCCATTGCCTTATGCGGTCAGTATTCACCTTCTTCCTATTTGAACTAGGGTGTACGCTCAATTTTGAGAGCAACTGTACATGTGTACACACAGACAGGCGGGTAGTGATTTTCACTAAATCAAAAGTCTGTACAAATTCTGCCGTGCAAACAGTGCCAAACTACCTCTGAATTTTCATTTGAGGCTTTCTGCACAAACGCTGTAATTTTTGTTTCTACCAGTGGCTTCCAGTTGGTTGGCACCAGCGCAGCGAGAGAGGTTACGCTGACACTGGCCCCAGCTGACCTATGAGCGAACTAAATACGTGAGTGTAGGTGCTCCGTTAGCACGCCTGTCTACCTTGTGTGGCTACCCACACCGAAATTTTTATGTTTTCACTGTTTACCAATGACAAGCTTTTCCTTTTCTTATTCACAAATGGGACGGTCGAGGCCTTAAAGTAGTTTTTTTCACTTACCAATCTTTATATTTTGTTTAATTACCCTACACGTGCCAGCTATTCCCAAGCCTAAAATTAGAAGACCTACGAAAAAAGAAAGGGCAGGCAACCTCACCATTCAATCGTTGTTTTTCGTATTGCTATTCGCCGCTGGATGGCGAGTGTTTCCGCCTCTTTTTACATTGTAACACACCGACCCACCCACCAAACCCTGAACCACTCCAGAAGGTTTTGAGTTTTGTATTAAGGGAGCCTGATAAGCTCGGGTGCCATGTGGAGCTCGATTCACGATCAGATAATTTTCGTAAACCACGCTTTGCTCTAAGGACACAAGTCCTTGGAATGGTAAACTCCAAGCATTTTATCCGCAGGTCGTTAATACGGTAGAGTTTATTCCCTACAAGCGAGGTTATTTTCACATTGGTGTATTTCGGGGCTAACATAGAGTTAAACTTCTTCCCCGCATTGCTCAGTTGGAAAAGTGCATAGTATGGAGACATCCCAATTGCCGCTTGAATCGAACTGCGTATATAGAGAGCGATATATGGCAGATGAATATCCCAAGACGTTTGGTTGCAACCGAAGTATTTACGATCGAATCGCAGAAAGAATTGCGAATTCTTGCTGATGAATTGACGTCCGTTATTGGACAAACATTTCCCAAACATTGGGAAAACAATGGTTTGAAAATACGTTTTTATCGAGTAGAAATTCGGCCTTCGGAGCAGTTGGAAGAAGGGGTATTTACTAAAGTGATCAACTACGACTAGAACAGCGGTGTTTTCGCTTTTGGATTTATAATAAGGATCGGAAATTATAAGATAAGATAAGATAAGATCGGAAATTAACTTTTAATGAGTAATGTATATGTAACATTTTATAATATAAAGTAGATAATGGAATAATAGTTTATAATAAAAAGTATAATAGATAATGGAATAATATTTTATATAATAAGAAGTAAATTGAATAATACAATAATATTTTTTAATATAAAGAGAAAAATCACATAAATTTTGTCATAAAGACAAACAAACATAATTTTTTGGGTGTACCAAAATCAAAGAAGCGCAGCATACAGCCCTATCTTGTCGATGGCTCTGACGAGATTTCGTCAAACGCTCTCAATATATATGTACATATTATGCCAGTCAAAAATTGAGTAGCCGAATGGTTGCTATTGGGCACTGCTGCACTACATACATATATGAAACTTACATTTGTTGTTGTCAAATAATATTTTTAGATTTATAGCTTTATTGGAAAATATTCTGTAACGAACTTTCAGCAGAGGTATAACGCAGATGCGTCCAGAGTTCGCCGAGTTAATTATTTGTTTGGACTAAGCAAACACTTTTAATCTCTTCTAGATTCAGTTTTTATTTAAAGATCAATGTTTGTAATTATTTGTTATTAAATATTGTAAATATCAATGGCGATTATTCAATTTATTAATTAGTGGTAAACTAAAATATCATAGTTACTTAGTCAATCTGGAGCCGCCTAATTACTCGAAGATCCAGCGGTAGCCGGGGAGTTAAGACCCATTTCAGCTCACGATCCCGTGGTTGTCCAGCGGAGGTTAAGACCCTCTCCACGCCGATGATCCTGTGGTTCTTCAGCTGTGGCCGGGGAGCTGTAAATGTTGGCTTTACTTTCGAAGTTGGCTTCAGTGGCTGAGCTGACAGCGTTGACTTCGCTGTTGATATTAGTTTTCCACTTCGATGTTGATACCTTGGTGGTCCGGACACGAATGAACCGATCAAACTACCCTAATTATCAGGTAGGATTTTTTTGCCATGTTCTGGCTCTGTGCGAACTTCTTATGCGTAAATAATCTTCACTTCTGCGCACACCCATGAGCTCTGTGAAGAAGTACAGACTGAATATCTGCACTGATCAGTAATCATCTAATGCAGTGCTGGCCAAAACTTATGCAATCATATTTTGTGCATGTGTGAAGTCAACGCTTCCGCAACGAGGTTGTTTTGCGGAAAAATTCTCTCTGCGCGGTACACTGAGAAGATTGTTGTTGGGGGGTTGTTAAACTTTAAATCATGCAAATGATTTAGCAATGAAATTGAGTTTACTGTTTCTCAATAATATCCTTAATATCAATAATACTTTCAAACCGATTTATTTAATTTTCAAAGAAAAAATAGTGATTCTCCCATTCCTTATTAAACAATTTGCTCAGTGCAGTCATAAAATAATCTGGCGCGATCCTGCTTGCTTGAAGTCTACACGTCGACTGACTCACTTGATACGAACGATCGGTAGTGTCGGTGTGAAAACGTTGTCAGTGTGTAATCATTGTAGAGGTCCGATAAAATATGCACAAACGGAAGCCCAAGGTTTTTCGCCTAGCAGCGAACGTAGTGGCTGATCTCCCTGCCCATACATGATCAGTAGTAACGATCTCACGGTCCTTTGCAACTTCAGCTACGCTGACACTGGCCCTAATTTGGTACCAGAATTTCGGGAGCTGCACAAGCTGACCTGTGCGCGAACTAAATGCGTAAGTGTACGCGCTTCGTTGGTACACCAGTCTGCCTTATGTGGATATCCACACCGAAATTTTTATGTTTTCACTTTTTATCAACGACAAGCTTTTTGTTTACTTATTCACAAATGGTTTGGTCGAGGCGTTAAAGTAGTCTTTTAGTATTTTGTTTCAATTCACGTGCAAGCTATCGCCAAGCCCAAAATCAGAAGACCTGCGACGCTGCTTTTCTTTTCCCAGGGCAGACAACCTCACCTTATTCAATCGTTAATATTCGTATTGCTATTCGCGAGAGAGAGTGTTACGATTTTTACTAGATTTTAATCATGCTACATTGTCAACAAAAGCATTTTAACTACAAAAGGTTTGTAGCCTGTTTTGATTTTTTTATGAATAAGACTGTTAGACTTTACGAAAATGTTACTCAAATAATATTTGCGAAAACGAAAAATGACGAAAATAATATTTCTGAATTGTATGATAAAACGATGACCTTGAACAAGGTTATACATTTGGTTAAACGATACCTTGGGCAAGGTGATGAATATCTCAGTAAATAAAATTCGTGAAAGCACACTATTTAAATTATTTATTGTTGTTTTATGAATTATTGTTCTTGAATTATTATAACGTTTTCAAAACAATCATGCCCCTGTTCGGGCGCCAAAATGTAGGATCAGAAGCTTTTTCCTGATCGTGGGAACTAAATGTGAAATTCTTTATGCTAAAAAAGTAACGACACCTCGTTTATTTGAGCTTCAGATTCAGACTGACTTTATTCTGTTCAGAGCTATACAATACTTATGTTCAAGTCAAAAAAGAGAACAATTTTCCAATAACACTAGCCTAAAAATTAACACTTTTTTTTTGTAACGGGCTGTTTGACAACATATTCTAAAGGATTTTGGTCCGCTGATTCCAAAAATGATAAAATTAAAAAAAATTAAACGAGCCGTTTTCGAGATAATCGGTTTTTAAATTTTTGGCCACTTTACGTTAAGGTCCATCCACTTGAAGAGCCACTACAACTGACATATGTAACCGATTCGATTACAATTAAGATTAAATTAAAGAGGAAGGATGCACGCATATTTTTTGCTAACATTGTTTTAAAATCCGAAAGATATTTTAAAAGCTCTCGCTGAAATCGTAACTTCAAAAGAGGAATTTTTTAAGAAAAAAGGCAAAAAACTGCTATATATCTGTATGTAAAAATATGTTCCCGAAACTTTTTTACCCTCACATAAATACCTTATTATTAACTGGATAAATATTTCAGAGTTTTACGTAATAATTCGTATTCAGGAAGAATAAATGGCATCGAAACTAAAGCAGTATATTGTTACGACATTAAGTGTATGCACAGGTGCTGCAATTTCAACATTTCTATTTGATACATGGGGCTCATCGAATTCTGTAAGAGAAAAAATATGCAAAATAAAAGTTTTAATAAATTTTTTCCAGGTTAATGCTGCTATTGTAAGACCGCCAAAAAGGAAGCGGACCCTTCCTCCTAGAAAGGAGCAATTAAAATCTCTGCAAAGTGGTGAGGAATATGATGTTCTTGTAATAGGAGGTGGAGCTACAGGAGCAGGGTGTGCATTGGATGCTGTCACTAGAGGGCTAAAAACGGCACTTGTAGAATCTGACGATTTTGCAAGCGGAACATCTTCAAGATCTACGAAACTAATTCATGGTGGAGTTCGATACTTACAAAAAGCTATATTGGGGGTAAATATATTTGTGAATGTCTATAAACTATATTTAGATAAATCGTAGTGAAAAACCGAATGTGAAAAACCATCGCAGACCGAGAGGTCTGTTCTGTATACTATTTATTGTGTTATCGACTAGTTATCACCCTTGTTCTACATTCCAATCGGAATTGATTCTTAATCGGATTTGAATTTTTCAGAGGGTTAACCCGAGGGGTAACCCTAGCGAGTCAGTCGCTAGATTCTGAGAGACCACAGCAATTTCATAGAAATCGCAGACTCGGCGTAAATAAAATTATGCTCGTAAGATTAGATGTAAAATTTTAAAATGAAATTAATTTAATATTTGAGCTGTTATTTTTGAAAGTGGAATAAGTCCATTTTTTAAAAAAATGAGTTAAGGGTAATTTTAGTAAGATATAGACATATTCTATCCATATTTATAATCATATATTCAATTGATTATTTTTGAATGTGGTACAAGTCCATTCGGAGATAAAAATTTCG
The DNA here is from genome assembly GCA_943737955.2 of Myopa tessellatipennis. Classification (NCBI taxonomy): domain Eukaryota; kingdom Metazoa; phylum Arthropoda; class Insecta; order Diptera; family Conopidae; genus Myopa; species Myopa tessellatipennis. Next base: position 20,053,742 of record OX031315.1, read on the forward strand.
TTTATTTATTAGATAATTTTAATTATTATTACATCATAACAAAATTAAAAAGTGTTAAAAAAATCATTCAAATTGATTAGCTTTTGACAATATTTTTAAATTTATTCAAATGAAAACCCTTAAATATTCTAATACATGAAAAAATGGACTTATTCCACTTTCAAATATAACAACACAAATCTTATCGCAAAAAAGTTATTTTTGAAAGTGGTATAAGTCCATTTGGAGCTTAAAAAATCCCCTATTTTTTTAAATATTTTCAATAATTATTATTTCATAACAAAATTTTATCGGTGTGTAGTGTTAAAAACATCACTCGGATTGATTAACGGTTGCCAATATTTTTAAATTGATTCAAACGCAAACCTTTAAATATCTCGATACATGAAAAAATGGACTTATTCATCACGATATCTTCACCGGTTCTCCTGTGATCGTGATTTCAACAGACAGACGGACGGACATGGCTAAATCGACTCAGGAGGTCACGCTGATCAAGAATATATATATTTTTCTATACCTATCGTCTCTATTTCTATGCGTTACACAAAGTGAATATACCCTTACCTTAAGGTGAAGGGTATAAAAATACGTTTCAAGTATAAGGAACTGTTACTGTTTTCTGTAAAAATATATGTAACCTAAAACAACTTTAATAGAACTCATTGAAAAAACGCGAAAATTCAAATTCACACACAAAAAATGGGTTGGATTACTTCCGAGAGAAAATTCCGAAAAATAGGAATGCAGAACCGATCAATATGCAATATGCAACTCCGATCAATATGCAAATGTCGGATTCGAACTTCGGAATCGGAATACAGAACACCTCCGAGCAAAAACTTGTCGGAATCAAATCCGATTCCATGTAAATTGGTATGTCGAAAAAGGTTGTATATCTTGTGCTAAAGTGATTTCTTTGATGAAGAACTTAGTCAGACCATGAATAAAGTAAGTGAATAAAGTAAACCATAATACGGTCTCGAATCCCACAAAAAGTAGCGTCACAAATTTTTAAATTTTTTGGTATCTGGTCATTCCTATCTACCGAATCACCGTGATTTTGGGTTGATAGAAATGAAGATAAAAAAAGTAAATTAATTACACAACCATGAGTATTGTGTCCACCCTCGGTATCCAATTTCGGTAAAACAAATGTCAGAGTCGTATTTTATTTGAACGAAACCACAGTCAAAACAAGTCAAAAACAAGATAAATAGAAAACATTGCGACTTTGGACTTTTCACCTAAAATGGAATATGGTAATATAAATTGGTAAACTTTCATTATACTCCACCAAAACACCAGTAACGGAAGAAAAACATAAGGATATGATGAGTTTAGTACCCTACATCCCTCCAATAGCATTGCAAAACTGATAATTATTAAAGCGTGAAATAATAACTTTTTAAAAATAAATACATTTTTTCATTAACATTTTTGTTCCCAGTACAATTCGTAGTTTTTTTATTCCTTTGAGTCATTTATACGTTGTTCAGTGAAATCTGAGTCAAACCGAACCTAAAAAAAAACCATTTCGTATACATAATAACTTTCATTAATCAAGACTAATAAAATTATACGGCCTCATGATGTATTTGTAAATGCCTCGTTTCCTTCTGGACCATTTATTGGTACCCCATGTATAGAAAGAGTAACAGAAACGATACAGAGCTTCAGAGTACAGCAATGTTTATGCAAACGAATCCTCTTGCCAAAGTTTAAAAAGTCTTATCAGCGTGGTGTCCTTTGAAGCCAATGCCTGTTGCAGAGCATTTTCAGCAGTAGAATTCTTTGTCCATTTTCCAAATGTACGCTTAATTGTTGAATCGCTGGATGTGGTTCGTGAATACCTCTTTTTTGCCACTTTATAGTGTATATGTCGCATCTCGTTGGGCCAAATATGCTGTACTCTTTCATCAAAGCCATCAGTTTTGTCGATTTCTGACGAAATACTCTAGCCAGCTAATTCGGACGATCTTTTCAGTCTGATCAGGAAATAGTTTTGCGGTGATTTCCCTCCAGGTACGGTTACAGGTAAATGTGATTGAAAGGTCTGGCGTTCCGTGGATTTATATTAATCTCTCTGTCTCCACTTTTGCATACATATCCACAGAGTGGATATGCTGTTTAAAGAGATCCTGACTTCGATGCTAATGGTTGAAGTAGTTTTTCCGTACCAAAAACCTGTACATAGAATTTCATACACAGCACTTTTGGTACCTCGAGTATGTGAAATTTCGAAATGGTAGCCATCTTCTCCATATACTTATACAAATCAACGCTTATACAAAGCATCTGTGTAAGATCTATGTGTCTCAACTATTCATTTGAGGATGTTGACCTGCAACTTTATTGCAACCTACTTCCAATCGTCCTCGACATTCCTAGTATCGTTGAATTGTCCTGAATATTCCCCTTGTGGTCGTTTATCTGCATTACTCAATAACTGCAATTCTGTTTGTGTTGTGAACCATCTCCTGAAGTTGCAGAGTAATATTCATCCTATGTTCTCTGAAGTGATTGCAGCGGAACTCAGCTTGTTTATTAATATTGTGACGAACAAAATTGACGCCACCATTTTGCCCCATGTTGGATACCATTCCGAATACCCATGGAATGCCCTGAATTGCATCTTTTATTTTTATTATATTTTTTATTTACAATGAAGTGTTACTTTTTTTATTTTTGTTTCAATTTCAATGAAATATTAATTTTATATATGTACATATGAAATGTAATTTAATAATATTATTGTATTAGTAATTAAGTTTAGTTTTAATTTAGTTTTAAGTTAAACCTAGCAATCACCCTGTATGTGCTTCGGCGGAACAGAAGCGAGAGCGAACAAAGACAAAAAGCAAAGAGAGAAACAAGCAGAAACAACAAGGAATTCAAACTCCACGAGTGAACGAAGGAACAGATGGAACAGAGCCATGACTGAACTCAGCAGACGGCGATGAATTCAGTTGCTGAAGCAAGATCAAGATCGACGGACGTATCATAGAAATTCGCAGCCTGGGTAAGTAACGCAAAGACAACGGACAGAGTTATTTTTTTTTACAAGCGACGTTAACCAACAGTGGACAAAGTGAGTTTCGTTCGTGGTACATTTACAACGCGAGGTTTATTTCAAAGTGTATTTCTGAACAACGGAAAGTGTTTACACGCGGTAACCAATTGGTTAGTTGAGAGCATTTCGGGTCTACGGACAGTCTTGCTGGCATTACGGGTCTCCGGACAATCCAATCAATTACCAATCAATCCAGCCTTGCCAATCAATTAAACAATTGTTGGAGTCAATGCCGGTTCTCGGGAACGTGATCTTAAACGCGATAAACAGTTGGTTGGTTGAAAGCATTGCGTATCTTCGGACAGCCTGGCTGGCATTACGAGTCTCTGGACAGCCTTGCCACTCAATCAAACGATTGTTCGAGTCAGCCAAAACCCAGTCGTCTTCGTTTTCATCAAATTGACAACTATCCTCTGAGTGACAGCACTGCGGGTCTCCGGACAGCTTTGCGGGCATTGCGTGTTTCCGAACAGTCTTGCCACGGAAGTGTACAAGGACTAGGACTGTGACCACGAGATGCCAACGTCCACCTTGCGTTACCCCCAACAAATAAATATTTTTCTGTAAGTCAACCTTGGACAGCTGGCGAGCTACCCGAGCTATAAACCCGGACCACCGGGGAAACTTCGTTACAATATCTCCAACAAAGTACAATTGTAGGAACTGTGGATCTTGATTTTTCGCAGGATGAAGTGATCCGATTCGATGATAAACCTGACCCTTTACTTTAAACCCTGGCATGAAACCTACTTCGTTGGTGATATTGGTGGCCCCAAAAGACGTCATTTGAAGGGCTCAGTTATAAGTTCTAATAAACTTTGTTTAAAATGTGAAAATGCAAATGGAATTTCTTTCGCCTTTCTATTTTTTAGCTCCACAGTTGGTGGAGCATATTTCAGGCATGAAGTCAGTTCTAACTTCATTATTAGATGGATGATCAGAATCTGCGGAGTAGTTAAAGGTGCTATTGAAAAGATTTGTTAAATTAATCGAGATTTTTCTTCTGTCCATACCTCTAGTTCGCATTCCCTGAAGCCGATTTTCACGCATTCTAGATTTATATTGGTTCTCTGAATAGAAGCCTGATTATTATGTAGATTTTGCCTTTGGTCTGCTCTTTTCCGTAGCTTACTCCTAATTTACATATAATGTACATAATACGTTAGGTATTAATACGACATTGGTGTCTCATTATTTCTTCTCCTTCTTTGAGTATTGGCTTGCAAGTTAAGGCGATTCCGTCTTTGCTCAGTGGATTCTTGCATCATATTCCGTGATTGATTTGAAACCTGAGCTCTTCAGCGGGATTGTCGTTGTTCTCTGTTTCTAGATTTCTGTTTCTTCTTTATATAAGTTGAGAAGTTAGGAGAATATCCAGTTTTCATTCGTTTCTTCTGCTTCAACAGTATGTTGTATCCTACGTTGTGAATTTAGACGGTCCTGTCACCGAGTTAGATACCCGCTTTGTAGCACGTGTATTTGAAGATCTTCTTCTTAAATTGGAATGGGATTCAATTTAAATTTTAATTTCAATTTAAAATTTTTAACTTCTTTTTAGAATGAAAAGGGTTATGGACTGTATTTTGCTTATACAGGGTGTTTCGCATAAGAGGGGTCAAAAGACTAGGACGTGTAGGACTAGGGCGTATCGAGACAAGAAAAAATCGAATGGGAGGAGGGGCCAATTTCCCCCTTTTAGGCGGGAGGGGCCATTTTATAAAAATCCGACTTAACATCGGAAAAAATATTATTAAAAAATATTGGTTAGACCTAGATAACTTTTGCTTACTGATTTTCAAAGCCAAATGTCCACTTCTTAATATCCTTTTTACATTAGGTTTTTGAGAAACAGTTTTTTTTCCAAACAGTTTTTGAGAAAAATAATGCCAAACTTTAAAATTTGGAATAAAAGAAAGTATGCTTCGTAATTTTAATTTTTCTCGGAAACTACAAAACATAGATCCTTCCGGTTTGAAGCATTCTCTCTAGAATTAATTAGAATATTTTACGGTCGAAAAAATTTTTATACTTAATGCCGTAATTAAAAAAAAATTGCGATAAAAAATTTTTTTTCCTAATTTTTATCCAAATTTTAACTTTGGCATTAATTTTCTTAAAAACTGTTCGACGTAGGAACCTATTTTGAAAAGGATCCTCCCTAGCCCCTCCCACCTAAACGGGGGGAAATTGAGCCCACCTCCCATACGATTTTTTTCTTGTCTCGACCCATCCTACACGATCAAATGCAGAGTGCAGAGAATACAGGATGAGATAGAATACCTGATGTTATCAAGTGCAGAGTGAAATGTTGTAAAAGTAGTTTAGCTTTATTGGGTGTAAAACCGGAAGTAAGAAGTAAGTGTTACAAAAAGAACGTAAGAAAGGTAAAAAACGAAAACGTAGAAATAGGATCTCAACTTCGCTGTTCCAACACATGATATAATGCTGAAAAATGCATTTAATTCGGTCAAGCGGTTTCCGAACTTACCCATGACAAAAGAAAAATATCTTCAGCTTTATTATATACATAAGTAAACTAATTAGAGTCAATTCAAAGTTATTTGCCTAATAACACACATATTTGCTCTCTCTGAAACAAATTTTTAAATCAATAAAAAAACTGTATTTACCACAGACATATGAAAGACGATAATAAAGCTCCTATTATCTACCAGTATATGTTAGTAGTGGTTATATGGCGGTTCTAGCACAAAGGAACCGTGGGAGCGGCTGGGAGCGCAAACTTTTGATAGTGACTGTACATTTTGTACTGTACATTTAGGCTTGTGTCTTTGCTAAAAGTATAGTTTTAGGGGCGTTTTAATGTGGTTTTCTCAAACTTTTGATATTGATTATACATTTTTACTGTACATTTAGGATTGTGTCTTTGCTGAAAGTATAGTTTTAGGGGTTTTTAAAATAATTATTGCATTTTTAGCCATTTAGGATTGTGTCTTTGCTAAAAATATGGTTTTAGAGTGTTTTCTCGGGTAATTTTTTGTCTTTTAGCCGATAGGTTTGTAACTATGCAATCGTCCACCAGATGGCCAACGTGAATAAGTGCTTTGGAATGTTCATTTAGGCTTGTGTCTGTGATATAGACTTAGGAATGCCGATCGTTTAGTATTCCGAAGTAGATGGCGTCAGTGGGAAGTTTTTAGTGTAGCATACTTTTTTAGTCTTTTTTTCTAATTTCTCGGTGTTGGTTATGAATTTGTGATTTTGTCTTTGGTGTGAATAAATAGGGAAGAGAAAAGCGTAGCATACTTTTTCAGTCTTTTTATATGACGTGTGTTTGGTATATCGGTAAAGTGCTAAGCTATTGTAGAAGTCAGATGTTTTGCTATGTGGTTGTTGTTGTTGTTATTTATTTTAGGGGATGATTTACTTCGGCACTTTGATCGCCAGCTGCAACAATCTGGCTCCGAAGTTCTGTGGAATTTCAATTAAACAAAGTCGTAAATTAAGGTTCGGTTGACATTTCAAGGGATAACCTTTTTTTTATCAGCACTTGCACTATGAAGCGTGATTGTTTGGGTACACAGTAGTAATTTCGGTGCTTTGATCGCCCGCTGTGGGATAGTAGAAAGATCAAGTGTTATGTATGTAGGTATATTATTATAATTTATTATTATAATTTATAACATATATTTTATATTTGTATTTATTTATTTATTTATTTATTTATATATTTATATATATTTATATATTTATTTATTTATTTATAATATTTTTTTCTTTTGAATTTTTTAATTTTAGACTCTAATATCCACACACACGCACACATGTTATTTATTTTAGGGGATGATTGACTTCGATACTTTGATCGTAGCAACCCAAATCAACCTTTTTCAGCAATTGCACTATGTAGCGTGATTATGTTGGGATACAAAGTAGTAATTTCGGTGCTTTGATCACCTGGTGTGTGATAGTAGGGAAACATGCACGTGTTTGCGGTTGACCTTTTAAGGGATAATCTACAGGCGGTCGGATGGAATAGTCGAAGCTGTTGTTGTAGGAGTTTTCCTTGCTGTGTTGTGATTATTAATTCATAACAACGTCAATCAGCATTTTTTTGAATTTTAGTATTTTTATATGTTAGGCTATTGTAGAAGTAAGAAGTTTTTGCTATATGTTTGCTGTTGTTGTTATTTATTTTTCCTGGTTATTTTCTGGTATTTTTCTTTCCAAATTTTATGTATGTATGTATGTTATTAATATTTAAATTTTTATATTATTTATTTATTTATATTATTATATTATTTAATTTTATTTATATTTATTTATTTATTTTATATATTTATTTATTTATTTATAATTAGAATTACGAGTATAATATATTTTTTCGGTTGGATTTGGTTTTTTCATTTTAGAGTCTATTATCCACACATTCATAAACACAGAAGCTATACAGACAGACATACAGATAGTTATACAGACTAACAAACGAACAGACTGACAGAGGTAAAGGACAGGCAGACATACACAAATATAGACCGAAAGGTTTTCGTTGAAATTTGATCTTGTCGTTTTAGGAGTTTGGCTTATGTTGTTGTTGTATACGATTTACTCTTGCTATGTTGTTATAGTTCTTTTTAGAAATATATGTAATCGCGTGTCGCTGATACTCAATACTTGTATAGCTTGTTATAGGATAAGATTCGATGTCCGTTCGAATTTTTCATGAATGGAGTGGCGAGTCGATAGAGTTAATATAACAAATTTAGGGATTTCTTTCTATGCACTTGAAGTAATATTTTGGCAAAATGTACAATGTTTATGTTGTCGCGTTGGGAATATGCTTAGCGTATGTTGTACTTGTTGAAATTTAATCTTGAGGACATTGATGGAATATATTTTATTGCTTTTTTTTTTTTTTGTTATTACTAAATGAATTATGAACTTTTCAAGTGAACTTTGGTTGGTAGCCTCATAGGTTATTACTAATATGGGTTATTTAATTTTTTTATGGTTAGATAATCTACCGACACACTTATGGAGCAGTTTTCTGTATGAGTTTTGCTTATGTTGTTCGTGTTATAGACGACTAATTCTTGTGGTGTTGTTGTTTTTATTTTTAGGAATAGAGAATGCTGTCGATATTGAAGTAGTGTAGTAGACATAGTGTCGATATGTTCTTATAGTATTCTTATTTTACTTCTTCATTTCTTTGTTGTAGGATAATTATTTGATGACATGATTTTTTTTTTGCTGTAATTTGTTCTTGTAATATATTTTCGAACTTCAGTATTTTAAATAATATTTCTTTAACGCTAACTATTATTGATTTTAGGTGTAGGAGATTTGTTTGATAAGGTTTAGCTTGTCAATGAGCGATGAGTTTGTGAATATGTGTTTGAAAAGAGAGATATTGAGAGACGCATGATATTGATATTGAAGTGTAGACTTGCTTCTGATTCTTTTCCTTTTTTCCGCGTGTAGCCAAATCATAAGGTAGTCATATAATGTATAAGCTAATAATCAAAACGTTATTTACATATTCAACCTAACCGAAAGAGTTAAGCACTCTTCAACTTATCACATCTAACTCTAAATTTGAAAGAAAAGACGGACAAACAGACGGACAGACTGACAGAGGTAAAGGACAGACGGGTAGTGTAGATGTAGCGACAGAGGCGGATTCAGATGGCTGGTAGTATTTCTACACTTTCTGCGGCACTTGTTGTCATTGACAGCAAATACTATTATTCACTTATAATGTTTATTGCTTGTCGTAATTTTCAGATCTTTAATACAAGTATAGGTAGAATTTGAACATACAACTAGAATAAGTTAATATACACGTATCATGTTATTGTTGACATTTTTAAGGCTAATCTAGCAATAGGCTAATCTAGCAATAGGCTAATGAAGCAGTAGAAGCGCTTTGTAGGAGTTTTGCTTTGTTGTTCTTGTAGGAGTTTGGTTTATGTTTTGTAGTAGTAGACGATTTACTCTTGCTGTATTTTTGCTGTTTTTATTTTAAGGAATAGCGACGCATGCTGTTAATATTTAAGTAGTGATCTGAGTGGCTTAAACAGACAAACCTAGGATGCTGTTCTTCTTCCTCCTTTTTATTCGTTATATAGGTTCTGTTAAGTATTTGATGTGCGTGTGATTTTTTTATCGGTTTTTATATTTTGTTTATACTGAGAACAGACATATAGAAAATATTATGAGTAAATTTTAAACATGGTTATAGGTCGTCTAGTTAATCATGGGTGATATGGTGTCATGAATATATTATGACATGGGTTTTTTCTTTTAATTTGTTCGTCTAATTTTTTTTTTTTTTTAATTGCAGTGTTTTAAATAATATTCCTTTAGCGCTGATTATTATTGCTTTTAGGAGTAAGAGATTTGTTTGATCCGGTTTAGATAGTTAATGAGCGATAGGTTTGTAAATATGTCTTTGAGAAATTTTAGGAATAAATTTGTAATTAAATTTTGTCTAAATTATTAAATTTTAGGAATCAAAGCCTGTTGAGATTGAAGTACAGACATGAGAGGCTTGAGTTGGTAAAGCTAGGATGCCATTCTTACTCTTATTTTCTTTTTTCCTCTTTTTTTCCTTGTTCTTTTTTATTACTATTATTATTAGTTCTAATTTTTTTTTTTCTTCTCCGTATAGCCGAACCATCAAAATAGTCATAACAAAATTTAGCTTAAAACATATGTTTGTCTAATACATATCTATATTATGAACAATGTTTAGTCGAAATGTTAACAACTTCTTATTTCAATATTAAATGCTAGGGATTTATGTACCTTAAATAATTTCTCGTGTAAAGAATACTTTTCAACCAACAAAATAGCTTGACTACAACTTTTTATGTTTTGGAATGGACAATAAGAATTTTCTTTGTACGATAAAATCTGGCTATTAGTTAGGAATATTATATACTATATAGTCTATAAATAACCGAAAACGCTATTTATATATTCGACCCTAAATACCCTACTCTCTTAAATACCCTACAACTTATGATGTCTAACTATAACTTTGAATGGAAAATGCTAAAAGTAGCGTTACAACATATTAAACTCTAAATTTAAGGGTAATCTATACTAATTAAGAAAAATAAAGGAAACATAATGATTTGTACATACACAGAAATAGTGAACTCATACATTTCTGTTAAATTTCATTCCAATGGCTTAATCAGTTATAATGCCATCATGATTCCAACAGATAGACGAACAAGGCTAAATCTCAATGAATAACATTTCCACAATAAAATTTTTCATATCATACTTTTTAGGACATCAATTTAAAATCATTAAAGACCATAGGCAATTAATCTGCAGTCTCAAATCCCAAATGCAAATTAATAAGACGGAGAATTGAACTAGACATTAACATGGAAATATAATGCAAACAGATATAAACACTAATTCTTACTATAATCAGTCGCCAGATAAAGGCTCGAAAATGATAATAGAAACAATCTTTAGAAACCAACAACAAGGGGCTTTGAGCTTAAGGAATTCAGACTCTAATCAATTCGAAAAATAAAACGAACAAAAATACATAGAAAACTCATAGAAACATCTACAATATCGGGCTAGTAATTTTATCAGCCCACTTGTTGGTATCAATATATTCAGCTTATTGCAATTCCTAAATCAAAATTAACTTAAACATCGACACACTAGCAACATAACTCAACAAACTATTAGCGAGGCAATTATATTCGTAAAACTCAAAATTATACTAACTCCTAATAGAGGCAAGAAATACATAGTATTCATACTTAAACAATCCACATATAATGGATCTACATGCCCACTACAATAACACAAATATTATTTTTAGCATAAAAATCTCCATAATATCCACACAATACATTCACTGCTACATTCATATCCACTTCCTATCAATAAAACAAAGAAAGTTATTACAATAACGCAGCTAGAATTAATACTAACTAAAAATGAAATACTTACTTTAGCTTCAATAACAAAATATGTAACTGGAATATGAATATGTGTGTGATGCAAACAAATAAATAGGGATATCGGATTAAAACAAACCATTTAAAACAAAATAAAAGCATGGAAGATCAGACTGTAATCAATTCACAAAATAAATATAATACTATATAAATCTAAATTCAAATAAATATAAAAAAAAAATATACTATATGGATAAATAAATATAATGAAAGTAATTATCTAATAGCATGTATAAGACACCGAATTCTATAAGAGAGCTCAATTGTTGAACCTTCTAATAACGGAAAGACTGAGTTTAGTATAGATAGTCCAAAATGGAGTAAAAATTATGAGTACTTGAAGTAGCTATTATATTGGATAAAAAACATTGGCTTCTGCAAAAAATTTTTGAAGTTGTTTGAAAGAAAAGCCAACTAATCCGAAATAAATGATATTCGATGCAGTAGCTTGTGAAAAGCAAAACAATATTAGAGAGTACTTTTTTATTGGCCGACACAAATCTATTAATTATTTTTACTCATACCAACCATAAAAGCAAGCATGTGGTGTGCGATAATGCAAACATGATTATTATGTTTAAGCAAGATGAGATGAATATGAAGCGCATATACAATGATCATGTCGAAAAAGATATGACTAATGCAAAATTTTGTGAATATATGCGGATCAAAACATATGATTTTCCATGAGAATGTTGGAAGGATAAATATGGGATTTCTTGTAATAACCAAAGATGATCAACTGATAGAAAAGCAGTTCAAAAGCTGATCAACTGATAGGAAAGCAGTTCGAAAGCTGATCAACCTGATAAAAAGCTGTTCGAAAGCTGTTCAAAGCTGATCAACCTGATCAAAAAGCAGTTCAAAGCTGTTTAAAAGCTGATCAACCTCATCAAAAAGCTGTTCAAAAGCTGTTCGACCTCATCAAAAACAGTTCAAAAGCTGATCAACCTGATCAAAAAGCAGTTCAAAGCTGTTTAAAAGCTGATCAACCTCATCAAAAAGCTGTTCAAAAGCTGTTCGACCTCATCAAAAACAGTTCAAAAGCTGATCAACCTGATCAAAAAGCAGTTCAAAGCTGTTTAAAAGCTGATCAACCTCATCAAAAAGCTGTTCAAAAGCTGTTCGACCTCATCAAAAACACTTCAAAAGCTGTTCAAAAGCTGTTCAAAAGCTGTTCGACCTCATCAAAAGCTCTTCAAAAGCAGTTCAAAAAAACTGATCAACCTGATCAAAAGCTGATCATAAGCTGATCGAAACGTAATCAAGAGCTGATATACCTGATCCGATATATGTTATTACTATCGCTAAAATGGATGGGAAAATATTAAAAGATCTAATAAAAAGTAGACACAAATTAAAACAGAAATTAAGAATATAAAATTGGGAAAAGCAGATTTTGAGAATCAATTAGAAAAGACATTTAGCCCCATCATAAAACTTCTAAAAGAATTATTCAAACACTCTAATAAAAATTATAATAAGGAAAAGCATAACATTAAAAATAGTAAGATATCGCTAAAAGTATAAAACAAATACCCCAGTTAAAGCCAGAAAAGTAGATTTTTCAAACGAAACTCTTATCAATAGCAATGACGATGACGATAACTTAGTAAACAAATCAACCCACACAAATTATCCTCTGAACTCTATACTATAAGAGACGAAATCATCTGAATCAATGCTCTATTCCGAGTTGGAACAACAGAATGAGAGTATACCAAATATGGATCATACAAAGGATTGGGTTTCAAATACGAATTGGAAGTAGTTTGAACTTTACACGTGGATTGCTTCAATTATTATTAGAAGCATCAAATTATAACAAAGCAGATGACATTACAAATTATTTCACATAAATTCTAGTGCTCACAGTCATAATTTTAAGAGAAATGAACATGTAACGGGACCTAAGGGTTTTCAAGTACATACAACAATATTATAAAGCCATTATTCAGGAAAAAATTACCGTTGACTAACTCATAAAACTCACTTTATTGTCATCACAATGATGTTATTAATTTTTCAAACTTAAATGCTGGTTATATGATAACATTTTGATATTTGCGATTTTTATATGTGGGATATTTTCCTTGAGCCGAACTCTAAGATCTACACACCTAACACATAAACACATACACGGTTGAATCTGATCAACCTGATCAACCTGATCAACCAGATCAACCGATCAACCGATCAACCTGATCAACCGATCAACCAGATCAACCGATCAACCGATCAACCTGATCAACCGATCAACCAGATCAACCGATCAACCGATCAACCTGATCAACCGATCAACCAGATCAACCAGATCAACCGATCAACCTGATCAACCGATCAACCAGATCAACCGATCAACCGGATCAACCAGATCAACCGATCAACCTGATCAACCGATCAACCTGATCAACCAGATCAACCGATCAACCAGATCAACCGATCAACCGATCAACCGATCAACCGATCAACCTGATCAACCGATCAACCAGATCAACCGATCAACCGATCAACCTGATCAACCAGATCAACCAGATCAACCGATCAACCAGATCAACCGATCAACCAGATCAACCGATCAACCGGATCAACCAGATCAACCGATCAACCTGATCAACCGATCAACCTGATCAACCAGATCAACCGATCAACCAGATCAACCGATCAACCGATCAACCAGATCAACCAGATCATATTTTCCTTGGAAAATATCCCACATATAAAAATCGCAAATATCAAAATGTTATCATATAACCAGCATTTAAGTTTGAAAAATTAATAACATCATTGTGATGACAATAAAGTGAGTTTTATGAGTTAGTCAACGGTAATTTTTTCCTGAATAATGGCTTTATAATATTGTTGTATGTACTTGAAAACCCTTAGGTCCCGTTACATGTTCATTTCTCTTAAAATTATGACTGTGAGCACTAGAATTTATGTGAAATAATTTGTAATGTCATCTGCTTTGTTATAATTTGATGCTTCTAATAATAATTGAAGCAATCCACGTGTAAAGTTCAAACTACTTCCAATTCGTATTTGAAACCCAATCCTTTGTATGATCCATATTTGGTATACTCTCATTCTGTTGTTCCAACTCGGAATAGAGCATTGATTCAGATGATTTCGTCTCTTATAGTATAGAGTTCAGAGGATAATTTGTGTGGGTTGATTTGTTTACTAAGTTATCGTCATCGTCATTGCTATTGATAAGAGTTTCGTTTGAAAAATCTACTTTTCTGGCTTTAACTGGGGTATTTGTTTTATACTTTTAGCGATATCTTACTATTTTTAATGTTATGCTTTTCCTTATTATAATTTTTATTAGAGTGTTTGAATAATTCTTTTAGAAGTTTTATGATGGGGCTAAATGTCTTTTCTAATTGATTCTCAAAATCTGCTTTTCCCAATTTTATATTCTTAATTTCTGTTTTAATTTGTGTCTACTTTTTATTAGATCTTTTAATATTTTCCCATCCATTTTAGCGATAGTAATAACATATATCGGATCAGGTATATCAGCTCTTGATTACGTTTCGATCAGCTTATGATCAGCTTTTGATCAGGTTGATCAGTTTTTTTGAACTGCTTTTGAAGAGCTTTTGATGAGGTCGAACAGCTTTTGAACAGCTTTTGAACAGCTTTTGAAGTGTTTTTGATGAGGTCGAACAGCTTTTGAACAGCTTTTTGATGAGGTTGATCAGCTTTTAAACAGCTTTGAACTGCTTTTTGATCAGGTTGATCAGCTTTTGAACTGTTTTTGATGAGGTCGAACAGCTTTTGAACAGCTTTTTGATGAGGTTGATCAGCTTTTAAACAGCTTTGAACTGCTTTTTGATCAGGTTGATCAGCTTTTGAACTGTTTTTGATGAGGTCGAACAGCTTTTGAACAGCTTTTTGATGAGGTTGATCAGCTTTTAAACAGCTTTGAACTGCTTTTTGATCAGGTTGATCAGCTTTGAACAGCTTTCGAACAGCTTTTTATCAGGTTGATCAGCTTTCGAACTGCTTTCCTATCAGTTGATCAGCTTTTGAACTGCTTTTCTATCAGTTGATCATCTTTGGTTATTACAAGAAATCCCATATTTATCCTTCCAACATTCTCATGGAAAATCATATGTTTTGATCCGCATATATTCACAAAATTTTGCATTAGTCATATCTTTTTCGACATGATCATTGTATATGCGCTTCATATTCATCTCATCTTGCTTAAACATAATAATCATGTTTGCATTATCGCACACCACATGCTTGCTTTTATGGTTGGTATGAGTAAAAATAATTAATAGATTTGTGTCGGCCAATAAAAAAGTACTCTCTAATATTGTTTTGCTTTTCACAAGCTACTGCATCGAATATCATTTATTTCGGATTAGTTGGCTTTTCTTTCAAACAACTTCAAAAATTTTTTGCAGAAGCCAATGTTTTTTATCCAATATAATAGCTACTTCAAGTACTCATAATTTTTACTCCATTTTGGACTATCTATACTAAACTCAGTCTTTCCGTTATTAGAAGGTTCAACAATTGAGCTCTCTTATAGAATTCGGTGTCTTATACATGCTATTAGATAATTACTTTCATTATATTTATTTATCCATATAGTATATTTTTTTTTTATATTTATTTGAATTTAGATTTATATAGTATTATATTTATTTTGTGAATTGATTACAGTCTGATCTTCCATGCTTTTATTTTGTTTTAAATGGTTTGTTTTAATCCGATATCCCTATTTATTTGTTTGCATCACACACATATTCATATTCCAGTTACATATTTTGTTATTGAAGCTAAAGTAAGTATTTAATTTTTAGTTAGTATTAATTCTAGCTGCGTTATTGTAATAACTTTCTTTGTTTTATTGATAGGAAGTGGATATGAATGTAGCAGTGAATGTATTGTGTGGATATTATGGAGATTTTTATGCTAAAAATAATATTTGTGTTATTGTAGTGGGCATGTAGATCCATTATATGTGGATTGTTTAAGTATGAATACTATGTATTTCTTGCCTCTATTAGGAGTTAGTATAATTTTGAGTTTTACGAATATAATTGCCTCGCTAATAGTTTGTTGAGTTATGTTGCTAGTGTGTCGATGTTTAAGTGAATTTTGATTTAGGAATTGCAATAAGCTGAATATATTGATACCAACAAGTGGGCTGATAAAATTACTAGCCCGATATTGTAGATGTTTCTATGAGTTTTCTATGTATTTTTGTTCGTTTTATTTTTCGAATTGATTAGAGTCTGAATTCCTTAAGCTCAAAGCCCCTTGTTGTTGGTTTCTAAAGATTGTTTCTATTATCATTTTCGAGCCTTTATCTGGCGACTGATTATAGTAAGAATTAGTGTTTATATCTGTTTGCATTATATTTCCATGTTAATGTCTAGTTCAATTCTCCGTCTTATTAATTTGCATTTGGGATTTGAGACTGCAGATTAATTGCCTATGGTCTTTAATGATTTTAAATTGATGTCCTAAAAAGTATGATATGAAAAATTTTATTGTGGAAATGTTATTCATTGAGATTTAGCCTTGTTCGTCTATCTGTTGGAATCATGATGGCATTATAACTGATTAAGCCATTGGAATGAAATTTAACAGAAATGTATGAGTTCACTATTTCTGTGTATGTACAAATCATTATGTTTCCTTTATTTTTCTTAATTAGTATAGATTACCCTTAAATTTAGAGTTTAATATGTTGTAACGCTACTTTTAGCATTTTCCATTCAAAGTTATAGTTAGACATCATAAGTTGTAGGGTATTTAAGAGAGTAGGGTATTTAGGGTCGAATATATAAATAGCGTTTTCGGTTATTTATAGACTATATAGTATATAATATTCCTAACTAATAGCCAGATTTTATCGTACAAAGAAAATTCTTATTGTCCATTCCAAAACATAAAAAGTTGTAGTCAAGCTATTTTGTTGGTTGAAAAGTATTCTTTACACGAGAAATTATTTAAGGTACATAAATCCCTAGCATTTAATATTGAAATAAGAAGTTGTTAACATTTCGACTAAACATTGTTCATAATATAGATATGTATTAGACAAACATATGTTTTAAGCTAAATTTTGTTATGACTATTTTGATGGTTCGGCTATACGGAGAAGAAAAAAAAAAAATTAGAACTAATAATAATAGTAATAAAAAAGAACAAGGAAAAAAAGAGGAAAAAAGAAAATAAGAGTAAGAATGGCATCCTAGCTTTACCAACTCAAGCCTCTCATGTCTGTACTTCAATCTCAACAGGCTTTGATTCCTAAAATTTAATAATTTAGACAAAATTTAATTACAAATTTATTCCTAAAATTTCTCAAAGACATATTTACAAACCTATCGCTCATTAACTATCTAAACCGGATCAAACAAATCTCTTACTCCTAAAAGCAATAATAATCAGCGCTAAAGGAATATTATTTAAAACACTGCAATTAAAAAAAAAAAAAAATTAGACGAACAAATTAAAAGAAAAAACCCATGTCATAATATATTCATGACACCATATCACCCATGATTAACTAGACGACCTATAACCATGTTTAAAATTTACTCATAATATTTTCTATATGTCTGTTCTCAGTATAAACAAAATATAAAAACCGATAAAAAAATCACACGCACATCAAATACTTAACAGAACCTATATAACGAATAAAAAGGAGGAAGAAGAACAGCATCCTAGGTTTGTCTGTTTAAGCCACTCAGATCACTACTTAAATATTAACAGCATGCGTCGCTATTCCTTAAAATAAAAACAGCAAAAATACAGCAAGAGTAAATCGTCTACTACTACAAAACATAAACCAAACTCCTACAAGAACAACAAAGCAAAACTCCTACAAAGCGCTTCTACTGCTTCATTAGCCTATTGCTAGATTAGCCTATTGCTAGATTAGCCTTAAAAATGTCAACAATAACATGATACGTGTATATTAACTTATTCTAGTTGTATGTTCAAATTCTACCTATACTTGTATTAAAGATCTGAAAATTACGACAAGCAATAAACATTATAAGTGAATAATAGTATTTGCTGTCAATGACAACAAGTGCCGCAGAAAGTGTAGAAATACTACCAGCCATCTGAATCCGCCTCTGTCGCTACATCTACACTACCCGTCTGTCCTTTACCTCTGTCAGTCTGTCCGTCTGTTTGTCCGTCTTTTCTTTCAAATTTAGAGTTAGATGTGATAAGTTGAAGAGTGCTTAACTCTTTCGGTTAGGTTGAATATGTAAATAACGTTTTGATTATTAGCTTATACATTATATGACTACCTTATGATTTGGCTACACGCGGAAAAAAGGAAAAGAATCAGAAGCAAGTCTACACTTCAATATCAATATCATGCGTCTCTCAATATCTCTCTTTTCAAACACATATTCACAAACTCATCGCTCATTGACAAGCTAAACCTTATCAAACAAATCTCCTACACCTAAAATCAATAATAGTTAGCGTTAAAGAAATATTATTTAAAATACTGAAGTTCGAAAATATATTACAAGAACAAATTACAGCAAAAAAAAAATCATGTCATCAAATAATTATCCTACAACAAAGAAATGAAGAAGTAAAATAAGAATACTATAAGAACATATCGACACTATGTCTACTACACTACTTCAATATCGACAGCATTCTCTATTCCTAAAAATAAAAACAACAACACCACAAGAATTAGTCGTCTATAACACGAACAACATAAGCAAAACTCATACAGAAAACTGCTCCATAAGTGTGTCGGTAGATTATCTAACCATAAAAAAATTAAATAACCCATATTAGTAATAACCTATGAGGCTACCAACCAAAGTTCACTTGAAAAGTTCATAATTCATTTAGTAATAACAAAAAAAAAAAAAAAGCAATAAAATATATTCCATCAATGTCCTCAAGATTAAATTTCAACAAGTACAACATACGCTAAGCATATTCCCAACGCGACAACATAAACATTGTACATTTTGCCAAAATATTACTTCAAGTGCATAGAAAGAAATCCCTAAATTTGTTATATTAACTCTATCGACTCGCCACTCCATTCATGAAAAATTCGAACGGACATCGAATCTTATCCTATAACAAGCTATACAAGTATTGAGTATCAGCGACACGCGATTACATATATTTCTAAAAAGAACTATAACAACATAGCAAGAGTAAATCGTATACAACAACAACATAAGCCAAACTCCTAAAACGACAAGATCAAATTTCAACGAAAACCTTTCGGTCTATATTTGTGTATGTCTGCCTGTCCTTTACCTCTGTCAGTCTGTTCGTTTGTTAGTCTGTATAACTATCTGTATGTCTGTCTGTATAGCTTCTGTGTTTATGAATGTGTGGATAATAGACTCTAAAATGAAAAAACCAAATCCAACCGAAAAAATATATTATACTCGTAATTCTAATTATAAATAAATAAATAAATATATAAAATAAATAAATAAATATAAATAAAATTAAATAATATAATAATATAAATAAATAAATAATATAAAAATTTAAATATTAATAACATACATACATACATAAAATTTGGAAAGAAAAATACCAGAAAATAACCAGGAAAAATAAATAACAACAACAGCAAACATATAGCAAAAACTTCTTACTTCTACAATAGCCTAACATATAAAAATACTAAAATTCAAAAAAATGCTGATTGACGTTGTTATGAATTAATAATCACAACACAGCAAGGAAAACTCCTACAACAACAGCTTCGACTATTCCATCCGACCGCCTGTAGATTATCCCTTAAAAGGTCAACCGCAAACACGTGCATGTTTCCCTACTATCACACACCAGGTGATCAAGCACCGAAATTACTACTGTGTACCCAAACAATCACGCTTCATAGTGCAAGTGCTGATAAAAAAAAGGTTATCCCTTGAAATGTCAACCAAACCTTAATTTACGACTTTGTTTAATTGAAATTCCACAGAACTTCGGAGCCAGATTGTTGCAGCTGGCGATCAAAGTATCGAAGTCAATCATCCCCTAAAATAAATAACATGTGTGCGTGTGTGTGGATATTAGAGTCTAAAATTAAAAAATTCAAAAGAAAAAAATATTATAAATAAATAAATAAATATATAAATATATATAAATATATAAATAAATAAATAAATAAATAAATACAAATATAAAATATATGTTATAAATTATAATAATAAATTATAATAATATACCTACATACATAACACTTGATCTTTCTACTATCCCACAGCGGGCGATCAAAGCACCGAAATTACTACTGTGTACCCAAACAATCACGCTTCATAGTGCAAGTGCTGATAAAAAAAAGGTTATCCCTTGAAATGTCAACCAAACCTTAATTTACGACTTTGTTTAATTGAAATTCCACAGAACTTCGGAGCCAGATTGTTGCAGCTGGCGATCAAAGTGCCGAAGTAAATCATCCCCTAAAATAAATAACAACAACAACAACCACATAGCAAAACATCTGACTTCTACAATAGCTTAGCACTTTACCGATATACCAAACACACGTCATATAAAAAGACTGAAAAAGTATGCTACGCTTTTCTCTTCCCTATTTATTCACACCAAAGACAAAATCACAAATTCATAACCAACACCGAGAAATTAGAAAAAAAGACTAAAAAAGTATGCTACACTAAAAACTTCCCACTGACGCCATCTACTTCGGAATACTAAACGATCGGCATTCCTAAGTCTATATCACAGACACAAGCCTAAATGAACATTCCAAAGCACTTATTCACGTTGGCCATCTGGTGGACGATTGCATAGTTACAAACCTATCGGCTAAAAGACAAAAAATTACCCGAGAAAACACTCTAAAACCATATTTTTAGCAAAGACACAATCCTAAATGGCTAAAAATGCAATAATTATTTTAAAAACCCCTAAAACTATACTTTCAGCAAAGACACAATCCTAAATGTACAGTAAAAATGTATAATCAATATCAAAAGTTTGAGAAAACCACATTAAAACGCCCCTAAAACTATACTTTTAGCAAAGACACAAGCCTAAATGTACAGTACAAAATGTACAGTCACTATCAAAAGTTTGCGCTCCCAGCCGCTCCCACGGTTCCTTTGTGCCAGAACCGCCATATAACCACTACTTATGTTTCATTATTATTATTAACCTAAACTTAGACTCTTTATAAATCTAAGCAGCGCACTACTGGTTAGGTAATCCATATTTTATAATATCATAAGGCATCATGAGATTACTGAAAAAGATTTGCCTTTGCTTGCTAAATGCAGGACAATCGCAGAGCAAATGCTCGGATTTTCTTGAGGTGATCTGCCTTGTTCTGTAAGACGCAAGTTGCGCCCCCCCGCAAACGCTGACTCCGGCCTAAGTTGCATCAAACTTGTTTTCTACTATCTTTGCGCCGGATTGCGGCTCATTTGCGTCGTTTTGCAGACCGCATATTTTTAAGTAATTCTTAAATATTCAAAGATTAAAAACTTTGTGAGAATCCCAGAAGAAGTTCGATTTAGTGCTGTCTGTCAAGAATGGATGCTTAGTAAAACAAATCTGACATTTCTGTAATAATATCCTTTAGCTTGTCGTTGGCATGCTATCTTTGCTCAGAATTTGGAAAATTTAATTTCATCCCATTTTGGGATTATGTATAGACATTTGATAGGCCACAAAATAGCTACGTAAATATGAATGGCCTTTGAGCTCCGTGTTTGGCGAGGTACTCGCTATTTATTTCCTTCATTCGATTGATAATTCCGTAGCATAGTTCATAAGTGGTTTACTCTTTCAAAAAAGGCTGTGAGTCACTGGAATACGATGAACATGTTCGTCAACCAAAATCAGTGATCACTCAAGATAATGTTGAAAAAATGCATTTTATCCATGAACCATTTGTTGTATGTCGCGATCGTAATTTCCATCCAAGCTTTCATTAAAGTAAACTTGAAAGCCATGCTCAGCAACAGCAGCGTCAAGCTGGAAATCAACGTCAACGTCGAAGCCATCATCAACGTACATTTGATCGACGTCAACTTCGACACCATCGCCAAAATGTACATTCACAGTAACGTCGAACCTGAAGTCACCTTCGACACCATCGTCAATATGTACATCAACAGTAGCATTAACGTCGACATCAACGTTTATATAAACGCCGACGGCATCATCAACTCATACACAAATGACATCCAAAGAGCGCAGCTACCGTTTGCATGATATTTGTATACAATCGGTTGCATTATTATTGTAATTATTATGATTGTAATTATTAATTAATTGTATTATTATATTAGCTAATATCACCTAATTATATTACTTACATAATTCATAAGACATTCGGAAAAAAAAAAGATAAACATAAATAGACAATAGGCATAGCCATAAGACAAATAAACCACCAACAAAAACATACATGTACAAGAAAAATTTAATATCGTTTTATACGATACCAAATTTTTCTTCCCCTAGGGTGGAGGGATGTTGTATGTCGCGATCGTAATTTCCAACCAAGCTTTCATTAAAGTAAACTTGAAAGCCAAGTCTGCAACCGCAGCGCTCTGTTAGGTAGCCAGAAGCTTTAGTCAAGTATTGGAAAACCAAGCCAACAACCATAGCGTTTAGCATTGGTATGGATAGTGGAAGCTAGCGCTCAGTAGCGAGCTTCCAAATCATAAAAAGCATAGCTCTTTGCAGTGACCATAAAACGCTTGGTTGGAAGAAATAATAAAAAAGATCCAAAACCAAACGCGGAAGATATTGGTATTCCGAAATATAAAAATTGCGAAATACTAAAATCGCGGAATAAGGAAAATTGCGACACGCGCCAACACCGACCCACTTTGGTTCGGTCGACGGGTGCGTCGACCAAGCCTTAAAGGAGTCTTAAAATATTATGAGAACGACGAGGTCGTCTATCTTTAAATCGCGTATCAAGTCGCGAGTTAGTTTTAAATTATAATTAATAATAATATAAGTGTACAAGTATAAATACAAGTAGATACTCAAATTAGTTTTAGTGTCGGAACAAGAAACTTTAAATAAAAATCAATGAGAAGCTTAAAACAAGGCGTTTTATTCGTTGCGCAAAGGACAACGAAAAGGAAGAAGACCACCCTTATAGGATACAACATTTTTGTACTTATTTCCGCACACAGTTTCTGGTAGAATACCTACTATGTCCATATAAACTTTGTCAAACGGCCGCATTGGTGTATCTGTTAGCACCATCGGCATTTTTGTTAATCTCGAACTTTTGTTCGCTTGACATTTAGGACAATTTTTTACATAATATTTTATTTGCCTTTGCATCCCTGGCCACCTATATTGTTGCCTGATTCTTAGGTACGTTTTCACTGCTCCCTGGTGACCTCCTAATGGTGTATTATGAAAATCTTTGATCACTTGGTCTATTTGTTGTGGATTTCCTAGTAAAATTGTGTTTTCGTTCTGTGTTATTCCTGGAGTGTCAGGTTCTACAGGCGTCGGAATTGTTCTTGAATTTTCGCTATTTCCTTGGTTCTTCATTTCTATTTCTTTGGTTCTAGAGCGGGTCTGGACTGCTGTTACTACATTACGGGTTTGAGGAATTCTGCTCAATGCGTCTGCGTTTAAATTTTTCTTGCCTGGCTTATATATGATTTCGAAATCATATTCTGACAACTTGTGTCTGAATCTTGCCAGTCTTGAAGTTTGGTCCTTTAAATTGGCTATTCCCTTTAATGGCTGGTGATTTTTCCTATTATTTAATTGCTTTCTTTTCTTGTTTGCTTTTTACTAAGCTAAGCTTATTAACTTTCGTACTTTATTCTACTTACTTTTCTCAATCGAGTGATCCTTGGCTCGAAAAAAACCGGCTGCGCCAAAATGTTGTATCCTATAAGGGTGGTCTTCTTCCTTTTCGTTGTCCTTTACGCAACGAATAAAATGCCTTGTTTTAAGCTTCTCATTGATTTTTATTTAAAGTTTCTTGTTCCGACACTAAAACTAATTTGAGTATCTACACTTATACTTGTACACTTATATTATAATTAATTATAATTTAAAACTAACTCGCGACTTGATACGCGATTTAAAGATAGACGACCTCGTCGTTCTGATAATATTTTAAGACTCCCATTCGAATCTTTTGCTTGTTTCCACGTTTGCTTGGTCGACGCACCCGTCGACCGAACCAAAGTGGGTCGGTGTTGGCGCGTGTCGCAATTTCCGTTATTCCGCGATTTTAGTATTTCGCAATTTTTATATTTTGCAATTTTTATATTTCGCAATACCAATATCGGCAGAATTAAATTGTTCCCAATTTAATTCTTCCGCGTTTGGTTTTGGATCTTTTTTATTATTTCTTCCAACCAAGCGTTTTATGGTCACTGCAAAGAGCTATGCTTTTTATGGTTTGGAAGCTCGCTACTGAGCGCTAGCTTCCACGATCCATACCAAAACTTGACTAAAGCTTCTGGCTACCAAACAGAGCGCTGCGGTTGCAGACTTGGCTTTCAAGTTTTCTTTAATGAAAGCTTGGATGGAAATTACGATCGCGACATACAACAAATTCACCGTATTCGCCTGATATGGCTCTTTTCGAGTTTTAATTGTTCGGTAAACTGCATTTGATGATGAAAAGAGGCAAATGTAGAGGCTATCCAAAAGCCATATCACACTTCGAATTGCTTCTAGATCGTGCAAATCGATGCATTTGCGGAGAAAAAACTTATTGACAATTTTTCTTAAAAGTCCACACCTTAACCATACATATGTAAATCAAAGATTAGCAAACAATTAGTATAATGCTATGTTTACACCGACCCCAAATGGGCATTTGTAATCACTCATTTGAAAAGTGTTTACACCGCCTTGTTTGCATTTCCTTTGACATTGATCAGACCAAATTTATGTTTTTTGTTTGCTTGATTTTTTTTACAATTGTTTTTTGACAACTAATTGACATTATTTCCCTTCCATTTCCCTTGTTTTGTTTTGGGATTTTATTTTTCCCTACGACAGGCTGATTCGAAATATTATTTTACAACTCGTTTGGATCTCATTTCGCCAAAATGAGATGATTTCGATAATGAGTGATTTGGCGATTTGTATGGGAAATGGGATCATTTGGCTTCTCATTTCTGGCTTTTAGGCGTAATGAGCCATTTAGCGTCGGTGTAAACGTGGTATTAGATTACTAAATTGTGAAAAATGTAATTTAAAGTTATAATTCAAGATGAATTCTAATTTTTGATTATTATACATATATTCCAATATTATGTTTTTAAGAATTCAATAACAAATATATTAATGTATCCAAAATTAATACTAAAATTTGTTAAAATGATTTTATAAATGAGTTATATTGTATAAAGTTGAACATTGAGAACCGAGGAATTGCTGACTTTGCAATATTGGATTTTGCGGGTACCGTAAAGTTATTCTAGTATTGTTTATTGTGCGTTATTATATACTCATATATTGTGTATTACTGAGTACATTACAAAAATATGCAAATAAATTATCCAAAGTTTGACTACATTATTTTCGTAACACTAAAACTGTTTTCTTATTTTACAGCTAGATTTAGAACAATACCGAATGGTTAAAGAAGCTCTCCAGGAGCGAGCGTCTATGCTTGAATCCGCTCCTCATTTAGCGCACCCATTGCCAATTATGCTTCCAGTATATCAGTAATTATTTCTTCAAAACTTTACCTTATCAACATAATATTCATAATAATAAAAAATATTTATTATTTAAGGTGGTGGCAGGTTCCATACTATTGGGCGGGCATTAAATGCTACGATCTGGTTGCTGGTGATAGAAATGTAAAAAGCTCATACTACCTCTCTAAGAAGGATGCTTTGGAACTTTTCCCAATGCTAAAAAAAGATAAATTGTGTGGAGCAATTGTATATTACGATGGTAAACATAACAAGTCATAATTACATATATAAAGAAACCATGAGCTGGTTCCCTTTTGAATTACATGTTATTGGGATATTGGCACACTGATTCGTTCATTTGACAATTATTCATCATCAACCCCCTCGGTATGAAGTGAACCGATTTATACTTGAACAAACAATTTTGCTAAAAAATTATTTGATGCCTCCACAGCTTGTGATTGTTTGGTCTGGTTTTAAAAGTGGCGGCTATATTTACAGATTTTTGTTCAAAGATGAAAATGGCAACTGTCAACGGAGAGCGATACAAAAACATGATAATCGGTTTTTTTTGGCGAGAAATTTATGAGTAGGACTTGGGTGAGCTATGGTTCCAACAAGATGGCGCTACGTGTTAAACAATCAGTGTAACTGTCGATCTTTTGCGCATACTTAGTGCATTAAGTTAAATAATTTTGTAGTCAGCTGTTCTGATGATGTTGGCTGTGCGGATATGCAATTTGATGATCTGTTTTTTAGGATGAAATTATTCTGTACAAAATTGGGAACAAATGCAGATCAGCTGCCAAGCTCAGATTTTTTCTTTTTTTTTACCGTTATTTGAGACCGTTACAACCGGAAGTGGCCATGTTTTTCGGGGGCTGGTCAGCCATCTTGGATTTATGACCGTTTGAAGGTCAAATAAATGGTACTAATAAAAGTCACTTATTTCATAAACTAAGTAAGCTAACGGAACAAACGAAGTACTGTTGGAAAGGTATTTTTAATACTTTTCATTTATGTAATACACATTTTTATCCATAACAGGGCTGTGAAGGAGTTATATTGATTTTTAGAAAAATGTGACAAGTTCACCTTGAAACAACAATTTTTTTCTTCCAAACGGACACATTAAGGCATAAAATAAATTACAGTTATGGAAAGTTTGTTCTTCTACCTTTAAAATGGTATATAATATGTTATACTTACTATTGTATTTCATTACTTTAGCTTTACCTTTCAAAATTTCAATTACAATTCTGCCTGCGCCGCTCTAATGGAAAACATTTGAAATTACAAAATTTTGATGAAAAATCGCGTGAAATTTTTTTGTTAAGTTAGAGCGCCGCAGACAATTTCAAATGTTTTTTCTGTGTTTACACTTGTTTGTTTAGAGAAAAGTAAGGCTAAAGTAATGTAATACAATAGTAAGTATAACATATTATATACCATTTTAAAAGTAAAAGAACAAGCTTTCCATAACTGTAATTTGTTTTATACCTTAATGTGTCCATTTGAAAGAAATAAATTGTTGTTTCAAGGTAAACTTGTCACATTTTTCTAAAAATCAATATAATTCCTTCACAGCGATGTTATAGACAAAAATGTGTATTACATAAATGAAACGCATTAAAAATACCATTCCAACAGTACATCGCTAGTTCCGCTAGCTCTCTTAGTTTATGAGATAAATGACTTTCGTTAAACCATTAATTTGTCCTTCAAACGGTCATAAATCCAAGATGACTGACCAGCCCCCGATACAAACCAGCCACTTCCGTTCCTGATGGCCCTATCTAACGGTAAAAAAAAGATGAACAAAATCTGAGCTTGGCAGCTATTCTGCATTTATGCCCAAAATTGATCTGGCTATTAGTGAAATATAGCCTCGAACCATCAAAAATGTACTTTAAAATTGTGTTGAAAGCATGCGCCACTGCAAATACCAGACGAGGCAGACATTGAAATAAAATTATATGTCACAGCTAATCGGAAATTAATTTATAAAACATTACATTTAATAAAACATTACACTTTGAAACACGTTGAAAGGTGTATCCTACGCCTTAAGGTTAAGGGTGTACTAACTTTGTCACGAAATGTGTAACGCATAGAAATAGAAGAGATAGATATAGAAAAACATAAAATTTCTTGATCAGCGTCACCTTCCTGAGTTGATTTATCCATGCCCTTCCGTGTGTCCGTCTGTGGGAAGCACGATCACAGGAGAACCGGTGAAGATATCGCACTATACTGCGTGCTCCACCCACTTCAAGGGGTATGGCATATAAGATTCGGCCAGGCCGAATATTATGGTTTGTAACAATTTTAAAAAGAAACGAGACGCGAGACGATGGCTTATCATTTATTTATGTATGTACATATGTATTTATACAGGGTGTTTCGCATAAGAGGGGAGAAAAGAATAGGACGTGTAGGTTGGGTCGAGACAAGAAAAAATCGTATGGGAAGGGGGTGGGGGGCTCCATTTTCCCCCGTTTAGACGGGAGGGGCCATTTTATAAAAATCCGACTTAACATCGAAAAAAATAATATTAAAAAATAATGGTTAGAGAATGGATGGTTAATAATGGATCTAGATAACTTTTGCTTGCTGATTTTGAAAGCCAAATATCCGCTTTTTAATATCCTTTTTAAATTAGGTTCCTATGGCAAACAGTTTTTGAGAAAATTTACGCCAAAGTTAAAATTTGGAATAAAAATTCCGAAAAAAAAATTTTTGATCGCAATTTTTTGTAAAAATTATGGTATTAAGCATAAATATTTTTGCGACCGTAAAATATATATATGTATTGGGACTACAAATGGAAAATCGCCGTTTTTTTGAAAATCTCTGAGTTTATTACGGAAAATGACTATAGGCTTATCCTACCGAGCAATTTCACTTTAGCGGTTTTGCCCCGATTTTTTTTATACTTTTTTTACCATTATTTGGGACTATTATAATGGTAAATAGCCGACCACTTTTGTGGTCGTGGGGTGTGGCATTAGTTTGGGCGTTATCGGCGTTTGAAAGTCGCGAAAGGTCGCCTATTTAAAGGTTTATTATTCCGAAATTAGGAAAGGTACACTGATGATCGAGGTGTCAAAGGAAAGGTATTGCCATGCCCCTCATTTCCCTATTACACCATTTTACCGCCAAGGTTAAGATTTGGCAGATATTTGACTTTTAAGAAAAAAATTGTGGAGGGGTCATTATAAAACCTCGCCCGTCTCTCTTATATGACAATTAAGGTAAATATTAAAAACACTATTTATAAAGCCCATTTCTCTTTTCAGCGATATATAATATGTCATACTTGTCGTTAGAGTTGGTAAATTGCAGAAGGGATGATTATTTCAAAACAGTGTTTTATGAGTATTTCATGGTGTGTTTTTTTTTATTAATTATTATTTATTAAGTAGGAATTTATTCGTTTGGTACAATTTCATAGTCCTCGTCGTTGTCATCTCCGTCCGTTTAGTGATCTGTCCCCTCACGAGCGGGGAATTGTAACCCTCAGTATGTCAAACACCGGCTACGTAACAGAATAGTGTTTTGTAGCCAATTTTAGGTCGTGTATGCGTCCTCCGGCCTACGGCTTACGGCCGCGCTTTTTGATTATAACCCTCAGTATGTCAAACACCGGCTACGCAACAGAATAGTGTTTTGTGGCCAATTTTAGGGCGTGTATGCGTCCTCCGGCCTTCGGCTTACGGCCGCGTTTTTTTATTATAACCCTCAGTATGTCAAACACTGGCTACGCAACAGAATAGTGTTTTGTGGCCAATTTTAGGACGTTTATGCGTCCTCCCTCCCTCCCTTTGATTATAACCCTCAGTATGTCAAACACCGGCTACGCAAAAGAATAGTGTTTTGTGACCAATTTTAGAGCACTTTTTGATTATAACCCTCAGTGTGTTAAACGAAAGTTAATGCTAAAAAACGGAAATTCTGGGGTCTGTAAAACGTTAATTTTGTATATTTCAGTGAGTGTGGTTGGAATTGCTGAAACACCTCTAACATATTATATATCGTTGAAAAGAGAAAATCATGGGCTTTAAGATTATTGATTTTAATACATACCTTAATTGTCATATAAGAGGTAGGGGGAAGGTTTTATAATAACACCTCCACTATTTTTTTCTTAAAACTAAAATATCTCCTAAACAATTGACAATATCGAAAAAATATATATTACTAAAACATAGGTGCAAATATTTCCTTTCAACCGGTATACATATATACCTTCTCTATAGGGCTAATAGATTGGGACTTATCGCTCGCCAAAGATTCTGCATTTCCGCAATTCAAACTCCCATATCTTCTATACGGAAGCCACGCCCCCAAAAATATTTTGGGATTCGATTCTTCAGTGAAGAACGAAGGCTTAATTTTACTTTAGCGGTTAGGCGCAGCCAAAATTGTTCGTCTTTTGAGGCGACCCACAAATCTATCAAATTTTTAGCCTCTTCGTAAGAACGGAAGTGCTGCTCAGCCAAGCCATGCGTCATCGATCGGAATAAGTGGTAATCCGATGGAGCAATATCTGGAGAATACGGCGGGTGAGGTAGGATTTCCCATTTCAGCGTTTCCAAGTATTTTTAACTGGTTGTGCAACATGAGCGGCCTCTCATATTGCGGCTCTCAACATATTGCGGCCGTTTTTCCTTCAATGCACCACTCAAACGCATAATTTGTGTTCGGTAAAGAGATCCTGTGATGGTATCACCTGGTCGCAATAGCTCATAATATACTACATCGAGCTGGTCCCACCAAATACACAGCATGAGTTTCGAGCCATGGATTACCACTTTTGAAGCGCTGAAACCGTTCACGACACGTTCTTCCACTAATAGAGGCCTCACCATAAGTGTCTGCAATCACTCGATGTGCCTCAGATGCAGATTTTTTTCAATTAAACTGAAATAGTAAAATCTCCCTCAAATAAAGCTTATTCGGTTCAAATGTCGACATTTTGGCGCACAAAAATACATATAACGGCAATACAAATTTAAAAATGTAATGACGGGGAAATATTTATAGATGCCTAGCCTTACTGTGTGACGTTTCTAATCTGGCACATGGAACCAGCATTTATTGCTGGCGCCTTTTATTGAAAACCGGCGGGTTTCTATTTGTAGTCCCAATATATACATGTATGTATATACATGTATGTATACACAGGCCCTATATACATATATTATGTGTATTCCTCTACAGGATGCCCCGAAAATAATTGATAACCCGGCGCGTATTTGTAGAGTCTACCTAAGCTGCTCAGAAAAAAGTATAAATAAATATTTATTAACTGTTCTAAGAGTTATGCCAATAAAAAATAATAGTTTTTCTGCAGTCCATGATTACATTATTGAGCAATACAACCACACTTGTGGGCATTAGTTAAGGTTTTTTAGATATTCTGAAATGTTGGGCTTTTGCCATGTGCAGCACAATTTAATTTTTTATGGTTTCTTTCCAAAAACTTTTAAAAACAAAAGTTTGGTTTTTTGTTTTTTTAATGCCTAGGTGCGAACTCTGGTGCGAAAAAAATGTATGGCAACCTAAGTGACCAAACGTTAATGGATAAACCCGAGGTCCGGCCATTTCGTTTGGAAAAAAGGTTAACAGTATGAAAATTAACTTGAAGCGAGCAAAAAGTTCCACATGTACCCCGGCTATAAAAATATCCATAGACCTCCTGCGGAACCGCGTAATAGGGCCAATGTCATTAAAACGACGTAGAGAAAGACGTAGGGTTTCACATTCCTTCAAACACTTAAAATAGTTCAGAAACCTTCCTAGATATTTGAATAATGACTCAGTTAGGTTTATCACAATCGGATCAATAGCATCGTAGATCACTCGGGACATACAAACATATGTACATGAAACTTTGATATATAGAGTACATACATATATACGTTTTGTAATCAAATTCAATGTTCCCATAAAATAATCCATTTTCTACGTAGGGCAACAAGATGATGCTCGAATGTGCTTAGCGGTTGCACTCACTGCAGCTAGACACGGAGCTACGGTGTGTAATCACGTTGAAGTAAAGGAACTTTTAAAGTGCGCGGACGATAATGGTAAACTTACAGTTTGCGGTGCCAAAGTTAAGGACCACATGAGTGGAAAGGAATTTACAGTGCGCGCTAAGTGCGTTATAAATGCTACAGGACCATTTACAGATTCCATACGAAAAATGGACGATATAAACATTAAAACGATTTGTGCACCTAGTTCTGGAGTACATATAGTCCTTCCTGGATATTACAGCCCAGAACAAATGGGTCTACTAGACCCATCAACATCGGATGGAAGGGTAATTTTTTTTTTACCCTGGCAGAGACAAACTATTGCTGGTACCACTGATCTACCATGTGAAATCACTCATAGTCCAAAACCCACGGAGGATGAAATTCAATTTATATTAAATGAAATAAAAAACTATCTTAATTCTGATGTCGAAGTAAGACGTGGTGATGTGCTTTCAGCGTGGAGTGGTATAAGACCGCTTGTGTCTGATCCGAACAAAGAAAATACACAATCCTTAGCCAGAAATCATATTGTACATGTAAGCAAATCTAACCTAATTACTATTGCTGGTGGAAAATGGACAACGTACAGAGCAATGGCAGAACATACAGTTGATGCGGCTATTAAAGGTTTGGAATACAGTTTATAAAAAATCTAAATCCTAAATGTATTTATATGGTAATCATAAAATTATACATATGAGCTGTTATTTTTTAAAGTGGAATAAGTCCATTTTTTCATGTATCGAGATATTTAAAGGTTTGCGTTTGAATCAATTTAAAAATATTGGCAATCGTTAATCAATCCGAGTGATGTTTTTAACACTACACACCTATTAAATTTTATTATGAAATAATAATTATTGAAAATATTTTAAAAAATAGGGAATTTTTTAAGCTCCAAATGGACTTATTCCACTTTCAAAAATAACTTTTTTGCGATAAGAGTTGTGTTGTTATATTTGAAAGTGAAATAAGTCCATTTTTTCATGTATTAGAATATTTAAGGGTTTTCATTTGAATGAATTTAAAAATATTGTCAAAAGCTAATCAATTTGAATGATTTTTTTAACACTTTTTAATTTTGTTATAAAGTCAATTATCTAATAAATAAAAGATATTTTTATCTCCGAATGGACTTGTACCAAATTCAAAAACAATCAATTGAATATATTATTATACATATGGATAGAATGTGTCTTTATCTTACTGAAATTACCCTTAACTAACTTTTTTAAAAAATGGACTTATTCCACTTTCAAAAATAACAGCTCATATATCTCAAATTCGCTAGGTATGTATAGTATTCGTAAGCTAGTTAGATTACTTCACAAACAAAGCAAAGCGACAACAATGAAAAATGAAAAAGCGACAACAATGTAGATTGACAAACAGGCGAGATATTATATTAAAGATTTACTAACATAACATAACATAAATTCAGGAAATCTAATACTATCTACAAATACATACATACATAAATATTACATTTTGTAATATAACTAATTCTGTTTTTACGCGAGAGATAGGTTCTCGAAAAACTCGTGTAAAAAGAAATCGCGTAAAAAAATACATCGTGCCCATATAAAAAAGGTCACGTTCCGTTTCCTCGTTTCAAAAATTAGCCCAAAAAGTATGAATAAAATATTGGAATTCATCGTTTTTAAATTAATATTTATTGAATATTTACTGTAAAATTTATTTCTCAATAAATTATTAAAGTAATTCATAAAAAAAAAGTTGAAAAATTCATAATACGAGTAGAAATACTTTCATATACTCTTTTGAGTCAAAGAACGTATCAAACCAATTTTTGATGCATTGGACTGAAGTAAACCGTATTCCGGAAAGTGTATTCTGCATCGACCGAAACAAATAGTAGTCAGAAGGCGCCAAGTCTGGACTATATGGCGGTTGGGGCGGAACTTCCCATTCGCTATTCTCCAAATACTTTTTTACGGGTTGAGCAACATGTGGCCGAGCATTGTCATGTTGAAAAATCAATGCTTCGTGTTTTGTCTTCCATTCTGAGCGGTTTTCCGTCAATGCTCTATTTAAACGAATCAATTGTTTTCGATATATGTAGCTCTCCAGTAATGATTTCACTCAGTTTTAGAAGCTCATAATACACAACTCCTTTGCGGTCCCACCAAATACAGAGCATTATCTTGGCAGCGTGAATATTCAACTTCGGTGTCGACTTGGTTGGTTGGCCGGGCTTCACATACGATTTGTTCACTTCGGGTTGTCGTAATGAATCCATTTTTCGTCGCCAGTAGCAATTCGATGCAAAAACGACTTCCTTTTATGACGCTCCTCGGCTTCAAATCGTATAGCACCCAATGCCCTTGCTTTGGGATGAATCCCAATGCTTTTAGCCGTTTGGAAATAGCTGCTTGGGTCACGACCAATGATTCCGCAAGCTCTTCTTATATTTGACACGGGTCTTGATCGAATAATACCTCCAATTCTTCATCTTCAAACTTTTTCGGCTGCCCACGTTTTGGTGCCAAAAAAGCCACTTTTAAAGCGTTGAAACCATTCGAAATAATGTGACATGAAAGTTTTTCTAAAGTGCTAAATTTAGACCTATGCTCTAAATACACTAAATTTTAATGTTTTTTGGTTTAAATTAATTGATTTAATTAATTTAAGCATTTGTTTTGATTTAAATTATGAATTTCTTAGTTTATTTTTGAATAGTTGGAAGCTCAAATGCTTGTATCTTATTAGATGTCAGTAAACTTATGCAGTTATACTACATACATATGTATAAATATACATATATTCTTAATAATATTATTATTATGTAGTTTTTGTCTCCAAGACATCCTCGACTAATCGTGCACGACATAGGTACATCGTTGAGGACGTATGCAAGACAAGTCTATGGCGATCATCGACGACATTTTCATACAAATGAGGTTTTTTTCTTCGACGATAACGCACGACAATGTTGTCTTGTTTATTATATTGTATACGAATTCGTACGAATATGTTCATTCGGTTCACTAGACGTAGAATTCGGGTCATAATCGTTTACAAGACAACTTGCAAGACATTGTCTTGTATCTGTTTTCATGCGGACAGTTTGCAAGACATGTCCCTAAACATGTCGTCAATTGAAAATTGCTGACGAAAAATAGGAATTGTCTTGCAAGACATCATCGACGACAATGTCATCGACGAAGCTTCGGACTACAGGGAGTATGTAGTAAATGTATATATATATAATATATATATATATATTTGTATATATACATGTGTGTATATGTATATGTATATATACATATGTGCTACAAAAAAGTGCTACAAAAGATCATATTTACAAAATAAATAATATATTTTAAATATAAAATATGTTTATTATTATTATAAATATGGTTATTTGGACTACAATAAAATAGGACTGATTTTAGGTTATATCGTATTTCGTAACCAGATATTTGTTTAAGATTTTTATATAAGTCTTGTATTTATTAAAATCATTTATTATTATTTTTATATTTTTTAGCTTGCAATTTAAAACCAGAACGCAATGAAGCTGTGACATCATTTTTAAAAATCGAAGGGGGACAGGGTTGGACACCAACGATGTATATCAGACTGGTTCAGGACTTTGGTTTGGAATGTGAAGTGGCGCAACACTTAGCTAAATCCTATGGAGATCGTGCTTTTGCCGTATCTAAAATGGCTTCGCTTACTGGAAAAAGATGGCCTATAATTGGGAATAGAATTCATCCTGAGTTTCCATATATCGATGCTGAAATACGTTACGGTGTACGTGAATACGCATGTAATGCTGTGGACATGATAGCTCGTCGTTTACGTTTAGCATTTTTGAATGTGCAAGCAGCTCAGGAAGCATTACCAGTTATTGTTGATATTATGGGCGAGGAACTGAAGTGGTCTAAAGATGAAAAAGAGGTAAATAGGGATGTAATTTCTACTTGTTGGACAGAAATATTTTAGCGTACTGACTGGGTATTATTATTCTTTTATTTTATTTATATTTTTTTAGCCATGAATATTTCTTTTATTTATTATTATTATACACCGTATGTACTAAGGCACACTTTTTTATAGTATTCAAGGTTCATTACAAAACATATTTAATAACGCAGCCTAAAATAAATAATATATAAATAACATATATAATGTTATCTATGTAATATAAACATAACATAATAAAATAACATATGTAATGTAATCTATAATATAAGTAAGTAATATAAACTAAGAAATTAGGGAATGCAGATTAAGAAAATAAGAAAGGGAGAAGTATAACACATAGCTCATGTATTCGGATCGAGGAAATGCTCCCTTACCAGACGCTTGAATTAACTCTCGACTGCCGTGCTTTTTAACCTGGCAAGATGTTCCAGAGTCTGACAGTGTTGATAAAAACACCCTTCCAGCATTGAGGAATAAAAAGTAAGGAATTATAAAATTTCGTATTAGAGTTGAAGTTCCAAATTGTAATTTAGTACATATAACTTGGTGCCTGTAATGATCAATTTATACAACAATAAATAATTTCTATAATTTAAGAATTCAGAAAAGTCCAAGGAGTGAATATGATCATATCATTTCAAAACATATAGAAATCTAGTCATATTGTTTAGTAACACCATCATTTTGTGGAAAGATATTGAAACCAGATAAGAAGTAGTCATTTCCACGGAGGTTTCTTTGGGAAATATTCCGCAGCATAACACAAGTTACGCAGCACGCAGTAATCTTTGCTCAGCACAGAATTAATGTGATTAGTGCATGTTAACACAAAGTTGACACAAAAACCAATATTAGTTGCTTTGGACACAAATTAGAGCACCAAATCACGAATAAATAAGTTTGGCAATACAGACTAATTTGAAACATTACTAGGTATCAGCATAACACATGATTTGGTGACATTCTATTTCGATTTTCTATGAATCGATTTTGATGACCTTTTTCTACATTCACCTACGAGTATGATCAAGTTGAAGTTTTCGCCGTGTTGTAATTCGCGGTAGTTTAAAATACTGTCACGATTTTCTAAGGTGTATTTAGTTCGAATTTGGTACTTGTACAGATTACATCTAGTGAGCACAGACTGTCAAGTATAGAAAATAATAAAAATCGAGATATATATTTTTACTGGGAAGAAAACGAAAATTATGGAGTCAGGCCTCCGGTTGAGACCCTACCTGGAGGATTTTCGGAAAACGGTCCTCCCCCCCTCCCTTTGACCTCGACGATCTACAGACAATTTCCGAGCAGATGAAAAAATTTCCAGAATTTCTAGTATTTCTAGATTTTGAGGAGTTCGAGGACACTGTTATATGCGAAGTTTTTCAAATCAACAACCTTACTTCCTTACAACCAACTTCCTTAAAAACTATTAAATGTAATTACAATCCAGGACCGGATGATATATTATCGAGTATTTTAGAAATTTGAATATTAGAGCTGTTGAATTGGCGTTGCCTGTAACACTACTTTTCGATCACACACTTCTATAGTTTCTTTTCCTAATGCGTGGAAGTCTTCTTATGTCATTCCAATGCATAATTTTGGAATTACATAGATGTAACATAAACAATTAACGCTGCATTGTTAAATTTAGTGCACTTATTGCATAATATTTCCATCAATATCCCTCGCCTCTTGAAGGGACATTACGTTCCCCTTTTTGTAAACTTCTACAGAATAACTTACTTACAGCATGAGCCGTTTCTTAAATCCTGCTTTTAACGAAGTACATGATATCATAACGTTTTGCGACATTATTTATATAGCATAAAGAAAAGTTTAAAATTATTTAAGTAGTAATTTTAACCATTAATATGTATCTTTTCACTTCAATTGAATTGAATTTGTAAACTAGTTTCTTTGTATAAACTTATATTTACTTTAGTTGTAATCTCTTATTCGTTATACACATCAGCTATAAAGTCAGGTAAGCAGTTGTTTTTTAAATAAATAAATAAAAACAGCATTCAGGATGACTCATGTCACGATTCAAATCAGTAAAATTACGCGTACTACGCGTACCTCCTGATCCTGGCTGCATTCAGCCAAATTATTAATCACTACCACTAATTGTTTATTTTTTTATATTTTAGAAGCAAATTAAACATGCAAGCGAATTTTTAGCAAATGAGATGGGTCACGTGGTAAATCGCGCATCTAAAGAAAATATACCAATTAAATTATCAAAAGATGAAATACAGACCTATATAAAACGCTTTCAGATAATCGATAAAGATAAAAAAGGCTATGTATCTATTAATGATATTCGCCGAGCTCTTAAGGTAGGATGATTAAATCAGTTTATATGTACAATATATTGTATAATATTGTTTAAATTCAGAACTTTGGCGATGCGGACGTCTCAGGAGAACAACTTCATGATATCTTAAGAGAAATTGATACGAATATGAATGGTCAAGTAGAATTGGATGAATACCTACAGGTAAATATTTCAAATATTTAAATCGAAGTGCATGTGGGAATTAAGTATGTTCATATAACGCAATATCTATTATTATTATTATTTTAATTCTTCTACTTCCGCGTGTTCTTCTAATTTCTGTTAATAGCATGTAATCTGTATAGCATCTGTGATGTTTACTTTCAAACCGAAAATGTAGGTATACATCAATAGCTAGCTGATTATGAATGGTGCATTCCACACTAATGATTATGACTGATTCGATTATCTTGATTCGTTCCTCTTCCCACTGTACGTAAGAATTACATTTCGAATTACAGAAGTCGCCACAGCAATAAAAGCTTCCTTCGGACTTTTTTATTAATTATAATATTATCATTGTAATAAGCACCTCGACCTATTAGTCCTTTTGTGCTGCTTGTGTTTAACCTAAGCTAGCTTAGGCGTTTTATGAAGCTAAGCACTTTACTTGGTTTGGTGTCCCGTATTTTGTAGTAAGACACCGAGCGATCACCAAGATTTATTAGCCTTTGTCTGCTTATTGCAGGACAATCACAGAGCACGTGCTCAGAAGTCTCCTTGGCTTCAGTGCAGAATCTGCCGGTGTCCGATTCATCCAGCAGCTTAAATCTTAATATATCAGACCTCAGGGTTTAAAGATCCGCTTGGCCGAACGTACCTAAGTGGTAGAAAGTTTGCTTGACATATAGTCACACGCTTTCTCATTGATATAGCTTTTTGGAATTTGGGTCCATTGATGCTCCAGCAACGCCATTTTCTGGTTTGGATTTGTCAGTGAATCAGATTTGTGAGCCAAGTTTGAAGCTGCTTTTTTTAGCAGCTGGTCCTCCCATCCATTAATGCTGACAGTGTAGTTTCTGGAGAATGGAATTAAAGGATACTGTAGTGCGTCGTAAGAACGATGTGTATCTGCAATGCCTTGTGTGGTGTTGTTGCGGCGCATGATGCGTATATCACGTTGTTCGAATGTATCGCCAACCATTACTATTCCTACTTCATTTACTGTTGGAACATTAAAAACCTGAGCATGTTCGCCAATAGGTACTTTATCGGCTTTAATAAGGACCATATAATTATCATTCTGTAATTGATGTGAAACTTGTCTCAACAATCGGTTGAGGTTGTTTTTTCTGCCAAAAAGTTTTTAAATCGGCTACGATAGCACGTTCCTGTATTATTTGAATGTGATTGTACTCGCAACGGATGTTGGACTGCTCTTCTCTCATGTCAACTCCCATAAATTATATTTGTAAAAATTTTGGTGGTTCCGTGGGTAGAGGAAGTAAAGAGCGAATGTTGTGATAGACCTGGCCCTGTATTTGAATGTTGAATTAAAAGTGCGTCCTTGTCCATTCCTATTAGTAAAGATATTTGCGGCGAAGGAAGTCATTTGAAAAAAACATCGTTTACATCGTGTGTGTGGTGTTTACATCGATTAGCGTTTTCAGTGGCTCTGGTGGTGGATTCAATGTAGGTAAAACCACTTTGCCTGGTGAACAACACATTCCTGCGGTTTCATGTTTGAATTTAAGAGCGTGGCAATGAGTGCATTCTATATCCATTTTACCAATTGAAATTTTCGAATATGCGCAATATTCCGTACACCCAGGATCAAACGACAATGTCCCCGGTATATATATTGCCAAGTTACGACGTGATGTAGTACGCAGTCGAGTTATACTGCTAAATTTTGATTTCAATCTTCGATTCCTGTTCCTTCCTGTTTCACGATAAAGCTCAAAATACTACAAGAGGTAGTATTTGGTCGGCAAATATACAAGAGGTTTGGCGATCGGGCATAGAATGGAATACTGAACTACCAGGCCACTTGTACGAACTACACACCTTCGTGAACGCAGAATACGAATATGTGGATGTATGTTACCTACGCGTTAAAGGTCATAACGAAGTTATGACTAACTTAGAAGCTACGCAATCTAAGGTGGCGCCAATAAAACCAGAGTCCATCTAACGGTTCGAGCGCTTCAGGAAGCGCACCGCGGCGATAATGAGTTCGAGATTGGTGAATAGGATAATGAAGAATAAGGAAATAAGAATCTGACCATATTCCGGAAGTCTGGTCAAGAATGCCAGTGGAATCTATCATACCAGATATGTGTGAATGGTGGAGAAAATTTTTTCTAATGACCAAGCTTGGTATACGAGTGTGGGCTGCCTGAGGAATTTCACTTAGACTGAGTCACTTAGACTGAGTCACTTAGACTAACTCAGAGCTATTAAACGTCCAATTCCTTCGAGTACTGAGTCTCAAACTTGGGTTGCATTTTGAAACAACGGAAAAGGTATAACGCCGCTTCAGGGATAAGCTGGACCTGAGGACGCGTTTTCGGATAACATTTCTTTTTAAATCATTAAGTGTCTTATTTTTGGTTTTTTTTGACACAGCCAAGAATGAAAAGCAAATAACATAATAAACGGTTTACTAAGTATCCGTCCTTAAACTAGTGAGGATGTTATCTACGGTTTGGCCGTACCCTATACCTTCATGGTTCCGGTAAGATTTGCGTAATACTAGGCGTTGTTCCACGCCTACTAATAGATAATATTCGTACTTGCTATACTTTGTAAGTAGTGTAAAAGTGTGCGTACTGAACCCAGTTTCGTTGTAATAAAAAATGTTTTATTAGAAAATCAGATTTTACGTTAAGTTTTATACGGGATGTTTAATAATTTATTTAACCGATTTTAACACCTCATATCCCTACGTAAATTAAAAGTGGGCGGATCACGTATATATTTGGAATATTATTGGATAATGTTACTCTATAGTCAATGCAAATGCAATTTTGTTAATATATCATAACTTAAAAACGGACGTACCCGCATTTTCGGTATAAAAAGCAGGAGTGGCCGATTTTTTTTAATGTAAAAATAGCTCGTACATAGTTTGTAATACTAAGGTAACTTAAGGTTAAGGTAGTTGTCTTCTAATTTTCTTTGTATACGTACGAGTACTTAAGTTCTTTTTTAAATTATTCTAGATGATGTCTGCTATTAAAACTGGAGATGTCGCTTATTCACGTTTTGCACGTATGGCAGAACTTGAGGAACAAAAACATGAAGCAGCCCAATTAAAACAAAAAATCAGTGTTGACCGATCTGGAGGAGGATTGTAAAATTGCAGTCTTTTTCTAATTGTATTATTAATCTTGGTTTTATCTTTGACAAGTCATAATCGAAAAAAGTGAAACTTATGAAAACTTTTTAATATTTCAGTTAATGTGAACTTAAAAACGTTAACGCTTACATCTTTATTTTGTTTATTTTATATTTCTAAGTGAAATTAATAATAAAAAAATTAAAAAAACTAGGAGGGCAGTGCTAACTAATTATAAATCTGAAACATATCAGAGGGAAGCAGAGCTTGATATACATATGTACATACATAAATATCAGATTCAATTTCATGTCTGGCATATCCGTATGTCCATTTTCCCAG
The DNA here is from genome assembly GCA_943737955.2 of Myopa tessellatipennis. NCBI lineage: Eukaryota > Metazoa > Arthropoda > Insecta > Diptera > Conopidae > Myopa > Myopa tessellatipennis. The sequence goes on from OX031315.1 coordinate 20,095,391, forward strand.
AAAATTAAGCTAGCTATTTTAATATTTATGACAGATTAACCCTTAATTAAGCATCCCGGGTCTACCTGCATTGTTCCTGAGTTTATCAGCGTAACTTGTTGCGTTGATGAGTTGCAAACTGCTGTTAATTGCAGTGGCTTACTTGTTGAGTATATCTATTGGTTAGCGGGTGCCATTTTGTATAGCGCGACGCTGTGATTTGAGTATTCTATCGATCAGTGTGCACTGCTTTTATTGTTGAGCAGTTCTATCTCACATGCGCACACCTCTGATTCCTTAGTGAATATTATATTTACATTTGAGCACAAATACTCGTTATTCGTGATCATGACACAATTTGTACCCAATGGTTCTGTTAGTGGAAAGTAATGATCTCTATGCGGAATTACAGCTAGTAGATTTGTTGTCTGAGTGATGGTGACCATCATGTTAGCCTTGAAGCTCGGAATTGGTAGAATGTTGAATAGTGAGAACGGATCATGGCTAGTCAGGGGAAGATACACTTGAAATAAGATGCGATCCCGTGAGACTCCCGTCGTAACCTTAATCAGCTGGTATCTTCATGAAATCCCTGGATTGAACCGGAATTGCAGAGACGTGTCGACGTAGGTTTTTATGTTCACCATCTCCTGTGCTAGCTGATCGGGTGTCAGGATTAATGGATTGATTTTCCCATGATGAACATCTGTGAGTTCATCCAGGATTAGATCTTGGATTTGTTGCATGTCCACCCTTATCATTGATAGTTGTACAGCCAGAACAGTGCAGATTTCGAAGACCCTTGTCCGTAACGTTTCGTCCTTGTTTGAGAGTACTATAGACTTTAATTTAGCCAACTCGGCATCGATTTTTGTGAATTTTTTGTCGATGTTGACTTGATCGTTCTTGATGATGTTGAGCGTGGAGTTTATAATTGAAGTCTGATTTTTGAGTAGTGCCACAATGTGATCTTCGTTTTGACTGATGTGCCGAATCGTTGTTGACATTTGGTCTGCGTATTCGGAATCTAATAAACCAAATAGAGAGTGCGCCACGTTGCCGACTATGTCCATTGCGGCTCTCCTTTGTCACTTCGAAAAGGGTGAATGGCTGTCTAATTGTGCCTGAGTGCGCGTTTCCTTGAACAGCATGCTACAGCTGGTTTGGGTGTGCATTTTTGTACACAAGCTATTTGTCTAGCGTCAGAATTCCGTTTCGATACCTTTCTAAATTTTCCCTTATTGGTTGTAGATCATAGTAGATGATTAGCTTCAATTCAGCCGTAATCAGGTGGATGTTTCCAATCCCTTCGAAATACAGACCAGGTTTTTCCGGGAGCGCCGAAAGTATGACTGGTGAGGCGAATGTGAGCGGTAGCAGGAGTGCTAACACAAGTGTTACCAAGTTGACGAATGTGATTGATGATTGTTTCCATCTTGATCGTTTTGCTGGTGTTTCATCTGTCTCATCCTTTTCTTGATCTTCTGGGTTGTCATCAGCATTTCCTTCAACGTCTACTGGCAGCAACGCTAGTTTGTGTATGGTACGCTTCCATATTCCCTTTTCTTCCATAAGTTTTAATTTCAGCAGCTCTGGCCATGTTGTCATCACCTTTATAGATTTTAATGATCCTGCCTAGAGGCCATTCTAGTGGTGCTGTATGGTCTTCCTTGATCACGACTAGTCTGTTTATTTCGATATTTGGGCATGGGGTTTTCCACCGCGTTTTTGTTGAAGCTCACATAGATATTTTCGCGACAAGCGGTTCCAAAATTCGTGATGATTTGCCAGCGCTTTCCCAATCTTGCCTTCATAGGAATCGCTCTTGTATCGACCTGGGATCTTAATGGCTCTCCTATGAGGAAATGCCCTGGAGTTAATGCTGTCAAGTCGTTCGGGTCCGATGACATCTCTGTTAGTGGTCTGGAGTTGAGAACGGCTTCAATTTCTATTATTGTGGTTTCAAGCTCTTTATAGGTTAAAGACGCCTTGAATACGCCTTTAACGTGCAATCCCTTCAGTGATTTTACTGCTGCTTCCCACAGACCACCAAAATGAGGAGAACTGGGCGGTATGAATTTTAAGTTGATACCCCTTTTAATGTAGGTGGTGGTGATTGCTTCCTGAGCTTCATCAGAATGCATGCTGTATTCCAATTCCTTTAATAGGTTGTTGGCGCCCACAAAGTTAGTGGCATTGTCACAGTAGATATTCTTGCAATGTCCTCGTCTAACTATGAATCGTTTCAGTCCACAGAGGAACGCATCAGTTGATAAGTCGGAAACCAGTTCAAGATGTACTGCCTTTGTGGCGAAGCAGCAGAAGATTGCAATGTAGGCCTTGGTCGGTTTCTTTCCACGAATGTTGTAATGTAAGTAGCAAGGGCCGCAGAAGTGCACACCACTGTTTATAAACGGCCGTGCAGGCTGCACGCGATGAGTGGGCAGGTTTCCCATTATTTGTGTGGGGAGTTTTGGCTTAACTCTGGAGCATCTTATACACTTCTATACAACTGATCGTGCGATTGTTTTGCCCTTTAGGGGCCAGAATCATTGTCTTGTGTACCCCAGTAATGCTTGAGGACCGCAATGGAAATTGTCTTTATGATACATTTCCACAATGAATTTTATGGTATCATTGTATGGTAGCAATATTGGGTACTTGGCGCTGTATTGTAGCGAAGAGGAGGTGAGTCGGCCGACAACTCTAAGAACGCCGTCCTCATCAATGAATAAAGGGTACGATTTTTCGAGGTCCTTTTTCCTTTTGAGTTGGTTGATATCTGTTTGAAAATCTGCATTTTCTGCACAGTTTTTATGATGACAATCATGGACTCGTCTAATTCTTCTACTGTGAGTTGTATTTTGGCTTTCATTCTTGATGTAGGATCTTTCAAATGACGAATGAAGCGAAGTACATATACGACGATGCGTTGAAGAGTAGCAAAGCACATTCGGTTGTTAATCTTGTAGATCAGATCTTCCATGCTAGACTTCGTTGCTGTCAATGAGCTGACCTCTTGCTTCCATTCTTCCCCAGACAAGATTAAGTGTTGCTTGTGTGGTGGTGCCAACCAGGTTGATTCTCTTCCATGTAAAAACAGTGGTCCGTAGAACCACATGCTGCAGGAGGCGAGTTGCCTTGGTGATGTGCCTCTTGAAACTAAATCGACAGGGTTGTCTCTGGTGCCAACGTGACGCCACTGTTCTGATAATGACAGTGCCAGGGTCTGTGCAACTCTGTTGGCAACAAACGTTCGGTAGCTCGCAGGTCCTGTCAAAATCCATGCTAAAACAATCTGTGAGTCTGTCCAAAGATGGGTTGACTTGTCTGCGTACCCCACCATCGTCTTGATTTTATCCATTAGCTGCGCACACAATATTGCAGCGCATAATTCGAGACGTGGGATTGTTTGCTTTTTCAATGGTGCTACTCTTGATTTTGCTCACAATAGCCTTACGAGTACAGTCCCGTCTGGCATAGTCGCTCTTATGTATATGGCTGCTCCATGTGCCCTTTCAGATGCATCTGCAAACCCGTGTAGTTGCAATGATTTTGGACATGAACCCTTGAACATTGTATGTCTTGCACTTGCACTTGTCTTGAGACTTGCATCCCATTGATGCTGTCGAGTGAGCAGCGGAGGTTAGTCCATTTTGTGTGCATGGACGCCGGTAGTGCTTCATCCCAGTGCACCTTCATGCTCCATAATTCCTGAATGAAGATTTTTGCTGTGATTGTGACGGGTGCCAGGATTCTGAGTGGGTCGAATATTTTTGCCAATTCAATGCATACAATTCTTTTCGTGATCCTTGTGCCTTGGTTTACAGTGGCCTTATGCAAAAAGCGCCTGATTTTGGAATCCAAGTCAGGCCCAAGGTTTTTATTGATGTGGATGTATCGTCGTCGAAGTTTAGGTTGACTTCCTGGTCCCTGGGGGGTATGCCTTGTAACAGTTTTGGATGATTAGCACACCACTTTCTCAGTTTGAAATCACCTGATAATAGCAGCTTGTTGAGTTGCTCTTGCATGGCAATGGCCTCGCTTAGGCTGTCGGATCCGGCCAGTCCATCATCGACGTAGAAGTTCTCTGCTAACAAATTGCTTCCCAAGGGATATTTTTTCCTTCCGGTTTTTGACAGCTCTTAAAGGCATTTCATAGACAGGTAGGTAGCGGCGCGTGTACCATAGGTTACTGTGTTGAGTGTGTAGTATCTTACTGCCTCTCGATAGTTGTTCCTCCAAATTATGACTTGATAACGCCTGTCTTCAGGATGCACCAAAATTTGTCGAAACATTTTTTCAATATCGGTTGTGAAGACAAATCTGCGTAATCTGAACCTTAACAATAAGGTAAATAAATCATCTTGGATTTTGGGTCCGTTGTGCATGACATCATTTAGAGAGACCCCTGATGATGATTTCGCAGAAGCATCGAACACAACCCGCAGTTTTGTTGTACTACTATCTGGCTTGAGCACGCAATGATGAGGAATCAAATAGTTTGGTGATAACATATCTTCCAGACTGATTTCGGTCATGTGGCCGAGGGTTTCATATTCCTTCATGAAATCGACGTATTGGCCTCGAAGGGTGTTATCTTTAGCTAGGCGTCTTTCCAATGATAAGAACCAGATTAGCGCTAATTCCTTTGAGTCGCCGAGCAAAGATGTATCTTCAGCAAATGGAAGTCTTACTATATAGCGCCCGTCTTGATGCCGCGTTCTGTTTTGTGGAAATTGCGCTTCGCATCGTGTCTCGGCTTGTGTTCTACTGCCCTCAGATTCACCGACTTCCTCTAGTTTCCAAAACCTTTCAATAATGTCTTCTACATGAGCATCGTTGTCGCTGCATATTCCACACTTAGCGACGGAGTTAACTCCAGTGTTAACCTTGCCCGCTATTACCCAACCTAACCGAGTGTTCTGTAGGATCGGTTCAAGTTTGATTTGTCCAATAGAGAGTAGTGGGAAGTAGAATTCAGCACCTAGCAGGACATCTATCTTGTCGGACCGTGCAAAATCTGGGTCCGCCAGCCTTATGTTCTTTGGAATATTCCATGTGGAAGTTTTCAGATTCTGCATTGGTTGGTTAGAGGTGATTGTTGGTAGTACAAAGGCTTCAAGCGATAATGAAAACTCATTTGTTTGTTGATGCAATTTTTGCGAAGACTCATTTGTGTGATTTCAGGTTGCCAGATCCAATTCCCTTAATTAGTAATGAAGTGGAACTGGAGGCCATCTTTAATTTCTTTACCAAACGCTCAGACAATATGTTGATCTGAGATCCAGAATCCAATACTGCCCGGCACTTAACTGTCTTTCCTTCTGGCGATTCTACCTTTATTCGGCAGTGGCAGGAATTACGAAATTTTTTAGGTTTGATGGTGCTTGTCGAATCATTTTCTTCATATGCTTTATACAGCTCTTGTAATCTGCTAAGCCTCTGCTGATAGTATGCCTTGGATGTCTTCAGATTCGATGGATCCTTCTTAAAGTTTGATATTAGCTGTTGAATCTGCTCATCGAGCTCGTTTGGTTCTTCAATAGGTCCTCTACGTCTGCCATTGTTGTATTGATGAAGTAAACTTCCAAGGAAGGAGCCGACTTCTGCAAGTATTTGCTCCTTGTTGTTGTGATCACAGATCACGTCGGGGTCACCAAAATTGTCAGAACTGATTTGTCCTGTAGTTATTGGTTGCACATAGATTTAGTAGTTGAACCAACTTCGCGGCTAAGTGGCAATAACTACCTTGTGTTTTGATTGAGTGTTTGTCTATAGATTCGGTACTTGGGACCGACTCTATTAGTTTGTTGATTTTTTTATCAGAGTGTTGAAGGGTTTGGTACTTGAACCAACCCTGTATCGAATTGACAAAACTTTACTTGATGAGGTTTGTGGAACGATTGCCGAATTTAATTAATAAATTTCATGCTTATATAATAACTTATACAATATACAAATTAAGCAACAAATTTTTATTAACAAAAAGAAATTAACTTAAAATTAGTTGCTGAGTCTGCATGAGCAGAAACGTCGGTCATCGACATTGGCACTGCACAAGCATGGCTGTTTGAAAATAGTGCAGCGTATGCATACATGGCAGCGACGGTCAGTGACGTCCGTTATCAGCAATTCGGCAGCATAGTGAACCTGAGCTGGCTTTACAAGGGCGGTCAATGGCGTTGGTCGACGTTGCGTCGTCAGCATAAGGTTCCTAAATGAGCGCTGTTGTTTAAACATACACTTTTTGCTATCTTTGCTATTTCTGCTATATCCAGTGAGTTATATCCCGTCGGACTGACTACGGCTGGGGTGGGTTGATGGGGTCGGTTCAATTGTTGATTTCTTTGACTTTGGTTATTAGGCCCTTGATTTTTGTTGGTAGTCCCACTTCCTTTGCTCTCCTTTTTGTGGCTGTTGCCACAACTCCAGTTTGCCTCGTGTCCATATTTTAAACACTTTTGGCAATACGGTGTTTTTTCGGCTTAAACAGTGTTCCCTCGTGTGCCCACGTTTATTGCAGAATGAACAAATTATTCTGTCTTGTGGTGCTCTCGAAACGTTCGGCATTTTCTCAGGTTTTCTGAATTTGTATTCCACATTATTATGTGTAGGTAACATTATACGGGATTCTAATGAATTCATGTTGATTAATGGTGGCCATTTGTTGCTGGAGTACACTGGTCCTTTATAAAGGATTTCCTCTAAGCGTTGTCCCGTAACATTTAACACATTAACTCTTGACGTGGCATCTCTTAATCCTGTTTTAAAAGATGTTCTAGCTGTTGTCTCTATCATGCTTAAGAGCGCACTGTCACCGACACACTTGTAAAAGTTTCTCGTTATTTCGATGGCCTACGTTCATAGGGTATTTAACCGTCTTCCGAATTGTCGAATATCCTCATTGGGTAATTGGATACAATTTTGTAGTTCCTTACTTATTAGAGAATCTAGAGAAACCGAAGGTATGTAATCTCTTTTTATCACTAAATACAATTCTTCTAGACTCTCGAAACGTTGTGATCTGACTAGATCATAAGCGTCTCCATGTAATCTCTGTTTGATACAGTCTACATATGTAATCTTGTATATTTCCTGTAGTCGCTTCGCTTGCAGCTAACTCACATCGCTGCATAAATTTATACACCTCACCTCTTAAGTCTGGTGACTGTGTTCCTGAAAACAGTGGAACAAGACTGCTTGTTATCGTCGCTATTTCTGCTATACCCATCTTAGATTGCTCCTGGTTGTTTAAATTTGGGAAATGAAAGTGAGTGATATCCCTTCGGACTGACTATGGCTGGGGTGGCCTCCTTATGGTATAGTGTCTGGTCGTTAGCTAGTTCTATTTCTTGTTTTAGACGTCAGTTTTCCTCTTTTAATTCTTGAATTCTTGTATTTATTCAGGGATGTACCATCCTCTTGATTTTTGTGCCGATTCTTGTTTTAACGTTTTGTTTAGTTCTTCTTCCGAAAATCCTTCTTTATTTAACAACCCTGTTAATTTTTCGATTGCTTTTCCTAAGTTCTTTATCAATTCTTCTTGAAACTGTTTTTGTATTAGAAATTTCTCGTGCTTGTTTTTCAACGCTGAAAATTCTGATTCCCAGTCCTTTACACTTTTGGTTTTATTTTCTATTATATGATTAAAAAACACTAGCAATTCTTCTACTAATGCGTCTGTTTTTTCTACACTTGAGATTTCTCCTAATTCCTCTACTGTAGTTTTTATCAACTCTAAATATTGTTTATTGGATACGGTATTTTTTAAAATGGTCCAAATTTTTGCCATAAATTCTTCCAACTGTCGTTGTAAAGTTATATGTTGTATTTTAAAATGTTGTATTTAAAATTTTGTAAAACGACTACTTAGCGCCTCAAATTATCGTTCCATCGTTTTATTAAACGTTTAATTTGTTATACTTGTCAGCATTTTCGGGGCCAACTGTTGCTCGGTAGCAATTTTAGCGGTTTCAAGTTCAAGTTTCTGACCTACTTTGGTTTTTGTTATTTAATACAATAGATATTTTGCAATTAAGCGAAATTGTACTGCTTCCTGGTTGCTCTTATTTAAAGGTGTCTTTTAGCTATTTAAAGTTATTTCTTAACTGTTTGGGTTTTGTCTACATGTCGCCCAATCCCTCGCTGTTTCCTTAACCTGTCTAATGCCTTCGTTTACTTCAGTCGTCTTCATTTGGCTATAACTATTTTAAAACATTCTTCGTTCGATGAAACCGAAACTGAAATTTATTTTTCAAAAATTATTTATATTTTTCTGCTTTTATCAATTTAATTTGAATTAGATTTAAATAGAGTTTAGATTAGTCTTCAAAATTTATTTATATTTTTCTGTTTTTATCAATTTAATTTGAATTAGATTTAAATTGAGTTTCGATTTACGATAGTTTAAAGTTACTTTATATTTCAATTTTTGTTTCATATTATTTTTGATGTTACCATTTTTATACCCTACACCTTAAGGTAAGGGTATATTCACTTTGTAACGAAATGTGTAACGCATAGAAATAGAGACGATAGGTATAGAAAAGTATATATATTCTTCATCAGCGTGACCTCCTGAGACGATTTAGCCATGTCCGTCCGTCTCTCTGTCTGTCTGTTGAAATCACGATCACAGGAGAACCGGTGAAGGTATCGTGATGAAATTTTGCATAAACATTGTTTCTTGCGGTGAGCAGGTTGGTATTGAAAATGGGCAAAATCGCTCTACGACCACGCCTATTTTTTATTAAAAATGTGATATCAGCGTTCGTTTTTGAGCTATTACAACAAAATTCATTCCTGGGTATAGAGTAGCATTATCCGTTAATGTGCCAAAAATGGGCGTGATCCGCCCACTTTCAGGTTACACAGGCAAAATATGGTTATATTGTTAAATATATAATATTCCTGAGTAAAACTTTAGATAACAACTTGTTTTACAAAAAAACATTATTACATCAAAACTGGGTGCGGTCCGCCCACTTTTACACTTCATATACAGTATAGCAGTATGAAAATAAATTTATTACCACGGAAATAAAGTTTAAATGAACACAATAATAAAACAACTAAGCTACTTATTTTGTTTTGAAAAAGGTAATGACCACGCCTACTATTTATACAGAGGCGTAGCTAGGTCTCATGGAGCCCGGGACGGTTAATCAAATTGCAGCCCCAAAAATTCCTAGAATTCAAAAAGTCCCTACTTGATTTCCACAACTGCCGCCCCCGACATTGTGCCGCCCAGAGTGGACCGCCACCCCCGCCCCAACCTAGCTTTGGCACTTTTTCAAAACTTTTAGGTGTAGGGTATCTAAGATTGGGCCAGGCCGAATATAGCTTTCTTACTGGTTAAATTTAAATTTAATTTTAATTTCAAGCCAAAGTAAAGTTAGTTTAAAATTCTTTAAATTTGCTTAAAAAATTAAATTAAAACTTGTTAACTGATTAAATTTAAAATTGCTTAACTTTCCATTAAATTGCAATTGAGTTTGATTTCAATTTTTAATTAATTCCCTTTTCCCCACTGTTCAAAACAATTAATCTCGTTTATATCTACTACAAACAATATTTATTTTAATTTTTTTTTTCTCTTTTGAGGACTAATCCTATAAAACTATATGAGAATAGCTTCCCGAGTGCTACTTTGCTATTAATTGGACAGACAAGGGTGCCGTACCTGATTTAATGTCTGTATAATCGAGAAATATATATATATAGATAGTATATGTATAATACTAGAACTAGTATATGTATAATACTATTTAACTATGTTAAATATTTATATAGTATACCTACTTTTACCGCACCCGTCAAATTGACGAATTTTTTATTATGGCTTTTATTGTAACTTTTGACTTAGTTTAAATAAAAAAAAATAAAAGAATACAATTTTTACATAACAATAACAACATTTAATATAATAATTCATTAATACAGTTCTCAGCAAGCCTTCGAAGCGTGATGACGGAACTACTCTCCACTAAGTGCTCAAATAATTTTTCTAAGTCTATCGCTGTCTGTTGCAATATTTGCAAAATATCGTGTCACTCGAATTGTTATGGCATTACTTCAGATGCTTATAATTTGTTCAAGGATTTTAAAAATATAGTATTTAATTGCGACAAGTGTCTATCTATTTACACAAATTTAATTTTGGATTTCTCAACTCTTTCAAAAGAAGTAAATAGAATTAACGGCTTATTTGCGAAATTTGCAAAGAGACTTGATATACATAAATCGTCTCTCATTGATGTGAGCGATACTGCTGCTGCTTCCAACTCGAAGAACGGTTCTTCAAGCTCTCACGTTTGTGTGCCTCGTATGCCTGCTGAGCAACTCTTTGCCGAATCAAGTTCACTCTCATTGTTGACAGTTGTCGAATGCGATGACCCAGTAGAAACTGCTGAATGTATTGATACAGAACCTGTTACTGGTTCTCCTGCGGCGTCGCACAGTGGACTAGATTTGCAGTTTTCGACGTAGTAGCGGTCAAAATTCTGTAACTTTTGATCAGACTAAGGTATTTTAATACGGTTTTTTGCAAATGAAAAAATAAACATGTGCCTTTACGCTAATCTAAGTACGAAATATCTAGGTATTTTTTTTTATATTTTTAAAAAATTTCGACACTTCAATCGCAGTCAATCAAAGTCGCGTCAAAAAAATAAAAATAACTTTTTTATCTTATTTGTTTTTTTTATTATTAAGTATTATTCATGCAATATTAAAAGCTTGTTTCAGTATAACAATTTAAAGGTTTGGTATACTCAATTTTGACGAAAAATTTTGAAAAAAAAATCACAATACTTAAAATTGTGTGCCTTTAGTATGAAAAAGAAACATACTCGTATGTAAACATTGCTAAAATAAGAACACCAGGTATTTTTTTATTTTTATGATCATTTATTTATGATTGTTATTTATTTAAAAAATTTAAATATAGGAACCTTTTACATAAATTGTGAAATACTCTAAAACACAAATACAATTTACAATAGCACATTTCTTATTTATTTTCAAAAAAATATTCGTCTGTAGGTTTCATTAGAAGTTCTCTATCTAGAGGTATTGTTGTCTTAATAAACTTTTTTCTCAAAGGCGAAATGTAAGGATCAGAAGAAATGAAGAGCATTCTAAATAAATTCTCATTGGTACCCTGACGTGAACACTTTCTTGTGTTGTGCTCTCTATAGTATCTATAGCCTTTGTTCAGTTTTTCTTGTACTTCTTCCGATAAATCTCCAATGGGTAATATATGATGGTTAATTATGTCCTCCGTATGCATTGAAATCTTATGAACTGTCGGTGACATAGTTCTCCATGGATACAACTGTCAAGTGGAGATCAGCAAGAAAAGAATAGAACAGATATAATGTTCATATTTTTTTTTGCTTATGACGTCTCTATCAGAAATTGTTTTCAACAATGATTCATGCAGACAGAAAACATACCTTTTATAGAACTTTGAGTCGATGAGATGATATTAAGGCTACCGGAATTTTATTCGTCCTCATACAGAAAGTGTGTTAACTTCGGGCAGGCCGAAGTTCATATACCCGACACACGTTTACTTAAAAATGATGCATGGCAATAGTCTAATTTTTTTCCTTTTCAATGTTAAATAGCCTGTGATGACAGAGAATATTCGTGCCAAATTTGTTGAAAATATCTCTATTCGTTCTCCTGTAATCGAGTTTTATTTAATTAGTGGGCGGACCACGCCCATTTGTGGTACTCTGTTTTGGTCAGAGACAGTGAACTTCTGGACAAAATTTCAACCGCAAATTCGTTCTACAAGTTGAAAAATTGAGCTATAAGCTAGGATGAATTTGTACTCACTATAAAAAGTAGGCGTGACAATGGTCCGATTTTACCCATTTTAAATACCAATGAGTTTCTAATGATAGACATTATTTTTGCCAAGTTTGATGACGATATCTCTGTTCGTTATCCTATACCTGTCGCGCCTCCCTTAATGCGTTACAAACGGAAGCACAAAGTGAATATACCCTCATCACTTCGTGCGTAGGGTATAGAAACTTCACTATAATAAAATAAAATAATTAAGATAAGGAAATAAACCCTATTCCGTGAAAGAATCGATCAAATAAAATCTTCCTAAAATCACAGTACTCAGGTATATGCACAAAACAGCTAGGTAAAATTTTCAACGAAAAAAAACGGTTCCGGCGGGTCAAGTATGTTTGTTCATAACACTTAATAGTTTCAAAAACAATAAACTCCAGGATAAGCATTTATAAGCGCTGAGACTTATAATCTCCCAAAGTTTAAATATATATTAGGTGTACAAATAAGTTTCCGCGGTTTTTTAAAAAAAGTTAGGAATTTATTGTGAAGGAACAGTACATTACGTTTTATTCAAAGTATTTTCCATCATTTGCCCCTACTTTTCCACATCTTTCTGGCAGCATTCGGATACCCCGTCGAAAAAAATTTTCATCTTTTGACGCTATCCACAAATCTACCCAATTTTTGGTGTCTTCATATGATGTGAAGCGCTGCTCAGACAGACCATGTGCCATCGACCGGAACAGGTGATAATCAGATTATCAGGTGATAATCAGGGCTTAGTCTGGTGAATACGGCGGGTGGGGTAAAACTTCCCAGTTGATGTTTCCAAGTATGTTTTTACCGGCGCCGCAACATGTGGACGAGCATTATCGTGTAAAAGAATAATTTTGTCGTGTCTGGAGTAGTAATGGGCGCGTTTTTCCTTAAGTGCCCGACTCAATCTCATCAATTGTGTTCGGTAGAGAGCTCCAGTAATGGTTTCGCTTGGTTTCCATGTCTTCGTACACTTTCGGCCTTCCACTGCGCTCTTTGTCCTTCACGTCAAACTCACCGTTCTTAAACTTTTGAAACCATTCCTGACAACTTCTCTCACTTAAAGCAGCTTCACCATATGCTTCTAGAAGCAATCGATGCGCCTCAGCTGCAGATTTTTTCAAATTAAAGAAGTAAATCAAAAGTTCCCGCAAATGATGTTTATTCGGCACAAAACTTGACATTTTTGCAGGAAAAAAATTACGTGATGCTGATACGGAATCACTAGTACTTTAAGGTTATGATGTTGCCGGATGACGAAACTTGGGATATTACGTTTTACATCTGACAATTTCTCCATAACCATCTTTTGACAAACCGCGGAAACTTATTTGTACACCTAATATTATATAAAAATGAACCTTTTTTTCAAAAATTACAGAAAAATACTTAAATTCAAGGCACAAAGTTGTTGTTATATGTTTCCTATATATAATTAAACTACTTTTCGGAAACTACTTAAATTATTTAGTGATGTTGATTACTTTTTTAAGTACAGTCATTTGAATTTTGGCAAAAAACAGAAAAAATACATCTTTTTAGAGAATGGAAAAAAGGTTCACATTTGATCGCCCACCAAAACTATTCACGAAGGTTTCCGACCGAGATATTTTGGTTCGTTAGTTATTGAACTATTATAAACAAGATTGCATACCAAATTTTTGAAAAACTCGGAGCGACTTTTTGGACTTTTGGCCGCGGTTTCGACGCGGTTTCGATCTTCTCATTGTACTGTTGTTGAGATAAGTGATGGAGAAGCTAATTCTGCGGTTCCATTATGCAGTCACTGGATAACAATACGGTGGTTGGCCAAAATGATGCTGTGGACTTGGAAGTTGTGGAAATGAAAAAATGGATACATATTTCCTACTTCAAACCCTCAGTATGAGCTGATGATTTGATTAATTATATTAAGAAGCATGCTAAAAGTCACATTGCTTGCTTGCAACTTGTGAAGAAGGACGTGTTCCCTAATGATTTGAAGAAGGTTCGTTTTAAAGTTGGAGTTACACCTTCACTACTTGATCAGCTTTTGGGCCCGTCTGTTTGGCAAGCTGGAATGCGATTGAAGCCCTTTCGTTTTTTTCGGAGAGAAATGACCACCCAGCTCACCACTTAATTGAGGAGCCTTGCACTGCGACTAGTAGTTCATCTCAGTCTGCCCGAATTTATTTTCACGACGTGGGTGGGTTTCGTACGAAGACCTGCCAGTTTTATAAGGCATCCTGCTCGCATGACTATAAGATTGTGGCGCTAGTCGAAACATGGACGACCGGAGCGTAACTCAACTTTCACATTGAAATTACCACAATGAAAGCGAGCAAACAATTTCCGCGCAGCAGATTTTGATAAAGCACCTTCATCGTAGACAGAACAAATTTTTTCACAAGCCTGCGCAGCGTTTTTCCCTTTGTCGTAATAATATTGCAAAATATTGCGCCATTTTTCATTTTCCATTTTTACACGTAAACAACTTTCCAACCACTGCAACAATTTTGTTGCTACAGTCGCTTTTCAATAAGCGTCCAGTATCAGTATTGCCAGAGTTATTTGCAATTGACCCAGGCCCATCCCAGACCCAATATATTGTCTCCATGTATAATTTTAGCGCATGCATTTATTCATTTGTTTCATTTATGTATTAGTAGCATTCACCGGCGTGCATCACCGCATTCACCGACTCAGCCACAAGCTAAATCGAAGAGTTCACCAGACGCAACATAAGCGTACACCGGAACAGTCACCAGACATCCACCGAAGCGTCCACCAGGTGGACACCGACGCAACACAAGCTACACCGAAGCGTAGCACTCACCGGCGTGCACCAACGAACTCACCGGCATGCATCACCGCATCCACCGAAGCAACACAAGCGCACACCGAGACGTTCACCGGCGCACAGCAGCGCATTCACCGGAGTGCACCAACGACGTCACCAGCAACTTTATTATTTAAAATTAGTTAGACTTATATTTATATTAAATTAAGAATTATTAAGAATTAATTAACTTATATTTATTTTAAAATTGAGTCATAATATAACTTTGTTGCAGATATGCAACTAACAGCCTTTTTCCAAGAGCCACGGTGACTAAGACGACAATCGTCTCTGACGAGTGATGACGACGACGTGACAAAGCTATTCCAAGAGTCACGGAAATCGTCTCGTCTTGCTATTACGTCGCGGTCACCAACATCTTTATTTGTAAAAATGAGAGTTTTGATTTTTTAACAAGTCGGACGTCTTTAGTAGCTGTGGTAGTTGAGGTGTCATATTTGATACTTATCTATCTTGTCATATCTAAAACAAATAAAATTTATTGTGCCAAAAGTTCTAACAAAATTTCGCCAATTCGATAGGAAAAGCAAATAATAAACCGCATAAAACAAATAATAAACTCACATCCAAATTGAATTTAATTTGCTATTTGAAAATTCTAAGTTCTGCTAGCTGTACAAATTGTTGTTTATTCTGTAATGTCTGTAACTCGCTGTAAGTCAACTGTTGCAATCCCGGTTTCCGCGGTACCAACAACTATCGTGGGGTCTTCAAGATTCTGTGGTGCTGTCTCTCTGCCTGTTTCTCCAGCTCTCTCTTTGCCATTGCTGGATGAACGGTTAAACGGGCATAGCGATCTCATCATAGGTAAATTTAAAAGAGTTTCTGGATCTTCGAGAAGAATTCAACTCAAAATTTGAAGTGCTTGAGAAAACTTGGATGGAGAAATTCAATCAGCTTAGTGCTGAACTATGTATATGGTACGGTCAGTCAAGTAACTTCTGAATTTAAAAACTTGAGTGATTCTCTACATGACAAAATCAAAGAGGTCGAAAACGATAAATGTAGAATGAATGCTGAAATATCCGAACTAAGTACCGCAGTTGAAGTTGACGATTCTCATTTTAATATAAAGAGTTATAATATCTTCCGGAATGACAGGTCTCAGAGGAGGGGTGGTGGAGTTGCGATTTATGTTCGTAGTCCTAAAGGTGAAATTATTGTAAATCATGTGATCAGTGTGTTGAGTATACTAATTTATGTATTCATGACAATCATGTTAAGATTTTTATTTCATGTGTAGATAATCCCTCCAAGCATAATAATATTGATTCCTTTTTTCAGGATTTAACAGCTATACTACTTGACTATCACTATTTTATTGTTGTGGGGGATTTCAATATTAACCTTTTAGTTAATGATTCGTTGTCAGAAACTATTTTTGACAGCGCATCTTCTATTGGATTCTCCGTTGTAAATGATAAAATGAAAATTCTCCGATAGCGATTGTCCTAGTCTGCTAGATTAGTTTATAGTGTCTGACTTGTCTCTTGTACAGATCTTTGATCAAATTTATTTCCTATCAGACTATGATCTTATTTTTTGTACAGTAGATATCAATTTAAGTCGTACAAGATATGCTAATTTCTTTCAGTACTTCGATTATAAGTCGCTTGACTACCAGCGGCTTTTTAATGAACTTAATGTTATTCCTTGGAGCGAAATCTGGTCTTGTCCTACTGTTGATGAAAAGTTGTCCATATTCACTCGTAATATAAATAATTTGTTTTTCAAGTTTGTTCCACTTAAGTCGGTTCAGATAAATAGTAATTCTTGTCCGTGGTTTACTACTTGTGTTCATGAGGCTAATCGCGAACGCAATCGGCAAAGTAGTATATGGAAGAAGAATCCTTCTCCTGAGACGTGGAAAAGGTTTAGAACCGCCAGAAATGTATCAGGCATGCTAAATTACGGTACTTTTCTTCCAAACTTAAAATGTCTCTGCCATATAAAGTCCTATGGAACAATTTGAAAAAACTTGGTGTTAATTCTAGACCCTATAATTCCCCTGTGGTTGATCCTGATACACTGACTAATCATTTCCGTTCCTGTCATTCTAATAATAATATCTCGGTCCCTCTCGCACTTGATGCTATTTCTCCTTCACCTTCTGCCTCTTTATTTCAATTTTCCAATGTATGTGAAGCAGATGTGATAAGAGCCCTGTATAAAATTAGATCTAATTCTGTTAGCTCTGATGAGGTTCACCTTAGATTTGTCCAAATTATTCTTCCGTATATAAGTTCCCTTACTCACATAATTAATCACAGTCTTATAACATCTACATTTCCTTGCCTTTGGGGGAGTGCAATTGTTATACCTATACCCAAAAAACCTAACCATTGCTCTCCTGCTAATTATAGACCAATTGTTCTACAGCTGTGCTCAAAGTCCTGGATGATGTTCGTCTTTATTACGATGATGGTATGCTCACGCTTGTGTTTGCTTAATTTTTCGAAGGCTTTCGGATAGTGCGGTCTGTCTTTTCAAGAACTATCTATCGAATAGAACGCAAAAAGTTAAGTGTGCTCTGGCCTGTCACAACTTGTCCTTATTTCTAGTGGAGTGCTACAAGGTTCTGTATTGGGGCCCCTACTGTTTTCTCTATTCATAAACGACATATTCTCGACTTGCATGTCCTCCTCTATTCCTGTTTATGTAGATGACATCCAAATTCATATATCCGACAATAGTAATCTCAAAGAGCACCTTTTTCAAACGATGAATGAGGATTTAAACTGCATTCTGATCTGGGCTAACAAAAATCGTCGCATACTTAATCCATCAAAAAGTTTTGTGCTTCCTATCTCGAAAGAATCAGTGTACTTTTGTGATTTCTCCGACGTTTATTTAGACACTTAAAAATTAAAGTTTGTTGCTAAAATAGTTAATCTTGGTTATAGGATTAATACCAAACTCTCATACTGATCATATTAATTATCTGGTCCGTCAGATCTACCTTGCGCTGCGTATTCTCAAATAATCGTGCTCGTCGCACGAATCGCTGGACTCGTGCTCGTACCTAAAGCTTTCTGTTGCTTTCAATAATGCCACTAGATATGTGTACGGTATACGTTATTTTGAGAATCTCGGAGAGTATGCGCGGTATAATAGGATGTGACGTTGTCAACTAGCTAAATGATAGAAACTGTATTTTCCTACACAAGCTTATCTACAAAAGGACGCTTTTTTATTTCTTTGGTAAGTTGAGATTTAGTCACTCCCGGAGAAGTGTGCTACTCATTCAACCCTTCAAATCGTTAAACACCTCAAGGTTATTTTTTTATCAATGCTGTTCGGCTATGGAATTCTCTGCCCAGTAGCCTCAGGGCGATCTCATCTTGAACGGATACTTTAACTTATCTTTCTTTTCTTTTGCTAAAAAGCAACCACTTCTCAACGGCACACCGCTTCCGCTTCTGTTGGTTGCAAAATATGCTTTTCTAACGTAAATACGTAAGAAGAGTGTAAACTGTTGTTGTAAAGAAGAGAAATTTCAGCGGTACCGCTTCTAACAGAAGCCCAAGTTGTGTGTATACTAAGAACACATTTTGAACAGCTGTTAAACGAATATAACAAAGAGTAACGCTGAGAAGCGGTACCGTTCGCAGATCGAGCATAAGGCCCTTAATTAATATTTGCGATGTTGCCATATTAAGGGTTAAAGTATTTTAATTTAATATATTTAACCTTCTACAAGCGCGAATATGAAAAAATTGAAGCAATTACACAATTATGACGAAAAGATGACACATTTTATTTTTTTAACATACTCAATGACATAAAATAACTCCAATATGGTAGTTCTCACGTATAGTGTACATGAATTCAAGAAATCATAAAAGAAGTCAACCCGATTTTTGAAGCGGTGAATTCGTTACATATATTCATACTTACATAAATAATGGGAAAATAGTTTCAAAAGTTAGCAACGTGCTTTATTTGATATATTTAAACCTATAAACAATTTATTTTCTGCGGTATGCAGTACATTATTTCTTATAAGTCATAACTTTGATCAATATGATCATTTGATGTTCATAGATATATGTACGTTTTTACAACCTTTTCATTATTTCTGGTGGAACGTATTCATTGTCAATAACTTTAACTCTTTTCCTTTTTCCAAACCAAGTTTTAGGATAACTTTGTTTCATATTTTCTACTTGGAGATCATATATACTTTCTTGTTTAAAGAACCATATGTATTTTTGTTTTAATTGCAGAGCCTTATATATATTTTTCATATTTTTCTTCCTTAGAATAATGCTTTGATTAATAGCGTCCTCATTTAATTTAATATCATAATCGGTTAACCCTTTATTATACATAATTTTTTGTTTTTCTAGCATAGCAGATTGTCCTTTAGTGACCACTTCATTTACATAAGAACGCAGGATTATTTCGAAGGAATTACCTTCCTTTGTCAATGTGTCATATTTCATTCTTAAGTTTTTTATAATAGTAATTAAAAACTCATTACAAAATTTATCATTTGTTGTAGATCTCAAGCTAATTTCTAAAATTTCTTTATGAATAGATTGACTATTTTTAACAAGAAGCTTTGCAGCATCATCATACCTTTTTGATAATACAAGACCAAGAACATATAAATTCAATTCTATAATGTTTTTCATCCCATTCATTAATTTGGTTAATATTGTTCCAATTAAATATTCAAAGTCTCTTTCAATATCTTGTTGGCTAGAATGCAAATTTCTAATATATTTTACACGGATCTTTTTCTGAAATTAAAAACGAGAAGAGAAAATACAAAAGATAATAAGTTTATTTTTATAAAAAATCAAAGATTATAAAAACTTGGAATGTGAATGCATCTATATAAATAAAAATATTCGTTTATTTAAACTCAAAAATTTCTGAAAATTTTTCACAGATTGCCCTGAAATTTGGATACATTTCGAATACGAGCGTGTTGATGGTGATTCGCGACATCTGAAATCATGTCCTAACATGCAACAAAAAGTTAGGACATGTAGTTTGAGTCGAGAATAGAAAAAAATGGTATCTGTTGCGAGCATGGCTCGTTCACTCAACTAGCTGAGTGAATACCTGCGTTATTTTGTTTTGAGATTTTTTCCGATTTTAAGTCGCATCTTATACCCTGCAGATAAACTGGTATGTTCTAATAAATCTAAATTATAACATAATTTAATATTATTAAAACTTTGTAAATTTTTTTAGTAAAACTAAAACAAATTTTGCATTGATTGTGTCTTCCTAATCTGTCGATCGATAACGGGACAACTGCTGGTGCAATAACATAAAAAAGAAAAAACCAAAAAGCTTACTTCAGAAAAAAAGCTCATCAATCCTGTCCATGTGGAAAAAATTGTCAACAAATGTCAAGAACTTTTTACTTCTAAATGTACGTGATAAAAACGCCGTGAACTCCCTTAAAAGAATAGTAAGCAATGATGATGGCAAAGGTAAAGTGAAACTTGAAGCAGTAATTCAGTATGCATATATCTATATTATATATATTTAAATATTTCTCCCTTTGCGTAGATACTTCAATGTTAGTTATATTAAATAGCATGCACTGCTATCTAACACCAACAAAGCCGCACGTCCGCAGAGATAACGCTGGTCAGAAGTCGGTAAAAAAATTGACAATCAAGGACTCGCAGCAGCCTGTTTTCACAGCAGTGTCAATCCAGCAATTGAAAGACCATATTCAATTCTTAGCTTCACGCAATTTAATTTATTAATTAGATTAATAATAATATATATAACATAATTTATATCATTTTATAAAATTTTTGATTATCTTAGTCGCAAACATCTATTTTGTATTTTTTACTATTTCTATTCACCAAAGGAGGTCTACAACGAACATAACGGTTCTTTTGAGACTGAACATGTGGTTAGTTTTGTGAATGCAAAATTTTGATTAGGTTGGTCAACTTTAGAGTTATTTGCAATTTATTAAAAAAATTTCTAGTGACCACAATTGTGTTAATTCAGTTTAAATATACCCAAGTTAATAAAGTGAACAAAGTGTTTGCGATTTTGTTTTATAAATGCTAAGCATTTTGTGCTTTGATTCTGTCATTTTAAAACTGCAGTAGGCATCTACGGTAAACCTTTAAACGATAAAAAAGTGAAAACTTTGAATTAATATAATAAATGGGATATAATAAAAATTCGGAAATGGCAACACAAAAAGTGTTACCATTACAACACTTTACAGTTTAGATCGACTGAAACACTGCTAATGTGTCTTCTCTAGCTTCATCGTAAACCAAGCACCAGCACATTAACTATCACGTTGCATTCGGTTATTCGCATCATCTGCTGCTGTGTGATGTAAACAGCAATTGAGCAACAAGCAGCAGCAGCATTTCACACCAGCGACCGCAACATCATTATCGTGTCCGCAACATCATCACTCGCACATCACCAGTTTGTGGGCATCACCTGCTGTTGCTCGGTGCACTCGCACTGCATGTTGTGTTACATCGTGGGACAAGGAGCTCAGATTTTGCAGCTTGCATTTCGAGTTGCAGAAATCCGCAAAATCTTCAACATGCCAACAGCGACTGACGTTCCTCAAAGTCGACGTCGTCGTTGTCGTCCGCTGATCTGATCGGCAGCGTCATCTTGTTTCCACTCCGCTTCGCCTCTTTTCTTATCTTCCTCCCGTGACAACAAGCTAAAAGTAATTTATTCGGCTTGTAATGTAGCTCTGAGCTGATATGGGAAGCAACAAAAACAACCGCATTTCAACATGCTTAAACAGAAAACCTGAACAGCAGAAAATTGCTGCTATTATTGCTGCACTCATATCACTCACACAGCAACAAGAGCAACTGGCAGCAATATAAACAGCCAGGCGCACTTTTAAGCAGGCGATATTAAACGATAATTTCTCGCAGTACCAACGACTTTACGTAGGATTATTATAAAATGCATTCAGTTTTCTCAATCGTTGTTGCTGTGGATGGTTGGGGAGAGAGTCACAATTTTTTACTACTGGAAGAATGATATTTATTGAAATAATAATGATGACAGAGAGTCTCTTTGATGACCTTTAAAATGTTTATATTTTTCTGGAGTTACGCAATCCTTGAATAAAATAAAAAAGCTGTATTTATACATAGTTAAAGATGTTCGGTCATTTTGGGGGAGGAGAAAAGAAGGTTATACAATAGTAACTCTTTCGTTACACTCTCTATTGATTTATTGTAGTGATTTTTAAAGTTTCTTTTAGTTTTTACAGGAAAAAAGAATATACACAGGTTGATTATATTATGTAAACCCCTCACTTTCTTGAACTATTACAATATATGAACTCCAAGTGCATTTTTAGTTTCAGATCTTTTAACTGCAGTTGGTAATCGCAGTCGTCTATACCAATCGGAAGAATTTACTTTGAGGAAATGAGGTCAGTGCGAAACAATACTCATAATTTTTTGCAAAACTTTTGCTCTTCCACTGTTTTGTTGTTGTTGCTATTAGTTATTCCTTAACATTCATTGTTGGTTAGTCTCTCTCTCTCTCTTGCGTTCTCTCTCCAACCAATACATACGCCGCCCAACAAACGACGACGTTTCTCAACTGGGCGAATATTACAAAGTGTAGGACGTTGCATTCACATGCACTGCAACGTGAATCCCAAACAGAATGACTTGGAGCATTCAGCAGCAGCTGCTCTTCACTTGACGCAATGCAACAACGAAGACTACACGAAGACTACGATGATGATGATGATGACGATGATTCGCGCCCGAACGCCACGAGAGAGGAACACCGCGAGCGTGTATGCGATTCCGTCCGTACGCGAGACTTCTCTGTGTTTCTGTGCATCTGTTACAGAATGTTTAGGAAGAAAAATCATACAAAGCTGTAATAATTTTTTTCCCATTTGTATTCAGAAATAACCAACCGAACGTGTGAAATGCAGCGACGCACTTAGTCAATGTATACAACCAGACCATTTGCCAGGTGGCTGAGTCTAAACATCGGTGAAGCAGCTTAGAAAAAGTTAAACGATAGACATTTTCTAAGCAGAAAAGCATCAAAGTCGTCCGCAGGTTTTCGTTTTTGGGGAAACTCAAAATGTTGCTAACAACATGATGTCGCCTTTTACATAAGCAGCTACCGCAATTCACAAAGCCTGGGTTGGATGAGGCTAGGAAACTACGAATTTCATCTCAACCAAGGAGGTGGACAGAGTTTTCCTCCGGTCTACAACATTTCCTGCATCTCTTCCCTCCATCTGCTGATCTTCATTCCATCTATTAGAGCGGAGTGATTGCATTACTACCAGTTGTTGTTGTTACTTTTCCCTCTAGTTGTTGTTGTTGTTGGTGTTGCTGTTCGTTGTCTATGAAAGCTGGCCAAGATGCAATTTTCAAATGCTATACACGATGACTACGAAGCTGAACAGTTTTCCAGCGTTTGTCTGTGTCTGTAGAGAGTGCTTTAAAGTGATTCTTCCTCCGTCTGTCTCTCTCTTTCTCCTTCTCCTTATCGGCCGCTTTCACACTCATATAAAGCCAAATCAGATGCTTTGCTTTGCTGTTGTTGTTGTTATTGTCTATAAAGTGTTGTCTGTCTATAAGAATTACGTGTATTGCAGTAAGTATGCATGTTTGTATGTACGTTTGTTGTTGTAGCTAGTTGCCATTTCACTAGAGAAAATAACAACAACAACGCAAACACCAATAACAACACAAACAAGACGAAGTACAAAAACAACAACCTTCAAGACCGTTCATATATGAACTGAGATTCTATTCTAATAATTTGTTTAAATAAATTGTTTTTTGTTCAGCTGCTTCTAAGTTTAGAAATTGGGTCTCAGGTGAATATTTCCAATGAATGAAAGAGACGGAAATTCTTGAGAACTGTGGAAAGAGAATTTCGAAAAGAAACCAGCCGATGGCCCACCCTATATAAGAATTATGTATATTGTAAATGTACATATACCATTATAAGATGAAGATGTAATTTTTCCAATCGTCCAATCTAATTTTCTACCGAATTCACTTTATGACAGCCAACAAACGCAATCCAGCTGATTCTGCATTCAATCATTAATTCATAAAATCGAGAGTGTGGTTATTTTCTAAACTCCAGTTTAAATTTACTTTTATTATTTCGATTTTTAAAATTAAATTAATTTTTTTTTTATTTTATTAATTTACAAATGTACATAATTTATCGGATAGATTTAAAATCCAAGAAATGGTACACTCGAATCATATATTGGTGCCTGAACATGTCTGTTGTCACAGGTTGGCTACTTTTTAGACGATAACAGATTTGTATTGATAGCAAGAAAATTAGCCTCTTAGATTTTCATCTCGAGATCGCAAAAGGTTTGGTGTTTTGTGGAAAAGTATTTCAGAAGAAAAGAGGAAGACTATCAAATGAATCTTCCTCTCAGGCTAAAAAGAAATTTTTAAGTTACGACCCCATCCTTAGTGTAAGACAAGACAATACTGGACACTGGCCACAGGTCTCGGAAAAACAAAACCACTGCAGGTATTTTAAGGATGGACAATCAACTGTTCAATGCTCAATGCTGTCGTACAACACTATGTTTCACAAAAAAAGGAAGTTGCTTTCAAATGTATCATATGTAACTAAGGCTAACTCTAAGCGAATAAACTCGATATTTTTGAATAAAATCAGATAATTTAATTCCAAAAATTGCATATTGATCTGCAAGATTTCTTTGTACTTTGAAAAACTGAATTTATATTTACTATATATTTATACAGGGTGTTTCGCATAAGAGGGGACAGAAGACTAGGGCGTGTAGGTTGGGTCGAGACAAGAAAAAAATCGTATGGGAGGGGGGTCAATTACCCCCCGTTTAGACGGGAGGAGCCATTTTCTAAAAACACGACATAACATCGAAAAATAAAATATAAAAAAAATAATGGTTTGACCTAGATAACTTTTGCTTGCTGATTTTTAAAGCTAAATATCCGCTTCTTAATATCCTTTTTAAATTAGGTTCCTATGTCAAACAGTTTTTGAGAAAATTAATGCCAAAGTTAAAATTTGGAAAAAAAAATTCCGAAAAAAAATTTTTTGTCGCAATTTTTTTTTAAGATTACGGTATTAAGTATAAAAATTTTTCCGACCATAAAATTCTGTAATCAATTCTAGAGAGAATGCTTCAAACTGGAAGGATCTCTGTAGTTTTGTAGTTTCCGAGAAAAGTGAAAATTTCTGCCTTTGTACATATATGAAATCTCTCTGCACTTCTGTTTTCTTTTTGGAGCCGAAGAATAACCTGCCGACTCAAATGGCAAGGAAAGAGGTGACATCGTTGGAATCGGTGCCTCTCAAGGAGGCTGGAGGAGATGGTGACCCTGGCCGTTCCTCTTCAGCGGTTGGAGATGTCGCTGGTAGCAAACCGCAATCGTCTATAATTGAGGAATATTTTTTTTTTTATTTTAGGCACATACATAAATATATTATATTTTATTTACAAATAACTCTTACATGCCATCCAAGCTTTCCACGATTTTGGGTACCGCATTAATGAATTTGCTGCTTCCTAAAATGAGATTTATTTTGGGGTACAGCGAAAAATGTGGCCATTTTTGCATGGGCCACGCATCTCGGAGCTCTTCTCCTGTCCACCAGCATTCTTTCGGAATGCTCCGACCACGGGAAATGGTTTTTAAAAATTTTGATTTTCCTGACTTTTGGTGCCAAAATTGAATTGGCAGTGAATTTTGAAAATTCCATGAAAAATTGTGTTTTCAGCTGTAATGCGAACATAGTATAATTCTTGTTTTGTAGTAGTAAATTTCTCTTGCGATCGGGTGGTGAGGCTATGTACTTATGGGATCGCCCTCGTACAGTTCAGTTCTTATGTTCTTTATATTTGACTCTAATCTACTTTCGGGCATGTTTCTTTTGCCCCGTTAGTCTCTTTTTTTTGTTTCCAGTTCAATTCAAACTTTTAATGCCTCAAGCTATACTTCACTTTTCACAATACTTCTTGCACAGTGAGGTAATATCTTTAATGTTTTACTTTCCTTATTTGATTTTCTCAATAACTTTTCCGCACTGTCCCAAAATCCCGCTTTGTTCACAGCCAAAAGTACCCTTCTACTAAATCAACCTTTTCTATCTACCTCTAAAAATCCAACTCTCCTCTTTCTCTTTTCCTCTCCTTCTCACTTCTACCTAGGCAACTCATTCACCACACACCATTCGGCTCATTTACACCCAAGTTTCTCTTACGTCACTATTTAAAACTAGGAGAACTTGCGTGACAGCTGTGAGGTGGAAACAACGAAAAGTGAAAATAAACAGGTAAGGTAACATAAATAAATTAATTACACATAATTCCAAACAAACACATATTTATTTTTAGGACTAATACCACATATGTATAACACTGAGGACATCACAGGATTGATTCTTTACACTGAAACATAAAATAATATCCCTCTTCTATTTTCAGTTGCTAAACGGGCGGTTACATAGGGGGGGGGGGGGGAAATAAACAATGGGGTAGGAGGGCTTGGCCATCGAGAGGAAGTATGATCGTGGGAGAAACCAATAATTCATGCACCATTAATAAATCGAGAGAAAATTATTCTTCGTTCACTTCTATTATCCTTAGCTTATGAAAAAATTTGTCACGACCTTGGATAAAAGTGACGATTGTTTCAAATATATGTATGTAAAACATTTTCCACAATCAGTATAGAAAAATGAAAAGCAGGGGTATTTGATGGACCACAAATCCGTAGGCTGATGAGGGACAACAAATTCACAAACCACATGAATAGCATGAAATTGAAAGCACTACAGATTATACCGATATGTGTATGAGTAAGGCAATGAAATGAAATGTTATATTTTCGTTTTGTTGTTTTTGTGAAACTTGAACAACGGTTCAATCAAATTTAAAACGACAGAAGTGGGCAATATCTTGGATAAGTATTTAAACACGCTATCAGCAAATTTTATCGAAAAGGTTTTACATAGCAAAACCTCTTACCAGTGGACTGTTGAAAATTAATTTTTTTTTAAAATTGGAAAACTTTTGATGTTTTTAGCTATAATTCCCGCAATGATTTCGACTTACGAAATATCAATGGGCCATAAAAAATAAATGTATTCTTTTCAAACACTGTAAATACGCCAACATACGAGGGCGGATTGATATTGAAGCTACCTAAGTAGGAAAAAAAACATATTTTTTTTTTTCAAAAACCATTTATTTTTCAACATAGTCTCCTTTTAGCTCAATACACTTAGTAAGACGATATTCCAACTTTTCTATACCATCTGAATAATACGATTTTGGGAACCCCTCACAATACGCGTTAGTTTCGGTAATCACTTCGTTTGAGATGAATCTTTTTCCTGCGAGCCATTTTTTCAAATTTGGAAACAGGAAAGGCACTAGGAGCTAAATCGGGACTATACGGAGGATGATCAACCAATTCGAAGTGTATTTCACGTAATTTTAGCATCGTATCTAATGCTGTGTGAACCGGTTCGTTGTCTTGAAGAAAGAGTACTTTTTCTTCCTTAAATGTGGTCGTTTTTTCTTAATTGCATCAATCAATTGATCCAATAATGCACGATAATATTTTCCTGTGATTGTGGATCCTTTTTCAAGATGATCGATGAGCAATATTCCGTGTGCATCCCAAAATACAGTGGCCATAACCTTGCCAGCCGATTTCACTGTCTTCGACTTCTTCGGAGCACTTCCACCAGCTTCCACCCATTGTTTCGATTGATTTTTGGTTTCAGGTGTGTAGTAGTGGACCCACGTTTCATCAACAGTTATTAATCGCCGCCAAAAATCAACAGGATTACGCTTTATCATGTCCAAACACCGTTATGAAGTGGTCTGTCGAACTCGTTTTTGTTCGACACTGAGCAAACGCGGCACCCATCTTGCCGATAGCTTTTTCATATGCAAATGTTCATGCAAAATGTTGAACACACGTTCATATGATATGTTTACACTCTCAACAATCTCACGTAACTTGACTCGGCGATCATTCATAACGATATCAAGGATTTTCTTGATATTTTCTTCAGTAACCACCTCTTTTGGCCTTCCTGTTGATGGTATTGTTGCAGTGCTTGTTCGGCCGCGTTTAAATTCAGCAATTCAATATTTTACCATGTAATCTGATGGAGCAGACTCACCGTAATGTTTACCGAGCTTTTCTTTTATCTCTTTCGCCGTTTTCCCTTTCAAATAATAGTGTTTAATCACTGCACGAAATTCACTTTTTTCCATTTTTCAAGAAACACAAAAGTTGCTTACTTCAAACGACTACAACAAATAAACTAATCGATGAATTTGGCTGGAATTTTAACAGCTGACGTTTAACAGATCGCAATTTCTAAAAAAAAAATAAGTTTTTGTGTTTGTGCTGCCATGTAGCACTAGGTAGCTTCAATATCAATCCGCCCTCGTATGCTTCATTATACTTATATGAAAACGACCTAAGAAGGTATACTCAATCTAGAAAAAGCACTACCAAATTCGTCCGTTATGTATATATATATATGTATATATATATATATATATAAGTATTTCCTGGCGGTCACCTGGGTGCCGGGTATGTCTTCAACTAGATAAGGGTCATTCCCAAGTCTTTTTTTGATAACAAATGGATCACGATATTTCGGTTCTAGCTTTCGAAACTGTGAAGTCGACGGAGCTTCATATTCCGGAACGATGAGATGTCCTTCTTGGTACTCGGGCGGCTGGGCGTGTTTAACTTCTGTTCCACTTTGCTCGTTCGACATATTTTTTCCCGCCAGTTGTCGCTTTGAATGATTATCCACTTTGTATTACTTAGAGCATTCGGCGTGGACAGAAGCGAATAAGTAGTTTTGAACTACATCGGTTAAGGCGAAGTCGAAAACTAATTCATTTGGGCTAACCCCAGAGGTTGCGTTTGTTTGCGAGTTGAGTGCCAGCTGTAGGTTTCGCAATTTCCGGTCCCAGTCTCTCGGGACTGTGGACGTAAGTATGTTTTGATTCATCCGTTCTACGTGCCCGTTCGTTCTCGGCGTCCGCACTGTTTTGACATGTTATGTTATTCTGTTGACAGAATGTTTCAAATACTTTAGATGTAAAGGCGGCAAATACATACTTATTTCGTTAAGCGTATTAATTATAGATGTGTCTTTTTAGCTCCAACTGCTTTGATAATTGAAAATTTACTGAAAGCATCAGTTAGCAGAAAATCTTTTGGATTCGTTGTATAGTTTTTTCTAAACCAGTGTCCCATCTCATCATAACACTGCTGTACAATACGTCATCTGAAGGCTTTTGATAACACACATTTTAATTCATCAACATTTTTCCGGAATATGCGGTTAATTTTTATAACAAATTAAATTTGAGCTGCTTCCAATTGTCGGCATTTCGTTGCCACTTAGCATGACAAAATATTCTTGTCTTGTAGCTGCATTATTAATAGCTAGTCGTCATTTTCTACTGTTATTTTTAAAATATATCCTGCTGGCTCAACTTATTTCCATGGCTGTTCTCGTGATGGACTGATGCATCGACATGAACTATGCGGTTACAGTCGCGATGAATGATTTCAGTTCCAAGATTTTTAAGAACCAAGGAAAAATTCTTGGGATGAATGCCAAGAACGCAACAACTGGCAACACAATACATTGTTGTGCTGAGCATTTTCATACTCACAACAGACAACACTATAATAAAACAAAATTTTTCATCCCGCTACTTGGCGTAAATATCAACGCCGCGAAAGTAAACAAAGCAAAGTCTGACGTGCTCCATAAGAACCTGTGTAATAAACCGCTGAAAGCCTATAGCTCCGCCCGACATAGCGTAATTACGCGTTCTGTTTGACGTCCACTTAAAGTGGCTTAAAATTTAGCCACTTTAGGAAAAAAAAGTACTAAAAATCTTAACTTGCGTTTTTCACGGGAACTATAAGATTTTCGGTAAAATATTACATAAATTAAAGATATTGTACCTTTAGAATAACACCCATACTATCCGGATATCTGCTATAGTTTGGGAAATATTGGCAGTTAAATTTCAAATGGCTATAAAACCCGAAGTCCTCACCCCTTTTTGAAGTTGTTATTGGTCAGCACCAAAAACAACAACAAGATTAATATTATATTAATATTAAATAAAATATATTTTTACCAACATTGCCACTTAGGGAAATATTGTCTTACCTCTTTAACATTATTTACACATGATTTTTCATTAGTTTTATTTTCCTTTACTTCGCAACTGGCATACATATATATTGCGTTCATAATTAGAGTTTTCGTCAATTCATTTTTTACGTCTCCATACGACATGAGAATTCCACAAATCCTTGCAGCAATTTTATACTCACATAAGCTCGTCAAGAAATGTAAAATATAATATCCACTATAATCATCAAGATAAACTCCGTAGACTAAGCGATTTTCCAATATACGCACTAAATCATTCACATTATTACTATATGAAAAATTTTTCACTACAACATGATTAAGGCAACTCATATCGCTTTTTATACCTAATTTACGCAATCGAACTGATAACGCCAATATATCTTCGGCCTTATTTTTATTTAAATTAGTGCAATATTCTGGACCAGCATCTTTAGACAAACAGGATAAAATCTGTGCATTACGCCGGGTGTCAAAAGATTTGTTATCTGTTGAAACATGCGCGCTACAAGATCTTATGAGACTTGACGCTTTTCTTTTCACAGCAGAATACTTTAGCATTTTTTGTCTGCTCCTAATTATTACGTCCTACAAGACCGCAAATTCTTCAGAATACATAACCAATACGGATGGCACGATTAATGTTATGAAATAATCGATTATTCTATTTCGATAATAATAATGGATGTGTTAAGAGATGAGCGTTCCAGTGATTTTTTAGGAACGGTGACAGGAGTCACTGTGACATTTCTGTCACCGTGATTTTAACCAGTGACTTTAAGTCACCGTGACTTTGGTAAAAGTAACCGATATCAGAAGTTTTAACATGTTTAAATATCGAAAAAATTAGATTTGTATATTTAATATAAAATAAAGCAACATTGTCATAAAAACCATGTTTGTGTAATTGTTTAAAAATAATATTATGAACTTGATAATATAATTTATAAACGTATGTATGTTATTACAAGGTTTTTCTAATACCATACATATAATGCACTGCCACTAACCACGAGAAATATAACAATGTGGTTTCTGGTAGTTCTGGTAAATACTATCCTGTATTTTTTATTTATTTACATATTTATTATTATTATTTAAAAATAAAAGCATTTTTAATTTTTCTGCGTATAATCGACTCCGACGTTCGTTTAAAACTTGGTCAGCTTTCGAAAATAGAGTTTCGCAGGGCATCGATGATGCCAATGCGCAGAGTTTTTCCTGCGCTATTTAACCTGTCTTTTCTTCTGTAGGACATAAAACTAATATGAGGAAGTTGTGATAATACAAAATAATAATTTTGTTACTGAATATTTTCTTCTTTATCATTATTTTCATATTATTTTATTTTTCAATATTGTTCGAACAATTATAATAATTAATATGTAAGATAAAATAAAAATAAGTCATAAGCACATATTTAATAGCGAATTCTTTAGAAGAGAATGTTAACTGTCACATTCAGGCAACCCTGGGTGAATTCGTGAAAAAAGATCGATTTCCGAATTCATGGCACGGGAACAAACCAGTGAAAGGAACGAATATATAAATAAATATCGTGGAACGAAGGCTGTCACTGTCACTGGTAAAAAAAATATTCGGTCACTCCAGTGACCAGTGACTTTTAAATCACGGTGACAAAGTCACCGGTACAGAAATATCGCTCATCTCTAGATGTGTGACAATTGGTAATTTTTACTAGTGGTAAGTAATGTGCTGGTGAGAAAAATTTTGTTCTATTTACTGTGCCAATTCGTGGATGAAATTTTGACAGGATTGCATGAAAAGAAACTCAGAAGCAGGGTCTATTTATTTTCGTTTGAGAAATTATGTACACTCGATACCAGCCAGCCTAAATAAGTGCGTCTTGCCTTGCGTTTATCACTGCACCTTAGAAACTACGCTGCACTATACCGAAATAACAGCGTTGCGTCTCCATATGTTTCACAAAAACTTTTTAAACATTCACACAACATAAACAATTTTGTGATATCTGCCGCCAACTTCACTTCGAAACGCATGTCAAAATTGGAAATTCGAAGTGGTCTCCGTCAGTGCGTTTCTTATTTCGGCCACTTCCATTAGACTGCGTGTTCCAATTTCATTTTGACAGAAACGCAACGCAAGACGCACCTATTTAGGTACCACAGTTACTCCGCTTTCTGCAGCGTCGGCAGAAAGGAAAGCAAGGCCAAATACGACACCAATCGCATGTTTATTCGACGCCGGCTGCGTGAAGCTAATCCGTCTAGCCGGCGGAATATAAACAGTGGCGACGGCAAAGTGCACGCTCAGCATTGCTGTATCGTTTACAGCAATGAAGCGGTTGTTTGTTTGCTTTGGCTCGTCGATCGTTCGACCAGCCAAGTAGCGTAAACTCACTTCGAAGTGGATTGCAACAAAGTGTCGCGGCGTTAAGGATCCGATATCCGAACGACTCCACCTAATTAAAGTTTAATGCCCGGACGTATGTGGTATGTATGATCGCTCGTCAGCGAACACACACACGTGCACGCCACAAGGCTTTTCACTTTCTTCCTCATCTCTCTGTCCAACGAACTGAGTGAAACCAAAGACAATATAATACAAAGATGTCTCACTCCTATACAAAACAACCAAGCAGCTAAAATTCAATTGGGATTTTCGGAAAATCCCATCTGAAGCTTTGGGAGAGTAAAATTAACATTTTGTGAGAGCGAGAGATCGGGTTGTGAGAGTAAGAGATCAAGTTGTGAGAGTAAAAGATCAAGTTGTGAGAGTAATGCCTTAAATACAATTAAAGACGCAAGATTCAGGGCAGCGAAGCAAGAAATGGCTCGGATTTAAACCAAATCATTTTCGGGAAGCAGAAGTATGAAATGTCAAATATTTGACTGTAGAGAACAATAGATTCATTCTTACCAAAATTCTCGAAGTTTATTCGAAGTTTTTTTATTTTTATGTATATTAAAATATATTTAAAATACATTGAAATAATATATTATACAGAATAATAATAAAAAAAGCAACAGAAAAACACTCAGATAATTTTACAGCAACTGAAATAGACAAAACAATGAAATGTAAACAAACACAAAAAAATAAGAAGAACAAGAACGCTTTTGCATCCGTCAAAATTAGAATTAGCTCGAATGCGAGATGCGTAATGGGAAGCAAAATGGAAAGCAAACTTTCTTCTCGATCTCCATAAGAGCCCGTGTAATTTTGACAGTTAAAAATGAATCTTGCGTCTTGCGTCTTTGATTGTGTTTAAGGCATAAGAGCTGCAGCATGCAAGAAAGTGAGCACAAAAGAGAGCGCGTTTGCTACAAAAGAGTGTAAAGAATCAATGCAGTTGCCATCAGAATGTAGAACATCTTATTTTAATTATAACAACAAAGGGTGATGGTATAACAAACTTTTAGAGGCCCTATATTAGAAACAAGCAATAAAAAAATCAAATCTTCAAATATTAAATGATATTTATTCATGATTCAGTATTTGAACTTTAAATTTTTTTGATTGTTTCTTTTTAAAATTCGACCAAGAACAATGCTTATGGAGTAATATGGTTATCAAACGATCTAAAACACTAAGTCTGTGAGAATAACATTCATTAATATCGTCAAACCAATGCACATTTGGACTTTGGTTTGTACAATGCATACATTGTTGCATTATATATTATTAATTAATTATTATTAATTACAAATTACCGATTATAATATAAATAATAAATAAATTGCCAAATTATCCAAATAAAAAACCAAAATCACTATCAAAAATAGTAGCCAAAGTCAAAATCATTCTAGTTACAAAAAGGAGCTAAAACATCAGTAAAAATAAAAACACAAAAAAATCGTTTCTGGTTCGGTAAAGAACGCTGTTGTCGTCATTCATATGCTTGTTGTTGTCGGGCGAGCGGAATTCTTGCACATTCGTACAAACTCTAAAAATTTATTTTACAAAAACAAACATTCGCTTCTCTCTCGCACGGCTTGTATGTTCACTGTGTTTTGAGCGCGAATTATATATTTATGTATCCATGCAAAAGGCGAGAGAGAATTTGCGTCGCATCTCAACAAAATTGAAAGCTCTTTCTCAAAAGCACAAAAGCTATCAGAACAGCACAAAATTTTTTTGATATTTTTCAACGTACCGAGTGAGACATCTTTGTATTATATTGTCTTTGGTGAAACCGTTTCAAAAGACATTGCGTATAGCCAAGGCCTATAACAGCGATGTCCGAACGCACACTATTACATTTTGAGTGTTTATTGGAAAATTTTTCACTTGCGCACTGAGAAAAATATATGCGCTGAAACACAAAGCATGATTATTTTGTATTTTTGTTGGTTTGCACGCTACATATTTGGATTATTGCAGTACGATTGAAGCATAAGTTCGGAAATGAACCTACAATGAGTAATGTATATGTAATATGTTATACTATAAATAGATAATGCAATAATATTTTATAATATGAAGTAAATTGAATAATGCAATAATATTTTTAATATAAAGGGAAAATTCACATAAACTTTGTCATAAAGACAAACAACGATAATTTTTTGGGTGTAGCGCGGCCAACAATCCTATCTAGTCGATGGCTCGGAAGAAAAGACTACAAGACTGGAAACTCATTCGCTTTGAATGTGTTGGTGAAATCAGGCTTGGGTGTTGAAGATTACAAAAACAAAACGCATGTAATTTTGACAACTCGGGAATGAATTTTCACAGTTCGGGAATTTGTTTACAAAATTCAGAAGTATATTTTGAGAGAATTGAACTCTTGTTCTTCTTCATAGAAATAAGCCAGAAATATGATTTTAAATACATACGTAAAAAAGACCAAGGAGATAGTTTTAAAACCATCGCATGCTTCTAAAAATGTACATGAAACCTTTTTTAAGTTATATAGTTGGAAAATATTGAATAGTTTGCAAGTAAAACGAATTTAAATTTCAACTCTTGTTCTTCTTCATAGAAATAAGCCAGAAATATGATTTTAAATACATACGTAAAAAAGACCAAGGAGATAGTTTTAAAACCATCGCATGCTTCTAAAAATGTACATGAAACCTTTTTTAAGTTATTTAGTTGCACAATATTGAATAGTTTGCAAGTAAAACGAATTTAAATTTCATAAAAAGTGCTATTTCACAAATTTAGTCAGCTGTTTGTAACCAACCACACGTATTTTTAGCCGAAAGAGATGCCAACGTATTTGACATGTTTTGTTGAATATTAATCTGTGATTTAGTTTAATATTTACTTAATTGTGATTTTAGTTCTTTTGGTCTTTAATTTAAATGAATTTCATTTTAAATGCATAAATTGAGAATTTGTTTATGTTTATCTAATTTTAATTTAAATAAATGAATTATAAATGTATTTGTGTTAATACATTTTATTTTAAATAAAAGAGAAATTAGCTCTTTGAGCTTGCTCACGAAATAAGAGAAGTTTCCAGTCTTGTAGTCCTTGCTCAGAAGCTACTGCCGAGATTTCGTTAACACTTTCAAAAGCCGAATGGCTCTAAAACAGCGCAAAAAAATATATGCGCTGAAATACAAACCATGTGTTTCAAACAAACAAACAAAACCAAACAAATACAATAATAATCTGTGATATAAAAGTTGAAGTAGATAATGGAATAATATTTTATAATATTAAGTAGATAATGTAATAGTATTTTATAATGTAAATGGAAAATTCGCATAAACTTTGTCATAAAGACAACATCGATAATTTTTGGGTGTAGCAAAATCAAAGAAGCGCAGCGTATAGTCCATCCTCGTTGATGGCTTTAGCGCTACTGACAGAGATAACGAGATTGGAAACTTAGAACAAAACAGCTTTTCAAAAAAACAGCCGCGTGTTGTTTCTATAAATTTTCTATGCAAACTCACCCGCCAAAAGCATAAACAAAGGTTTGTTTATGCTTTTGGCGGGTGAGTTTCGAAGACTCGACTGAAAACGGTGAGTTTCAATACAAATGTTACAAAAACAAATTTAATTGAACGGTTGCATGTCGAAAATGTAAAAATGTGCCATATAGTTGCTAGTAGAAAAAGGGTTATAATCCCCGTTTCCCGCTTTTTAAGCTGTCATTCACAAATATTTATATTAATATTGTTTTCAAACGTCGTATTACAGAACTTATGCCTGCGGATGTAAAGCAATGGACATTTTTATGCTTTTGCATATATAGTAAAATTTGATTTACTATAAGGTTTTTTAATAGAAATATTTTCGAACCTGATTTCAGAAATAAGATTTTGCGCATAACACATAAATAAATAAAAAGAGTTTGTTGTAAATATATTGTGATTTACTTCCACTTGCGACTTGCATTCTTCCCCTTTATCTATTTCTATAAAATCATTACCCGGTGGTCTGCATGAAGTAAGGTTTTGCATGTATTACATAACATTTACTTATTTTTTATTTTAGTATTAACTAGTAGTTAATATTATTATAGTAATTAGTATTAATAAATTTAGTATGTTTTGTAGTTGTAGTTGCAAGTGCACGGGTGATATAGGCCGATCATTTTTTAAATTATTAAATTTTTCATAATAAAATCTGATAAATTAATCAGCACAATCTAGGAAAAAAAAATACAAATTTCCTCCCAATCCGATTTTTTGCAAAAAAATGGCGAAGCCGTTTCGATTTTTGAACTTTTTCTCATCAACATTA
This sequence comes from Myopa tessellatipennis, assembly GCA_943737955.2. NCBI lineage: Eukaryota > Metazoa > Arthropoda > Insecta > Diptera > Conopidae > Myopa > Myopa tessellatipennis. Next base: position 20,131,932 of record OX031315.1, read on the forward strand.
GATACCCAGAAACATCTGTGAAAAATTGCAGGTTTCTGAGATGTGGAAGTCAAAAAAAAAGTCCCGGAAATATTTTGCTAACAGAAACGCACACGGATTTTATATATATAGATTATAATATTTGAACTAAATTCAAAAATATTTTAATCAAATTTCTACAATCACATAAAAATACCCACAGAAATATATTTATGCCCACAGTTGTCACTTTGTCTACTTATGGTGGCAACCGCTTGCAAAAAATGTTGGTGAATAATATCGTCAAAAGATAAAGCGTCACTTGCTATCTCTTTCTGGCTGCAAAAGAAATGTAGCCAAATTCACCAGATCATAAAAAATCGATCTTTTTTTCATCTTTATCTGAAGATAAAAGAGTTTCCAATCTCATTAATCTCTGGCTACTGACGAGCGTTCGTCAAACGCACTCAATGTATACATATTATGCCACTCAAATTGAGTAATTGAGTAGCCGAATGGCTGCCTTTGCGCACCACTGCTCTAAAACGACACGGATGGTCAAAGGAATATGAAGTGATGTACTTTTTATATTAGATGGCCTGTGGATGCAGCTACAGAGTTGCTTAAGAATTAATGGGATTGAGCCGCTTTACGGCTTGTGATTATCATTCACAAGCTTTTAGATGTATTCCTTGAAATTTGCCACATCAGAAACCATGGATCTGCTGAAGATTATGAAAGAACTGGTACAAAATTTTGTAGGAAAGGCTTTTAGAAATGTTATTGGCGCAATTGATGGCACACATATTCGGATTCAATGTCGACACATGCCGATAAGCATGACGAATATACATATACATAATTCACAAAAAATTCTATTCCATACAAGCTCAACCAGTTGTTGACAGCAATTATAAGTTCACAGACGATTTGTGGGTTATCCTAGCTCGGTTCACGATACCCTTGTGTTCTTTAACAGCCCAATATTCAACGCAGGAACTTATCCTCCGAGGGGATATTTTTTGGTAGGCGATAAAGGAGTAGCAATTATAATTCCTTTTAAGGAACCTTTAACGCCTTCGCAAAGATTTAATGCAAATGATTTTAATGAGAAGACATGTGTTTCCTCGTCCTTTTCTCACTATTGGTGATTAGACGCTCTAGCATATCCAAACGGCTATGATAACAATGGGACGTTGAGCGTCCTGGGGAGGTCACTTGGCGATGGATGGGGCGATTCACTTCTTGTTGCGGTGGACGGTGTCGTGCAGCGACTTTCTGATTGCGACCATAACACCTCCGGGCGAATCTAGGAGGAATGGAAAGTGGAAATTGTCCTTTTTAGCGGCACGCGTCGTGAGAATTTCAAGATAAGGCCAATCTTCCGCATCCTCTACTGACAACTCATCTGCCGTACCCTCACCCGTCCTGGTACGGCTAAGTTCTTTATATTTTATTAATATCGAGTTCCACTGATTTTTACAGCTGGTGTACTTGCTGGGATCCAAAAATGATTCCTACACAGAGCCCGCTACTTTTCTGAACAAATGTGTATTTATAAATGTATAAACTAGAGCAAATTAAATTTGCTTATCACCAACCTTCGTTGCTGTTGGCATGTTTTGAAGTGTCCAACTCTATTCTTTTCCTTAATAATGCCATACGGTCTCTGTTGCTCGGTATTATTGGAAGTGTACTGCCCATGTACCTGGACCATGAGGCAGTTCATTTTCTTATGTTTGTCCTTCGAATTCTCCCAGAGATGTTCTTTTCTCTTTTAGTATAGGGTTCTCCAATAAGAGGTGTAATTTTGACTAGCCCGCTATTTCGGTAGCTGTCACTTTTGAAGCTGTTATTTTTGACATTTGGCAAGTAGAAACTACGTCATTACTAATGCCAACTACTAAATGGAACGATACACTCTGCAACAACGCATTGAAATTTCAACAAGACGGCGCTACGTGCCACACAAGCAACGAAACCATTGATCTTTTACGGGAAAAGTTTGGCTGATGTTGTTTTTCATTATTAACGGCATACCTTCCTCTTTATTACGAAAGAAACATGCGATAATTTATCTAAAAAAATGGCATTTTTCTTTGAATAACAAAATTACACCTCTTATTGGAAAACCCTATTTATTATCTTAATTTTATTGTTGCTTCTATGAGGCAGCATACTACGTAGCACATGGTGGAATTGGCAGCACATGTGTGTAGTGCATTCCACGTATGTGTTATATATGTTGAAATTTCAATGCGTTGTTGCAGCGTGTATCGTTCCAATTTTAGTAATGGCGTAGTTTCTACTTGTCAAATGTCAAAAATAACAGCTTCAAAAGTGACAGCTACCGAAATAGCGGGCTATTCAAAATTACACCTATTATTGGAAAACCCTATATTTGAAATTTGCGTTTGTATTAATTGTAACATGTTTGTTTGGTTTTATTTTGCTATGATACTTGATAATTCCCAAGGATATATTATATACATATATCTTTTTATTTTTCTGCTTTCTAATTAAAACAATGTTTTAACAATAATTTTCATTATTCATTTTATTATTCTTTTTATAACATATTTCGGTATAGTTACTTAATTTTCGCCCGTACATCTCCTCTATTTAACTACATATGTATCGCTGTGGTTTAGCGTTGTTCACCTGTTGCCACTGGCCAATATAAAACCCAGAAAAATTGAAACCCACTTTACAATTTTTCTATAATCGATTACGACAATTGATAACTTTTTAGAAGGAAATCAAATATATTTCAAAAATGATCAAATATATTTCCTTTCTACAAATATTTATTTATATTTTTCATTACTTATCAATTTAATTTAATTTCGATTTACGTTAGTTTAAACTTACTTTCGATTTTAATTTTAGTTTCATATTATTTTTTATGTCTCAATTTTTATTTGTAATTTAAACTGAATTGCATTTAGTTTTAATTTCAGGCGAATTTAACATTAATTTGAAATAGTTTAAACTTTCCTTAAATTCAAATTGATTTGGTTGAAAATTAAATTAAAATTTGTTAAATGATTGAATTCAAATTTGTTTACCCTTCTCCCACTTTTTCAAAACAATTAATTTGTTTTGCAAAGGTCCAGCAAAGGTTTTGTCCGGCGTAGAACGACATTGGATAGACAAGGGTGCCGTATTTGACGCTGGTTTGGTTTCTTATAAAAATAAGAAATGATTTTTTATATTTCCAACCCAAGGTTTTTTATGGTTTCGGAGCTTGCTACTGGAACTTAGCTTCCACAATCATTTCGATGCAAAAAGCTATGTTTGCCAACTTGGCTTTCGAGCTTACCAAGCAAAGTGCTATAGTAGTGTGTTTATAGCGGTTCTGGAACAAAGAAAATGTGGGTGCTACTGGGTGCTGTATTTAGGTATGTGTTGAGTCTTTTTTGCTAATTTCTCTGTGCTAGGAATGAAGGTGGAAATTTATTTATTTTTATTTTTCTGTGTTTTATGGTGCTTGTTTAGTATATCGGTAAAGTGCTTGGCTATGTTATGTATATTATTATAATTTATAACTTATATTTTATATTTATATTTTATTTATTTATATATTTATTTATATTTATATATTTATTTATTATATTTATTTATAAATATTATATTTTTTTCTTTTGAATTTTTTAATTATTATATTTAATATTATTATTAGTCTATGGAGTCTATGATCGCCCGCTGTGTGAGAGTAGGGAAACACGCGTGAAAATGTCGCATTATCATTTCGGAATTTTTAACGTCAACTGCAACAATCTGCCTCTGAAGTGCTGTGAAATTTCAATTAAATAAAGTCGTAAATTAAGGTTCGGTTGACCTTGTAAGGGATAATCCACAGGAGGGCGGATGGAATAGTAAGTGAGTAAGATTTCTCAAGAAAATAAGACACTGAAAGGTGCGCTTTCAAAAATTTTTCGGCGACATCTGATCGCCTAACCCATTGGCGGAACCTAACCGCCTTTATAATGAAAAGGTATTGTTATCTAGGCCCTGACAAAATCAGATTCTGTCAGGGTACGTTACGACTAATAGGGAAAATCTTTGTGTTTTTTTTCATTAGGGGTTTAATTAATCCATATTAGAGAGCTGCACAAGATGTTATGGTGAATTGCTATAGGCAATTGCCAATAGGCCACACTATTGCAGTGCAGTGCACAGTCGTGTACAAATGAACGATTTCACACGAACGATTCAAGCCAACTATCCGAACAAGCTGTGACTGCCTTGCCGTCTATCTGCTACGAACAAGACATTGTGTTGCTTTGCTTCTCTGTGAAGGCAATATACCTTGAATTGTAAGCAGAAAAGGCAATAGTGCTTTGAGGAAGGCAACAAGCCATTGAAAATAACAATACTGCTATGACGTCGGCAACGATGCGCAATGATATGAACGGCACATTCTTTTGCATGATCGGGCAACATGCGCATTAATAAAAATGTTAAGTTAAGCTTTGATTCATGTTTTTACGCTATTTAAATATAAATTATTATTAAATGATTTAAATTTAATAACGCCATTCGTTGCCATATGTTGTCAATTGTCATGCATTCACATGCATTGCCTTTTCGTTTAAAAAGCAATGAATACTATTGCCTTTGTTGTGCTTTGTTATCAGCACGCTTTCGGCAGTCAATGTCTTGATTCGAAAGCAAATAAGCAAGCAGTGCAATGCTTGAAATTTTTGTTGTGTCTTGATGTGCGTTTTAAGACAGCTTGTGCAGCTCTCTAATCCATATCCATATACTAATAAATAAAAATCGAAATTCTGTCTGTTACCTTTTCACGGCTAAACCGCCGAAAATTTATTTTCGGAATTTTTTTTCCAAACTTTTACTTTGACATTAATATTATCAAAAACTGTTTGACATAGGAACCTAATTTAAAAAGGATGTTAAGAGGCCGATATTTGACTTTCAAACTCAATAAGCAAAAGTGATACAGATATTACCGTTATTTTTTAATATTTTTTTTTCTGATGTTAAGTCGGGTTTTTAGAAAATTGCTCCTCCCGCCTAAACGGGGGAAAATGCACACCCCCCCCCCCCCCATCCCATAAGATTTTTTTCTTGTCTCCACCCAACCTACCCGTCCTAGCTTTTTGGCGTACCTTATGCGTTACACCCTGTATATAGGCGTATAGGAGTAGTCCCTGACCGAAAATTACGCTTCAACAGTCATATTAATCGCACATCTGGCAGAGCGAACAGCACATTAGGTTTTATAAAGAGATAGGCAAAGGAATTTAATGATCCATACATTACTAAGCTACTATATACATCACTGGTCAGGCCTATGTTGGAATACGCCTCGCCTGTCTGGAGCCTAAACTATAATTGTTACATAGCTGAGATTGAATCGGTCCAAAAACAATTCCTACTTTTTTGTCTTCGCAATCTCCATTGGGATGAATCCGTAAACTTACCACCATATGAATCCCGGCTTATGCTGATAAACCTGCCATCTCTCGCTAATCGTCGCAGAATGTTAAATGCTATTTTTATCCTGAACATTCTGTATGGCGTTACTAATAGTGCATATTTATTATCCAACATCCATCTCAATGTTCCTTGCCGTACACTGAGGCGATATGAACCGCTTCAGCTAAGCTTCAGCAGATCTACACATCAACAGCATGAACCTCTTCGGAACGCCTGTGCCGATTTTAATACGTTTATACGATAAGTTTATTTAACTAAACAACAGATTTTACATTTTTTATCATTATTTTGAATGTTCTTATCAAACCATAAAGCAATATGGTTTGTACCTAATAAATAATAATAATAATAATAATATTTCCTTTTTATTTTCTCGCATATATTGCATGTAAATTTTTTTCTGTTTTATTTGTTTACTTTTTTCATATTTTCTCTTTTGTTAAACAAAATATATTATTTACAATTTGTTTCGTTTTATTTTTATTTTCCTTTTTATATTTTTATTCGTATTTAATTTGAATTTTTTTGTTTTCTTCCTTTTTCAAATAATATGTACATTAGGGTGGTCCTTAATTTTTAAAGTCAAATTTTTTTTCGTCTTATCCTCTTAAAATATAATAGTAGGTCAGGAAATGATATGTGCGAAATTTCAACGAAATCGGACAACGGGAACCCGTGCCGCATCAAGGACGAAGTTTTCAAATTTCAGTACAATCCTAAACTTTTAAATTCCGATTTTTTTTGTTTACCCTCTTAAAATATGATAGTAAGTCAGAAATGTTGGAAATTTCAGCGAGATCGGACAGGAATCCGTTTCCAAAAACAGCATGTTGGATCATTTACAAGGTACCTTCAATGAAAGAATAGAATCTTTCATATATGAAAATGAAGGTACCCTTGTGCCGGAAACATTTTCTAAAGAGGAAAAGACGACATGTGACAAGAGCAGCAAAATAGCTTAGAAAAGCACATGTCGTTCAAGCTTAACTTGAAAATGTTCTGAGAGTTTGTTAAAATCACAACTGACGAAATAAACATCAACCAATACAGGGCATTGAAGGGATCATCATACATTCCCCTACCAGCAGTCCTGAAAAAGAAGCATGCCTGCATTAACATCAAAAACAATGATGTTTATTGTTTTAAATGGGCAGTAATTGCAGCGCTAAGGAAACAAAACTACATTGGCCCATTAGCCCCGTTTTTTTCCTTTTTTTCAGGAATTGGGAAAGCCGAGGAAAATCGAATCGAGGAAATCGAATCGAAAATAGGGAAAAAGAACCACTCTGCTCGCGATCAATGTGGGCGTGAGGGCGTGCTGAAATCTAAAATCGAGATACGTATTAATACAAAACTACATCGTGTACCCCAGCGTTATGGGTATAAACAGAAAGGTCATTTAATTTGCTTTTAAACTGTAAATAAATAGTTTTAATAATGCGGATATTACACTATGAACATTGTTTGTTGTCGATGAACCATTTCTGCACTCTCTCAAAATTTTGTTCAGAATTGTAATTACACATAGAGCAAACAAATATCAATATTTACAAATACAAAGCAAAGTTACGGAGTTGCTTTGTGTATTTTTTTCTTATTATGAAGTACCTTTTATCAATAAAAGTGCAGTTATTTTAATCCTAAATGCGAGTACTATTTTGTTTCAACACACTAGAACACCGTTATAATCGAAGTTTGTTGTCGACCACAAACATTTTATTTTGCTTCGCAAAAATTCATCCTCTCTGGATGAACTCAACTCTGAAACCTGAGAGCGTAAGATTGACAGCTTTGTACAGAAAGCAAAAACAATTTTACAGATATTTCGAACAATGTTCGTAGTGTAATAACCGCATAACTGGTCCCTGTAAGTAACTAATGCAGATTATGTAAAAAGAAGTTAAAATAATGCCAAAAAACGTTGTTTTCTTAAAAATATACGTGAATAATATATAATAATTTCCATAAATTTAAATAATCTTTTGGTGTGTATGCGTCCTCGGGCCTTCGGTTTACGGCCGCGCGTATTGAATATAACCCTTGATATGTCTAATGCCGGTTACGCAGTAAAAGAGTATTTTTTGGCAAATTTTTTTGGTGCGTCTTTTAGGAATGTCTTTTAAAATTGGTGATGTATATTGAAGTACCGTATACCAAATTAAAGGTAATGAAATGGCTCTTTTAAATAGAATGGAAATGATTATATATTATTGACGTATTTTTTTTAGAAACAACGTTTTTGTGATTATTTTTGACCTTGTTTTACATAATCTGCATCAGTAACTTATAGGAACCAATTATTAAAAATATTATTCAATTATTCATTTAAAAGCAAATTAAATTACCTTTCTTCTGATACCCATAACGCTAGGGCACACGCTGTAGTTTTGTATTAATACGTATCTCGATTTTAGATTTCAGCACGTCCTCACGCCCACATTAGATTTATGCCGCTCTAAGCGCCATCGAAATTCATGCAGAAAGACCTCAAATCTACAACATTCGGAATATTGAAATTGCGAGATAAGGTTGCTCGCATACTGCATGCGTTTTTCGTCCGTGCGAATTCTGACGAAAACATGCGAACGATCTCATTGCATGTTATTGATTATAAATGCGCACATTGAAGCACTGTTCCGTCGTCAGAATTGCTGCGAAAAGTTGCGAATTGCGAACGATCCCATTCAAATGGGAGATTTCGGACGAAGTGTTTTTGTTTTTTGTTCAATTAGTTATGCAGGTAATGAAATTCACCAAAATGACTTCTTTTCCCGAAAACCTCACGAACCCAAATCTTCCTTTTGAAAAATTTTCCTTTTAGATAAGAATTTTCTAATAAAAAAAACGTCCTCAACCGTGTCCATTGCATATGTTGTTTTTTGCTTTAATCAGACTTTTACGCATAAGTTCTGATAGAGTGTGCGGACTCTAAATAAGACTTCGGACGAATCGTTTTCGTCAGAATTCGCACGAAAGAAAAACGCATGCAGTGTGCGAGCAGCCTAAGTCTATCTAATGGAATTGTTGTGAACTTTGAGTGTTTAGCATTTCCGCTAGCAATCAAAGACATTAGCCGTATTCAGCGATTGAGCGCTCAATTGTTTTGATGTCACTGAACGTACCCTATTGTGTACATATTCACGGAGCGGTCGCCATTTTTTGTAGCGAAAAGTTCTTACGCTACATTTGCCAGAGTTGCATTACTAACAAGCAAGCAAAAAAAAACAAATGGATTCGCTTTTTACAGAGCAAACATCAAAGTGTTTTTAAAGAATTGGCTTAATAAATCAACGCATTATTAAGTGAAATAAAATAAATTTGAAAGTTATTGAACTCAGAATGACTCAACAAAGGAATTATAATTATAAAAATATAGAATATGTAGTTTGGGATACGATTGAAGTTTTAGGTTTGGGAATTTTCTTTTTGTGGGATACTTGAAATTCGTGTGGAAAAATCAAACGTGGCAACTTTTTTCTCGTCTTGTTTACTATTTTTATCTTTCCGCTCAATGATCAGGTAGCATACCATTCAGGAACACATAGCGAACACTGATCAGGTAGCGCTCACCCGCTGAATGCGGCTATTGATTGCTTTGAACGGATTAATGCAGATATAAGCTTCAATGTTTTTGGATTTGTCGAAGATATTGGTGCTATAGTCGCCCATACTATAGCACTAAATTAGAGAAAAAATATCACGTCAATATGCTTCGTATCTAGTTCATGGATCGATCACATTATGTAGGGATTAAAGATATTTAAAGGTAGGTTATAAAAATCCTATAAATATTTCTTTTTTTGTTTTCTAATTTACATCTGTTTGATATTGTTTTCCAATACAATTTCTTTTATAAGAATATAATGCATTATATTACTATTAATATATATATTATAATTATATATTATATGTATACATAATACTTATAAACATTTTTATTTTTATTTTACATTGTTTCAATAGACTGGTACGCTCCAAACAGACACACCATGAGCATGCAGCACATTTCTGCAACTGCTGCCTGCAGTACTCCAGAAACGCTGAAATCATTAGCTAAAAGCATGCGTACAAGGTGGTGACGGTAATGCCTGAGGAGAATAAGGCAACAATAGTTTTTAAAAGTTGAGCGTAAGCTCAATGTGGTACGGAGACTTCGAATGTATTTTAAGTAGTGTAGATAGTAGCAATAGTAATAATAATTTAGTTAGTAATCATATACTTGTGGCCTTTATAATATTCATTTTAGTTATGATAATAGGTTAAGTAAATTTGTAATTTATTCGGGGGTGGATGGTCCCACAAAATTCATAGAATTTTTAGTTATGGATATTTTAGATATACAGGGTGTTTCGCATAAGAGGGGACAGAAGATCAGGGCGTGTAGGTTGGGTCGAGACAAGAAAAAAATCGTATGGGAGGGGTTAATTTCCCCCCGTTTAGACGGGAGGGCCCATTTTATAAAAATCCGACTTAACATCGGAAACAAAATATTAAAAATAATGGTTAGATTCAGATAACTTTTGCTTGCTGATTTTCAAAGCCAAATATCCGCTTCTTAATATCCTTTTTAAATTAGGTTCCTATGTCAAACAGTTAAAATTTAAGTTAAATTTAAAATTTAAACAGTTAGGTTAAAATTTGGAAAAAAAATTCCGAAAAAAATTTTTGGTCGCCATTTTTTTTAAAATTACGGTATTAAGTATAAATTTTTTTCCGAGAATGCTTCAAACCGGAAGGATCTATGTTTTGTAGTTTCCGAGTAAAGTAAAAATTACGAAGCATACTTTCCTTTCAAATAATTTAAAAAGGATATTAAGAAGCGGATATTTGGCTTTGAAAATCAGCAAGCAAAAGTTATCTGGATCTAACCATTATATTTTAATATTTTTTTTTCCGATGTTAAGTCGGATTTTTATAAAATGGCCCCTCCCGTCTAAACGGGGGGAAATTGACCACCCCCCTCCCAATCGATTTTTTTCTTGTCTCGATCCAACCTACACGCCCTGATCTTCTGTCCCCTCTTATGCGAAACACCCTGTATATTATAAGTATTTAAGTATTATAAAACTATTATTTACTTAAAAGTTTTCCTTGAAGCTTTCCCTGAGTAAGAATAAAGGTAACGCTGTTTTATGTTCACAGAAGTAAGTTATATATTCTTTATTTTAACGTTGCGAAAACCTCATCTTAGAGTACATCAGAGACAACTTAATATTTTTTTGATATTTTGACAGATGAGAGTATTGAGAAAGATATTAGAACATCTCAGTAAGAAATACGTTCAACACCAACGATTACATTTTAACATTCTCAACAAAAACCAATGGCCTCCTTAACACCTCAGCGCATCATTGTCACCTTACATGCGAATATAGGGGTCCAGCACACAACATCTGTAACCTAAAAAATCTGTACCATATTCTTTCATAATTTTTCCGGGTATGACTGTCATTTGTTCATCAAGGAATTAAATTTAATTGATGGGGAGATAAATGTGATTCCTATAAACAAAGAGTTATTCGTTTCTCTTTCGAAATATATCCGAGTTAGTGAGAAAAAACCATTGAGTTGAGATGTTTAGATTCCTTCCGGTTTATGGCCGCAAGTTTGGTTGACTTGGCATCAAATTTAACAGCGGCAGACTTCCACACAATCCGCCAAATATATCTAAACAATAATGAATTTAGTCTTTTAAAACGAAAAGGGGCGATTAGTGAAGGCGGTTGCAGTTCCACACTATTTGTACTGCTGTGAAGTGTTCAGAGGCTGCAGTGCGAAATGCCTTCATCGGCTGAACAACTGCCTCCCGGCTGCGGTCCACTCGCTCAAGAGACGTAATCATGTACCATATTTAGTAGGGATGGTGATTGGCGCTGACCTAAATACGCTATGCAAACATAGTATACTGCTGCTTTTGTTCAAAATAGTTAAATATCGTGAACCGTTATACTTGCACGACAAGCTGAGTTTTGGATGCTCAACTCGGTCCTTCATTATAGTACCATGGTTTTCCTCCTTGATTATGGAGTGATCCTTCCTGGTTAGGGATATTAGGCTTTGGAACGCACTCCCACTGGGAGTTAATGTGAGAACAAGTGTGGCTAGCTTTAAGATGGTGTCAATCAGATACTTGAATGGCGTCGATACTTAGTGCCTGTTTTAATGAGATGATTGATAATCTTGATTTGAAAATTGTGACTGTTCAGTACTTCTTAATGGTTGCAGGGGTGTGGTGGGGTGATGTGGCTGTGTGGTTTGGGGGTGACATGGATGGCTTAATTTATTTTAAGTGTATATATGTATTTATTTAAGTTGACGCAGCGTGTAAATTACTCGTTTGTGCAACAATTAATATAAGGTTTTCTTTTACCTTTTTTGTACTACGTATTGATCAATAAATAAATAAATAATTAATGCTTTTCAAAAAATGTGGAAAGTTCTTCTTTGAATAAAATATAGGGATTCAACATCGAGATGTCCAATATGTTAGCGAAAACCACCATTGGCCATCGATTCGTTTTTCGCTTCACACTGTATGCCGCCAGCATTTCATCGACTTTTTCGACTCCACTTTTGGTAGCATTATAGTATTTAACAATTTCTAGCAGCTTTTTCATCCTTGCCGGTTTCAGCACAATGATGAAGTGTACTAAATAAAATAATTTCAGTTGCGGAGGAATACACGTTTTATTTTGCCAAGCTGTAGATACATACTTACGTCATTTTCTTTTTTAGAAGCTCTTGCTCTAACTCGAGGGATGTACAAGAATTATGGGCCGTAATATTTTTACACTTTAAGCCTTCTACTAAATCCAGGATAACGTGTTTACCTTGCTCCTTTTCTACTGAAGCTTTGGCAAGCTTCTGCTTTGCCAAGATAGGGTTGAAGTATTAGGACGTAGCCGCTGCAAGAACCAACCATCATCGGATTCGGCCCCAAAGGTGTAATTTAGTTGTAAATTTGAAGGAGTGAGCCGTGTTAATATTGTGTAAAAGCATAGGTTAATTACACATGTTACTTATACAAAATTAATGAATTAAAAAAATCTAAATACATAATAATAATAATAAAATAGATAATAATAGATAATAATAAAAATCTAACATTCTACTTTTCTCCAAAAGCAAATTTTTCATTTTTCTTTTATTTAAATTAAAATGAGTTAGCACAAATAAATTCACAATTTATTTATTCAAATTAAAATCAGATAAACACAAATCTCCGACGTGTGAACACGGCACTGGGAAACAACATAGTGGAATATTGCAAATATTGTATTTGGTCAATCTCTCAAATAAATGAACAATTTTTACTCGGATTTAAACCAAATAGCAGAGAAGTATTTTGGGAAGCAGAAGTATGAAATGTCAAAAATTTGACAGTAGAGAACAATACATTCATTCTAACCAAAATTCTCGAAGTTTATTCGAAGTGTTCGAATAATATTATACATTTAAATAATATACAGTAAAACCTGTTTTTGTGCGGTGGATAGGTACCGCATAAAAGAAACCGTACAAAAAAATATTCGGAAATTTTATAAATTCTTACATATAATAAACAACTTTGTACGATATATTACCTAAAATTTATTTTATGCGGTGGATAGGGACCGCATAAAAAAAGTCGAACCTATAAAATACATCAATGACTTATGAAATAGATGAGAGAATGCTTTCAATTAAATTAAATAATTAAATTAGACTTAAAGAAATTGTAAAAATATTTAATTCTTCATTGTACATATACATGGATAAGTTTTCAAATTATACAATAAATAGCTTGGTCCTACTCGTCGTAATCCAAACCTTGTATCGTCTTGTGAGGAATTGGTTGAAAATCGCTTTCGTCGCTTGAAGGTAGGATTTCAATTGATTTGTTGTTTGGTACCATGAAGTCAGTGATCAGTTTTTGTGACGACGGTAGACCGGTCAGTTGCTTGTAAACGTCACGATAGTGAGACACGCATGATCTCAGCTCTTTGTGGAATTTTAAGCATCTTTCTGCATTGGTATCTATTTAAAAAAAATGCGTTTCCAATTTTTTAGAAATCTGGATCCCTGCATATATTTTATCTGCTGTAATGGATTCCGGTTCTTCTTGTCCATTTTCATAATCTATCAAACTATTGATAATGTCATTATCATCGAGAGTTTGATCTTCAATCATCTCGTCCAGGTCATTTTTGCCGAAAGTATCGAAGCCTTCTTCGCCGATATTATGTGCCAGCGCATATACGAGCTAAGATTCATATACCGCATAAAAATAAATCGCACAAAAATAAAATCGTATAAAAAAGGACCGCATAAAAACAGGTTTTACTGTATTATACAGAATAATAATAAAAAAAAGCAACAGAAAAATACACACATAATTTTACAGCAGATGAAATAGAAACAAGAATTAAATGTAAACAAACACAAACAACGAAGAAGAACAACAACGCTTTTGCATCCGTCAAAATTAGAATTAGCTCGGATGCGTGATGCAAATTGCGGCAGCAAAATAGGGAAGCAAAATGGAAAGCAAACTTTTTTCTCGATCTCCATAAGAGCCCGTGTATTTTTGACAGTTAAAAAATGAATCTGCGTCTTGCGTCCCTGATTGTGTTTATGGCATATCGCTTAATCGATTTCTTGGTATCTATCAAGCGGCAATCTGTATAGAAAGTCTGAAATTGAAATTGATTGAGCCTATAGAAAGTCTGTCTAGTATTCAATGCCTTTTTCGACTACTTGTTTACGTCTGTGAAAGAAAGTAGCACAATAAACTAGTTTCTTCACCTGAAAGTTAGAATTTTAACTCCAAATTGTGAATCAGGAAGGTTAGCTTTTTATTTCAATCATTGAACGTTCCTATTACAAATGATCTAATCGCACGGCCAGTCGATCCCCTCAGTGAGCTGAACACAATTACAGCCACGCAAGGGCGTTGGTATGAATACTAAAGAACTAAGAAAATACTATTGACATTTTAATTTAATAAACTGCACATAATATATTTTCTTTAAATTTAACATTTATTTGTATATTTAGTTATAAGTAAAATTAAATCATAACCTTTAAATGCATATAGCTTATGCAAAATTACTTCTGTGGTAGGGCCCATATAATTGATGTTTTATCCGAAGAAGTTGTTAAGAATGAAAATTCCGATGGATGCCAACGTCCAGAAATTACCTTATCATTGTGGTGTGCAATTGTCACAGACGTCATAGGGAATGTTAAATCGCCTTGTAGATCAGTCATAACTATTCTGTTATCATAACCACAAGTTAGCATATAGTAAGCAGATGGTGAAAATCGTACTGATCTATAATAAAATAGTTTCAAGCATTCAAAAATTTAAATTTCCAAAATTAAAAAAATTATTGTAATTTTTTAAAATATAAAATTATAATGTAATCTTCGTTCTTATACATTATCATTCGTTCTTATGCCGCTATATACAGCTGATATGCCAGTAATGTGGCGACTGTTGCGTTTACGGAAATAGGATGTACATTGCGAAGGGAGGAGGGGGTGACATTGTGACGCGGTTCTCAAAGTGAGGTCGGGAAACGTTATTTGACGGTTGCAACCCTCAACCAAGCAAATCAGCTCATTTTATCCATATAAATCATCACGACCGGACGGCGCTCTTCCAGCACTATTACATAACGGTATACATCACGCAGCTGCATGGCTTACGCGAATTTATAAAAGCTACTGTATACCAAAACCCTGTAGAAAATACCCTTAATTTATATTTTGTAATAATGTCGGGCAAATTTCGTGGATGCAAAACAATCAGTATCTCTAATATTCTCCTCATTTTGCGATGACGACTATCAGTGAAATGTGTAGGTGCTACAGAAAGAATTGGCGACAAAATTGAATTGAATTGGCGCGTATTGATGGAGCACGCGTGATGTTGAAGGAATTCGTATTTATTAAACTCATGGAAGAAACTTCACCGAAGCGAAAATGCTCTAACAACAACACTCGTGACCCTCCATCATTGATTAATCTATTAAGTCCGACCGTAAGCCATTTGAACTTGGTTTCTAAACCGTCATTAGCTCTGGAACCAATTGGCAATGTGGTTGCCTCGGAACTTAGAAATCCTCAATCATTAACCATTGAACCAAATATAATTGCAGTTTATTTGAGACCTGAAGCTCAACTTGATGCTCAAAGTGGACTTCCAGCTAAGAAGTTTAAGTTTTTTGCATGTATGTATATACAAAGGGAAAATCGATAGAGACTACGCATGCATGTGTCTACGGAGATAGAAAAAGCCCTAGAGCGCAAAGAATATGGAATAGGAGTCTTCCTAGATATCGAGAGGCTTTCAATAATGGGGCGGGGGGGGGGCTAATGCTTGGGGCAATAGCGGAAAGAATGAGAAGATTTGGAATACACCCAGCTATTCGCAAATGGAGAGAACAGTGATTAAAACCTAAGAAGGTCACGGCGGAATGGGGAGCGGCTTGAATTATAGTGGGCGTCACCTGAGGAGGTGTTTTATCACCTCTCTTATGGAACATCGTTGAAAACACATTGCTCAAAACTCTCTAAGATGGACCAGCAAAATTAACAGCACATGCAGATGACATAGCTGTAGTTGTAACCGGCAAATTTGTGGATACCTCAAATACTCGGTGATGGAGGGCACTCTAAAGAAGATTAGTAAAGAAGGGCAACTAAGGTAAGCCTCGGCGTCAATCCGTAAAAGACTGAGTTCGTCCTATATACAAGAAAATATAATATCCTTTATCGACTTGAAATTTGGAGGGAATTAGTTTTTTACCGAGTAGAACAGATTGCAAAGATCGCATCAAATGAATTTTTAAAAAATTTTGCACAAGAGCAACTAAGGTCCACCCTAAAGTACCTATAATACATCTGTTTTCTCGTACCGAAGTTTTAAAGTATTGTTGGTTTTGTGGCTATATTTTGCACATAAACTAAGTGCTGGCAAAAAAATTCATTCATTCCTATTAGAAGGCTCCTATAGAAGTCTATTAAAAACTCCCTATTATAAAAAATTTGAGTACTTACTGAGCCCTCCGGCCAAATATTTCCATGCACCATATTTGGTTGCACGACTTTGGATTCGAGCTTCAAGCGAAGCCGAATTGAATCTGAGCTCTGTAGGGAGCCGACAAGCTTGAATAATAAAACTGTTTCCGTTCGATTCAGAATTAATATTTGGGTCACAGCACGAGTCAACGCACTGAAACATGATCGACCATTGACAACAACAACAAGTGATCTAGTCTTCGCAGTTGTTGTCAAAAATCCACCTCGCACGGTCAACAATTCATTCATGCTTACTAGCTATCGCTTACCCCTTTAAAATAAAATTATTTTATTATATTGTATTAGAATTAGAAAATAATTTTTACATACAATAGTATTTATGTATATTTCCTATATCTATTACTTGTCTCTAACTTTTATAAGATTATTACAATAATAATCTCTAGCTCTACATGTTTATTATTTATTAATATGGTACTATTTGTTCCATTTTGCGAAATCATTTTAAATGGTTCTTCTATTTTTTTATACCCTACACCTAAGGTAAGGGTATATTCACTTTGTAACGAAATGTGTAACGCATAGAAATAGAGGTATAGAAAAATGAGGTGTTACTCCTATGCTCGAACTGATGGTCGACTTCTGTGATTGCTACTCTGGAATTTGCAATAAGTCTCTTGTGAGTGCGATGTGCGATCGATATGCATGTCTTAAAGTTGCTCACTTTAATGCCAGAAGCCTTAACTCTAACAAAATTGACTACTTGAGATATGTGTTTGAGGATTCGTCTGTTGATGTTGTATGTGTGTCTGAAACTTTTTGTCCCTGACAATAGCAGCTCGATGTACGACATTAATAATTATAGATTATTTAGAAATGACAGGCAGAATAGGAAAGGAGGAGGTGTTGCCATCTATGTTCGCGATACGTTGAAGTCGGCTATGGTGGCTAAATCTGAACAGACTAATGTCGAATATTTAAGCATAAGCATTTCTGACAACACAATAAAAATTTGTATAACATGTGCGTACAACCCCAGTAAATATAATAACCTTGACACTCTGTTTAATTTGTTGTCCGATTTGTCAATTAACTTTAATTATTTTGTCCTATGTGGTGAGTTCAATGTAAATTTGCTCTGTAACGATAGCTTATCTAGGTGCATGTTTGACAACGTCTCAAAGCTAGGTTTATCTGTGGTTAATTGCACTGAGCCAACGCGGTTCTCGGATAAAGATACTCCTAGCTTGCTGGATTACTTTATTGTTTCTGATAAGTCTTCAGTGCTGTTGTTTGACCAAATTTATTCTTTATCTGACCATGACTTTAAATAAATATATTGCACTTTAAATATCAATATATCGCGTACCCTTGTTTCAAAGGCTTTTTCTTATCATGACTTTAATTCCATTAACTACACTGAGCTTTCTTGTGATCTTACCTCCGTTTCGTGAAATCAAACTTGGTTTTTTTCTACTGTAGATGATAAGCTTGACTTCCTTATGAGAAACATCAATAATCTATTTCTTAAGCATGTGCCTGTCAGAACTGTTACTATCAGAAACATACCCTGTCCTTGGTTCTCATTTCGTGTACAGGAAGCCATTAATAAGTGGAACAAACTACACAGCATGTGGAAAAAAGACCCTAGCCCATATAGATGGGAAAACTATAGGCGAGCTAGAAATGCGGCTAACTTGATAACTAGGCAATCTAAAGTTAAATACTTTAGTAAAAAATTCAAGAGTTCCTTGCCTTCCAAGATTCTTTGGAGAAACCTCAAAAAGTTTGGCATTTGTGCGAATGAATCATATACATGTGCGCTTGATCCTAATGAACTTAATAACTACTTTAGCACTAATATTATCTCAAACAATAGCACTCACTCGATTTCTGCCTCCGACCGTTATACGCTGAATACATTTGATTTTGCTGCAGTCAGTGAAGCTGATGTTGCAATTTCCTTAATGAAGATAAAATCAAATTCTGTCGGTGAAGATGGTATTTACATTAAATTTCTAAAGATTATTGCTTCTTTCATAGTGAGTCCGCTAGCTCATATCTTTAACCACTGCTTTACTTCCTCCACCTTTCCGTCAGTATGGAAGTTAGCCATAGTTGTCCCTATTGCCAAAAAACCAACTGCTAGTGAGCCAAATGATTTTAGACCTATTAGCATCCTGTCCTCCTTATCAAAGGTTCTTGAGTCTCTCATGGCCAATCAAATCAATAAATATGTACAAGATAATAACCTATTGGCATCTGCTCAGTGTGGTTTCCGCCCTAGCCACAGCTGCTCTACTGCCACACTCAAAATATTAGATGACATGCGACCAGCTTACGATGGTGGTTTATTAACGTTATTATATTTGCTCGACTTTTCCAAAGCCTTCGACACTGTAAGTCACTCTATACTGTGTATAAAGTTAAAGTATCTGTTTGGCTGAACAATTACTTAACTGGACGCCTACAAAGAGTAAGGTGTGGGTGTGCCTTTCGGCGTATGCGTCAGTGCATAGTGGTGTCCCACAAGGCTCAGTTCTTGGACCACTATTATTCTCTCTCTTCCTCAATGACATTTTCTCCATCTGTAAACATTCTGCACTTCACGCTTATGCTGATGATGTACAGCTATACCTATCAATTAGCACTAATCTCATGGAAGACCTTGCCCGCAAATTAAATGAGGACCTCTCAAGAATTAGTAACTGGGCCAGTTGCAACGGTCTTCAACTTAACGCCTCTAAGTCATATGTGTTGCCGGTCTCCAGATACAGGATAATATTTGATGATATACCTGACCTTGTAATATGTGATAAAAGTCTGAAAGTTCTTGGCTGTGCTGTTAGTTTAGGTTTCACAATTAATTCTTCCCTTACATGTACTGATCATGTTAATAGCTTAGTTGGAAAAATATATTATATTCTTCGAAACCTAAGATTCTCAGCTCAGTTTGTACCCGTCGAGACCAAACGTAAGCTAATTCTTCAATTAGTACTGCCCTTAATCACCTATTCAGAGGTGGTATATAGCAAACTAGACTCGCGGTCGCAATTGAAACTGGAAATTGCATTTAATTGTGCCACATGGTATGTGTACGGATTGCATAAATATGACCACATATCTCAGTTTCGTAAAAGCATACTTGGTTGTGATATAATAAGTTATCTCAATGCAAGAAATTGTATCTTTCTGCATAACCTTTTGGTTACAAAAAAACCTATGTATCTTTAAGAAAAATTGAGGGTTGGTCATCTGAGAAGAAACAACCTGCTAATAATCCCTCGGTTTAGCACATTAATCTCATCAAGACTCTTCTTTGTGAATGCCATAAGATTGTGGAACTCCTTGCCACAAACGTTGAAAACTATCTCCCATGGGACGCGTTTTAGGGATGCTGTTCTGAAGTACTACATGTCTAGATAACTGCTGCTGCTGTTGCTCAGCCTACCTCCACACTGCACCTTTCTTCTTCATTCTAACTCTTCACTCTACTTTCCTCTCAGCTCTCCACTATTCTATTCTGTGTTCTTCTTTTCATAACTCTTTATAGTATTAATTTTCTTCTTCCTTGTTATTTTTGTTTTTTCCTTTTAGTAATAACTAGATTCTTAAGAACATATGTATGTAAGAATTCCTAAGAATATATATTTGATCTCAATCTGTTAACATAAACAACTCGATGTACGTTAAAAGAGCCATGCTCTTATTGTGCATATATATATACGAAATAAAATATTCCGAATAAAAGTATATATATTCTTGATCGGAGTGACCTCCTGAGTCGATTTAGCCATGTCCGTCCGTCTTTCTGTCTGTCTGTTGGAATAACGATGACAGGAGATCATTGTTTCTTGTGGTGTGCAGGTTGGTATTGAAAATGGGCAAAATCGGTCCACGACCACGCCTATTTTTTATTAATAATGTGATATCAGCGTTCGTTTTTGAGCTATTACAACAATTTCATTCCTGGGTATAGAGTCGCATTATCCGTTAATATGCCAAATATGGGCGTGATCCGCCCACTTTTAGGTTACACAGGCAAAAGAGGGTCTTTAATGGTTATATTGTTAAATATATAAACTTCCTGAATAAAACTTTAGATAACAACTTGTTTCACAAAAAAACATTATCACATCAAAACTGGGTGCGGTCCGCCTACTTTTACACTACTTATGCAGTATAGCAGTATGAAAACAAGTTTATAACCACGGAAATAAAGTTTAAATGAACACAATAATAAAACAACTAAGCTAGTTATTTTGTTTTGAAAAAGGTAATGACCACGCTTACTATTTATATAGAGGCGTAGCTAGGTCTCATGGAGCCCGGGTCGGTTAATCAACTTATAGCCTCAAAAATGCCTACAATTCAATAAGTTAGTACTTGATTTCCACAACTGCCGCCCCCGACATTGTACCGCCCAGAGTGGACCGCCACCCCCGCCCCACCTAGCTTCGGCACTTTTTTCAAAACTTTTAGGTGTAGGGTATCTACGATTCGGCCAGGCCGAATATAGCTTTCTTACTGGTTTTGTCTTTCTCTTCTTTTGCGTTTTGCTTGTACTAATTTTTTTTTAGCAAGCATTAATTATTTAGCAAGCAAACATTATTTGAGCAAGTTTCAATTTTAATTTCAATTCATTACAATAATCAGTATTATTGTATATTTCATTTTTACTTTTCAATATTTCACAAGGAAGCGTATATATTTTATAAACATAACATATATAAATATAATAGGGAATCGATTCATTCCAGAGTTCTACATTCTGCATAGTCATGAGGTCATTAGTCATAGTCATTAAGAACTTTATGATTTCTTTGTACCCTTCCTAAGGTGTCATAATGAGACGGTTTTGAGGTTACTTTTTCAATTTTAAGTAGCTTGCATATATTTTTGTTTCTAAAAGTATAGCTTCTATGTATTTTTTTTTATTAATTCACAATGTATTGTTAATATATATCTATAAATATTGGATAGTCGTAATAGTCCTACTGTATCTATAGTCACTGTCTCAAATGTAGTTGGTCATTCTGTTATTTTCAATCTCTCTATAGCATACCTACATATTTTGACCTTGTTGCAAATCTTACACCTATTAATATAATCTTTCACCATTCTATAAATTCTTTTCCATACATATTTCGGCCCAGTAGTTAACAATGCTTAACTTGTGGTAACACATACTTCTAGGCTGCACTTTAATTGTGAAGCTCGAAAGTACAAGTGAATCACACACCACTGTGGCCCAGATAGAAGAACGAACGCGACCGCATTCCAATAAGTAGAACATCGCGCTCAAATCAGAAGAGCAAAATTCGCACATTGTCGTCAAGAATTATTGCTAAAAATAATTCTTGAGATAGTTGCAAAAACGACGCGGAAATGATTCTGGCCTACAAACGAATCTCAGAAGAGATATAAACCCGTCTTTCAGATTGGAAGAGGGCAGTTGTTGTGAAGTCGTTGTTAGACGCGTATAAAGCCGCGCAGTAACTATAATTAAGATAGTAGTTAGTGTAATAAGATCATAAGTGAAAATAGTGTTAAAAGAAAAGAAAGAATAATATTTAAATAAAAGTTACAACGAGAAGAAAAATAACGTACAGGACTATTCCTTTGGACTTCCCCCCCCCCCCCCCCCTAGCAGCTCGAAGGTACACCCCCAACAATTTACAACACAACATTTTGGCGCAGCCGGTTTTTCGAGCCGAGGATCGCTCGAAGGGAAAAAGTAAGTAACAATAAGATACGGAAATTAAAAATAAGAATAGCAGCTTAGATTACTTAGAAGAGAAGTGACAATACGAAAGTGAGAAAATAAATAAGTGAAATACGAAAATTAAAAATAGCAGTTTAAATTACTTAAAAGATAATTGATATAACAAAGATTAGTAGCTTTGGAAAAAGAAGGAAGTGAAAAGGAAAAGTCATAAGTTATAAGCTATTTAAAAATTAAAAGTTAAGAGCAAGTGATCGTATATGCGAAAAAAAAAAGTTTAAGAGAAAAAAAAAGGGGGAAGGAAAATTGACAAAAAAGCGAAATAAAAAACAGTGAAAGTAAAAAAATTGAAAAATAAAAGTAGAACCAAATAATGGGAAAAAGTGAAAAGGATAGTAATAGAATTAAAAGAATTTAATCCTATTATTATATCAAATATATTATTTTATATATATTATATAAAGCATAAAATAAGTTACAGGTCCCAAAATCATCGGTTACATCAAAAGGATGCTAGCTTAATTGCACAGCAAACTTATCTGTCCAATAGCATTAGCTGGACAAAATCTTTGCTGAGGTCGACCCATTTCACTCGGGAAGTCATTCTTATGTTTTTATAATTATAGGATACAGTAAATTAGTATAAAATACGATTTTTTTTTTTTAGATTATCAACAAATAAAAGAATTAGTTACTGTGATTAGCAAATTGTCGAAAATCAGAGCGAATTTATTAACTTAAATAAATTTTATTTAAAGTGGTAAAGTTCGGATGATAAAGGCAAATTGTTTAAAAACAGTTTTCGTTGTATAATTTTCGGGTATGTGTATTAAACGCTTGTTTTCAAATGACACATGTTAAATAAATTTTAACATTTAAGTAATTTGAACTACGTCAGGAAACAAAAATTGAACTATTGATAAATAAAGAAAGATAAATAAGAAAATAAATAAGAATAAAGAAAGTCATAAACTTGGACTTGAACTTCATGCAAGGCCAGAATCGTCAAATTGCAAGCAATTGGTAGCAAAAACGCTAACAAAGCAAGAGAAAAAAAAAACAAGTAATAAAAACAAAAAGTACGTCAGGCACCAGGCGAGCACAATCGTGCCACAAGCTCGCATTACAAAAAAAAAAAAAAAAAAAAAAAAATATATATATTATAATATATGTACGAATATAAGCGTACGAATGTACGAATGTTTACAACGTGTTCAGCCAAAAGGGTGTCAATGATTAAAACTGAATAAGCAAAAGTTAATTGCTTGAAGAAAAGCAATTAAAATTTTAATTGATTATGAAATATCCAAAATACATACTTAGGACAATAAGTATAGGATAATTAATGGCAGAATCGCTCCAAGAACAAGCATATTTAGCTTTAGAAAAAGAGCATAAGGATTTGAAGAGGCAAATAGAAGAATTTGCATCAAGGACGTGGAACAGCCTGAAAAACACCGTTTCCAATAAGGAAAATTTAGAGTTAATAAAGACTAGAATACAAGCCCTAGGAGAAACATCAACTTTAGAAAAAGCAGACGCAGTCATAGAGGAAATGCTAACATTTTTTAAAAATATAATAGAAAGTAAAAATCAAAGCATAAGGGACTATTCGTCAGAATTTAATGCGTTAAAAAAGAAATACGATGCTTATCTAAACGAAAAACAGTTTCAAGAAAAAATAATAAAGACTTTGGAAGACGAGAACGAACACCTAAGAAAATTACTGAATGACGAAGGATTAACAGAAGAAACCTTAAATAAAACATTAGAACTGGAATCAGCACAAAAGTCAAGAGAAGACTGTGCATCTTTAGAAAAGGCGCATTCCAGAATTCAAGAATTAAAAGAGGAAAACAGACGGCTAAAACAGGAAATAGAGCTAGCGCACGACCAATCACTATACCATAAGGAACCAACCCCCTCCGCACCCAGTCTAAAGGAATTTAATCCAGTGTCATTACCTACAAATAGGCAACCAGCGGCAGATCACAGCAATATGGGTATAGCAGAAATAGCCAAAATAACAAGCAGTATTGTTCCACTGTTTTCAGGAACACAGTCACCAGATTTGAGAGGTGAGGTGTATAAATTTATACAGGCGTGTGAGTTAGCTACAAGTGAAGCGACTCCAGCTAATAAAACAATTTACATTGATTGTATAAAACAAAGATTATACGGAGACGCTTATGATCTTGTAGGCACACAACGTTTTAACAGCCTGAAAGAATTATACCTAGTGATACGAAGGGCCTACTTACCAACAGTTTCATTAGACGTGACGTTGGCAGAACTTCAGAATTGCAGCCAACTATACAATGAGGATATTCGGCAGTTCGCAAGACGCCTAAATACGAAGAAAGCGCAAGTGATGCAGGTAATAAAAGATACATACAATGGAGAAGGTGACAGCGCACTTGTATCTATGGCAGAAACATCAGCAAATATGGCGTTTAGAACGGGGTTAAAGGATGCAACCTTACGAATCCACATGCTGAGTGTCACAAGAAAAAGTATCGAGGAAATGGTAGAAATAGCAGTGAACACACTAGTCGAGATACAAAGAAGTAACTCCATACATCAACCAACAATTAATATGAATTTGGTAGAACCCAACATAAGACCTCCGGTACAAAATCGCGTAGAGTATAAAAGAACAGAAGAAAGGCAGAACGTCTCGAGAGCGCCACAGGAGAAAATAATTTGCTCTTTCTGCAATAAACGTGGGCACACTAGAGAAAAGTGTTTGATTAGGGAAAACACGCCGTATTGCCAAAAGTGTCTACAATATGGACACGAGACAAACTGGAGGTGTAGCAAAAAGGAAAGTCAAGGAAGTCACCAATGGAACCGACCTCATCAAAATTGGCAACCAAATCAAATACAGCAAACCTGGAACCCAAATCAAGTACAGCCAACCTGGCAACCAAACCAACCCCAGCAGAATTGGCAACAACAGGCACAAAAGAATTGGAATCAAAAGCAAAAGAACCCCGGGAACTCAAAACCGAATCCGTTTAAGGGGGTTCAAGGGACTCAGAGCACTACAAACATGCCGAATGGCAAGAATCCAACAATATGTAATTGGTGTAACAGAACAGGACACATAAAAGCAAACTGTGCAGCTAAAAGGAGCTGGGAAACTCTGCAAAACAATCAGCAGGGAAACCGGCAAGGGCCCAGACAAGGCCAGTAGTCTGGGAAAAAAGTATTAGCAAAATTTAACATTTTTATGTCACAATTACAGGACAAGAAAGCAATACGTTCGTGGTTAACGAATAATTTTAATAATAACTATAAAAATACTATAAAGGAAGTATCCAATTGGGATTCAACCACGTTAAGTGATGTGTTCATTGAACTGCCTTGTGTAGAGGCGAGAAATGTAAAACTCATTTTACTGGTGGATACAGGAGCGGATACAAGCCTAGTAAAAGAATGTGCATTAAAAGAAGACGCCATTATAAATAGAAAGGTTAGAAAAGAATTAAGTGGAGCATTTGGAGGCTGTATAACCACAATAGGGTCCACTAGCATATGCCATGATGAGGTACAGCCCTTACGTTTAACGCTACACGTTGTGTCACTTAAACAAGGGGTACCGGCGGACGGCATACTGGGTAGAGACAACATGTGGAACAGATCTATTATAAACACGCTCAGTAAAAATTTAACACTATTTAATGACACAAAAGAATTTATAATTAAGTTGCCATTACTAGGCATCAAAAACATAAAATATAAAACACCCAAAACAAATATAACAATTGAAGCTAGAACGGTTAGAATAACACCGTTAAAAATTAAAACTAAAGTTATGACTGTGGTAGTTCATAAACAAGAGATTGCACCAGGAGTGTACCTGGGAGAAACACTAGCAAATGTGGAAAATAAAGAGGTCAAGGTACCAATCCTAAACTCGACGGCAAAAGATTTCATTCTTAGTGACAACTTTGTACCGAGATTTAGTGATTTCCACAAATATAAGCTAAGTGAGGTTTCGGACAATCAATGGACTACCATCAATAGTATAAGTAATGCAGACATGGCGCAACGGATGAATGTTTTAATGAACGATTTAGAATTGGATCCTTCCTTAAACCAAGAGGAAAGAGAATCCATAACAAAATTATGTGCGAAATATAATGATATTTTTCTTTTAGAGGGTGACAAATTGACATACACCCCAGTACTAGCACATAAAATTCCAATAAAGGTAGATCAGCCACCAATTAATCAAAAACAGTACCGAATTCCTCAAACACATAGGGAAGAAATGAATAAACAAATTCATAAATTACTAGAAGAGGATTTAATATCCCCAAGCGTATCTCCATGGAACTCCCCACTACTTCTAGTTCCAAAGAAGAGTGGAAAAGATGGAGAAAAGAAATGGCGCTTAGTAATAGATTATAGGAAAGTTAACGAGGTGACAATTAAACAAGTTTTTCCACTTCCCAGGATAGATGAGATTTTGGACCAGTTAGGGAGTAGTAGATATTTCTCGACGTTAGACTTGGCAAGTGGGTACCACCAAGTCCTAATGAATAATGCAGACAAAGAAAAGACCGCATTTAGTTCAGCGTTAGGACATTTTGAGTTCAACCGAATGCCTTTCGGGTTAACCGGCGCCCCAGCGACGTTTCAACGTCTTATGAATCATATTCTGACAGGACTTCAGGGTATGGATTGTTTTGTTTATTTAGACGACATAGTCGTATATGCAACAAACCTGGGACAGCATGAAGAAAGGTTAACTAAGGTTTTCGAAGTCATTAGGGAAAATAACTTAAAGTTAAACATTAGCAAATGCCAATTTCTACGACGAGAAGTCGTATATTTAGGGCACAAGTGTTCAGAACATGGAGCACTTCCAGACCCTAGCAAGGTGGAGTGCGTTAAGAACATTCCGCCTCCTAAAAATAGAAAGGAAGTACAAGCCTTCCTAGGCCTTGTTAATTATTACAGAAAATGTATACCGGGAACCGCAAAAATAGCACTACCAATTAAAAAATTATTACGTAAGGACGCAAGATTTATCTGGACAGAAAACTGCCAGCAAGCATTCGAAAAGCTAAAAGAAGCAGTCATGTCACCACCAGTTTTGGCATATCCAGATTTTTCAAAGGAATTTCTTTTAACTACCGACGCAAGTAATGAAGCGTTAGGCGCGGTCCTTTCTCAAGGTAACGTAGGCGAGGATAGACCAATAGCTTTCGCTAGCCGAGCGCTAAGCGACACAGAACAAAGGTATTCCACAATAGAAAAGGAATTTTTAGCAATAGTCTGGGCGACAAAAAATTTCAGGGCATATCTCTTAGGCAGACATTTTAAAATATTTACTGACCACCAACCGTTAAAGGGAATAGCGAATTTAAAGGATCAAACTTCTAGACTGGCAAGATTCAGACACAAGTTGTCAGAGTATGATTTCGAAATCATATATAAGCCAGGCAAGAAAAATTTGAACGCAGACGCGTTAAGTAGAATTCCTCAAAACCGCAATGTAGTAACAGCAGTCCAGACCCGCTCTAGAACCAAAGGAATGGAAATGAAGAACCAAGGAAATAGCGAAAATTCAAGAACAAGTCCGACGCCTGTAGAACATGACACTTCAGGCATACCTCAAAAGGAAAACACCATTTTATTAGAAAATCCAAGACAAATAGAGACCGTCATCAAAGATTTTCATAATACACCATTAGGAGGTCACCAGGGAGCAGTGAAAACTTACCTGCGAATCAGGCAACAATATAGGTGGCCAGGGATGCAAAGGCAGATAAAAGATTATGTAAAAAATTGTCCTAAATGTCAAGCGAACAAAAGTTCGAAATTAACAAAAATGCCCATGGTGCTGACAGATACACCAATGAGGCCATTTGATAAAGTCTACATGGACATAGTTGGTATTTTACCAGAAACTGTGTCCGGAAATAAGTACATTCTGACTTTTCAGGATGATTTTTCAAAATTTATGGCATGTACAGCTATCCCAGACGCGGAAGCAAGTACGGTTGCCAGGGCGTTCTACGACGAAGTAATTACGCGTTACGGGATTCCGCGAATTTTAATTACAGATAACGGAACTAATTTCATTTCGAAATTGTTTTCAGACACATGTAAATTATTAGGTATCAAAAAATTACACATAACACCTTATCATCCACAAGCGAATGGCTCATTAGAAAGAAGCCACAGACCATTAGCGGAATATTTACGTAGTTTTGCTAAAGAAGACGGGTCGAATTGGGATCAATGGTTAACTGCAGCTATGCATGTGCATAACCACACACCCCACATTACGACGAAGCAAACACCGTTCCGCACTCTATTTGGATTTGATACGGAGATGCCGACTAACTTAAAAAGGAAGTGTAGTCCGGTGTATAATGCCGAAGATCCGAATAAAGTTTTGAAATTCCAAGTTCAAAGAGCTCACGAAATAGTGAGGAAAAATCAGGAAATGGCTAAAAGGGTAGCCAAAAATCATTATGATAATAAGTTAAATTTAGTAGAATTTAAAGTAGGAGATAAGGTATTAATTAAGAATCAGACTAGGAAAAATAAATTATCGCCAATATGGGTAGGACCATATAAGGTAGTAGGGATCAAAAGTCAGATTACTACAGTTTTAAATATTAAGGGAAGGGAAAAACCTTTCCATAATAACTTACTCAAGTTATATAATAGCAATTAAATAGGCATATAGGATTAACTATAATTATGTATGTAATCATCAGAACACGTAAACCTGGAGAATTTTATGGGAATAATCAAAGAGTTAAATTAAGGCACATGATTGGAAGGAAGATACATTAGATTAGCACAGGATAGGGTAATATGAGATTAAAACTTTATCGAGGTAAGAATCAGGGGAAACACTGATTATTATATTGCGAGCAAGCACTTTAATGAAAGGTTTTGTTTGGTTGTTATAGAAACATATAAGAGTTGCGCAGCGAGCATCAGGAGCAAAACACACAAGATGATAGGAAAATTCATTTTCGTGCTACTGGCGGTTACGCAGGTGGAGGCACGTCTGCCAATAGAAGTGGAAAAATTAAAAGAAACACCAATGGTATTCGAAACAACTAATAAGGCCCTGTTTTTCAAGGATACCTGGACAATATTAACTAAAATAGAACGAAATGACTTCCAGGGGATAATAAACGAATTGGAAGTGTACGTAGACAACATGCACAACATTTGCGAAAATTTAAACAGACAAATAAAAATAAACAATTTCAAGGAAGCCTGCCTAAACCTGAACCAGCCGTTGAAGGCCACCGTTAAGCAGCTAAAGATTAACGAGGACATTATAAATCACCCTAGCAAAACGCAGAAACGGAATAGACGATCCCTAGACTTTGTGGGAGAGGCGCTGAACTGGGCCTTTGGAACAATGAGTCAAAAGGACGACACGGAAATACATAACCATTTGGAAAAAATTAATAACAAACAAGCAGAAACATATAAGATTTTGAAGCAGCAAGTCAGTGTAATGAAAACAACATACAACAGAACCACCTCAGCGTTACAGCAATCGGCAGCAGAAATAGACAGACTACAAAGGGATCTAGCTAACACCATAAATAATCAAATAGCAATAAACAATCGAAACGAACATAAAATAGCGCAAGTAGAATACTTATTGCGCACAATGGAAATCCAAGCCACAATACAGGCCACCCTAGTGGAGATACAGGGAAAACAGGAGTTGGAGATGCAGATATTGGATGATTTGTACAAAGGAACACTACACCCTTCATTATTACGAGAGGTAGACCTGAGGGACCAAATAGAGAAGTTGGATCTCACAAATAAAGCGAAATGGTTACTAAGTGATGCGTTCAGAATACACCAACTAGCAAGGGTAAATACGCTAACAAGTTCGGGGGAAACGTTGATCAAAATAACGATACCACTACCAGGGGAGGACCTTTACACAATATACAAAGTATACCAAGTTGTACTATTTACAAATACCACATACGACCTAACAGTAAAGCCGACCTTCGAGTACATAGCCGAAGCAAAGGAAGAATGGCAATTCGTGGGCATGACAAAACATGATCTAGATACCTGTAGCCTCGTAAACGGTGAAACAATAGGGAAGACATGGACAACCGAAAATGATATAATAGTATGCAGGAGCAAAGGGAAGAAATTAAGCGGTAGACACCCAACGTGCGAAATAGCATTACAACAACACAATAATGCGAATATAAACAACATATGCATCGCCACGGCAACCCCAGCGATTGAAGGAGTATTAGTGAAAATGAACACCCCCAACAAATGGTTATACAATTTCCGACGTACGCACACATTTGAAACAACGTGCGGTGCGGGAGCCAACACAATATCACTGGAGGGATTGGGCGTACTAACAATTACACAAAGGTGCACAATAAAAAATCACGACAGCACCATAGAGTTCGAAGAGCACAGAACAAGTAGTTTAAACCAAATAAACAACAGGATAGATCATTCAGAGCTAATATCGTTCCTAAAACGCGGCGTAATAAACTCAACAATAGGCACGGGGAGCGGACCGCACCTACTGCCGCTCGTTATAACGGGTCACAACAGCCTTACGCAGACACTGGAGGCAGGAGAGAAAGATCTAGCCGAGCTACAAGCGGAGATAGAACATGCAGAATTGACGAATACAATTCAACTAAAACAAAAGATATTCGAGATAGCATGCGCATCTGCAACATTTGGAACGATGCTTATGATAATACTAGTAGTCCTATACATAAGGCATAAGACGAAACGACCTATTAATACATCAGTGCAGCACGTGGTGCAAAGACCAACCATTGAGGTGCTACACGAATCAACACTTAGGGAGGTGCGCAAACAACGGGCGGAAACCGGTACGGTGGTGCGCAAACCACGAGGAGAGACCAGTGCTGAAGTGCACAATCAACTAGCAGAAGCCAGTGCGGAACGTCCTTTCAACTCCAATGCCTAAAACCAGATAGAGGTTAAAAAGCTAAAGAATCCAATTAAGGAACTAGTAACCAGATTACAACCTAAATTGTAACAGAACGAAGATGGTTAGTTAAATAAATAAAAGTTTATACCATTCGATTTTATGTAGTTCTTTCCAGTATCCAATTTTCACCGATTTTAATTGACTCCATTAGATAATAACAAACTAAGAAAATAGATTTAGAAGTGAAGTTATTTACGATAAACACCTGACAAATTAGTAGTTAATACGATAGAATAAGAATAAATAGAATATAGGTAATAAGTTAGAGTAGGGGGTAAATAATTATGCAAAGTAATTAGTGGAGGAAAAGGGGCATAACCGAAGTAGTGCTGGGGAGGACGGTGTTGCTAGTAAAGAGATAATAATACCTTTTATTTAGCGAAAGGAATAACAACACCTACCAAGGTTATTCCTCGCCTAAGGGGCAACTCCATTACCAAAAGACAACCACCTAGATTTTGTTTAGACAATTACGACGGATTAAAACCGGCACGAAAAAGAAAAAGAAGAACCAAACAGATTCCAATTCACACGGAAGAAAGGGGGGAGGCAGAAATAAAATTTTTTATTAATTTTTATTAATTTTCTTTCTTGCTGACAAGCGTTAAAAAAAAAAAAGCGATTAAAGCAGCTCGGCCAAACATGGATACAACGGGGGCAGCTCCGGCCAGGCTCGGCGTAACGAATCCAGTAGGGCAACGAGAAACAACAACCACTCCTCCGTCGGGTTGACACCAAGGACTTCGTCCATCTGGAGTAGTACGGGGACGATGGGTTCCAAATCCCACACGTCGGTCCGGATGAAGGTCTCTAACTCACGGACGTAGACTCCGACTGGGAATATGTATGTCGACACCGGGTAACGCAGCATTATGTAGTAAGGTTTGACTGTGGTTTAAAAGTTACTGAATGAAATCACAAGAGTTCCAAGCGCATTTATAAGAACCCAACCCGGAAATCCAGTAAGAAACGCGAATAAAATGGATTACATTGCGTTTGCAATTAATAATAATGATTGCACACGCAAAATTATGCCCGAAGATTTAGTTCGCGCATACCACACAAATACACAACATTAGCATAAACAAAAATATGCACATATGGTAATAGGTCACAAAGCACAAGAAAAAAAAATAATAGCATAAAAATCGGCTAACAAAAACACAAAAAAAAAAATAATAAAACATTAACGAATAACGTTAAAATTTGAGCGATTAACGCAAGCGCTGCAACAAAGCAGGTGTAAAAGTAGAACAACTGAACGCGAGCAAAATGCAGCGTCAGATAAAACAAAAAAAAAAAAAAAAAAAAAAAAAATGAATAACAACAAAAATAGTCAGAAAAATAAGTAAAAGAAGTAAGAGAAAAAGAATTGTATTGTAAATATATACATAAATACGTGCACTTATGAGAATATAAAGAAACTACTTAAAGTACACATAATAATTGTAAAAGATAATTTAATTGTAATTTAGAAACAAAATATGCGAAACAGGAAATATGTAAAAAATTATGTTAGAAGTTAATTTAATTGTAAGTTGAAATAAAATATGTACAGTTAAAACCGAAGTAATGATAATAAAAATGGAAAAAGAAATAGATATAAAATCGTACATATTAAAGTAAAAGGAAAAATATCTAAATAATAGTACGAACTTTTTAAATACTTTCAAAGTTAACGTTTATAATGAATAACCTATCAAATTATAGTCAACTACAATATAGTCAATATTTATTGTGAGAATTAAAAATTGTATAGAATTAAAGAAAATATTAGAAATAGAATGTTATCAAGATATAATAAAATATTTTTAATCAATTAATATTTCTAAATTAAAGTTATATACGAATAGGATGTCAATTTTTCTTAATTGGAAATAGAAATTATAAATTCAATATTGTAATACATTCTAATTATAAATAGAATTAAAACATATTGTAAGAGAAAACTAAAATAGAAAAAAGTGATAATGGAGATAACAAAGAAGACAGCACGCAGAGAAGCTGACCTGAATGCCGATATACACCCATCACAAAAGCAAAAGTACAACAACACAACACTTGACACCAGGGCGACGAATAGCACCCAGCCAACTCGAAGGGGGAAGGGTAGCAGCACATCATATATATTAGCTGCAACAGCTGATCATCTTAGCGATAGCAACCAAAATGGCAACCATCACAAACAAAAATAAGATGGAAAGCATCAAAGGGGGCTAACAGCATCAATAGTTGAAACGGTAAACTACTGCATGATAGTAGGGGGTACATATAAAGTACCGCGAAGAAAGTTAGCAATTCATCGATGAATACAACTCAGTTGTCGCTCAGCAGTGAAATCATAGTCAATCATGATTGCTTGAAGCCAACAATTTAAGACGACATCAGTGGATGCATCGTAGAGTGGCGGCGACGGTGACGAACGTAAATCAGTCACAGGTCTACCAGCCCAATCTACTACGGCCCATTCATCTTACAAAAGCAGCAGCCACAGAAGTATGAAGTGGGAAATACATAAATTAGCAGCGGTGTAAGAAATGCGACGCAACTACAAGTGAAGCAGGAATACCAGCGCTTGCGTACTCTGCAAGCAAAAATTCGAGCGAGAATCGCACCTTCAACCACATTCTACGAACAACAACATGCAATGAACAATTGATACAAGAAACTAACAGCGACTGTTTCAACCGCAGCAACTATAACACGGAAATCACTAAGCCAGCTACCCAGCAGCAGCATTCCCACAACAAATCGAGAAAGAAGACTTTAATACAGCGGGGTGTACGTCAACGGCAACATCAACAGTAACGTCAACGGCAAATCAACAGTAACATCAACAGTAACATCGACCGCTATATCAACTTCAAGATCAACACCAACATCAAATGATCATCAGCGTACAGACAGACGACGCCGAAGAAGTGCAGCTACCATTTGTATTATTATATTATTATTGTAATTGTTTTTATTGTAATTATTGTTATAAGTAGTTGTATTATAATTATTGTAATTATTACTAATAATTAATCATTATTAACATTCACATAAGATATTCACAAAGAAAGAGAATCACAAACATACATAAGTATACACTATGTAAAGCCATAATAAGCATACGCCACCCATAATTCAACAAAATATAAATGTACAAGAAAAATTTAATATCGTTTTACGATACTAAATTTTTCTTCCCCGAGGGTGGGGGGATGTTGTAGGTCAGAATCATTGCTTTGGTAATAACAACGCTTAACGTTGTTATCACCACATACCTTTCGGCCCAGTAGTTAACAATGCTTAACTTGTGGTAACACATACTTCTAGGCTGCACTTTAATTGTGAAGCTCGAAAGTACAAGTGAATTACACACCACTGTGGCCCAGATAGAAGAACGAACGCGACCGCATTCCAATAAGTAGAACATCGCGCTCAAATCAGAAGAGCAAAATTCGCACATTGTCGTCAAGAATTATTGCTAAAAATAATTCTATCTGTCGTCGTCGTCTAGAACAGCTGTTTGTCGCTTTTTTCTATTCACAGAGACGACGAGGTGTCTTAGCTAAGCATGGTGTCGTGTGTTACGTAGTTTGGAGGTGAGCAAAAACCTATTCACAGATACGACAAACACCGACATGAGCTGTCAAATATGACGACAGCCTCTTAGGTGTCGTCTCTTGCTAAAATAAAATATTTTGTAGGTTATTGTTACTTTTTAAATTATATTTATCTTTTATGATTTTTTTTTATTATATTTAAATATGAAATATTTTGCAGGTTATTGCTTATTTTTTATATTTATCTTTTAGGATTTTTTATGTTACATTTATATTTTTATTGTATTATAAAATGCATAAAAATATATTATATAATGTTACTTTGAAAAACTGTTTTTTTCTGGAGAAAATGGGTATATTTTAGCGAAGAAAAGCTTTTCTTTTCTACTTTGTTTCTTTTCGATTTATAGAGCTTTGCTAAAAAATCGTTGCTTCCCGTTATTTTCTTGTCATCCTTGAAACATCCTTTAACAATACACACAAAGTATAGAATTGTGAATACGGATGGAATTATGAATTTCAAATATTATGGATATAAAAGAAAGAAGAAGAAATTTGTTTATTTTCAAACAAATAATAAATAATTACAACAATATATGTTAAATATTTTATTAATTCTTAAGATATGGCGTACAATTTACGACATCGTTAAAATTTGAAGTTTTGGTGCGAGACATGGAATGGAATAATTTCAGAAGTAGCTAGAGGTGCCCCTGTTTTTGGCTCCAACCGAATACAGAGTGAAAAGGAATGGGAGCGGCCTGTTAAACTCCAACGACCCTCCCGTTAGTTGCTTAAATGAATGGATAAGGTAATTAGTTTAACATTTAAATTGTCACATGTGCACTTCCTTACATACATATGTTACAATTATAGATATGAAGAGATTTCAAATCACGCACCAAAATGAAGTTGGGACAAGTTCATGCGGATATTGTGGCTATATGAGCTGGCTCCACTAGCACTAAATCCAAAAATAATAGAATACCATAGAATGAAAAAAAGAATAGAATGTATTCTATTACTTTTGCACTAAATCCAGATTTGAAAATTATGCATTTACTAAAAAACAGGCAGTTGATAAACATAACTCAAAATTTTGCACATTGTAATTGTTTAGAATTCCCGATTGTTTACAATTCTACAGTGTTGCATATTTCCAACAGAAAAACCAATGTTAATATATTCGGTGTAAATTAAATGACGAAAATACAGTAGAAAAACAAAATAAATATTCCTCTAATAAACTCCTGAGGTTATTCTTTGTTTTTACTACATTTATAAATCTAATTTCGCGAAAAAAAATTTAATTTTTAAGAATTTTATTATTTCAACATAAACACCATAGTAAAATTTTTGTATTGTAACACTAAAAATGCTAGCTAGTGCACAAACCAACTGTCATATATGAGCACAACGTAAATTGAGGTGAGCACGACGTAAGAGCTAGTCACCTATCAAAAAGTGACTCTGTGAATACGACGTCTTCCACTCAGGTGACTTTTTGCGAAACTTTTCATTAAAACTGAATTTTAACAAATATTAACACCTGAGCGAATAATCTATTTAACTTTTGGCAGGGAATGTGGAGATAACATTACAAAATGAAATCGGATTTTTTTTGAGCGCGAGTGTAATATGCTATTTTTACTATCGATATACATTCATATCTGCTCCTGTATCTATTAATGAGCTTATTGGGCGACCATTATACTTTAATTTAATGTAATTAGTATATATGATATTACGATCTAATCGTATATTTAATTCCTTCTGAGCTTTTTCTTGGTGTCCCCGGGGTTTCTTGCCCGTGGAGATACCCGTTTCCCTGGTTACACCTATTATTGTTATTAGTATATCTACCTCTATTATTGCCATAATTATTATTGTAACTATTATAGTTCCTATTATTGTAATTGTTGTTATAGCTATTGCGAGGTGAGTTAAAGGCTCCTAAAGTATTAAAAAAAGTTTCTCAACCTCTTTGTGTTTTAATGTAATCTAATATTCTATTTTGATCTGCTATTTCACTTTGAGCTATTTCACTTAAAATTGCTACGAGTGACACTATCTTAGTGGCAAATGAAGAAATTGTCTTAATTTTTCCTTAATAGGATCTTATTATTTCACTATGTAGTCTTGTTTTTCTATAAATGTATTTCTTATATTATAATAGCCATTTAACTTAAGTAATAATATTAATATCGAGCACATATTTTCTGCGGTCACTGATTTGGCTGTAGATTTTTTTTAAACTTCGGTTCCTATCCTCTGTCTGAACTCTGATCGATCTTTCTTTATTTTTTCTTGTCTCTTTCGGTACACGTGTAAGCTTATTGGTTTGGGCACTGCTGATAGTGGCGTTGCTATATATTTTGGGCTTGTTGCGTCAGGTGGTCCTGGCTTGTACTCTTCTATCTCTAGATACTGTTGTCGTTTGAGTTGGCAGGATCGCCATGTATTGTTCGTGGTCCGTTTAAAGGGTCTAGTTATTTGAAGGCTAGACCCCTATTATAAAAAATGAACACATTATAT
Organism: Myopa tessellatipennis; assembly: GCA_943737955.2. NCBI lineage: Eukaryota > Metazoa > Arthropoda > Insecta > Diptera > Conopidae > Myopa > Myopa tessellatipennis. The sequence continues at coordinate 20,169,193 of OX031315.1, forward strand.
GTATATAATATAACCCTATTATATTAAATTATATTATAAAAAATTTGAATACTTACTGAGCCCTCCGGCCAAGTATTTCCATGCACCATATTTGGTTGCACGACTTTAGATTCGAGCTTCAAGCGAACCCGAATTGGAGCTGATCTCTATGGGGAGCCGACAGGGTTGAATAATAAAACTATTCCCGTTAGATTCAGAATTAATATTGATTTTTGTTAACAATAATTCGTCTATTTATATATCTCTTACATCCTAACTAATCCAAATTGCTTACAATGCTAATTCGCAACAGCTGCTCTGACATAGTCATAGTGAATATGATCCCTTGCAAGTATGTCGAGTCGCTGCTTGTTTGGGTCACAGAACGAATCAACGCACTGAAATACGATCGACCATTGACAACAACAAGCGATCTAGTCTTCGCAATTGTTGTCAAAAATCAACCTCGCACGGTCAACAATTCATTCATGGTTACTTAATTTGGTGTCGCCATAAAAGTTAAAAAATTCTTCTACTATAAAATAACTATTAAAATACCTGATTTCTTCAAAATGCGGTTTAAAGCATTGTATTGGTCTATTTCCACGTATATCAAATAATATGCATGAACTGTCTGCATGACCAGTGGCTAATAATCTACCGGATGGGTCAACACAAAGAGACACAGCTGGAGAACCCTGTTTGAATCCAGACTTCGTAGCTAAAATTATAGTGCCAATGCAGCCATGTGATCGTAAGTCCCAGTACCTTACGGTTTTATCCTAAACAAAATTAAACAGAGCATAAACTTTTATGAAGCTTTTTTAATACAACAACGTTGCAATACAATGCACATTCAACAATAAAGGTGTCGTATTTAAAAAAATAATAATATTTAAAAAATAATATTTAAAAATATGTATTTATACATAGACTACTATAAAAAAGTCTCTTAATTTCCTTCTATGTACAGTAATTATACTAGTTAACAGTAATTTTTCAATAGATTGGCTACTATTTTTTTCAATTATATAAAGAAACTGACACCGAAAATAGAAATTTTCAAATGGTAGGGTTTATAAAAAATTGTTGAATTCGTTTTCAATTAAGGCCCAAAAACCAAGATTTTGAGTTTATAAGGAATAATAGGCTCATATACTCGCACAATTATGTATGAATCTTTTTAGCTTAACTCTAAAGCAAATTCGAGCATATGATGCGGCGTAGACAACACAATAAAAATGTTATTGAAAAATGTTCTATATGTCTGTCTTGTTCAATTATATACATAGGTTAAGGGACTGCATTGAAATAGTGAAGTGCAGGTAATGTGAGCACACTTTGAGTGATGGTATATGAATATTAATATGTATTGTACTTTGTGGTTTGGATGCAATATTAGATAGACGGTTGTGACGCTTTAGCAGCACCACGCCACAAACCACTAAGGAAAATAATAATAAATAAATAATAATAACCAAAATAATAATGAAGAATAATAATAAATACTATAATAAAAATATATAGGCAATTCACAGTTACTCTCATAAGTCATAAGTTGTCATAACTTTAAACAATTTATGACTGTCATAAGAAAATTTTTTGTTGTTTTGTACGAAAATCTATGTTAGCACGATTACAACACTCGCAGGTATGTATTAGGAAAATTTTTAACACTTTATAAAGCGACTGTTCACAGTTCGAAGTCAAAACTTAGTATCTCATAACTTATGAGGGTAACTGTGAATTGCCTAATAGTAATAATAATATTGAAAAAAATGAATTTAATACTCCCATGGAGGGAAGCTTAGGATAAGTTATAGAATAAGTTAAAATTAAGTACATGAATTAAATGAATTTTTGGAAAAAGGAAAGATCGGAAAAACTTAGAAGCAAGGGCAACTCTGACATAGAAACCGAGCACCTGGCAACCCCGAAACAATAGCTGATCAGAACAAACATAACAACAATGTAAGGCACAAAATGTGTATAAAAGCAGGCACACAAGCAGCCAGAAGTCAGCTTCTGGCTCATCCTTCCTCCTCCCCCTTCATCGGTATAGGTGTACGGTAGCATCCACGCCTGCCTACAGGATCCGTCCTCCTTCTCCTTCATCGCTATAGGTGTACGGTAGCATCCACGCCTACATACAGCATCCTCCTTCTTCTATCTTCCACCGCTATAGGTGCACGGTAGCATCCAAGCCAGCATCCTCCTATTTCCCCTTTCCTCATCGCTGCTACACGCAACAAACCGAAATATTCACCGACGCAACAGCAGCACACGCCGAAGCGCATTCGCCCGCGCACAGCAGCACTTTCATCGGTGCACAGCAATGCATTCACACACCGGAGGCATTCACCAGGCGCACATCGACGTCATCACAAGCATACACCGAAGCATTCACCAGGGGGCGTATTACGTTCCTGTGAAATTTGATGTGTACACCGACTTTTGTGTACACCGCTGAATTCGTATTACGTTCATGTGTAAAGTGTATTTGAATGTCAAAAAAGTGTACACTTTTAAAATTTTTATTCACTGTCTATTTTGGAGTGCAAACTTTTCTTTTTGGAGAATTTCTTATTATTATTATGAGTTTCGAGACTTCCTTATTACTTATATGGAAGAAAATATACCTTTTTCTCACGACAAGTAAGTTGAAAATACATATGTATAAGAGGAAAATACACGTAAGAGGAAAAAAAATGGGAAGATCTTGCGGAAGAATTACATTGAATTGAAATTGACGTGATACTTTTTTTAGAATACATATAAAAGAAAGGGAGGCACTACGTCGGGCGGCTTACCAGCGAAGCGGCATAAACGGGCCCTTACAAACCAAGCCACTTCAGGCCTTTGAGGAGCGTGTTCTGGCCCTCTTGGTACCTGCGCAAGTGGCAGGCGACGATCTCGTCGAAGAAGTGTTCGCGATCGAAGGAATAAGTGACAAAAAGAATGCACTGAATCACGATTTTTTTAATTTCAAGGATTTTTGCTGCACAATTGAAAGTGAGCCGGAAGCGTGTGCCCTCGAAAAGGAGAAACCCGTTCCGGGCAGCTCTGAGGGAGTAAGTGAAGGAATTAATATATTGAATCGTAAATGACTTTCTAACTAATTTCAATAGGTTTCATTGGCGGCTTCACCTATGCCTGCGCGAAAGAGGAAAAGAGGCGATACGGGCAGCATCGAAACAGATTTAATAAGGATGCAGGAAAACAATTTGGCGTTCAAGGAGCGAAAGCTGGAGGTGGAACGAAGAAAGCTGGAGGTGGAAGAAAGAAAGCTGGAGGTGGAAGAAAGAAAGCTGGAGGTGGAAGAAAAAAAGTTATTGTTGGAAGAAAAAAAGTTGCAGAAGGAAGAAATATGGAGAAATAAAATGTATGAATTAGAAAAACTAAAACTACAAATAAATAAATAAAAATAATTATTGAATTCCATTGTTATTTTTATTCTGAAAAATATGAAGCAATTAAACGTTCTCTGACAAGCATTCCATCGCTAGCGTTTTCTCGTAGTTCCTCGGGAAGTGGACTTTCATCTCCAGAATTGTCATTTATAAGCAGGAATTCTTCGTTAAATGGCACCCTATGTCTTACAAGGACATTGTGCAGTACGCAGCACGCATTAACGAATTTTCCAACTCTTGCCGGATCGTAGCATAATACATTTTAGCTTGATAAACACCGAAATCGGCTCTTAAAAATCCCCAAACAACGTTCCACTACACAACGCGACATTTTGTGTGCTCTGTTATACCGACATTGGGGCTCATTTGTTGGCGAACCAATCGGTGTCAATAACCATGGTTGAAGTGGAAATCCACTGTCGCCTAGGAGCCACATATTTCGTATACCGCGTGAATGTAAATTTCGTAGATGGGACAGAACTGATGAACGCCTCCATATATACGCATCATGCGACGTCCCCGGGAATTTTGCATTCACGTATCGTATGAGGCAATTCGCATCACATATGATTAGGACATTCACAGAATGCCGGCCTTTTCGGCAGCGATAAGCTTGCTCAATATCGCTGTTTGGTCGCATTATTCTAATGTGACTTCCATCCACGGCACCCACGATTCCAGGGAACGATGTCTGCTCAAAAAAGTTACGTTTTACGCCAATTGATGACTCCTCTGATGGGAAATTTATATATGTGCAACATATATCGTTCAGAATTTCTGTCACTTCGCTTATACACTGACTTACTTTACTTTGTGACATCGAACAAAAGAAATCTTGACCTGCACTTAGCTGGTAGCTGCCCGTTGCAAAAAAGCGAAGAGCACAAAGAAATCTGAATATTGACGGAATACCATGCGCCCGTAGACTACTCCTGAATGTGGACGAAATTGTATCAAAAAATTCCTGGCATATGTGCTTAGGGAACCTATAAAGTTCCATGAAACGAGCGTCGGACACCTCGAAAGGATTATGCATGTCCCGCAATTGCCTACGAGCCATAACCAGTTGATAACTATAATTATAAATATATACGAGTATGTTAAATTAAAATATGTGGAAAAAATGCAAAAGCAATAACTTACTTCTGCCTGCGTCTAATAACTCTTCCAATAATATAAAATTCCATTACTGATTTTTGAAATGTCAAAGTTTTTACATTCAGCCAATTCAGCGTGTATTTTATTATCGAGTGTACACAGATGCAAACGTAATACCAAATTTTCAACGAGTGTACATTTTGTCCGCGGTGCAAATTTTAGCTGTGTGTAGACTTCTATTTCCTCACAGGAACGTAATACGCCCCCAGGAGTACATCGACGCATTCACAAGCACACACCGACGCATTCACCGGGCGTACATCGACGCAACCACAGCCATACACCGACGCGGCCACAAGTGCACATCGGCACAGTCACCGGTGTACAGCGACGCCGTCACCCGTGGACACCAACGAAGTCACCAGCAATACATTTACTTAATGAGTTATAATTAATTAGACTTAGACTGAGAGGTTAAGAAAATAAAGTGAATTTATTTTGTTCCACCAAAGTTCAAACTTTTCTGTGGACGGACTCAGCAGCTTTTTTACAAAGAAAGTGTAGAATATTTCATTATTTTATACCCGTGATTGTATAGAAGTTAGATATCATGATAAAAAGTCTCAATGTTTGTTTCTATATTTTAATGTTGGTTTAGAAATATTCTTCCTTCCAATTCCTCTCGAGTGAAGTCAGCGTCGATGACCACGAACAGCTTTCCTACGACATGGATACCGAGCAGTCCAGAGTAAAGTACGACCCACGCCTACTGACCGAGCAGATGTTGAACGATACAAAGGATCCTGCAGAGGAGCGAGCATTCAAAATACACCGCAGGTTTTGCGCCAACATCACCACCATCCGGCAACAGCGATAGGAGCAGCAACAACAACAGCGACAGAAGCAGCGGAACAACAGCAGCTGAGTTCTAATGAAGATTTTCAACCGCATGAAAGAGCGGCACCTTGTCATTCTAGTGGCATCAAATACATGCAAAGTTACGAAAGGGAGGAAAGGATACAAAAGGTATGAAAGGGAACATTAACCAGTAAGAAAGATATGTATATTCGGCCTGGCCGAATCTTAGATACCCTACACCTAAAAGTTTTAGAAAAAGTGCCGAAGCTAGGATGGGGCGGGGGTGGCGGTCCACTCTGGGCGGCACAATGTCGGGGGCGGCAGTTGTGGAAATCAAGTATTGACTTATTGCATTCTAGGCATTTTTGGGGCTACAAGTTGATTAACCGTCCCGGGGTCTATGAGACCTAGCTACGCCTCTGTATAAATAGTAGGCGTGATCATTACCTTTTTCAAAACAAAATAACTAGCTTAGTTGTTTTATAATTGTGTTCATTTAAATTTTATTTCCGTGGTAATAAACTTTTTTTCATACTGCTATACTGTATATGTAGTGTAAAAGTGGGCGGACCGCACCCAGTTTTGATGTAATAATGTTTTTTTGTAAAACAAGTTGTTATCTAAAGTTTTATTCAGGAAGTTTATATATTTAACAATATAACCCTCTTTTGCCTGTGTAACCTAAAAGTGGGCGGATAACGTCCATATTTGGCACATTCACGGATAATGCTACTCTATACCCAGGAATGGAAAGGAAGCGAACGCTGATATCACATTTTTAATAAAAAATAGGCGTGGCCGTGGACCGATTTTGCCCATTTTCAATACCAACCTGCCCACCACATAAAACAATATATCTGCAAAGTTTCATCACGATATCTTCATTGGTTCTCCTGTGATCGTGATTTCAACAGACAGACAGACAGACGGACGGACATGGCTAAATCGACTCAGGAGGTCACGCTGATCAAGAATATATATACGTTTCTATACCTATCGTCTCTAGTTCTATGCGTTACACATTTCGTTTCAAAGTGAATATACCCTTACCTTAAGGTGTAGGGTATAAAAACATATAAAAAACAAACAAAGCAAACGAACATAAAACAGAAAGAAATAGAACCAGAAAGAGTGCTATATTTGGCCTGGCCGAATCTTAGATACCACACACGAAAAATTATCTTATTACTAATTATATTAATTATTAAAATTTATTTATTTAAATTTTCAATTTATTTAGATTTCTCATTGCAGAACAATAGCATTATAGAGTGAAATAATGCCCATTTGGCATATTAACGGGTAATGCTACTCTATACCCAGGAATGAAATTTTGTTATCATAACTCATAAATGAACGCTGACATCACATTTTTAATAAAAAATGCTCATTTATCCATACCAATCTGCACACCACAAGAAACAATATTTCTGCAAAATTTCATCACGATATCTTCAACAGTTCTTCTGTGATCGTGATTTCAACAGACAGGCAACTATCTTGGTCATTTTCGATTGGCGGTTGTTTTTGTGTTTTTCTGTGGGACGGGAATTTTTTTTTTTAAGTAGGAAATACTTTTACGCACATCAGCATCCCCGCTTGAACCAGGTCTACCGATAGTGTGGGACTCCCTCACTTTGCGGACTACCTACTAAAACCGTCCTCTTACTTGGGGGAATAGTCGAAGCAGACCAGAATAAGTCTCTTTTCGCCCCACGGCCCTGGTCACGAATGAGTCGAATTTTGATATAGGTGCAGCAAGCCCCGCTGTACAGTATTTCAGAACACAAGCTGATAGTCCATCGGGTCTCGAGTTATTGTTACATTTAATATCTTTCAATGCCATGAGAACAGTCTCTACGTCCACCATGGGTAGACTAATCCATCCCAAAGAAATGTTGAAGGTATAGTTCGGTAAGCTACTGGCTAGGCAACATGTTGATGACTATGTAGATTTAACAAGTCAGCAAAAAGGTTACAAGTAATTCCAGAATCTCCCGATTCCAACTGGTCAAGTTTCATGACTGATGAATTAGAAACCGTCCTTTTCATATTTACAAAATTTCAAAAAGACTGTATCAGAGCGCAAATTAGATTTTACCATTACTAAATAATTAATGTACGCTTCCTTACACAGTTTCTGGTATCTGTACCTCGTTGTTATATTAACAGCAAAGCTATATATACATCGCCTCACACAGTATGATTTATAATGTTTAGTCTTCAAACTCCTTAGTTTTCGTAATGAAGGAGAAAACCAAGCTGGTCACTTACGAATCGAAGATCTGCGTAGCAGAACTGAGAAATGAAAACTATTAAAAAGAGAAATATTAAACAAGTGCACAGCATCATCCAAAGTTTCAGAGGTTGAATCATCCGTAAGTTTAAGAATAGTATCTCAATTTATACTTTGGAGATAAGTTTTCTTAGTACCAAAATTTGCTCTGCGAAAACAAAATTAATTTCTCATAGCGGGATTATGTTTATTTACTACAGGATAGCAAGTGTTGCGTGATGCATATCTTCCGGTAAAACCTAAGGCACAGTCACTTCCTCTCTTGAAAAATATGAGGAGTCAACAGCTATCAAAACTCCTCCACCTCGAGTAACAGTTGAATGAGCTAATAACGTGTTCGCACTAGGCCGAAATTGCCCTCGAAATTGATACAATTTCATTTGAAATTGGCAGTGTTCGGTTTAGGCTAGAGGTGAGCGATTCCGTGATTTTTCCGGAGCAGCTCCGACCTGTGACTGTGACAGTACTGTCACAGGTACAAAAACCCGTGACTCGTGACAAGGCATTTGCTATAAAACGAGTGCGCAAAAACGTGCTAGATTTCTACCTACAGTATGCAACAGAGGAAACAAGAAACGAACGATTACGGAAATGACAGTTACAAATTGAAAATAACAACTAATGAAGAGAAATATATATTCGGGAAATCAAAAATACAGAAATATTTATTTCATTTATAATGAAACATTAATATAATAATTATTTAATATTAATAACATTAATTAATAACATGAATTAACATTAATTAATGTATTTATAATTAGTATTTAAAAATACTAACATATGCAATTTGTTGTCGCTCAGACTGCTTCGACGATCTGTCAGTATTTGCCCAGCTCTGGAGAATATAGAATATAGCTATAGCTTTTGCTATAGGAACGAAGTGAAGCTATGAACATTCGTTAATTTTAAAAGCATTCATATTTTACTGAAGTCATACTTCATGAATACAAAAACCAATTTTAAGTAGTTAAAACTACTGATATATACATGTTTTATATGTATAAAAAACATTCTTGTATTAATAGTTTATTACCAAATTCATATTTGTACTTTTTCAAAATAATGAAGGCAAAATCGTATTGAAAGTGTAACATGTTATTAAGTTCATTCCGTATTTTACAATACGCATTTTTAAAATTTGTATTTGATCTGCATGATCATAGTCTAAGGATGAAAAAACAACGGCTACATAGATATTTACACATAGAAACTTTCCTTAATGTCTTCAGTAGTATCCAGAATATCGTACAAATATCGCAAAATATCTAGTAAAACAGGTAATCCCACAAAATCCAGACAGGAAATCGCTGATTGCGACAAATTGCACAAAAAAGGGCATCACTGCTTCTAGTTGGAACAATAACTCGTTGTAACAATAACGAAACGGCAAATAACCAGCAAACTGTGACTCGTGATTACATTTCAACGAATTCGCAGGCTGTAAAATACGCTCCGAACCTGTGACAGGCCGTCACAGGTTCGGAGCGTTTCAATACCAACTGTGACTCGTGGTTGCATTTCAATGAAATCACAGTACGTTAAATATCGTTCCGCTGTACCTGTGACAGCGAGTCACAGGTTCGGAGCGTTTTGAATCGCAACTGTGACTCGTGATTTTGTGTACTGTGACAAAATCACATGTCGTGAAATGTCGCTCAGCTCTAGTTTAGGCATTCCCAATTTCATTTGACGTTTCGTTTGTTTACTGCGCGAGAGTTTTGTTAACATTAGAAAACAATGGAAATTGTCCAAGTTTTACAAATAATTAACATATATATTTTTGAGCTATATCCATGTAAATATGGCTGTTGCGCCTTGCCCCTCGTAGCTGGTCAATTTTGTTTGACCAGTTTTCTATTAGCAAGTCGCCAGTAGTGTTGGGAATTATAGTTCACTACAGAGAGCGATCTTTCTAGTTCAATCAGCTGTCGTGTACTAGTTCGTTCATATAGTTCACTCGGTCATTTAGTTCAATGGTTCGTTCGCTCATTTAGTTCAGTACTTTACGCGGTCATTTAGTTCGTTAGTTCTTATAAGAGATAACGAGATGAGAAAATCGGTTTGATATTTAATTGGCAATATATAATACTAAATACATGATTAAATTATATATTGTTAGATTTTTAGTAATTTTTTTCCATTCTTAATTTTTTTTATAATAAAATATATAATTAACCTACCTATATACATATTTATCACAATATTAAGAAAGTAGAGTGTCTTACCATTATAAGGAGGTGTATTCTATCGTAATCGGCGGAGGAAAATGCATTGTAAAGCTTACACTCACGTAAGTACCAAACGCTTGTTAAATAAATTCTACTACTCATTACGGAAAACGAGAAATTCCGAAAAATTGTTTTAAATGAAAGAAAATTCGAGTACCTTAACAAAACCAATGACATGTAGCTACCTCCTACAGTTCATGAGATATAGGTCTGAAATTCCAAGCATTAAAGACACATAACTCGGAAAAAAATGAGAGCTCCACTAACTGATATTGTTGTTGTGGTCCCAACAATAAACAAGCAACAACGACAACAAAAAGAACTAAAAAATCGGAGTTATGTCATTGTGCCTGAATTGTGCCAACATTTCAAATAAATATTTCGTTTATAAATAACATCCTCTGAAATTGATCTAACGAACTGAAACATACAGAAAAACTAACGAGCAGCTGAACTGAAACGAACTAAAAGAACGAAAGACCTACTGAACTAGAAGACCGACTGAACTAAAAGACCGAGTGAACTAAAGAGCGACTGAACTAAAAGACCGAGTGAACTAAAAGAACTAAGATCTGTGAACTAGATCTCATAGTTCACGCAAGTGATTCGTTCAATTGAACTAGTTCGTTCACGAACTACCCAACTCTAGTCGCCAGCCATTTCACCCCACAAATTTCGCTTTTTATAGCTTCTCATTTTTCGAAAAATTCTTCAATGCCACAATTGTACTAGTCAAATGTACAAATGTATTCAGTGCTGCCAGTTCAATACCAATTTATAACACATTCTATTACAAAATCAGGGTTGATTTTCTATTTGTAGTCAATTTCGCTTCCAATTTCGTTGAAAGTGAGATAAATTTATTTACCACCTCAATTTCGTTTGTCGTCCTTTTGTATGGCGAAATTATGGATTTTATGCTCAATTTCAGCCGAAATTGTGGTATGGAGTGAAATTGCCTAATTTTGGTCTAGTGCGAACATAGTATAAGTTTTTATCACTGTGATAAACAGTATAAGCATTTGAAAAAATTGGAACAATTTCACTTTAGCGTTTTTGCCCCTATTTTTTTGTAACTTTTTTTATCGTTATTTGGGATCATATATCCAATATCATATATCCAATTAAGACAAGAGGCAGATTTAGAAAGAAGATCTGATGCTGACACACTCGCTGGGGTTTCGATTGTCAAAGGGAGAGATTGCCCTACTGACTGTAACAAACTGTAAAATGTATGTTTATATTTAATGAAAGTGTGAATATAGTTGTCTCATTTCTCCTTAATACTCACGGAGACAAGATAGAGTATAAAAGGACGACACCACCAAGGAACAATACATTTGTTGAGGAACACTCATAGAGGTAAGATTGCATGATTTAATCAATTAATTATTTTAAAGTACAACAAATCAAACTTGGACAGCTTCGGCTGGACGGTCTGATGGCACTGTAAGGCATGTTGGACAGAGACAATCTGGCTGAATGATGATAAGGGATGTTGAACGACGAGTAGTCGATCACATCATAGATAATTATTCATAAAATAAATTATAATCAACTAATTAACTTATAGAGAAAAATATATATATAAAATATATATAGATAAAAATATATAAAATATATATATATAACTAAAAATTTTATAGAGAAAAAGGAACAACGCAACCTTTTAAACAAAATAAAATATATTATATAATACAGCATATTTCTTAATGATGAACGCTCGCTTTCGTTCTGTTAATTTTAATTAGAAAGATGAGTCACGCTCTGGTCGTCCAGCCATTGGAAAAGCTGATGAAATTCTTGAAAAAGTCCAACAAGATAAGCATATCAGCAGTGTCGATATTGGTACGGAGCTAGGCATTGACCACAAAACTGTTTTAAACCATCTACAAAAACGTTCGGAAAGCCAGGATTGACCATGAAAAATGTGATGTGTGTAAGGTGGGACTGGAAGGCAATATTCCAGTATCGTATTTTATAATGGCCCTACGCATAATCGTGCATTCCACTTAGTCATCTTCAGCGTACTTTCGTGGCCTGCAGTGCTTTTCGTCGTAGCGTTGTTTCCCATTTTATTCCCAATAATGTCTCATTATTTTGCTTGTGAACCGTTCTGTTCACTCTCTCTGCTTGGCCATTTGCTCGAGAAGTTCTGACTGCGGTCTTCACGTGTTGGACTCCCAGCCTTTCTAAGAATTCTTCGAAATCCTTCGATGTGATTGCGATCCCCCTATCAAATGTCCGAAGCTGAATTGACATGACACCGGAGAGCATGGTTGTCACGGTCGTTGTTTTTGTGGTTCATACCGGCCTTACAATGACGAATTTGCTGAAAGAGCAGACAAGAATAATTATGTATGCGTTACCCCTTTTACTTATTGGAAACGGGACGAGATTATCGATGTTGATGGCGCGGAATGGAATTGGCAACACCTCGATCAAACGCATCTGCCCCTCCGGCTTCTTTCCTTTAACCTTATTCAAGCAGCATTCAGGGCAAGCATCTATGTACGACCTGACGTATCTCCGTATTCTCGGAAACCAAAGCGACCCGCTTGGATACGCTGTATGGACTTTCCAGTGCCTAAATGGACAATATCATCATGAAAAGCCTTGAGGATGCGCCATTTAACATCCTGCAGTAAAATGAACTTGGTTTCGTTGTTTATTTTCCGATGCAACCATCCCTATTTAATCATGTAGTCAGTTGCGATTTGTTTCGTGGAAGCGTCCGTATCAACACGCCCTTTCAGAATATTAACGATGTGTAATATTTTCGCTTCTGCTAATTGCATTGTGTAGATTCAATCTTTATTGTAATCATGAACATTAAAAATTTTGTCTGCCACAGTAGTGACTTCGTTTGGTGGCAGCATCGGTGCACGGTTCATGCAATCTACGTGTTGCATGTGTGAACCTGCATGGTGCTCGCACTTCCTATATTGTTGAGTTCCTGTAGCTTCAGCCACCATCTAGCGATCTGCGGGGGCAGTGGCGTACTAGACTTAGTGATAGCTAAAACGTTCCAGTCCGTCACGACTTTGAAACACATTCCCCATAAGTAAACTCGAAATCTTTTGAGAGTCTCGACTATTGTGGGAACTTCCAATTCATGGCTCGCATATCGACTTTCTGTTTCACTACACGGTACACGGGCTTGATTATTTGACCCTTTTCACACTGCATCAATACTCCAGATAACCCTACCGAACTTCGGTGCTTCGGTGTGAACTTCATGTTCGTTCTCGTAGTCCGTTTGTTAACTTTTTCTTCAGCCTCTCGACCGCGTCTATCTGAGATTGTCCTCATTCAAAAACCCCATTGAAAGTACATCGGTGCATACACTAATCCAAACGGCATAACATTATGCTCAAATAAGCCATCAGTGTTAAAAACTCAGTGTATTGTTTATCTGTTTCTCTTAATGGAATCTGGTAATAACCTGACGTCATGTCCAATGTCGTGAAAAACCGCTTCCCCGCCAACTGTTCTTCCGGAATGCGTCGGTGGCTCGTTAGTTGCTTACGTTTATTGCCTCTGCTCGTTCCGTTTCGCCTTGTCTCGTTCCTACCGTTAGCCGACCTACTGACACAGCCAAGTCCGCTACTACTTTTTGCAGCTCCTGCATTTGCTGTTGCCATGATGCCATCTCGTCCAGTTCGTCCACTTCTATTTCGTCTGCATCAAGTGCTTCAATTAGCCTTTCTATTTCAGCGTTTTTATTTTCCGTAATAAGTAGGTGTTCAGCTTGTAGAAGCCGAAATAACTGGCGAACTTTTAATGTATTTATTTTACGTATTACGTTTTTTTTTGGTTAAGTGCATTTTACTTTATCCGTTTCTTCATTGTGAAAGTCGTGTTCGTTATCAGATTCGTAGGTGTTCGTTGTGAAATGCATATTTGTTGTGAAATTCGCGTTGGTTGTGAAATTGTGTGCGCGTCAGATTCCCTTCGTTTCAATAATTGTATTTCTCTTCCCACTGAAGTTGTCAGAATGTTAATTAACGTGTCCATTAAACTTTCAGTTAAACACTTGGAAAAATAAATGAAAGAAAGTAGAGGGAAATCAATTTAATTGCTCATTAATTTCACTCTGTCATTTATCGTTTGCTGTCGGAAAGTTCTGCTTCTCTTTCGAATGACGACTGGCTCGTTCGGCCCTCGTTTCTCTTTTACATATCTTATGATTATGTGGGTGTATATATGTCATAGAGCTTCGATCTAAATTGGCACATACACTCGCGCTCAAAAAAAAAGCCGATTTCATTTTGTAATGTTATCACCACATTCCTGGCCAAAAATTAAATAGATTATTCACTCAGGTCTTAATAATTGTTAAAATTCTGTTTTAGTGAAGTGCCTAAAGAGATTTTTACGGCAGGATAAAGAGATTAACGGCAAATGTTGGCCAAACCCAAAACCGAACCAAACAATAATTTTTGTAATGAATAAGGTCTGAAATACAATAAAAAAAAATAAATAAATAAAGTTAAAGAAACCTTGTTTCCACATAAAAATGTGACTTTTAAATGTATCGTGAGATTTCGTTTTCCTAATAATCACAGATTCGTGTTCATTTCTTTTATGTAAAGAATAAAGTGTTAGGTTTTAATTGTCCGCTATTTTAATTGTGATCAAAATTTAGAATTTATTTGCTGATCACAATTTTAGTTGGCAAATTTTTTTTGTTCTTGTTTTTTGTCATACCCTTTGAAGGCAGTTTTTTCAGAATTTCACACTACTATTTAATTCAGGTGCTGCAGCCCGTGCAAACTTTTGTACAGCTAGGGTGACTGTACTTCACTTTGTATTTGCTGTATTGTATTAATTGATGTGGATGGTTCGATACGTTCATTCATTAAATATCTGAAATATATCCAGTAGGAATATATATTCTTATAAGTAATTGCGGAGACGACATTGTAATTGTGGCTAGAGAAAAGTTTTTGAAAACGCTGTGCGATATGGTGCAGAATGGCCTCGTAATTACGCAGGAATGGTGTTGTAAAGTGGGGCTAAATATCAGCCCGTAGAAAACCACCATAGTAACGTTCACCAGCAAATGAAAGTATGCATGACATCAGTCTTAACGGCACAATAATTTATGTCAAACCAGTGGTAAAATTCCTAGGCCTAATCATAGATTTGAAATTAATTTGGAAGTACACGCTAAAATTATCGTAAATAAAGCTAAGAAGACGCTACTTGTATGTACCATAGGAACCTCGCCGAAAAAACCTTGGGCTCGAAACCACGACCCAGACATGCGGTGGAAGTACACTGCCATTGTGAGACCAATCATCACATATGGAAGTGTGGTGTGGGGTAGACGGTCCCATCTGACAATAGTAAGGAATTCCCTGACTAAAGTGCAGAGACCAGACTGTCTATGCATCACAGGTGCGATGAGAACCTGCCCTACAGCAGCCATGGAGGCTCTGTTAGATTTGACTCCCGTACACCTCTTAATAAAGCAGACAGCAACAAGCATGCTGGTTCGCTTTGCAAGAGAAGGTGTTGGTAGAAGGACTATAGTTCGCAGCAAAGCTGCTAAGGTCATTCCTTCCGTCACCCAACCAAAGGACGATACGAATAAACAATACAGTTTGAGGTTATACTCAGTAATAAAAAGCAATGGAGCGAAGATCGCTTTAAATATCACATATGTACATACACATATCTGTTGTAGATCAGAATCATTGGCTCAGTGTTTAGCAATACGCAGTGGGTACATACTCGTATGTACTTCTAGGCTGCACAGTAAGATTTGTGTAAGATAGTGTGTCTTGAAGCGACCGCATTTCAATAAGTGGACCATTTCGCTAAATTAAAACGAGCAATAATTTGCAATTTATTACTCAGAATTATTAATAAAAATACATAATTCTCGAGATAATTGTAAAATTCGATGCGGAAATGATTTTAACCAACAACGAATCCAAAAGATATATAAATCCATGTTTTGGATTCAAAGTGAGAGCTACAAAATTATTAGCAAGAAGGACAGACTCAAGCGACGGAAGTTTGGAAATTATACCGAAATAAATGTAAG
Organism: Myopa tessellatipennis; assembly: GCA_943737955.2. NCBI lineage: Eukaryota > Metazoa > Arthropoda > Insecta > Diptera > Conopidae > Myopa > Myopa tessellatipennis. Next base: position 20,185,120 of record OX031315.1, read on the forward strand.
ATAATAAACAAACCTTTTTCATTTCAGCTCCCTATCAAATTTGGCACTTCTACCTGACATGGGAAAAGTCCTCAAATTCGGCATTTTATTGCCTGTAGCGAATTATGTGTAGGGATCCAACTTCGGAACATCTGCCGGATCTCTATAAAAGATCACACTTTCGGCACCTCCTTGCCGGTAACACCATTGTAGATAAAGGGATCTAACTTCGGCACTCCTGCCGGATCCCCATAGAAGTCCACAATTTCGGCACCTGTGCCTTGCCTGTGGCACCACTGTCCGTGATGCTTCTTGTTGAAGGATCTACGACATAATTATTGTCCAAGATGCTTCTGGCCGAAGGATCTAGGTTTAATAACCTTTTGTTCTGTTAACCTTCTGGACAAAGGATACAGATCATAACATTTCCACCAATTTTTTCGTTATTATATTATTGTTAAAATATAATTCTTTAATAGTAATAGTAATTTTTGGAGTAAAAACAAGGATGCAAACATTAACTCAATAAAACAAAAACCGTATGAAGTGGGATATAACCCACGAAACGTTGGTTATGATAGCCGAATTGGAAAATCATAGACCCAGTTAGCCTACGATCGACAAAGGACAAAAACCCAAGTGAGAGGTCACAAAAATTAATGTATAATAAATATTTACTATTCATAAATAAAATATTCATTAATTCAATATAATGATAGCCCACAGAAACACAAAATATACAGGGTTACACAAATAGCAAAAAAAATAAAGAGCGAAAAAGGCCCAAATGTTGAAAAATACAAAACAGCAACAGGTTGAACATTCATAGACGGTCCGCGGATCGAGATGGAGAAGATCTGCACTTGATTTGTTAGGCGCAAAATTCGATCCTTTCATACTCATCAAAAAACCTAATTGCTATTCGTCCTTGCATGTTCTGCTTATTAAAAGATCAATCACTTATTAATAGATCAATCAATCGCTTAGAATTTTGTTTAACTAGGAGCGCAGAGAAACGAAAAAAAGGCATGGTGAGTAACTTCCCGAGCAGAGGAAATTTGTTAACTCTTTTCGCTTGCACCCGTAGCCTTCGACTGACCGCATTTGATTTGAAAATGATGAAATTTTAAATCATTCATCTTCTATATATTGTATATACATCCTTGTTATCCTTCCTAGATCCAAAATTGTCACTGTGGTTGCGGTTATCACCGGTCATTGTCGCATCGGAATATTGTATATCCTAATAACCTTCATGTTAGTTTCAAAGTCTTCTACGATAGTTCGAACTTAACTTTTATTTGATTTGAAGTAGTCAATTTATTAATTTGAGTAGTGAAAATACTATCGTAACTTTTACGATATGCAAAATGAAATTAATGTGTAAATCTTCTAAACATTTTAACAAAAGAAAATACCTGTGATCCGGATACAAAAGCAGCACTACCCCAATTATATAGCGAAAGTATGTGACCACTATGACCACTGAATACTTGGAAAGGTGCTATTGTACTACAATCGGTTACATAAATATTACAATCACCAGCTCCACCACTAATTAAGAGATGAGCTTTGTTCATTGTGTCCTGTATGAAGCACAAATCCCTAACTGTTCCATTGTGCATTGTCAATATATTTTCAGAACCCTCTATTTGGTTACTTTTTTCATTGAACCTCATCAGTTTTATTGTTTTATCATTCGATCCAGTCGCAATAATTTCTCCGTCAGGTGACCATTCCATGCAGTATATCGAACCTTTATGATGTTTTGTACGTTTCAAAAGCACAATAGGTTGATACGTATGGTGATCCTCCCTAAAGAAGATAGTATAAGAAGATACTCATGAAAGATATTATTATTTAAGAATATTGGCTTGTTTAAATACCCAACCGGAAGTTGGAAAGCAATGCTACCAATGTTGTCTTTTGTGATTATGATCTGTTAGGGTATAGTAAAATCCTGATCTGGGGACTCATCTGGTGAAAAGTCAAGCAAAAAGAAAAAAACAGGCAATCATATGCCTGAACACATGAATATCTGAACACATCGAACCTATGCAACGTCAGACGCGGTCTCCCTCTCTTTTCTCTCCCTCTCTCTTAACATCACCGTAAAATGAAAAACTTTAAGTTCTGGTTAATGCAATTGCAAGTATCCCCTTTATAACACGGCAGTTTATATTACGTTTTATTTACCAAGCGAACAGATCCGTCGAAGAATCAGGGAACGTTCACAAGAAGAGCAGACCTTTCGCGATTGGTTCTTTGGCCAATATGATAACCAGCAAGCAAGTGGAGCGGATGACAAACCGTCCACAATTAAGCTTGCATTACAGTCCACACACAAGACAACGTATAGTGTGGTCCAGGAGAGGTGGGTGATATCGAGAGAAGGTTAGTCAAAACGTTGCATGACTTCCTATTGAGTCACCCTGCGGGGAGGAGGGGGCTCCCCTCTCTTCGACTCTTCCGCTATGTTCATAGGAAGCAGCATCATTAATTGAGAGAACAGGTTTTCTGCCGAATTCCTTACGCGATGCGTGGCTGAAATTGGTACGACATGGGAGGGCTAAGCCTTCAGCTCATCCTAGCCAAGGACGTGCTGAAGTATCCGGTGACGCGATTAGGTATTCCAAATGTAGCCATCGACAAGGGAAAGCTTATCCAGTGTCTACAGCGTCTATGGAAGGGTTGGACGATGTTCTGTCAAGCACCCTCAACCTAGCGGAACCCAAATACGTCATGTAGCTGAATCTTACGCACTCGAGATGTGCAACAGATAATTTAGCTGTGTTCCTCGCGAAAGAGAATGTTTCCATCAAACATGAGCCTGCGTGCGAGATAACACCGTTAAAGGCTAATCTTTGCAAATTTAGGGGATTTTGTATAAGGTAAATTGCACCAGACCTCGTTCTTGCATTGTTATTAAAAAATCCTTTAACGCTTTCTTTTATTTTAACTTTACTCCCACGGATCTGACGGTAGTTGACAGACGCATCCGACAGGGGGACCCTTGTCGCGTCAGCCTACATGACCCATGATCTCCCAGCCCCTCCAACGGAAGTGCTGGCTCTGAAATCGAAACGAGTCAATCGGTATATGGGCTAATCATAGGATGTGACGCAAGTGCCAGGCACAGTGTGTCGGGCAGTTCCTCGCCCTATAAGAATAGGTTTTTGTTTATCGTTACACTATAGGTACATGATATGATACTTTTAGCTAAGCCCTTTACCTGTACACTCAACAACCTCCATATGCATAAACCCAAAACTTGATTACAAGCCTCTGCCGTTAGCACTGACACAAACCGCTCCCGCTTTTATCATTCTATTCTTGCAATTCGCAGTCAGTAAAAGCACTTCTCACCAAATCCTTCTATTCTACCATAGCACAGACACAAACCCAAACCCCTCATCGGTAAATTCAGGCAACTCAGTCAGAAAAGCGCTGTACAATGAAAAAACAGTCAGCTGATATACGGAATCTGATGTAAGAGTCTTCTGTACAATTTTGAATTTTTTTGATATTACATTCATTATAATTCATTCCCTTTTTAATTATAAAGCCTTATTATTTAAAGTAATAAAAACGTAAATGCTTTAGGGCACTCCTCACTACCGCCATATATCTGCCGACAACCACTATCTAGATTTCTACCAAAAACAACAACCTTAATACACATATCTAGCAAAGACAACAACCACAATAAGAGAACTACATATAGTATGCAGAACATAGAAATTTTCGCCAAATTTTGCGATTTCAGCTAGCGATACCCCTCCAAAAAGCTAGTTAAATCGTTATCATTGAAAATAGGTGCGATTCATGACTGAAAGCTCTTCTCATAAGTCATGAGTCACCAATAAGAATAATAGAATTTGAACATAGACAAATAATATAAATAAGAGGTAATAGATAAATAATATAAATAAGGGATATCTTCCTTTCCCTTTTCTATCAAAATGATCTAAATCATGGTTATGCGATTATTCACTCATGCATTCATCAAGATCTGTAGTGTTTACCTTCATTCGCAACTTTTTTGTATGTGTTGAACTGTTTCGCATTGTTGTGTACTTATTTTCATGCATCGAAGATGTTTCAGCATTTCTTAAGTTGTTGATGGTTTCAACTAGTTTTCTTCTTCATGATTGATGTCAAAGCTTTGTACAGCGCTAACTTTGCGAGTAGCTTGTAGTTAAAGAATTTGCGTAAGCACCAGATCTATTTTCGTAGGCATATTGGCCTATTAAAAACGCTAAGAACCTATGTTTTATGACTAAACCTTCTGTACAAAGCTTTGACACTCATGATACCGATCATAAAGAATTAAGGTAGTTGAAAACCATAAAAAATTAAAGAAATACTGAAACATCTTCGATGCATGAAAATAAATATACACACGACAATCAGAAACAATTCAACGCATAGTTCAACGCATGTTCTAAATCATGATGATTTAGATCATTGTGGAAGAAAAAAAGACGGTTTAATTTGGCCAAGATTGATAGAATACAGGATTGCACGCGCATGTCCGTTCTTTTTTGGCTTCACTTTACCCTTGTGGAATCAATCCAATTTTTTCGTTGTTTTAGTTTTTATACTGATTACAATACCAACAACAACATTTGTTGCTCTCGTACAGATATCGAAGGATAGCCCGTCGAAAATTTAAATTCTTATCACTATATCTCTTAAACTATTAAAGATGTCCAGATAGAATGGATCTCGTTATAAAGGAAATTAAAATACCTTTTACATAGTTATGTAAAATAAAATTTTGTCGAAAAACTATTATGTTATGTTGTAAATCCTCCGGCAAGAAGGACCGGACAATGGTTGGTGAAAGTATGAAAGTATGAACCCCTTTATGTAAGACGCCACAGGCAAGTTCAGCAGTCCAGGGAATGGCTGTTTAAGGCTTCTGAGCTTCTGGGAGGTCTTTAACCTCTAAATGGAGTGTTACCTTCGCCGAAAAGTATGGCGAAGGAGCGAAAGTCAATGTTACGCTGACGGTCTGGTGCCCAAAGGAAGAGGCAGAGGCCATCAAGACCGCGGGCGTATACTCAACTGTAGTCATACAAACGAAATGTGGAACGCATAGGAATAGAGAAGATAGATATAGAAAAGTATATACATATATTCTTGATCAGCGTCACCTCCTGTGTCGATTTGGCCTCGACGTGGACCTAAATTTAAAGAAGTGAAAACAAGTGACATTTACACGTCGTCAAAGTCCTCATTTCATTAATTACAATATTGCCGGATGTAAGTTAGATCCAGTTGAAACTATTCTGGATTTAGGAGTAGTTCTTGATCGTACGTTGCGATTTCATAGTCATATAAAACACATATCTATAATAGTAAAGCCCAAAGTACGTTGGGATTTATTAAGCGCTGAGCTAAGGAGTTTAAGGATCACTATATTACAAAGTTATTATATACTTCACTTGTTAGACCAATGTTAGAATATGCCTCGCCGGAGCCCAAACCTCGCCTGTTACATTGCTGAGCTTAAATCGGTTCAAAGGCAATCCTTACTCTTTGCTTTACGCCATCTCCATTGGGATGTATCTTCAAACTTACCACCTTATGAAGCTCGTCTAAAGTTGATAGACTTACCATCACTTGTTAATCGTCGTAAGATGTTAAACGCTACTTACATCCTGAATTTGCTATATGGTGGCATTGATAGCTCATATTTGTATTTCTGTATTCTTCGCATAAAATTAAAGTTTTATCTACGGAAAATTGTATTTGAGTGAAAGTTTGAAGTGAAAGAAAAAAAATTATAGGCTTATAATGAAGAAAGAAGTTAAAAGAAAAGTTATTTCTTTAGAAACTAAAATAAGATAATAGAATAATAATTCCACTTGAGCTGCCGTTGTGATTAGACGTGCCTTCCTTGTCGCTAATAGTTTGAAATCGGTCAACGCTGTAATTGTGTGCAATTTAAATAGTGAACATTTCAAATACTAGTGAAGACTTATAGTGAACCAAATACATTAATAGAAAGTAAAAACTAAAACCGAAATTTAAAAACATAACTTCACAAAATCGAATACAAAAATAAAACAGTACAAAAAATGTCTTGTGCACAATGTAAGAGCGCGCTTCCAGCAAACGGCGATTTCGACACGTGTCTAACGTGCAATTCTAAATATCATTACTCCCCCTGCACCACACTCTCACTGAACTCATACTATAGGATGAGCAATGAGCGTAAAGCAGAATGGAAGCGCCAGAATTGCAGACAACGTATTAGGTCGGCTTCACCTGTTTACACGCTGTCGCCAAGCATTGAAAATACTGAAAATACTGCAATTGAAGCAATGCCATCGCAAAAGCAACCAAGTTACCCAAAACTTATAAGTGAACCAAATACATTAATAGAAAGTAAAAACTAAAACCGAAATTTAAAAACATAACTTCACAAAATCGAATACAAAAATAAAAAAGTACAAAAAATGTCTTGTGCACAATGTAAGAGCGCGCTTCCAGCAAACGGCGATTTCGTCACGTGTCTAACGTGCAATTCTAAATATCATTACTCCCCCTGCACCACACTCTCACTGAACTCATACTATAGGATGAGCAATGAGCGTAAAGCAGAATGGAAGCGCCAGAATTGCAGACAACGTATTAGGTCGGCTTCACCTGTTTCCACGCTGTCGCCAAGCATTGAAAATGCTGAAAATACTGCAATTGAAGCAATGCCATCGCAAAAGCAACCAAGAAACTCCGAAAATAGCGATGATGAAGCTATACCTAAACGTTATAAAAGTTCTGACCCTTCATCCATCAAAGCCCTGCAAGCCGATGTGACCGCCGTGCAAACCGATGTTTCTGAACTCAAATCTGATATAAAAGATATTAAAAGTATTATGGAACAGATCAGTAATCAATTGCTAATATCTAGGGAAGATTTGAGAAAAGAGGTCAACAATGCATTCTCTAAAATAAATGAAACAATAATTGATTTAAAGCAACAGGTCAACGAGCTCTCAGATAAGACAAACAAATTTAACAACTGGAGAGCAAGGTCAACAACCTTGATCAGCGATCGCTAGGAAGAAACGCAGAATTGAGAAACGTGCCAAAAACAAACGGCGAATTAAGTTTGCATGAAGAAGACATTGTTGACATCTATCGTGAAAGGAGAAAAAGCAACAATATAATTATAAAATTCTCCTCTCTACTTTCTAAGCAAAAGCTGATGACAAAAGCCCGAAAAAAAACAATACGAGCTAATACACTTGGAGAATTTGGGGAAGCGAATAATATGACAGTTTACATAAACGATCAACTAACAATGTTTAACCGAAACTTACTATGGAGAGCTAAAATTAGGGCTAAGGAACAGAATTGGAATTTTGTATGGGTGCGTAACGGACAGGTGCAAAAAAAAAACGAAGAATCAAAAACTTTACATATAACCAGTTAAAAAGACATTAGCACAATTTCTTAAATTTTTCTTTTTTTTTGTTTTCTTTTTAATAAACTAAACCACAAATAAAAAATGAACAATATTATAACAGAAAGTGTAAGCAATTTTCATAACATTAAAAACAATGGTTTTCTGAACCGCAGCTACTCATGCTGTCATTTAAATATAAGATCTCTTAGGAAAAACTTTACAACCTTCTTAGTGGATATAAGCAAAATAATAAATTTGATAGATGTAATTATTCTCGTTGAAACGAACATTAGTAATGACGAAAACAATTTATTCTCTATAGAAGGGTTTAGTGGGGAATATTTCAATAGAGAGAAAAGTAGAGGAGGTGGAATCGCAGTATTTGTAAAGGAAAACATAAGTTACGATGTGTGGTTACTCAGTGTACTTTCATGTGAAGCAGTGCAGGTTAATCTCCGTGTTGGTGAACACCATCTCACTCTCCTAGCGATCTACCGACCGCCATCAAATAACATACCACAATTCACGGCAGAGGTAGACGAACTGCTGTCGAAAATGGGAAGAACTCAAAATGCAATACTAATTGAGGACATAAACATTGATATTAGTAAACACAACAACTACACAATGCTCTACCTAGATATGCTGGCAGCGCACGGACTGCAAAACACAAATAACAGCGAGAACACGAGAGTTGACCTTTCGAGAGGAAGCAGCACCAATATTGATCATCTCTTCATCCGGCACAAAGAGAGCGATACTTATGTAGGTATAATCAGAACCACCACCTCAGACCACTTTGCTCTCGTGTGCAGCGTGAGAAATGTAGACAATAACAACAACAAGATAAATAAATCATTGAGGTATCAACAGCACACTCTAAAAGAAAGCATGGTAAATAAGTTAATTCGAGAAAATGATTGGAAATCTGTATTAAACTCTGGAAGTATAGAAGATACTTATTCGATGTTACAAAAAACGTTTAAAAATATTTACTCTAACGCACAATCAGCCAATTATATGAAAGAAAAAAGAGGGAAAAGCATCTGGATAACTGGAGATTTAAGACAATGCTGTGTAACTAGGGATAAACTTTACAGGAGATGGTTAGGGAGTCCTCAAGACAAGGCAAAAGAAAGTGAGTACAAAAAGTACAAAAAAAAAAGAAATTCAGTAAACAAGAAATTACAAACGGCAAAAAATAACTATTAGCGGTACAAATTATACGAGAACCGAACAGATGAGGAAGACGTGGCAAACAATTAATGAAATAATAGGTAGAAAAGCCACACATCTAGACGAAATAATTACTAAGAACATTAAAAACCTTTCAACTGATGAAATTTGTAATACTTTCGCTAATAGCTTTTCGGAAAATGTTAAAAACTCCATCCACACTTGTTCTATTCGAACATTTCCACACGCACAAGGCTCAATCCAAAATTCAATTTATGTTGACCGCACAACAGAAGTCGAGGTCCGGAATATTCTGAACAAGATGAAACCGAAAAGTGGAGGATACGATGGGATCAGAATGAAAGATCTGAAGAATCATGCGGATTTATTTGCGCCGATAATAACGAAGCTGATCAACATGAGTCTTAATGAGGCCAGAATTCCTCGCGCTCTAAAAGTTGCAATAGTCCGTCCGATTTACAAAAATGGATTAGAAGCCGACTGCGGTAATTACAGTCCCATAGCAATACTCTCCGCAATTGAGAAAATTTTGGAAGAAGTGGTGGTTAAAAGACTCACAGACTTTATTTCCAAATATAAATTAGTTCATGGCAATCAGTTCGGTTTCCAAAAATGAAAAAACATTAATAAACTCCTGGGATGCTTTGCAAGCTTCCTAAATGAAAATCTAAGTAAAAATTACCACAGTCTCATCTTGTTTTTGGATTTTTCAAAAGCGTTTGACACACTCTCACATGAAAAACTAATTAAATCACTTCAAAACTGTGGAGTACGTGGCGACTCTTTACAATGGTTTGTAGACTGTCTACGTCTCAGATCGTATCGTGTTAAAGTCGAAAATAGTTTAAGCGACGAAGTACCAATCGCTCATGGAGTTCCGCAAGGCTCAAAACTGGGACCCATCATTTACATAATATATGCCAACGACATGCTAAACACCCTGAAAAACAGCAAAGCCTTTTCGTATGCAGACGATACAGCAATTATTACAACTCACAAACATTTAGATGATGCAAGGGAAATAATGCAGCGAGAGTTCAATATAGTTACCAGGTGGTGCCACGACAATGGTCTTAAAATAAATGCTGACAAAACGAAACTTTTACATGTGAGACAACCGAATATTTTGTACCAAAACATAAAGATCCGCTTCCACAGCTACGATTGTTTACATGTAAATAGCTCAGCCAACGCACACATCAACGGTAATGGCGATTCATGCACAGAAACTATTGAACAAGTAGTGCATATCAAATATTTAGGTGTAACAGTTGACCACCAGCTAAAGTGGCAACAACATATTGAATATGTACGACAGAAGCTGCGTAGAACATCATATATGCTTTACCACCTGAGCATGTGCAGCAATAAAAAAGTGTTGCGACAGGTATATTTTGCTCTTGGTGAATCCTATTTAAGACATGGTATAACTGCTTGGGGCACTTCACCGTATATCAAATCGTTGCAAAGAAGTCAAAACAATCTTTTAAAAATCTTAACCGGAAATGGAGTAAGCAGCGCCAGTCAACACCTCCACAAAACATCAAACGTCCTTAGCATAGAAGGGGTTACTGAAGACAAGTTTACTGAACGAGTTTTACGATAGACCGAGCTGAAGACTCTTGATTAGCCATCAACACGAAACCAGAAGAAAAACTGAAGGAAGGTATCAAGTCGCAAAGTATACAAACAATTACGGAGCACGCATACTTGAGGTTATAGTACCGAAAACACTCAACGATCTCCCAACAAAACTGATAAACTTGCAAAATACACCTGCTAGGAAAAAATACTTAAACAACATTTCCTAACCCTTGCAAGTAATACCAATTCCACAACCAGATGACAGCAACCTCACTGAAATCTATACTAAAATAATGAAATTTGAATTCTTTACTCAATGAAAACTTGAATTTAATTAAATTCAATATATATCCTGCAGAGAAGCCACCAAAGCTTCACGGGATTACCCTCAATTTTACTGAAATATTCAAATATTTACTGAAATCTTTTTATTTTAGATTTATATTAAATGTGTTTTAAATTTTTTTTTTAATTAATTAAATTAATTATATATTTTCAATATTTCAAAAAAAAAAATAAAATTAATAGAAATGAATTTAAATAAACTGAAATCAATTCAAATTCCTTAAAAACTAATCGTAACGAGACAGTTATAATATCAAATAATAAAACACAATAAAAAGATATACATCCAAAAAATAAATAAAGATTAACACGATACAACATGAACAGGATTTACAAACAACGGAGCAATAACAAAAAATGAATTTAAATAAAAATTAAAACAAGAAAATATACAAAATTTACAATTCACATAAAAATTTATTGTCTATAATAAACACATTCATATTACAAAAAAAAAAAAAAAAAAAAAAAAAATCTATATTTCGGATCGCTTACGAAAGGGAGATAGAGTAGTAGATGTTGCAAAATTATATAGCATGAACGAAGGTACAATAAGAACTATTACAACAAATGAAAACACAAATGAAATTAGAGTGTTGCAGCTGGCAATACCACGAGTATGGCAAAATTATGCATTTTCTGCAAGCTTTTCGATTTACACGGTTTGACTTGAAAATTTGTAATTTTCGATTTACACGTTTTTCTCAGGAACGTATCTGCCGTGTAAATCGGGGGATAGGTGTACTGTGTATTCAGTTATTAACTTTTCCGATTCAATTTGTTTAACAAAAGAAAAGATTTGAAATTATTTATCTTAATATTAAATATGTATTTATTTTTATAATTTACTAAAACCATAAATTAATGTTGTTACTTAGTTTATATGATAAATAAATATGATACATCAAAACTTCCTAATTAAACTTTCGCAATTTTTAACGGGTATCAAAGAAGTGTGAAGACACCTTTCCTATTAGTCAATTCCGGTTGTTTTCTTTCAATTGCCTAGGCTTATCTCTCTATTTGTTCACAATAAAGTTGGGAATCGATTGTTCGACCAACTGGAAGTCAGTAATCAACTTTTTAGACTTTGAACTATCATCATATAATACATCAGTATATGAAAATCCCTTGATGTTAAATTCTCCGCTAATGTATCCAAACTTGATGCCATTAAACGAAAAGAATCCAAGAATTTAATTTCAATTGTTTTCTTTTTGTCCATTTTGATACGTTTTGATAGGGATACGTACCACTCTTTATATATATGACATTAATATCCCTCTCAAATATATTCATTTCTTTAATAAATATGTAGGTGGCAGTCATAGCCTGAGAAATTGTGGAAGAATTCAAGCATTTTTCAATTTTAAATTTTGAATTGCGTTCGTTATGCGCCGGCCCCATATATTTTCCAGTTAAATGGCAATGATCTGCCACCTTGTCACCCTCACTTCTTGTTCGTAAAAATGACATGAAGTGTTGCATAAAAATATTTTTCTTTCATGGGAGGTTTGCTGCTGTTTTATCAATCTGTAACAAAAGAAAAAATAAAATTAGTTGGAAAAATTTATATTTAATATAACAGTTATTTAAATTGTGATATAATTATAATTACCTTGAAATATTTTTGGCCCAAACATAATGGACCTACTCTTCTGTCTGCAGCAGCAGCAGGTTGATGTGCTTTGATATGGCCTCTCGATTTTCCCTGAAACTTCATCGAATCCTTAACGCTTATTGTTGAATTCAATTCTTCAGATTTCTTGATCCTGTTTAGGGACATGGGGAACGTCAATCCCTTCAAATTGATAGCAGCTCCAATGTATAGAACGATTGTTTCTGCTTCAATGTTCTCTACATTATAAATTTGTATACGATCTGGGTTGCTTTCAGTAGGGCTCAGAGCAGCATTTGAAACAGTAGCGATCGTCGTTTTGAGCATTGATGCAGGCGTGCTTCTTCTGCTGGGCGTTGGAAAGCGGGATGTATGAAGATCCCTCAACAGTCTATACTTATTAATGTTCACCTCTACGTGACGTATTCTGAGTAGGGACCATCCACTGCTGTAGGGAACACATGTCATTGTAGATGGCAGTTAAATTTTCAATTTTTTACAATAAAATCATCTTGGTTTGAAACGATTTTATTTCTATAATGATTTGATCATCATCCACCACTTCAAAATATTCAGCATACAACTCCATGTTAAAGTTGAAGGTTGTATACTTTTCCAACATTTTAACTAGCTCCTTGGTTACTATGGTTTGAGCCTTCTCCATAAACTCTTCAGAAATGAAAAGGCGATCATCCTTGTTTTCAAATACAAGAGTTTATATTCTACTTCGGAAAGGTGATTTTATGGACTTCAGACCACAAATTACGCGAATCCAACAATTCCTTTTATGTTTCAATGTCCTGATATGATGGTTCCAGTCTTTTTGAGAAACATCTTCGTTGCAATTTGGACAACGAACGTTCTCGTATTCGCTTTGACTAGTAATCATGGCGCTGCTGTCGATAGAGATGAAGAACGTGTTGTTGTTGATGATGATGATGCTAGTATTGGTGTTGATTGTGTTAATGTTGCTGATGATGATGAAAATGCGCTGGGTATTTTGTGGATTAAATTTTTAGGTCTACCCTTGTTATCTAGTCGTGCCAAATTTTGGCCACAATCTTCGCACTGGAATATCAAATATCCATGTTGTCCTTGTACATGCCTTTTGAAGCTGCACTTCGCAGCGAAAGCTTGGTTGCAAACATTGCATATGAAGCTCTTCTTATTGTTGATGAAAAAAATATTTGACTAGCTTTAATATTAGAAAGCTTTAATTTTATTAACTTTTCAAGAAGTATATAAGTCTTTCACTTTACTTTTCCAGAATTTTCACGATTTTAAATTATATTGTTTAGTTTATTTTAATTGTTATTAAATTTTTTTTATATTTTATTTCGTTTTTAAATAGTATATTTGTTATTTTTTTCAGACAAATGAACAACTTCATCTATGAGAAAACTTGCCTTTTTGTAAAAATTAGACCTTTACTCTTTGGGGGCACTTTTACAATTGAATTTCTATACTCGCTGAAGCTAATTGTTTGCTCACGGATCGATGAGCAGAGAACCCAGCCACAATAAATTATTTGGATAATAAAATGTTATGGTTTTCTATTTTCCATTAATGTTAACAACAGCTACTATATACGCAGCCATCTGCATTCATTCAAAGTTCAATATTCAAACAAATTGCCCATATTCATGCATCTTCTAAATGAACACTTGCGTTTGTTTACATTATAATTCTGTACAAAAACAAAAATTTCTAAAAGTCCGTTGAGATGAAGAAAAAAGAACAACATCAACCTTATGACAAAACTACTACCCAGCCATCTGCATTTCCATCCACAACAATACTCCTACCAAAACATTTTAAATATCCCCATATTCTCCAGCCGCTTATTTCCATTACGATTCTAATTTACGCCTTTTTTTCTGAGAAATATTTTGTAAACAGAAAGTACCAAATATGTCAACTCAAATTCCGAGATGGAAATACATAATTGTATTAATATAGTACATTACAATATAGTACGTACAATACATGTGGTCGCGAGCCAACCGATCACTTTTGCTCTTATGCAGCCATACACGTTACAACCGTTGTTACAACATGGTTAGCAATCAAGTTGTGTGTTTTGCCCACAAACGATACAACCTCTTTGTACAACTTAATTTTGCAAACAATTCATTTTGAGTAAAGATGACGTCTGATGTTATTGTGTGCGCAATAATCGACGAAGTGTTGGAGTAAGAAGAAGAAGAACGTGAAATACTTTTATAAATTTCAATAAAATCACGCATTTCAGCTGAGTCTTCCATTTTTGTGTTGTTTACTCGGCAATTAAACTCCCGAATCTTGCCCACACACGTGCTTCTCCCGCAAAGTCAAAATGAGAATGAAGTACCAAATCGCATGGCCAGCCCACAAACGTTACAACCGACTTGTAAAACTTGCCAAAAAATCAAAAAATTTTGATTTTTCGTACAACCGAAACACAACTTCATACAACAAGCCCACAAACGTTACAATCTTGTATACAACCTGCTAAAGTTGTACCAAAGGTTGTAACGTGTATGGCCTGGTTTATGCTCATTTTACTAAATTTACAATACTATAAGCAGTCGCTTCTCACTAGCAGAAATTGAAATTTTGAATGGAAATGTTTGTGAATGATAATCTATAATGAAATAAGCGGTGAAAGGGCTGTAACTCTGAAACCATAGAAGACCGATAAGAACTATTGCTGTTGCTGGAGTTGCTGGAACTACAATAACAACGAAAGCAAGAACAAAACTTGGGCGTCCGGTTAACATTTAACGTGTTCCAACTATGATTCCAACTAACGATTTTTCAAAGAGGCTATGACGTATGTATATGCGCAAAACGAAACCCCCTTTGATTTCTTTACTGGGGCAATCTTGTATTCTATCATTCTTGTTTGGCTGTGTTTGCATTCTATCATTCTTGTTGGCAAAGACTACAAGACTGGAAACTCTTTTTTCGCTTTGAATGTATTGGTGAAATCAGGCTTGGGTGTCGTAGATTACAAAAACAAAACGCATGTAATTTTGACAGTTCGGGAATTTGTTTACAAAATATTTTGAGAGAGGATTGCCACTCTTGTTCTTCTTCACAGCAATAAGCCAGAAATATGATTTTTCAAATACGTAAAAAAGACCAAGGAGCCAGTTTGAAAAGCAACGCACGCTTCTAGAAATGTACATGAAACCTTTCTAAGTCTTATAGTTGCACAATATTGAATATTTTGCAAGTAAAACGAAGTTAAAATTCATAAAATTTACTCATTTCACAAATTTAGTCAGCTGTTTTTAACCTACCACGCGTATTTTTAGCCGAAAGAGATGCCAACGTATTCAACATGTTTTGTTGAATATTGATCTTTAATTTAGTTTAATATTTACTGAATTGTGACTTTAGTTCTTTTGGTCTTTAATTTAAACGAATTTAATTTTAAATGCATGAATTGAGAATGTGTTTATGTTTAATTAATTTTAATTTAAATAAATGAATTGTAAATTTATTTGTGTTAACACATTTTAATTTAAATAAAAGCGAAATGAAAAATTACAAAAATAAATAAGTTTACATTACTTTTTAATATTTCCAAACAGCTTAGAAATCGTCAAAACCTCTAGAACTTATAAATGGAAAGTAGTTTTTCTATTAATGTTTACTTAAAAACCAAAAAAATAATTAGTAATAAAGCTGTGTCATTGGTATCCCTGCCGATAACTCACCCCATCATTTTGTGGCGGTGTGGTAACAAAGCAAAACGGTTTACCTTTTCAGATATCATGCTTTGTGATAGCCTGTTTTAGCTTGTAACAAGTCGGCAATTTCACCATAAAATTCACATACACTGTATGTGAACACGCGGACGGACATTTTTTTGAGCTCTCTCACGAAATAAGAGGAGTTTCCAGTCTTGTAGTCTTTGCTTGTTGGTAGCGCCGACTAGAAAAGTCGTCCAGTCAAAAGTCTTCCAGTCATACTCGCACCTAAATTCAATCACAAAGCTTTAACTAGAATGAAGAAATAAATATTCGTTGGTAAGCTGCGACAAAAAGAATTGCTTGCGAAATCTTTTAATCCGTAAACATCTTACCTTATTTCGGACACATGTGGATAACGACAGATCCTAAATGTTTTCGAGTTTGAGCCTACAGCATATAGTTTTCCACTGGGGTGAAATTCCGCACAACGTACAGCTTGAACATCTTCCAGTTTAGTTACAGCTACAAAATTCGATCGACGTAGTCTATTCTGCAGGGAATAAAAACAATACATAAAATACTTTCAAATATTTAAAATATTATTATTTTTTATTTTAATATATAAAAATATAAATATAATTTCAATTTATAAATATAATAAATTAAATTTTAAATATTTAATAAAAAGAACATATTAGGTATTTGTCAATGTTGTTATAGTCTGCGTAAAAAAAAATTTTACTGCTGTCATCTAGTTCCGGAGTTATACTCTTTGAAATTTGAGGCCTATATCTCCTAAATTTTACGAGATACCTCTATGTTATTGGTAGTTTGGTAAAGTTAAATCATAGAGAAAGAATAACAAGAGGGCGAAGATCGATTTATCACTCATTGCTGAGTGTTTCGCGTTATTCTCTTTTGCTATTACCAATGCTAATGTGTTTCCATTGCTGCTCTGAGCATTTGTTTCCTGTCCACTACTGAATCATTGATACATTACTGAATGCTTCGCTCTGTTGCCTTTGTTTGCCTTCGTTTGTGTGTTTGGACTGATGATCTCAGAATTCGTTCGTTCACACATAGAGAAAGATTTATTATTATTTCTTTCTCTATGGTTGCTACGCATTCTCTCTACTCTCTTCTCATTTGCTTGAAACTTCGCGGCTATTTCGTGTTATTTGCTTCTCATTGCCATTGCTTTGTTTTTGTATAAATACAAATCGGATTTGCTTGTTTTCGTTCATAAATGATTATTCGTAAGAAGAGCGATGGAATCTTGTACGCCAGTTAGAGGTTAGAATGAATCGGTTGATCGATTTCTTGATAAAAGCAGGGGTTGAGGGAACAAGGGAATTTGACTTCTTTTTGGTTCCCTTACAATAAAAAAACAGGTCCTTACGTCTGTCGGTCTATCAAGCATGGATTTTTTTCGCGCTATTATTTTTCGTTTATTAAAGGAATTTTGTTTTTAGATTATTATTAAATTAGGTTTATTATTAATTTTGGTTATTGTTAATTGTTATTTTATATGTATAAAATTATAATATAAATGTTGTACCAATATTTCGTTTTATTGACAGCCCATAGGCAATGCTTCCTTAACAGAACTAAAATCATAAATATTATAATAAAAATTTTAGTCGTTAATTTAATTTTAATAATAGTTTGGACATTACAATAACAAGGAAAATACATAGACGGTCAGACAGCAGCACTTCAGTTGTTAGTACAAAATAACAAACGCAAAGTCGATCTTCCAATTCCTTCATACTCATAAAAAATCGAATTGCTACATAATATAAATATTTTTTTCTGAAATATTTCCATTCTTTCACTTTTTATTTTTGCTTCCATTAACTTTTATTTTTACTCGTAAAAGGTATTATATTGGTTGATATACCGACTAAAGTAGATTTTCTGCCTATACGAATTGTTCAAGAGCACGCTATGCTCGGAAGATGGTGCCAGGGCTTTACAAAGCTTGGACATCGAACAAGAAGCAGAACAAAGCTAAGAAAAGCAATTTTTCTTTCAAAAACTATAAAATGCAAAATTTAAAACGATTCCAGACGGACGGACCTTGCACATAGTTTGTTATTGTAAGACAAGCAAAAGAAGATAAATCGCACCCTTCTTCTTATCACCCGCTGTACTACACAAATTGATCGATTCTTTCTTTCACACTTTACTTGGCATACGTTGTTGGATCGATCTCATCTTACGCATATTCGCTTGTCTTGTTCAAAATAACAGAAGCAAAGTTGATCTTCCGTTCCGAGAAAAAATTACACACTGACTCACAAAGTCATCATGCATATGTAGATCCGAATAATGAAAGACACAAAGCAAAAATTAAGAAACTGAAATTGCGTGCTCTCTGCTTGTTGAAGGTTGTCAAAATTTTATGTAGCCCTGAGGACTAGGTAAATTTTTGACAACCGTTGAATATTCTCTTTAATGTCAAGTATTTCCAAATTATTTAAAAATGGAAAAGAAAATTAGGAAAACTTATATTATTATTATAAGATGTTGTGCTTATAATAAACTAGCTAGTAACAGAGGAAAATACTTCTTTGATATTCTATGCATAAGTCTTTGTTTAATTTTGCAGATAATCTTGAAACTCAACATTTTTTTCTGTCAAAATTTCATCCATGAATTGGCACAGCAAATATATATTAGGTGTACAAATAAGTTTCCGCGGTTTGTCAAAAGATGGCCCCACCAGAATGTTATGGAGAAATTGTCAGATGTAAAACGTAATATCCCAAGTTTCGTCATCCGGCAACACCATAACCTTAAAGTACTAGTGATTCCGTATCAGCATCACGTAATTTTTTTCCTGCAAAAATGTCAAGTTTTGTGCCGAATAAGCATCATTTGCGGGAACTTTTGATTTACTTCTTTAATTTGAAAAAATCTGCAGCTGAGGCGCATCGATTGCTTCTAGAAGCATATGGTGAAGCTGCTTTAAGTGAGAGAATTTGTCAGGAATGGTTTCAAAAGTTTAAGAACGGTGAGTTTGACGTGAAGGACAAAGAACGCAGTGGAAGGCCGAAAGTGTACGAAGGCATGGAATTAGAAGTATTATTGGAGGAATATTCGTACTGGAGCTCTCTACCGAACACAATTGATGAGATTCAGTCGGGCACTTAAGGAAAAACGCGCCCATTACTACTCCAGATACGACAAAATTATTCTTTTACACGATAATGATCGTCCACATGTTGCGGTGCCGGTAAAAACATACTTGGAAACACTCAACTGGGAAGTTTTACCCCACCCGCCGTATTCACCAGACTTAGCCCCTTCTGATTATCACCTGTTCCGGTCGATGGCACATGGTCTGTCTGAGCAGCGCTTCACATCATATGAAGACACCAAAAATTGGGTAGATTTGTGGATAGCGTCAAAAGATGAAGAGTTTTTTCGACGGGGTATCCGAATGTTGCCAGAAAGATGGGGAAAAGTAGTGGCAAATGATGGAAAATACTTTGAATAAAACGTAATGTACTGTTCCTTCACAATAAATTCCTAACTTTTTATAAAAAACCGAGGAAACTTATTTGTACACCTAATAGAATAAAATTTTACTCACCAAAATAAATTTATTTCAACATTACTTACCAATAGTAAAAAGTAACCAATTAACACAAACCCATGATAAATAAAAAGTGTTCATTTGTAGACTTAGGCATAAAACACATGGACACGACCGAGCGCATAATGCATTGTATCCAGGCAATCTTCCAAATATGCACAGCTCATTTTTGTGACTAGTTCATTTTTCAAATTAGATTTTTGAATTTAGATAGTGTATGACAGCAGTTGAATAAAGTGAAAGAGGTACTTAAGTTTAAAAAAAAAATTGCAATTTTGAAATGTGGAATTTTTACCTGTGAAATCATTTTCCTGTAAGGGGAACTATTATGGGTATTTCTTATTTCTCTGTAATATAATAATGTAATGTAAGAAACATTTTTATTGCATTCCAGCATTATTCTATGGGCTTGTGAAATAAACGTTATTTGTTGACAAATAAACATTTTTTCGATAACATTTTTGTAGATCCGAAAAAAGGATTTTGTGTGCTGTCGTGGAACACCACTGGACAGACCGAGGTACCTTGCTAGAAGCTAGAACTCTCTAGGGAGTATTGCCTATGGTTATGGCAAGAGAAATTGAATGAGCCGATTTGTGCTTGGCTGTTAGACAGTTTATGAATTCCATTCTGGGAACTAGGGATTAATAGCTTTTCACTTTCTTCACAAATTACTTTTACTCAATAATTTTCGTTTGATTATAAAATTATTGAATTACTATTGAGAACCATTGCCCAATTATATGTGTAATCTCGGATTAAAATTGGGCGGTTCACAAACTGTAAGATGATTCTGGAAAGGGATAGAGCAAGCAGAATGACGGCCACTAAGTATTATTATTATATTATAAATGTGTACAAAATATGATGTGTACAGAATATGATTATTAATTATGATGATATAATGATAAATATAATGATTATAATGATAATTTAATTACTACACAAATGTTTTCAGTACTGCCAACTAAGAGCTTCAAGTGATAAGGATAGGTAGTGTAAGGCCCAGTTTTACAGTGCTCGTTTCTCAGTTAAATTGCGTTTAAACGACACATTGTATTTTTCAGTCCTCTTTTAAACGAAGGTTAACCGGCCAATATTGGTGAGTTAAACTCCAGTTAAACTCCGGTTAATTTATCTTTTTAATAGATAAAAAACAGCTGTTTCTTCGAGTACAGACAAAATGTTCAAAACTATGCTAATAATTTTGTTTATTTGCACCAGAACAGCTGTTCTCTTTGTAAAAATGAAAATATTGACAAGTGCTGCCAAAATAGGTTTAGGTATACTCTAAATATTCCTTGCATTCAGATAAATTCTCTATGAAATATAGATAAGATACGTTTAACATAGATAAGTTAAACTCGCACTGTAAAACCCAAATCTAAGTTAACTTTTGTTTGACGTTTAACTAAACGTCGTTTAAACGCCGTTTAAACGAGCACTGAAAAACTGGCCCTAAGAAAGATAACGACCACAAGTTAAACATGCATATATAAGGAGGTGCGAAACACCGTCATCTGAAAGGCAAGTATGTTACCTGTACCCCACACCCTCACCCTTAAGAAAAAAGTATATTGGAAGAATATAATTTTTATAAGTAGTTGTGAATGTGAAGTGAGAGATTTTCATAACATTATGTGTTCACAATTTAGTATGTGATTATACATTGAAATATTTTCCAGTATTTAGATAAAGTAGTATCATAGTTATTTAATCTTAATTAAATTTAAGATTTTCCTAAATTACTTATTTAAGATAAGGTTCATAAAATACATTTTTGAGATTACAAATTACATATTGTAAGTTTTATTCTTAAAATTATTTCAGTGGTTACATTTTATTTTCAGTGTAAGGCTTTAACAAGTTGTGTAAATTTATATCTATTGTTGAATTTACTCCTTTCCTTTTTATTTTTTCTTTTTTTCTACTTTTAATAAAACTAAATCTCCCATTTGTAAGTCAAGGGGTTTTGAATAATTATTTAATTGTTTTGTATGTCTTTTCTTCTTTCCTTTTCATTTTGTTTTTTCGCTGTCTCAAGTGAAGTTCGTAATCTGATCTTCACTTTGTTAACATATTCGTCAATGTTGTTAGTGCTTGTTGTGTTTAAAAATGGACCAGTCGGAAATTGAGGTAGTTTTCCAAATATGAGTTCATGGGGTAAGTAATTTGTAGTTATGTGTCGTGTTGTATGCAAATATGTAATATGGTAGCCAAATGTCTCATTCATAAATATTCGCGAAATTTAACAGTAATTCATTTAACACTCTGTATTTTCGTTTAACTGAACCTAATGTTTGATGGTGGTAAGGAGTTGAAAATATTTGTTTTATTTTTAATGTCACATATATTTTTTAATGGTCCATTTGTAAAATCTGTCCCCTTGTGTGATTTTAATAACTTAAAATGTCAAAAATTAAAAATGAGTTGTTCTACTATACGACGGCGGATTGAAAAGTAACCTCCTTGACCGCCAAAATGCGCTGCTACCGCAAAAAATGTTATGGTGCCTTGAAGTCCGTTCATATTTAGGCAGATATGCCAAATTTCAGAGCGATACTATATTTAGTTTTGCTTTGACAGCTGATTGTTGTTGACGTGTTTGGCATTATGTTGAGTATGGACAAAAACGATTTATATTTTGAGAGGCAAAACCGCGAAGGAAACAAAAGAAAACTCGGATAAATATTATGGGGCTAATGCTCCGTCAGATTACACCGTCAAATATTGGTTTCGAGAGTTTCGTGGTGGCCGCAAATCCACTACCGATCAAGCCCACAGCGGCAGGCCCTCCGATGCGGTTACAGAGGATAATGTCAAAAAAATACATGAAATGGTGTTGGCTGACCAGAAAGTGAAGGTGCGCGAGTATTATTGTGCATTATTGGAGCGATTGAAGGCCAAAATCGCATCAAAAACCGGCCTCACATGAAGCGAAAAAAAATTTTGTTTTTGCAAGACAATGCGCCGGCGCAGAAATCAATGACTTACGGCTCCAATTGCTGTCGCATCCACCGTGTTCGCCCGATTTGGCTCCCTTGGACTATTATCTCTTCCCAAACCTCAAAAGATGAGGTCATCAATAAAAAATTTAGCTCACGCGAGGAAATCATGGACGCCACGGAGATGATCAAAAACAATCAGCTGTCAAAACAAAACTAAATACAGTATCGCACTGAAATTTGGCATGTCTGCCTAAATATGAACAGACTTCAAGGCACCATAACCTTTTTTGCAGTAGCAGCGCATTCTGGTGGTCAAGGAGGTTACTTTTCAATCCGCCCTCGTAGTTTTAGCTATAGAGTCTGTCTGTATATAGTGTGTATTGGATGTGCTATAATGTATATTGCAGAATTGGGCACTAACTAGTTAAATCATTATTGCTATTACTATCATTATTGCGTTATTGCTATAGTTAAAGTTAATTTAACTTCGTTACATTCACAGACGTCTTCGTTAATGTAACGAAGTTACTTGGCAGTCGTTAACGTTAGAGTAACGAAAGTGGGATCGTTATCGTTAATGTAACGAATAGTTCAGGTCGTTAACGTTGAAGTAACGAAGTTGTTCTTTAACTAGTTAAAACCAGTAAGAGTGCTATATTCGCACTTGCCGAAGCGGGTATTTAAATACCCTACACCTAAAAGTTTTGAAAAAATTTACTTGAACGAAAGAGTTTTTATTTTAATTTTATTTTAAAATATTTCATATATTTCGATTTTTTATTGCAGAACAATAAAATAGAGTTAAATACAAACTGAAACTAGAGGAAATATGTGGTTATAAGGAAAGCTACCTTATAATCACATTTAATCACAGACGGGTACAAAATACAGTGGCGTACCTAGTGTAGAGCGGGGTGGCGGTCCGCCCCGGGCGGCACAATTTCGGGGGTGACAGTTGTGGAAATCAAGTATTGACTTATTAAATTCTAGGAATTTTCGGGGCTGCAAGTTGATTAACCGTCCCGGGCTCCATGAGTCCTAGCTACGCCACTGTATAAATATTAGGCGTGGTCGTTACCTGTTTTCAAAACAAAATAACTAGCTTAGCAGTTTTATTATTGTGTTCAAATTTAAACTTTATTTCCGTGGTAATAAATTTGTTTTTATGAACTATACTGTACAATTAGTGTAAAAGTGGGCGGACCCCGCCTAGTTTTGCTGTTGTAGGGCCAGTTTTTCAGTGCTCGTTTAAACGACGTTTAGTTAAACTTCAAATACAAGTTAACTAATATTTGGGTTTTACGAGTTGGGTATGCGAGTTTAACTTATCTATGTTAAACGTATCTTATCTATATTTCATAGCGAATTTATCTAAATGCAACGAGTATTTAGCGTATACTCGTTACTATAAGTTGATGTTTCAAACTATTTTGGCTGCACCTGTCAATATTATCATTTTTACAAAGGGAACAGCTATTCTGGTGCAAATAAACAAACTTATTGGCATAGTTTTGAACAAAGGTAAATGTCTATACTCGAAGAAACAGCTGTTTGTTTATCTATTAAAAAGATAAATTTACCGGAGTTGAACTCACCAATATTGGCCGGTTAAACGCCGTTTAAACTTGTACTGGAAAACACAATGTGTGGTTTAAACGCAGTTTAACCGAGAAACGACGATAACCGGGCACTGAAAAACTGCCGCCCTCAAAATTTCGCCTCCCACGCCCCCTAGCTACTCCAGTGTATTTATTAATTAGCTACTCCCGTCTGTGATTATAAGGTAGCTTAACTTATAACCACATATTCCTCTAGTATCAGTTTCTATTTAACTCTATAATGCTACTGTTCTGCAATGAGAAATTTAAATAAATTAAAAATTTAAATAAATAAATTTTAATAATTAATTAATATAATTAATTATAAGATAATTTTTCAAAAGTTTTAGATGTAGGGTATCTAAAATTCGGTCAGGCCGAATCTTACTAGGTGTATTTCTCGTTGTAAATTTCGACTAACAGGGCTATTTTCGTTGTCAGCTTGACATGAAATTGTAAAGACAAGTTGTCACAGTTCTTGTCAATGCTTTTCAAATTGGTATTCTGGTTGTCAATTGACACAGTGAAAGCAGAAACATGCTGAAAAGCTTAGTGTTACAGAAACCAAAATGTAATTTTTGACAAATAGAACATGAAATGTCTAATGAATTTAAATAAATAAAGTAAATGAAATAACAATTTAAATAAATAACAATAAATAAACTAAAAATAACAAATAAATTTGCTGTTTTTCTTTTGTTCAATTGCTGTTTTGTTCTGAAAATGTAGTTGTCAACAGCTATATGGCACTTGACAAAATTGTAAAGAAAAGAGCTTTTATTTTACAGCCAGAATACCAATATTGACAACTTGTCAAAAAACAGCCTTGTCAAAAAACGATGACAACGAGAATAGCCCTGTTAGTCTAGAGACTTCATGACCTATCACAAGTATTTATGTCCGTTTCAATATTTTTTTTCGAAATTATCTTTTTCTCGCTTGTTTTGGTGGAGCTATTTTTGGATTTATTTTGTATCTGAATATATACGTATCTATTGGGGCTAACCAGAACTCTATAAACAGTATTAAATTAAAAAAAAAATATTTTTCTAAATTTTGTAACATGTTTTAGAATTCTGGATAGCCCCAATATTTCTACAGAAAAGTGCACAACACGATATATCTATCGCTAATAGTTTAAAATTTATGGCCGATTTTCATACTTCCAATCGTGAAGTTAGCACCTCAAACTTTGGTAGTCGTTTTTTGTGCTTAATTCGCCACAACTATTTGAAAAACTATTTGGGGTGCACCCAGAACTCAAAAAAATCAACAGTTTTAAAAATGAGGTACTAACTTCACACACACAAGATTGGAAGTGAAATTGACAAAGCTTCCACAATCCGGTTCATTGAACAAATGTGTAATCACTTGGATATGAGATTTTCTGGTGAAGCGTTTTTCATCAAATGACTAATATCACATCACTATTCATTATTATCATTTTCTCTTTGTAAAAATTCACTTTTTTCACAAATTTCCATTCAACGAGAGCTTTTTCCTTTCGCCGAGTTTTACAAGATAGCGTCGACTTTTCTGTAGAAGCGAGAGTACAGAATACCCACATTATCAATGAAAGATGGAAACTTACGCCTTTTTTATGCTCTCTCGCTTGTGATTACACGAAAACTCATCGTTTAAACGAACCAAGAATGCATTTCGTAGTACGAACTTATGTATGCATATTCAACTATTTCTTTTTCTACTATTTCTACATGCAGCTGAAGCCAAATTGGAGTAAATAATAAGAAATATATATTTCAAATGGTATAGCAAAAATTTCACATCCTTTTTCCAAACTTATGCAATCATATTTTGTGCATGTGTGAAGCGTTGAGAGAGGTTGTTTTGCGGAAAAATTGTCTCTGCCCGGTACACTGAGAAGATTGTTGTTTGGGGGTTGTTAAACTTTAAATCATGCAAATGATTTAGCAATGAAATTGAGTTTACTATTTCTCAATAATATTCTCAATATCAATAATACTTTCAAACCGATTTATTTATACCGTCAAAAGATAACGCGTCACTTGCTATCTCTTTCTGGCTGCAAAAGAAATGTAGCCAAATTCACCAGGTCATAAAATATCGATCTTTTTTTCATCTTTATCTGAAGATAAAAGAGTTTCCAATCTCATTAATCTCTGCGTCGACTGACTCAGTTGATACGAACGATCACTAGTATCGGTGTGAAAACCCGACGGCTTTTGTCGTGTACATGTGAACAGCCCAGAGAAAAAATTAGCACACGTGCTTATGGCGTGGCTAGCATTGCTTTAGTGTAAAATGTAACCTGCAATTTGAGTGTTATAAAGGTTACCAATTGGTTACTTTTTTCTCAATATAGAAAATTTTGACGTGAGTGAGGTGAATTCAAACGTCAAAATTGTATGTAGCCCTGAGGGCTAGTTAAATTTGTGACATCCGTGGAGTATTCTCTTCAACGTCGAGTATTTTAAAATTATTTCAAAATGGAAAAGAAAATTTGGAAAACGAGAACCAATTGAAAAAAAGAGAACAAAATTTTACTCACCAGAGTAAATTTATTTCAACATTACTTACCACGAGTAAAAAGTATCCAGTTGACACACAGCCAAACGTATAAAGAGAATGTCCTAATAATTTAGAAGTCAGATACTTGTATATTGGTTGCAATAATACAACCAATCTTTTAGATTGAAAAAACTGCCACTCTGAAGTAAGAGGAGTGAAATAACTCAGACAACATAGCGATCGAAGACAACCGTAAACCTTTTCGACTACTTTACCAATATGAGTAGACTATGTCAAAGTGTTATTGAAAGTAAATCCAAGAATATTATTATCCAAACGCCAAGTCATAATTGAGTAGCCAACAATCGTCAGCAATTGCAGCTACGGAGCTCTCAAGAATAAGCTGCACATCGTCAGGTTACATACATATGAATCGAATAATACTTAATTACAGAGGGCAGGTCATTGGCATATAGAGTAAATAAAATTGATTCTAGGATAGGACTTCAGGGACTCCTCTGAAAACAGGAAGGAATTCCGGAAACGTATTATTTATCCAAACACACTACCGCCAATTGCATATACATATATGATGATATTAAGTTCCTCGACTCAGAAGAAAAGTTAAATTTAGCATAGTTTCTCGTGCAGCATTACATGGCCAACAGTGTCGAAAGCCTTGAGAAAAATCCAGCAAAGTTAAAAATGAGACTTTGATTGTGATTAGATTTATAATTGAGTACTAGAGGCAAAATTAATTTTTCAAAGATCTTAGAAAAGTTATGGCAATAGGTCGGTAGCTAAGATCATCAGATTTTTTTCGGAATAGGAATTATTTTAGTATCTTTCTAAATAGTTGGGAAGACGGAAGTAGTTAAAATGGATTTAAATGATGTAGAATCGAAAGCAAGATTAGTTTTACAAATTTCGTGCTGATACCAAACGGCAAACGGCAGTGCAGAAGGGATTAGTCGTGAGCACCGAGTACGCGCATCAAGGAAAACACACGGATCAGCCAGCCAGGGAATATAGTGCGATCAATGGGCAGTGAAAATAAGCCACTGAACCTAAGTAAAAGTGATACAAACAGTCAGTGTAACGACTAATAAAGGCAATAAGTTAATTTAAATAATTAAACAGTAAACCAATTAGGTTTTCTTGTCCGGCGTATGCAACCAGTAAAGTAAACGAGACCACGAAATAAAGTAAAAAAGGTTGCAGAGTGTAACACCAGACAGGGATCATCAAGCAAAAACTATCGCAGAGGTAGTATACCAGTTAGTAATTGTGAACCAAATTAAAATATAAAAATTAAATAAAATACAAACGAATCCAAGTCTGGTAATTTGAACCCTGAAGGCGGCTGAGTTTATCCAGGCCGAAATTTCGTTACAGTATGCATGTATTATGTATGTCTTTTTCAATACCGATTTTTCTAATTACTTTCCACATATCCTTTCCCGGGCGTGATTCCTTCATCTTAGTGGTATAATAACTAGACTTTTCAATAAGGGAGCTACGTTATAGCATTGAAAATGCCGTCAGATTAAATTTCTTACACATTTTATAATATAAGTGACGTTTTTTCATCAATGCGTGAATTTCTGGTGATAGCCAAGAAGGAAATTCTGATCTAGCGTTATAGAATTTTAATGAAACGTATTTGTCGTATAATAGACCCCAAGATACACTTATTGGGGTGATCGACTTGGCCCTTAACTATAGGCAGATATTTTCAATATTTAAACTAATTACATCTCTATTAAGAAAAATAAAAAGATAGTTTTGTAGTCCCTGTAACATATTGCTTCTTGTTCAGTTTTATTACCGAAGTCATAACTTAGATTAGAAAATATTAGATCATGCCTTGTAAGGGCTGGGGCAGACAATTAACTATAGAAAAGTACTGCACCAGATACTAAAAAAAAAATATATGAATAAGGCTAAAAGAGCTGTTAGTAAAGTGTGTTGCTTCATATTGAGAACAGTTCATGTCTTCAGAAACGCGAACATCGATCGTAATGCAGGAATATTCATCAAGAAGTGTTAAGAAAGGGACAAAGGTAGTATGTTTATTCGGCCTGGAAAATGAACATAACAATAACTTTGGCAAATAAAATTTCAATAAAAACAAATTCATGAGGACAAAAAATTTCAGATTTTTAAATCAGTTTGCTACAAATAGAATTACGAACGAACACAGCAACTCCGCCACCCTGTCGACCAACTCTATCGACACTCATTGAAACCCTCCAGCAGCCAAATTGCATTAGTTATATCTGGGTGTAGCAAGGTCTCCACCAAAGAGTATAAGACTGGAAACTCCTCTTATTTCATGAGAGAGCTCAAAAAAATGTCCGTCCGCGTATTCACATACAGTGCATGTGAATTTTATGGTGAAATTGTCGACTTGTTACAAGCTAAAACAAGCTATCACAAAGCATGATATCTGAAAAGCTAAACCGTTTTGCTTTGTTACCACACCGCCACAAAATGATGGGGTGTTAGTAACAGGGATACCAATGACACAACTTTATTACTAATTATTTTTTTGGTTTTTAAGTAAACATTAATAGAAAACTACTTTCCATTTATAAGTTCTCGAGGTTTTGACTATTTCTAAGCTGTTTGGAAATATTAAAAAGTAATGTAAACTTATTTATTTTTGTAATTTTTCATTTTTCTTTTATTTAAATTAAAATGTGTTAACACAAATAAATTTACAATTCATTTATTTAAATTAAAATTAATTAAACATAAACAAATTCTCAATTCATGCATTTAAAATTAAATTCGTTTAAATTAAAGACTAAAAGATCTAAAATCACAATTCAGTAAATATTAAACTAAATCACAGATCAATATTCAACAAAACATGTTGAACACGTTGGCATATCTTTCGGCTAAAAATACGCGTGGTAGGTTAAAAACAGCTGACTAAATTTGTGAAATGAGTAACTTTTATGAATTTTAACTTCGTTTTACTTGCAAAATATTCAATATTGTGCAACTATGAGTTAAAAAAGCTTTCATGTACATTTCTAGAAGCGTGCGTTGCTTTTAAAATTGGCTCCTTGGTCTTTTTTACGTATTTGAAAAATCATATTTCTGGCTTATTGCTGTGAAGAAAAACAAGAGTCAAAATTCGTTCCCGAACTGTCAAAATTACATGCGTTTTGTTTTTGTAATCTACACACCCAAGCCTGATTTCACCAACACATTCAAAGCGAAAAATGAGTTTCGAGTCTTGTAGTCTTTGGTCTCCTACAATACAAATAATATAAATACCAGATATAAAAGTGGTATAATGGGTCGACAGTTTCCAGGAAAAAACTCGAGAAACTTCGCGAAAGCAAGAAGGTTACCGTCTAGTGTAAAATTGTGTGTGTTTTGTGCTTGTATGTCAAATTCGCTTCAAAATGCTTCAAATATTGTACACATGTCAACATTTTCTATCTGCAATACAACGAAAGTCTGCAATACGAACGAAAAGCTTACATATATTATACTAGTTTGGCTCGTTTCGTTTTCATTTGTGTTTTCGTTGGCGTTTTCAACTATTTACATTATAAGGCTGTACGTTAATAAATGCTGGAAAGCATGTGCAAATACCAAAAATTTCGTTTTTATAATATAGCAAAATGTCAAATCGATGAAAAACACAGAACTGAATCAGCGATTTTCGTTTCGTGTTTTATCAGATATGTACAAATATGATAAGAAATAAATCCCGTTTCTTACATAGCATAGCATGGTATAGAAAGTTATAAAATCGAAATTTTTAAAAGTTTAGCTTTACACACTTTTAAATTCTGTATTCTTTGACGTTTAATGTTTGCACAATATGAAAAAATTAATGAAATTTGAATAATAAAGTTACAGTACCGAAAATACGTATTAAACTACAATATACTGAGACGGAAGAGTGGAGAAACTAAAAATACCTACCATATAATCAAATTTATTTTCAGAGACCAACGAAAGCTCCATCGTGTAAATTATTACTTTCCAATAAGGTTTATACAATACCTTACTAATTGTTAAGGAGTACAAATTATGATTTCAGTAATTCTAATGTAATTACAAACGTACAAATACCATAGAAACCATAGTAAAATTTTTCAAAATGAGTAAGTACAAAACTAGTACTTGTGAAACTAATAACTTTATTCAATAACAAAACTCACAGGGCTATTCTCGTTGTCAGCTTGACATGAAATTGTAAAGACAAGTTGTCACAGTTCTTGTCAATGCTTTTCAAATTGGTATTCTGGTTGTCAATTGACAGTGATAGCTTTAATTGCAGTAACATGCTGAAAAGCTTAGTGTTACAGAAACTAAAATGTAATTTTTAACAAATAGAACAAAAAAATCTTTGGTCGCAATTTTTTTTAAAAATTACGGTATTAAAAATAGTTTTTTTTCCGACCTTAAAATTTTCTAATTAATTCTATAGAGAATACTTCAAACCGGAAGGATCTATGTTTTGTACTTTCCGAGAAAAGTGAAAATTACGAAGCATACTTTGCTTTCAAATAAGAATTCTTGGCTACTTGTGTTTTATTACTTCTGCAAAAATGTGAAAGAACACTGCTCTGGGGAAGGAGTTTAGATCGTAATTTTCACTTTTCTCGGAAACTACAAAACATAGATCCTTCCGGTTTGAAGTATTCTCTCTAGAATTGATTAGAGAATTTTATGGCCAGAAAAATATTTATACTTAATAAGGTATTTAAAAAAAAAATTGTGGCCAAAAATTTTTTTTCGGAATTTTTATTCCAAATTTTAAGTTTGGCATTAATTTTCTCAAAAACTGTTTGACATAGGAACCTAATTTAAAAAGGATATTAAGAAGCGGACATTTGGCTTTCAAAATCAGCAAGGAAAAGTTATCTACATAGATCTAACGATTATTTTTTAATAATATTTTTTCCGATGTTATTTCGGGTTTTTAGAAAATGGCCCCTCCCGCCGAAACGGGGGAAAATGCACCCCCCCCTCCCATACGATTTTTTTCTTGTCTCGACCCAACCTACCCGTCCTAGCTTTTTGGCGTACCTTATGCGTTACATCCTGTATATATATGTATAATATATATATGTGTATTTATTTATTTAAATTGTTTATTTATTTAACAATCAATAAACAATCTTTCAAAAAAGATGTTTTAGGAGCTGGTTTTAAACAAATAATATATAAATTAAATAACAATTTAAATAAATAACAATAAATAAATTAAAAATAACAAATAAATTTGCTGTTTTTTTTCTGTTCAATTGCTGTTTTGTTCTGAAAATCTAGCGTCAACAACTATTTGGCACCTGACAAAATTGTAAAGAAAAGAGCTTTTATTTTACAGCCAGAATTCTATTGACAACTTGTCAAAAAACAGCTTTGTCAACTAAAAGATGACAACGAGAATAGCCCTGTTAGTGCAGCGCACATAATGCAATGCCCAGGGCGTTCCTACCAGGCGTGCAGTGCGTGCCCGCCGCATAAAATCGGCCGCCTGCGGTCGAAAATCGTCGCAGTCGTCGGCACACTTCGAAGTTTAAATGACGATGAACGTTTCAGCTGCAACGGAAGCACAAATTGAATATCCCTCATCACTTCGTGTGTAGGGTATAAAAACGTACTATAGACAGGAAAACATTGACGGTCTGCGTGGACTCCGCAAAAATGTCCACATAAAAATGAGAGTTGGCGGCGGATATGGCCCAACATAAGGATTAAATTCTCTCATAACATAACATGGTTGTTTTACTGAAAAAAGAAAACAGCTCTGTCGGATTATCTTCAAAACCCATATTATAGGAGCCA
The DNA here is from genome assembly GCA_943737955.2 of Myopa tessellatipennis. Lineage (NCBI taxonomy): Eukaryota > Metazoa > Arthropoda > Insecta > Diptera > Conopidae > Myopa > Myopa tessellatipennis. Next base: position 20,217,397 of record OX031315.1, read on the forward strand.
GACATATTACGCTTTAGTGCAATTCGTTGTGTACACTGTAAAATTTCTATTACGTTTGTGTAAAATCGTGAACACTTTTATAATATTTATATAGAATGTGAATAGATGTATTTATTATATTATAGTATATGCGTAATGTATATTAAAAAATTATAATATACTAGTATATGAGCCTGTCTTCGCCAGGAAGTTAATTTTTTTATTTATTTCGTACAAAAAATAGCGAAGCCTTTTGGACTTTCTCACCTTACATATTTTTGGTTTATTTATTTTGGAGCAGCAAAAAATTAATCGCAATTAATATCGATTGTTTGTATTTAATTAAAATATTGTTTGAGAATATTTCTTTCAAAACATTTTTTGTGAAAACCGTCGTCTCCACCATCGGTACTGGCAGTTTGAATTGGGAATGGTATGTGCGACCTCTTTTTAAAAAGTTGGCCGCAAATCCCGTGGAGACCACAGGTATATATATCGCCCTTTCCTTCCACCACGTTCAAGAGGGTTTTGTATAGGTTTTTCCACTTCCCCCAAGTCCATCCAAGAAGAAGCATTTTGATGATCTGCTAGATGTGTATATTGCATCTATAACTCTATTAAAAGCAACACCCTATTCATCGTTTAACTTTCGACCGTATCTTGACCTCAACCGACAAGTTATCGACCGTTACTTGTCCCACAATTTCTGCGGCTTCTGGGGGCTTTAGGCATGCTGACTTCTACAGCCTCAGCCTATGTGGCTTCCCAAGCAGAATCGTCTTTAAGATATCCTTACAGTTCTAAGGTTCTCAAAACAGATTTCTCCTGTCACATGTAATAGAAGTAGTCTTAGATGATATCGCCTTCTGATATACTCACTGTGTACATTTGTCCTATGACTCTATTACTGCCTATTTTTCTCTCTACCCAACCATTCTGTTTTTGGAGAGTGAATTGCTCCGGGATTTTAACTGAGACACAGAAACATTAACTGAATTTCTAATGTTCATTTTCTAAACAACTAAACACAACACCACAAAAAATAGTCATAAACAAAACAAAGCCAATGAAATTAAACTATTATGAAAAATTATTACGTTTTTAAATTATTAAATTTTTCATAATAAAATCTGACAAATTAATCAGTTCAATCTAGGGAAAAAAATACAAATTTCCTCCCAATCGATTTTTTGCAAAAAGATGGCGAAGCCGTTTGGATTTTTGAAATTTCAGGTTTCTAAGTGATGTGGAAATCCAAAAAAAATTCCCCGACATATTTTGCTAACAAACAGGCACACGACACAGGGATTTTTTATGTATATATAGATACATCACATACACACACCACCCATATTTTTTTGGCTTCAGCGTTTCATTTGCAACACGATTTGAACTAGCAACTTGACTGCAGGTGGCAACGCTTGCGAAACGACAAAAAATTAACTTGGCGCGACGACACTTGTTTGTGTTGTTGTTGTTTTGTTTCCCATTTTTTGTTTTTGTTGCTCCTCAGCCCTTCTTCCTCGTGTCTTAGCATTAAAAAAAGAGATATACAGTATTTATATAGAAAAGCAGTTTAATTAATGTAAAAATCACTATTAATAATTAGGTAATTATGAGCAACGTATTTGGGAGTCTATATATTTCCATAAACAGTTCTTGTGAAACCTCAAAGGAGTTTTGGGTGTCACTAATCTGTCCTCCATCCATAATATGTGGATAACCACAATCAAATGAAAAACCAGTAAGAGCGCTATATTCAGCCTGACCGAGTCTTAGATAACTACACCTAAAAATTTTGAAAAACTTTAATTGAACGACGTAGTTTTTTTTATTTAAATTTTTAATATATTTAAAATTAATTTTATATTTTCTTCGAAGTAATATTAAATAATATTTTTCATTGTAGAATAATAACAAAGAGTGAAATAAAAACTGAAACTAGAGGAAATATGTGGTTATAAGGAAAGCTACCTTAGACTCACATTTAATCAGAGACGGGTATAAATACAGTGACGTAATTAGGGTGGAGCAGGGGTGGAGGTCCGCCCCTACGATGAAGAGTCTAGCTAGCACTCTTATATGGTGTTTCCATAAAATGGTTTTTCCAGGTTTTTGGAATAAACTGTTTTAAGACCAAAACCACTCGTAAACTGTTTTAACTCCGTTGAAATTGTTGTTGCGATTTCAGCGCTAAACTCAAATGCTTTCGGTTTTTTGACTGAGTTTTTAGTTTGCAGCTCTGTTTCGAATTTCGGAATTATAGACAACCTATCTTTCTCCTTTTCTAGTGCCAATAAGTTAGAAAGAGATAAAGAGAAAGTGCCACCAAACTATTCTGCCATATGTCAAAACAAATGTAAGCGTTTTATATCGTAAGTAATATGTTTATTTAAATAAGGTCTGCGTGGACTCCGCAAAAATGTCCACATATATAGGGAGATGGCGTTTGGTGGCTTACCAACCAAACGTAACACGATATAACAACAACAACTTTAATAGCAGCAATAACAACTTTAATCGGATTACCAATAACAACTGACATACATATCAAAATAGAAATAATGGCAAAAACCGTTTCAAACTCGAACTAGAACAAACACATAATCAGAACAAATTTCAAATAAACCACGTACGTGACAGAAACTCAAAATGCAGACGCACTGTCAATCAGAATCAAAATTAACTCAGATATATTAAAAGAAATGATACCAAGTGAGATCGATGAAACAGTTCAGAAAACACTAATTATTACAAGGGGATTACAACAAAGATAATAACAAGGGGAAATGTATATCTCAACAGAAGCCTGATCAACTTCGAATTTGGGAATGCACATCAATAACTGATATCAGAAATATGAAGAAACTAAAATTTAATGTCGACAAAAATATGAAAAATTGTAAAATTATTATTTAAAATGACGACGTGCAAGTAGAATGTAGCGATAACGCAGCGAAACTAGATGCGATACTACAGAAGTTAGCATCAAGGATGAAGAAAGAAAATATAGAATACTTAGCGCTAGAGAATAATGAAATATTTAAAGTATATGAGAAAGCAGAATTTAAAAATACGTACTCGAAAACAAAGATAAATAAAAATATTCCCCAATTGAAAATATTAATTTATGTAGCCCCAAAACATAAAAGAATGTATAAATGTATTATTAAAAGAATGTATAAATGTATTAATGAAATATAAAATGATCCATGAATTTCACAGTAAAGGACATTTAGGTATTCGTAAAAAAAATAATAATACTTAAACAAAGATATATCTGGAAGAATATGAGTAAAATGGTAAAGAACTTTGTAAGAAATTGTGACTTAAGCGCAAGAAATAAAACAACAAAACATACTTTACAAAAGCAGATGATTACCGACACACCAAGCACATGTTTTGAAATAATATCAATAGATACAGTAGGCCCTCTTAGAGTATCAAACCATTATAGATACATTTTAACTATACAATGCGATTTAACAAAATACATTATAGCACATCCAATTCACACTAAAGACGCTCTCACCATAGCCAAAACAATAGTAAAATAATTAATTTTAAAATTGGTCAATTCGACAATAAGTAGCTAAGACTCATGGAGCCTGGGCGGTTCCTATAATTCAATAAGTCAATACTTAATTTCCAAAAATACCGCCTCCGAAATTGTGCCGCCACCCCCGCCCCATCCTAGCTCTGCCACTGTATTTATACCCGTTTTTTCAAAACTTTTAGGTGTAGGATATCTAAGATTCGGCCAGGTCGAAATAGCACTCTTGTTTAGATGAAACGGCAAGTGTTGGTGGTTGGAGGTTTATTTTTTGTAGAGCTGATGTTTTTATGATTTCACCACGTACATATATATACGTACATATATGTGTATTGTAACGAAGCTCCGGTTTGTCCGGTTTATAGCCCAGGTATGGTCTCAGCCTCCTACCCCTCCTATTTCAAACAGTGGAAGTGGGCATAGGAGGAAGTGGGAGAAGTAGGTGTGGGCATATGTGAGCGTTGTAAAACGGACAGACCGGCAGACATACATACATACTTAGCTCGGGGACATACCTTGGTCGGCGGTGGGGTTGCCCACGCCCACGCTGCGCGAAGAAATACGGCCCTTTGAGGGCCACCGCGATTCGGCTGGAAAAGCCCGCCGCTCATGCCCTCAAAAGCTCTGTAGACCGCAGTTGTGGACTCCGCACAGGGCCGGCGATCGCGGGTGGAGACGATCGTCCGGGAGCACCCTCTGGACGAGGCTCTGGTGAGCTCCGTTGAGCGGCGTCGTCTTCCTGTGACGTGTAGAAGCCACTTAGAACGAGCATGTCATAGGCTGCTCCTCACTATGTGGCATCTCGGGGCCAGGACACATATTTGGGGGCGCCGATCGTACGGCGGCTGGCGGAGCCAGCATGCGCCCTTACCAATAACGGGCGCCTTGGTGGCGGATGCGTTTCATCTCAGATCTGTGGAGAGAAAAGGCATTAATAACCATTCGAGACATGCAAGTTAAGGATACTATTTTGGAAATGGAACGAGTGAGCTGGCGTTAGCCGTTCAGACATCGGTGTTAGCAAAGGGGCGGGAAAAAATCGAGCGTTTTTCTGGCAATGCTGCCATAATCTGTGTTCTTTGTTGCTTCCGGTGCAAGATTCACGGTTACAGTAGTGGATCGTAGTTTTGATGAGGTTTCCGCGGAATCCAGTGTTAGGTTCTGAGCAATCGGAGTATAAGCTCGTGAAACGAGATCTCTTCGATAAAAAGAACAAGTAACCGAAACAACTGACAATCGTACGGTAATGGTTGGGTGGGGTTCATCGAAGAGCTGAGCAGAACAGCAGATCGAACTTGTCACGTGGGGGCCTATAAAGGGATAGGCATGAAAGGCCTTCGAATCACTTTCGTGACAATCAGCAATTAGGTGAGTTCGAATATGTATATTGTAGGTTAAGAGAACAAAAAAAGATACTGTTAAAATAAAAATTAAGTCTTACTTAATTTTAAAATAAATAAATAATATTAATATAAATAAATTATAACGCAGCGAAATTATATATTATTATAACGCTGCGAAATAAATTATAACGCAGTTCAAAGCATAAAAATACTCTTTTCTTTGCTGTGATTGCGGTTCCCTGAAGAAAATACATTTTCTGTGAAGCCAAACCCTGGACACCGATGAGACTACCCCGGAGTAGTAGGTATATGTCGGTTCTGGGACAAATGTGGGAATAAGTGGGAGTAGACTTAAGGCGCGTGTCTTTGCTAGAATTGGTGTGTGTCTTTGCTTTGTGTCTTTGCTGAAAGTATAAAGTAATTTATATAAATATAGGTAAATATAGGATTGTCTGCGTACTGTCGTCCACCCGATGGCCATAGTGGATAAGTGCTTTGAAATGTTCATGTAGGCTTGTGTCTGTGATACAGACTTATGGCTGCCGATCGTGTGTGCGACTTAGCTAATTCATATGGTGGCTGTTTGGTATATCGAAGTAGATGGCGTTAGTGGGAAGTTTGTAGTTTAGCATACTTTTTGAGTCTTTTTTGCTAATTTCTCTGTGCTAGGAATGAAGGTGTGATTGTGTATTTGGTGGAAATTGACTTTATTTTTATGTTGTTTAACATTAAATACGGTAGAAACAAGCGAAGCATACTATTTAGTCTTTTTATATGGTAGATGTTTGGTATATCGGTAAAGCGCTGGCCTAGAGATAAGAAGTTTTGCTATGTTATTGTTGTTGTTTTTATTTCATTTAGGGGATGATTCATTTTGGTATTTTGATCGCCTGCTGTGTGCTAGTAGATTGAACTATCAAGTGGAATGTTATGTTGTTGTTGTTGTTATTTATTTGTTCTGGTTATTTTCTGGTATTTTTTTTCCAAATTAAGTCATTATAATTTAAATTTTATATTTATATTTATTTATTTATTTATTTATTTGTAATTATAATATATTTTTTTCTTTTGAATTTTTTAATTTTAGAGTCTAGTCTAAAGTATATATATATATATCCACACATCCATACACGTGTTATTTATTTTTGGGGATGATGCATGTTTTACGTGCTGTATGTATTGTATGCATTTCGGTGCGTTGATCACCCGTTGTGCCATAGTAGATTCGAAGGTCAATTGGAATGTTATGTCATGTTGTTGTTATTTATATTTTCTGGTCATTTTCTGGTATTTTTTTTCCACCTTTTATGTATGTTTATTTTTATTTTTAAAATTTGTATTTTATGTTTATATTTTTTTATTTATTTATACATATACAATAATATAATTTTTTCCTATTAAAACCTACTATTATTTTTACTATTATTATTATTATTATTGAGAAAACAACAAAAGAAACATATTGATTGTAAATACATATACAGAAATAGTGAACACCTACATTTTCTGCCAAATTTCATTCCAATACCTTAATCAGTTTTCCTGCGACCATAATTTTAACAGACAGACGGGCAAGGCTAAATCTCAATGAATATCGTTTGCACACTAAAATATGTAAGACCAAAACCTTTAGAACCTAAATATCAAATCATGAAAGACCATAAGCAATTAACTGAGAACCCAACTCCAAATTAATATGACGGAGAATTACAAGAGACATTAACATTTAACAAATAGATATAGACAGTAATTCTTACTATAATCATTCGCTAGATAAAGGTTAGACAATGATAATAGAATCCCCCTATTTTTAGGAGCATTGTCATTAGAAGCCTTATCATCGGAAACAATAGCAGAATATAATGGCACGTAAGATAGTGGAACATTATTCCGTGGCACATTTGAAGATGTTGAGGCCATCGCATTTCCATTCGGAATTATAGACTCCTGGCCGGGGAGTAGTACATTAGGTGAAACATCAGTTTCACTTACAGCTGGACTTAAAAGATTGATAAGAGAAGGTGGATCATTTAACGGCTGTGTAGTAAGGACTTCTGGGCCGCTTGGCTGATCACGAGAGTTTTTATGCATTCTCTTCCGCTTAGGTGAAGTTTCATCCATGATACAAAAATCGTTGAAGTCACCTTCATAGTTTTTAATTTATTGTAGAGAGCGGTAAGATCCTTCTCAGTAGTGGTTATATGTATGTTCTGGCGCAAGGTAGCGACTGCGCTGCGTGTGGTGCGCTATGTATGGTAGCGACTGCGCTGCGTGTGGTGCGACTGCGCTGCCGTGTGGTGCTATGGATATGTGAGTGAGCGAGAGGGCGATAGTTTGAAGGAAGGGGAGGGAGGGAGGAAGGGGAGGGAGGGAGGGAGGAAGGGGAGGGAGGAAGGTGAGGGAGGGAGGAAGAAGGGAAGGGGAGGGAGGAAGAAGGGAAGGGGAGGGATGGTGTTGGGAGGGGAGGGAGGAAGGGGAGGTAGAAAGGGGAGTGAGTGGAGGGAGGGACGGAGGAAGAGGAGGGAGGGAGGAAATGTGGGTGTCAAAACTGACAGACAGACGGACAGACAGACATACATAGCTCAGCGTGCTGACTGTCGCGATTGTGGTGTGTTCCTCTGCCTTGATCTCTGCCCGCTTGTGTATCGTTTGTGGTACTTGAGTGTCGTTGTTTTTGTTTGCGTTTTGGGGTGTACTCTTTGTTGTTGGAACTTTTATTTCTTTTTAATTGCTCTCATTTAATTGCTATGTGGTTGTTGTTGTTGTTCTTTTTCTTCAGCTGGCGACGTACTTTTAGAAATTTTTGTTTTTTTGCACAGATTCATAATGTAAACAAACGCAATTAGTCATTTAGAACATGTACGAATTTGTTTGCATATTGAACTTTGAATGGATGCGAATGACTGGGTAGTAGTTTTGCTATTTGGTTGTTGTTGTTGTTCTTTTTTCTTCATCTCAACGGACCTTTAGCAATTTTTGCACGGAATCATAATGTAAACAAACATCCATGAGCATATAATTAGCTACATCGAGAATAAAGGGTCAATTGTAAATGTGTCGTTAAAGTCGCAAACACCAAAGTCTCAAAACGTTCTACACCGAAAAAAGTTGTGAAATTAAGTGCCAATTCGGAGAAATAAAGTGAAAAGTTAAATTTAAAAATTTAAAAAGTTAATCAAATATTAACAAATTCTATAAACAAATTTAACAACAATTAAAAGAGACTGGACAAACAAGTGAACTATTCAAGAACAAGAAAAAAGTTAAATATAGTATTTAAAATATTACTAAAATATAAACAAATTTAACAACAATTAAAAACTGTAAAATATTAGTTACAAGTCAGTGACAGTTCGGAGAAGTAAAAGTGAGAAATAAAAGTTAAATATACTATTTAAAAAGTTAAAGTTACTATATAAACAAATTTAACAACAATTAAAAATTGTACAATATTATTCACAATCAAGTGAAAATTCTAAAGAAAAAAAGCTACATATACTATTTAAAAAACAAGTGAAATATTTACAAGAAAAGAAAAATGAAGAGCTTCATGTGTAATGTTTGTGAACAGGAATTCACTGCAATGCGCAGCCTCAAAAGGCATGTGCAAGGGAAGCATGAAAGTGTGGCATACCAGTGCGAACATTGTGGCCAAAATTTTGCTCGACTGGATGCTATGCGCAGGCACATAAAATTGATCCACTCGGAATCATCATCATCATCAACATCTGTAGCAGCATCATCAACAGCAACGCCATCATCATCATCAACAGCAACGCCATCATCATCATCATCATCATCAACAGCAACACCATCATCATCATCATCATCAACATCAAGAGCAGTACAATGGCTACCAGTTAAAGCTAAAGAGATCGTTCGTTGTCCAAATTGCAATGAAGATGTTTCTCAAAGAGACTGGAACCATCACATCAAAACATTGAAGCATAAGAGGAATTGTTGGATGACAATTGACGGTGCTCTCAAATGCATAACATCATCTTTCCGGAATAGAATTCAAACCCTGATATTCCAAAATGAGGATGAGGGTCTTGTCATTCCGGAAAAGTTTTTTGAGAAGGCTCAAAATATAGTAGCCAAAGAGCTATTGAAAATGCTAGAGAAGCATACATCATATAAATTCAACATGGAATTGTATGCGGAATATTTCAAAGTGTTGGATGATGATGAAATGGTAGTTGAAATAAAATCATTTCAAACCAAAATGAGCTTAATTCAAAAATATGAAGAGATAAGTGACATATACAATGACATGTGCCAACAGATCAGCTCTAAAATGGGCGAGTTCCAGGAAAGGGACAGTGGATGGGCCCTACTTAGAATATGTCACCTGGAGGTGAACATCAACAAATATCGACCGTTGAAGGGATCCTCATACATCCCGCTCCCAGGATCCCTGCAGAAGAAGCATGCCTGCGTCAATATACAAAATGACGATCCGTACTGCTTCAAATGGGCGATCATCTCAGCGCTTTCTGACGTGCAAAAAGATCCCCAAAGACCGCAAAATTATGGGATCAACAACATCGAAGCAGAGGAAATTGTGCTACACAATGGAGCTAAAGTGCATTTTAAGGGATTGACGTTCCCCCTCCCCATAAGCAGCATCGAACATTTTGAGAAGCAGAATCCTAACATAAGCATCAACGTGTTTGGATTTGATGAAGCTTCGAAAAACATCGAGGGACCGTATCATTGCACAAAGCAGGAAAAGGTTCAGCATATAAACCTGTTGCTGCTGCAGGAAGGAGAGCGGTTCCATTATGTATGGATTAAAAATATATCAAGGTAATTATAATTATATAACAATTTAAATTTTTGTTTTTATATTAACTTACTTATATTAAGTACTATATTAAGTATAAATATTCCAGCTAATTTATTGTTCTCTTTTTGTTTTCCAGATTGCTAAAACATCAAAGCACGAGCCATTGCAGACAACTTTATTTATGCAACAGCTGCCTGCAGTACTCTCACAATGAGAGTACTCTACAACAACATAAACTGGTGTGCGGATGGACGGTGACAGAGATGCCGTCGATGGAGAAAGCGGTAATTAGTTTTAAAAATTATAATCATAAATTATACGTACCATTCGTTGTCTATGCAGACTTCGAATGTGTACTAAGTAGCGTAGATTTAGACTTAGCGAATGATACTAGAAATATAAGTAAGCATATACCAATAGGTTTTAGTTATTATATTAGTTGTAATTATAATAGTAGCTTAAATAAATTTAAAATTTATTCAGGGGAAGATGCCCCGAAAAAATTTGTAGAATATTTAGTTAGTGATATAAGATATATTTATAATAATTATTTAAGTGTAATTAAACCAATAAATTTTTTGTCTAATGAAGAGATAAAACTCCAAAAAGACTCCAATTCTTGTCATATTTGCGAACAAGAATTGGGGGCTGATAGAGTGGCAGACCATTGCCATCTTACTGGAAAGTACAGGGGGCCGGCACATAACGAATGCAATTTAAAATTTCAAATTGCAAAGTTTGTGCCTGTATTTTTCCATAATTTTTCTGGTTATGACTGTCACCTCTTCATTAAAGAATTGAATTTATTTGAGGGTGATATTAATGTTATCCCCTTAAATAAGGAATTGTATGTATCCCTTTCTAAACGTATACAAGTAAGCGAAAAGAAAACAATCGAAATCAGATTCTTGGATTCTTTTCGTTTCATGGCATCGAGTTTGGATGCATTAGCGCAAAATTTGTCATCAAGTGATTTCAAAATAGTGCGCGAAATGTATCCAAACGATGATGAGTTTCAGCTACTAAGACGAAAGGGGGTATTCCCATATGAATACCTCAATTCAATTAATCGTTTAGGAGAAACCAGTCTTCCCAGCCATGATAAATTTGTTAGTTGTTTAACTAACAAAAATTGTTCGGTTGAAGACTATCAACACGCCTTAAAGGTTTGGAATGTCTTCAACTGCCAAACACTAAAAGATTACATGCTGCTGTATTTGAAGACTGATGTATTGATTTTAGCTGATGTTTTTGAAAACTTTAGAAAGGTTTGCAAAAATATCTATGAGCTAGATCCGTGTCAATATTACACAGCTCCAGGTTTATCGTGGGATGCAATGTTGAAAACAACAAAGATAAACCTGGAACTCTTCACTGATATTGACATGCACCTTTTTGTGCAAAAAAGTATTCGAGGCGGCATTTTCCAATGTAGTACAAGGCATTCCAAGGCAAATAATAAGTATATGATGGGGTACGATAAAAGTAAACCATCAACATATTTAACATATTTGGATGCTAATAATCTGTATGGATGGGCAATGTCGCAATATTTACCTTATGGGGGATTCGAATGGATGGAAAATATTGACCAATTCAACGTTTTTAAAATTCCATTCGATTCCCCCATCGGATACATACTTGAAGTAGATTTGGATTACCCACAGAATTTACATGATGCGCATAATGATTTACCATTTTGTGCTGAGAATAAAACTGTGGGTAATTCAAAGTGTAAAAAGTTGATTACTGACTTAACCAACAAAACTCGCTATGTTATTCATTATAGAAATCTTCAGCAATGTATAGAAAATGGTATGTTGTTGAAGAAAGTATATAAAATATTGAAATTTAAGCAGTCTTGTTGGTTAAGTGAATATATCAATCTAAATACCCATCATCGCAGTTTAGCAAAGAATACTTTTGAAAAGAATTTTTTCAAACTGCTAAACAACGCGGTGTATGGAAAGACTATGGAAAATGTAGACAAGCGTAAAGATGTCAAAATAGTAACCGATTGGGAAAGTAGGGGAAGGCGGTTAGGAGCCCGAGCACTAATTGCCAAACCAAACTTCCACAGCTGTACACAGTTTACAGAAGATATGGTTGCTATACAAATGTCTAGAGCTCGCTCTGTCTACAATAAACCCATATATTTGGGATTTGTTGTTTTGGAATTGTCGAAATGGAAAATGTATGACTTCCATTATAGTTACATGAAACCTAAATTCGCAACAAATCTCAAATTAAATTATATGGACACTGATTCTTTTATATATTCTGTTCAGTGTGAAGATTTCTATAGGGATATTCGAGATGATATCGTTTCAAAGTTCGATACATCAGAGTATCCCGTGGATAATGTGTATGGTTTCCCCCTTAGAAATGCCAAAGTCCTTGGCATGATGAAGGATGAAAATAAGGGGGAAATTATGCAAGAGTTTATTGGGCTCAGGTCAAAAATGTATTCAATAAGTGTAGAAAATAACGTAGAGATTAAGAAAGCAAAAGGTGTCAAACAATCAGTAGTAAGTAATTTAAGTTTAAGTGATTATAAAAATTGTTTAGTTCATAAGAAAATTATATATGGAGACATGTATATATTTAGATCTAAGATACATGAAATATATACACAACTAGTACATAAGATAGCTTTAAGCCCTTTAGATGATAAGCGTTTTATTAGAAATGATAGTATAAACACATATGCGTGGGGGCATTATAAAATCGATTTAGAATCAGAGTTAGATATAGATGAAGATATATTTATGGATATAGATATATAGAATATTAATTATAACTATTATAAAAATAAATAAGAAAAAATTTGTAAATAGATTTAAGAAAAACATTTATTTTAAATCAATAAAATTATATATTAACATTTAAATCTTTTGCATTGCATTATAATCTTTTATTTATTATCAATGAAATTTCGGAGTAGGATTGCATTTTCTAGCGCGCAGTGTCCATTATGGGAATGGCATATTCTTTGTAGTAAGTATGTTTCCAGATTCTCGCAGCCAAATTCTTCTACATTCAATACAGGTTTCCCCAAAATTTCTTCAATCCATTTAGATTTTTCAACTCCTTTCACATATACAAGTTTATGTTTAATATTCAATTTCAAGAAATTCTCAACGCTATTAAAAGAGATAGATCCATCGTTCCAACGAAATCCATGGTGATTGTGATACAGCCAATTCGCCTGCTTTTTATATTTTAAAGATAAGTCTCTAAATTCAAATGGTGGTTTGATGATAAAGTTTTGATATTCACTAGAGCTGAAGGTTACTGCCAACTCTTTAACTATAAACTCATTAAAATTTCCTTTGAAGCCTTGCACATCCAAGGTTACAAATTTTTGTTGCTCCATTGCACTTAGACAACTTTTTTAATTTCGCCAGTCACTGGAGTGTATTCAATCAACTTATCGTGTATAAGTATACAATAAGCTGATGTATTGGCTGGAATATTCTTTGATGTTTTAAATTCAATTCGAATATCAATTGGTCCAGTTTTTATCGCTTCGTTTTGATGAGTTACATCCACCACTATTATCGGAGCTGTATCTTTAAAGTCTTCAGGCAGCAACAGAGGTTGGGAATCGCGCGCAAAGTAATTTTGTTGAAATTTCAAATACATATCATAAAGCAGAGCATAACGATCACGGTCAAAATTCAGATTGAGATCATCATAGGGATATGTATCAGAATTTAAGTGTACTTTTACATCAGTTAAATGACAATGTTGAAATTTTTGATCTCGTCGAAAGGCAATAAGTATGAAGCGTGGTCTTTCATTCTGAGGTGATAATTTTACATTCCACAGATGATTGTTTCCTTGAGTGAGTACCGGATTAAAATGACAATCCCAACTACGGAATGCTATTAATAAAGGTTTTGCACTTTGAATCGTTTGAAAGAGTTGTAGTTTTGCAAAATCAGCCAACTGTACATGGGGAATTTTCCATGTGATATTAGTTATAGTTAATTTTATATTTTCGGTGGCAACAGTTGAATAAACAGCATTTTCATCGGATTTCGATCTCAGTAGTATAAGTTCATGTTTAGAATATAAAATAATTTTGTTAAAGTCTTCAGCAAATCCCAATAGCATTTTCAATGGTATACAGAAATTAAAATATCCGTTCTTTATTTCAAGTTCATTCTTTGAAAACCATCCAGCATTTTTGAGCATGTTACTTTGAATCGAATTTAATGAGACATAATTTTTTACTGTTGTAGTTACACCCAAGTGACGCGTACGATCGATCTCTAATCCATTAACTTCATAGCGAATTTCATCAAACATGAATGCAACACAATTGTTTTTTAATTTTACATTGGTTGTTGCGTTTCCATTTTCTAGAGTAACTGTACCTTCAATGTAAATTAAACTCTCACTGGGTAGAAGGTAAAGATCTTGATTTTGAACGGCTATCCGTATCTCGTCATTGCTGTTATATGATTGTAAATATGGTGAATAGCTATGGTATTCCTTTTTAATAATACTGTCATCGTAGAGCGGCGTTTGTAAAACATCAAGTATTTGACTCATTTTAATTTCAGTTTGTCTTTAGTTTTAAGCCCAAAGATTTTAGAAACTCTTTATTTTCAAATGACAGCTTTTTACGTTGTAGAGCGTTTTGAGTTGTTTGCGACTTGGACGACCTTGTCAGTTCAAATGGTAAAGAAGAAGTGAATGTAGTTGCACCTGGGTATGCGCTTTTATTATACACAATCATTGCTCTTGCGGTTTTAGGTGAAGTCTGAGTGTTATGGTTTCTCCACAAAAATTAATTAGATTACCGTTTTGGTCAACGATTTTCACAGTAATTGAACTTATCTGTCTGGTGTTTACTGGCAAATAGATTACATTTTTAGGGATCTCGTCTATTTTATAGCCAGGACTAACATTTAATGCAAACATATGAATTGTATGAGCTGGTATGTTGTTAATGTAGGCACCGCTAATTATGTCGCACTCAATGTGTATTGCGTTTATTTTCGTTATATACACGGGTAAGTCGGATGTATGTAGTTTTCCGGCTTCCAATACTTTTTTACTAAAACCCAATAGTGAACCAATGGTGCGTTCCTTATTAAAGAAAATGTTATTTTTACTGGATCCTACGACTGCTTGCAGTGTATTGGGGTTGGCGGATATTTCCAGGTTCTCATGTGAATCTATAGTCAAATATTTATTTTGAATAAATTCAGCAATGTCGTCAAGTTCGTATGAACCGACAGGAATCTCAATGATACGATCGCCAATGTGAAATAAATTATTTTCGTAATCAACATTCGGTATAGTGTGATAAGTATGAAAGTCTACGAGACCACACACATACTTTCCCTCTAAATCTATGGGTGGAAAATAATTAGCCGATAAAATGGATTTATTTCCACTTAAAGTAAGAGTTATTGACATCTTGAAAGTTGGTTGAGTAATGAAATGAAAAGTCAGATGCAATCTTTTTTATTTAGAATTTTTTTTAATAATAATAATAATGTTATTACTATATGAACAATATACATATTTAAAAAATATATTTATTACAATTTTATAAAATTTCATTTTTATCGATCCAAGAATTATGATCATTGCTAAATCCTAGCCACTTGACAAAAATTTCCCTTCCTTTAGTTTTAAGAACTTTTTCCACCAGATATATGCTGGGATACTTTGTTTTCAGTAGTTCACTTTCGTAGAATCCTCCTCTAATTGGATTCCCCTGGTAGTCTTCAAGAATATACGTTGTTGGGTTTGTAATTCTTATATTTTTAATTTTGAATATTTCTGTTGTCCAGTTCGGTGTATAGCCTTTCTCAAAAATGTGTTTATATTTACTTATACGCACATAATCTCCTTCCCGAAACTTTGGCTTTGTAAATATTTTCAAGTTGTTGTAGGCAGTATTTAATAATAACTTTTCATTGGCTCGATTCACTTCAGATGGAGCCATATTAATGGTTCGATGCTTTTTATGATTGTATTCGTTAATCAAACTTTTGTACTTGTCAATCCATCGATATGATCCATGATAGCTAAATTCCTTCCACATCATTTGCTTTAACGTTCTATTAAAACGTTCAACAATTGACGCCTTCAAAACACTGTACGAAGAATAATGGTTGATGTTATATTCTTTCATTAAATTTTGAAATTTTCCATTGAAGAATTCTTTGCCGTCATCGGTTTGTAAATTGCTTGGTTTTCGTCTTAAATCGAGTATGGATTTCATGGCTTTAGTAACATCAATAGCGTTTTTGGATTTTAAGGGTACAATCCAACCATATTTCGAGAATGTGTCTATTACAGTTAGAAGAAAGCGGTATCCATCATTATATGTAGAATAACTACCCATTTCCACTAAATCTGCTTGCCAGAGGTCATCTATTCCCTTGGTTATTACTCGCCTTCGCTTAAAGTTTTTACGAGCTTGCCTGTGTAGCTCCTCTACTAAACCTCTCTTCATTTTCTGCTAAATTTAAGATTAAATCGCCAACTTTCTTTTCTATTTCAGCTATTGAAGTTCCTTTATTTAGTTCTTCATTTGCGATACTTGTAAACCGCTCAAGCCCTTCGCTTATATCATCTACATAATTCTTGTTATTACTGTCAACGTGTTGGTTCTTGTTTCGAAGTTTTACATATATTATTTCAACGACTCTAAGTATTCTATCACTTAGTATATGGATTTCGTTTTTAAAATAATCCCTTATCGGAGTAGTACTATTTTCAACAAGTGACAGAAGATTTTGTATGACTTGCTTAATGTCGTTGTCTATTTTTTCCCTTAGTATATCGTTTTCTTCTTTAAATTCAACCTTTATCTGTTTAATACTATCTGCAACAAGTAATTGATGATTTTTGTTAACTTTTTCAATGTCTTTATCTATTTTTTCCTTTACGAATGAGTTCTCTGCTTGAATTTGCATGTGAGTCTGTTTGATTTCTTTGTAAATATTTTGCTTTAGTAAATTGTTTTCTCTTTGAAATTCCACTTTGATTCGATTTATACTATCTTCAACAAATGATTTTGTTACTGCATCATTGTCTTCGACAGGAGCATTAATATTCCTTAAGCGTTTCCAATGGAGATCCAAGTTTTTATCATTGTCCAAATTGAATCCCAAGGCTCTTGTAAAATTTCTTTTTAATTTGTTGTTTAATGACTTCTCTATGGAATAATGACCGAACTTGTCGACGCTCATTTTACAATTATATGTATTTATGGAAATTGTGGTTATTTATATGATAATTACGCAATTATATTAGCTTCCCTAAGTTCTTCGAGTATTGAAACTATTTCGTTGTTGTGATTAGTGTGTCCTGCAGATTGTGATGATACTAATAGCCTTAACCTATCTACCAACTCATTTGGATCATCCCAATATATATAGTTTGGCTTTTGCTTGTTAACACTCATTAAACCGCTCCCCTTAGTTTGATTTTGTGAGGTAGTCAATGGAGTTGTCTCACTGAATAATGGCTTTATGATGTCGGTATATTTGAGAGCTCTACTCCCCTTTGCTCGTCCAGTGCTGTTAAAATTAAGTTTGTGAGCACTAGTATTTACTAAAATACTTTTGTAAGCTTGTAGATCTTTATCGTCATAATTTGATGGTTCTTTGTTGAATAATAATTGTTGCAATCCAGGTGTAAAGTTCCAACTATTATCGGATATTATTATTTTATCATCGCGTAATGAGAAAGGGCTATTACCGATTCGCCATTTGCCATCAGATCCCTTGTATGGGCCATATGTGGTATCCAACTGATTCTGTTGTTCTAAGTCGGAATAGACCATTGATTCAGTAGATTTTGGATCGTCGCTTGTAGTATCGAGTTCAGAGAATAATTTTGTTTTAGGTGATTTATTCATTATATCTTCTGCATCTTCTATTTGAGAGAAAAAGTCGTCGTCTTCATCGTCATTACTATTGATAAGAGTTTCGTTTGAGAAATCGACTTTTCGTGCTTTAGCTGGAGTACTTGTTTTTATTTTTAGTGGTACCTTATTGTTTTTAATGTTATGCTTGTCCTTATTATAATTTGTATTGGAGTGCTTGACTATTTCTTTTAGAGGTTTTGTGATGTGGCTAAATGTCTTTTCTAATTCATTCTCTAAATCTGCTTTTCCCAATTTTATATTCTTAAATTTCTGTTTTAATATGCGTCTAGTTTTGATCAAGTCTTTTAATATTTTGTCATCCATTTTAGCAATAACATACAATATATCAGATCAGCTTTTGAACAGCTCTTGAACAGCTCTGAACACCTTTTGAACAGCTCTGAACACCTTTTGAACAGCGTTTGAACACCTTTTGAACAGCTCTGAACACCTTTTGAACAGCTCTGAACACCTTTTGAACAGCTCTGAACACCTTTTGAACAGCTCTGAACACCTTTTGAACAGCGTTTGAACACCTTTTGAACAGTTTAGTTATATTAATGTTGTCAGTTGAAAGCTAAGTATCATACTAATATGAATATAATGGTAACCATCCATATTATAGGTGAATGTATGTATCAAATCCCTTTCTGTAACGTCCACCATCAATTGGATCGTCTTTGCTTATTACAAGAAATCCATATTTATCTTTCCAACATTCTCCGCATATATTAATAAATTTTTTATAAGCCATATCTGTTCCGACATGATCATTGTATATGTGCTTCATGTTCATCTCATCTTGCTTAAACATAATAATCATGTTGGCATTATCGCGCACCAAATGTTTAGGGATTCGTGTATATGTTTGGCATAAGTAAAAGCAATCAATAGATTTGTGTCTGCCCATACAAAAGTATTCTCGAATGTTGTTTTGCTTCTCACAAGCTACATCATCGAATATCATTATTGAGTTGGTTTTTGCTTCATTCGGCTTGAGCACTTCTTCGTTCTCGGAAAAAGTAAAAAATCCCATATTTTGAATTGGTTTTATTAACCGTTTTAGATATTCATATTTAGGTTGATATAATGATTTTGAGTACAAATATATGTTTGCAAACTTTAGTCCATTTGGACTTTCTATTAAACTCAACATGACATTCGTCTTTCCACAGTTTGAAGGTCCCACAATAAGACATCTAATTGAATTCGGCAGGAGGGAACTGTGCCTGAGTTTCGTCGCATTATTAGTAACAAGATCCATATTTTTCACAGTAATATTTTTGTCTTGCTTGACGAACCGCATTTTAGCTTATGATATAAATACGTAATAATCACACCTTTATATTCATTTATATCGAAACAGTTCAATTGAAGAGTTATATAAAATGGTCATCCATTATAAAAATAATTTCAGTCTTAATCAACCAGTAATTGGAAGAGGTCTTTTAAATAAAGCTATAAATTCTCTACCAGTTGAACTTCATTTACCGGGCTATCAATTTTGTGGTCCAGGAACTAAACTAAAAAAACGCTTAGAAAGAGGTGATAAAGGAATCAATCCTCTGGACGCTGCATGTAGAGAGCACGACATTGCTTATAGTAATACACAGAACTTGGATGAGCGTCACGAAGCAGATAAAATATTAGCAGAAAAGGCATTGCAAAGAGCAAAATCAAACGATAGTAAATATAGTGAGCGAATAAACGCATGGTTAGTAGCCAAAACAATGAAAGCTAAAGTCAAATTCGGTATGGGAAACAAACTAAATAAGAACCTTAAGAAACTAAAGAAAAAGGTGAAAAGATGCTGTGTAAAGAAAATTTTTACAAAAACTGTTAAAAATGCATTGAAAATTATCAAACAACGAAAACCAGAAGATATCACCAATGCTATTAAAATGGCACAAGGTGTAATCAAAAAGTCTTTTGGACGTAAAAAATCCCTGATAGATATTCCACGTGTTATACCTATTCCAAAAGTAGGAGGTTTTCTACCACTAGTACCCATTTTAACAGCTCTTGGAGCCGTTGGTGGTTTGGCATCTGGTGGTGCTGCAATCGCGAAAGCAATTAATGAAGCCAACTCTGCAAGAAAACAATTGAAAGAAGCAAATCGACATAATCAAACTATGGAAGCAATTGCTATTGGTAAAGGCTTGTATCTTAAACCCTACAAAAAAGGATTGGGATTATATTATAGCCCTCAACCAAAAAACTTTTGAAGAAGCTACCCAACAGAGCCCTCACAAATATCGACCTAATGAAATATACAACGAATCTACCACACTTTAGAGGTATTTTTATGCTAAACACCTTACCAAAGCATCCTCATCGACAAGAATGTGGGATCGTTAATCTTGATAGATCGGAGGGACCTGGTACTCATTGGGTAGCATATTATAAAAATAAGAATCAGAAGGAATATTTTGATAGTTTTGGAAACTTGCAACCACCGTATGAAGTAATCCAATACTTGGGTGATGGAATACGTTACAACTACACTCAACATCAAGATTATAATTCATTTAACTGCGGTCATTTATGTCTAAAATTTCTTTAAAATTCAACTTTTTTTAGGAGAAATAACGAATAAAGTTTATTAAAATGAAATCCAATTGTGTTTTATTTTAGTGTTTAGTATATAATACATATTTATGTGTTTAGTATAAAATACATTTGTATTTATTATAAGGTATATTTGATTTTGATGCCGATGATGATGATTATGATGAAGAGGTATTCCACTCCTTGTCTGATTTAAATGGATTTTTCACCTCTGCATCTTCTTTGTCCAAGATTCTTTCATTGTGAAACTCTCTCTCTCTCTCTCTCTCTCTCTGTGCTCTCTAAATTCTAACTACAAACTAAACTAAAAATTTAAATATCTTGTCATAAATACTATTTTCTTTGATTGCATATATTCAGTTTTAGTTCATCTTTCGATCGGTGCAGTTAATAGCTCTTCAATTAGTTTTATAGTGCTACCTATCAAGAAATTACGAAATAAAAAATTTGAAAATGAATCTGAACCAACGTCAAGGATCCTCAACTTTTTCCGTCGCTGCTATGGACGATTTCAATCGAAACAACAGTGTGCAAAAAACCACATTAGCAGTTAAGGATATGGAGCCAAACAAATCGTATTCAATTAAAAATGTCCGGAAAACGAAAACTAGGTATGGACCCCGAGTTTTGATGGAGTTGGAAGAGAATGTAATTTTTCTGCCACAAAGATTTAACAACATCAGCGATGAGACAATACAAGAATTCTCAAATGGAGCTTACTATTTGTGTAAAATAATGAAGGAAGATACTGACGACTTTCGCTTGGAGGTTCTGGTTGACTTTCCTTTAACACAAGCAATGTATTATCAAATGTGAAAACTTTGTATTCTAAAATGTTATAAAAATAAAATATAATTTATGCCTTAAAAATAGATTTCTTTTTTATTTTTTCAATTTAGAATATAATAGCATCCATTCAAAGTGGAATTTCAAAGAGAAAACAATTTACTAAAAGTCCCTTGAGATAAAGAAAAAAAGTCGGAACTGCAGAATTTTTTTTTTAAAATTTTATTTTATTATGTATTATGTTATAATATATTTATTTAATTTAAATATAATATAATAATATGGAAAACACTAATTTTCCAAAACTTCCTGTAGACATGGGTAAACCGCTGGAAACCCAGGCCGGAGATGTTGGATCGTCTTCAATACTCCAACGATGAATCTCAGCCACTCTAAGCTTGGGTTGACGTCAAATATTCTACGCATCTCCACCAGCATGGGAGCCAGTGGTTGCAAATCCCAAGCGTTGGCCTGGATCTCGGCCAACACTTCGTCTACAAGCATGCCAACAGGGAAAATATAGTTCTCAATTGTGTACCTCGACATTATTCGATTTAAATTTTAGACTGACTGAATAAAATTCTGAAAACGACGAGCGTATTTATACTGGGATCCGGCAAAACGAAAGCTTAGATCAGCAAATTATTAAGCGCGCACAAAACAAAAATCGTAAAATTTTTATTATCCAACTATTGATTTCCATGAATAGATTCTAAATAATCTTGATGTTTATAATGGTTTAATTTAGCATTTCATCTAAATGCTCATCAAGCAAAATTTCTTTTTTGGGTTCTTAAAAACTCGTCATAGTCACATTCTCCATCCTTATTGTTTACATTATGATTCCGTGCAAAAATTGCTAAAGGTCCGTTGAGATGAAGAAAAAAGAACAACAACAACAACCACATAGCAAAACTACTACCCAGTCATTCGCATCCATTCAAAGTTCAATATGCAAACAAATTCGTACATGTTCTAAATGACTAATTGCGTTTGTTTACATTATGAATCTGTGCAAAAAAACAAAAATTTCTAAAAGTACGTCGCCAGCTGAAGAAAAAGAACAACAACAACAACCACATAGCAATTAAATGAGAGCAATTAAAAAGAAATAAAAGTTCCAACAACAAAGAGTACACCCCAAAGCGCAAACAAAAACAACGACACTCAAGTACCACAAACGATACACAAGCGGGCAGAGATCAAGGCAGAGGAACACACCACAATCGCGACAGTCAGCACGCTGAGCTATGTATGTCTGTCTGTCCGTCTGTCTGTCAGTTTTGACACCCACATTTCCTCCCTCCCTCCTCTTCCTCCGTCCCTCCCTCCACTCACTCCCCTTTCTACCTCCCCTTCCTCCCTCCCCTCCCAACACCATCCCTCCCCTTCCCTTCTTCCTCCCTCCCCTTCCCTTCTTCCTCCCTCCCTCACCTTCCTCCCTCCCCTTCCTCCCTCCCTCCCTCCCCTTCCTCCCTCCCTCCCCTTCCTTCAAACTATCGCCCTCTCGCTCACTCACATATCCATAGCACCACACGGCAGCGCAGTCGCACCACACGCAGCGCAGTCGCTACCATACATAGCGCACCACACGCACCACACGCAGCGCAGTCGCTACCTTGCGCCAGAACATACATATAACCACTACTCTTCTCAACTTCCCTGAAGTTTAATCATACTTGATGCAAGATACGTATAATGTCCACGTCAAGCGACCGACTCTTCTCACCACAATCCCGCTTCTAAACCGATTTTATGAACGATTCGGCCCGTTAATCCATCCCTGAGCAGAGGTCCCAGCCTGCAAGTTTAATAGTCCAATATCTAAATTAGTGAAATGAGCCATTTTTATGAATTTTAACTTCGTTTTACGTGCAAAGTATTCAATATTGTGCAATTATATGACTTAAAAAAGGTTACATATACATTTCTAGAAGCATGCGTTGCTTTTAAAACTATCTCTTTGGTCTGTTTTACGTATTTGAAAAATCTTATTTTTGGCTTATTGCTATGAAGAAGAACAAGAGTTGTTCAAATATCTCTCAAAATATTTTGTAAACAAATTCCCGAACTTTCAAAATTACATGCGTTTTGTTTTTGTAATCTACAACACCCAAGCCTGATTTCACCAACACATTCAAAGCGAAAAAAGAGTTTCCAGTCTTGTATTCTTTGGCCTAAAAAGCGTAAAAAGGTTTCACCTCGTTGAGGTGAAAGTTTTGTTTTCGGGAGTTCTTTTTGGAAACATCAAAACAAATATATTATATTATTATATATAAATACAAATTATATATAAAACATAAGTGCTATTTCCATATAACGATAATAAATTTATACTTCCACATTTTGCACTGTATTTGTTGTTTGTTTCTCAAATTGATTTGGTATGAAGTAGTCGCTGTGCTAATCTTATGTTGCAAATACATAGTTGCTCGCCTAGTGACAAAAAAAATTAACATTAACAACTCCAGAATGGTCGCACTTATATTTTTAAATTTGTTCTCTAATATTTTTGCAAACTAAGTATTTTTATACATCGTTGATGTACTTGTGGGGGTCAAACTTCCGTTGGTACCTACCACCAACCTTTATTACCTTCAGTAAATAAAGTATAATATGAGAGATCTGCTGATATGTGGAAAGAAATAATAATCAAAAAGCTGATAAACATTGATATCTTCTTTTATACCAGATATTTATTGACATTAAGTAAAGCTTGTATTTATGTAATCTTTCTTCCTATGTACATATTTCATTGTGTATGCATGTACTAACAATTTTTATTTATTAAAGTTCACATTATTATTTCACTAACATGAATATTTAATTCTGTAATTAATTTTACATTAGTATTATTGATTAATCTTAGTATTATTATATACTTTATTGAAGTAAAAGTTTCAGTTCCTTGGTTATTGGTTTGTACATATTTCTTGCACTTGCACTGTATGTATGTAATTGTATATTATTAAGGCGGACCTGCGGTCAAATAAAAAAAACGAAGTGTATTTGATTGTGTGTAATTTATAGATACCAACCTAAATAGCTGACTGCATGCTTAAGTCAGTGCAGTTTCTTCCAGTCGTCCTTTTACCAATGATACATTCTCATATGGTTCCTTGTTTTTGTTTTGGTGTGCTTAATGTCTTAAAACGCATACCTTGTTTGAACCAGCTTGTGAGACAAATATCTACATCACCGACAGGGACAGGGAACGCTACAAGTATCTTTCGCAACTACACACTGAAATCTAATTCGCATATTCTTCATATCCTTCGCTTCTTGTTCGAGAAGTCGGGCTTCCACCTTAAATATGAAGCAAAGAAGTAATCAGTTTTTAATCCACATGTTTGCATTACTCTGTGTTGAGAAGATGAGAAAACGTCGGCTTCCGTACCATAATGATCGACGGTAAGATAAAAATAATTTTAATGCAGAGTAGAGTTGAACAGCTGTGAGTTTATTGGTTTTCGGTTGGTTTGTTTCGCGGCAGGGACACTTGAATGCTTAAAAATGAAGTTTTGTTTGTGTTTAACTTGTAACAAAAGTTTTATTTTCTTTGACAGCTTACAATGCACTGAGGTGACTTACGCCCTTATAAACGATAAACGCTCGTTCCGTTTAGCACCCGTTTTGTTTTGTGCTTTTCGTAGTTTTGACGTTACTAACAAACAAAATACCAACAAAATACGAAAAGCACAAAACAAAACGGATGCTAAACGGAACGAGCGTTTATCGTTTATAAGGGCCTTAATAACTTTCTCCTCCCTTTTTCCCTTTTTCAAACAGCACTGCCGGAATGGTGCTGATCAGGCCACAGGCTGCAAAGTTTTTTAGTACGACACCGTACATTATGCGGAAATACCGTACCCATTCATTACTTGCCAACATCGGTATTCTCAATTTAACTGGAAGAATAAATGTTGAAAGAAGAAAAAATAGGGTGTGTTGATAGGCAAACTTGAGGTATGACAATTTTTAATATGATAGTGTTTATATACATATGTACATATGTATATATGATGCATATTTATTTGAGTTTTAGAACTCCCCATTCGATGTCAATAACATTTATTAATTTATTATAACATTAATCAATTATTTAACATACATATCTTCATGAATTACTAGTTGGACATACTTATAATATTATCAGATTTGATTTGAAAAACTAAACTAATTGGTGCCAAGACTTATCGACCTTTATTTTTATGAAATTTTCGAATTTGCCATTAAGGTAAAAGGAAATTTTTATTTGTACTTATGTGTATAGAAACAAACTATAATAACTCGATATCTGTATCAAAAATCGGGATACATTTTAAAATATGATAACATCTTTTAAGTCATTATAGCTGCATTTTTAATGTAATAACATTAAGAAACTAGTGACTATCATTTTGATGCCTCCGGTGGTGGTGGGGGAGCAGTTTTCATTAAGCGATGACCCGGTGCTGATGGTGATAAAGTTAGAGGTGAAGGTATATTATTGCGTTTATCTTGGATTGATAATGTTATAAAATCTTGTTGTGTTGTTTTCAACCGACTTGAAGTATAAATATTATTTTTGCCGAATAGCATAGTTAAATGTATAGTACAAAACAGACCAAAGCTCTGAAAGAAAAAAAGACAAAACGAAATTATTAAGTGATTTTGTTTTTTCCATTGTTACAAATGAAAATAATAAGTATCAAGTAAATATACGGTATCCAGTGAAAAATTTCCCAAATTTATTCAAGTTCAAATTCTAATTGGTGAAAAGCTAACAGCTGGGTGGAAGTAATGCCGTTTGACGCACGTGAGTTGCGTATTTGACAGCAGGGTTCGGAAAACGTTTCTATTTTATATCGCTCAATTCATATCCCTCACTGAAGGGATATATCATGATGCAGATATAACTATATCTCCATCCTCATTGATAAATATCTTTTTCCATTCAATTACAAAAAAATACATATCGCTCACGTTTAAAATAATTTCGATCTTCCAACAAAACTATCATTGGGATGAAGAAACCTCGGAACAGATAAAGCGCTTGTCGACCCCACCGATGTTGTTGTTGTTTTTGGTGCTGACCCCAGCAACAACAACAACTTTTGTTGATCTCTTGTCGTTCCAGAGTTATAGCCCTTTAAAGTTAAAAAAGTTCAGGTCTGTATCTCCTAAACCTTACAAGGTACCTGTATGATATTGATATTGAGATGATTGAGATATTGCTGGAAAGGTAATTGAATTATCTGTCATTTATGTAAAATAATATTTTGTCGAAAACCGTTCAGTTTTGGAGAAAAATGAAAATTTAGATTTTTCATACTATTTTTTTCCATTCATTCATTTTTTTCTAAGTATAATGTATAACTAACCCACATAATTATGCCAATAATAAGAAAGTAGAGGCTTTTAGCTTTCGAAACATATTTTTTTCATTGCGGTCAGTCCAGGAACTTAGGAGAAAACGTATTTTTCAAATCACAATCGCGTAAGTATGTCAGCACTTTTTTGAATTTTATTAGTGCCCTTTTTCTGTATATATCATTCTATTACTTTTGCAATCATGTTCTTTTTGCAACTTTGAAATGATGATGACCGTTACCGTTATTCGTATCATTGTTGTTGTATGTTTCCGTTGAATTAGGCAATTTATGATTGTAGTTATTTTGATTTCTGTGCTGTGCTTCAATTACTTGTGATTATTTAATAAAAATGGATACTAATTTCAATAATTTGAATTTGTAGAAATTGTACATCAATTACAGGATTGGGAGTTTTTTAAATATGCGGGCGAGTTATACAATCCGTCCGGTGAAAAACATTGTGTAGACTCAGATATGTCGGAGGACGACATACTGTAGACAGTAGAAACGAAATCTGTCCTTTTCAGGGCAACGAAAGTCATAAAAAAAGAGATAAATTTGAAAAAATCGCGCGCTTTTTCATAAAAATTTTTCACTTTTATGAGAGTACCTGATTGCAATTATCAAATATGCGTATTCTCCTGAGATCCTACAGTGATTCCAAAGATATACACGTCTATAAAAAGGTAAATGGCTGTACTTTCTTATTATTGGCATAATTATGTGGATTAGTTATACATTATACTTAGAACAAAAATTAATGAATGGAAAAAAATAGTATGAAAAATCTAAATTTTCATTTTTCTCCAAAAGTGAACGGTTTTCGATAAATTATTATTTTACATAAATGACAGATAATTCGATTACCTTTCCAGCAATATCAATGACATACAGGTACCTTGTAAGGTTTAGGAGATACAGGCCTGATCTTTTTCAACTTTAAAGGGCTATAACTATGGAACGACAAGAGATCAACAAAAGTTGTTGTTGTTGTTGGGGTCAGCACGAAAAATAACAACTGCAGCAACAACAACAACAACATTGGTGGGGTCGACAGGCGCTTTATTTAAGCCGAAACCTCTTATCTTCTAATATTTCGATCCCTCAAGTTGAAAACCCTGCGTTTGTTGACGATTACCGATAGCAGATAATGCTAGTGTGCGGTGTGAGGGAAGGCTGTAGAAGTAAATACGTAAAATATTAATATATAAAAATTGTGTTCTACCAAAAGTAATTTTAATATATTTTGTACGTACATATTTCTATATTATTATTTTTATTATGAATTATTGAAATATATTACAAAAACATTAATTGAATCTATTTGCTGTTCGATTGAAGGCACAGATTGTGCAGCGAAACGTTTATCAATTTTATTATCCGGCAGACATTTGAAACATGCAGCAAAAACATATTCATGCAAAACGCAACCAAAACTTCACTTTTAAGCATTCAAGTGTCTCTGCCGCGAAACAAACCAACCAAAAACCAACAAAACCCATAGGCAGTGGTTATGCTACCGAGCAAAACTCGGTGGGAAATTTCTCTAATTTTTGTGACCGGAGTCCGTGCAAAAAGAGTGGTTACGCTTCTGGTTGACCCACGCTTGCTTTTTTCACAAATATAAATTTTTTTCTTACCTTCAACTGCAACCCGTCTACTACACAAATGAGAAAACGTATTATTTTATATATAGTTTTCGACGCGATGGAAGAACAAATGTTTATATTAATTAAAATGTGTTTAACATTTATAAAGGCGTAATATTTTGGAACGATAATCATACGAATATGATTGATAGATTTATCAGTTAATTCCATTTGTTCACTCCATTCCACTTTTCAATACTTTTGTGAATATTGAGACCTAGCAACACCGGTTTACTCGGTGTACGCTAGACCGAGTTTTCGTGCTCGGTGTGAGAGAGTGATGTTGAGCACAGAAAAATATCCCATTCTCTTTTTTACACACAAAACAACAAAAAAAAGTCCTACTTGCCAAGCAAAAATCGATAGCATAACCACGGCCATAGCTGTTAAACTCTGCTCCGCTACTTCCTTCGGTCTCTTCCTTGAAATTACTTTCATCTTCAAAGATCGCCTGCGCAGCCTATTTTTCATCACCGTCGTTCGTTATGGTACAGAAGACGAAGTTTTCTCATCTTCTGCGATCGCTATTCGTTAGCAAACGCAGTGTTTTCAACTTGGGGGATCGAAATATTTGAAGATATGAATTTTTTTCATCCCAATTGATAGTTTTGTTAGAAGTTCGAAATTATTTTTAACGTGAGCGATATGTATTTTTTGTACTTGGATGGAAAAATAAAAATCACTCATGAGTTAGATTTTTATCTTTTGGCGCGATTGTTGTTTCGCGGGGGATATAAATAAAGTTGTTTGTTTGAGGGATATACATACATATATTCCAAACCCTGTTTGCCAGACGCCATGAGTCACTTGTCAAGTTCGCATCGCTTGTTCGTGGTCTAGAATGCTTATATGATCGAGAGTGCAAAGATTTCGACAAGATAATGATTACATTCGCAAGAAAACTTTTGGAACGTTTGGTGTGGTATCAAATATCTGTCCCTGAAATAATTGGCCATCATTTTTTAACGGGCAAGACAGCTGCTGATGTGTTACGGAATGATAGACGATTGCGGTTTAATATAATTTTGTTTAATTAATTTATGACATACATAAGAGTTTGATTACTTTGTTGACATACATATATGTATGTACATATACATGTATATGTGTTTGTAATTAACGTTGTTAAATAAAAACTTGCGTGTCGATCTTATTTGTTTTTATTAATTAATGTTGAATCGTATAATAGATACAGAGTTAAATTGATTCGGGGGTAAAGTTTACCACAGCCGACAAATCACAAGCAAATGAAAGAATGAATAAATCGCGTATGTTTTTGACAGCTGTCCGCTGAGTCGTTTCTGTTCTCTTGCAGTGTTGCCACTCGATGAAGATTGTACAATATTGTATATATGTAGTAACTACTAAGGTTTTGTTAAAATTTTCGATTTTAAATTCAAATAGTCAAGCACGTTTAAAAGTTTTTCACAATTTGGTTTTTATGTTTTATATTGTAGTTTCATTATTTCAAATCAAATGTCAGACATGACAAAATTATACTTTGACAAAATTATTATAAGTGTTATTCAAACAGGTATTAATAATCAAATGCAATAAAATAGTGCTAACACGGCCATTCTGGGTTTAATGCGGCCTCGCATCAAGAATTATTAACTAACCGCATTGTTAAGTTTTGTAAAAACTGTAGTTAAGGATAGATTATTGGAATTGAAAATCTGTAGAAAATTACCACAAAGATAAGTACAGTCTGGGGAAATTTACTACAAGATAGATAAGAATAGTCATCCTTTTTTACAGTTTATTTGGGATGCGTTTTATCTGAGGGACACATTTGGGTGCCTGTTTGGATGATACGCATCGCTGATAAGAAAACGGTTTCTGGTTCTGCCATAAATGTCCCTCGCCTTAGTTATTAAATATAGTACATGGTGTGATAAACGCAATGCCGATAAGAAGACGGATGTGTTTAATTCATTCGTGTTCATTTTGGTGACCCCAAGTTTTTGCTCACGCAGTTTGTTTTTTTTTTTTTATTTTAATAATACGGCAAGTAAATGAGTCACTATTTCATTATAACCTGCTATCCATAGAAATTCCATTACATTACAGATACATTTGAGGAATTATTTGAGAAGCTTGTTGGATCTAAAGACATTCCGAAAGTACAAAAAATGTGTCCAAATAAAAGGCCCGGCAGCAAATTGTATTTCAAGTTTGCCAGCCACCAGTACAAATTTTGGAATTGCGTGGGATATTCTAGACAACAAATTTACCAACAAACGTCTGCTAGCCAATATGTAGTTTAGAAGAATAATTGAAGAAGTTGTAGGAAATTTATGTAAACTTATGTATGTATATAATTTTATGTAAGTATTTTATAATCGCATTAAAAATGCGCTTCTCGTAATAAAGGCTGGTTGTGTTTTGCATAATTTTTTTAACGAGAATAATGAAGCAATAAACCCTAAATGGTGGCAGGAACTGCCCCAAAGAAACCGGCGCACGAGTAGATTGCAACAAAAAAATTGGAGCGTTTCACAGCGCGTTACTGCTAAATTGCATGAAGTTGCTGACACCGCTTCAAGCCGTTCGTGTACGACCGATGCAAGCTGAGCCAAGTCATTGACTCAGTTCAGTGTCAAAAAACCATTGGTCGTTCTGTTGGTTGTTCCTGTTCTGCCTGACTGTTCTACATGGTTGGTCGTTGACTCAATTCAAGGCCAACCAATGTTAACGGCCAAGCAAATGAGCTTACATGGACAATTTAGCAGTATAAAAGACTGTAATTTTTACCAATAAAGAGAGAGCTATCAAAACCTTCAAAGTGTTTAATTCAAATATTGGTTCTTCATTTACTTTGCATTTTACTCATCGAATCGGTTCAAGTACCGAGTCGAACGCAAAACAAAAAGGCCTAAAGTCGGTTTAAGTACCGGATTTAGATCCCCTTTTGCGAAACAAACATAAGGACACAACATTCGATAATGACCCAAACGCAGAAAATATTCGGGCAGCAATAATCAATTATTTTGATAATTACTGAATATTTATTTTTTTTCCATATTACTTAAAACTACATCTTTGAATTTTTTATTATCCTCCATGTTTTCTGGAGAATATCTTCATTCTTCGTTCCGCTGTTTTGCGGTTGTCTGTACCATTTTGTCAATCTGATCATTGCACTGCATCATTTCCTTTTTAAACCAATTGATTGCTGCTTAATTTACGTTTCCTAGATGGTGACTCATTCGACGTCGATGGCATGGCATGAATTCCATCAAGAAGTGTTCTACTGCCTGGTTCTCTTTTTTGGTTTTTTTTGAGGCAGTTCCATTTTTTGCCTCTTCAATTTATGGATTTTGTTTGCCTAATTTTTTCTCCAATTGCTTTTTAACAGCTGATTGCAATTATTTTCATTCCATTTCCATTGTTTTGGTATTTTTTTTATCCCTACGACAGACTGATTAAAAATATTATTTTCCTTTGCATTTCTTTCAAATACGATAAAATTTATTACATTTGATGTGTCAAATTGTATGAAAATTTTTAAAATTTGGCGTCTCATTTGGAAAATAGAGCTCAAATGCGCATTTGGGGTCGGTATAAACATAAAATAGCTTAGTATAATGAAAAGAGTAATAGAATTAAAATAAATGCGATTGTGAGCTTTGCAACACGGTTTCTCTTAAAATCCCGCACCGATGCTGATAATAAAAATAAACCTAGAAAGATAAAAAACTTAACATTCTTGGCATTTAGATAATTGTATTATTATAGTTATGTATACATTGTACTTAGAAAAAAATTAATGAATGAATTAAAATTAATTAATTCAGGAAACATACAGCAAGCAGCCGTAGAAGCATCGGGGGCTCTCCATCGGCTTGACGCCACTATTTAAGAATCGAACGCATTATTGGCGGATTTCGGTGCAATATGATGGTGTGCAAAGCATTTTAGGAATTTAAAAGGGATACGGTTATTTAAACTATACTTAGTGTCCCTAAATTTGACACAGAATCGAACAGAAAGAACAGAATCGTCATTGATTAACACATCCTCTCCATCCACTATCCACAGGTCACCGGTGTCGTCTCCATCAACACCAGTTAAAGTCTAGCTCCCTAGAAGAAGGAAGGGCAAGACACAATTAGTATGCAATTTGCTGCCTTAGATAGCAGCTTCAGCGAGGCTGTAAAAAGCTATATTGAGGCAAGTAAAATATAACAGGATATAGAAGTTCGCCGTTTTAAAGGAGCAGGATAGCAAAATTTTAACAAAAGCATTTATAGAATTTCTATAGAAATAATTTATAAATAAATAAAATAATATTAGCATTGATTAAGCAAATAAAACAATACCTATATACAAACATAGTTTTTACCTAATTAATTCCGCTTCATCCGTGTCAATACGCGCATTGTTGAAAGAGTGAGTCTGCGTTCTCTGACCATCTAGAGATCAGCGATATTTCCGTAACAGTGATTTTGTCACCCTGAGTTAAAAGTCACTAGTCACTGGAGCGACCGAATATTATTTTTACCAGTGACAGTGACCGCCTTCGTTCCACGATATAGAAACGATTAGAATCGTTCCACGATTAGAAAAAAATTAATGAATGAATTAAAATTAATTAATTCAGGAAACATACAGCAAGCAGCCGTAGAAGCATCGGGGGCTCTCCATCGGCTTGACGCCACTATTTAAGAATCGAACGCATTATTGGCGGATTTCGGTGCAATATGATGGTGTGCAAAGCATTTTAGGAATTTAAAAGGGATACGGTTATTTAAACTATACTTAGTGTCCCTAAATTTGACACAGAATCGAACAGAAAGAACAGAATCGTCATTGATTAACACATCCTCTCCATCCACTATCCACAGGTCACCGGTGTCGTCTCCATCAACACCAGTTAAAGTCTAGCTCCCTAGAAGAAGGAAGGGCAAGACACAATTAGTATGCAATTTGCTGCCTTAGATAGCAGCTTCAGCGAGGCTGTAAAAAGCTATATTGAGGCAAGTAAAATATAACAGGATATAGAAGTTCGCCGTTTTAAAGGAGCAGGATAGCAAAATTTTAACAAAAGCATTTATAGAATTTCTATAGAAATAATTTATAAATAAATAAAATAATATTAGCATTGATTAAGCAAATAAAACAATACCTATATACAAACATAGTTTTTACCTAATTAATTCCGCTTCATCCGTGTCAATACGCGCATTGTTGAAAGAGTGAGTCTGCGTTCTCTGACCATCTAGAGATCAGCGATATTTCCGTAACAGTGATTTTGTCACCCTGAGTTAAAAGTCACTAGTCACTGGAGCGACCGAATATTATTTTTACCAGTGGCAGTGACCGCCTTCGTTCCACGATATTTATTCATATATTCCTTCCTGTCACTGGTTTGTTCCCGTGCCGTGAATTCGGAATATAATTTTTTTTCATGAATTGTACAAAAACCTAGGGTTGCCATTATTTGACATTTAATATAATTTATATGTAGAGTTGAGTGATAATTGAGCAGAATAATTTTTTTAACAGTGACAGTGAAACGATTCGTTCCTGTCAATGGCTGCTTCCAGTCGCCGTGAATTCGATATATGATCTTTTTCACGGATTGTATAATAATCTAAGTTAGCCTGTAAACACATAACATTTTGTTCTAAAAAATTTGCTACCTTTTTGAAACTAAATTTTGCCTTTTTTCTTATTCTTAGCCTCTAAAATTGGGATTGGGAGAACTTTTTGTTTTTTGAAAATAATCTAGGCGAAACCCAATTTCTGATTTGTTGATCAATATTGGCTACAATATCATTCCCATTAATGTTTATGGTTATTTATCCTTTTTTTTATTGGTGTGCCGCCCGTGCTTCCATCTTTTCAGTGTACCTCAGAAAGAGATTTCTTTCGCAAAACAAGTTCTCTCGAAGCTTCACACGTTGTTTGATCTTCCCCTCAGCTGTTCCGCCCGTACCCTAAGTTGGAGTTAATAAAAAAGAAGTGCTTGGGATTTGAACCAGTACGAAAAGAATAATATGATTCTGCTCATGGATGAAATGGCGATTAGAAAGGAATAGTGATACAATTCCAAACTAGATTTAGAGGATGGGTTTGAGGAAAATGGGGTTGAAAGGACAAACCAATCAATGTTTTCCAACTGGGCGCCAAAAATGGACTTTCTTCCAATATACTAAAAAAATCTAATTTTACAAAATTTAACATTTTTGAACAGTTTTGGCATCATAATTGTAACTTGTGAGCATTGTGTCCTCTAACAGGAATTGACGAGATACTTTCGAAATACCCTATTTTGTGTATAATGACAGTAAAATTTTCTTTCAAAATTAAATACCGCCGCTGGTGATCCAAAGTGCCGGCAATATTTAACTTTTCTCTCTAGTAATTTTTTACTAGAGCACTACAATCAACCAGTAACTCCTGTTGATGCTGCGCATCGCTATGCAATGTAAAATATCAAACGTTCAGTGGAAGAAAACCAAAATACAGAAATCTAAAGATTGAAACAAAATGTTGTCAACACCACGTGAATTCACGACGCAATCTAGCAAAACAGATAAACGTTTTATGCTTGTTCTCTCTTTGCTTCTCTTTGTTCACTTTTGCTCTCTCGTTTTTTGATATCCCCTCAGTTGTTCCGACCGCACCCTAAAGTGAAAAGGTATCGCAGGCCGAGATGCAACTTCTGTTTACTATTTATTCTGTGGTTATATGTATTTCCGTGTTTGTATTTTCTTCATGTGTGTTTTATTCTTTTTTAATAATTTTATAACTTTATAGGCTGAAATAAAATTGTTTTCATATATTGATTCTCTGTCACACGGTTTTTATACATTTTCCATATTTTCTAGTACTCCTAAATGCTACCCTTTGTTCTGATTGTTTAGAACCATTCTAACGAAAAAAATGAACGGCGCCCAGTGGCCGGTTTTTCAACTTAGCGGCCAAAAGTAATTTTTTTCAATGTCACCGATTTCAAAATGGGTTAGGTCATATGAAAGTAGAAACCTGAGAACCTACGGAGCCAAAAAATAAAAGCTTTATCTTGATTATTTGATTAGTAACTAAGCAATAAAAAACATCACTTTTTTTTCAACTAAAATAAACACATAATTTAAACTTTTCCCAGATTTAGATATCCATATCTCCGTCAATATTTCAGATATTAATTTCCTGTTTTTTTTATTAAATTCTTGGATATATTCATTGTCAAATGTTATTACAATTGAGTAAAACTATTGGATAGTTATTACGTAACAAGAATTGCAGAAATGTTCCCAATTTGGTTAAATTTCGTTGTACTTTGGAGCAGGACTTTTTTGCTCCAAAAGACTCCAAAACGAATTTTACACCACTGTAAAACTGAAAGTTTTCTCTAAAAGCCTATACCCATTATGATTGCGTCGGTTTGCCCCACCGGGCGCTAGAGCCCATTATATGAGTCAAAGTCACAAACTGTAAACATTTTTAACATGTTTTCCGTTATTTCTTCTTTGTTAGTGTTATACTTTTCTTTCAAATTATATATATATTTCAAAGTATGGAATGGTACTGGGATAGTTTGCAGGGATTAGGTTTTTTTTAATTATCAGGTAATTAGCTCTTACTGCATATGTACTGTAAATGTGAAACGATTATTGCTTTCATTGGAAGAGAATTATGTGAAAAGTCTTGGGCTTTGTAAGTGATGTGATAACCGAAGAAGTTCATAAAATTAGGATGCAAATTGATGAACTTCAGCCGCGGCTATTTGAGTATCATGGCCATATTATTAAAACAGATTTCAAACATCTGCTCACCATGATTGATGGAAAAGTCGGGCAAGCCTTAACTGATATTAAGGCATCCTCTATTTGTATTATATGCCATCAAACCGCGAGTACACTAATCCAAGCACCAGCAGATGCCAATTATTCTGAAGAGGCATACGAATTGGGATTGTCGCCTCTTCACAGTAGAATTCGTTTCATGGAACATATACTCAAATTGGGCTATGATTTAGAATTCGAAGCAACAGGAACGGTTACACAAAATGCAGGGAATAAGGAGTAACGGAAGCTGAAAAGATATAACGCGATTTGAAGTTTTTTTTTTAAAAATTTTATTTAAACACGAAAATTATTTGAATTTTGATATGCCACTTTACGCAGGCTTTAAACGCAAATTTTTGTGTTTAAATTACACAGCCTTTAAACAACGTTGCGTAAAATAAAAATTTGTTTATAAATAACGTTTTCTTGTTTAAGAGGTGTTTAAGGTTAAGAGGTAACATGTAAGTGTTTTCTGTGTGTTTTCTGTATAAGAACAACTAAATAAATAAATGAATATTTATTTCTAACAGATTATGAGACTTAGTAGCGTTTTGTGTACCAGAGACTGGAAACGCATAGTATTTTGAGGTTATATAGAATTGAAATTATATTGAATTGTGAAATAAGAAAATGAGCGACGAAGTATTCCTGAAAGACATTAGAGTGAGTAAGCTTACGAAGTCGACGTATGGTCGGTGGTAAATCGAAATACGCGATGTTCTTGAAAGCCATCGAATTTGGGAAATTGCGGCCGGAAAGATGTTGAAGCCAAAGGAACTGAAGAAGGAGGATGGTGCTGTTAAAAACGAAAAAGAAATTGATGATTGGAAAGCACAGGATAGCAAAGCCCGTTCAATTATTCGATCGACTTTGGACAACACAACTTTCGATCAGGTTTGCGACTGTGAAACTTCAGCTGTAATTATGATGAGAATTAAAGCATTCTATGAGCCAAAAACGTTAAGTGTTTTATTGGAATCCTTGCGTGAGTTTTTTACTTATTCATGAAAATTGGAAGATACGGTTGGTACGTTTGTGGCAGGACTCAAGGTCTCAATCTGATTGTACATAAAGTTGAAGCGTTGGAATCGTCAGATTTCGGAAGCAAATTTAATGAAAAACTGTTAATAGCGAAGGTTCTTGGCTGTCTGCCAAAAGATTTTGATAGCTTTGTGACAAGCTGGTCTCTTTTGTCGGATGAGATCTCATTGGAGTCATTTTTAGAAAAATTAACTAATGCTGAAGGAAGTATTACAGGGCGATCAGTTGATGTTTTGGACGATGTATTTACATTAAAATCGAGGTCGACGGTCGATGGTCAATTAGCAACATCTCGAGGCGGGAAGAAGAAGTTTAAAGGCAAATGTCACAAGTGTGGTAAAACAGGCCACGTGAAACGCGACTGCTGGCAGAAATCTGATAAATCTGAGTCATCAAAAGGAACAATAAATGCGAAAAATAATAACGGATTGTCAGTATCTGCATACAAATTAAATACTAATGGTTATATTATTGCAGATTCTGGCGCGAGTGTTTATCTTACTAGTAATATTGAATGGTTTTCGTCACTGCGAAAACTTCTGTCGCCACTTTTGCTGAGCATAGCTGATGGTAAAAAGTTAAAGGCAAGTCAGTCAATGGTAACATTTGGGAGAAACGAACGTGGGAATCTGAATATTATTGTGAAAACATGAGTACAGAGTCACTTTTCTCGACAACGTTTATGGAAAAGACCAAAGGTTATGGGTTTTATCATGGAAACGGTATCATGCGACTGATGAATGGGAAGAAGACGATACTCGGCGGTAAAAGAATCGACAATCAGTACGTACCTTTCATTCGTGTGACAACACCATCAGGATTTGTGATGGCTGCTACGTCAATTGGACTGTGGCATCAGTGCCTTGGTCATGTTAGCGACAACGTTATACGATCAATGTTGAGAAGCGATCTTTTTGATGGACTTAATGTAATTTTAACAAAAAGGGATGATTGTGATTCGTGTCATTTGGGAAAGCAGACAGTCAGTTCACATCCCACTCGAGAAAAACGTAAATGTTTACCTGGTCAGCGTTTTCATTCAGATGTTTGCCATGTTGGTGTTACGTCATGGAATAAATGCAAATATTTTTTGACATTGAACGACGAGACATCTGGTTATCGTAAAGTTTTCTTTATGAAATCGAAAGATGAGTATCCAGTATTCTCAGACAGTTTTTCTTAGATGAACACAGAGGTAATGAAAGTTCTCATGGCGATGAATATCACTCATGAATTGTCGCCACCCAACGTGACGCAGTGTAACGGTATGGCTGAACGAGAGAATCGTACGCTGTGTGAATCGTACTCCATATAGTGAATGGTTTGGAAGGAAGCCTGATATCTCTCACCTGTGAATTTTTGGAATCAAGGCTTTTGTGCATATTCCTGATTCGATGAGACAGAAGATTGATCCCAAGGCAAGGAAAGCGATATTTGTCGGATATGATTACTATACTAATAAGGTGTACCGAGTTTTCAATCCTGAAAAGAAAGTTGTTGAAAGAGTTGCAGATGTTGAAATCGAAGATGCAACGAATGAAATGGATCAGGTTCTTTTTCCTCTACTTGTTGAAGTTTTAAAAAATGAGTTTGAGGAACCGATTGCAGAAGAGTCTATCACGGATGCCGATGATGTTTTCGTGGATGCAGTAGAGGGTGATAGTACAAATTTATTACCAATTGAATCACAGACGAAGGAAGATCGTCCACATGGGTCATACAAAAAGTCAATTCCTCCATCGGATCGTGTATTAAGTGACAGATTGACTAAGTCTGCCAAAATAACTGCAATGCAGGTTTCATTAGATCCAGTTTCGTTTGAAGATGCAATTGTTAGAGACGATTCTGTGCTTTGGAAAAATGCAATGGATGATGAGATGACATCACTTCTCAAAAACAAGACGTGGGAACTTAAACCATTACAGAAAGATCAACCAGTGGTCTCATGTCGATGGATTTTCAATTCAAAATTAAGACCGGATGGTACGATCGAACGTTATAAGGCACGATTAGTAGCTCGCGGTTTTAGTCAGACTCAAGGTATAGACTATTTCGAGACTTTTGCGCCTGTAGTACGCTATGAGTCGGTAAGAGCGGTTTTAGCTATAGCGGGTTTAGCATGCTGCTAAGCATGATATGGAATCGATAAAATTTGACGTGAAGACGGCGTTTCTTAATAGTTATCTTGATGAAGAAATTTATATGCAGCAACCCCAAGGATATGATGATGGATCTGGCTATGTTTGTCGACTGAAGAAATGTCTCTATGGACTCAAACAGGCATCCAGGAATTGGAATGATAAATTTAAGGAATTTGTAATATCCCATGGGCTTTTGCAGTCAGAATCGGATCCATGTGTTTTTGTGAAAGAAGCCAACACACAAGATTGTATAATTCTATGTTTATATGTTGATGATGGTCTCATAGCCTGCAAGCGAAAGGAAATATTGAATTAATTTGTTTCGTCATTGGTACTAGAGTTTGAGATTACATGTCATGAACCATCGTGTTACGTTGGCTTGGAAATAACTCGTGATCGCAAGAGGAGGACGCTTAGCATCGATCAACAAGGTTACATTTATCGTATATTACATCGTTTTGGGATGGAAGAAAGTAAGGCAGTAATATCTCCAATGGATCCATCTATTAAATTGACAGATGTGCTTCAAGAAGAAAAGACTACGAATAAACGATTTCCATATCGAGTAGACTCTCCCTAGGTTGTTTACTTTGTCGTGGTGGGAGGGCTTAAGTAGGACCAAAGACCCACGGGACTGAATATTTCCCTGGTGAGACACCGAAAACTAAAATTCAACCAGGGGTTGGGTCAAGGTGTCAACCGTACCGTGCCGATGACCGACCAAGCTGGGGACCCCTAAATAGCCCAGTCGTTAAAGGCGGACTGCGGATACCTGGCGACCTCCGCTTTTAATCAGCGTTGTCCACGCAGGGGCTCTGCGTGGATTGACCTCTTTTCCCCTGCACTCGTGGGAATCAAATGAATGAAACAAATATAAACTTAAACTTAAACGAAATCCTAACCAGCGAAGGGGAACGGATCACACCTGTACCCTTCATTCAGCCTGCGGCTGAAAACCTCAACCCCGTGGAACGGATAGTACGTTCCGCGGGGGCTGAAACTGCAGAACAGTACACACGTTCTGCAGAATTATGCAGTGACGATTCGTCCGTCACATGTGCCGATGCCACCCTAACGGACGACAACGCCAGAAGCGTCATCGCCTCTGGCGATGAAACCGTGAAGGGTCTGGATGTCGGCAAGCTCAGTATCAAACGGAAACGTTTGAGAACAGCTCAGCGGAAGAAGCTCCGTGCTCTTATGGCGGATGGCAGGCCATACAAGGATGCGCTGGACAAAGTTCTAGAGTAACCTTCCGACAACGCTGAAACCGTTGGGCCCATGGTCCCCAAAAGGAAACGTTCCGACGGCGACAGCCCGGCAGAGCCCAGCAAAAAGAACCGGCCAAACGTTCCCTCCTACGCTGAGGTTGCTGGTGCTCTGTCGGTGGGTATTGTGCCGCTGGACTTCCCGGCTAGCCATCTTACTGGAGAGCAGCAGAAATCTGTGGAGGAGGCCATCATTGAAGAGCTACACAAGGCACCCGCTGATGGGCCCCAATACAGATTTCTTGGCTGCTCCTTTAAACCAGGATGGTTAATCATGAGGTGCGCTGACACGACCACCAGGGACTGGGTGGTCAGAACCGCGCTGGCTATTGAGCCATGGGCTGGTGCCAAGCTACGTGTGATGGAGGGGGATGACCTCCCAAAACCACACGTGGCTACAGCGCACTTCCCTGGCAAGAGAGCCAACGTGGAGGAGATCATGCGAGTCCTCCACACGCAAAACAGGGTGTTGCCGACTAAGGCCTGGAAAATCCTCCGCACGGCAGCAAGCGAGGGCGGCCTGACTCTCATCATTGCCATGGATGAGAGTTCAGCTAAAGCCGTTCGAGAGTTAGACTGCCTCCCCTACTTCAATCTGGGTAGGGTGTCGTTCAACTTCAGGAAAAAACCCTCGGAGATAGGTCTAGCCGGTAAAAGGGGAGAGGTGAGGCAGGCTAATCCTTCCTCAAATCCCTCCCTGGGGACCGCTTCAGCAGCAACCGCTGTCCTGGCACACAAAATGTCCAGCAACCAGCTGGATATGGCACTGGTACAGGAGCCATGGATCTGCGCAAAGGGGAAAATCCTCGGTCTCTCACTGCCCACAGGTAAGTGTCTGCATGCGGCAACAAGTAGGCCAAGAACCTGCATTATTTTTAATAATAATATTAATTTCTTCCCTTTGATAGAGTTCCTGACAATGGATCTGAATGCGGCAAAGGTGAGGATCGGACCCAGGGAGGTAATCGTGGCATCGGCGTACTTCGCTGGTGATAATCCTGATTGCCCCCCTGACGAAGTGGTGAAGCTAGTGGACTACGGCAGGAGAACCAAGACGGATGTCGTTCTTGGCTGCGACGCTAACGCCCACCACACCATCTGGGGCAGCAACGATGTGAACAGCAGGGGTGAGTCACTCATAGAATTTATAAACTGTTATAGTTTAAGTATTTGTAATATAGGAAATAAACCGATCTTTATCACAATAAATGGAGAGAAATACTTGATTTGACAATTACCTCCAACACTCACTCTAATCTCGTATATAACTGGCTGGTGTCGGACGAGCCGTCTATGTCTGATCATAGACAAATTCGGTTTGAGCTCAGCCATGCCAGTGGAGTAAGAGTAACCCCATATCGACAGAAAACGAATATGAACTGGGAAGCATATAGCGAACAGCTAAGTAATCTAGTCGTCGATATAATACCCCCAAGAGTTGGCACTGTAAATAAATTGGAGCCATTATTTCAGCCTATGAGGACAACTGCCCGCTCAAGACCAAGAGCACAAACAGAAAAACACCATGGTGGAATGGGCATTTAGCGAACCTTAGAAAGAAAGTTAGGAAGCTGTTTAATAGGGCCAAGCGAAAAAACGATTGTCCCAATTACTCGGCAGCCCTAACTGAGTACAATAAGGAAATCAGAAAAGCCAAGAAGGAATCTTTCAGACAGTACTGTGACAAGATCGCAGATGTCCAGTCAGGATGCCGTCTGATAAAGGTCCTGGCCAATGATAAAGCCACTCCGATTGGTACACTGTCCAAAAATAGTGGCGGCTTTACTCTCGACAAGAGAGAAACCCTGGAAACTCTGCTCAGCACACATTTCCCGAATTCAGTTATTCTGAAACAGCCTAATCACCTTCCTGGAGGGCGGCTATTCGGCATCCAGGGACGATTGGAGAGTAGGGAATCGAATCTGTAGCAGACACGCAGTGCGGTGGGCCATCTCTTCCTTCAAGCCATTTAAATCGCCTGGGGAAGACGGCATCTTCCCAGCACTGCTACAATATAGAGCCGATACTTTGGCACCAATATTACACAAAATCTATAGCTGCAATCTTGCTTATGGTCACATTCCATCAGCTTCGAGAACAGTATTGGTTAGATACTTTCCGAAAACAGGCAGGAATGACGGACATAACCAGAAATCTTTCCGCCCAATAAGCCTAATGTCCTTCGTTTTAAAAGGTCTAGAAAAACTAATCGATAAGTTTATCAGAAGTGATATACTACGATACAGGTCCCTATCTAATGAGCAACAAGCTTATGCTAAAGGGAAATCTACGGAGACGACACAAAATGAAGTGGTGACAAAAATTGAAGGAGCAATATCCTCCAAGGAGATCTGTGTAATTGCTTCCCTGGATATTGAAGGGGCCTTCAATAACACGTCCTATGAATCCATAGGCACCGCTCTCTCTAACTTTAGGGTACCACACATTGTGGTGAGATGGATAGAAAATATGCTCCGCGGCAGGATCATAAAGTCGGAAATCGACGATGTGACCCTATCAGCGATTACCACGATGGGTTGCCCACAAGGTGGTGTGCTATCCCCCTCCTATGGTCAATGGTAGTGGATGATCTCCTTAAGACGCTAAAGTCGTTGGGAATTCACGCCATTGGGTATGCAGCCGATATTGCAGTCATCGTCAGAGGGAGATTCGAGGAAACCATATCGGAGATCCTCCAGATGGCACTAATTGAAGTACAGAGATGGTGTACTAGAGCTCAACTCTCTGTAAACCCGAAAAAGACTGTTATTGTGCCTTTTACCTATAGATGGAAATTAGTCGGTCTAAAAGAACCTAATCTATATGGAGAATCCCCATATGGATCGCATAATAAACAAGGCTACTCAGGCCTTGTGGATTTGTAGGAGAATATGCGGAATGAATTGGGGGATCAAACCCAAATCAATTCTAACGCTTTACCACTTGATAGTGAGACCGGTGGTGACATATGCGGCATTAGTATGGTGGACGAAAACAAAGGAACTGTCCACAATACCAAGGTTGGAAAGAGTGCAAAGACTGGTGGCCGTCTGCATGACGGGTTGCATTCGATCCACACCCACGGCCAGATTAAACGTCATATTAGGCCTGGTCCCATTACACATACACGTACAGATGGTTGCAAGGTTGAGCATGCATTGCCTGTATCACTACGGACTGTTAATTGGGCCAAGGTGTTCTAAAGGCCACTTATCAATCCTTAAAACTCTGGAGCAGACTGAAGAGTTTGGAATGCCCTTAGATGAAACTCTACCAGTATATCGCTTCCAGAAAAAGGTAAAAGCTGTAATCCCAGCCAGATCAACCTGGGAAGCAGACAGCCATCAGGTATCATCGTACGATTATGTATGGTACACAGATGGCTCAAAGACAGACGAGGGCACAGGATCCGGTGTCTTTGATGCCTCGAGCAAGACGGGTCACACTGTGAGTCTGTCCAAGGTCACGTCTGTCTTTCAGGCTGAAATCCTGGCTATAAACGAGTGTGTTCGGATTATGACCCTCAAACACACACCAAAAAAAAAAAACATAGTAATTTACACAGACAGCCAGGCTGCACTAAAAGCTCTGGATTCCTATGTGATTACATCGAAGCTGGTACTAGAAACGGCGATTATCCTATCCGAACTAGCTAAGAGGAACCGGGCAACCTTACATTGGATACCGGCGCACAGGGGCTTTGACGGAAATGAAGAGGCTGACAGACTGACCAAAACTGGGTCGGCTGAGGCCTTTGTTGGACCAGACCCTTCATTCGGAATAAGCAAATCCTTATTTAAACAAACAATGCAAAAATGGGCACTAGCAGAGTGAAACAAATATTGGGCCCAAACCATAGGACAGAAATGCACAAAACTGTTCCTACCACAATACTCTCCACTAGGCTCCAAATCCCTCTTGAGTATGGTGTATTAAGACCTTGGTAGGATTCATCACGGGACACTGCAACTTGGGACATCATCTGAATAAGATGATGTTGTCAAGTGAGACTCATTGTAGATTCTGCATGGAGTCTGTTGAGTCGTCCCTGCATTTAGTCTCTGAGTGCCCGGCTTTTCATAGTACCAGAAAGTTATTCTTCGGGAAAGAAATAATGGAGCACTCAGAGCTGGCTAAGTTAAGCCATTCACAACTTATGACTTTCATAAGGAAAACTGGAGTGGAACAACCACTCTAACAATAGAGGGACGGTACAATAGGCCAAACAAAAGGCCGCAGTATCAGAGCTGTATAAGCTCTCCCACATACAAATAATAATATCGAGAAGCAGTTGGCTGCTTAAATTATGTTGCAATAATATCAAGGCCAGATATATCTTTCGCCGTGAATACGCTTGCTCGATATTCAAATAATCCGCAAGAGCTACACTGGAAAGCAGTGAAACGTGTAATGGAGTATCTTAAAGGAACAATTGATCTGTCATTGTGTTTTAGTGGAGAGTCGTCCGATGATTTGATTGGATATTGTGATTCTGATTATGCTGGTGAAGTAGTAGAGAGGAGATCCACTTCTGGATATATA
Organism: Myopa tessellatipennis; assembly: GCA_943737955.2. Taxonomy (NCBI): domain Eukaryota; kingdom Metazoa; phylum Arthropoda; class Insecta; order Diptera; family Conopidae; genus Myopa; species Myopa tessellatipennis. The sequence continues at coordinate 20,262,106 of OX031315.1, forward strand.
TTTATGCTTCATGGTGGACCAGTCGCTTGGTCATCTAGTTTACAACGAGTTACGGCACTTTCATCGTCAGAAGCGGAATATATGTCAATCTCGGAAGCATTGAAGGAGCTTCTTTGGCTGCGACCTCTAATGAAATCTTTTGGTTCGAAACAAAACAGAGCAACCGAATTGAAAGTGGATAATCAGGCAGCGATTGCAATGTCAAAGAATCCTGAGTTTCATAGAAGAACAAAGCACATCGGCGTTCGCTTTCACAGGAATAGACAAAAACAAGAAGCAGGTAATGTTAATGTTACTTATGTGCCAAAAGAAATACAGGTAGCAGATTTGCTACCAGGTGGCATCATTGACATTCTATCTGTTTTAGCTGTCATCTGTTTTTCACTTTACTTTGCTTCTTCTTTTTGGTCAGCTTGTTAAAACTTACTTTTTACGTTTTGCTTAAACTTGAATTCTTATTTTACAACATATGTATAATTAACATTGTGTTAACTTAAATAAATACTAAGTGTTTTCTGTATAAGAACAACTAAATAAATAAATGAATATTTATTTCTAACAAATAATTTATTGGCTAATAATTGACTAGCCAAAAAAGGAGAGAGAAATACGAATGATGGAAACACCGCTAGAAGATTTTTCTCAAATCCTGAGACGGCAGCTTTCATTACAGGAATAGACGTTGAATTAATTAAGCGATTCAAAATAATAATAAAAGGTTTAGCATGCAGCAGGATGATTAATGCCAAAAAATTTGGTGAATAGGCAAGGAAGACCACAGAAATTTACAACGAAAAATATCCCTGGAGGAATATGCCATCAACAATTCATAAAATTCTTTATCATGGCGTGCAAATTATTGAAAATAGTCTACTTCCACTTGGTGATCTTTCTGAAGAAGCACAAGAAAAAAGAAACAAGGATTACAGATTCTTTCGTGAACACAACACAAGGAATATTCCAAGATATTGTACCAAGGAGGATCTGCTTGCACTTTTGATGTGCACATCGGATCCATACATTTCAAATATCCGCCAAAAATGGAAATCTAGCTCAATCGAGTTAGACAGTTGATGCACAAAATTTACTACTAGATGAGCGGAATTCTATCAATGAATGTTTTGAAAAAATTGTTATTTTGCATTAGTTCCTTATTTATTACCTTATCCGTTAAATATCCTTATCCTTACCGTTCTATTAATGTATTTTATTAATATGTTCGTTATTGATAATAAAAAGCCTTTTTAGAGGAATTTCCATGTTGTAATAATGAACATGTTGAAAGGGTTGACAGTGGAATTGCAACCTTTTTCTGCATCTTGTTTTTTATTTATAATTCTAAGAAATGTATTCTTTCTTTCCAGTATCTTTTAGGAATTGATAAATATTTTCAGTAATTTTTCTTAAATAAGAATGTGGAATATTTTCACATTTCAGAAACAAATCGCTTATAATAATAATAAAAGTAAAAAAAACGTTAAATATTAACTTAAATAAATTGGCGTTAAGATGCCTAGTGTGACACCCCCACAATGCAAATTGTCAAATTTTGCATGACAGAATGTAAGCAAACAAATCAAACTGTCAAAATTAGAAATTAGCCCGGAGACAAGATACAAAACAGAGATAATGAGATAGGACACTTCGAATTCGCCGCTTCAAAAATCGGTTTGACGTCTATTTTTTATGAGCTGTTGAATTCATGTACACTATACGTGAGAGATACCATATTGTTGTTTTTGTTTTCTGTCTTTCAGTATGTTGAAAAAATCAGCTGTTTCATGTTTCACCACGGATTCATTAAGTTATGAAATCAGCTTGGCTAGACGCAATCTCTTTTCGAACGGTTTCACTACTAGTATGTCGATACCATCGGTGGCTACACACTGTGGTTTCTCATATGGTTTCAAAAGTTGTAAACATGTGATGCCAAAGTGTGTGTGAAATTTACTGAATATCCAAATGTTGGCCAGAGTGAGAGAAAATATGAACACGAGTTCGGCAAACTATGTTGCTCTTCTTTCCTTTGACAACTGCTTTCTTGTGTGCGTGCAAAGAAACTGAGAAACATGCCTTGAACACAATCAGAGACGCAAGACGCAGATCCAAGTTAGGGACGCAAGAAATGGCTCGGATTTAAACAGATTTCGGATTTAAATAGCAGAGAAGCATTTTCGGGAAGCAGAAGTATGAAATGTCAAAAATTTGACAGTAGAAAACAATAGATTCATTCTACCCCAAAATTCTCGAAGTTTATTTATTTTTATCTATATTAAAATATATTTAAAATACATTTAAATAATATGTTATACAGAATAATAATAAAAAAAGCAACAGACAAACACTCAGATAATTTTACAGCAGCTGAAATAGAATAAAGAATGAAATGTAAACAAACACAAACAAATAAGAAGAACAAGAACGTTTTTGCTTCCGTCAAAATTAGAATTAGCTCGGATGCGGGACGCAAATTTAGGCAGCAAATTAGGGAAGCAAAATGGAAAGCAAACTTTTTTCTCGATCTCCATAAGCGCCCGTGTAATTTTGACAGTTAAAAAATGAATCTGCGTCTTGCGTCCCTGATTGTGTTTAAGGCAGCTGGGTCCATTTTCGTTTCAAAAATTCTCTACACTCGATACTAGAGTATAGACTTTTGTCTTTCTTCCTATCTCTCAAACGAACTGAATTCAATCGTTTCGCAAGATACTGCGTATAGCCAAGGCCATTGGCTTTTAAAATATATATTTCACCATATATAAACAAAGGTGGTGAAGTTTCCCAAACCTAAAATGGTAGGTGCCAACGGATGCTTGACCCCCCAAGTGCATCAAAGAAGTATAACAATACTTCATTTGCAAAAATGTTAGAGAATTAATGAAAAAATATAAATGCGACCATTCTGGATTTATTAATGGTAATTTTTTTTGGCAATAGGCGAACAACTTCGTATTTGCAACAAAACATCAGCACAGCGACTACTTTATACCAAAGTAAAAATGAGAAATAAACAACCAATACTTGGTAAAATATGGAAGCATATATTAATTACCATTATACGGAACGTGGAGTTATGTTTTATATATATTTTACACATATAAAAAGGATAATATTTTTATTTATTTGTTTTGACGTTTCATAAACGAACCCCTGAAAAAGATATATTGCATGCGTTCATGCGATCAATTTATTTTCGGCGAAGTACAAGTTTTTTGCAGCGAAGTACAAGTTTTTCACAGCGAAGTACAAGTTTTTTGCACAAAATCACAATTTTTTATCGTAGTGTTAGTGAAAATGCCATTGTGTTTTGCGACGAAAACGAAGTGTCTTATCTCATTATCTCTGATACAAAATGGAAAGCAAACCAGAGCAAAAAACTGGAAAGCATACTTTTTCCTCGATCTCATAAGAGCTCATGTAAATTTGACAGCTAAAAATGGATCTTGTATTCTGTTGCTCCGATTGTGTTCAGCGCTGTAGACATACAATTAATAAAAACATTTTTCAATCACATGTCCGCATTGCCCAAGTCAGGATCATATAAAGAAATTGCGTCTCCTGATGAGACTGAGTATCTTTTCATTTGGTGGAATTTGATCCCGATAACAGCACATGTTCAACGAACGAATAGACCTTATATAATATATAAGTAGCGAATAGACGGCTAATAGACCTTAACGAGATTAGAAGGAGAACTAAAATTGATGATCATATAATGATTTTGAAGGTTGCTGAAGTGTTGCTTGGAAAGGCATGATAATTTTTAAGGCTGGCATTCATAATTTTTACGCGCTGCAAACATGAAGAGCTTGAAGAACATGAAGCTTAAGATCAATAATTCATAACAATTAATACAGTTTTGATAGGGATGCACTCCAGCAACTACAGAGAACACATCGCCATCGTTGTTGACTTGGTAAACTAAATTTGTTTTCTTTGGGACACTGTCAGCTCTATGTTACTTTGCAGTTTTTGGAATTGGAAATTATTTTCCTTATCGTATCTGATGGTACTATTTCCGGGGTTGATGATCTTATGGGTTAGGAAATAATTAGACGTCCTGGTTTAACGTTGTAGTGAAGGAGCATGTATTGGAAATGCAAGTTTCCACCAAAGGAGGAACTCTACTGAGGACAGAATTTCTGATGAAGTACAACAGCAAGACTTCAAATTCAACCGAAATATGATTTACCCATTGCTTTTCGTCTGACACGAACAATATATGCTGAACGCATTTAGTTGAAAGAAATAATTCAAGAATTACTCAAGGTCAACGTAATTATAAGGGAAAGCTCTTCAACTTACAACAAACAAAATGGTACTCTTAGATTATGTGTAGCTTATGCTATGTTTACACCGACCCCAAATGCGCATTTAAATCAAGCATTTGAAAAGTGTTTACACCGCTTTGTTTGACAGACCATCAGACCAAATTTATGTTTTTTGTTTGCCTGATTTTTTTTACAATTGTGTTTTGACAGCTGATTGACATTATTTCCCTTCCATTTCCACTGTTTTGTTTTGGGATTTTATTTTTTCCCTACCACAGACTGATTCAAAATATTATTTTGCTTCGCATTTCATTCACATTTCTTTCAAATGCGATCAAATTTTTTAAATTTGATCTGTCAAATCGTATGAAAATTTGGCTCACACATGAACACATTATGACAAATGTTGACATTCAAAATAATACATCAATTTGTCCTTTTCTTACAAACTTTTGCTATACTGTCCACACTAGTCTCAAATTTAGTACAGAATAATTGAAGAAAAAAATTAAGTATCATACCAGCTTTATAGAGAGATTAATAAGGATCTCTATTGCTTATAGAGAATAATTAATATAAAGTGATCACTTAAATACGTTAGGAAATGCCATTTTTTCACGCTTCTTGATATGAAAGCTGGTTTTCATCAAGTTGAGGTACAGGAATGTTCCAAGAAGTACTCTGCATTTATAACTCCTGACGGTGACTACCATTACAATCGCATACCTTTCGGTTTCGCTAATGCATTATCCTGTTATGAATAAAGCTTTAGGATTTCTTAAAGACAATATAGCACACGCATACTTAGATGGTGTAATGATTGCTTCTAAAACAATTGTAGAGGGTGTAATGAACTTCTACATGAATGGAAAAATATGCCACCTGTGATGGAGATGAAGTTTGATGTGCTCTTCGTGACACCGACTGCACTGCTGATCCGGCTCTAGCTTGACGGACAATGGAATGGTATTCGGTTATTCCCCTTACGACACACATCCACAGATTATATACATCTACACAAAAGGAGTTTGTGCAGTCATTAATGTAGGAACAAAAGGGAAAGAAAATGGAAGATAGGATGGGAAAATAGAATAGAGAGTGCGCGAAAGAAATAAAAGAAACCTTATTACAGCCAACTCACCCAGGGCAATCCCGTCGACACGCCCCTCCCGCGATCGTCACGTGAAAACCCGAATTACACTTAATGTCCCACATTGGGTCTTTCCATTTTATTAAATCAGTAATATGTACAAAACAAATGCACATCATTAATTTCTGACAAATAGAAATTTCATATAAAAAAGTAAATTCAAGAAGTTAATTTCTAAGTTAAATTCAATTTTAATAACTTGTTTAATGCAATAATTGGCATGTAGATATTTTCAGTTTTAATTTCTCTGTATGACAATGTCAAATCTGATTAGTTTTGCCATATCTCAAAACTTAAGTAACTAGTAACTAGTAAAAGAATTAAAATATTTCAAGTTAAATAATTAAATATTAGTATAACCTATAAAATATATAAAAACAATCCAGCATGCAGATAACCTGACAGTCATCCCGATGTACATCCAACAGAAGCAGAACCAACCATCCAAATCCCGTAACTTATGTTCTAATATGGGACGAAAACCAAAACGAAGCTTTCAGCCAATATCCACATTAACGGTCATCATACGAATATCAACAAATATCAACAAGGGGAGAAGCATAAGTATTCCGATTTGCTGATTGTATTGTATTGTATGTATAATTATTTATTATTAAATAATTATTTATTTAATTTAATTTAATTTAACTTAATTATTTATTTAATTCAATTCGGTGTTTACATCAGTATGTTATTTATAATATATAAAAAATTCATTTGCTTCTAATATTTAGTATAGACAATGCATCTAGTGTAATCTATATCTTCCGCGAAGCCGCGTGGGCTTGTCTGCAGAAGTAGTTACCAGTGCATTAGATAATAAATAAATTAAATTAATAATTATAATCCCAATCATCTTTGTAAAATTCATTTATGAGCGTTGACTGTAACATCAAGGATCTTGAGTTGCTTGCTTATGTTTTGTTGAAGCTGTTCATTCGCACTTCTTCTCCTGATTATCTTCAGTATTCGGTTCTGTAGGTTTTGCAGCGTTTTGCAGTATGGAGAACTGCCCCATGATGTTATGCCGTGCCTCATGTATGACTCGGCTAGTGAGAAATATGCACTTACGTTACAGCAATTTCTTAAATGGAATAGCATAAAGGACGATTTTTGCAATTTCCTTCTTAAGTGCTGTATGTGTTCGGTCCATTTTAGGTTTGAGTCGACTATTACTCCTAAGTATTTATAGGTTTCAACCTGTTCTATTTCAATGTCACGTTCATCTCTTTTAGGAGCATTAAGTGGTGTTGGCTGACCATGGATGCATTTATAGTCGTGGAATTGTATAGCGATATTTTTTTGCGAAATATGTGGTTGCCGGATATGCATGATTTTTGTTTTATTTGCATTAATTACAAGGCCATTATCATGGGCCCACCTTGTTATTATGTTGATCTCTCCTTGCATTATGCGGGTCGCACTAGTGAGTAGTTTGTGTGTTACTACAATTGCAGTATCATCTGCATAAGCAAAAGTTGTACTATTTTTTAGCTGATGCAGCATACCATTCGCGTAAATAATATACAGAATTGGTCCCAATTTTGACCCTTGAGGCACTCCGTGTGATGTAGCTATCTCTTCGCTAGAGGAATTTTCTATTTTAACCCGATACGTTCTTAACCTTAGATAATCCTTAAGCCATTCGAGGCAGTTTCCGCGTATGCCAGCGTTATATAGGATTGACATTAGCTTTTCGTGTGATAGCGTATCAAATGCCTTACTGAAATCGACGAAGAGCACAAGGCTGTGTAAATTTTTGCTAAGGTTATCATTAATAACACTTGCGAAGTACCCTAATAGTTTATTGATATTTTTATCCCTCTGGAAGCCGAATTGGTTTTTACTTATAATTTTATACTTTTCTAGAAAGTCAGTTAACTTTCTGACTATGATTTCTTCCAATACTTTTTCTATGGCCGGGAGTATGGCTATGGGCCTGTAGTTATCAAAATGGGATTTAGCTCCAGCCTTGTATATTGGGAGTATAATTGACGTTTTTAGGCTGCTGGGTAATTTCTTCTCATCAAGACTCCTATTTATAAATTTTGTTATTACCGGCGACATTATATCTGCATGTATTTTAAGGTCTTTCGGTCTTATGCCATCTCCTCCAGGTCCTTTTTTTAGGTTGTGCAGTATATTCATTACTTCAATTTCACTAGCTTCTACTAAGAATATAGAATTTTGCAAGGTGTTTTGCTGGTATTGAAGTGTATTTATGTGACATTCATGAATGGTTTCATCAATTTTCTTGCGAACGTTTATTGCAAATCTGTTTGCTATATCATTAGCACTCATATTTTTCATGTTTTTTAATATAATTTCATCCAGATTTTTTGCTCTCTTGCCTAATATTTCATTAAGCGTTTGCCAGATTTTCCTTATATCACCTTTGTTTTCATTTAATTTCTTTCTGTAGAAGCTATTTTTCGCATATTCCACTCTTTTGTTTACCATGTTTCTGAACGATTTATACTCGCTTTCTCTTATTATTCCCTTAGGATTTGCCATCCACCTTCTGTAAAGTTTATCTTTCTGTTTGCATAATCTAAGTATCTCTTTGCTCATCCACGGATTTGTTGTTCTCTTTTTTATAGTGCTAATTGAGTACTCTGATTTGGAATATATATCTGCGAATGTCCTTTTTAGTTTCTCATACATGTCATCGACGCTTTCTAGTTCTAAGATGCTACTCCAGTTAGTACCGCAAATTTCTGCCTTTACCATCTGCTCTCTTAATTTGGCTTGCCTCTGCATGCTTAAGCATGACACTGTTTCGCTGAGAGAGATGTTCGATTGAACAATATTTAGCTTTGCATTTCTCCACTGTCGATCTCGCAAGAAAAGATGATCAATATTTGTTTGTGTCTCCCGGTTGATGTCTACTCTCGTACTTTCTTTGTTATTTGCCGTTTGGAGACCATAAGTTGATAGCATATCTAAATATTCTATGCAATTTATGTCTCTCTTGTGGAGATCAATATTAACGTCACCCATAATAATCAGAGTTTGCTTAACCTCAATTTCTTTTATTGTTTTCTCTAGTTCCTTGTTGAACTCCTTGATGTTTGTTATTGGTGGGCGGTAAATTGCTAAGGGAGTGAAGGGCTCTCCTTTGGAATTAATCTGAATTTGTAATGCTTCATGAAATATAACTGGTGGAGAAAATATATCATAGAAAATAGTGTCTTTCACGTATATTACTATACACACTCCTCTACGGTTTTTCCTATTTAAAAATTCTGCATTGAAGCCGCTTAACATAAATAAATTATTTTCACAATCTGTTATGTTTGTTTCAGCTAATACAATAACATCTAAGGAATTTATTATTTGATCTATTTCTGCTTGGAAGATAGTAAAGGTTTTGCGCAAGGAACGAATGTTAAGAAAGCAGCAGGAGATACTGTTTTTATATTGGGACTTAATGCTGATAGATTGGAAACTCTTTATTGTTTCTGCAGTAACGTTGCTGATATATGACATTTTGTTATATTCTGATCTGGTATTCTATGTGTGTGTAGGTGTTACGAAAATATAGGTTGGTTGAGATTTGATTTTGGAGTTAAAGAATGTAGTACAGGTTTATTTGATTATATTATACGGCTGATATCGATTTCCGAGTTAATTTTAATTACTTTTTGAGTTTCTTCTTTTTTCGCTAATATACCCTGCTCTTTTGCCTTTTTTTTGTCAACCATAGCAAGCGACGATTTGCAGGTGTTAGTTGCGTTTATGTACAACCTTTTGTTTTCTCCCTCGCATTCTCTCCCAATTGCCTCGGTATATATTCTTTTCACTCTGGACTTCGCAATGAGTTCCCGCTTGAGCTTTATGGAAGAGAGCTTTACAACGATGGTGGATTTCTTTCTCTTTGGACGGTATGCATCACCGATATCGGGTTCTGCTAAATTTGTCCCAATTGCCTTTCCAACTGCTTGAGCTAATTTAAAGAGATCCTCATGATCTTTCTTTGGCACTTCTTTAATTTCGATATTCTTTTTCAGTGCTCTCTGCTCAAGTACATTGATCTTGTTCTCCATTTGATTAATTTGCCAGTTCTTTTCCTCATTTTGCTTTTTTAGGTCCGCAACCTGTGATGTCAGCTGCATTATGGTTTCGTTTATTTCTTTAATCATCTCCTTTATTTCATTTTTAATAGCATCTTGTGATTTTGCGCCGTTACCTTTTAGTTGCTCTATCATGCCTTTAATAGCTCTTACGTCCGCTCTCATCTCTCCTGCACTGTCGCCTCCCAAGATTTCATCTTGAGGTGTTGCGTGGCTGAGAAAAACCTCTAGTTGATTTTCAGATCTGCCTTTACTCACCTCATCATCTAGTGGCTTCTCTCCGGCTGTTACTGTAGACATCGAAACAGCTCCCATTGATGGGACAGAAGAAGCAGATTTAGTTCTCCCTTTGCATTTTTGGCATCGCCACTCAGCCTTGCGGTCAGCACTCATTCTCGCATAGGTGCGGTCTGATATAGTGGTGCATGAAGTGAAGTGATAGTTGGACCCACAGTTATGACAAGTTACAAAGAGCCCATTCGAAGGGAGAGATTTTTCGCAACTACTGCACTGCATGATTATTTTTCTTTCTTTTTGTTTGTTCTCTTGAAGGAACTTAGAGAGTTTTTACTGTTAGGCGAGAGATCACTGTTTTGCACGGCACTATTTTGGGGAGCTCTCTATATAGTTTATATTTTCAGTTATTTTATTGATTTATTAGTACACTCCAATAAGGATTTACAGTATTTTCACCTTGATGCACAAAACATATATTATTATGCCCTGTTTAATAGCTAGAGAACCATCTTTTACAAGGTTAGACCGGAGCCCCGTTGGAGCACGTCAGCTCACAGCAAGCAACGAAGAATAATTGGTGAAACAAGAATAATTGATGATTATTGAAATGAAGAATAATTGATGAAACAAGTATTGATTGTAAAACACCGTAATCAAAATTTGTAACTTCAAGGACTTCATCAGAGTCAGTCGACCTAAAGACTGACTCCAAAAAAAGGCCTTTACAGCCAATTGATACAGAGTGGAATGTGGCATGTATTGGAAGCAATTGGTAGAATAATTTTTATATTTACATAATGTAAACCATCTCTCCGAATTGCTACTCTACTCTTCATATGCATCTATGATAGCACGAAGGTAACCAAAGAAGATCCACGACGAAGTCAGAGTTGTCATCGTAAATACAGAACCAACTAGGGCACAAGCCATTATTGCACCTGTCAGGAAATAACAAAAGAAATAGCATTATATTGTTCAACAACTTTCGAGCACAACGAATAAATCAAGCAACAGTAGCGAAAAAACACACCACTAAGTAACACAGCGGAACCATAAAAGATAGCAGCAACATCAAGAACCTCTACAGATACCACCACAGCTCAACAGGACTGAACCATACAATTGAACCGCCCATAATTTTTGTGATTGGCTAACAATAAAGTACGTGACTAGTAAGCTAATTATAGTGAAACAGAATAAGGCAGAATTAAGTGGATGTAGATTAAGTATAATATAGGGTATAAAAACCCTTAGCGATCCAAAATAAATTCAGATTTTAATGAACAGCCAAATGCAACCAGCTACTTATTATAATTTATCTTGCCAATACAAACGGCAACAATTCCCCAGAGAGTGCCAGCGCATCCTGCATGGAAAGATTGCCAGCGTTAAGAAAGGCACCTTTGTCTGCCAAATGGCGTTGCACGCCGGATACAGATCGACCCATTCCGCTTGGGAAGAGATTGAAACTCTAAACTTCTGAAACTTCTGCACAACAGATTAAAACGCAACAGTATCATACAAAAAAATTAGTCTCCTTGTATTGAATTGAACATTTTTTGTATATTGTTTGTTTAAATTGTGTTTGTTTTCCGACTGGGTAGGTATATTATGTATTTTGGAACCAACTTTGTATCAACCAACAAAGAACAGAAACAAGATTCCACGCAAGATTTATAAACTTAACGGAGATCACCATTGATAAACTGGAAGCGGAATTGCTAGAAAAGGGACTAAAACATAACACCCACGAAAACAATAAGAGAAAGGAAATCGAGCAGACAATCGTAGATACGAAAACTGCGATATCACTACTACCGAACGAGGAACAGGAACACGCAAGGCATATCTGCAGACAATTAATTGAAGAGGAAACCAAATCCAAAGAAAACAGAAAACAGCGCAAGGAATCCACGACCATAAAATCGCTAAAACAAAAGCTAAAGGCCAATAACATAATCATAACGAAAGCTGACAAAGGAAACACAACGGTGCTGATAAGCACGGACATCTACATAAAGAAAACAGAAGAACTTATCAAAGAAACAAAAAGCAAGAAGCTACGAGAAGACCAATACCCACCGACCAATACCAAATAGAAATTAAAGAAGCAATAAAAAAAGCGACGAATATAATATCACCCTTCGGCCCCACCAATGATCGCGCTACCAAAAATACACAAAGCAGATATACCAATGAGCAGATAAACACTTGAAAACAATAATAAAAAACACATTGAATTTATTTCCAACGAACACACAGTAAAAAACACTACAGAACTAATCGAGAAACTGAATGCAATAGAAATCACAAAAGAATCCAAATTGGTATCATTCGACGTCAAGGACCTGTATCCATCAATACCCACGACAGAAACAATAAACACAATGCATGAGACCTTACTGGACAAATCAAAAGACAAGGACCTTTCAGCACAGATACACCCTAAGAACAACACTACGTCAAAACTACTTCAAATTCAAGAACAACATATACAGACAAACTCAAGGACTAGGAATGGGAAACACCACCTCAGCTATCCTAATGGAGGTGTTCATGCAGAATATTGAAAAACAGTACATAGAAATACTAAGGACCAGCCTAGGTGTAACTTTCTACGCCAGATACGTCGATGACATAATATGCATTCTAACGGCAAACAACGAAGAACAGATATTGGAATGCCTAAACAAGCAACACAAAAACATAAAATTTACAATGTAAATGGAAAAGGACAGGAAAATAAATTATCTTGATCTTACAATTAGCATAAACAAGAACCCCAATAAACTCGACTACGAAATACACAGGAAACCTACAGCCACTGACACAATAATACATAACATATCAAACCACCCACAACAACACAAGATCGCCGCAATTAGACAATTATTAACCAGACTAGACTAAAAAAATACAACATTCTCACAGCATTTAAAACAAGAAACAACTTGGAACGAATACTACCAAGCAGTACAAACGAGGAGGACCCACTGGACAAGCAAGGAGTGTACAAACTAATTTGCTCATGCCAATACAGCTACATAGGGCAGACAGGACGCAAGATAAAAACAAGATTCCGCGAACACATACGGGGCTACAACAAGAAAACACGAAAACCGAGCACGGCGCCGGAATCCAATTTCGCAAACCACATGTTCCACAACAAATGCACACCAAAGCACATAAAAAAGACAGTAAAATTATTACATGTACAACATAAAGGACGATGACTGAACATACTAGAAAACATGGAAATATATAAACAAAAAACATTTGACGGGCGTATAATAAATGAACAAATAAACACTATCTCAGACGTAATATTCGAACCGCTAAAATTAGTCTAAAAACGAAGCGAACACAACGACGGAATCATAAACGCCAACACACAAGATAAAAATACAAAAACCAATAAACAAAGAATTACTGACTTCTACTTACCCATACATCATAAAGACGATGGCGCAATAAACACGGATAACGGAATCACGGAAAACCCAATTAGCAAAAAAACACAGAAGCCATACCTAACAACCGCTTACTACCTGACATACACATACCTGAAAACTAATTACCAGACTAATAACAAGGACTACAAAGTCTTAATAAATACGAAAGAACAACAATGAAACGACAGAACGAAAAAAGACACTGAAGATGGCACAACGCGCATGACGGAAAATCGTTCCAAAATACATCATTTTATGTACACTTTAAAAGTAATTTGTATTTATACGAGGGTTGCCTTTTATGTTTCGGGATTTGGCAACCCTAGTGTTGCAATCTGGCAACTGACAGCTCTATAGTAAAGTTGGACATTTTTAAGGTTATACGTACTCAGAACGTTTTGACATACGAGCGCTATTTGTGTTGTTTACAGTAACTTGAAAGATTCATCTCGGCCCAAAAATGATCTTACAATTAGCATAAACAAGAACCCCAATAAACTCGACTACGAAATACACAGGAAACCTACAGCCACTGACACAATAATACATAACATATCAAACCACCCACAACAACACAAGATCGCCGCAATTAGACAATTATTAACCAGACTAGACTAAAAAAATACAACATTCTCACAGCATTTAAAACAAGAAACAACTTGGAACGAATACTACCAACCAGTACAAACGAGGAGGACCCACTGGACAAGCAAGGAGTGTACAAACTAATTTGCTCATGCCAATACAGCTACATAGGGCAGACAGGACGCAAGATAAAAACAAGATTCCGCGAACACATACGGGGCTACAACAAGAAAACACGAAAACCGAGCACGGCGCCGGAATCCAATTTCGCAAACCACATGTTCCACAACAAATGCACACCAAAGCACATAAAAAAGACAGTAAAATTATTACATGTACAACATAAAGGACGATGACTGAACATACTAGAAAACATGGAAATATATAAACAAAAAACATTTGACGGGCGTATAATAAATGAACAAATAAACACTATCTCAGACGTAATATTCGAACCGCTAAAATTAGTCTAAAAACGAAGCGAACACAACGACGGAATCATAAACGCCAACACACAAGATAAAAATACAAAAACCAATAAACAAAGAATTACTGACTTCTACTTACCCATACATCATAAAGACGATGGCGCAATAAACACGGATAACGGAATCACGGAAAACCCAATTAGCAAAAAAACACAGAAGCCATACCTAACAACCGCTTACTACCTGACATACACATACCTGAAAACTAATTACCAGACTAATAACAAGGACTACAAAGTCTTAATAAATACGAAAGAACAACAATGAAACGACAGAACGAAAAAAGACACTGAAGATGGCACAACGCGCATGACGGAAAATCGTTCCAAAATACATCATTTTATGTACACTTTAAAAGTAATTTGTATTTATACGAGGGTTGCCTTTTATGTTTCGGGATTTGGCAACCCTAGTGTTGCAATCTGGCAACTGACAGCTCTATAGTAAAGTTGGACATTTTTAAGGTTATACGTACTCAGAACGTTTTGACATACGAGCGCTATTTGTGTTGTTTACAGTAACTTGAAAGATTCATCTCGGCCCAAAAATGAAATTAAATCGTGAACATTTTCGTGCGATTATTTTTTACAACTTTCGACGTGGATTAACTCAGCAACAGTGCATGGATGAACTTAATTCAATTTTTGGCTATGCAGCTGCATCAAGGACCAATGTTTATCGATGGTGAATTCAATCGTGGTCGTAGTTCACTCCAAGACGAATTTCGTGAAGGTCGTCCAAAATCAGTTGTTGTTCCGAAATCCATTGATGCTGTGCGCGAACTGTATTTGATCGTCGTGTGACCTATCGTGAGATTGAGATAAACTTAGGCATTAGTGGGACCAGCATACATTCAATATTGCATAAACATTTGACTGTCAAAAAAATTTGTTCGCGTTGCATAAACATTTCAATATTGCATCAATTCAATATTGCATAAACATTTGACTGTCAAAAAAATTTGTTCGCGTTGGATCCCACACAATTTGTCAATCGCTCAAGAAAAGGCTCGTGTCGATTGGTCGAAAGAAATGCTCAAAAAATACGAACGCATGCAAAAGTGTATAGACTTTTCCCCCTTCATGGGGAATATTTTGAAAAACAATAAAGTGATTTTCGATGATTAATATTTGTTTTTGTTCTCCAATCCCGAAATATAATGGGCAACCCTCGTATTATAGCAAACCGTGGCGCCAAATTATGTATTGAAATTGAACAATTCACAACGAAACACTGTTATGGTTCCTTTTGTATGCAGAAAATGACCGAGCGCTGGAAGCGAAATTGGCTGCGCTTTTTCGGCGTTGCCAGACATACAGCACAACAACCAGGGATACTACGGTGATTTCCTAGCGCTGAACACTCCTTTTTCAATGGGTTCGAAAGCGATTTTGCTGTTATGGCATAATCGGGCATGAAGCTGTGGAGTTTGATAGCGAATGGCGCATGGAGAAATTCATATTGAGCGCATTGAGTAACAAGGGAAGTATATTTTTGTGACGAAGCCAAAAGGTACAAAGCAATTGAGCCGCTAAAACTCAAGTGGGATTTCTGGAAAATCCCATCTAGACCTTTGAGAGAGTAAAATAAACATTTTGTGAGAGCAAGAGATCAGCTTAAAAGAGTAAGAGCTGCAACTTAAAAAAAAGTGAGCACAAAGAAGAATAGTGTGATTACGTTGTATTTGAGTGGAAAATCACAACCAGCTATTGTTCATGATGAATTTGACAAAGTTGTCAATATCGCGTTGTCAGATATACCGGCACCTCTATAGATCGACCGGTATATCTATAGATATATCTATAGATGGACAAAAACAAGCAGCAACATCACCTCAAATGAACCAAGAATGGTTAAAAATTCGGATTCGCCAGATGCAAATCCGATGGACTATTCCGTCTGGGCCATTTTGGAGAGCAAGGTGAGGACTAAAAACTATGCAAGTATGGATGAGCTGAAGAAAGCCATTGTACTGGAATGGGCCAAAATACCGCAAGATCATATTCGTGTAGTATGCAACTAATTTTTTTAACCGTTTGAAGGCCATAGTCAAGGCAAAAGGTAGCCACATAGAGGTAAATTGAAGGGATTCTAAAATTTTTATTATGTTGTAACACAATACATACGCAATATACACAATACACAATACTACAAAATATGGTCGTTTGAATAGGTAACAGTTCAATCGCCTAATCCCCGTATAATGCAAACATCTATAAAATAATTTAGAATTACTTATGGTAGAAAACAATTTTTACATATTATGTTACGTATTTCTTTCTACAGCTTTCCCTCACGCCCCACACCATGCAAATAATTTTTAATCATCGTTTACCAAAGCCAACAAAAACATATTTATACAAAACACAAACAGAACTTCCGACGATCCGACGATCGTTATGGTAAGGTAGCCGCAGTTTTATCATCTTCTACGATCGCTATTCGTCAACAAACGCAGTTTTCTTTAACTCGAGGAATCGAAATGTTTGAAGATAAGATTTTTTTTCATCCTAACTTATAGTTTTGTTGGAAAGTTTTATTTTTTTGTACCTGGATGAAAAAAGATATTTATCAAAGAGGATAGAAATATGTCACAATGCTTTCAAGATCCATTTTCTTAAATATCCATAAATCGGTCATATACTCATTAATTCTATGTTGTTTTCCATATTACTATAAATGTTTTCTTAGCGCTTAGTGTTTTCAGTTCAAAATTATTGCAATTAATGATTTCTGTCTTGCGAACATCTTTTCTTATATAAAATTGGAAGAATTTAGAACTTCCTCTTCGAAACAATATGCAGGTAGCCTCTTACGAGTACTTTGCACTATAAATGCAAGGTTTAGAAAATAGAAGGTTGCGCCAGTAAACAAAGAAAAGTGGTCTGGTTCTGCGCATCTACATAAATAAGTATTTCTAAAATCACTAGGGTCACAACACACGGTACAAATGCCAAAGTTAAAAAGTGGTATAAAGAAAAGTTGGAACAGATTAAATGTTATTCGAACACTCCGATTTTGTTGTAGGTTTTTTGTTGTTGTAGTTTTATACGGCAACTCCAACAAAAGCAACAGTTCTGCGCGGTCTCGTTTATTTTCGGAGGTACGTCCCTTTGAAATTTGAACGTTATATATGTATATATAACACGTTACATATATTAAAACTTAAAAACTCTAATAATAATACTTACCCATATTAATTTGCAACTCGTTTTCAAAGCAATTTACATCAAATTAATTAAATGATCCTCACAGATGCCTGCATGTTTGGTTTTGAATTCTATTTTTCGCTGGCAAAACTCCGACCAAATTTTTGATAACCGAACAACTGATGGAAAGTTAAAAACCCTTACCACTAACTTTTTCTTTAACATTATTGCAAAAATTCACAGAGCACTTCATTATTGGTATTATTCAATCACAAACATTTACATCAAAACTTATTGTTATAACCGGTGTGCAGGCGCCTCGAAACAAAACTTTAATACAAATACTTATTGACGTCATTTGACGTCCCTGTAAAAGAAAAAAAAATAACGGAACTGCGCGTGGCGCAACCTTCTTTTTATTAACCTTGCTACAAACGTACATGGCATTACATTACGCTATATCCTAATGAGGGTTGCCGGAAAAATTTAATTTCATAATCACTAATAAAATTAAGAGACCTAATTTGCATTATTGAGACCTTAACTGAAGTTCTTCGCAACTAATTGAAAAATATTTCTATTGAAGTTTTAATCATTTTATGATATTTCGTTAATATTACTATTAAAATTAATATTAATATTAATAGTAAGTTATTAATAGTATATATTATAATATTAATAGTATATAATATTAATAGTAAGAAGTCTTCGCGATCTGGCAGAATGCGCGGCACTCCCTGAAGCGACATATTCAGTTCGCTGCACATGGCATTCATGCTTTTGCGCACACATCGGTCCCACTGCACTCCAGCACGTTTGAGAAATGCTAGGGCTCACTCTGAAAGTTAAAAATATAGTGGGTCCAGTGGCAACACATCTGCAGCCACGATCATAGATACATTTCGGTTTGCCTTCGAGTCACGTATTAGCGAAGGGGATGACTTCACTTCTATACCGGGTGTGCTGCGCAACAGTTGGAACACCATGTTGCGTATCTCGGTATCCAGTCCAGCTTTTCGAATCTCTTCTTCTAAAGTTATGGACAAGTTGTTTTTGTCGACGTTCGGGCTGCAAGTGAGGGTCTGAGGGTACGAGCACACGAACCAATACCCGACGAACCTGAACCGCTTTTAATAAGGCATCGTAGTTTTTCAACGCTTTAATGGCTGTGACAAGTTTAGTGGTCGTGTGATGAATGCTCACGTCTTTGAGCTCTTCCATGTCGTTGTAAGGCTTAAAAAATATAAGGCTTGTCCGCGTTCTTATAATTAAAGAAAATTTTTTGCATTGAATGATCAACTTTTTATTAGGGCTTTCACGTTTCTGGCTTAACGAGAACTGCGCGTTCCTTTCAAATTAGAAATATGTATAACATTTTTATTTTCATAAACAGGTTTCATTACCGCCCCACTAGGAACGGTTTGTAATAGGTTACATCACTGCCCACTAGGAACGGTGGCAACATTCTCCCCCTTGTAGGCAAGTTGTACGTGCCTACTCCTCCTGATTGCCAACGTCCAGAACAGCTAACTTCACCGCAGGGCGTTCCAGTACACCAAATTGGGTCTTCACCGTAGCTCGCCGCACCTGCCCGTCTGTTGCTGTAATGACACCCGGACCTATACCAATACCTTTTAACCAGAAGTTCCGTGGTTGAGTTTGGTCAACTATAATGACGACGTCACCGACCTTCAGTGGTGGCTGCTTCGTAAACCATTTTGATCGTCTCTGTTAGTATGGGCCGGTACTCTTTGACCCATCTTCGCCAAAATCGATCGGCGTAAAATTGTGTTTGTCGAAAGCGCTGCCTCAGATCACCGCTGCCACCTAACGGTTTGTATCCGCTTGCTGACCCAATAAGGAGGTGGTTGGGAGTGATCGCCTCATCGTCGCATGACTCCATAGAGACGAATGTCAATGGTCTTGAGTTTATTATCAATTCTACATCCAACAGCGCACTTCGAAGCGTTTCATCGTTAAAAATGGGTTCGGGATGCATGGTGTTCAACACTACTTTAATTGATCTTATAAGGCGCTCCCAAGCACCGCCCATGTGGGTTGCTGCCGGCGGATTACACTTCCATTTTATATGGTCGTATTTGACTTCGATTGTTGCGTAGTTAATGCTCCTCATTTCTTCGTGTAAAATCTTTTCTGTTGCTCTAAAGTTAGTGCCGTTGTCGGTGTACACTTCCCGAGGTGTGCCCCGCCGTGACATAAAGTTACGAAGGCACAGGATACATGAGTTTGTGTCAAGACTATGTGCTATTTCGATATGAACAGCGCGAATCGTGAGGCATGTAAATATTACGCCCGAACGTTTTTCTCTCCTTCTGCCCACTGCGGTAAACATTGGACCAAAGTAGTCTATCCCGACGTAGCTGAATCGCTCATAAGTGGCGAGTCTAGCAGCAGGCAGGGCAGCCATATGAGGAGGTCGTGGCGCTGCACTTTTATTTTTACAGTATTGACAAGTATTGACGAACTGTTCGATATAGAACACGCAACCGCGGTATGTGGTATTTACCATTTATCTCATTCAGTACGGTCTCATGCGAAAGATGGTGATACTTCTCGTGTACGTCTTTTACGATTAAGTGAGTTATATAATGTTTGCTGGGCAACACAATCGGGTCATTGGGACTAAGGAACTCCGCTGTCCCTTTTACTCGTATGACATCCAGCTCATCTATATACACATTGAGATATATTAAATTGCTGTCTTTGTCAAGGCTCTTACCGTTACGCATTGCTACTATTTCGCTAAAATACTCCTGTGACTGTGTTCCTTTAATTAAAATTATCTTTGCCGTCTGTATCATCTCGAAAGTTGCGTTTTGTGGTGGACTCAGAAAATGCACCTTTGCTTTTAGCCTCTCGATGTACAGCATAAATGTAGCTAATGCCCGGTACAGGCGTCTCCAACATGAAAAATACTCGATGTTCATAATTGGCTTCTGTTGTTGTGCTTCTTCATGTGTAGCACGTGATGCCTCATTTCGCTGGTATTCGCTGACCCAAAGTCATCACGCTAAGGCCAGTCGCTCTCTTTGGCCGCTAGAAAACGTAGGTCCATTCAGCCACAGTTTTTCCGGATCTGCCGGATTTAATTTAGATGGAGTCCACTTCCATTGGTCTAGGACGAGTTCTCCAAAATCTTAGCGACTCGAAACATGACAAACTGTTGAAAAAGTCTAGGGTCCATCGAGAGCCACTTCAAAAAAGTAGAAGAATCAGTCCAGAACACCTTTCTTTGTATAGACAATCGGGGTATGCTCTGTATTTTAGATGCCAGTCTTACCCCTGTTATTGCAGCCTGTAGTTCTAACCGAGGAATCGAAACAGGTTTCAACGGTGCCACCTTTGATTTAGCTGCTACTATGGAGGTTGTAATTTCGGTGGCGCTTTGGATGCGCAAATAGCTAACAGCTGCATATCCGTACTCTCCGGCATCTACGAACGTATGTAATTGGACATCTTTACAGTCATTCAGAGAAATTGAATAACACCTAGGTATCTCGACCAAGTAGATTTGTGGCAAGGTGGTTTTCCATTGGCTCCATCGAACCATTAGGTCTTCGGAGAGTTCTTCATCCCAATCGGTGCGCGAACGCCAGACTTCCTGCAACAAGATTTTTAGTATAATTGTGTAGTGGGCTAAAAATCCCAAATGGTCAAAAATCGACATCAAGACTTGAAGGAGCTCACGCTTCATTGGTATTATGTCGCTTGCTAACACGTTACGTTTTAGTCTGACAAACCGAATACATCCTTGTTCGGATCCCAGTAGACTCCGAGTATTTTTTCCTCTGCGCTAAGCTGCACCGGACTTTGATTCTTAGAAGGAGCTTCTGATAACTGCGAGACCACTATTGTTGAGTTCGAAGACCAATTTCGTATGTTGAAGCCGGCTGATGCATGAATGAGCCTTACCTCCTCTGCTAACTCCAACGCTGCCTGCTCGTTGTCGGCGCTGTCAATGAAGTCATCTACGTAGTGATGTTTTTTAATAGCCTCAACGGCTCGAGGATGCTGTTGAAGGAAGGAGTCAGCATTCTTGTTACGTACGTAATGTGCTATGCATGGGGCGCAACTTATACCAACGTGCATATCGCTGCTGCGCACATTGATTTGATGAAACATTTCGGCGATGTCTCCACAAATTGCGATTCGACCAATTCGAAACCCTAATAAAATGTCAACTAGTGGGGTCAACAAATCTGGGCCGCACAAGATAAAATCGTTTAACGACATTAGTTTTTGCCGCGGCATCCCATACTAATCGTAATTTTTCGGGTTTATTTGGATTTCTTGTCACGAATATTGGCAGATACCAGACACGGTTTGTGTGCGTTTGTAATTGCTCTGAACTTAGCTTCGTGGCGTAACCTTTGTGTATCAAGTTATCGATCTGTTTCTGTATGGCTTGCTTTAACGTTGAGTCCTTGTTTAGTCTTTTATTGCGGCACATTTGACGCTTGTATGCCATTGAATAACTATCTGGCAAATTAATATTATCGTGCCCTCACAGCAGGCCAGCTTCGTATCTATCTTCAATCTTTTTACAAGTAGATTCTAATATTTTCACAGCTCTGTCGTCTTGTTGTGATATCAATAGGGAAGGTTGTGGCGATTCCAGCTTGAAATATCCCCGCACCAAATCATGGAGTTCTTCATATTTCTTAACACATTCACATGTATGTATGTTTAAATATGGATCTACTTGTCTGCTGGAGCAGCGGCCTTGTATTGCCCATCCTAATCTCGTTTTCGTTGCTATGGGCTGGAACCAGGTTCCCTCGCGTACCTTGAGTGGCACGGCTAGTCTCCAATTATCGGATTCAATAAGAATGGCTGGCTTGGCGTCTACGTATGATCTTATAGGCAACCCTGCCAGATATGGATATGCTTTACTTATTCTGTCCATATCGACGGATTGCGTGGGGAGGCCCAAGGTGGCTACCGTGTGGACTCCCTTTATGGTGAAACGGTCGCCGCTTTGGCGATTAGCTATGCTAAGTGTCGTTCTCATTGATGAGTCTTCAGTACGTGTTTTGTCGCCGGTCCAACGTAGACACAAGGGGTCGTGAACGCCTTTCAAATTCAGATTCTCATAAACTGATTCTTCGATTAATGTTACTGATGAACCTTCGTCTAAAAATGCAAAAGTGTCTAAGTAATTGTTTTCGGAATAAATACGAACCGGCAAGATTCGGAAGTAGAGGTCGTCTCCTTGCTGATCTTTCTTGTGAGCATTCAAGGACTCCGTGGCTGCTGCGCTCGTACTTGGTACTGCACGATCTCGTTGGTTCGTTGGGCCTGCGATTCGGTGGAGAAGCTGATGGTGTTTCGAGTTGCAGCCTTCAATGCCACAGGGTTTGCTTACGAAACATCGTCTGCGGTGAGCGTTTAAGCATTGCCGGCACAACTTTAAGGCTCAAACAACTTCCCACTTACGCTCCAGACTGAGCCTTTGGAACTCCTCGCAACTCCCAATTTTGTGGTCTTCAGCTTTACAATGTCCACATTCACTCTTTCGTTGACTGCTTCCCACTTGGATATGAGTATTGATTACACCGCTGCGCTTTGTCGCTATAGGCGACTTTAGGCAGCTTTTGCTAGCATGTAGAGCCAGTCGCTGAAAACTTTTACCGCTGGCTCGCCCTCGACTTTGCGGTACATGGCCCAATTCAGCTTGTATTGATTCGGCAATTTTTCGACTAATTCTCTTACAAGCATTGGGTTATTCATATAGGCGTCCATACGGCAGGAGTCCATCGTAGAATACACATTTCGTACGCATAGTGCGAAATCGATGAGAGCATCCAATCTGTCTTTTAACGGAGGTAATTTTCTCGCCTTATCAATTAGGCTTTCCAGTATGAATTCTGGCCTGCCAAAGCACATTCTCAAGGTCTGAATTATTTCTGGTACCATCGACGGTAGTGTTAGTTTGCTCCTCACCATCTCCCTAGCCTTTCCCTTTAAACATGCTTGTAACCGAATCAAATTTTCGGCGTAGGAGTAACCTGCGACCTCTGTGCTCGTCTCGAAGCTGCATATGAACAGGGGCCAATCCTCGGGGTCCCCATGAAAATGCGGCAGTTCTTTCGGAATCGATTGCCTAGCTGCGAGCTGTGCTGTTGTAGGAACGTGTTGTGTACCGGAATTACTGAACATCCCTGATTCCGCGGTATTCCGCGCGATTGTGACAAAATTTCGTATTTCTTCTCCAAATAACTTTGTTGAATTTTCTTTTCTTCTTCTAACATCGCTAATCGTAATTCACATTTCCTTGCGCTGTCTGTTTCATTATCAGCTGATCGAATGTAGTTCGACGTATTTCATTGTGCAGTGTTCGGCCAAAGTGGATGTTGCGCTGCATTCACCTCGTTTGGAATGTTTGTAAACATTGTTGCTGAAGATTTCAATGTTGCGGCGTTCAACTCATGTATCCATGTAGACGTCGGCAGCGCAGCTACAGTTCGTCACATATTAGCAATTGACGATGTATGTGTTTGGTTTACGGCGGTGCCAGGTTCTTCTAACGGACCTTCTGCGCCGTCTGCAGAACTCCACATGGTAGACTGCACTTTTCCTGATGGTGCCATTGGTACTTGTGATGAGTGATGCTGATCTTTAGTGGTAGGAGATGATGATGCCTGTGGGAAACTCTGGTGGACTACAGTCTCAATGTCACATGGCGCTTTGTTCGGAGGAGCTGCAGCACTCATTGTGGCGACGACTATCGGCGGGTTACAGTTGACGCACCTCCAGCTGGCGCCATCTACTCCACTATTAACTCCGGCGTATTGGAAATGATACCGCTTGTCACACTGATTACATCCTATCATTCCATCTTCATCTCCTTTGTTACATCCATAGCACGTGTACATGCTGTCAATGTGGCTTTTACCGTTAATGAAATATATATTTGTATATTTTCTTTATTACAGCAGTTTTAGCTGATTTCGCGAACCGCGTTTACTAAACCATTGAATAATTTCGAGAACCGCTTGCCAGAATAATAATAAAGAGATTTGTTAAGTTTAGGCTTTATAATACCTACTTGTCCACGTTCTTATAATTAAAGAAGATTTTTTGCATTGAATGATCAACTTTTTATTAGTGCTTTCACGCGTCTGGCTTAACGAGAACTGCGCGTTCCTTTCAAATTAGAAATATGTATAACATTTTTATTTTCATAAACAGGTTTCATTACCGCCCCACTAGGAACGGTTTGTAATAGGTTACATCACTGCCCACTAGGAACGGTGGCAACAGGGCGATTCCTATTCACTCGCCGTTCAAACTCCGGTATTCAAACAGTTCACGTTTAATTTAAATTTGTTTATGAAAAACGGTTTTTTTGAGTTTTTGTGACTTTTCCAACTCGTGTTTCCAATATTAATAAAAATGATTTTAATAAATTAATTAATTCAGTTTAATGTTTTTTGGTTTCTTAGAATTTTATTGTTTATTATTATATTGCATTAGTTTAATTTTCTTTTATTATCAATTGTACCTCTAGCAATTTATTTTTGACACAAAAAAATAGCCTGCACTCCTATTTAAAACAAAACTGACCCAAGTATTTATTAATACTCAAAGAATTTACTGGCAATTATAGAAGAAAGGATGAAAGCTTTTTTAGAATTATACATAAAAAACGGTACAAAAAAGGTCGAAATTCCTCAATTTCTCTCTCTCTCTATCAATCGTTTCACCCCTTGTTCATTCTTACAATTTGGAAATTTCTATAAACAGGTCATTGAAAAATCCAGGAAACATTTTTAACAATTTGTGATTGCATTCCTAATTCAATCCTGTGGAATAGTAAAAATCCTCAGCTTCATACAAAATTTGAATTCAAACACACTCTGCTGACACAACCACTCTGAGCAATGCTTTCACAAACACACTCTCAAGCCCTTACACTTTCACGAATTTGAGTGGTGCATAATTTTTTGACGTGAGGCCGTGAGCAACTTTGGGATCAATCAATTTGAACATATTTGTACTTAAAGTCTGTCCACAATTTAAAATTTGTTACTTACGTGGGCAGAGTGATATTTAAACAAATAAATAAATTTCAGATTGCATTTGTTAAGCATGCCTAATACGCGAATTCAGTTTGGGTAGCGATGATTGAGGCTACATTCGAATACAATTATATCGTCAACGTATAGAAATGCTTCTGATTCTAGACCTGGGAGTTCTATGGTAAGCATTCGTTGAAAACTGTTTGGTAATACACCTATCCCCCGATTTACACGGTAGATACGTTCCTGAGAAAAACATGTAAATCGAAAATTAAAAATTTTCAAGTCAAAACCGTGTAAATCGAAAAGCTTGCAGAAAATGCATAATTTTGCTATACTCGTGGTATTGCCAGCTGCAACACTCTTTCTAATTGTGTTTTAATTTGTTCTAATAGTTCTTATTGTAGCTTCGTTAATGCTATATGATTTTGCAACATCTACTACTCTATCTCCCTTTCGTAAGCGATCCGAAATTTCGATTTTAGTTTCTAAAGAAATAACTTTTCTTTTAACTTCTTTCTTCATTATAAGCCTATCATTTTTTTTCTTTCACTTCAAACTTTCACTCAAATACAATTTTCCGTAGATAAAACTTTAATTTTATGCGAAGAAATACAGTGCGTGTGCAGCAAGTCAGCACATAAGCTCGGGATTCCCCGTGAGATGTGTACACAGCGCACGTGTTCAATCACAGAAGCATTTTTTAGAGTGCGATAAAAACAAAAAAAAAACTTATTTGGAAAACCGTGTAAAAGCGAAAACATGTAAAACAAGTACTGTGTAAATCGGGGGATAGGTGTATTTTTAATTCATAATGTAACCTTTTGAATTGAAAAGGGCCATTTCTTTCCAAACCTATATAATAAAAAGGGCTATTCATACCAAGAGTAGGAAACCATTTAGCTCCTCCTAGTTTATCGAGAATATGCTCTAGTCAAGTTAATGGGTATTTATCGTTTACTATTTTATCATTTAACTTACGGATTTATTTTATCCGTCTTTGGAACTGGTTTTTCTTTCTCTTCTTCTGTTCGGCTGACTTTTTGATTTTAACAAAGAAACGCTTTTTCAATGAATATTCTTTAGTCAAAAATAATTAATAGACATATATGTAGGATGATTTAATTAAAAAAATAGCATTATCGACACATTAAGAAGAACAGCATTAAACACATTTGTTTAATTTAAATTGAGTTTTATTCCGGTAAATTCAATTGTAATGTAAGTTTCACTTGTAAATTTAAAAGTTAAATTTAAAAGTTTTACAACAACTTTTAGGGTTTTTTCAATTCAATATTCAAGACAATATTTCAATATAATATTAGGTGTACAAATAAGTTTCCTCGGTTTTTTATAAAAAGTTAGGAATTTATTGTGAAGGAACAGTACATTACGTTTTATTCAAAGTATTTTCCATCATTTGCCACTACTTTTCCCCATCTTTCTGGCAACATTCGGATACCCCGTCGAAAAAACTCTTCATCTTTTGACGCTATCCACAAATCTACCCGATTTTTGGTGTCTTCATATGATGTGAAGCGCTGCTCAGACAGACCATGTGCCATCGACCGGAACAGGTGATAATCAGAAGGGGCTAAGTCTGGTGAATACGGCGGGTGGGGTAAAACTTCCCAGTTGAGCGTTTCCAAGTATGTTTTTACCGGCGCCGCAACATGTGGACGAGCATTATCGTGTAAAAGAATAATTTTGTCGTGTCTGGAGTAGTAATTGGCGCGTTTTTCCTTAAGTGCCCGACTCAATCTCATCAATTGTGTTTGGTAGAGAGCTCCAGTAATGGTTTCGCTTGGTTTGAGCAATTCATAATACACGACACCAAGCTGATCCCAGCAAATACACAGCATGAGTTTTTTTCCATGAATATTCGGCTTAACTGTCAATGTTGATGGTTCGCCGGGCTTAACCCATGACTTTCTCTTCTTTGGATTATCGTAGTGAATCCATTTTTCGTCACCAGACTATTGTAGTGTACCACACAAGTCACCATGACTGCTTCCTAAGCGACAGTCAAATCGACCAACGATAGGGTACACGCAGCGCATAAAAACTGCAACGCTAGCGTTTCCTGTTGGAGCGTTGACCGTGCTAAGTTCTGCTGCGTGTGCGTTGACGACTTCTTTTCGCTGCCGACGTCTTCTGTCGAGACTGCGACAGAAATAGTGCAGTCAACAATTATTCACAATAATTTATAAACAATATATTATTGATTGGATCAGCAGAATCTGCTGACCAATAACGAAGTAATTTTAAGAAATATGTTTATATTAGTTTTAAGTCCGCCCATCAAAATCGGCTATAAAAGGGCAAGAAGTCAGTCTTCTAATTTTCTCAAGCCCTGGCAGATAATCTGCCGGCTTTATCAACTATACAAATAGCATTCTAAGCTGAGGCCCATGGCATACTCTGCCGGCCAAGCCTATGAATCTATAATAAAATAGAATATTATCCAGCATAATTTTTGAAGGCTGGACCAGAGGTCCTTCAACATATTACATATCCACAACGATAGCTTCAGTCGTCGGATCAAATTGAACAAGCAAAATATCGGTCACTAAGTGCTTTGAGTGTGTTGCAAATAAAAATGCATGCATACATAAAAATGGTCCATTGTTACTAAATTTGAGTATATGAGCTAGACAGGACAGGAGTGCGGGTATATGGGTACCCTACATAAATCATATATATTATTATTATATATTTATTATTATTTTATATTATTATTTATTATTATTATATATTTAGGTACTTATTTGCCCTAATTATTGAAACGCTGCTCGTTCGGTTTGCGCTTGCTCGTGCAAGCCTTTATTTACAAAAAGTTTTCACTGGTATTTACAACTTAAGTCTATGGTGAACAGCGGATTGGTTGCGGGAGAGACCGTGACGTTATTTCTTGAGCGTTCAAGAAGTTCTGATGCTAAGGCCATAGTAGCATATCCCAAAGGGTATGCCACCATAGCCACTTGAGCAACGCTTTAACTGCGACGTAACAGTGGGCTACGATAATCAAAACGACTATTGTGTAGCGATACATACCGTCCGTTACTTTGTCGCCGACGCGGCCGCGATGGAGTTTTTATACTTACTCCGCTTTCTGCCAGCGACGGCAGAAAGGAAAGCAGCGGCGAATACGACACCGGCGAACGTCTACGACAAGCGCATGTTTATTCGCCGCCGGCAGCGGGTAGTAAATCCGTCTAGCCGGCGGAACGCAAACAGTAGCGACGGCAAAGTGCACGCTCAGCATTGCTGTATCGTTTACAGCAATGAAGCGGTTGTTTATTTGCCTTGGCTCGTCGATCGTTCGACCAGCCAAGTAGCGTAAACAAACTTCGAAATGGAGTGCAACAAAGTGTCGCGTCGTTAAGGATCCGATATCCGAACGACTCCACCTACTTAAAGTTTAATGCTCAGACGTGTTGGTATGTATGATCGCTCGTCAGCGAACACACACACGCACACGCACGCCACATATATTATAAATCACTATTCCAATCGCTATTCCAATTATTATAAATCATATAATTCGCTAATCCAAATGAAGTTAATAAATTCTTAATTCTTCGTCGACCACATGTGCTTTATGAAATCTGTATATTCTTTGTTGCAAGCAACAAACGTTTCATGTCTCCAAACTTTTTTGGTTTCTCCAGTTTTGAATTGTGCAATTCTGTGATATACAATGTTTATAGTTAGGGTGGCACCTATACCAGAAGACCGTAGGGTCTGGCTAAAGGTAAGCATAGATGTGCCAGCCATTTTGTCTTGGTTAAAAACATGCAAAGACTCGTTACCACGAGAGCCATTCTGCTACGAAAGAACTCAAAATAAAAGTATTGACAAAAACATGTACTGGGTTCATATTTCTTCTATCTATTATAATACCTACATATGTATGTTACACCAACACAGTTTTCTATTGCATATTAACTTGAAGTACCTACTTACCTGACATATGGCTATAGTAACAGCAGCAAAACATGTAAGCAGTAATCGAATTCTGATTTGATCTGAAAGAACTGTCAAGCATCCTCTTTTATAATGAGTGTCGCATACTGTTTCGTAAGCATGTTTCGCTCGTGAACAACAAGACCAAGGTAGAGATAAACGACGATAATCTAAAGGTCCATCAACACCACAACATTGTAACTTTAACAAATATATTTAATGAAATTATTACACAAATCAAAATATATTGCATATTTACTTGTGATTGCATCCGGTTCCATAAATCCAAATTATCGACTTTTGTTCTGGAAAATTTATCCAGGAATTCGACAAATGAATCATCTACGAATAATTCAACTGATGTTGGAAGATTTTCTCGCATCGATAGTGCCCAACCACAAATAATGAATTGAATAGATATGCACGTCACTATTAATACACTAAACTGGAAAATATTTGAAGGGCATTTAGAAAATATAGGTAAAATGAAAGTGTAAATAATAGTGTGGTTATTACCATTCCTAGCAAGCATCCTTTTTTTTGATTAGTTGCTTGACATCCCAACCAGCACAAAATTATTGTAAGAGGACCAAGAGAAAGCAATATTATAGACGGAACCCATAAATTATTTTGTAAAATTCCATAGTAGCCTATATTTCCCCATAAAAGGGATATTCCAATGATCATTTGTGCAGCTCCGGTAACCTGTGTAAAAAGGTAATTTATGATATCATTTATGAAATCATATATAATGACAATGATAATATAAACTGATTGATAATATAAGCTAGCAGAATAAACAGAGCTAGTAGGCATAAACATTAGGCTTTATGTATAAAACACAACGCAGCTTCAGCTGCAGCTTTTTCGACGGCTTCTTTGAAGTCGGAACGAAATGAAAAGCTTCAAACATCAACAGCTGTTATTGTTTATTTACGTTTACAAAAAACAAAATACATTAGAAATTTTATGCCTAGAAAAATAAAAATATCTTAAAATGATTGACAAACTACTTATAATTAGGGCACTGGTCCATATTATGGGGCTTGTTTTAATTGAAAATGGATATGGGTCCACGAATTTCAGGTATTAATTTTATTTCAAGTTCATTATGTTGCCTGCTGAAATATATTAAAAATGTTTGAAGTAAAAAATTTTTATTGCTGTCAAAATCAACGTAGACAACACTTTTGAGGGGAAATTTTTGAAGCCATACAATTTTTAATTTACAATTTTTTTTTTATTAATTGAGGAAATGCTTTTATGCATAGACATCAGCCGGACCTAGCAAGACGCGCTCGGACACAGTTCCACATATAGTGTGTGACTCGGTGGAATACCCACTAAAACCTTCCACTTTAGGCTCACTATAATGCCATGGATTTCATTAAATTAAATTAAATTATAGGAACCATTTTGACTTCTACGAACCTAAACATAAATATTTATATAATTATATATTTAAAATACAATCTTTTAAAAACAACATTCTTTCATTTATTAACACTGCAACAAACAATAATCTTTATGTATAGAAATGAAAGGGCTGACTCTCTTCCCATCAATGCCCAGGCTAAACCAAAGAGCTTAAAACCATGATATTTTACACAGACATCTCTTACGATATATGGTGTCTACAAGGAATAAAAGAGGATATTTCCAAATTCAACCCCTAAGGACTTAAAGACATAACACATAATTCCAATATCTTTTGTTAGCCATTAAATGTCGATTTTTTTCCACGAAAACATCACACTAATGCATCCGATTGTGATGTGAACGTATGGACGGATATTCATACGTTAATGATCAACGTTAAATTAATGCCTACATGCAGATTTTTATAATAAATTTTCTAAGGTGTAAGTATCTTCAACAACAATCTACAACAATAAGGTGTAGTATCTTCAACATATGTAATTGGAAATAAACCGAAATTTAAAAGGAACCACTTTCGTGGTCCAGAAGAGCACGAGTTGTATGTATGATATGCTACTCAGCCCATAAGGTGTTGAAAATGTAATGTATTCTAATCAATTTAATATTTTCAATACTGTTAATTTTTATGTTGTTATAAAAATTTATATTTAAAGAAATATTCTTTTGTCAAAATTTTTGTAACAAATTTTCACTCTAATAAAAAACTTGGTAGAAGTGGGATCGTGTGTCGATATTTTTATTTTCCGAGGCCAATTATTTCCAATAGGTTATGGGCCCAGAGCATCAAACGCTCTAATCAGAACAAGATTTCATCCATCTGTGAATTTTTGCAATAATTGTAGCAGAGCGCTCCAGCACCTTCATACGAAGATCAAGATACGTGATTACGTTGCGAGAGAGTCCTTGAGTAGTATCAACGAAAAAAAGAGATACAAGACAACGTTGCCTGAATCCATAATTTTTTTTTTCAACAAGCAAGGCTCAAGCAAATTTGACGATCAAGAATACAAGTAAGTGCTATCAATATGAGTTCTTTGTTCCAAATTGAAAAGCTCGACGAAAAGAACTACGATTCCTGGTGTGTCCAGATGAAGAGTATCCTGATACATTCCGAATTTTGGCAAATTGTAAACGGCACAGAGACTGAGGAAGACTGCACTGCGGCAGCTGAGAAAGCAAATTGGCGGATGAGAACGCGCTGGCATCAATAATTTTATCTGTTAAACCTACACAAATAAATTTTAAAACACTGTAAAACTTCTTGTGCAGCGTGGGGTAAGCTTATTGAAATATACCAACCGAGTGGACCTGCGCGAAAAGTTACACTTTTTAAGCAACTTTTAAATCTAAATATATCTGATGATTCAAACTTACCACATTATGTTAACACATTCGTCGATATAATAGAAAAATTGGCAGAGATTGGTGTTGTCATATTAGATGAATTGAAGGTTATAATTTTACTCTCAAGTTTGCCCAAAGCATATGAAAGCTTCGTTGTTGCAATCGAAGCTCGAGATAATTTACCATCATTTAGTATACTCAAGGTGAAAGTATTAGAGGAATACGAGAGAAGAAAAGAACCAGTAACAAACCTTTGTGGTAATGGGAATCAGCAAGCTTTTTTAGCTAAGTCATGCAAAAATTATAAAATAGCACCCAAAAATAATAGTAATAAACTAAATTGTAAGTGTTACAATTGCGGATGTAAAGTTCATTATGCATCGAATTGCAGAGAACCGAGAAAGCAGCGAAGTCCTATTTCAAAAACTTTTTCCACTCTTTATGGAATTGATAGCAACTGTCTTAACAAGGATAGTTAGTGTATCGACAGCGGTGCAACGTCACACATGTGCTGCAACCGTTATTTGTTTACGGAATTTGAAACGGGTGATAACAGAATCCAAGGTCGAGGGAAACTTAGTTTTCAAACAGAATTCTGTACAATTAACTTATCCAACGTCTTATATATACCAGAAATGCAAGGAAATTTTCTATCTGTTAGCAAAGCGGTTGATAACGGTCTATCAGTATTATTTGAAAATTATTTTGCAACCATCAAAGATGAAAAGCGTCAAATAATAATGAAAGCAAAGAAGAAAAGCAATTTTTTTGTGTTCGCAACTGAAGTCGAATCGTCTCATTATTCAAAAGGTATAGATGAAAAAGCTGTATTGTGGCATAATAGGTATGGCCATTTGAATTACTCAAGTTTAAATGAGATTGCAAGTAAGAACTTAGTTCACGGATTAGATACAACTATTCCAAAGAATATTATTTGTGCAACGTGTATCAAAAGTAAAATATCAACGATCAAATATCCCTTTCAATCAGCTGAGTACCGTGCCAAAAATTTGTTAGAAATCATCCATTCAGACGTTTGCGGACCGATGAATAAAACATCATTCGGTGGTTCTAGATACTTTCTAACATTTATTGATGATATGTCACGAAAAATATTTGTTTATTTTATAAAATCCAAGGATGAAGTTTTTGCTAAATTTAAGATATTTAAAGCTATGGTGGAACGTGAAACAGGCAAACTAATTAAAAATTTAAGAAGCGATAATGGCGGCGAATATATTAGTAAAGCATTCAATAATTACTTAACTGAACACGGATTACTTACTGTCCCATATACGCCACAACAAAACGGCGTAGCTGAGCGAGCAAATCGCACCTTAGTAGAAATGGTAAGAAGCATGTTAATACACGCAAGTCTAGATGAATCATTTTGGGCAGAAGCCATTGCTACAGCAGCATATCTGGAAAAATAGATCTTCGACACGAGCTCTTGAAGCCAAAACTCCTCACGAAGTTTGGTTTGGTCGCAAGGCCACAATTCGACATTTTAAAGTTTTTGGTTCACTTGCTATAGCTTAAATAAAACCCAAAGGCAAAAATTCTAAGCCAAGGGCAAGGAATATATAATGGTAGGATATTCCGAAACATCCAAAGCGTACCGCACATTTGATCGAATATCACGAAATCACGTCAAGTAATAGAAAGTCGAGAAGTAACTTTTATTGAAAGTGTTTTTCCAAATAAGGTAAGATAATGTAAATTATGACAATACTAATTCCATTATTTTTAATTTTGGCGAAACAAATTCGCAAAGTGAATATAGCGAAAATAATGATGAAGACTCTGAAGCCACTGGCAGTTCACTTGAAGAGGAAGCTGAAGTTGAAATACATGAAGCAGAAAACATCCTACGAATTTGTCCAGGCAGACCAAAGTTGTTACGAACGGGTAAACCAGGACGGCCGAGGAAGCAATTTAATGTATT
This sequence comes from Myopa tessellatipennis, assembly GCA_943737955.2. Classification (NCBI taxonomy): domain Eukaryota; kingdom Metazoa; phylum Arthropoda; class Insecta; order Diptera; family Conopidae; genus Myopa; species Myopa tessellatipennis. The sequence continues at coordinate 20,296,245 of OX031315.1, forward strand.
AAATATAATGGATTCTGATCCTGTTGAGATTCCGCAATCAGCTAAGAAAGACGTCTCTGGACCAAATTCAGAAAAATGGAAAGAGACAATGCAAAAGGAATACGAAGCCCTTATTGATAACGACACGTGGGAATTAATTGATTTACCAAAAGGAAAGAAGGTAGTCGGCTGTAAATGGGTTTTCAGCTTGAAAAAGAATGAACAAGGAATTATAGAAAGGTACAAAGCAAGATTGGTGGCAAAAGGTTGTCTATACAATGCCAAAAGGTTGTCTATACAACCATGTGTCTATACAATGCACTCAAAGGACACGTTTAACATCATAGCAATTTATGTTGACGATATTCAAGTTCAAATAAAGAGGAACTTATGTCTATAAAAGCTAAAATAAGCAAAGCATTTAAATTGGTCGATAAAGGACAAATAAAACATTTTCTAGGAATGGAAATAGAAAGAGAAGGAAAATTCAAAATTGGTCAAGAACAATATATTCAAAATCTTTTGAAGGAGTACAATATGGAAAACTGCAAAACTGTATCAACTCCACTTGACGCTGGTTTTCAAATGAATTGCATGAATGATAAATGCAAAAAGGTAGATCAAACGCATTTTCAATCTCTTATTGGTTCCTTAATGTATCTGGCGATTTCTACAGGACCGGATATATTGCATTCCGTATGCAAACTTGCCCAAAGAAACATGGATCCACATATCGAGCATGAGTCTGCAGCAAAGCATATTTTAAGATACCTGAGCAAGACGAAGAACTTAAAACTTCAGTATTACAAGACTAAACTACCTGTTAGAGGATTTGCTGATGCTGACTGGGGAGGAGATTTAGTTGACAGAAAATCTTATACCGGATTCGCATTCTTTTTGGGAGGAAGTGCATTCTCGTGGAAGTCGAAGAAACAAAATACAGTAGCATTGAGCAGCACGGAGGCTGAATATATGGCTCTCGCTATGGCTTCCAAAGAAGCAATGTATTTAAGAAAATTACTTTCCGAAATTAATCTTCACAACACTGCAGAACCTATGAAACTTTTCGGAGACAATTTAAGCGCTAACATATCGATATCAAATATCATTACGTTCGAGAAATTTTTCAACAAGGATATATAGAATTGAATTATGTTTGTACAAATGACATGGTAGCTGATATTCTTACCAAGAACTTATCAAAACCGAAACATTCTAAGTTTACAGAGAGTTTGGGTTTAATATTATTTTATGTTAATCATGTATTATATAAAATATTAATTTGAGGAGGAGTGTTGAAAATGTAATGTATTCTAATCAATTTAATATTTTCAATACTGTTCATATTTATGTTGTTATAAAAATTTTTATTTTAAGAAATATTCTTTTGTCAAAATTTTTGTAACAAATTTTCACTCTAATAAAAAACTTGGTAGAAGTGGGATCGTGTGTCGATATTTTTATTTTCCGAGGCCAATTATTTCCAATATAAGGATGGTAAATATATAGATATGTATATAGGACAGACCTCGTACATCCCGGGCAAGACGAAATTAAAACTGTACAAACACTGCGGCGTTTGTCATCGGGTCATTTTTTTTGAGAACTCCGCGCGCCAAACGACGACTCTGGACGGCGCGCGCTACAGAGCCATGATTACCGAATTTTTTCTTAATTAATTGGATGAATTGGGACTGGAAAACATGTGGTTTCAACAGGACGGCGCACACTGCTCGAGCTGCACAACCGATATTCTGAAGGAAGCATTTCTGGGTCGCTTAATCTCTCGTTTTGGTGATTTGTACTGTGATTTGCAGATCACCCGATTTAATCGTTTGAGACTTTTTTCTTTGGCTTCAAAAAGTTCAAAGTTTAGTGGTATTTTACTTTTACTGACAAGGTTTTTGTATATAACCATTAACAACATAACAGATAGATAGCTCAAATCCACAAAAGTAGTTCGTAAAATTTTCTGAACGCTGGCTCCCAGTCGTGTTTTTCTAACTTCGTACGGCTTCGTTGGCTGAAAATGATGGGGTGAGTTAGTGACAGGGATACCAATGACACAACACTATTACTAATTATTTTTTTGGTTTTTAAGTAAACATTAATAGAAAAACTACTTTCCATTTATAAGTTCTCGAGGTTTTGACGATTTCTAAGCTGTTTGGAAATATTAAAAAGTAATGTAAACTTATTTATTTTTGTAATTTTTCATTTTTCTTTTATTTAAATTAAAATGTGTGAACACAAATAAATTTACAATTCATTTATTTAAATTAAAATTAATTAAACATAAACAAATTCTCAATTCATGAATTTAAAATTGAATTCATTTAAATTAAACACCAAAAGAACTATAATCACAATTCAGTAAATATTAAACTAAAAAAACAGACCATATTCAACAAAACATGATGAATACGTTGGCATCTCTTTCGGCTAAAAATACGCGTGGTAGGTTAAAAACAGCTGACTAACTTCGTTTTACTTGCAAAATATTCAATATTGTGCAACTGTAAGACTTAGAAAAGGTTTCATGTACATTTATAGAAGCGTGCGTTGGTTTTAAGACTATCTCCTTGGTCTGTTTTACGTACTTGAAAAATCATATTTCTGGCTTATTGCTATGAAGAAGAACAAGAGTTGCATTCCTCTCTCAAAATATTTTGTAAACAAATTCCCGAACTGTCAAAATTACACGCGTTTTGTTTTTGTAATCTACGGCACCTGTCTGATTTCACCAACACATTAAAAGCGAAAAAGGAGTTTCCAGTCTTGTAGTTTTTGATTTGAGCGCACGTGTGGATGTATGTATGTTTTCATTCATGGTTCATGAAGTGATCGGAAGATCGACTTTGTTTCTTTTATTTTACACTAACAATGGAAGCGAATATGCGTAAGAAGAGTTAATCGCTCTAGCATTCGTATGCCATATAAAGTGTGAAAGAAAGAATTGATCAACTTGTAGTGTACAGCGGGCGATGAGAAGAACGGTGTGATTCGTCTTCTTTTTCTTCTCTTACAATAACAAATCATGTGCCGTCCGTCCGTCTGCGTTTGTTTTCAATTTTGCATTTTATGGTTTTTGGAAGAAATTTTGCTTTTCATAACTTTGTTCTGCTTCTTGTTCGATGCCCAAGCTTTGTAAAGCGCTGGCACGATCTACGTTCCGAGCATAGCATGCTGATGAAGAATTTGTCTAGGAATAAGATCTACTTTAGTCGACATATCAAATCACTATACACGTTATACCAGTAACACTAAAAAGTTAACGGAAGCAAAAATAAAAACTGAGAGCATGGAAATATTTCAGAGAAAAAGTGTTATTAATGACATCGGGGCTAATGGGGCAAATAAGATTTATTTGAAATTATACTCTGTATTATATTACCACAGATATATAATATAAATATTTCAATAATTTTGCTTCTATTAAAAGGTTAATGTTAAGTTTTAATAATGTTTTGTTAATGTTAACAATTAAAAAGGTAAAAAGGTACAACATCAAAGTTAAATGAATATTAATTTGCATAATAACAACTACAAGACAACTACCAGATCAGCCCAGTAGGTTACAACTACAAGAGTCTTTACTGAATACCCACTAGACAACAAAAAAAGCAGAAGAAATAAGTTCAAAAGTATTTTACAAAATATTTGGCTTCCTTATAATCACATTTCATCACAGACGGGTATAAATACAGAGGCGTAGCTAGGGTGGGGTGCGGGTAGCGGCCGCCCCGGGCAATTTCGGAGGCGGCAGCTTTGGAAATCAAGAATTGACTTATTGAATTCTAGGAATTTTTGGGGCGGCAAGTTGATTAACCGTCCCAGGCTAATATAAATAGTAGGCGTGATCTTTACCTGTCTTAACAACAAAATAACAAGCTCAGTAGTTTTATTATTGTGTTGAAATTTCAACTGTATTTCCGTGGTAATAAATTTGTTTTCATGAGCTATACTGTATAAGTTGTGTAAAAGTCGGCAACCGCGCCCAGTTTCGCTGTTATGTTTTATTGGAAAATAAATTTTTATCTAAAATTTTATTCTGCAAGTTTATATATTTAACAATATAACCATTTAAGACCCTCTTTTGCCCGTGTAACCTAAAAGTAGGCGAGTAACGCCCATATTTGGCATATTAACCAAAATAACTTAAAAACGAACAAATTTGCTAACAAAAAATAGGCGTGGTCGTTGACCGATTTTTCCATTTTCAATACCAAGTTGCACACCACAACTAAGAATATTTCTGCAAAATTTCATTAAGATACGAGTGTCTTCACCGGTTCTCCTGTGATCATGATTTCAACAGACAGACAAACAGACGAACGGACTGACATGGCTAAACCGAATCAGGAGGTGACGCTGATCAAGGATATATGTATGTACTTTTCTATATCTATACTAGTATATAAGCCTGTCTTCGCCAGGAAGTTATTATTTTCTATTTATTTCGTAAAAAAAATTGCGAAGTCTTTTAGACTTTCTCATCTTACACTTATTTGGTTTATTTTTTTTTTGGAGCATCAAAAGTAAAAAATTAATCGCAATAACATCGATTGTTTGTATTTGATTCAAATATTGTTTGAGAATATTTCTTTAAAAACAACATTTTTTGTGATAACCGTCGTCTCCACCAGCGGTACTGGCAGTTTGAATTGGGAATGGGCCGCGATTCCCGTGCAGGCCACAGGTAACGCTATATTGCTCTTTCCTCGTACCACGCTCAAGAGGGTTTTGTATAGGTAGGTTTTTCCACATCACCCAGGTCCATCCAAGGAAAAACATTTTGATGATCTGCTAGATGTGTATATTGCATCTCTAAATGGTTGAAATGGGCGTGATGAATGGACGCAATGATTTCAGTGGCCGTAATGAGGAAACTATAAGGCCTTCACAGCTGCACCGATCTTGACAAAATTTTATATGGAGATACTTTGAGGCATGAGGATGGGCATAGACTACCTATTTTATAAAAAGTTGACTTCTAAATGGTTGGAAATTTTATATGGAGATACTTTGAGCCATGAGGATGGACATAGGCTATCTATTTTCAAAGTATATATATATAAGTATATAGTATATACATATATATATTTATATTATATACAGGGTGTTTCGCATAAGAGGGTGAAGGGGGTCAATTTCCGCCCGTTTAGACGGACTTAACATTGGAAAAAATATTATTAAAAAATAATGGTTAGATCTAGATAACTTTTGCTTGCAGATTTCCAAAGCCAAATATCCGCCTCTTCTTATCCTTTTTAAATTAGGTTCCTACGTCGAAAAATTTTCGAGAAAATTAATACCAAAGTTAAAATTTGGAATAAAAATTCCGAAAAAAATTTTTTGGTCGCAATATTTGTTTTTAAATACCTTATTCAGTATAAATATTTTTCTGACCATGAAATTCTCTAATCATTTCTAGAGAAAATGCTTCAAACTGGAAGGATCTGTGTTATTTAGTTTCCGAGAAAAGTGAAAATTACGAACTAAACTCCTTTGGCAGAGTAATCTTCTTCATATTTTTGCACCAATAATAAAACACAAGTAGCCAAAAAATTGGTATTTGAAAGGAAAGTCATTTTCACATTCCGGTTTGAAGCACTCTCTCTAGAATTGATTAGAGAATTTTATTTATGATCGGAAAACTTTTTATACTTTTATACCGTAATTTTTTTTCGGAATTTTTATTTCAAAGTTTAAATTTGGCATTAATTTTCTCAAAAATTGTTTAATATAGGAACCTAATTTAAAAAGGATATTAAAAAGCGGATATTTGGCTTTGTAAATCAGCAAGCAAAAGTTATCTATGTTTAACCATTATTTTTTAATATTATTTTTTTCGATGTTAAGTCGGATTTTTTAAAAATGGCCCCTCTCGCCTAAACGGGGGGAAATTGGCCTCCCCTTCCCATACGATTTTTTTCTTGTCTCGACCCATCCGGCACGGCCTAGTCTTTTGACCCCTCTTATGCGAAACATCCTGTATATTCCAATTAACGATACACAATACATATACATATATGTATATGTTAACAAATATGTTCAAATTTAAGTTCTAAATTTATATTCTTGTTCTTAACATGAAACAAAACTGACGCAGTAAAATAAACGGAGTTTGATCTGATAATAAGCTTTCGCGACGAAAATAATTTGTGAGATTTTGGCGAACTTTTATTATATGGATGTAGTCACAGAGTGGAGGGCTGAAGCAGGGCCTTAAAACCAGAAGTGACATTCTGAAGTTATATACTTTCCCATACTTCAACTTTTATACAGGATACAGTTAATTTAATAGAGAAAAAGTTGATTATTTTGTGGGTCTTAGTTGCCAAATCAGCTCCAAACTGTATAAAAAATATTGTGTAAAAAACGAAAGCATAAATATGAAATTTGCTATATGAATCACAAATACTCCTCCTAGGGTTAACTCTAACCGCTTTCAGCGGAGAAGAGGCTGCATTTAATCTTGGGCCAGGCTGAATTCGATCCTTTACAATATAGTTGAACTATATAGAAATATGTACATGTATAGTATACTATATTCCCCCATTAGACTTACCATTAAAAGAATTACATAACTGTAGACCAAATATTGGAAGCATTTAATTTTTTTTGATAAATCCTGCATATTTGTTTTGTATTTTATAAAGTACCAATGAGATTAAGCCTGCTTATTTAAAAATGTCTAAATAAGAGGTTCTTGAAGTTCTTGAAATGAAATATTAAACAAGTTAGCATTGTGTTATTGTCGCAATATTTTGAGCCAAAATATTGAACACTAAAAATTTTTTAATATATATTTATTTATTTTTTCACTTTAATTTCATTTTTCATTTTTATTTTTTTAATTTTGTTCCATCCACAATAATTATATTGTATTAAGTTTATTTTTCATATATTTCGATAACAGTGCAGGGTAAGTTTCAGTATTATATAAAATTATATATACATTTCTAGGTACATATAATACACACATATAAAAAAAGAAGGGGAACCGTATATATATATGTATATATAACGTTATATATAGTCATTATAATCATTATATATAACACTATATAGTGATATAAATATATTATATGTATTTATGAACGGAAACTAAAAAAACAACTGCAACCTGTTTAAAGTGTTATGGAACGCTTGTAGTTTGACTTTTAGTTTCTGTTTTGTTTGTAGAATAATTATCTATAACAAATACCAATACATACCTGGTATATGTACCAGGTACAAACAAATACATTTCTTGTCTCTGCAACATTTTTTATATACAATGTTTACAGGACCTCTATGATCCATAAATAGACCATAAATAGTAATATAGTATTATCATAGAGATTATAATAGGTCTTATAAACATTGTGTATAAAAAATGTTGCAGAGACCAGAAATGTATCAAACGATGGTACCAAAGAATATACAATATATACAAGGCGCATCTCATACGAATTTCTGAACGGCAAAATTTGTTCCGTGGACATACCAGTACGTCCATGTTGCGCAACATTGAGTGATTTTTTGTGTTGCTACCAAAAATATGTAATAATATAGAAGACGCATGACTCAAAATTTCAAATTTTTCAAAACAGATGCGGTCGGTCGCAGGCAGCGGGTGTAAGCAAATGAGTGAAAACAGCTTCACTACTCGCGAAGTTACTCTCTTTGCCATGCTTCGGTTTCCTCAGCGCTCGTAACAAAGCAAAATTGAATGATCTCCTAATGAGTAAGGGACGCGGAAGATCTTTTTTAATGAGTATGAAATATGCATTATTTTGCACTAACAATTCAAGCGAATATGCGTTAGAAGAGATTGATCTAGCATTCGTATGCCACACAAAGTGTGAAAGAAAGAAACTATCAATTTGTGGAGTACAGCGGGCGATGAGAAGAACGGTGCGATTCGTCTGGATTTGTTTTAAATTTTGCATTTTATGGTTTTTGGAAGAAATTTTGCTTCTCGTAGCTTTGTTCTGCTCCTTGTTCGATGCACAAGCTTTGTAAAGCGCTGGCACGATCTACATTCCGAGCGTGAAGAATTTGTATAGGCAGAAGATCTACTTTAGCATTGCCTTTGGGCTGTCAATAAAACGAAATCAACAAATATAATCGATAATATACTAATCGATCAATCGTTTCATTCACACCTCCTTGTACATACAATATTACATCGCTCAACTCTTCTTACGCATAATCATTTATGAAGGAATACAAGCATACCTGATTTGTATTTATACAAAAACAAAGCAATGGCAAAGAATATACAATATACGAGGGCGGATTGATATTGAAGCTACCTAAGTAGGAAAAAAACATATTTTTTTTCAAAAACCATTTATTTCTCAACATAGTCTCCTTTTAGCTCAATACACTTAGTAAGACGATATTCCAACTTTTTTATACCATCTGAATAATACGATTTTGGGAACCCCTCAAAATACGCGTTAGTTTCGATAATCACTTCTTCGTTTGAGATGAATCTTTTTCCTGCGAGCCATTTTTTCAAGTTTGGAAACAGGAAAAAGTCACTAGGAGCTAAATCTGGACTATAAGATGGATGTTCAACCAATTCGAAGTGTATTTCACGTAATTTTAGAATCGTATCTAATGCTGTGTGAACCGGTGCGTTGTCTTGAAGAAAGAGTACTTTTTCTTCCTTAAATGTGGTCGTTTTTTCTTAATTTCATCAATCAATTGATCCAATAATGCACGATAATATTTTCCTGTGATTGTGGTTCCTTTTTCAATATAATCGATGAGCAATATTCCGTGTGCATCCCAAAATACAGTGGCCATAACCTTGCCAGCCGATTTCACTGTCTTCGCCTTCTTCGGAGCACTTCCACCAGCTTCCACCCATTGTTTCGATTGATTTTTGGTTTCAGGTGTGTAGTAGTGGACCCACGTTTCATCAACAGTTAATAATCGACGCCAAAAATCAACAAGATTAAGCTTTATCATGTCCAAACACCGTTATGAAGTGGTCTGTCGAACTCGTTTTTGTTCGACACTGAGCAAACACGGCACCCATCTTGCCGATAGCTTTTTCATATGCAAATGTTCATCCAAAAAGTTGAACACACATTCATATGATATGTTTACCATTTCAACAATCTCACGTAACTTGACTCGGCGATCATTCATAACGATATCGAGGATTTTCTTGATATTTTCTTCAGTAATCACTGTTTTGTTGTTAAATAGGTAATTGAATTTGGAACTTGAACCAATTCCAATACCTTTTATTATTTTATGAGTGCAATTCGGAACTTGAACCGAATCCACACCTTTATTCTTTGAGTGATAGTAATTATGTTAAAAATGATTAACACTCTGATTCTGAGTTTAGTACTAACTATTTCTCTATTGCATCGATTTAATTTATACATAAAAACACTTAAGCTAAGCATAAATAACAATATGAAAAATAAAATAAAATAAGAAATATTGACACGGAAATATTGTGCAACAATTTAAGAAAGCCAAATAATTAAAATCGCTACATTAATGCGCGTCAGGTAGAAAAAGTGCTTCCGTTAGCATAGCGAATCGCGACATCCTCCCGCCCGTTGAATAGTATTCAAGTCTATACGTTGATCGAATATACGGTGCTCGGTCTCAAGCGGGGTGGTTTAGGTGATCCGGTAGATCGTGGATTTTTATGCCAAATTTTATAGCTGGTGTGAGCCAATAATAGCAGGGTCAGCACCAATGCAGAGTAGCTGATGATATGATGATGGATTGTACTATTTTCAATAGCTTCTGGAAAGTGTATATTCTTCATGTGCTTGTTGGATTCCAAGACAGCGTCGAGATCTGAGGTGCCCTCGATAATTTTGTTGCTATTGCTGCTGCCGTTTGAAGTTTTGTTAATTATTAGGGATGGTGCTTCAACCTCGGCTTTAAACGGTGTGTAAGACGTGTGCATTACTGTAGCTATTGTGAAATGTCCCTTGAGGATCAGCATTGCGTTTCGTATTGTGCAATTGCTGTTTAATGTCAACATTCCTGTGTTAACCAACGAGAGCTGTTATAACTCAGTACCACATACAGCTGTTAATTCAGTTTTAGTAAGAACCGAAAAAATCCATTGATTGCCCTTGCTGGTAGGGAGCCATTCATCGTTGTTAGTGGTGGGAATATAATTGCAATCTGCTGTTGGTTTATTGGTAAAAAGCAGCACTTCGCACCTGTGAGCCAGTGCGTTAACTCCGTAGGTGAGTTGTCTATTTGAGCATATGTACATATCGTCATCCAATCGATAGCAAGCCCTTAATTCCTCACACGTCATTGGAAAATATTTATCCCGATGAACATTGATGGCCATTATCTCCATGCTAGGGTGAATTCTCAGTGTGTTCCATTGCGAACTGCGGGAATGGGCACCAGATTAAATAGATGATAAGATTCCAGGCCTACTAATGGGATCATTATTTTGAATATGGCATGTTGGTCTGTCAATGTTCCCTTGATGTCCATTGTTTTGTACAATTGTAGAAGGTTGTTATCGCCGTTGGGAAGTAACAGTCCTGGCGATATATAGTTTTTAATTTCCTTTAATTGATCTTGTAGTTGTTTCGGCGTCAGCAGTAGTGGACTGATGCGCTCATGATGTACCGCAGTCATTACATCCAGGATTGCGGTTTGAACTATTCTTAGATTTACGGCCATTGCTGAGAGTTGTGTGGAAAACGATATATACCATTGGAAGATTTTGTAATGATCGATTTCATCCATTAGTTCAGCAAGTTGATCATTTATGTGTTTCAGATTAGCTTGTGATTCCAATTCCTTTCTTTTGACAATATTTATTGTTGAATCTATTATGGAGGTTTGGTTTTTCATTAACTCTAAGAGGAATTCTTCATTGTTTCGGACCTTGTTGATGGTGGTAGACATTTCTTTGGCATATTCACTATCTAACACTCCAAATAGGGAATGGGTGACATTTCCAACAATGTCTAATGCTGTTCGTTTTTTGCGAGTACTATGTAGGATATCGCTGTCAACTTGCATTTCGTTCCTTAATATTCTAATGTGCGCTGTTAAGGCGAGGCAAGGTTTATTATCCTTTAGATTCCGACATATGTGGTCTAATGCATTTGTGCCGTTCTCAAAGGCCTCTAGTTCGTTTTGAAGTGACAGGAGATCGTAATATACAATTAACGTCCAGGCTGTAGGAGAAATCTCAGAGAATCCTATTTCATCGAAGTATATTCCAAGTCCGTTGCTGAAATTCGTTATATTTATAGAACCAGCGCATATAAGTGGTAGAAAGAAAAGAGCAGCTATGCAGTTGATCACCATTGGAGTGTGAGCTATTCGTTTTCTTTTTGACGGTGTAGAAGCTTCTTCGTTGAGCTCCTTCTGAGGCTTCGATGGGATTTCAGCTCCTTCGTGTGAATGTTTCTGAGCCACTGAGCTAGTTGATCCTTCATCTGGAGTTGCCGCTGGGATAGAATCTTCCTTCATTAATGGGGCTAAATTATGGATTGGTCGACGAAGCATACCAGACGCGGTTTTTAGATCCACAACTCGTACTGCTCCATCAGGACCGCGGTATATTTTGGTCACTCTTCCCAGAGGCCAGTTGAGTCCTGGCACGTTGTCAGTTTTAATGATTACGAGCGTGTCTTTCTTAATATCAGCGATTTGCTTCGTCCATTTTTGTCTGTGTTGTAATTGATTTAAATACTCCACGTTCCATCTTTTCCAAAATTCATGCTTTAGTTCGGATACTAATTTCCACCTTGTACTAAGAGTTGTCTTCAGTCTAGGTGCACACGCATCCACTTGAGCAGTTAGGGTTTCGCCGATTAAAAAATGAGGAGGTGTTAATGCTGTGAGGTCATTAGGATCGTTGGGCATCGGAGTTAAAGGACGTGAATTCAAAATTGCTTCGACTTCTACTATGACAGTGTGCGAAAAGAATTCCTGTGATTAATACCATATATAAGTTCTTCTCTTCCCGCCATGCTTATTAACGAGGTTGCTGCGATTGATTTCCTTTCTAATTCGGGTTCATGGCTTGAGGGTTTTGAAAATGCTGCAGGCCAGTGAGATTCATTGCCGTGCAAGAAGAAGGGACCGTAGAACCACATATCGCAATTTGGTAATTTATCCGCTGTTAGGCCTCTTGATAGGAAGTCTGCGGGATTTTCCTTCGTATTGACATACCGCCACTGCGTAGGTGTTGTTCTTTGTTGAATTTTTGCGATCCTAGTGGCTACAAAGGTGTGAAAGGATGACGCTGTTGAGTGTATCCAGTATAGTACCACCTGAGAGTCCGACCATAAGAAGGCCTTGGCGTCTTGCAATCTTAGATCGATTTTTACCCTGGTTGTAAGTTCGGCGCCTAAAACAGCTGCACATAGTTCTAGGCGTGGTATGGTTTGCTTTTTAAGTGGGGCAACTCTATCGCAGTATAACCTGTCCGTTTCTGAATGTAGATCTTGGATATACCGCTGCCCCGTAAGCCTTTTCTGAGGCATCTGCAAATGTGTGGATTTGCACTGAAATTGGTATTTCCCTTTTGAAGACATGTCTATCAATTCTAATTTTATTTAGAGATGCCGACATTTCTTGAAAGCTGCGCCATTCCCTTTGTAGTTGCGCTGGTAAGACGTCATCCCATGCCAGCTTCAATTGCCAAAGCTGCTGGATGAATATTTTGGCAATTAACACTACAGGTGCGAGGATTCCCAGAGGATCGAAAATGCGAGCCAAGTCCCACGTAACTGATCGCTTTGTTGGACATTGTGTGGGAGTCATTTTCACCCGAACTGAGAATTGATCATCCCTTGGTAGCCACATTACACCTAGTGTCTTTATGTAAGGAGAATGTGCAGAGTGGAGATCAAGATCAACTTCTTGATCATGAGATGAAATGTTCTCGAGCAATTTTGCATCATTAGCGCACCACTTGCGCAGCTTAAACCCTGCGTTATCTAAGATGTGCCTCAGTTGTGCTTGAATTTCTAATGTTGCGGCAATACTGTTTGCACCGCTCAAGCAATCATCCATATAAAAGTCATCTAGTAGAACTTGAGATCCCATTGGATGATCCAACTTGTTCTGCCTTGCTAGCGTTTGAAGGCATTTTGTAGCCAAGTACGGTGCGGCCGACGTCCCATATGTTACTGTTTGTAGACGATAATACCTTAATTCTTGTTTGCTATTGTTTCGCCAAATTATCAGCTGATATCTCTGATCCTCACAACAATTTGCGGTAATACATATGCCTCGATCCTGGTGTAGAAGGTTCCATCTTGTGATTGAAGTCCTACATTGACCCTGTTGCTAGAGTTCCGAGTCTTGCGTCCGATGCCTTCGATTTGAAGTGATGAAGTTCGGGGCGATAGGGATAGCTTCTTGATGAGCCTCTGAGTTACCAGATTAACTTGCGAACCGGAATCTAAAACTGCCTTAAAGTTGAATGACCTGCCATTGGCTGCAGAAATTGACACTACAGCGGTGGCCAGTATAACATACGCCTGCCTGTTGCCTTGTTGATTGGCTGATGCTACTGTAGTTGGCGCGTTATCTGTCTTAATAGGTGTAGAGTTTGTTGGCTGAGTGCTGTCCTTAACTTGCTGCTTGTTCTGCCCTGTACTGAAGGTTTGAGTATGCTCCAAATGTAATAACGTGTTGTGTTTTTCATTACATCGACTCCAACTTCGCGAAGGACACTGACCAGCCAGATGACCTGCTTTCAAACAGTTCACACAAAGATTTTGCTTGCGCACAAAATTTAATCGGTCTGATGCTCCAAGCTGAAGAAAGTGTGGACACGCAAATAAGGGATGCGTGCCACATTTGCATGATCGACATGTGTTATTGCCCTGAGGGTTCGAGACGAATGTTGCATGGACATGTGCCGTTTTCTGAGCTGCTGGAGTCTTATCCCTTTGTCCTATCATTTCCAGTGATAAGAATTGTCCTTCCAAAAAGGTAAGAAAGTCGGAAATTGTTTGCACTTCTCTGAGATTCGAAATTGTTTGCTCATATCGAATCAATGACTGTCTGTCCAGCTTTTTCGTAAGTAAATTTAATAATAAGGGATCCCACTGGGCCGTGGCAATTTTCAAATTGTTTAGGGCCAGCAGACATTCCTGAGTTGTATCGTGTAATCCCTTTAACGCCATTACTGATCCAGATACTGATGGCTGATCGACGATTTTTTGGATTAGAGTTGATACCAATACCCTTTTATTGTTGTAGCGCTGTCGCAGCATTGTCCAAGCCACATCATAATTTTCCTCAGTGGGTGCTAAGTGACTGACTAATCTTTCGGCTTCTCCAAGAAGGTTCGATTTCAAGTAAAACATTTTTTGAACCTTCGGGATGGGTTGCCGGTCCACCATTTGCGAAAAGAGATCGAAGAACTGACGCCAGTGAATATAACTTCCATAAAATTTAGGAATTGTTAACTTAGGTAGATGTATGTTGGTTTGCAATTTTGAATTATTTGTAGTTGAAGTTGTTGATGACTCGCTACTTGTTTTCTGTTGTTCTGCAATGACTGCTAAGTTGACTAAAGTCTGCTGCACTTGTTCTTCCATATCGACATATTGCTGTATGTTATAACCGACGGATTCGGGACTTTCAAATTGAGTCCAGATCTCATCGTTTATTTGTTCAATTTGTTCCCATGCTTGATTGATAGTTTTTATTTTGATGTCGTAGTATAGCTGTGGCTGAGGCTGCCTGTTGCTATTTACGTTTGACAGCAATCGTTCTAGGGCATCGCTTCTTGCGACAAGCTTTCGTACCAATCCACTATGATTTTTGATGCCTGTTTCTGAACCCTTTGACTGACTGGCGACATCTTGTAATTGGTCCTTTGTTGGCGGCACCTTTTTCCTTTCTTCTTCGAAGATTTGGATGTACGTTAACTGCTTCATTTGCTCGAAGAAGTCCGATGTGAAATAGGCATCCTCCTGGTCCACATCTTCGTCCTCTCGAATTATCTTGTCTCTCGTCACGAAACCGTCCCAGATATCCCTCAGACACTCCAGACGATCGGTGAAATATTTCTCATTTTGCTTGCGTGCAGCCGAATCCTTTCTGTAGTTTCGTACGATAGTCTGGATTTGATTTCCAGCCTCTTGTTGTTCCTTTATCAATTCAGTAAACCCTTCCATGTCGGGGTTATCCTTGTAGACTCTTCTGGTAGACTCTGTGCTGACTGATGTGTGTCGTTTATGTAATCCTTTAAAGGATCACGTCGGGGTCACCAAATGTTTTGTTGTTAAATAGGTAATTGAATTTGGAACTTGAACCAATTCCAATACCTTTTATTATTTTATGAGTGCAATTCGGAACTTGAACCGAATCCACACCTTTATTCTTTGAGTGATAGTAATTATGTTAAAAATGATTAACACTCTCTGATTCTGAGTTTAGTACTAACTATTTCTTTATTGCATCGATTTAATTTATACATAAAAACACTTAAGCTAAGCATAAATAACAATATGAAAAATAAAATAAAATAAGAAATATTGACACGGAAATATTGTGCAACAATTTAAGAAAGCCAAATAATTAAAATCGCTACATTAATGCGCGTCAGCAAATTCATAAGGTAAATTAATTGTTTTTAAATTCGGTCAGCGACCGCCAGCGTAATATGAGTGCAGTCAACGACACTGAGCCATGCTCGCAGTCGATGACCCAGTTCAAGGTAGAAAAAGTGCTTCCGTTAGCATAGCGAATCGCGACAACCACCTCTTTTGGGCTTCCTGTTTATGGTATTGTTGCAGTGCTTGTTCGGCCGCGTTTAAATTCAGCAATCCAATATTTTACCATGTAATCTGATGGAGCAGACTCACCGTAATGTTTACCGAGCTTTTCTTTTATCTCTTTCGCCGTTTTCCCTTTCAAATAATAGTGTTTAATCACTGCACGAAATTCACTTTTTTCCATTTTTCAAGAAACACAAAAGTTGCTTACTTCAAACGACTACAACAAATAAACTAATCGATGAATTTGGCTGAAATCTTAACAGCTGACTTTTGACAGATCGCAATTTCTAAAAAAACATTGTTTTTGTGATTGTGCTGCCATGTAGCGCAGGTAGCTTCAGTATCAATCCACCCTCGTAAATATACGGGGTGTAACGCATAAGGTACGCCATAAAAGCTAGGACGGGTAGGTTGGGTCGAGGCAAGAAAAAAATCATATGTGAGGGGGGTGCATTTTCCCCCGTTTAGGCGGGAGGGGCCATTTTATAAAAACCCGACATAACATCGGAAAAAAAATATTAAAAAAATACCGCTGATATCCGGATCACTTTTGCTTAGTTTGAAACCCAAATATCGGCCTCTTAACATCCTTTTTAAATTAGGTTTCTATGTCAAACAGTTTCTGAGAAAATTAATGCCAAGGTTAAAATTTGGAATAAAAATTCCGAAAAAAATTTTTGGTCGTTATTTTTTTTTTAAAAATACGGTATTAAGTATAAATATTTTTCCGATTCTCCAATCAATTCTAAAGAAAATACTTCAAGCACGAACGATCCATCTTGTGTGGTTTCCGAGAAAAGTGATAATTACGATCTAAACTCCTTCCCCAGAGCAGTATTTTCCATATTTTTGCATCAGTAATAAAACACAAGTAGCCAAAAATTGGTATTTGAAAGGAAAGTATGCGTCGTACTAAACCTTCCGGTTTGAAACATTCTCTCTAGAATTGATTAGACCATTGAATTTTATTGTCGCAAAATTTTTGTACTTAATACCGTAATTTAAAAAAAAATGGCGAAAAAAAATGTTTTTTCGGAATTTTTTTCCAAGATTTAACTTTGACATTCATTTTCTCAAAAACTGTTAAACATAGGAATCTAATGTAAGAAGAATATTAAGAAGCGGATATTTGGCTTTGAAAATCAGCAAGCAAAATTTATCTATGTCAAACCATTATTTTTTAATATTTGTTTTTCGATGTTAAGTCGGATTTTTATAAAATAAATAACCCCCCTCCCCCACCCATACGATTTTTTTCTTGTCTCGACCCAACCTACACGCCCTAGTCTTCTGTCCCCTCTTATGCGAAACACCCTTTATATGTTATTACATATTCTCTGCAATGGCAATGAGAAGCAAATAACACGAAATTTTTACGAAGTTATCAAACAAATGACTAGAGAAAATGCGTAGCAACACGGAATATACAATATATAGAAGGCGCATCTCATACGAAATTTTTGAACAGCAAAATTTGTTCCGTGGACGTAGCCGTACGGTCCATGTTGCGCAACATTGAGTAGTTTTTTGTGTTGCTACGCATTCTCTCTATTCTCTTCTCATTGTTTGATAAATTCGTGGCGATTTCGTGTTATTTGCTTCTCATTGCTATTGCTTTGTTTTTGTAGAAATACAAATCGGATTAGCTTGTTTTCGTTCATAAATGATTTTGCGTAAGAAGAATTGAGCGATGCAATCTTGTTTGCCAAAGGAGGTGTGAATGAAACGATGATATAGTGGTTAAAAGCAGGGGGTGAGGGAAGAAGGGAATTTGACTTCTTTTGCTTCAGCAACGTTGTTCAGCAACAAAATTTTCATATATCAAATTCTTAATGCAAATTGTCAAATTTAACATTACAGAATATAAAGAAACACACCGGAGAAGAACAACACATCGTGTGTACGTGCAGTAGCATCTGCCGATGCGGGGGTTACAAGAGGAAGAGTGCTGGAAGATTCACTCTCGTATACGCAACTATGAAGTCGATATTCACCGATACATTTTGACGAGTATGACGGCTAACATTCCCGTTCAGGAGGTATCGCCACACGATTGGGAGGTTATTTCACTAGCAGATTCTGATATGGAATAGCAAAATCAGTTGACTTGCTATTAGATACTGATACCGTATGGTTAGCCTTGCATAAAAGAAAAGAAAATGTGCATAAAAACGCCTTATCTATATGGGTTAACCTCAGTCTTCAAGAGGGTTGTGGCTGGGCAATATGAACTCACTAAGATCTTGTCTTATACAGTTGCATTAGATGTCAATCGGTTCCTGCAGCAGTTTTGGGAAATTGAGGAGGGTTAAATAGGGGAGACTTCTAGCCATGATGATCCTGCTGAACTCAACTTTCGGAACATACATTTCCGGTCACAAGATGGCCGATATATAGAACTACCCTTCGAATAGTCGAAAAATTACCCCGACTTCGGCGATAAACTGTCCAGAGCAATATCGCGATTGCTTGGTATGGAAAGGAAATTCGCAAAGAACGCTGACCTCGATACACAATATATGTAGATTTTTTTAATGAATATATGTATATCGCTTGGGCATATGCAGCTCATTGAACCAACCGAGGTGGCCGCACAACCGAAATACTATCTTTCACACCATGCTGTATTCTAAAGTAGGTAAGATACATGTACCGCATTTTTACCGTTTTAAAGGTTTGCTTAGGGTCTGTGTTTTATGTAATATGCCTTTGAAATGTTGGAGGTTGCATAAAAAAAATGTTTTTTTCTCTCTTATATAACCTAGAGTGATGTAGCTTATAGCTGTTGTATCTCTATTATAGGGTGGTCCTTGGGTATGGTTAGTTGTCCCTTGACAACTAGTAAAACTCCTTGTTTAAGTGTTATTCTTTTATTATCTTTATTTATTGTTATTTTTATTAACTCCTTTTAAAATTGCACTTGTTATTAATTACACTTATATTGCGTATTATATTTCTAGGGACACAATGACGTCCTTTCACTACTTTAGAGATAAAACAATTTTTAACTAACACAATTTTCTTAACCTTAATACTCTACTTAACACGCGACTTTATACGCGATTATCAACGACTTCTTCGTTCGGATTTTACTACCAGACTCCCGATGGAATCTTTTTCAGTTTCCACATTAACTCGGTTGACACAGACGTCGACCGAACTGAAGTGGGTCAGTATGTCGTGGTTCACAATTTCCATTATTTCGCAATTTCAAATTTGTGAGATTCGCAAAATCCAATCGCGGAAGAATGTCGTTCTCAATTCAATTCTTCCGCGTGTGGATTCTGATTGTTGGTTTTCAAGTCAAGCGATTTTATGGTTTGGGAGCTACAGAACGCTAGCTTCCACAATCCATTCTAATGCAAAGCGCTATGGTTTTAATGGTTTGGAAGCTCGCTATTGAACGCTAGCTTCCACAATCCATTCCATGCGAAGTGTTCTGGTTGTTGACTTGGCTTTCGAAGTTAATTAAACCAAAGCTTGACTAAACCAAATTAAACTAAAGCTTCGGGCTTACCAAGCAAAGTGCTGTGGTTGCATTAATGTGAACTTGGTCTTGACTCACTCGCGGAGTAGTATTATAAAAACAATAATACTGGCCCTGAAAGTTCTTATCTCCCGGAACGGGAAATTGCGATCGCGACATACAACATCCCTCCACCCTCGGGGAAAAAAAATTTAGTATCGTACGAAACGATATTAAATTCTTCTTGTACATTTATGTTTGTGTTTCGTGGGTGTCTTCTGTTTACTATGGTTTTAGTGTTCTTTCAATACTGCTTAATAGTACTTAATCTACTTAATGTTGGTCTTGACTTTGTTGCTGATGTTGCTGTTGATGACGACTTCGATGTTGATGTTGATGTTGATGTACACCCCGTTGTATCAATGCCTGCTTCTCGACTTATATGACATGACTACTGCTGGGTAGCTGACTTGTTGTGTTGTTGTAGTATCTTTGTTGGCAGAATCGGCTGTCCCACAATTGGGATCAATTTATATCCGCTTGAGCTGTTGATGGTTGAGATTTTTTCAAAATCATCATTTGTACATAAGCTGATTGCTGATGCTCTCGCTTTGCTTGTAGATAGTAGCGATACGCTTTAAAATCGCTGCCACTTGTAGTAATGCTGTGGAACGTGATTTGTACCATGGGAAAATATGTCGCCGTCAATTTAACTGGCGGACCTGTGACTGTTTTCTCGTTCGTCTACTTGGGGGTTTATCACAGTCGCTGCTACTCGATGATGCAATAACTTATGTTGTCCTAGACGAACCTTTGCTTGAACGTAAATTCGCAACGCGGCAGCATGTAATCCCCTCGAAGGACTTAAATATCGCTGTTGAGCGACCCCTGAATTGTAACTAGCTGTTGCCGATTGGTTAGTTTTCTATCATCTAGGTGTCTTATTGCGGTGGTTTTGGTCTCCACGTGATTTCAAGGTACTGTGTATCTGTCACCACTATCATTTGGTAATTTTCAGGTTATCTGGTGACGTTGTTAGACCTTTTGGAAGGTGATTTCGTGTTTTGTTGTCGAACGCTGTTGCATTGGTTTGTTTCTTTGTTGCAACTCTTCCATCTTTGGTTGCGATGGTTGTTGTCGCTACGCTGATCAGCTGTTCCAGCTACCCTTCCCCCTTCGAGTTGGCTGGGCGCTATTTGTCGCCCTGTTGTCATGTGTTGTTAGGATATGAGTGCGTCTTCTGTTGCTCTCTTGGGTGTACATCGGCATTCAGGTCAGCTTCTCTGCATGATCGGTTCTTAATATGTATTTTACATCTTATACTGATGCTTACGCATTCAAATTTTATATATTTTAATTCTTTATTTATATTTTTACCATAGATATTTCGGGTTAATTTAATTTATTTATTACCAATTTAAAATAGGATAAATTTCAATTAAAATTTAATTAATTTATTTTCATGCTAATAATAAAACGTTATTATATAAAATAAATAATAATATAATATAAAATTTCTATTAATTGTGTAATTTTTAATAATAATTTGACTTATTATTTGTTTAGTCGACCTTTAATTGTATAAGAATTAGAATTGTTTAGGCTCGAGGTCAATTTGAAAACATTACGTCTTCTGCATATAAAATATGCATATAAAACAACAAATCTTGTTGTATTTATTTTAAAAAAACAACAACAAATTTATTTGACTCCAACTGGCAGATCGGATAGCTATTTCGAAACTTGCCAAAGTTTCTCATCAGCGATCTTAGTTGATGTGTTTTCTTATATGCAACTGCCGCTATATGAGCCCAACGTTGGACAACATTGTTGTGAATTACAACGTTGTTAAGAAACTCAGAAGCAGACCATTACAAACACAACTCAAGTTTTTGTCAAAATTTGTTGTTTCGTTTTTTGTTGTATATGTTCATTCTGGGTCCGACACGAGTTCGAATCCTGAACCAAGCAGAATAACATGGAGTATACATAACACATGGAGTACACAACATGGAGTATATATAACATGGATACAACAAGATTTGTTGTTGTATTTATTTTAAAATAAATACAACAAGATTTGTTGTTTTATATGCATATTTTATATGCAGAAGACGTAATGTTTTCAAATTGACCTCGAGCCTAAACAATTCTAATTCTTATAAAATTTCTATTTTATTGTAATGTAAGATTTTATTTTCCCTTTTAATCAAGTTATGTGCATTTTTTCTTTTTTTTTTCTAATAACTATATATTCTTTCCTATTTCCTTTTAATTTTCTTAATTTCGTATTGAATGTACATCTTTTATTCTGAATTACAATTTAATTAGGTTTTAAATTAGTTTTATATATGTATATGTGTACATTATTATTTGTAAATGTACTTTAAATATTGCATATATGTATGTATATATGTATGTATATAATAACGCTTTCATTATTTCTTTTTGGCTTTTGTTAAAAGTTATTTACTATTGTTTTTGCCTTTTTTTTCCTTAATTACTTAAACTGTTGCTCTACTTCGTTTCTACAGTATTACAGCGCTTGTGTTGATCGCTTATTTTGCATTTAATTAATTTACTTAACTTATTTCCAGTATATATTTTGTTTCCCATTATATTATTTTTTCCGTACGTTTGAGAAGTATACTTTACATATTTCTCTTATTTCCTAAATCTTGTTTTCTTATGAAACATAAGCATAGGTGCGAATTTGTATGGACATATATAGTGTATGTGTGTTTTATGCCTGAACTAACTCTTCAGGCATATTTTTACATGTGCATTTATTATATTAATAATTGCAATTGTAATTTTAATAAACTGTTTATACAGGGTGTTTCGCATAAGAGTGTTCAAAAGACTAGGGCGTGTAGGATGGGTCGAGACAAGAAAAAAATCGTATGGGAGGGGGGGGGTCAATTTCCCCCCGTTTAGGCGGGAGGGGACATTTTATAAAAATCCGACTTAACACCGAAAAAAATAATATTAAAAAATAATGGTTAGACCTAGATAACTTTTGCTTGCTGATTTTCAAAGCGAAATATCCGCTTCTTAATATCCTTTTTAAATTAGGTTCCTATGTCAAACAGTTTTTGAGAAATTTAATGATAGTTAAAATTTGGAAAAAAAATTCGGAAAAAAAATGTTTGGTCGCAATTTTTTTTCAAAATCACGGTATTAAGTATAAAAATTTTTCCGACCATAAAGTTCTCCAATCAATTCTAGAGAGAATTCTTCAAACCGGAAGGATTTATGACTTGTAGTTTTTGAGAAAATTGAAAATTAGTAGTTATTTGTAGTAGTAGTTATTAGTAGTTATTTGGTTCTTAATTAATGCACTATCTCCTACCTTAACCCTCCACATGTTCCGATAGTCACGTACGTAGCGCATGTATCTGGCCAGATACGCTATGTATTTCAGTACATTTATATGAAAAATATGCTATTTTAGTGATAATATTACATTATTATATTGTTATCACGCCAGGCAGATATATATTTTCTATTTTTTTTTGTTCTTAGTAGATGCTAAACCACCTACCCGTGCAAAAAAAATGAGAAATAAAACAAGAAAAATTTTATTTTTGTGTTTAATTTCAAAAAAATTGTTGTTATAAAGTTCATTTCAATTAAATTTAGTAGTTATAAAGTAAGTTTTAACTAATTCTAAATTAAAAAAGTCTTACACAGCTTCAGGTAAGCAACTTAAACATGTATACTTTGATTTCGAACGTTGTAGGCATACCAGATTCGAGCACTTGGAACAAAAAAAACAAGTTAGTCTGCGTATTTTTTCATCTCCCAATGTACAAAGCTGACAACTTTTTCTCTTTTTTAGAGTATCAGGACCACTTGAGCTAGGAACTACTACTGGAACCTGAAATGAAAAAGAAAAACGAGGAAAATGAGATGTAATGAAGGGCAAATATTATATCAATCAAACTTACATTTAGTGGTCTTCCGAAATACGATTCCATGGCCATGGTGTTGAACTGTGTGATGATGTGAATGTTGTTCTTTCGGTTTTCAATATTTTGAAGAACCAATGTATCAGCTAACGTAGTGAGAAAATTTCTTCTAGCACTATTTTTATTGAGACCATCAACTTCTTTGCAAATACAAAATGCAGCCAGTGCCATGGTGTCCAACATGTTGCAGAAAAACGCAAAAGTCCATCGTCTTGTTGACCGCTTTGTAGTAAAATGTGTAACCATTTGGTCCATACAATCTACGCCAGCTTTGTTTTCAATGTTAAACAAAATTGCTTCGAGTTTCATTGCTTCCCCTTCACAATGTTTCGTATAATGAACGGTCGAAAGTAGGTTCACACATTTATTTTTTTTTTGGCACGTAGCTGCAAATTGATACCAAATTTTCGTGGAATCCAAATAACGATGACAAAACAGGACGAGAACGATCCTTTCTCATTTCGTTAGGAATACATTTTTTATTGGAGCGAATGGTACCAACAAATGCCAGACCAATTCTGGCCAGACGCTACAATTGTACGGCCAGTATTGCTGTACGGCTTTGCGAGTTGTATCAAAACATTTTCACCTTGATTCACTTCCCGTTCTTCTCCTTCTTGTCGACCGGTATAGAGCTTTCCTTGCAGTGGATGTTTAGATTGTGGGAATCGAAAGCCCACCAAATTTTGAAAGCCACTAGTAATCTGAAAAATACTAGTAATCTGGCCAGATACATGCGCTACGTATACGATGTATACATGAAAAAAATCCACATAAATTTTGTTTGTTGTTTTTTTTTTTAATGTGTTTTTTCATAAAACGATACCTAACAATATTTGTAGAGGGTAACTGGAGACTCAAAACCCTAGCTAAATTAGAAATATATTTAAATCACAGGTAAATTCGTAAAATATCTGGCCAGATACATGTGCATGACGGACGGTTAAATCCTACTAAATACAGTTTGTTATCGTACTGCCTTTTAGCTACCTCTTTTGCTAAATCCTAATTCTTTCTCACGATTTCGTGAGCCCTTTGTATTTCGAATTTTAGAACTTTATTTGGATCTTCGGCATTATATACCGGACTACACTTTCTTTTTACACTTACATTTTTTTTTAAGTTAGTCGGCATTTCTGTATCGAATCCAAATAAAGTACGGTATGGCGTTTGCTTCGTCGTAATGTGGGGTGTGTGGTTATGAACATGCATAGCTGCAGTTAACCATTGATCCCAATTCGTCCCGTCTTCTTTAGCAAAACTACGTAAATATTCCGCTAAAGGTCTGTGGCTTCTCTCTAATGAGCCGTTAGCTTGTGGATGGTAAGGCGTTATGTGTAATTTTTTGATACCTAATAATTTGCATGTATCTGAGAACAACTTCGAAATGAAATTTGTTCCGTTATCTGTAATTAGAATTCTGGAAATTCCGTACCGCGTGATTACTTCATCGTAGAAAGCCCTGACAACAGTACTTGCTTCCGCGTCTGGGATAGCTGTACATGCCATAAATTTTGAAAAATCGTCTTGGAACGTTAAAATATATTTGTTTCCGGACACAGTTTCTGATAGAATACCTACTATATCCATGTAAACTTTGTCAAATGGCCGCATTGGTGTATCTGTTAGCACCATGGGCGATTTCGTTAATCTCGAATTTTTGTTCGCTTGACATTTTGAACTGTTTTTAACATAATCTTTGATTTGTCTTTGCATCCCTGGCCACCTATATTGTTGTCTGATTCTTAGGTAAGTTTTCACTGCTCCCTGGTGACCTCTTAATGATGTGTTGTGGAAGTCCTTTATAACTGTCTCTATTTGTTTTGGGTCTTCTAATGGAATTGTGTTTTCATTTTGTGTTATGCCCGGAGTGTCAGGTTCTACAGGCGTCTGACTCGTTTTATCACTACTCCCTTGGGTCTTCCTTTCTTTTATTTTAGAGCGGGTCTGGACCGCTGTTACTGTATTCCGATTTTGAGCAATGGGTAAGAACTCCTTTTCTATAGTTGAGTAACATTCAAGGCTCTGCTCGCAAAGGCTATCGGCCTATCTTCGCCTATTTTACCCTGAGAAAGTACTGCGCCTAAAGCTTCGTTACTTGCATCAGTAGTTAGTACGAATTCCTTTTCGTAATCCGGATATGCCAAAACCGGTGGTGTTATTATTGCCTTCTTCAATGCTTCAAACGCTGTCTGGCATTCTTGCGTCCAATTGAACTTAGCATCTTTCCTTAGTAGTTTATTAATAGGAAGAGCTATATTTGCTGTACCCGGAATGAATTTTCTATAATAGTTTACTAGTCCTAAATATGCATGCACCGCACTATTTTTAGGCGGCGGAATGCTCTTAACGCATTCCACTTTGCTGGGGTCAGGGAGTGCGCCCTGATCTGTGCATTTATGTCCTAAATAAACAATTTCTCTTCATAGAAATCTGCATTTTCCTGTATTAAATTTTAGATTATGTTCACGTAATTTCTGTAATACTGAACATAACCTTTGTTCGTGTTGTTTCAAATTCCTACCGTAGATAACTATGTCTTCTAAATAAACAAAACAGTCTATTCCTTGTAGACCTGTTAGGATATGATTCATTATCCTTTGAAATGTTGCTGGGGCTCCTGTTAGCCCAAATGGCAATCGATGGAACTCGAAGTGCCCTAGTCCTCTACTGAATGCTGTTTTTTCCTTGTCCTTGTCATCGACTAAAACTTGGTGATATCCACTTGATATAGACTTGCTGTCTAGCGTTGTAAAATATCTGCTATGGCCTAACTGCTCTTAAATTTCGTCAATACGAGGAATGGGAAAAACTTGTTTAATCGTAGCTTCATTCAGTTTCCTGCAATCTATCCATTTTTTCTCCCCGTCCTTGCCACTTTTCTTGGGCACTAGAAGTAACGGCGAGTTCCATGGTGATGTGCTATGTGTGATTATGCCATCATCTAAAAGTTTGTTCACTTGTTTATTTATCTCTTCTCTAAGTATTTATGGTAATCTATATTGTTTTCTATTTATTGGCGGTTGATCTGCGCCTGTTGGAATTTCGTGTTTTAATACGTTTGTAAACGAAAGTTCGTCTCCTTCTAATAGGAAGATGTCATGAAAAGATTTTACTATTCCTTCTATTGAATTCTTTTCTTCCATATTCAAATCTTTATCCAACTCAATTTCATTGAGCAATTCATTTATTCTTCTTTTGGCATCTATTTTGCCTATGCTATTTATTGATTTAGTACTTTGTATTGTGTACTCGTAAAAATTTGTGAATTTTGGTTTGAATTCGCTATTTATTTCATAATCATACTCCGTCGTATTTAATATTGGAGCATAAACTGTGTTATCTTTCACATTTACTAATGTGTCTCCTATATAGATTCCTGGATCTATTTCTTCTTTATGAATTATAACACTATTGAATTTTGTACGAAGTTTTAATGCTACTATCGTAATTGTTCTAGCATCAACTGGTATATAGTGTTGTTATTTTCCTCTTCTATTTGATCAATACTTTTTAGTGGTAATTCCAAAATAACCTCTTTCTTTTCTTTGAAGAGTATTAAAATCTTTCCCATTGTATTTATGATGGAGTTGTTCCACAAATTATCTCTTCCTAATATGCCGTCTGCCGGTACTCCAGTTAGATTTTCCTGTTTCTGTATTTCTTTTATTTGTTATCTTATTCATTAAGCAAGGTATTTTTGGGTTTGAGTTCTGTTTTTCCTCTTTCCTTTCTATTGGGATCTCTGAATCCATTGTTCCAAACGTATGATTTCTCTCCGTAACGTTGTTGTTGCTATTCTCCGTCTTCTCTAACTTAATATTAATTTTTAAGTCTCTTGAATTTGGTAACGTTTCAACAATCACTTCCGATGTCGGACTTACGGTTACCACTTTATTTTTTAAAGTTGGTAACGTATCTATAATCGGTTCGGATGTATGAATTACTGCTACTCCTTCATTTGGCCTTAAATTACTAATTTTTGGGTTCCCAGATTATTAGCCTGCTCTGGGCCCTTGACAGTTTCCCGGACTATTACTTTGCACCGCTTCCCAATTCCTTTTTGCCTCGCAATTCTTTATCATATGTCCTGGTCTATTACACCAATGACATAACGTTTGGTTTGCCCTGTTCTGCTGATTCCTCTGCAATCCGTTGGGTGTAGTTGGCTTGGGGTTTATCGCCCGTTTTTGGTTCCCGTTCTGCTGTAATTGGTTTTAAGACCAATTCTGCTGGACTTGGTTAGATAGCCAACGCTGTTGGGGTCGATTCCATTGCTGATTTCCTATACTTTGGTTGGTAGGCCTTTGATTTTTGTTGCTCGACCCACCTCTGTTGTTGTCCTTGTTGTTACACCTCCAGTTTGTCTTGTGTTCATATTTTGAACACTTCTGGCAATATGGAGTGTTTTTGCGAGTTAAACAGAGTACTGCATGGTGGTAAATCGTGGTGAATTCATATTAATGTTTAAGGGGTCTGAGTGGAGGAGGCTACTGTTTTGTATGGTTTCCAGTGCATCGATTGCTAGTTCTATCATTTGTTCTATGTTTTTCTTCGTAACATTGAGCATATAAATTCTCAATCCGGCGTTCTTTAACCCTGTTTTAAAGGATTTCTCTACGGCTCCTTCCACCATACTCAAAAGTGCCATATCTCCGTTTCCGTTATATTTCGTTCGAACTATTTCTATTGCCTGTGTTCGTAGAGTGGTTAGGCGTCTTGCAAACTGTCGTATATCTTCGTTAAGTAGCTGGCTACAACTTTGGATACCTATTATCACTGAATCTAAGGATACCTCTGGTAAATATGCTCTTTATATTGTGAGGTAAAATTCCTTCTTTTTCAACTAATAGTTTTAAACTTTTTTCGGAGTATTCGGAAAACCAGAATACAGAAAATTTCTGGGCTACTCAAAAACATTGTAGTTGCAATATCTGTTTAGGTCTAGTATTTAGCTCGACCTTCAGTGGAGAAGGTTACGTTTTGGTCTTTATTTTGAGGCAAAACCGAATATGAATCTCAAAATGAATATGTACAGATTGTTCAATCTATCATCTTGGTGAAATACTGCACACCACCTATGAACTCCATTTCCCCGCCGCCTGAAAACGTATACCTATGCATCTCTTTTTGACCTTCTCTCGATTCGTCTTAGTGGCCTGGGCGATAGCGAGTGACGTGCCTATCTTCGGCATTGCGCATTGGCTATCTAACGCAATGGTACCTTGTTGAGGTCCTTACCTGGGGCCGAATGAAACGCAATTCAAGCTTTAGGGGCCTGGACGATAGGGAATGGCATGGTTGTCGCGCTGCTTGAGCACCGCTCCTCGACAATATGACAGCCCACTGATGAGAGCGTTAAATGATAATATGTTTTCATTGATGGTTCACGCAGTTTCCCAAAAATACTCCAACAATTACGAAGATGCAAAAAATGGATCGGTGATTGGTTCGCACCAAAATATGAACGATTTCTTTAGGAAACCATCCACAAATTGAAGTCTAGATGATAAAATGTATGTGCATACTTTATACTTTATAAAATATAAATTTCTTTCCTTAAAAAAATATTAAGAATTGTTAACCGTTAAAAGAATAAAAACCCATTCCACCTGTCGAGCCTGCGGTAGCCGGAGAATTAAAACCCACACCAACTGTCGATCCAACCGTGTCTGGGGAGTTGAAACGCATTCCAGCTATTCATTCTACCCTGGTCGGGGAGCTAAAACCCACTCCAGGTGTTGATGTTGTGGCGGCTGGGGAGTTAAAAGCCACTCCAGGTATTGATCCTGTCGATTTGGTGAGCTGTCATGTGTAGAAAGGAGACAACCATTTTCATGTCAGGGTTGCCATGCAGTCTGTCTCTTTCTTGCTCGTGTAAATCAGGCCTATCTTATATGGTGATGGAATAGAAATAAGAACATTTAAGAAATGGATAAAGAATTTAAAATCGTTTGTTTATCTAAACAAGCTGAATCAGAACCAGTAAGAAAGCTATATTCGGCCTGGCCGAATCTTAGATACCCTACACATAAAAGTGTTAAAAAAAGTGCCGAAGCTAGGATGGGGCGGGGTGGCGGCCCACTCTGGGCGGCACAATGTCGGAGGCGGCAGTTGTGGAAATCAAGTATTGACTTATTGCATTCTAGGCATTTTTGGGGCTACAAGTTGATTAACCGTCCCGGGCTCCCTGAGACCTAGCTACGCCTCTGTATAAATAGTAGGCGTGGTCATTACCTTTTTCAAAACAAAATAACTAGCTTAGTTGTTTTTATAATTGTGTTCATTTAAACGTTATTTCCGTGGTAATAAACTTTTTTTCATACTGCTATACTGTATATGTAGTGTAAAAGTGGGCGGACCGCACCCAGTTTTGATGTAAAAATGTTTTTTTGTAAAACAAGTTGTTATCTAAAGTTTTATTCAGGAAGTTTATATATTTAACAATATAACCCTCTTTTGCCTGTGTAACCTAAAAGTGGGCGGATCACGCCCATATTTGGCACATTCACGGATAATGCTACTCTATACCCAGGAATGAAATTTTGTTGTAATAGCTCAAAAACGAACGCTGATATCACATTTTTAATAAAAAATAGGCGTGGCCGTAGACCGATATTTATTTCCGATATTATTTTCAATACCAACCTGCCCACCACATAAAACAATATATCTGCAAAGTTTCATCACGATATCTTCATTGGTTCTCCTGTGATCGTGATTTCAACAGACAGACAGACAGACAGACAGACAGACGGACGGACATGGCTAAATCGACTCAGGAGGTCACGCTGATCAAGAATATATATACTTTTCTATACCTATCGTCTCTAGTTCTATGCGTTACACATTTCGTTACAAAGTGAATATACCCTTACCTTAAGGTGTAGGGTATAAAAATGTATTACAGGAGATACAGTGTTAAAACAACAACACTAGCGTTTCGAAGTGGTTCATATCAACAACATATATGTATGAAGATCCGCCAAAACAATGTATGTACGTCGAGAAGTATTAAGATGAGTGTTGGATAACAAATATGGACTACACTATGTATTAATATAGTATATATAGTAATATTATATATGGTAGTATGTTCAGGATAAGAATAGCATTTAAAATTCGTCGACGATTAACTAGTGATGGTAAGTTTATTAGCTTCTGCCGAGATTCATAAGGTAAGTTGACGGATTCATCCCAATGCAGATTGCGAAGACAAAAAAGTACGAATTGTTTTTGGACTAAGCCAATCTCAATATCTCAAGTAACTATAGTTTGGGTATAGGCAGGCGATGCATATTCCAACATTAGCCTAACAAGTGAGGTACACAATAATTTAGTGATATCTAAGGATCATTAAATTCTTTAGCGAACCGCTTTATAAAACCCAATTTACTGATCGCTCTGCTAATTTTCTTTTAAGACTACTCCTAGGTCAACAACAGTTACACCTGGGTACAAATTCCATTCACCAATATTCTAATTAAAGAAAGAAGGATTTTGACAACGTGCAAATGTTATTTGTTTTCACTTCATTAAATTTAGGTCCATGCAGTTAGGGAATCCAAATCCAATTGGAGGAGCCTGGCATCAATTCCATTTTTATATGACAGAGCAAAAGCAAAAATAACTCCG
The DNA here is from genome assembly GCA_943737955.2 of Myopa tessellatipennis. Taxonomy (NCBI): domain Eukaryota; kingdom Metazoa; phylum Arthropoda; class Insecta; order Diptera; family Conopidae; genus Myopa; species Myopa tessellatipennis. Next base: position 20,327,048 of record OX031315.1, read on the forward strand.
TCTTTTAAAAAGGAAACTTATGATTAACTACATCAAAAGCTTTGCTGAAGTTTGTGTTTGTCATCTGTCATGATTCTGTTTGCATTAAAAATTCCAAGTTATTGACGATTATCGCCACAAATTCGAGTAAATTTGTTGTAGTCGTTTTTCCACTGCAAAAAACACGTTGCGAAGAAAAAACTGTAGCATGTATACTCCATGATATTTGGGTCAGATCGTGAGTTAAATTTAACTTTTAGGATATAATTCCTGTAGGATTGCTTACATAAACGCTGGTTAAAAATTTAACGTTTTATTTATGCTAAAAATATATATTTATTAGGTCATTAAGTATGAAATGTCCGATTTTCTGAGTTTGAGAGTTCATATCTCTGACACTTGACTATAACGGTTTTCATGTTTTTTCTTATCATGAAGGTGCATCATTACTCTTTCAAAATCATAGTGCAAATCGTAGTCTTCTATCTTTTGAATCTTCTGATAAAGAGTAGCTTTCATAAGCTTTCAATGCATCGCAGACAGCTCAAAAACTCAATGAAGTGTTTGGGGAAGGTGCAGCTAATCATAGAATTACGTAGTTGGTTTGATATGTTTATGTTGATTTATAAGGTGTCCAATTTATAAAGTAGACAAACTTCATTATTACATGAAATGTATGAGTACTAAACGTGTATGCTTTGTATTAAACTGTTAAATATATTTAGCCCTAACATACGTTTTGCCGTTATTTACACTATATAAATGCAAGGGTGGACTAAAAAAAGTAGAAATATTTTTAATAATTACACTGTCAATTTTAGAACCAACTTCATGTGATTGAAAGTGTTTACAAAATTTTTTTATGTAAATTGGATAGCACACAACATGTATAATATCAGTGTGATACAAAAAGAATTTTATTTTAAATAACTTAAATGCGTTTTTATATGCTGCTAAATAATAATTTTTTTTATAAATTGTTCCTTTATAGGTAACTGTATTCAATATTTTTGTATTTTTCAAAATTATATTATCATCTTGTATTAATTTTAACAAAGAATTATATTCATCAGTGGTTAAATCTTCATAATGACATTCATCAAAATTAATAATTGGCTCAAAAGCATTTTCGCGATCGAGTAGAAATTTAGCAAATTTTATGCTCGATTTTACTGATAATGAATACGGAGGGTTAGTCCTTGATGTTATATTATTAAAGTACATCTTTGCTTCCTTATGTTTGGCTTCGAAGCGCATGCTCCAAACGTATTTTAGAGGACCACATTTTCTTATTGCAGTTGCATAATGCACAAGAAAATGGTGTTTAGGTTTCAACTCCCCATAAAGTTTAATATATAATAAGTTGTGCTTTTTAATTAGTGTTTGCAGATTAATTAGCTCGTCAATTACATATTTAGATTTTAGTAGAAAATCTATAATTTCTAATAATAGTGTTAAAAGCTTCCAATGTTCATTATCATGAGGAACAAGATCTCCTATCATTAATGGTAAGAAATGAACAAAGCATTCAACTTCGCGAGCGGTCATTTTTAAGTTAAATTTTTTCAGCCTGCCAATGTCTATTGGGGCAGATCTATTCCCGATTTCAAGTTCTCGAAACTGGAATAAGGCTTTCCTGTTATTTATAACGTTTAATGTTAGTATGTTATCATTGATCAGTGCCAGCAAAATGTGGCATATATCATAAATACAAACTCCTTCAAATATGTCGTGCATTAGATCATAGCAAAAATTTTCTGTGATATGAAAGAAATTTAAATCATTAAAAATACAACAACTCTTTATTCCTGTTTCCTGAAAGTTATTTTCTAATAAATCTTCCTGATAGTTAGTTTTATTTCTTAGATATTCTATATTTTCAATGGCATCTCGTTTTATTTCAGCTTTTGTTCTAGTGCACGATCTACAAAATCGATTAGAATTGAATGACTGCACGAAACCAAGTATGCTATTCATAGACAAATTATCTCCTACAATTATACCAAGAACAAAGTGAACTTTTACTGTTTTGGTGTTTGTGACAATGTCGATACCATCTTCCAGCTGCGTTAGCTCTTGTACAAGATGAAAAAATGAATTTTCATTCCCATTGGTTTTTAAATCTTTTGTGGATATGAAAGCTGCATGAAAAATATAATCTAACTTTGATAGTAAATATTGTGGAATGGTTGGAAAAATTAAATAACAACCACATATAGAATAGGTATGACTACCAAGTGGGTTGTTTATTTGAAAATCGTCAAAATATATAATATATGGAATAACGCAGTTTGATTGTATTTTCGTTATCTTAAATTTAAAAATCTCTCCACATGCGAAATTACACAAAGTGTTCTCTTTTAGAGATTGATTTGTATTTTGCAAAGTAAGATCCAAAAGCTGTGGAATTTGAAATATGGATTTGAAAACAAATTGTAGTGGCATAATATATATCACATACGTTCGGGTCTAATGTAGGATTACCATATGAAACTATTTCACCTATTTCTTTACTAATAGTAACACATCTTGGATGTTCATATAAATTAAGATCTTTTAATACATTTAGTAGTCTATGTTCTGATTTTATGTCTTGGAATGGGTTTTTGCAAAATTCCAATAAGCACTTTAAATCTTCGTGGAAATCACTTTCAGCAATAACATCCTCTATTCCTGACGCGACTGATGAAAACAAACAAGAAATCATTTTTTGGATTTCTACCACTGACTTTCTAGGCATAGAATTTTGATTGTGTAAATTCAGTGACAAACTTAAAGCTTTCTTTTTAAAAGTATTCACTCTTTCGACAACATATATGTCTTTGTTTGAAGTTTCAATAGATTTTGTAGATGAATTATTATTTTCCAAAGATGTTACATTTTTATGTAAAAGACATCTTGGAGAAGAAATACTGCTGAATGTGTTTACTTCGTTTTGATTTCTATTAACTCTATGTTGTTTTTCTAAATGTATTCGAAAATATGTAAAATTAGAGAAAGTCTGGTTACAATCATTTTGAATGCATTGTAATCTAAGTAATTTTGTGGACATTAAATGATAAATTTTAAGGTGTTGAATTAGCAGAATAGCTTCGGCAAATTTCCTCGAACATTGGAAGCAAAGATACATTGTGTAAGCATTCAAAAACATTTCATGAAATCAATTAGGCATGGCATATTTGCAGATTTAGTATCAAAGATAGTATTGATCTCAAAGAAGTATTTTTGTATAAATACCCAAGGTAGTTCACAAGCTTGTGGATACTTCAGGGAAAGAACTTGGAAAATTTTAAAACATATATCTAAACTTTCAATAAAAGATTTAAATTTATACAGAACATTGTCAAAATAGATATAAAATCCCTGGATATCTATATCTGACAACCCTACCACAATCAAAAATGGTTGTATTGTCATGCCCGCAGAATAGTATTTCCCAATGATATTATTCACTTTCCTTTCGTAATCGTTAATAGAAGTAAGTCTTAAAACCAAACTTTCTTGAGCATCTAGAATTGTTGGTTTCTTGTTGCGCTTTCCAGAGCTGTTTTGGAATCTGGCTGATGGGTGTAGCACTGAGTTGAGTAGGATTATTAGATGGTATTCTTCAGCATCTGGAAACGTGTAATATATAAACATTATGAGTGAATTATACGTATAAGAGTTAGTATAGGTACAAGATTTATACTTTTTACCTAAATTTTTGGTAGCTTTTGCATTAGCTAACAGCTGTTTGCAATATTCATTATGAATATTAAGCTCGTAAAAAACGCGAACTTTTTCTTTAAAATGGTTCCACTTGGAATAAAGCTCTAAAGTGCTCTTTATTCGGATACAAAAGGTTGAAGTCAATTTTAATCTGTAAATATTGCAGAAAAATTATAATTTGACCTTAATTGAAGAACTAAGATATTTTTACCAACTCATATGCCCTGGAGTCTGACAATTTTGACCAGGCCTGAAGGAATTCTAAATTTCCCATACATTTTAAGTCTCTCTGCCTGACGTGGAAAGTTTTTTTCCACTTATCACATACCTCGATCCAGTCTGCGCAATCACGATTAAGAGATGTTTTTAATGCCGAAGCATGAATAAAACTTTGGATAACAACTTGTTTTACAAAAAACATTATTACATCAAAACTGGGTGCGGTCCGCCCACTTTTACACTACATATACAGTATAGCAGTATGAAAAAAGTTTATTACCACGGAAATAAAGTTTAAATGAACACAATTATAAAACAACTAAGCTAGTTATTTTGTTTTGAAAAAGGTAATGACCACGCCTACTATTTATACAGAGGCGTAGCTAGGTCTCATGGACCCCGGGACGGTTAATCAACTTGTAGCCCCAAAAATGCCTAGAATGCAATAAGTCAATACTTGATTTCCACAACTGCCGCCCCCGACATTGTGCCGCCCAGAGTACACCGCCACCCCCGCCCCATCCTAGCTTCGGCACTTTTTTTAAAACTTTTAGGTGTAGTTTAATCAATTTCAGGAATGTGTTCATTGTCTTCATTTTGACTATTTTGAGGGGATGAAATATCCGATTCGACGGATATATTTTTGGGAATTAAACCCTCCAACCTCTTTCGCTTGTTTCTACTGTTTGTATATTTGGTATAAAGTTTACCGCCTGGATTCTTTTTTCCTTTTCGCGGGATAAAGTAATAATCCTGGAAGAGGAAATATATTCAGAGCAGAAAATTCAAAGCTTTTTTCTTGGTGAAGTAAAATTATCACGGTCTTATAAACGATTCCGCCCTCTTTAGTGATTGCTTATCCCGCATGCTGAATTCAAAATTCTATTTACCTGGACCCTTTTTTCACTCGGAAACAGCGAGCATATTTGATTAACTAAGTGCGGGAAGTCCGCAACTTTAAGGCTGATGTTGTTTAACACAACTTCTTCAATAATAATATTAATTATTAGATCTCTAAAAGTGTTTGTTAAGTGATTGTTTTTTTCGAAAAATTCTTGAATTTGCTTTCCTCTTGGAGATGCTCTTAACAGGGTAGCCACATCCTGCATAACTATTTATGAAATCAAACAATTCATGCATTATTGAAAAAGTTACCTTATTTAACCGATTTCCGCAAACAGAAGAATCTTCAGATGAGACGGGAGAATGATCGCAGTGACACTTCACTTTATTCAACCAATCATGTACCTTTGAGGGTGTGGAAATCGTTTCGTCATCAATTCCAAACTGTGAAAATGTAGATAAAATTAATATAAACATAAAAAATTCGCGCATTCTGTCACACGTCTTTCTTTCTCCACAAGAATAGTTTTTCGCGAAATTCTACGCGTAATCCCAGATGTGGAATAGCGTCTTTTAAGTCTTCTTTTTGCATATACTGCAAGCTCCTATATGTAACTTGCGCAGCTAAGATGCCCACAATGAGACCGCAGGAGAAAACACAACTTTCGATTAGTTACACAATCAAGGCATTAATTATTTTAATCTTACATTTTAAGTACTCAGAAATACACTCCAGGTCAAATTCTTTAAGCAACGACTGTAGCTTCACCTCATCCGAATCATTATGAATTTCCTCTACTTCACTATCCGCAACAAAAGTGACTTCAGAATTTAAAAATTGTCCAATTGAACTCTCAATATTGGACTCAGGCGGCAACAACATCCATTCGGATGGAGTATTTCCACAGTCTTCAATGGACACTATATTCATATTATTACACCTTATTATTCACTGCACAATAAATTTAACAAGAAAACACTTCCGATTGACTTCACGCACAAAATTTATATTGGTAGAACATCTTGACAGCTCCATAAACAGTGTTGCATTCAAAAATAAAATTTTAAATCAAGAATGCATATATTTGATATTAAAGTTTATAATTTTGAATCAAAAACGTAGTTATAATTTTTAAAATTATAAAATTTCAATCCAAATCGTTCGCTTTAAATTTGAAAACTTAATTTTTGTTTCAAGTACGTCAATGTCATATTAGTATGGGTTATTTTTATTTCAAAATTTAGTATTATTAAATTAAAAATAGATTCAAAAAAATTGAGGAATTTAAAAATAACTACGATAGTACTTGATTTTACAACGCTCTTTTTTTCTGAGTGCAATCGTCTTACAAGACAATGCGAGGCCACATGTCGCTTGAACATCGCTACTCAAATTACTTTACATCCATCGTATTCACCAGACTTTGCACCAACGAACTACCACTTATTCCAGACATTGGATCAGTTCTTACAGGGAAAAGCCTTCAGTTCTCAAGAAACTACCTTTTCCGATTTCACTGCCTCTCGCCCCGCAGACTTCTTCGCAGGCTTAAAAAAGTTACCGTTAAAATGGCATAACACCATCGATAGTATAGCGTATATTTTGATTAATCACATTGTTTCTTATTGGAAATCAAATAAACTAAACTTTCGTTTTAAAATCGGACATTTCATATGCATTGAAATTTTTATTAACAGCTTAATATTATAGTTTTTAATTTAATTTTTAACATAATATAATTGCATACCATCCAATCAACTAGAATAGGGCTGTAAATATGTATATACTTTCATATTTTACACAGTGGTATCGAATAATTAAAAGACAACGAGAATGATTGTGGACTGTATTTATTTAAAATTACAACACAAGATTACGACAATGTCTCCTTCTACAAAATTTTTCATAGGTTGCTGCCATTTTGGTCGCTGCTGAAGTGACGTGTTGTACTCTTTTGACCACTGCTTTTAATGTCTCTGGACCATATTTTGCAACAACAATGCACTTCCAATCACACGACTTAAGTTCAATTTAACCGAACTGATTCCCGACTCCGACAGACCGCCAAATGAGATGCTAAAGGCGGAATTATGTTCTATTGTGTTCCATTTTTTGCCAAAGAAGAAGTAATCAGCAATGAACAATTTCTAAACGATCACAAGTGTACAAGTACATAAATGAAAATGTTGTACCGATTCATCAAAATTGTTCCTCCAAACAATACGTTGGTAGTCTCTATGAATTGGCTACTCAAATTTGTCTTTCAAATTCAAATTCAAATTCACTATGTCAACAGTGAAAACATAAGAAAACTTCCGGAAGCGTACTGAGACCCCTATCAGATCGCGTTGAATCGATGGTCCAATCAAGAGGGTATCATTTAGTGACTTCCCAAATGAATCCTTAAATAGCCATTAAACACATCCCTTAATTTCGTTGTGTTACTATTGGATTTGACAACCGCATGATTAGTCAAATGAGATGCGTCAACTAGTATTGCGGGTGCTGTCATATTTCATTCGATGGAATCAATTCTATATGCCCTAGACCTAAATACTCAGCCATAAAAGATTTATATTGTGAGTGAAGTTGTGAGATATACGTTCCAGATTATAAAACCTAGACAATGAAACAATTTGTGTATCTTTAAATACAGGTAATTTCTCCTTAAAGGGAAGCCGAACATATATCTGCCGTCCCACGAACGAGAATGATTCAATCGAAAACTAATTTCTGCAGGGTAGTCATGTTCAGAGACAGGATTTAACTCTCCAATCTCTTCATGGCCCCAAAACCGTTGTAAGTAATGATCGACGTCAACTAGCGAAGTCTATGATGCAACCTGATGAAATGCTGTATGCATCCTGCTACAATCCAACACAAACTCAAATTAAGAGCGCAAATATGGGGAGGATTTAGGCATAATTTTCCATTTCTTAATATGGACCACACACCGTCTGAGCTCATTAGTGACTCAATTTTGCCTGGGGTGTTAAAATGACGATCAGCTAATTGTAGGTTTGACAATACTTCTCAGTTACTAATTGGAAATTTGTGCATTGGCAAATCAGCTGTGATTTTATTCAAAATGAACGCGTTGGCATATAATTCTGCAGAATCAAAACACGATCCTAAACATAAGGTGAGACTATCCTTTGTAACACCCCATTTGCAAAACCAACGCCTAAAATAGCTACCCTTAAATTCAACCTTGAAATGCCTAATTTTTCGACGCATGCTTCTGAAATTAATGACACCTGTCAAACAGAATCGATTAATGCCCGAACCTTTATAAAATTACACGAGTTATTCCTGACGCATATTTCAGCAGTTGGTAGAATAACTTGCATTTTCTTGGAACTAGAAATCGTATGTTTGTTAACTACTGGTTGAGCTGATACAGAATTCAAGACTCCTGATGAAGGCCCCGACGAATTACCATTGTTCGAAAATGCTTCAGACTCTGATGACATCATATGCAGTAGTGTATTGTGCTAAGAATTGCATACTCAGCACTGAAACGAAGAATTGCATTTTGTTACTGTATGACCTGGCTTTAAACAATTGAAGCACAACGAATTGTCCTTCACAAATCTTCGATGGTTCACAATGCTTATTTAGTAACTTTGGACACTGCGATACTAAATGTGCAGCTTTACACCTTGTGCAAGATTTTATTGTCTCTGTTGTACGAGACCGAATAGAACCTGTTGTAGAATTTGTCCCAATTAAATTAGACCAAATGACATTACCTCTTGATGACTTCCACATCACTCGCATCTCGTTCGATTTAAGATTTGTAAATCGCGTTTCTACAAATTTTAATAACTCTTGAATTGTTGTATTATGACTCAATCCATTGTCTTCTGACAAAGCTTGTCTTGTCTCATTACCTAATTTTGACAATAAAATATATATTATCCTGGGATCGCGCCTATTCATGTCAATAATCGTTTACCTCGCGTAAACATTCGTCGAAAGGGTCCACGATTTTCCGAAGCGTCCTTATATGTACAGTCTGTAATGTAAGCTTCATAATTTTTTAATGTGGAACTGATCAACAAAATGTGGTCGTTCATACATTTGTTCAAGTTTATCCCACGCCTCAAAGTAGTAATCTTCAGAATATTTTTTACCAAGTCCGCAGCTTCTCCGCGCAAGTAGGATACTGAATAATAGAATACTTTTGAGTGCGCGTTAAGCTCTTTTGATTGTCAACAGATCCGTAAAATATATCCCGAATCGCACTCCATTTAGAATATTCACCCGAAAACAATGTACCGATAACCTTGGGTAGCTTTGATTTGCAGCTACTTTGATACTTACATTTTCTTGCAATGCCGTAGACATGGAAGCGGACTTTGATGCCGCTTGAAGAGCTCGAATGGCCGTTGATAGAGAAGCTTGCTACAACGATCAGCAACAGGTGTGTCGTGTGTGATAAAGTTTAATTAATAACAAAGGAGGTTAAAACCAATGAATTTAGTCAGCAACCAGAATGTAGCCGATATAAAAGTCGGTTGTAGTGGTTTCGATTAATTAAAAGTATTTAACTTTCTGAAAACCCGAATGTTAACAAGTTAACAAGAAGCAATTGAACAGCTATGTATGATGTAAATATGACACATTTTAGTTTTTGAACATACTCATACTGTTCAAACAGAATAACAAGAATACGGTAGTTTCACGTAAAAATGTACATGGATTGAAAAAATCATAAAGAATAGACAAGCCGATTTTTAAAGCGGCGATTTCACTGTTCACATAATAAACCTAAATCGATTTAAATCCAAACAAATATGCCATCTATTATTATTTAAATTTTTATACCCTACACCAATGGAGGCGAATCTTTTTATTTGTAAAGTAATAAATATTACTTATCGCGTTGCTGGCGTGCCTGACAGTTTTTAATTAGAAAAATTGTTAAAAATATAGGTGTTTCAGAATTTTATTTACAATTCAATTCACAATTTCAAAAATTAACATACTACTGTGACCAAAAAATAAAGCCAATTTTGTTTTTAACTATCTATATCATCTATACCTTATCTATCCTTATATCTACCTTATATCTATACCTTAAAAATAGTCACCATTCCATATAATACACCTGTTCCAGCGATTTTGCCCAACTTTGAAACTCGAAACTCGAACTTCTTAAACTCGATGGTTCGAATGGCCTTCAATTCATTCTTCGATTGTTCTTTTATCTCGTTAGTTGATTCAAAACGGTGTCCTCGAAGCGATCGTTTGAGCTTAGATAATAGCTAGGAGTTACATGGAGCTAAGTCAGGCGAATACGGTAGTTGTAAAATGATATGCATCGAAATTTTTTGAAGAGGTTCAATAAAATCTCACATCATAAAAATGAAAATGCAGTTTTAGTTGCTCAGAAAGCACAACGAAGAAAGTAGAAAAACTAAACTAAAATACGTACTGGCGTGCAATTGTACACAGGTATGAATGACAGTGCTGCCAACCTAAAAACAAAAGGTTTGCTCGAATCGCTGCATCCGCGCAATTCAAATTCAAAATTGGCTTTACTTTTTGATCACAGTAGTACAAAAACTAAACTAAACAGTTTTCTAATTTTCTTAATTGGAATCTAAATTTTGAAATAAATTACTTCTGTTTACAGTATAATCTGAAGCAGGACTTTGAGAAGTTCCTGAAGTTAAATTCGTAAATCCGACGCGAATTTAGCAAAGACACAAACCAAATATGAATTCAAATTCGTGCACAATTAACAGTGCCAAGGTAAGGTGTCACTTAGATTTACTTATTCGTTTAGTAAAACATATAATCTGGTTTGTATATAAGCTACCTAATCCTGAAAAATCGTTCAAATCAGCAGTGCACAGGCAAGGATGTGGTGTCAGTGGCCAATGTTTGGTTATCCAGTGCACCTCCAGAATAAACTTCGAACAACACAAATATATTTGGGTACGTTACTGTAGTCGTATACTGTAAAACTACCACAACATTCTCCATTCAAAAATAACTAACCTGCGCAATGTATGATCTTGTTCAATCAATCCAATCCAATTTGATCCAACTAAATCCAATTTAAAATGGATATTAAGAGGCCGATATTTGGCTTTCAAACTCAATAAGCGAAAGTGATCCAGATATCACTGTTATTTTTTAATATTTTCTTTTCCGATGTTAAGTCGGGTTTTTACAAAATGGCCCCCTCCCGCCTAAACGGGGGAAAATGCACCCACCCCTCCCGATTTTTTTATTGTCTCGAACCAACCTACCTGTCTTACCTTTTTGGCGCACGTTATGCGATACACCCTGTATATGTGCATATATATAGGACGACGGGTCAAGGTGTTGTATCACAGATGCCACTGTTCGTAAACCATGCTTAGTGCGTTGATGAAACCTGCAATGCCTAAAAGCCAATGAATACAGCCACTAACTGTAAGAAAATGGTTGGGACGTGTTGTGGTGTTCTCAGGGTGGTCTTCGAAGATCTTGTATCCTACCGGCTTCAATTAAACTGCACTTGTTTTCGATTAGTAATCCTTATTTCCTTATTTCCTACTTTTACTTTTACTTTTGACTGTTTTAAAACTCATTTGTTTTTTTTTTTAAACGATTTTGAACGACTTCGTCGCTCTGAAATTATTACAAGACTCCGGTTGGAATCTTTTCTTGTTTCCACGTTAGCTCGGTTGACGCACCCGTCGACCTAACCAAAGTGGGTCAGTATGTCGTGTGTCACAATTTTCGTTATTTCGTTAATATGTAAATTGCGATATTAGCAATCTCAATACGCGGAAGAAAATCGTTCCTAATTTAATTCTTCCGCATTTGGATTCTGATCGTTTGTTCCTCCAAGCCAAGCGTTTTTATGGTTTGGAAGCTTGCTACTAAACGCTAGCTTCCACAATCCATTCCATGCGAATGGTTGCTGACTTGGCTTTGAAGTTAGTTTAACGGAAGCTTTACTACAGCTTCTGGATTACCAAGCAAAGTGCTGTGGTTGCATTAATAATATGAACTTGACCTTGACTCACTCATGGAGTAGTATCACAGAATAAATAGTATACAGAAGTTGCATCTCATACAAAGCAAATTTTGTTCTAGGGTTCCAATATTGGCACCCTATTGAACAGAGAGTAATCGTGCAATCGTTTTTCTCTCGGCTATTCACATATACACGACAGCACTCGTCGTTTTTTCACACCGACATTAGCGATCGTTCCTATAAAGAGCAGTCAGTCGACGTACAGACTTAAAGCAGACAACATCATACTTCGCTTTTTTATGAATGCACTGTGAAATATATTTAATAAGGAATGCGAGAATCACGTTTTGTTTTTTGAAAATAATTTAGGCGAAACACAATGTCTGATTTGTTGATCAGTATTAACTACAATATCATTCCCATTAATGTTTATGGTTATTTTTCCTTTTTTTATTGGTGCACCGCCCGTGCTTCCATCTTCTCAGTGTACCTCAGAAAGAGATTTCTTTCGCAAAACAAGCTCTCTCGAAGCTTCACATGTTGTTTGATCTTCCCCTCAGCTCTTCCGCCCGTACCCTAAGTTGGAGTTAATAAAAAAGAAGTGCTTGGGACTTGAACCAGTACGAAAAGAATCATATGATTCTGCTCATGGATGAAATGGCGATTAGAAGGGAATTGCGATACAATTCCAAACTAGATTTACTGGATGGGTTTGAGGAAAATGCGGTTGAAGGGACAAACTAATCAATGTTGTCCTACTGGGCGCTTACATTTAATTATTTTGTTTCCAAAAATGGACTTTCTGCCAATATACTAAAAAAGATCATTTTACGAAATTTAACATTTTTGAACAGTTTTGGCATCATAGTTAAAGTTGTAACTTGTGACCAAATATCCTCTAACAGGTATTTGGATACCTGTGTCAGTCAGATACCTGGAAATGTGTCAGTCAGTTTGCCAGTTTCAGATTGTTGCTGCTATTAGATCTCCTTGAAGGTATCTTCGTGTTTCCTGATGTGATGGATGCAATCGTAGTTGATCAGCTGTTCCAGCTACCCTTCCTCCTTCGAGTTGGCAGGGCGCTATTCGTCGCCCTGTTGTCATGTGTTGTTGGAATATGAGTGTGTCTTCTGCTGCTCTCGTGGGTGTACATGGGCATTCAGGTCAACTTCTCTGCATAATGTATTCTTCTTTTGCAAACATTATTACATTTAACTATCTAGTTTTATATAATATATATTTTTTTTTTCATTTTTTTTCTATGCACTATATTATAAATTTATAATTTGTTTACAATTAAGAATAATTGAAATTATTATTGTGTAATTGTATTATAATAATTGTAATTGTAATTGTATTATGTTCCTATCCTAATTTAAAGTACATTGCATGGTTTCTAATATTTATGTAATCTGTTGAATAATTGTAATTGTTACAATTATCTAAATGAGTATAATTTGTCCAAAAATCGTACAAGTATTTGAGTAGGTTCCCTTTTACTTTTATGTCTAAGATCTTTTATACATTATTCTTTGAATTTTTATAATTCTATGGTTTTTCTTATTTCTTTTTCTTTTCTTATGCCCTTATTTTATTTTTATTATTTTCTGTTTGAATGTACGTATTATATCTCTGAATTACATTTAATTAAATTTGAAATTATATATATCTATATTATTATTATTAGTTATACTTTAAATAGTTTTGTAGTTCTATATTTAGTTATATATATTATAAGTGTAGCATATGTGTTTATAGCATATTCGTATGTATACATACATATACATATAACAATTTTTGAACAATACTTTAAAGTTATTCACCTTTTGTGCTTTATTTTTCATTAATTGCTTAAAACTGAGACTGTATTCTGCTCGTGTTCAGTTGATCTACTTCTACACCTGCTTTGTTGCAGTGCTTGCGTTCATCGCTTAATTCTTAGTTTATGTTTTGTGTGTTATTAACGTGATTTCGTTAATTGAATTTAATTTACATTGAATATTTATGTATTACATTTTATACAACTATATATTTATATTATATTATTTATGTTAATATTAATGTAATGTTATTATTTTTTATTTATTTCGTAAAAAAAATTGCGAAGCCTTTTGGACTTACTATTGAGAAATTACACTTTTATGAAAAAATATTAATTTTTTATATTATTAAATTTTTCATAATAAAATTTGACAAATTAATCAGCACAATCTAGGAAAAAAAAAACAGATTTCCTCCAAATCCGATTTTTTCAAAAAATGGCGAAGCCGTTTGGATTTTTGAAATTTGCGTTTGGAATTTTGAAATCTAATGTTAATTTTTCTCATCAACATTAGATGCCCAGAAACATCTGTGAAAAATTTCAGGTTTCTAAGAGATGTGGAAGTCCAAAAAAAAGTCCCGGACATATTTTGCTAACAGAAACGCACAGGGATTTTATATATATATAGATATTTACTAGCTGGTTACCCGCGACTTCGTGCGCGTGGTAGAGTAGCGGGCGATGGTATAGTGTGAATATATGTATCTATTTTTTCAATGTATGTATGTATTAATATCGAGCCGTAGTTTATCAACACGCAATTTTGAAAAAGGAAAGCAATTATCTTTTTTTCATTTATTGCGTGATCTTAACTTAATGCAGTTTTATAAACAATGTTTTGGGTCTTCCCATCTTTTGCGAAGATAAATAGATTTCGAGGATTGGACACACGGGAGCACGCTACGTAGAGTTGCCCATGTGAAAAACACGGCTTTTCTAAATGTACTCCTACTACTTTAAAAGTTTGCTCTTGCGATTTATTTATTGTCATTCCAAAAGCAATTTCGATTGGAAATTGTAATCTTTTAAACTGAAAAGGCAAATCTGTCGGTATAATTGGGATTCGTGGAATCAAAACACTTTCACTTTTAGTTGTGCCACTAATTATAATAGCCTTAACAATATTTCGCCCTAAATGTGTAATTTGTAAACGTGTACCATTACACAATCTGAGTGGCACAATGTTTCGCATCAAGAGTACCGGAACACCAACCTTTAACCTTAGTTTGTGAGAAGGAACACCTGACAACTCCAAAGAATTAACAAACTCTACAGGATATGATGTTACTTGTTCTGCATCCATAACATTATCCAGAGACAGATATTCTGCAATGTCCCCTTCTATTTGTAAAATTCTTTTCTCATTTATTTGTTCCACTATTTCATTTGTGACGCCAAAATTGCCCTTTCACAAATCATTCTTTATTTCTCATATTAGCTTGCAGTTCTGGATAAACACTGCTCACTAATTCCTCTCTACTGTGAACAATATTGCAGAACTCACGATTTAATGTAATGAGAGCGTTATCATCTGTAGCAATACGACCTTCGCCAATTTTGAGAAGAGCATCCGCATATTGCCCTGTTTCTGTGTCATTGTGGAGATGTACGCGCATATTTTTTTTTAGGCTAAATTTTATAATATGTTGCCATAGATTTGATGCTTTTAAACATGCATTTATTTCGTCTGCTGGTGTGCCTTTGGTTATTACTGGCAAAATCTGCCTAAAATCGCTAGTCAGTAATACGACCATCCCTCCTACGATACTTTAGTTGCTTTTTATATCCTTAAAATTGTTGGTTTTGTGTGAAGTTTTAATGGGCATTAAAATCATTACCACGCCCCTTTAAATAATTTAGAGGTAGACTTTTTATAAAATAGCCTATGTCCATCCCCATGGCTCAAGGTGTCTCCATGTAAAATTTCGTCAAATCGGTGCGGTGGTTCAGCTGTGAAAGCCTTATAGTTTCCTCATTACGGCGACTGAAAGCATTGCAACGCCCATTTCAAGCATTTAGAGATCCACTTTTTATAAAATAGGTTGCCTATGTCCTTCCCCATGGCTCAAGATGTCTCCATGTAAAATTTCGTCAAAATCGGTGCAGCGGTTTACCTGTGAAAGCTTTATGGTTTCCTCATTACGGCAACTGAAATTATTGCCACGCCCATTTCGACCATTTGGAGATCCACTTTTTATAAAATAGGTAGCCTATGCCTTGCCCAAGGCTCAAAGTGTCTCCATGTAAAATTTCGTCAAAATCGGTGCAGCAGTTTAGCCGTGAAAAGGTAACAGACAGACAGGCAGACTTTAGCATTTATATATTAGTATGGATAAGAATTTATATATAAGAACCAAAAATTCTTTCTTATTTTACTTGTACATATTTACATTTTCTATTGCAAGGATTGCAGCTGGATGTAGATAGGATGTGCAAGTTATGGTTATGCACAAACTAATTCTTCATGCATATATTTCATATGCATTTATTCCTATAATAAATTGTTGTTGCTTATTGCAACGTTATTCTGATTATCTTTTTATTTCCTTGTTGAATTTTTCATTATTTCATTCGTTATTCAACCATAATACTGAAATCGAATTAAAATTTTTAGTAGTAAATTATTAGTAATAAACTTGAAAATGTTAATTCCATACTATCCTATAATAAATTCTATCAAGCCTATTCTACATATATATTTTTATTGTATCCTACTCCTAATAAGGTGTGACTATTGTGAATAACTTTAATTTAATTTTCTTATTAATCCTATTTTTTGTGTTTAAGTGATTCTGATGGATACCTACGTAATTGTCTAGTTAATCCTATTTTCCTCTTAATTGCTATTATATAACTTAAGTAAGTTATTGTGGAAGGATTTCTTTCTTCCCTTAATAGTTAAAACTGTCGTAATTGGACTTTTAGTCCCTAGTACCTTATATGGCTCTATCCATATTGGAGAAAAACTTATTTTCCCTAGTTGGATTCTGAATTAATACACTATCTCCTACCTTAAATTCTACTAAATTTAATTTATTGTCGTACTGCATCTGTTACCTGTTGCAGTACCTGTTTCGCTAAATCCTGATTCTTTCTCACAATTTCGTGAGAAATTGTATTGTATTGAAATTTTAAGACCTTGTTTGAGTTTTCGGCATTATATACCGGACTACACTTTCTTTTTAAGTTAGTTGGCATCTCCAATACAAAGCCGAATAAAGTGCGGAAAGGTATTTGCTCAGTCATAATGTGGGGTGTGCGGTTGTAAACATGCATCGCTGCAGTTAACCATTGATCCCAATTTGACCCGTCTTTAGCAAAACTACGCAAATATTCCGCGTAGGAATAGGTCTGTGGCTTCTCTCTAATGAGCCATTAGCTTGCGGATGGTATGGAGTTATATGTAATTTTTTAATACCTAATAATTTACAAGTGTCTGAGAATGATTTTGAAATGAAATTTGTTCCATTATTTGTAATTAGAATTCTCGGAATTCCGTAACGCGTGATTACCTCGTCGTAGAAAGCCCTGGAAATTGTACTTTCTTCCGCATCTTGGATTGCTGTACATGCCATAATTTTGGAAAAATCATCCTGAAAATCAGGATGTACTTATTTCCGGACACAGTTTCTGGTAGAATACCTACTATGTCCATGTTAACTTTGTCAAATGACCGCATCGGTACGTCGGATTGTTTTTGATGAATTCTTTTACTTGTCTTTGCATTCCTGGCCATCTAAATTGTTTTCGGAATCTTAAACATGTTTTCACTGCACCCTAATGTCCTCCTAGTAGCCCTAGGCCATCTAAATTGTTTTCGGATTCTTAAATATGTTTTCACTGCACCCTGATGTCCTCCTAGTAGCGAATTGTGAAAGTCTTTAATCACTGTTTCTATTTGTTTCAGGTCGGATAGCAATGTTGATGTGTTATTTGTTCCGTTTCCCGATTTCTCATCATCTTTATCGGTTTCAACGGTTGTTCCTTGATGTTGATCTTGGTTAGCCGTTCAATTCAATCAATTAGCTTTTGACCGTGTTTGTACAGCTCGTATTTTTGTATGTTTTTCCTGAGGAATTCGACTTAGCACGTCTGCATTAAAGTTTTTCTTTCCTGGCTTTAATAGAATTTCGAAGTCGTATTCTGATAATTTATTTATTTATTTGTACAATTATAATAATTACACCGTAAGCTTTGGAAAGCTTATAATATGGTAAAATATACGAAATAACATTTGATCATTTTAATTTTATATTATATACTTATTATACTTTTAATTTTAGGTAAGAAAGTTATTTTTAAGGTAAGAAAGTTGCAGAAAGAAAGAAAGAAAGAAAGATCTTGATTGCAGCAAATTTGATCTCTCAAAAAGCTTATTCGAGCCCATGCTTGCTTACTGTTGATAGCAGAAGCAAATTTATTTTTATAAAAATTTCTCTTAGCTGACTTAATCTCTCCTACCACCTTCCTCCTTAAGTCTGCGTACGTATTAAACAGTACAGGTAATCTGTACTTTTTCCATTGACGATAAGCTACGTCGCGTTGAGAAATAAGTGAACTAATTCTGCTGTTGAACCACGTCCTGTTCGGGTGCTTAGGGCGTCGTATCTTTAGTGGAACGTATTTATTGTAAAGGTTTAGTATCTGACTTTGGGGGAAACATACTTTGTCATCAACATCGGGAATATTATAAACCAATTCCCATTCAATATTTTCTGTTTCCGAACGGAGTTCTGTATAATTGATATTCTTAAAGTCGTGATATGTACGAGTAACTGCGATGGCCTTATAGGTGAATGTAAAGTTGTATTTTAGAAACATTAAGTCATGTTTGGAGAAAGCGGGGGCGGATAGCTGGTCATTGAGTGTCAGTTTCTCTCGATTGTCTACCAAAAACAACTCTAGTAGCGCTTGACTAGTGTCAGTATAATGTGTTGGCTCCGTTCTGTTCACAGGTGTTAGTCCAAGGCTGCAAAAATTCGCAGTCAAGTGATTATCTTTTATAATATTGCAGTTCCCCTGCGATTATTATATTTCCATAAGAAAGCGCTATTCGTTCTATTTCCTGGATTAGTGGAGAAATATCCGTCAAATTGTTACATCTGTATACGCTACCTAGCAACAGCTAATCATATTCAGATGCTATTTCTATGAAAACATACTCACTTTTAGATTCAGATGTAGATTTAAAGAGAAGTCTACTGGATATGTTGTTCTTTATGAATATAGCAGCACCGCCAGCGTTACCATGTCTGTCGGCGCGAAATATACGGTACTGGTGTAGATTAAAGATATCGTCATGCATATAGGTATTCATCCAAGTTTCGGATATGCAAATGACATCGATGTTGGAATATTCAAAAGTTTGTCTGAATTCGTCAATCTTGTTGCATAAGCGTTTATATGGCAAACGCTTAAGCCCGTCCTTTGCTTACCCAAAACTTGAATCATAATATACATACTGAGCTCTGATCTCGTGTCCCGCTTGTGTGTCAACCTAATATTTAGATAAGAGTAACTTTAGCGAGCCAGCACCAGACTTAAAACAGTTATAGGCAGATCTTGCAACGAAAATAATAGTGCAATCAGGAGAGATGAAGTAATGAGAGAATAAGTAGAAAGAATTAGAAGAAAATGAAAGACAGAGGAGCGACGAAAATATTATTAACTGAGCAAGACAACCATACGTTGGATTAATTCTGGGACCGCAACGCAGACATAATAAATTATAATTTTACTAATTAGCAGAACGATTATTAAGATAATAATTGTGTTATGAATTTTAACTATACACTACTTCATGTGAGTATTTTTCTTTCGGCAATGGCCTTTAAGGTGTGTTCATCAATCTGAAGTTTTTTTAATCCTAACTGATCCCTGTTGTGTGAAAGCCGATGCTAGAAGTTTTCTTTGCCGAAGCTTTACTGTCAGTTGTAAAAGAACTCGGTTACGGAGAGCTAGACTCTCGTTGACATATATGGGCTTGTCTTCTATTCACTGATTTGCGGAAGATTGCCAAAGATTTGAGTACAGCGTTTCTATCATTAGACGCCTGGAACTTTAGTATTACAGGCGGGTCGTGGTTGCTATTGTTTTGCTCTAGTCGTTGAATAGATGACATTGTCAGCGGTTTACACATGGCGGTGTGGCATAACTGGTTGAACATAGATTTGAGGTTTTCATCCGGCAGTACAGGTACTCCAAAAATTACAGCATCAGTGGTAAGCTCGCGTCGTTCGATTGCGTCACTCCGGCCTGTCAGATCAGCAAGGTCTTTATCAGTAGTGGAATTGGGAAGCTTCAGAAGACGTTCCTCAATGCTCGCGATCCTTCCTTGCTGTTCAGCAGCTTGATCATCCAGACGGGCAACCGCTTGTTCCAGTTGTGAGCGCATGTCATTCAGCGACTTCTCAAATTCACCAAGGCGATTCAAAAGAGTTTCTGACGACATTTTTGTGGCGATTTCGTTTAAGCGGGTTAAGATCTCATCAGTGTGTTTTTGGAGCCGCTCTTCGATTTGAAAAGCGTTGAGAGCTTTAGGCGCGTTGTTGGTAGAGTAAGAGAGCGCGTTGGTGGTAGAGCGCTCGGCTAGCAAAAGCTATTGGTCTATCGTCGTCTATGTTTCCTTGAGAAATAACCGCGCCTAACGCTTCATTACTAGCGTCGCGACGGTAGTTAGCAGAAATTCTTTTGAGAAATCTGGATATGCCAAAATAGGTGACATGACCTCTTCTTTTAATCGTTCAAATGCTTGCTGGCAGTCTTCTGTCCAAATAAATTTAGCGTCTTTACGTAATAATTTGTTAATCGTAATAATTGTTCTGGCCCTTGATATATTCCCGGATGATTACTTTGCAATGCTTCCCAAATCCTTTTGGCCTCTTGTTCCTTCCCTGTTCCACCCTCTATGTTCCTTAGTATATCTTCATGAAACACTTTATCTACTAAATAATTATCGTACCTCTTCCTCAGTGCGTTAAATTCTGATTCCCATGCCTTCGAATCTTCTGTCTTATTCTCTATTATCTGGTTTAGGAAATTAAGCAATTCCTCTACTATCGCGTCTGCTCTTTCTACACTTGTAAGGTCTCTTAGATCCCCTACTCTAGACTTTATCAATTCTAAGTTCTCTTTGTTGCCTACTGTCTCTTTTAAAATTGCCCAAATTTTAGATATAAACTCCCCCAACTGGCGTTTCAGTTCTTTATGGGTTCTCTCTAATTCTATGTAAACTTATTATTGCAACGACTCGGCCATTAATTAGAAGAACGACACATAATTTTGTGGTTTTTTATTTTTCTTAATGTCTACAATTAACATATGTACATAAGACACAAAAAGGCTATTTTTGTACAGTTTGATTGTACATATCAATGATGAACAGCCATTTCTGTGCAGCCATTTTCTGAGGATAAAAGTGTTCTGTTTGAGAAATAAAATTGTATGGTCAATAGCTAGAAGAGTAGTTTTAAATTGGAGTTTCGCTAGTATCACTGCATGCATTCAAGTTTTTAATGGTAAACAAAAAATCTCATCTATAAAAAAATATTTATCATCGTTCTATGAATTCTGCACTGCCACTAAAAACAATAAAAAGCGAAGTTTAAACTTTTTTATACCCTTACTGCTTCCGTTTGTAACGCATTAAAGGAGGTATAGAAAAGTATATGTATGCATATATTCCTCATCTGCGTGACCTCCTGAGCAGATTTAGCCATGTCCGTCTGTCTGTCTGTGGAAATCACGATTACAAGAGAACGAATAGAGATATCTTCATGAAACTTGCCACGAATATTGTCTATCATTAGGAACATCGGTATTGAAAATCGGACCATTACCACGCCTACATTTTATAGTGAATATAAATTCATCCATGCTTATAACTCAATTTCTCAGCTTGTAGAACGAATTTTGCGGTTGAAATTTTGTCCAGAAGTCCACTGTCTCTGACTAAAAATGGGCGTGGTCCGCCCACTAATTAAATAAAACGCGATTACAGGAGCACGAATAGAGATATCTTAATCAAATTTGGCACGAATATTGCTTAACATTAGAAAGTCGTTAGTATTTAAAAAAAAAAAGTTAAAAGTTGTGCAGGCCGAAGTTAACACTCTTTCTGGTTATAGTAAAAATATGTTGTAGCCATTTTTTAAAAATTATATTTAATGAAGTCGATGATTGTTTTAATGAGGACAACTTGAAATAAGAGGTGTAATTTTGAATAGCCCGCTATTTCGGTAGCTGTCACTTTTGAAGCTGTTATTTTTGACGTTTGACAAGTAGAAACTACGCCATTACTAATGCCAACTACTAAATGGAACGATACACGCTGCAACAACGCATTGAAATTTCAACAAGACAGCACTACGTGCCACAAAAGCAACGAAACCATTGATCTTTTACGGGAAAAGTTTGGTGGCCATTTGGCTGATGTTGTTTTTCATTATTAACGGCATACCTTCCTCTTTATTACGAAATAAACATGCGATAGCTTATCTCAAAAAATGGCATTTTTCTTTGTGTTTGCGTATGCAGCAACCCTGAAAAAGAAAGGGAGCAAACCAACAGCAACCGTGCGTTACGACAGTTTTTTAGTGTAGAGACCTGTTCATCAAGCAAGCACAACCTCGAGGCTAAGCACAAAGCTGATTCTGATATATTGTAATATCATAAAGCAAATATACTGTATATTGTAATATCGTAAAGCAAAATAAAAACTAAAGTAATCTGAAATTGTAATACACTTAATTTAGAAAACGGGCAGCAAAAAGGCTTGCTGCGAACATTTTTGGTGACCCCGACGTGATCCATACATATATACAGTTAAACGGTTGTGATTTTTGCTTATGCAAAAACTTGTTGTGCTTGCTTTGTTTTGCCGTTACAAAATTTCGTTCGTTGTTCTTCGGTTGCTGGTCTGCTTGCCTTTTGCACTTGACTTTAAGCATACATAAAAATTTTTTGTTCACTTTTCCAAACACGTGGTTGCTCAGCGCTTGCTATTTTTGCAATTATTCCCGTGATGGCAGAACCAACCGGCGGTAAAGGTGCAAAAAATAAGGTTCTTTTCGAACGCAGATCTGAAGCAAGGTTTAAGGCCTTGAGAAAATTGGATGAAGAAATAAAGGCCGGACATTTGAGGGATAACAGTGAAATCGAACTTCAATTGCATTTAGAACATGTGGAGCAGCTGCGTAAAGACTTTTGTGGTGCTCGTAGCAGTCTCGAAGAACTCGACTTCAATGAAATTGAGAATCCGGCACGCGAAGATTTTGATGCAGTATATCGAGCTGCAAAGGCTTCAATACAGACGGAGCTCGCGAGGCAAGGCTCTGGCTCTTCCCCCTGCTCTTCCACTTTAAGGCAAATCTCGCGTGATGATTCTCATCCCTTGTGTATAGTGTCGCCTCCTAAATCTCGGCTGCCGGAAATACGCTTACCCACGTTCGCTGGTGCTTACACCGATTGGACAGACTTCTTCTCAACATTTTCAACAATTGTGCACACTGAAGCGGATTTAACGAACGTAGAAAGGTTTCAACATTTGCGTTCCTGTCTGAAGGGTGTAGCTTTCGACACGATTCGTTCATTGGAGATAAATGATGCCAATTACCTCATTGCTATAGAATTATTAAAAAATAGATTTGATAATAAACGTCTAATATTTCAGGCACACATCAGGGAGATTTTTGGGATAAAAGGGTTGGAAACAAATACAGTTGGAGGATTGCGAGAGTTATGCGATCACGTCAATTCTCATATGCGTGCATTGCAATCAATGTCGACTCAAGAGCAGATTACAGATAACATCATGATTCAAATAGTCCTACAAAGGCTTGACTCGGCAACGCAGACCAAATGGGAGGAAACGTCTCCACTTATTGAGATACCTTCTTGGAGTGCAATGTTATCATTTTTGGAAAGGCGCTGTCAAACCTTGGAAAATGTGGAACATGCTCTGGTAGGCAAAACACCGAGCCTGCAGGTGGGAAAATATAATAAAACTCCTAGTTCAATTAAAAGGTCATTCTTTGTATCCAATACTAACAAACACGGTTGCCTTTTTTGTGATGACATTAGTCATTTAATATACAATTGCACTCGATTTGCAAATTTATCTCCAACCCTACGCCTTAAAGAAGCAAAAAAATTGGCGCTATGCATCAATTGTTTAAAGAAAGGCCATCGGGCGAATACATGCAAATCTGGACCTTGCAAAAGTTGCCATGCCAAGCATCATACCTTACTTCATTTCAATACTAATCCCTCCACTGTACTTTCGGATGGCGTTAATGACTCGGGCAATTCGGAACCCGCGCATCATCATACATTTGGTACAAATTCCTTGGCGGAAGATTTGCCTAGCAAGGGTAATAGCCTGGTCAAAAATGAGCCCACACAGCTTCACACATTTGTGACAAAATCCTTGGCGGCAGAGTTGCCTAGCAAGGTTAAAGCTCCTCTCCCTGATGTTGTGCTTTTAGCGACAGCTGTTATTCTCATTAAAAATCGTACTGGAGCATTTGTACCGTGCCATGCACTTCTTGACTCTGGATCTCAACTCAATCTCATTACAAATCGTCTCGTTAACTTCTTGCAATTAAAAAAAATAAGGCGTCCCATTGCTGTCTCGGGTATTGGAAATTTGCAGATGGATACTGCTTCGCATATCGTTGATTGTTGCTTGTCTTCTCGTCTCTCCGAGTATTCGGTAGATATTAACGCGACCATAGTGTCCATTATCACCGATGAACAACCTACTGCCAGTATCAATATTTCGAATTGGAACTTGCCATCCAACATAAAACTCGCCGATCCATTATACTATAAGCCGCAGCGTATTGATTTGCTCATAGGTGCTAGCTTATTTTTTTAATTGCTTTGCGTTGGTCAAATTCATCTTTCCAGTGGATTGCCAATTTTACAAAAAACACGTTTTGGCTGGATCATCTCTGGCGGAGGGTATAATGCCCACTATTCATCATCCTTCCTTAGCGTGCAAGCAGAATCCAGTCTTGCTGATTCGGCTCCGAGCCTTGACGATTTGGTTAACCGATTTTGGGAAATTGAAAGTTTTGGGGAGCCTAACGGCAAGCTCACAAATGAGGAGCTTGATTGCGAGCACAATTTCAATGAAAACTTCAAGCGCCTCGCTTCAGGCGAATATTCTGTACGTTTACCGATCAGTCAAAGCGTCGATCTATTAGGCAACTCATACCAACAAGCAGTACATCGGTTTCAAAACTTAGAGCGGAAGTTAGAGCGTAATCAGAAGCTCAAGGCTGATTATTCTGCCTTCATAAGGGAATACATCGATTTAAAACATATGTCACTAGTGGACCCAGCGATGGCAGACGCATGCAAATATTTTTTACCACATCATTGTGTCATAAAGTCGGACAGTTCGACAACTAAACTTAGAGAAGTTTTCGATGGCTCTGCAGCCACCACAACAGGGTATTCTTTGAATGATTTGCTTATGGCAGGGCCGACCATTCAGCCCAAGCTTTTTCAGACTTTGCTGAGATTTCGAACCTTTCCTATTGCCCTAACCGGTGATATTTGTAAAATGTACCGATGCGTACGAGTGTCCTCTCCTGATAACTACTTGCAATGCATTCTCTGGCGAAATTCCCCACAAGAAAAAATAAACATTTTTTCGTTGGACACCGTAACTTATGGCACAAAGTCAGCATCATTTTTGGCTATCCGCGCAATGCATCAATTGGCGTTTGACGAATCTGAGGAGTTTCCCATAGGCGCAGAAAATATACTCAAGCATTTTTATGTCGATGACATGATTACTGGCGGAAATACTCCACAAATAGTTACTGAGCTGATGAAACAGACAAGTAGTTTGCTTTGCAAAGGAGGGTTCAAACTTAGAAAATTTTGTTCAAATAGCGCTGAAGTATTGCGTGAAATTCCCACTGCTGATAGGGAGTTAAGCATGCAGTTTTGTGATAGTAATGATATGACTAAGGCTCTTGGTCTTATGTGGGAACCCGCAGCGGACAAGTTTTTATTTTTATTCTCATCTCGGCAAATCCCTAATAAGTGCTGTAAAAGATCAGTGTTATCAACAATCGCTCGACTTTATGATCCGTTGGGACTCATCGGTCCAATTATAACTAAGGCAAAGATATTTCTTCAGCATCTATGGAGGGAACGACTTCAATGGGATGAAAGCTTATAGGCCTTACAAACCTCATGGGCTGAAATAAGTAAGGATATACATAATTCGCAAGAGTGGTCATTTCCTCGGTTCGTATCAATACCTAATGCTTCAGTGGAGATTCATGCATTTTGTGACGCCAGCTTAGATGCATATGGAGTGTGCGTATATGTTCGAGCATCCAAGGACAATAGAGTGAAAACCAGCTTGCTTTGCTCAAAATCTCGCGTATCCCCACTTAAATCAATAACGCGGCAGTTTTAGCTCAGCTTATTAGCTCTATAAAGCAAATGGACATCTTTAGTTGTAAGTACCACTGCTGGTCGGACTCATCTGTGGTTCTTTCTTGGCTAAGGCAAGAGCCATCTAAATTCAACGTATTCGTTGCGAATCGTATTAATAATATACAACAGAGTACAGCGGATGCTGAATGGCATTATGTGCCAACAACAATGAACCCGGCTGACATTTTATCCAAGGGAGCGTCATCAGCCGCGCTGCGGCGTTCTAGTCTGTGGCTACATGGACCGGAATTTTTGAGACATGATCGTGGTCGCTGGCCTGAAATATGCTTGTCGGTTTCTAACATATTAGAATTGCGAAAAAGAATCTTTATTGTTAATGTTGTAAAGGATCTGTATATAGATTGCAAATATGTCAACTCATTTCCAAAAATGCAGCGTATCTATAGTTATATTTACAAATTCATTTCCAGAATCAGAACATCTGCCGTCAATACTGAGGAGTTGCAACACGGCACTTGGTTGTTGCTGCGTATCATTCAGATGTCAAATTTAGCCGCTGATTATTACAGGCTCAAATCAAACCTAGCAATTGCATCGTCTAGTTCTCTTCGGCCACTGTTCCCCTTTATGGATAGCTTTGGACTTATCCGTGTGGGCGGTCGTTTAAAAAATTCAACATTGGATTTTGAGTCTCGACATCCTATAATTTTGCCCAGACATCATCCTATAACAGATTCCATCATAATGCATCTTCATCAAAAGCACCTACACGCAGGCACACAGTCTCTTTTGGCTGCTATTCGGTTGCAGTATTGGCCTTTGGGAGGTAGGAAAACAGTGGCCCGAGTAATCAACAAATGCATCATATGTTTTCGCGCCAAGCATAAATTGCTCGAACACATTATGGGCGATTTGCCAAAGGATCGATTTCAGGCTACTCGTGCTTTCGTAATTACCGGAGTTGACTATTGCGGCCCACTGTATTACAAAAATGAAGTACGCAATAAAGCGGCAATAAAATGTTACATCAGCTTGTTTATTTGTTTTTCCACTAAGGCTGTTCACCTTGAACTGGTGAAGGACCTTTCGACTTCAGCCTTCCTAGCAGCACTAAAAAGATTTACATGCTCCCGAGGCAAGCCACAAACAATTTGGTCTGATAATGCGACTAACTTCGTTGGGGCTCGAAATGAGCTTACTGATTTAAGGCAAGCGGTCTTTAGCAGTGAACGCCAAGATGCTGTGTTCCAGGATTGTTTAAACGACGGAATCCATTGGAAATTTATACCCCCGCGGTCTCCTCACTTTGGGGGCCTTTGGGAGGCCTCTGTAAAAATTGCAAAATTTCACTTGTATCGTTCAATTGGTCATTCGTTCTTAACTTTTGATGAGCTTCGTAAATTAATATGTCAAGTAGCAGCGATAATAAATTCTCGTCCTTTAACTCCAATTTCAGAGAATCCAGATGATCTGGATGTTTTGACGCCTGCACATTTTTTAATTGGTGCTCCATTCACGTCTGTCGTCGAGCCTGATGTTACAGACTTGAATTTAAATCGACTCGATAGATTGCAACGGGTTGCATATCTGCAGCAGGTGTTCTGGAAGAGGTGGAGCAGCGAATATCTCACATTGTTGCAGCAAAGAGTTAAATGGCAATCACCGAGACCGGCATTATCCGTTGGAGCTATGGTCCTAGTGAAGGACGAGAATTTACCAACGCTTAAGTGGCCACTAGCTAGAGTCATCCAGACAATTCCTGGAAGAGATGGCATATCTCGAGTCGCTGTCTTGCAAACTAAGTCTGGAAACATCACGCGTGCTGTCACGAAGCTGGCGCTGTTGCCTATCGAGGACAATGTTGAAAGCCGGATTCTTTCAAGGTGCGGAGAATGTTTGCGTATGCAGCAACCCTGAAAAAGAAAGGGAGCAAACCAACAGCAACCGTGCGTTACGACAGTTTTTTAGTGTAGAGACCTGTTCATCAAGCAAGCACAACCTCGAGGCTAAGCACAAAGCTGATTCTGATATATTGTAATATCATAAAGCAAATATACTGTATATTGTAATATCGTAAAGCAAAATAAAAACTAAAGTAATCTGAAATTGTAATACACTTAATTTAGAAAACGGGCAGCAAAAAGGCTTGCTGCGAACACTTTGAATATCAAAATTACACCTCTCATTGGAAAACCCTATTTATTATCTTTATTTTATTTTGGCAGCATACTGCGTAGCACATGGTGGAATTGGCAGCACATGTGTGTAGTGCATTCCACGTATGTGTTATATATGTTGAAATTTCAATGCGTTGTTGCAGCGTGTATTCCATTTTTAGAAATGGCGTAGTTTCTACTTGTCAAAAATAACAGCTTCAAAAGTGACATCTACCGAAATAGCGGGCTATACAAAATTACATCTCTTATTGGAAAACCCTATATATATTTTATTGGGGACTTTTTTACTTGGGGACTTTTTTCCTGGTACGAAGCAATTACTACCATACTAATAACAGCATCAAAAATAAAAAATTCATTAAATCACTCAAATACTTGCAAAGCTTAATAGCAGGAAATTCCGAGGCAACTGTTCCGACCGATGTCGCAAGTAACAAATCACATTCATATAAGAATTAATATTTTACAAACATTTACAAAAGCAGTCTTTTTTATTTAAAATCCTTTCAGATATATTTAAAAATTAAAACAAACATTCAGACTGAAAAAAATTGAGAATTGCTTTTACAATAATAAATTGGCAGAATTAATATTCCAAAAAAATTGCCCATACGCACCATTGTGGACAAATATGATGGTATATCACGTTGAGACAACACACAAAACCCGAAAACCCAAATGGCCCGGTCGAGGAATATTTTTCTAAAGAAAAGCGTTATTAAATGCTAAAAAGAATATTAGACCCTCCGAATATTACCGTATAACAGCCAACTATATTCAATCCAAATGTTTTAGAAATATACAGACATTTGGTAATATATCAGTTGCAGATAAAAAGTGTATTTATGTGCATGTACATACAAGGCAAATAATTATTTTACGGGAATGATTTAAATAGAACGTACATAGGAGGGTTTATAAAAATAGAAGGCAAGGATATGGTGATGATACCAATTTTAAACCGGAACCACTTCACTTTAGTATATATTGATATTAATAACAAAACATTCACATACATTGATCCGCTAGGAGAGACGGAAATGAAAACAAATAGTATGTTCCAAAAATTTGTAAATTTTTTACCAAAATTAACAGGGCTATTCTCGTTGTCAGCTTGACATGAAATTGTCAAGACAAGTTGTCACAGTGCTTGTCAATGCTTTTGAAATTGGTATTCTGGTTGTCAATTGACACAATTGACACATTTAACAACAATAATAAGCAAAAATGGATCAGCTAAGCAAGTAAGTGATTTTTATATTTAGCACATTATTATTTTGTTTAATTATTGTTATTACTTTTTAATAGAAAATATGAGCGCACTACTGCGGAGCAGTTATCCCATTTCGTCCAATTTTGCGAAAATCACCCAGAACTCATGGCGGGCAAGACGAACCCAACGACAATTAATTTACAGGACTTGTGGATTCAGCGCGGCTGAATGCCATAAGAGGTCCGACCAGGACTTGGTCAAAGTGGAAGGACGTAAGTACATGTTATGTGTTGTGATGTGTTTCTTCATAATATTATTTTGACACTTGGTGTTTGGCGAAGCCAACTGCGGTATCGCGCACGGAAGCGCAAGGCTGACCAGATGGTCACAGGTGGCGGACCGTACAGTGGCGGCATTTCCTCTTTCGAGGAAAGGGCGCTTACCGTGTTTGGAGCAGCTGCAGTCACTGGAGAGGAAGCAGTGCCAACTATTGGCTTCAGGGTAAATTTTACAGATAAAATTTTTTAAAATTTTTAATTAATGTAATTATTTTGCAAACCAGCCAATTGTTATATTGGATATACATATACGAACCCAACGACAATTAATTTACAGGACTTGTGGATTCAGCTCGGCTGAATGCCATAAGAGGTCCGACCAGGACTTGGTCAAAGTGGAAGGACGTAAGTACATGTTATGTGTTGTGATGTGTTTCTTCATAATATTATTTTGACACTTGGTGTTTGGCGAAGCCAACTGCGGTATCGCGCACGGAAGCGCAAGGCTGACCAGATGGTCACAGGTGGCGGACCGTACAGTGGCGGCATTTCCTCTTTCGAGGAAAGGGCGCTTACCGTGTTTGGAGCAGCTGCAGTCACTGGAGAGGAAGCAGTGCCAACTATTGGCTTCAGGGTAAATTTTACAGATAAAATTTTTTAAAATTTTTAATTAATGTAATTATTTTGCAAACCAGCCAATTGTTATATTGGATAACAATAGCGCACAGTCCTCTCCAACCATGGGCACGCCCTCTCCAACGTTCAACACGCCGTCACCAACAATGGACACGCCGTCACCAACATTTGACACGCCGTCGCCAACTGCGAGCACATCATCGAGCACTCCACGAGTAAATCGTCGCAGCAAGGCCGAATTATTAGAAGTTATGTTCAGCTCGATGGAAAGGAGGGAGAAGAGGGAAGATCAGCTAGCAAAAGGGATTCAAGACTTAGCGAAGGCTGTATCCGATATGGCTAATGCCATAGCCGAAAAAGAGTTAAAATAAAAAAGCAAACCTTTGCTGTTTGTTTTATAAATAATTGTTGTTGTTTGTTTTAATAATTATAAATAATAACGTTTGGTCGATTGCGCACACGTTCGCCCTCTCTGTGGAAGGTACAATCGTAATTTGAAGGAAGTGGTTCTACTTCTTGGTCAATTTCTGTGACTTCAATATCTTCAGATGGACAGCACTTTCTTATTATATTATGTATGCTGCTCTTTTATGGCTATAATAAAGTATACGTTGTCTTGACAAACATCTGAAACGCGACTTCAAAACTCCGAAGGCTCTCTCTATGACATTCCGAGCCTTGGCATGAATTCGGTTATATTTCACCTGTTGTCCTCCAATTGGCTCGGCGAATGGCGTAAGGAGCCAAGGCTCCAGCGGATAGCCTTGATCGCCAATGAGCCAAGATTCATCAGATGCATTTGCAGCCCGTCTTAAGTGCGCTCTGACTGGCGATGTGCACCATATACCGGAATCGTGGCAAGAACCCGAAAATTTCGCATTTACTGACGTAAATATTAATCGGTGATCGCAAACCTATGAATAAAACCAACTATTAAAACTTTGTTCGCATTGTGTTTCGACTACTAATACTACCGCTTCTACGTTGATGCTGTAGTACCCTTTGCGGGTCATATACAAACTGAGAGGTCGTTCCCTGTTGTTTGCAGGAGGCAATACAATTGCTACGTGGGTACAATCGATCGCCCCGAGTGTGGCCTTTATTCCAAATTGCCTGTAAAATCTGGCAAGAATAAAAAATAGAATATGGTTCAAAAACAATTCAGAAATATTACCCAGTTTTTACTGCTGTTATTTCATTATTACTTCGTGGGAAGCTAACTTCAAAACCTTTCCAATCCACTATTAGCTGCGATATCTCCTTGATGCAGCGCGATACGGATGATTGGCTCATTGGCGCCATCAAATTATTTCCAACGCATTTTTGATAGGACCCCGCCGAAAAAAATATAACGCTGCTAGAAAACGGAGAGTGAATGTTTCGCGAGTGGCTCCAACTTCGATCAAAGTTTTGCACACGTATTTATTGAGCCTGAAATTTTTTATAAACTCCGACTCATTTAAAGTGAACGGATCGCTACAATAGCGAAGTAACTTTATGTCGCGACGGTTAATATGCTCAGTTTCATCTAAAAAATCGAGCACAACTAGAATTTCGAGCTCCTCCATTTTTTCTCCACTTATTACTTATTTATCAATTAAATAATGTAAAAATTGCTTGTTATACTCAATTTAATGATTATTATGGTAGAGTGAATTGTTTTGTTCTGAAAATGTAGCTGTCAACAGCTATTTGGCTCGTGACAAAATTGTCAAGAAAAGAGCTTTTATGTGACAGTCAGAATAGCAATATTGACGACTTGTCAAAAAACAGCGTTGTCAACTAAAATATGACGAGAATAGCCCTGTAAATATTGACTCAACAAACAGGAAAATCAAAATGTTAGCCCTTGACCTTCAGGTAGACTCATATAACTGTGGGGTGCATGTCTGCCAATTCCTTGAGGCTATATTGAAGGAAGAAGCCTTGACCAATTTAGAGAAGCCTTCTACATATAGACATAAAATTAAACAAACCCTAATAGAAAATTTCAACAACGAAAATAATGCATGCTTTCATTGCGGAAAAACCCAATTATACGAATATAAACAATGTAAAGTTTGCTCAAGAATGGTTGACAATTATTGTTTAGAGAAAAATTATAAATTCAATCCCGAAAGACAAAATTCTGGAGAAGACTTTATATGTATTCGATGCCAGTATCAAAGAACATTTACAGTGCAATTCTCGTTGTCGACTTTTAGTTGACAGCGCAGATTTTTAGCAAATTGTCAATATTCGTATTCTGGCTATCACCTAAAAGCTCTTTTCTTTACAATTTTTTTCAAGAGCCAAATAGGTGCTGACAGAAGAGAAATAGCAAATTTATTTGTTATTTTTAATTTATTTATTGTTATTTATTTAAATTGTTATTTAATTTATATATTATTTGTTTAAAACCAGCTCCTGAAACACTTTCAATGAAAATATTTTATAATATAAATATATTATTACATATTCTTTGGTGCTACTTACATTGAAAGATGTTTCAGGATCTGGTTTTAAACAAATAATATATAAATTAAATAACAATTTAAATAAATAAATAAACAATTTAAATAATAAAATTTAAATAAATAATAATATACATTGTATATTCTTTGATACTCAGCACATTCCACATGGTGGACATGAACTGCACATAGTGCGCCAGCTGCTCTGCCGTAGTCCGTTCGTATTTTCTTTTGACATTTCATGTTCTATTTGTCAAAAATTACATTTCAGTTTCTGTAACACTAAGCTTTTCAGCATGTTACTGCATTAAAGCTTTCACTGTGTCAATTGACAACCAGAATACCAATTTGAAAAGCATTGACAAGCACTGTGACAACTTGTCTTGACAATTTCATGTCAAGCTGACAACGAGAATTGCCCCGTTAGTATATGTATGTATAAATAAATACAGTCGAACTTCCTTATAGTGAACTTCTATACAATGAAGTTCTCCTTAATATGAACTAAAATCAAGAACACAGCTTTTTCGTTCCACTCCAATGTATTTTGATCTCCGTATAATGAATTTCCATAGTGAATTTTTCTTTCCAATGAACAAAATTTTGGAAACAAAAATACATTTTACGTGTGTTTTTGTCTCCATATAGTGAAGTATTTTTAGCAGCTTTATTTTACACTTGTTGGCAACACTATTTATAAAGAAAATAAGTAATATTTTTGGAATTCCCAAAATATGAAAATGAAAACAAAAAAGTTAGTGATTTGACTTTTAACATCAGTTGACCGAGTCCGATGAAGATATTCTAAGCAGTGTTTTAGAAAGTCGTGGATTACAGCAGATTATATCAGATGACGATGAAGAGGAACTGGGTGAAGGAACGGTGAAGTAATGGCTAATATTGATAAAACGTCACCTACATTAGAACACGTTTCCTCTTCACTTGATGTACTACGAACTTTTTTACGAGATGGAGAGCAACGTTCCGACAAATGTATTTAAATGACTTAATGTAATTGAAGCTTTTATTGATAAAGAAAAATGGAAAAATGTAGCTCAAAAAAAAGTACCAGATTATTTTAAATAAATAAAAAACAAAAAAAAAATATTTCTTTATAATGAAGTTTCTATATAGTGAAATAATTGTCTGTCCCCGTGGAGATTCAGTATAGGGAAGTTCGACTGTATAATGTAAATAATTATAATAATAAGCAATAAATTGTCTGAGTAAATTTAAGTATATGTATGTACATATGTATGTAAATTTAAGTATTAAATATAATGTAAATACCGGGTGAGTAAAAATTGGTGCACGGCCGCACGGAATAGGTAGCTGATATAGTGGCCTTTCGAACTGTATACAACGTTTGCCCAAGTTATGTTTTTCGTTGAACAAAGTGTTTGTCGAAGTGAATGAGAAGTGCTTCTAGAGGTGCACTGGGTAACTAAACATTGGCCACTGACGCCACATCCTTGCCTGTGCACGGCTGAATTTTTGAGGATTAGGTAGCTGATATAGTGACCTTTCCAACAATATATAGGGTTCTCCAATAAGAGGTGTAATTTTGAATAGCCCGCTATTTCGGTAGCTGTCACTTTTGAAGCTGTTATTTTTGACGTTTGACAAGTAGAAACTACGCCATTACTAATGCCAACTACTAAATGGAACGATACACGCTGCAACAACGCATTGAAATTTCAACAAGGCGGCACTACGTACCACACAAGCAACGAAACCATTGATCTTTTACGGGAAAAGTTTGGCTGATGTTGTTTTTCATTATTAACGACATACCTTCCTCTTTATTACGAAATAAACATGCGATAATTTATTTAAAAAAATGGCATTTTTCTTTGAATATCAAAATTACACCTATTTATTATTTATTATTAAATTAAACCCTATTTATTATCTTAATTTTATTGTTGCCTCTATGAGGCAGCATACTACGTAGCACATGGTGGAATTGGCAGCACATGTGTGTAGTGCATTCCACGTATGTGTTATATGTGTTGAAATTTCAATGCGTTGTTGCAGCGTGTATCGTTCCATTTTTAGTAATGGCGTAGTTTCTACTTGTCAAATGTCAAAAATAACAGCTTCAAAAGTGACATCTGCCGAAATAGCGGGCTATTCAAAATTACACCTCTTGGAAAACCGTATACAAACCGTTTTCGGATTATATGTTTTACTAAACGAAGAAGTAAATCTGAGTGACACCTTACCTTGGCATTGCTAATTATGCACGAATGTAAATTCGTATTTTGGTTTGTGTCTTTGCTAAACTCACGTCGGATTTACGAATTTACCTTACGCACTTGACTTTGAGATCCACCCGCGATTAATATATAGTCAGGAAACCGGCATCTTGGGTAAATTGCCGATCATAGGGTACCAAAGCCACTTCGCAGAGCTCTTTTAAGAAAGGAGGGGGAAGTTTCTCTTTGAGTTTCTAGTCTTAATGGGTGCAATGTAGCCCAAACGTAGGCGGAATTTTGATTTCCTCACAAGGAAAATTCCAGTAATCAAAACGAAACAAAATTGTAAGAAATCAAATTGCATAAAAACAACAGCATAAAACCGACTTAAGGATAAAACAGAAATAATTCAAAGTTGCAAAACGTATATTAGGAATATGAAAATTGGCATTAAAACCCGAAAAAACCAGAAAGAGTGCTATATTCGGCCTAGCCGAATCCTAGATACCCTACACCTAAAAGTTCTGAAAAATTTTAATTCAACGAAATAGTTTAAACGAAATTTTTAATTTATTTAGATTTTTTATTGCAGAACAATAACATTATACAGTGAAATACAAACTGAAACTAGAGGAAATAAGTGGTTATAAGGAAAGGTACCTTATAATTACATTTAATCACAGACGAGTATAAATACAGTGGCCTAGCTTGGATGTGGTGGCGTTGGCGGTCCAGCCCGGACGGCACAATTTCGGCGGCGGGAATTTTGAAAATCAAATATTGATTTATTGAATTATAGGAATTTTTGGGGCTGCAAGTGGATTAACCATCCCAGGCTCCATGAACCCTAGCTACGCCACTGTATAAATAGTAGGCGTGGTCGTTACCTGTTTTTAAAACAAAATAACTAGCTTAGTTGTTTTATTATTGTGTTCAAATTTAAACCTTATTTCCGTGATAATAAATCGTTTCTATGAGCTATACTGTATAAGTAGTGTAAAAGTGGGCGGACCGCGTGCTGTTTTGCTGTTATAATGTTTTATTGAAAAATAAGTTTTTATGTAAAGTTTTATTCAGGAAGTTTATATATTTAACAATATCATTTTTTCTTTTCAATGGTATATAACATGCTGGGATATACTATATCTTACAGTTTTGAAAACATTTATTGAATGGTTGTAATCTAACAGGAAGGACGAAGGCCGAAAGGCCGCTCATTAAGATGTATATATTTAACTATACACCGCTTTAAAGGTAAAAAATGATTTATCCGATGTAATCCTTTATGTATTATTAAATTGCTCAATCAGTATTTCTTCGTTGTTTGAATCTAATGTTTTACTTTGAATCAATAATGAAATTAAATAAACGTTTTTAATAAAACCATTTTACAAAAAGTTTTCTGTGTGATCCATTATTATATCTGTCAGAATCCCTCAACATTCATCAACATCACAAGCAACAGCATCAAATCCAACATTTTGCCGAAAATATATAGTGAATTGCGTTCAAAGCTAATAGCAGCATCGGCGGTTTGCTTAACAACTAGGGTGGACCTCACGAACAAATGAGCCCTATATAGCAGTGACTGCAGATTTTATAGACATGTCTGCAGGCGAATTATCTTCTGCTCTTCTTGATTGCAAGGAATACAGCGATAAACACAGCAGCGTCAACTTGCAGCAAGTCCTAAAAGAAGTGGCAACCGAATGTTAAATAAGTAACAGGATCGCTGTTAGCGATAATGCCGCAAATATAGTCAGTGCAGTCCGCTAAATCGAATGCCGTCACATAGGCTGTTTTACCCATCTCTTGAATTTGGTAGTTCAAAAAGCACAGGAAATAATATCGACAATTGAAAATGTAAAATCTGTTGTTGAATATTTTAACCGTAGGGCGCCAAAAAGCTTAAAGAGGCTCAAAGGCAGATGAATCTTCATGACCTTTTTATGAAGTAAGGGTTGCTGAAAAAATGTTACTTTGTGAAAAGTCATTGTTTTTGTAAAACTTCTGCAAAGTACTTTGCCAAAGACTTCAACAATGAATGATAAGACTGCAGCATTACGTTTTGCTTTAAAAACAGGCATGGAAAAGTGTTTCCATAATGAAGAACTCAGTATTCTTTACGCTGAATGTACTATTTTATATCCGCTTTTTAAAAAAAAGGGTTTAAACATTTTGCGCATTTGTGTGCATTTTAACGTCCGCCAACTTATAAATATTTCCGTAAAACCTTCCGGGTCAAAACTCTGAATTCCGCGAAATCAAGTAGTGTTTAAAAGCAGCGTTTATTAGTTGATTCGGGATAATTAATTTATTAGCTGATTCTAGATAATTAATACATTACAGTTAACATGGCGAAACGACTGAAATCGAACCAACTGAAATCGACACCCGCTGAGTCAACGCACAATTTCGGAAAGTGAAGAAATCTCAAAACCCTTGTTAACGGTAGTTTTTCTTGATGATCGCCTTGAAAAGATAAGTAATAGTCTTTTCTTAGAGATCAATGATCAGCTATCTCTGATGAGAGCTGAATTCAGCACAAAAATAATTGAATAAGAAAGGAGTTAGGGGCACAAGTTTAATGTGTTAATAAAAACTTATAAAGTTATAAAGACAGTGAAATTGCTGAGTGCTAAATTAGAGGTTTCTGAAGAGACTCGGAAGGCTCTCTCCAGTGGATTAAGGAATTTGAGTCAGCTTAGCCTTATTCCCATGATGCTCGTTCTTTAAAGAAGGGAAGTTGCTAGTGATGGTGTTGTTTTTTGCGTATTCACATAGTGAGCTGGCTGTTGTCTTCAATTCTCTTTGCTCTGCTATCGGTTGTCAATCCATTTTGCCAACAAGTATTTTTCGAACTCAAAGAGACAAGCTGTCGCCGATTATTAATAGATTAAAAAATTCGGTCGAAAGAGCAAATGTGTTAACATCGGCTGCAAATTTTCGCAAGTCTGCGGTCTATTGCAAAAATGGCCTACATGCTTGATTACTAGATAAATCTACAGACCCTGGAATCGAATTCATGAATCTCTGCATTAAAAAATTCAAAATGTTCGGTAGAGCCAACATGTTATATTCATTTAAAAAGAAAAAGTTATGGGTTATTAAAATCTAATTTTGGTTGATACCTTGTCATTTAAAAGAAAAAAAAAATTTGTAAAACGATATAGGCCCTTTTTTTAAAAAACATTTAAATAACACCTTAATTACTACAGTAAAAGCAAAAATTCATATTACATAAAAGAATGGCTTTCTGCTTTCCGAGTTATGGACTTTTAAAGAGTGGAAAGTTCAGAACTACATATATCTCCGAAAATTTTATTGAAAATCGTCCAGTTTTGTCGAAAAATAAACTTTTGGCTTTGAGTAAAATTTTTTTACATTCATTAATTTTTTTCTGAGTAAAATGTATATTTGAACAATATATGTATAACCATTGTATTTATTACAATACTAGGTGTCCCTTTCGGAATCCTTTTCGATTGTAATCGATGCAGGAATTTAAGAGAAAATGCTTTTTAAAACTCCTGATTGAAAACTCAAAATGTTAAATAAAATTTTGTTTTACATGAATGAAAAATAAATTCGAATACCTTTCCAAGTAAGATAGGTAGCTATCTTCTACAGATTAGAAAATATAGGAATGACATTTCAAACCTTTAACGGTTCATAACTTGGAAATCAGATGAGAAGATGGATCAGAATTATAACACAACTGATGTTGCTGTTGGAGTTTCAACTACAAATAAATGATTTTAAATTCACAGAAGTAAAATTCAAGAGATTATGATTTTAAATATTCATTTTATCCTAAATTCCTGATCGATCCTGATTATGTACGAGGGCGGTCCGATATGTACTTAGCCTCACCACCCGATGGTCGACACGATCGCGAGAGAAATTTACTACGGTATAGTACATTGTTGTAGACAGCTACTGTCAGCCGAAATTTCAACCGAATCGGACTCGTAGTTTTGTTCAAAGACTACAAGACTGGAAACTCCTCTTATTTTGTGAGAGAGCTAAAAAAATGTCCGTCCGCGTAATCGAATTCACTGTATGTGAATTTTATAGTGAAATTGTCGACTTGTTACAAGCTAAAACAGGCTATCAGAAAGCAAGATAACTGAAAAGGTAAACCGTTTTGGTTTGTTACCACACCGTCACAAAATGATGGGGTGAGTTAGTGACAGGGATACCAACCACACCACTTTATTCTTTATTATTTGTTCGGCTTTTAACTAAACATTAATAGAAGAATTACTGTGCATTTAAGCGTTATCGCGGTTTTGACGATTTAGCGGTTTGGAAATATTAAAAAGTAATGGAAACTTACTTGTTTTTTAATTTTTCTTTTATTTAAATTAAAATGAGTTAACAAAAATAAATTTACAATTCATTTATTTAAATTAAAATTCGATAAACATACATAAATTCACATACAGTCCACTCCTCAGACTCAACGGAATCCTCAAGCTCAGCAGGATTCCCACCAGGAATGCTTCGCAGCCTCACCAAAACAGGTGTTGTTAGGGACTGCAATGGTCACAATATACCATAATGACATCTGCTACATCGCTCGAGCTCTGATCGATCCCGGATCAGAGATATCATTCATATCGGAACGAATCCAAAAAATGTTGAAACTTCCAATGCAGCCCGTAAACGCAATGGTCTCCGGCCTTAACGAAACCGTTTCGGCAAAAGTTTCAAGGTCCTGCGATTTATACTCAAATCGCCTCAGGACCCACTCTTTCAAATCCACGTCACCGCTTTAGTGCTGTCCCAAATCACGGTAAAACTCCCGTCGCATTCTTTAGACAGCGCGATGCTCCGTAGTCTCCCTCGAGACTTCGAGCTAGCAGATGCAAACTTCGTCACAAGCCAGCAGATATATGTCCTCATAGGAGCCGACCTCTATCCTGCGATATTGCTTGACGGCATCCGCCGTGGCGTGTTAGGCTCCCTGATAGCCCAACAAACGGTGTTTGGGTGGATCATAACCGGACCAGTTCCCGGTCTTCAATCTGATAGCCCGAACATCAAGGGGGCCTTCTTCAACGAAGTCACAATCGAACAACAGTTCGAACGTTTTTGGGAGGTGGAGGAACTTCCCAAAACTCACATTCTATCTCCCTCAGAAAAGTTTTGCGAAGAAAATTTCGTAAAAACGACACGGAGACACGATGACGGCCGTTACATTGTCGCATTGCCGTTCAAAAGCGACTGTTGTAGGTCAGAATCATTGCTTTGGTAATAACAACGCTTAACGTTGTTATCACCACATACCTTTCGGCCCAGTAGTTAACAATGCTTAACTTGTGGTAACACATACTTCTAGGCTGCACTTTAATTGTGAAGCTCGAAAGTACAAGTGAATCACACACCACTGTGGCCCAGATAGAAGAACGAACGTGACCGCATTCCAATAAGTAGAACATCGTGCTCAAATCAGAAGAGCCAAATTCGCACATTGTTTTCAAGAATTATTGCTAAAAATAATTCTTGAGATAGTTGCAAAAACGACGCGGAAATGATTCTGGCCTACAACGAATCTCAGAAGAGATATAAACCCGTCTTTCAGATTGGAAGAGGGCAGTTGTTGTGAAGTCGTTGTTAGACGCGTATAAAGCCGCGCTGTAACAATAATTAAGATAGGAGTTAGTGTAATAATATCATAAGTGAAAATAGTGTTAAAAGAAAAGAAAGAATAATATTTAAATAAAAGTTACAACGAGAAGAAACAACGTACAGGACTTTTCCTTTGGACTCCCCCCCCCCCATAGCAGCTCGAAGGTACACCCCCTACAATTTAAAAC
This sequence comes from Myopa tessellatipennis, assembly GCA_943737955.2. Taxonomy (NCBI): domain Eukaryota; kingdom Metazoa; phylum Arthropoda; class Insecta; order Diptera; family Conopidae; genus Myopa; species Myopa tessellatipennis. The sequence goes on from OX031315.1 coordinate 20,367,796, forward strand.
ACAACATTTTGGCGCAGCCGGTTTTTCGAGCCGAGGATCGCTCGAAGGGAAAAAGTAAGTAACAATAAGATACGGAAATTAAAAATAAGAATAGCAGCTTAGATTACTTAAAAGAGAAGTGACAATACGAAAGTGAGAAAATAAATAAGTGAAATACGAAAATTAAAAATAGCAGTTTAAATTACTTAAAAGATAAGTGATATAACAAAGATTAGTAGCTTAGGAAAAAGCAGGAAGTGAAAAGGAAAAGTCATAAGTTATAAGCTATTTAAAATTAAAAGATAAGAGCAAGTGATCGTATATGCGAAAAAAAAAGTTTAAGAGAAAAAAAAAAAAGGGGAAGGAAAATTGGCAAAAAAGTGAAATAATAAGTTCAGGAAAAATTAAAACAGTGAAAGTAAAAAATTGAAAAATAAAAGTAGAACCAAATAATGGGAAAAAGTGAAAAGGATAGTAATAGAATTAAAAGAATTTAATCCTATTATTATATCAAATATATTATTTTATATATATTATATAAAGCATAAAATAAGTTACAGGTCCCAAAATCATCGGTTACATCAAAAGGATGCTAGCTTAATTGCACAGCAAACTTATCTGTCCAATAGCATTAGCTGGACAAAATCTTTGCTGAGGTCGACCCATTTCACTCGGGAAGTCATTCTTATGTTTTTATAATTATAGGATACAGTAAATTAGTATAAAATACGATTTTTTTTTTTTTTTTTTTTAAGATTATCAACAAATAAAAGAATTAGTTAATGTGATTAGCAAATTGTCGAAAATCAGAGTGACTTTATTAACTTAAATAAATTTTATTTAACGTGGTAAAGTTCGGATGATAAAGGCAAATTGTTTAAAAACAGTTTTCGTTGTATAATTTTCGGGTATGTGTATTAAACGCTTGTTTTCAAATGACACATGTTAAATAAATTTTAACATTTAAGTAATTTGAACTACGTCAGGAAACAAAAATTGAACTATTGATAAATAAAGAAAGATAAATAAGAAAATAAATAAGAATAAAGAAAGTCATAAACTTGGACTTGAACTTCATGCAAGGCCAGAATCGTCAAATTGCAAGCAATTGGTAGCAAAAACGCTAACAAAGCAAGAGAAAAAAAAAACAAGTAATAAAAACAAAAAGTACGTCAGGCACCAGGCGAGCACAATCGTGCCACAAGCTCGCATTACAAAAAAAAAAAAAAAAAAAAAAAAATATATATATTATAATATATGTACGAATATAAGCGTACGAATGTACGAATGTTTACAACGTGTTCAGCCAAAAGGGTGTCAATGATTAAAACTGAATAAGCAAAAGTTAATTGCTTGAAGAAAAGCAATTAAAATTTTAATTGATTATGAAATATCCAAAATACATACTTAGGACAATAAGTATAGGATAATTAATGGCAGAATCGCTCCAAGAACAAGCATATTTAGCTTTAGAAAAAGAGCATAAGGATTTGAAGAGGCAAATAGAAGAATTTGCATCAAGGACGTGGAACAGCCTGAAAAACACCGTTTCCAATAAGGAAAATTTAGAGTTAATAAAGACTAGAATACAAGCCCTAGGAGAAACATCAACTTTAGAAAAAGCAGACGCAGTCATAGAGGAATTGCTAACATTTTTTAAAAATATAATAGAAAGTAAAAATCAAAGCTTAAGGGACTATTCGTCAGAATTTAATGCGTTAAAAAAGAAATACGATGCTTATCTAAACGAAAAACAGTTTCAAGAAAAAATAATAAAGACTTTGGAAGACGAGAACGAACACCTAAGAAAATTACTGAATGACGAAGGATTAACAGAAGAAACCTTAAATAAAACGTTAGAACTGGAATCAGCACAAAAATCAAGAGAAGACTGTGCATCTTTAGAAAAGGCGCATTCCAGAATTCAAGAATTAAAAGAGGAAAACAGACGGCTAAAACAGGAAATAGAGCTAGCGCACGACCAATCACTATACCATAAGGAACCAACCCAGTCTAAAGGAATTTAATCCAGTGTCAATACCTACAAATAGGCAACCAGCGGCAGATCACAGCAAGATGGGTATAGCAGAAATAGCCAAAATAACAAGCAGTATTGTTCCACTGTTTTCAGGAACACAGTCACCAGATTTGAGAGGTGAGGTGTATAAATTTATACAGGCGTGTGAGTTAGCTGCAAGTGAAGCGACTCCAGCTAATAAAACAATTTACATTGATTGTATAAAACAAAGATTATACGGAGACGCTTATGATCTTGTAGGCACACAACGTTTTAACAGCCTGGAAGAATTATACCTGGTGATAAGAAGGGCCTACCTACCAACAGTTTCATTAGACGTGACGTTGGCAGAACTTCAGAATTGCAGCCAACTATACAATGAGGATATTCGGCAGTTCGCAAGACGGCTAAATACGAAAAAAGCGCAAGTGATGCAGGTAATAAAAGATACATACAATGGAGAAGGTGACAGCGCACTTGTATCTATGGCAGAAACATCAGCAAATATGGCGTTTAGAACAGGGTTAAAGGATGCAACCTTACGAATCCATATGCTAAGTGTCACAAGAAAAAGTATCGAGGAAATGGTAGAAATAGCAGTGAACACACTAGTCGAGATACAAAGAAGTAACTCCATACATCAACCAACAATTAATATGAATTCGGTAGAACCCAACATAAGACCTCCTGTACAAAATCGCTTGGAGTATAAAAGAACAGAAGAAAGGCAGAACGTCTCGAGAGCGCCACAGGAGAAAATAATTTACTCATTCTGCAATAAACGTGGGCACACTAGAGAAAAGTGTTTGATTAGGGAAAACACGCCGTATTGCCAAAAGTGTCTACAATATGGACACGAGACGAACTGGAGGTGTAACAAAAAGGAAAGCCAAGGAAGTGGGGCAAATAAGAAATATCAAATGCCCCATACCCAGGCTCAAGTACAACAAAACTGGAAAACAAACCGACCACAACAAAACTGGCAACCAAACCAAGTACAACGTAATTGGCAAACCAACCAAGACCAACGGAATTGGCAGAAACAGACGTATGGAAAGCAGAAGCCTAAACCAGCGAGCGGAATACAAAAAACTCAATCTCAATGTGAATGGTGCAGAAAGGTAGGACACAATACACTCGAATGTTATGCAAAGAAGAGTTGGGAGAAGTCCCAAGGCAACAGTCCGGGAAACTGCCAAGGGCCCAGAATAGGCCAATAATCTGGGAACCCGAAAATATTAGTAACTTAAGGCCAAATGAAGAAGTAACAGTAATTCATACATCCGAGCCGATTGTGGATACGTTACCAGCTTTAACAAACAAAGTGGTAACCGTAAGTCCGACATCGGAAGCGATTGTTGAAACGTTACCAACTTCAAGCGACTTAAAAATTAATATCAAGTTAAAAGGGACTGATAATAAAAAGAAACAGAACGTCACAGAGAAAAATCATACGTTTGGAGAAACAGTTGATTTAGAGATGCCAAGCAAATTGAACGAGAAAAAACTAAATTTAAAACAAAACGTAACTAGCTCAATGAAGAAGTTACAAGATATTAGAAGTATAGAAACAGGAGTATCTAACTGCAATCAAACCCAGCTACATGACGTGTTCATCGAATTACCTTGCGCAGAGGCGATAAATGGAAAACTCATTTTACTGGTAGATACAGGAGCAGATACAAGCCTGATAAAGAAATGTGCAATAAAAGATAGCACAGTAATAGACAAGTCGAATAGAAAAGACTTAAGCGGAGCATTTGGAGGTTGTGTGACAACAGAAGGATCAATTACTATGTGTCATAATGAGGTACAGTCCTTACGTTTAACGCTACACGTTGTGTCACTTAAACAAGGAGTACCAGCAGACGGCATACTAGGAAGAGACAACTTGTGGAACAACTCCATTATAAACACAATGGAAAAGATTTTAACACTCTTCAATGAAAGAAAAGAGATTATTTTGGAATTACCGATAAAAACTATCGAGCAGATAGAAGAGGAAAGCAAGCAACATTACATACCAGTTAATGCAAGAACAATTACGATAGTGCCATTGAAACTTCGTACAAAATTTAAGAATGTTGTAATACAGAAAGAAGAAATAGATCCAGGGATCTATATAGCGGACACACTAGTAAAGGTGAAAGATAACACAGTTTATGCTCCAATATTAAATACGACGGAATATGATTACGAGATAAATAGCGAATTTAAACCAAAATTCACAAATCTAGACGAGTACACAATACAAAGTACTAAGTCAATTAATAGTATAGGCAGAATAGATGCCAAAACGAGAATAAATGAATTGCTCAATGAAATTGAGTTAGATAAAAATTTAAATATAGAAGAAAAGAATTCAATAGAAGAAATAGTAAAATCTTTTCATGACGTCTTCCTGTTAGAAGGAGACGAACTTTCGTTTACAAGCATATTAAAACACGAAATTCCAACAGGCGCAGATCAGCCGCCAATAAATAGAAAACAGTATAGGTTACCACAGATACATAGGGAAGAAATAAACAAACAAATAAACAAACTTTTAGATGATGGCATAATCGAACATAGCACTTCACCATGGAACTCACCGTTACTTTTAGTGCCCAAGAAAAGTGGCAAGGACGGGGAGAAAAAATGGAGACAGGTGATAGATTACAGAAAACTGAATGAAGCCACAATTAAACAAGTTTTTCCCATTCCTCGTATTGACGAAATTTTAGAGCAATTAGGCCATAGCAGATATTTTACAACGCTAGATTTGGCAAGCGGATATCACCAAGTTTTAGTCGATGACAGGGACAAGGAAAAAACAGCATTCAGCACAGGACTAGGGCACTTCGAGTTCAATCGAATGCCATTTGGGCTAACAGGAGCCCCAGCGACATTTCAGAGGATAATGAATCATATCCTAACAGGTCTACAAAGAATAGACTGTTTTGTTTATTTAGACGACATAGTTATCTACGGTAGGAATTTAAAACAACATGAACAAAGGTTATGTTCAGTATTACAAAAATTACGGGAACATAATCTCAAACTTAATACAGGAAAATGCAGATTTCTAAGAAGAGAAATTGTTTATTTAGGACATAAATGCACAGATCAGGGCGCACTCCCTGACCCCAGCAAAGTGGAATGCGTTAAGAGCATTCCGCCGCCTAAAAATAGAAAGGAGGTGCAGGCATATTTAGGACTAGTAAACTATTACAGAAAATTCATTCCAGGTACAGCAAAGATAGCTCTTCCTATTAATAAACTACTAAGGAAAGACGCTAAGTTCAATTGGACGCAAGAATGCCAGACAGCGTTCGAAGCATTGAAGAAGGCAATAATAACACCACCGGTTTTGGCATATCCGGATTTCGAAAAAGAATTCATACTAACTACTGATGCCAGTAACGAAGCGTTAGGCGCGGTACTTTCTCAGGGTAAAATAGGCGAAGATAGGCCGATAGCCTTTGCGAGCAGGGCCTTGAACGACGCAGAAAAGCGTTACTCAACTATAGAAAAGGAGTTTTTAGCCATTGTGTGGGCAACAAGAAACTTCAGAGCATATCTCTTAGGCAGACATTTCAAAATAGTAACAGACCATCAACCATTAAAAGGAATAGCAAACATAAAGGACCAGACGTCAAGGCTGGCAAGGTTCAGGCATAAATTATCAGAATACGACTTCGAAATCCTATATAAGCCAGGAAAGAAGAACTTAAACGCAGACGCGTTGAGCAGAATTCCTCAAAATCGGAATGTAGTAACAGCAGTCCAAACCCGATCTGGAACAAAAGAAATGGAAATAAAAAACAAAGAAAGTAATAATAAAACAAGCACAAGTCAGACGCCTGTAGAACCTGACACTACTGGCAAAACACAAAATGATAACACAATTCCATTAGAAAACCCAAACCAAATAGAGACAGTTATAAAGGACTTTCACAACACACCATTAGGAGGTCACCAGGGAACAGTGAAAACTTACCTAAGAATCAGGCAACAATATAGGTGGCCAGGGATGCAAAGACAAATAAAAGATCATGTCAAAAACTGTCCACAATGTCAAGCGAACAAAAGTTCAAAATTGACGGAAATGCCCATGGTGCTAACAGATACACGAATGCGGCCATTCGACAAAGTTTACATGGACATAGTAGGTATTCTACCAGAAACTGTGTCCGGAAACAAATATATTTTAACGTTCCAAGACGATTTTTCGAAATTTATGGCATGTACAGCTATCCCAGACGCGGAAGCAAGTACTGTTGCCAGAGCGTTTTATGACGAAGTAATTACGCGTTACGGAATTCCTAGAATTCTAATTACAGACAACGGAACTAATTTCATTTCGAAATTGTTCTCAGATACATGCAAATTATTAGGCATAAAAAAATTACACATAACACCATACCATCCGCAAGCTAATGGCTCATTAGAGAGAAGCCACAGACCATTAGCGGAATATTTACGTAGTTTTGCTAAAGAAGACGGGTCGAATTGGGATCAGTGGTTAACTGCAGCTATGCATGTTCATAACCACACACCCCACATTACGACGAAGCAAACGCCATTCCGTACTTTATTTGGATTCGATACAGAAATGCCGACTAACTTAAAACGAAGGTGTAGTCCGGTATATAATGCCGAAGATCCAAATAAAGTATTGAAATTTCAAATACAAAGAGCTCACGAAATCGTGAGAAAGAATCAGGATTTAGCAAAAGAGATAGCTAAAAGGCAGTACGATAGCAAAATAAATTTAGTAGAATTTAAAGTAGGAGATAGTGTATTAATTAAGAATCAAACTAGGAAAAATAAGTTTTCTCCCATATGGATAGGGCCATATAAAGTAGTAGGAATTAAAAGTCCAATTACTACAGTTTTAAATATTAAGGGAAGGGAAAAATCTTTTCACAATAACTTACTTAAGTTATATAATAGCAATTAAGAATGAAATAGGATTAACTAGACAATTAGGTAGGAATACATTAGAATCACTTAAAATAAGGAAATAGATTTAGGAGAAAATTAAGTTAACCATAATAGGCACTTTATTAGGAGTAGAACAAAATCAGTTAAGATACAATAGGCTTAGGATTAAGATAGAATAAATATATATAAAATGGGATTGATAACATGCAGATATCATAGGATAGTATGATATTAACATTTTCAAGTTTATTACTAATAATTTTAATTTAACGTCTTACATTTGAATAACGAACGAAATTCATCAAATTTCATAATGAAAAATTCAACAAACAAATAAACAGAAGATCAGAATAGCGTTTCAATAAGCAACAACTTGTTTATTTAAGCGTAAAAAAATAAGAAAAGAAAACTCATGATAAAGTAAACTCGTTGTTAATATTTGAATAATTTTTTTTTATTGAACTTTTTAGTTTGTATTAATTTTGATTAATAGTAAACGGTTTATGTAAACCGATATAGGTGCGTATATGTATATAGTGTAGGTGTGTATGTAATATGCATGAACTACTTCTTCAGGCATATGTTTACATGTGCATTTATTAATATAATAATTGCAAATGCAAATTGGCTGTGTTCTTAAAACGTAACAGCTAGTTTTAAGAACACAGCCAATATGCATTTGCAATTATTATATTAATAAATGCACATGTAAACATATGCCTGAAGAAGTAGTTCATGCATATTACATACACACCTACACTATATACATATACGCACCTATATCGTTAGACAATAAGAGATGTACATAAGATCATGAAATTTAGAGGCAAGATAAGAGACATGCAATAGAAGACATTACACATTACAAAATTAATATAATGGGAAAAATAATACATATACTGTAAATAAGTCAATTAAATTAACTAAATGCAAAATTAGTGATTAACGTAAGCAATGCAACAAAGCAGGTGTAGAAGTAGAACAACTGAACGCGAGCACAATGCAGCGTCAGATAAAACAACAAAAAAATAAAATGAATAACAACAAAAATAGTCAGAACAATAAGTAAAAGAAGTAAGAGAAAAAGAATTGTATGGAAATATATACATAAATACGTGCACATATGATAATATAAAGGAACTACTTAAAGTACACATAATAATTTTAAAAGTTAATTTAATTGTAAATTATGTTAAACAGAAAATATGTTAAAAAATATGTTAGAAGTTAATTTAATTGTAGTTTTGGAATAAAATATGTACAGTTAAAACCGAATATAATTATAATAAAGTTAGGAAAAAAAAAATAGATATAAGATCGTACATAGTAAAGTAAAAGGAAAAATATCTAAATACTTGTACGAACATTTTAAATAATTTCAAACTTAACATTTATAATGAATAACCTAACGAATTATAGCCAACTAAAATAACGTCGATATTTGCAGTAAGAATTAAAACTTGTATTGAATTAAAGAAAACATTAGAAATAAAATGTTATCAAGATATAATAAAATATTTCTAATTAATTAATATTTCTAAATTAAAGTTATATACGAATAGGATGTCAATTTTTCTTAATTGGAAATAGAAATTATAAATTCAATATTGTAATTATAAATAGAATTAAAACATATTGTAAGAGAAAACTAAAATAGGAAAAATTGATAATAACTTAATTAAGATAACAAAGAAGACAGCACGCAGAGAAGCTGACCTGAATGCCGATGTACACCCCTCACAAAAGCAAAAGTACAACAACACAACACTTGACACCTGGGCGACGAATAGCACCCAGCCAACTCGAAGGGGGAAGGGTAGCAGCACATTATATACATATATTAGCTGCAACAGCTGATCATCTTAGCGATAGCAACCAAAATGGCAACCATCACAAACAAAAATAAGATGGAAAGCATCAAAGGGGGCTTACAGCATCAATAGTTGAAACGGTAAACTACTGCATGATAGTAGGTGGTACACATAAAGTACCGCGAAGAAAGTTAGCAATTCATCGATGAATACAACTCAGTTGTCGCTCAGCAGTGAAATCATAATCAATCATGATTGCTTAAAGCCAACAATTTAAGACGACATCAGTGGATGCATCGTAGAGTGGCGGCGACGGTGACGACGTAAAGCAGTCACAGGTCTACCAGCCCAATCTACTACGGCCCATTCATCTTACAAAAGCAGCAGCCACAGAAGTATGAAGTGGGAAATACATAAATTAGCAGCGATGTAAGAAATGCGACGCAACTACAAGTGAAGCAGGAATACCAGCGTTTGCGTACTCTGCAAGCAAAAAGTCGAGCGAGAATCGCACCTTCAACCACATTCTACGAACAACAACATGCGATGAACAATTGACACAAGAAACTAACAGCGACTGTTTCAACCGCAGCAACTATAACACGGAAATCACTAAGCCAGCTACCCAGCAGCAGCATTCCCACAACAAATCGAGAAAGAAGACTTTAATACAGCGGGGTGTACGTCAACGGCAACAGCAACAGTAAAATCAACAGTAACATCAACAGTTACATCAACAGTAACATCAACAGCTATACCAACTTCAAAATCAACACCAACATCAAATCAGCATCAGCCTACACACAGACGACACCGAAGAAGTGCAGTTACCATTTGTATTATTACTTTAATTGTTTTATTGTAATTATTGTTATAAGTAGTTGTATTATAATTATGGTAATTATTACTAATAATTAATCATTATTAACATGTCATATAAGATATTCACAGAAACACAAACATACATAAGTATACACTAAGTAAAGCCATAATAAGCATACGCCACCCATAATTCAACAAAATATAAATGTACAAGAAAAATTTAATATCGTTTTACGATACTAAATTTTTCTTCCCCGAGGGTGGAGGGATGTTGTAGGTCAGAATCATTGCTTTGGTAATAACAACGATTAACGTTGTTATCACCACATACCTTTCGGCCCAGTAGTTAACAATGCTTAACTTGTGGTAACACATACTTCTAGGCTGCACTTTAATTGTGAAGCTCGAAAGTACAAGTGAATCACACACCACTGTGGCCCAGATAGAAGAACGAACGTGACCGCATTCCAATAAGTAGAACATCGCGCTCAAATCAGAAGAGCCAAATTCGCACATTGTTGTCAAGAATTATTGCTAAAAATAATTCTTGAGATAGTTGCAAAAACGACGCGGAAATGATTCTGGCCTACAACGAATCTCAGAAGAGATATAAACCCGTCTTTCAGATTGGAAGAGGGCAGTTGTTGTGAAGTCGTTGTTAGACGCGTATAAAGCCGCGCAGTAACTATAATTAAGATAGGAGTTAGTGTAATAATATCATAAGTGAAAATAGTGTTAAAAGAAAAGAAAGAATAATATTTAAATAAAAGTTACAACGAGAAGAAACAACGTACAGGACTTTTCCTTTGGACTCCCCCCCCCATAGCAGCTCGAAGGTACACCCCCTACAATTTAAAACACAACACGACTTTCCCAATGGACTCCGCCTAGGTGCCTCTCGACAAACGTCACTCATGCAGTATTCGCGATCAGAGGCAAGGCTACTTAAGACTCCATACTTTAAACGGCAATACGATGAGGTAGTGACAGAGTATCTCGATCTGGGACACATGATCGCCGTGTTACCTCCGCAGATACGACCACAGCCTAATCACTACTATTTGCCTCACCACGCCGTCATCAAACCAGAAAGCACGTCGACAAAGGTAAGAGTCGTGTTCAACGCATCATGCCCGACAACGAGCGGGCTCAGTCTGAATGATGTCGTGCATGCGGGCCCAGTCTTACAAACCGACTTAACCTTTTTGATGTTAAGATGGCGCTTCTGCAGGTATGTTTTCAGCAGCGATATACAAAAAATGTATCGCCAAATTCTGGTCGACCCAAAACATACCCCCTTTCAACGAATTCTCTTTCGAGACCCAACTAATTCCGAAGTTAGGGACTACGAACTGTAGACAGTAACCTTCGGCGTCAACTGCACTCCATTTTTAGCGATCTGCACTCTTCTCCAACTGGCAGAGGACATACAACACGAATTTCCGCTTGCGGCCCAGATCTTGTATGGCATTATATGTACGTTGACGATGTACTAACAGGCTCTCATGATCTCGCAACTGCCAACGAGATGCGGAACCAACTAATAGAAGCTCTGCGCACGGCAGGTTTCTCGCTTCAGAAATGGAGCGCCAACCACATAGACATTCTACGCGACTTGCCAGAATCTCATCTACTCAGCACGGAATTCTTGAAGTTCGAAGACAGAAGTACAGCAAAGATGCTCGCAATTCGTTGGAACGCCTCAAACGACGACTTCTACTTCAAGACACAAGCGATCGAAATCATGTCAGGCTACACCAAACGAGAGGTACTGTCGCTTATCGCGAAATTGTTTGACCCAGCTGGTTGGCTAGCGCCCATTATCGTTGCCGCAAAAATGATTATCCAGCAAGTGTGGTTGGATAAAATTGAGTGCGATGAACATTTGCCACCAATCTCACAGCAGATATGGCTTAACTTCCTGCATAATTATCACCATATTGCTGCGATACGAATACCGCGATGGATTGGGTTCACCCCGGACTGCGAGGTGGACTTTCACGCCTTTTGTGACGCATCTCAGAAGGCATACGCTGGTGTTATTTACGCCCGCGTGAAAATAGCGCAGGATGTTCATGTTTCACTAGTGTATGCTAAAACAAGAGTAGCTTCCATCAAAACGCTATCTCTGCCTCGCTTAGAGCTCTGCGGAGCCACTCTTCTAGCTGACATGATGGACGCCTTAGTACCACACATGCACGTACGACCAGGTAACGTTTTCTGCTGGACAGACTCGACAATTGTTCTCGCTTGGCTTCGAAAGCCTCCTTGTGTCTGGGCCACCTTCGTGGCAAACCGCGTGTCTAGAATCGTTGAGAGAGTACCAAACACTCAGTGGTTTCATGTCGAATCGCAAGACAATCCTGCCGATTTAGCTAGCCGCGGTTCAACTCCACAAGACTTAGCTCTGAGCTCCCTTTGGTGGAATGGTCCACCATGGCTCCTCCACGACAAAGATCGTTGGCCCGAACTGCGAACTGCCTCCGAGTTTGCTACCGCGCTTAAAGAAAAACCGGTGAAGGCGCTTCATACATCCCTCAATAGCGACGAAGATCCACTCGAAAGGTTTTCCTCGCTAGCCAGAGCCTTGCGCGTCTATTCATATGTGCACCGATTCATTCATAACGCTCGGTATCGTGATAACTCGTTGTATGCCACTTTACGCCTCTCAACGACAGAGATTCAAGACACAAAAACTCGGCTCACAATTCTCTGTCAAAAGACCCATTTCGGTGAAGAATACAGCGCACTCGAAACCAAACGACAGTTGACTTCAAAAAGTAGTCTGCTTTCGCTCAATCCGTTCATCCATGAGGATAAGACACTGCGTCTTGGCGGGCGGTTGTCGTCGTGCCCTAACTTGTCATTTGACGAACGACACCCGATCCTCTTGCCTTACAACTGTAATCTGTCGAGATTACTAGTGCTCTTCATCCATCAGATATCACTGCACGGTGGTCATCAATTAGTGCTCCGGTTAATCCGGACCCAATACTGGATTCCACGAGTCAAGAATCTTATTAAAACGACTATTCACCGTTGTAAGCCGTGTATATTACACCAAAAGAAGCAGAGAACGCATCTCATGGCTGCACTGCCGGAAGAACGTACCACGTTTTCCCGACCCTTCACCAACACGGGTGTTGACTTTGCGGGCCCCTTCGACATGAAAAATTACACTGGTCGCGCCTGTTTAATTACAAAGAGCTATGTTTGCGTGTTCGTTTGTTTCGCGACCAAGGCCATTCATCTCGAGGCAAGTAGTGACCTTTCGACGGCAGCGTCTCTCAGAGAATCCCACCATCATGGAAGCGATAACTCCAGGTCACTTTCTTGTGGGTGGCCCTCTTCTTGCCCCAGCTGAACCGGAGAATCTTGACAACCCCCTTTCGGTGCTCAACCGCTGGCGACGAGTTCAAGCCCTAGCGCAACATCTCTGCCAACGGTGGAAGTCTGAGTACCTACGAAAGCTGCAGCGTCGCACCAAGTGGCAAACTCCTCAACCCGATCTTCGAATCCACGACTCATCCGAGTCATCCGAGATGAAAATCTACCCTCCACTGCTTGGCGGTTAGGCCGCATCAACAGGGTCTATCAAGGCAAGGACCAGAGAGTCCGGGTTGCCGATGTGCGCACCGAAAAGGGTCAGGTCACTCGACCAATCACCAAATTAGTGTCCCTTCCAGCTTTAAGACGAATTTCTACTAATGTTTCTTCTCTCCACAGATTGCCAATGAAGCTTATCCGGCGCGAGTATTCCCGCTTCCGGGCTGACCGTATGTTGGCGCCCCCAACCTCCGTACCGTCAGCTGCGCCCCCTCGCCCCCTCGACACGAGGAGAACCCATCCTGGAGAACCCTCCAGACGAAGACTGGTTGGAGATGGACGCCTCCTCGCACACAAGTTCGGAACCGACCGATGAGCGGCAGCGAGAAGCAGTGTGCACTATGAGCTCCCGAGACCTCATCCTCAACGAGATGCGGCAGGCCTATGCCCCAATCGGCGGTCTTACCGCTAGCTCCAGCGCGGCCGATGAGCCCCCGCGAACCGACGTTCGACCAGGTTCGGCAGGCTTACGTCGCCCGCTGGCTGACGACCGAAGTGCCCCAATCTGCGGGCGAGCCGCTCAACCGGCCTGAATCGCCACAACATCAACGATTGCCGGGGTCGCCGATATTTTCCGACGACGACGAGGATGACGAGGACCAACTTCCGGCCCTGCTCCGATACTTCAGTGAAGTATCCCCGACCCCACGACCAGCAATGTCGCCAACGCATCCAAGCCGCGGCGCAATCCCGAAGATGGCTCCGCCCCAACCACGGCTATCAATGTCGCCGAGCCGTGACTCGGCTACAAAGGTGGCTCCCTCCGCCCAACAACTATCGCTTCCACAGACGCTACCGAGCCGCGACGCCGACCTACAGCGCTCTCCCACGCCAGTTTACGATGTCCGGCTCATAGACTTGGAAGCGGCCCCTCGCCCACCGCCACCACCTCGCTGGCGAGACGTGCGTGCCATCCCACCGGCCAGACGAGAAAGAACGTCACCCATGAGTCGCCGAGTGGGTGATGTGAACATACGGTCTCTCCACCTGGACCCAGGCCTGAGCTATGCAGAGGTGACAACATATTGCCCGTGTTGTCGAGCACATCAGAGATAATGAGATAGGACACTTCGAATTCGCCCCTTCAAAAATCGGTTTGACGTCTATTTTTTATGAGCTGTTGAATTCATATACACTATACGTGAGAGCTACCATATTGTTGTTCTTGTTTCTGTCTTTCCTTATGTTGAAAAAATCAGCTGTTTCATGTTTCACCACGGATTCAGTTAGTTATGAAATCAGCTTGGCTAAGCGCATATCTTTTCAAACGGTTTCACTACTAGTATGTCCATACCATCGGTGGCTACACACTGGTTTCTCATTTGGTTTCAACAGTCGTAAACATGAGATGACAAAGTGTGTGTGAAATTTAATGAATATCCAAATGTTGGCCAGAGTGAGAGAAAATATGAACACGCGTTCGGCAAAATGCGTTGCTCTTCTTTCGTTTCGTTTCGACAACTGCTTTCTTATGTGCGTGCAAAGAAACGCAAGAAGAAATAGAAGCAGGGGCTATTTTCGTTTCAAAAATTCTTTACGTTCGATAAGAGTGTAGACTTTTCTCTTTCTTCCTCATCTTTCTCTCCCACGAACTGAGTGAAACCGTTTCAAAAGATACTTCATATAGCCAAAGCCATTGGCTTTTAAAATATAAATTTCACCATATATAAACAAAGGTGGTGAAGTTTCCCAAACCTAAAATGGTAGGTGGCAACGGATGTTTGACCCCCAAGTGCATCAACAATGTATAACAATACATATTTTTCAAAGATATTAGAAACCAAATGAAAAAATATAAATGCGACCATTCTGGAGTTATTAATCGTAATTTTTTTTGTAAAAAGGTAAACAACTATGCATTTGAAATGAAAAATTAACACAACGACAACTTTATACCAAAGTAAAAATGAGAAATAAACAACCAATACTGGGTAAAATATGGAAACATACAATAATTACCATTATACGGAACGGGGAGTTATGTTTTATATATATTTTACACTTATAAAAAGGATAATATTTTTAATTATTTGTTTTGACGTTTGATAAACAACCCCCGAAAAACTGATTTTGCATGCGTTCATGCGATCAATTTATTTTCGGCGAAGTACAACTTTTTTGCAGCGAAGTACAAGTTTTTTAGAGCGAAGTACAAGTTTTTTGCACAAAATCACAATTTTTTATCGTAGTGTTAGTGAAAATGCCAATGTGTTTTGCGACGAATTCGAAGTGTCCTATCTCATTATCTCTGGAGCACATCACGCCCTGCGGTCCTGCGAGGACTTCCGCAGACTGCCCGTGGACGAGCGGCGGGATGTCGTGGAGCGGCAGCGCGTTTGCCGTAATTGTTTGGCGCAGTCACACCGAAGGGACCGGTGCCGCAGCGTCCACCGATGTTTATGGTGTAGACAGGCCCACCATACGCTGCTCCATCGTCACTAGATGCCCCCAGCGTGGACACGTCGTGCCGCCATCGCTCGCTCCGGCTCGGGGCTCCGTGGGGGACGTGTTGCAGTCCTGCAAGGCGGGAGGAATGTTTACGCCAAACGCCGCTCGCCTCGAGCCGCCTCTTCTGACTGCGCTTGTCAGCGGACTCTCAACCTGCTGACATGTCGCGGCTTAGAAGAGGCGACCCGAAAGCTCGACTACGAGCTTCTCACCACGGAGTCGTGAGTGGACGAACGAACGCCGACGCTCAGGAGCGACGTCCTTCATGTTTCACTCTAGCTGCGATCGTAAAACAAGAAAGACGTCCACAGACAACACCAAACCTTCATATTCACATTCACTCAAAACACATTGTACAAATTACATTAAACAGTGAAAACAATAAACAATATATAATTAACAACACATCCATCATCACACGACTTTACCTCATCTCTTCACGAAAAACACATGAATAGTGTTGTATTGATTTAAAATATATATGATGATGTATATGAATATATGATTTAAAAAAAGTTACATATACGTTTCTATAAGAATGCTTTGGTTTTAAAACTGGCTCCTTGATCTTTTTTACGTATTTAAATTATCATATTTCTGGCTTATTGCTATGAAGAAGAACAAGATTAGCAATCCTCTCTCAAAATATTTGTCTGAATCTTGTAAACAAACTCCCGAGCTGTCAAAATTCACTCCCGAGTTGTCAAAATTACCAACACATTCAAAGCGAAAAAAGAGTATCCAGTCTTGTAGTCTTTGCCATACCTAGGGCCAGTTTTTTAGTGCTCGGTTAGGCCCATATTACATTGCAAACAGTTGTTCGATCAAACAGTCCAAAGAAATGAACTATTTTACTCTCCCTTTAAATCTGTTTGCTTGCTATGTTACATTGCAAACACAAACAGTCAAACACTTTCCGTAGTATATATACATACTTAGAGTTGCTTTGTGCAATTATTTTCACGCAATCCTCCTCTTGCCGATACAAGTGCAGCTTTTTCACTCCAAAACATGCATACTTTTTTATTACACCACACAACAACACTATTCTGTTTGTAGTTTGCACACATCGCCTGCAAACAGAGTATTTGCTGTGCCAACAGTTCATCCGTTTTCATTCTCTCACGGATGAACTGAGAGTTGACAGCTTTATACAGAAAACAAAAACAATGTGACTGTTTGCAGGAACAACTGTTTGCAATGTAACATGGGCCTTATCGTCGTTTCTCAGTTAAACGACACATTGTGTTTTTCAGTGCTCGTTTAAATGATTTTCAATTTTTTGTGTATAACATCGGTTGTCCTGAAAAGGATAGATTGTAATCATTTCGCTCAAAGGATGTCCGATTCTTCGAAATTATCCAAATTTACTTAAATTCTTGCTACCGACGAATTATACAATTCGGCAGCAATTTTGGCGCCAGCAATCCAAAATTTTATACACTGAAGTGAAAACACGTTGCACTTAACTCAACAATAATTTGAATAGAAAAACATATACAACAACAACATTGTATTAACGTTGGCCGACGTTATTATTCAAATTCTGAGAAGTTAATAGTGTATTGACTTACGTGTTTGTGAGTTCTAAAATTAATTTTCTCCTAAAATACCGCACCGATCCTGATGATGTATATATCCAAAGAAAGGCAAGATACTCTACTCTTTTAGCATTGAGATAAAAATATAGGTTAATAACACATTTTACTTAGTAAAAAAATAATAAATGAAAAAAAAAATTATAAAAAAATATAAAATTTCAATTTTCTTGAAAAATAAGTTTTTCGTGCACATATTGCCTTAAATAAATGAAAGATCATTTGAATACCTTTTCAACCATGCCCATAATATGTAGGTAGCTCTTATAGTTTCGGAGATATAGGTCCGTAATTTTCTAGCTTTAAAAGACTCTAACTCCGAAACCAGGCAAGAGCTGACAAAAGGATGTTCGTGTTGGAGTCTCCGTATAAAACAACAACAACATATAAAACAAAAACAAAATCGGAGCTGCGTCAGTGCCCTCAACCTGTAGCCATTTTTATTCAATCGTAAGTTTTTCCTCACTGTTTACGTACAATATTTTATAAACTAACAGAACTCTGGTTTCTTTAGTATCCTACGCAAGTGAAATATCTATTTTCTTGTACTTGGAATTTGTTTAATGTTTACGATGCAGAAGGGTATATCATTCTCGATTAACTAGCAATCTTACGAGGTAAAATTTAAATGCATGTATATTTAATAGTCGCCAGGAATTATATTCAATATATAATTTATACCTCATGTATATAATACTGGGTTGGAGCTGATTCAACATTAACATCACTTGGGTTTAAATTTACATTCCGCACAAAATGCTCAGTTGTTGTTTTTGTTCTGTGTTTTTAACGAAAAGTCGAACATCATTTTGCCCACTCATTTGTTTTCGGAGTTATAGCCCTTTTAAGTTGGAAAGATTCGGGCCCTCTCATCCGAAACTAAGAAAAATGAAACTTAGGGCTTATGTCGGGGCATATACTTATCTCAATATTAAAAGAGTAGAGTATCTTACCTTTATTTAGACATATTTATCATCAGGATCGGTGTAGGATTTTAGGAGATAATGCATTTTAAATCTGAAAAAATGAAATATCTTCCTGTATTATTTTATTTTTTATAAAGTTAATGAAAAATCGCGCATATGATATGAAAATGATAATACTCCATCACAATTAAAAAACTGTAAAATGTTTTTCAAATTATCAAACTCATTAGTAGCGTGTTATTCACACGCTATCCGGTGCTGCGCAAATTCAGCGTTAAAAAAACGACCGGGAACAACTATCGGGCACAATGTGAGTATGCAGTCGCCATCAGCTGTTTTTTGTTTACATTGCGCACAATTTTTTGTTTTCTTCCTTTTGTTCTGGTATTGGTGGTATTTTATTTACAGCCTTATAATGTAAATAGTTTGAAAACGAAAACACAAATGAAAAGGAAAACGAAACGAACCATACTAATATAATAGAAGGTTTTCGTTCGTATTGCAGACTTTCGTTGTATTACAGAGAGAAAATGTTGCCATTGTATGCTGTACAATATTTGAAGCATTTTTATAAGTAATTTCTAGAAATGCAAAGATTTCGGGTAGAATTCAGTGCAAAAGCGTGTCGGCAACACTATACACATACAAATTCGACACATACAATTCGACAGCTTGCAAAACACAAACAATTTTACACTAGACATAGCCTTCTTGCTTTCGATTGGTTTCTCGACTTTTTTCATGGAAACTGCCATACCACAAGTAGCTGATAAAATCTGCAAAGCATGTAAAATTCCAAAAACAAGCATTTTTTGCGTTTAGTCTCAAAAAAAATACTCCAATAGCTCTCAAAAATTTCACCGAAATTTTCCATGCATACATGTGTGCAAGTAAAAGATTGCCCATTGCAAGTAAAAGAAAATTCCTGTGAAAGTAATGGATTGATATTGTTACTTTGTCTCTTGTTCGTCCAATTGTGTCTCAGGTTATAATTCAGACAATTATTACTTTTGAAAATTTAGATTTAAAGATTTAGATTTAGATAAATTTAGAATATTTCTTTAAGTTTAGATGATGACGAGAAATCAAAATACATATGTAAATTATTGGTATTACAATTGATGAGCAAAGAAGGAAAAAATGTTGATACCTTTGAAATGAGTTTTTTTATTAGATATAACGATGGGGTACTCATTTCTACTTCAAGTCTTAAATGGGTCCTGGGCCCATAACCTATTGGTATTATAATTGTTGAGCAAAGAAGGAAAAAATATTGATACGTTTGAAATGAGTTTTTTTATTAGATAGAAAAAATTTTCACAAGTGAAATATTTATTCTCTGGTAAAAAGATTGTTTGAATGAACAAGTTTGCTAGTGAAATGTTGTAAAGTACATATACATATATTCCAACATAAATAATAATGACTTCCGATAAATTTATTACGATTTACAATACGTAATTCTTTGTCTTTTTTTAAAAATTTATTAGTATGATTTCTAAAGGTGGGTTAATGCTGTTTCCACACCACCAATGAGTTAAACACTAAGGCGCGTTACCGATTTTTATGGTGTTCGGTTCCCGATAGGCCTATGTCAGCCATGCACTTCACTGCACTATATTGGCAGGCACAAAAAACACAAAAAAAAATTATTTGGTCCATCTTTTTTTTCGATTGCCCATAAGCAATGTTTACGAAGCAAAACAAGAATTAAGAAATCTGTTAATTGTAATCTGTGGTCGAAACATGCACCTGAAAACCATTCAGGTGTTATTGCTTTGCAATTATTTATTTTTAGCTTTTTTATTCCATTTTCCTCGGGTTGCGTTTTGAATAAATGCGCAAATATGGAAACATGTTTAAGGCATATCTCTTAAAACAAGTCAGAGGGGGCAATTTATCTTCCGAGATCAGTTTGGCGGTTATAATTTTTATAAAATATAAAATATTCATTAGCTGCAGTGAGAACTTCGCTTTGTTTTCTTATTGTTCCATTGCACAAATCACACTTTGGGAGAACTTTATGTCCTACATAACCCGCAAAATATCTCAATGATGTTAAATCGGAGTCCGTAACTACAAATGATTGGTCTAAAATGCAGATTTCTTGTGGACCATCATCTTCCGTTATCACATCCTAGGATTCATCGCTGAGTTCATATGTAGAACCACTAATATGTTCCTCAGGAAAGTGGTTATCAAAGGTATCAGGAATATTGTCTGCATCGACCTCACAGTTTCCTAAAGACGAGGATTGAACCAGGTTCCAAGACATTAATTTTGCTATAATACGGTTTACTTCTGCGGGTGATATAAACCTGTTATTTCCGTCCGGCGAATTTGACTTTCATTTTTTCAAACTGTTTCGGCTCAACATGCTGATTATTCAATTTAGGGCAGAGCTTTGTTGTAGCGTGTTTCTCACGTTCCCACAACTCTCTAATCACATTGAAACTTACGACCCCATCGGGAGTTACTAAATCAGAAGTTAGTAACCCATTTCGCAATGATTTTATCAAATGCGGAAAATCATACATGCAGAATATTTTGAAATTATTAAAAATAAAGTACGGATTTTCAGGAGTTATATTAAAATTGGAATAAGTTTTCCTATTTGCAGACCCTTGTTCGCAAATTATTACCTTAACTGTTATAATGCCTATCCCGTTTAATATTTTTAGGTTCTCTGAAACTATATTGCTTATATAATCTCCCGTTAGTCCCTTGTCAGTAAAAAAAAAAATTTTAAATATTAGACCAATTTGAGAAAAGGCCTTTAACCATAAATACGGAAACGTGTTTGGCCTTTGCATTGCTCCTGAAAAAACCGTTATATTCGAAACCATCGATAAGGTCCAATGTTTCATTATATTCTAACTCTGATCGTATGGACATCTCATCAAAAACCATATTGGCCTACTTCTTATCTAAGTCTCTCAAAGCGCTACATTTTTTAGGGATTCAAAGCCATTATTCAAAAATCCTGGCTGGAGATGTTTAATTGGTGCCCAATTATTTATTGAATCAAACAAGTAAGAATTTCTATACACGTAAAACATATCTTACGCCAAATATCTTGATTCCTCGTCGCATATTTGCTGACGAGATTTTATGATCACTTTGCAAAACCATTTTGATTCTTTGGTTATGTTTTCGAGCGAATCAATTTCATTTATTATCCCCTTTTTCCCTTTTTTGATCTTAAAGCTTTATATGATTTGCGCAGATAATTATTTTGTTAAGCAATTGTGTATATTTCTTTCTATAAAAAAAAACACTTTTTATTTGTTTTTCACAGTTTTTGCAAAAACTGTCAATGCCAATTGAACAACCTACGTCAGGCAAATCAGGTGTACTTACGTATGTATCATCATCGCCTATGTCTAAAAAATAAATCGGTACAACACCGCATTTTAATAATCTAGTTCCGATATCGGAGTCTGCAAAATGTTTATCGCATATTTATACACCTTAAGATAAGGGTATATTCACTTTGTAATGAAATGTGTAACGCATAGAAATAGAGTAGAGTTTGGTAGTTCGTGAACGAACTAGTTCAATTGAACGAATCACTTGCGTGAACTATGAGATCTAGTTCACAGATCTTAGTTATTTTAGTTCACTCGGTCTTTTAGTGCAGTCGCTCTTTTAGTTCACTCGGTCTTTTAGTTCAGTCACTCTTTAAGTTCACACGGCCTTCTAGTTCAGTAGGTCTTTTAGTTCAGTAGTTCGTTTCAGTTCAGCTGCTCGTTAGTTTTTGTGTATGTTTCATCTCTGATAAGAACTAACGAACTAAATGACCGAGTAAAGCACTGAACTAAATGAGCGAACGAACTACTGAACTAAATGACCGAATGAACTATATGAACAAACTAGTTCACGACAGCTGATTGAACTAGAAAGATCGCTCTCTGTAGGGGACTATAATGCCCAACACTAAAATAGAGACGATAGGTATAGAAAAGTATATATATTCCTGATCAGCGTGACCTCCTGAGTCGATTTAGCCATGTCCGTCCGTCTGTCTATCTGTCTGTTGAAATCACGATCACAGGAGAACCGGTGAAGATATCGTAATGAATTTTGCATAAACATTGTTTCTTGTGGTGTGCAGGTTGGTATTGAAAATGGACAAAATCGGTCCACGACCACGCCTATTTTTTATTAAAAATGTGATAGCGTTCGTTTTTGAGCTATTACAACAAAGCTATTCATTCCTGGGTATAGAGTAGCATTATCCGTTAATATGACAAATATGGGCGTGATCCCCCCACTTTTAGGTTACACAGGCAAAAGAGGGTTATATTGTTAAATATATAAATAAAACTTCCTGAATAAAACTTTAGATAACAACTTGTTTTACAAAAACATATACAGTATAGCAGTATGAAAACAAGTTTATTACCACGGAAATAAAGTTTAAATGAACACAATTATAAAACAACTAAGCTAGTTATTTTGTTTTGAAAAAGGTAATGACCACGCCTACTATTTATAAAGAGGCGTAGCTAGGTCTCATGGAGCCCGGGTCGGTTAATCAACTTGTAGCCCCAAAAATGCCTAGAATTCAATAAGTTCCTGCTTAATTTCCACAACTGCCGCCCAGAGTTAACCGCCACCCCCCGCCCCACCCTAGTTTCGGCACTTCTTTCAAAACTTTTAGGTGTAGGGTATCTAAGATTCGGCCAGGCCGAATATAGCTTTCTTACTGGTTTTAATTTTCTGTGATACATTCTTAATGGTATCCCACACTTTTCCCGCCAAATTTGACCTAAAGTTTGATCCGGAGAAGGGAATTTGAAAAATTTTGCACCGCTATCAATACGCTGAGACCGGCGACATGAAGTGATACAGCATACATCATAATTAGTAAATTTCTCGTTTCTAGACATGTTATTGTTTTGAAGTTCGCAATCATAATGAAATGATTCGCAAAAGCTATAGCAGAGAGAGCGAAATATTCAATAATCTGTAAGGCCGTGGTTATGCTACCGAGCAAAACTCTGTGGGAAATTTCTCTAATTTTTGTGACCGGAGCCCGTGCAAAAAGAGTGGTTTCGCTTGTGCTTGACCCACGCTTGCTTTCTTCACAAATATATATTTTTTTCTCACCTTCAACAGCAACCCGTCTACTACCCAAGTGAGAAAACGTATTATTTTATATGTAATTGTCGACGCGATGGTAGAACAAATGTTTATATTAATTGAAATGTGTTTAACATGTATAAAGGCGTAATATTTTGAAACGATAATTAGAGGAATATAATTGATAGATTTATCAGTTAATTCCATTTGTTCACTCCATTCCACTTTTCAATACTTTTGTGAATATTGAGACTAAGCAACACCGGTGTACTCGGTGTACGCTAGACGGAGTTTTCGTACTCGGTGTGAGAGAGTGATGTTGATAACAGAAAAATATTCCTTTCTCTCTTTTACACACAAAACAACAACAAAAAGTCCTACTTGCCAAACAAAACTCGATAGCATAACCACGGCCTAAACGATCCAGTACTGGGAACCATAGAGAAAGAAATAATAATAAATCTTTCTCTATGTGGAACGAACGAATTCTGAGAGCATCAGTGCAAACACACAAACGAAGGCAAACAAGGGCAAGAGAGCGAAGCATTCAGTAATGTATCAACGATTCAGTAGGGGATAGGAAACATGCTTAGAGCAGCAATGGAAAAACATTAGCATTGGCAATAGCAAAAGAGAAGAGCGCGAAACACTCAGCAATGAGTGAAAAATCGATCTAGTACTGGATCGACCATGGTAAATATTTTTGTTCAAGATTCGTCCTCTTGTTATTCTTTCTCTATGCTTTAAGTCACCGTGACTTTGGTAAAAGTAATCGATATCAGAAGTTTTAACATGTTCGAAGTATCGAAAAACTTGAAAAAATATAATGACCACTAAATACTATTTTCTTGTTTATAAAATATTTTATTTATACGATAATTCAAATAAAATAATTGTAAATTACGGTGTTCTTATTTATTTATTTATTCTAGTTCTGGATCTGGACCTAAGAAAAAAAAACCAATAGTTATCAAACTTATTCGATCTCACGCGTTGAATGGGAAATCCACCGTGGGATGCTTCCGGCTTATATGCTGTGCCAAATTGGAAACTGTTGTCTTGTAGGACAATTTCACTTTGCATATTTTGCATTTAGCGTATATATTATCTTCAGGCTCCACACCTCCACAATAGGCTCCAGGCTCCAAAGCTTCCACATTTCACTTTTTTTCTTTGATTTTATGTTATCCATTATATTTGCCTGTGTACGGTAAATAAAAGTATCCAACGATTTCTCTTAAACGAATCGTTATCTTAAACATTCGGTTTAAGCGTACATTATTCAAAAATTGAACACCACCCTGCGATGTTCATTTCTACGATTTCAAACATAACCAAAATAACACAAAGCAGTGTAAATGGAAAAAGTCGTTTTTCTCCAAAAGTAATGGTTTGTCCACAGAATTGTATTTTAGATACATAATAGGTCTTTCATTTATAACGAAACCAATCCTATATCTCTAATAGTTTAGAAGATATAGCGATAATAATTTCAATTTTTAACGGGCTATACCTCCATAAATGAACAAAATCAAAAAAGGTGTGTTATTTGTAATCAGTATAAAAAACGAACAAAACAACCATAAAATTGGAGTAATTCCACAACGGAAAACTTAAGGCAATTTAACCTCTGTTTTTCTCTGTAGTGCATAAAACTAATATAAGAAAATTATTTTCGTACATATTATTTTATTTTTCCAATATTGTTCGAACAATAATAATAATTAATATGTAACATAAAATAAAAATAAGGCATAAATCGAGATCGGCACGGGAGCTCCAATCCTGCTGTTGTTGCTGTTGTTTTTGGCGATGGTTACAACAACAACAAATCTTGCTCACTTCTGGTTCCGGTGTTATAGCCGTTTGAAATTTGAACTTTGACAGCCCATATCTCCTAAACAGTAAGATATATCCGATTAGTGTAAGTACCGTTATAAAGATATTAAAAATATCTTCCATTTGTATTATATTATATTTCATAAAAAAACGAATTAAGAATTTTCACAATTTTTTTTTCAATTCATGTCTAATTTTCTAAGCAAAATGTATAATTAGCCCATGTATTTATCTCAATACTAAAAAACTAGATATTTTTACCATTTTTTGGATTTTTTTTCCATCAGGATCGGTTCAGAATTTTAGAAAAAAACACGAATTTAAAGTTACAACGAGTCTTTTATTGGAATTGCACAATTAAATTCTTTTCCAAAATAGCAACCGTGGTACATTATATTACATCAGCGAAAGTTAACCAAACTTGGAATGTATACTGCGGCTGTTAGCAAATGAAAAATGTTTACGAAAAAAATTGTACGAAACCTTTTTTTAATCTTTTTGTTTTAAAATTTTTTTCGTAAGCATTTTTCATTTGCACACCGCGAACATAGCTGCAAAACTAGTAAGGCACTCATACAAAGTGTAGTAGTAGAATTCTAAAAAAAGGACTGAGTACTTATGTTAGAAAAAGCGTTTTCTCCTGCTCTCCTACACCTATAATAATGAAAAAAATATACGTGGAAAGATAAGAATCTCTAGTTTCTTATTTTCCACAAAATTATATGGATTTATTTATCATTTTAAATAGAAAAAAATTATTGAATTGAAAAAAAAGTACTGAAAATCTAATGTTACGTTTCTCTCGAAAATTATAACGTTTTCGATAAAAAGGTTCATTATATAAATGAAAGATATTCTATTTGCCTTTGTAACGGTACCTATTAAAACAGGTTATTTGCTAAAGTTCAGAAGATACAAGCGGTTAAATTTCGATTTTCAAACGGCAATAACACCGGAACCGGAAGTAAGCAAGAGTTGTTGTTATTGTTGCTGTAACCATCGCCAAAAACAACAACACCAACAGCAACAACAACAAGGTTGGAGCTCCCCTGCGGATCCCGATGTGTTCCAAAATAAGTCATAAGGAAATATTGAATAGCGAATTCTTTAGAACAGTGAATTAATTAAATATCATATAAAGGCAACCCTGTGTTTTTGTATAATTCCGTGTAAAAATATTGTATTCTGAATTCATGGCACGGGAACAATTTAGTGAAAAGAACGAATATATGAATAAATATTGTGGAACGAAAGCTGTCACTGGTAAAAAAAAATATGCGGTCATTCCAGTGGCCAGTGACTTTTAAATCACATTGACAAAATCACCGGAACGGAAATATCGCTCATTTCTAATAAGTTCTTATAAGTGGAAAAATTTCGGCTTTTCGACTTCCGACGGAAAGTGGCTTTTATCGGAAATGTGTTGCCGTACTCTTCGTCCAAAATACTTCGAAAATAATGAATTGTGCCCAAATTCTTCAAGAAATATAAACAAAAAGCAGATAACTGTGGTACCTAAATAAGTGCGTTGTGCGTTGCGTAATTACAAAGGTGTAATTGATAGAGGCGTAAGGTAAACTAACTATTGATGAACAGTTGCTTCGGCCTTTTCGCAGCCGTTGCGGTTTTAGACAATACATTCCATCAAAACCTGCCAAATATGGCATAAAAATATGGGCTTTTTGTGATGCAACCAGCAAATATGCGTTGAATATAGAGGTTTATTTGGGGCGAGCAAGAAATACGCAGCCTGAAAGTAATCAAGGTAATGATAACTCATTTCACGTTTTATTATAAGTGCGTTTTTATTTATTCGATATTCTCAGGTAACTACACGTTCACGTGTCGTCCTCTCATTATAGGAATCACTTCCAAAAGGTTACTCTATTACATGTAATAACGTTTTTGCAACTTAAGACCTTGGACTTCAGTTGCTTCGTAGAAATATTATTTTAGTGGTATGTATTATAGTGGTAGTCAGAGCTGGGCTCTTCCCTAAAGGGGACCAGGTGCAAGAAATCAGTTGGGGCACCATATTTTTTGTAAAGTAAGAAAAGCAAACACGACCACAGATCTGACTAATGCATGTTTATTTAACAGATATGACTAATGCATGTTTAAATGGCTAAGGTGTAGTTTACGGGACTGGCGCAGTTCAGTCCCCTAAACTACACCTTAGCTCGCCTTCTTGTCCTCAATCTAACCATGTAAAAAATTTTTGGGGCGTGGCCTCAGTTTAGGATTTATGGGCGTTTGAATGTAAAAAATCTCAAATTTCAAATAGCGATATCTCCTAAACTATAAGTTTTACCAGTAAAAAATTGATAGCGTTCGAAAGGTCCTAGCAAGGTCTATATTTTAAGTCATAATCCTTTTTTGATTTGAACAAGTATTTATGGAGATAATTTAGTTTTAAGAAAAAATAGTGGAGGTTGTATTAAAAAATATTTTTTTTTCTCTTTTATGATAATTAAGGAATATATTTATTAAATTCAGGTTTCTTAGAGCCCATAACCTCCCCTTTCCAACGGTATATAACATGATAGGGTATCTTCCACTGTTTCGACCACTTTTAATGAAATATTCGGTGAACTGTTCGGTGAATATCCGAACACGTATCTTAGACTTGACTACAGGAAACTTCTTTACCTTACCACGTATTGTTCAGTATTTAATATTTAAAATTTTTGGCCTGCGGCGCTTTCAAACGCTTATTACATACATTTCCTTTTACAAACGAATACTATTTACTACTGGGTATTAAAAAAGTAAAAGTTACCACTGGGTAAATTCTTCGAAAAATAACGGCTATAGTTTCGTTTGAAATGGCGTTTGTAAATTTCGCTTGTGGCACTTATTGGAAGCCATTGAAAGAATTCAGTTTCGGAATTCTGTCAGAGTTCTAGCGGACAGCTGGCGTATATACAGTACCGCTCATAAGTATTCGAACGATTCATATATGTGCAATTTAGACCGATTTAAAAAAAAAGGAAAGCAATTTAATCGAGTTTTGGCACACACTTGTGTGCCTTGCGATATATTTATTTAAAAAAATAACAATAACAATAAATAATACAAAAAATGTGGTCACTATACATTTTCATCTATATAACCGCCTTTTGACTTAATAACTGCATTACATAATATCGAAATAATAACGAAAGCACAGTGCGCCTTTTTTTAAAAAAAAATCAATTAACCGGAAGCATACAGAGGAAACCCGGAAGTGGGAGACCAAGAATCACTACACCGCGGGAAGATCGTTCGTTGGAACGAATATGCCTTCGAAATCGGTTTCAGACTGCTAGGGAACTAAGGAGAGACCATCAGGGAAAGCTGGGAATGCAAATCAGCAGAAGAACTGATTCAGCACAAGCTTCTGATTGGATCAGCAGAAGCTTCTGATTGGAGAAATGTCATATTTTCTGATGAATCGAAGTTCAATTTGATTGGGCCGGATGGAAAAGCCACAGTTCGAAGGAGATCGAAGGAACGATATTCAGATGAGTACATTCTTCGAACAGTCAAGCATTCACCTTATGTTTTGGTATGGGGATGCATAACATATTATGGAGTTGGGCAAATTTTATTGCTGGAGGTTCCGTGAATGCAGAAAAGTATAAAAATGTTATCAAAAAGGGCGTAAGAGAAGAATTGAGGGGCTGAGCTGCCATGTTGAAAACACACTTTTTCAAGACGATAGTGCACCGTGCCACCGAGAAGTGCGTGAAGTTAAATTCGTAAATCCGACGCGAATTTAGCAAAGACACAAACCAAAATACGAATTTAAATTCGTGCATAATTAGCAGTGCCAAGGTAAGGTGTCATTCAGATTTACTTATTCGTTTAGTAAAACATACAATCTGAAAACGGTTTGTATATTGTTGGAAAGGGCAATATATCAGCTACCTATTTCTGAAAAATTTAGCCGTGCACAGGCAAGGATGTGGCGTCAGCGGCCAACGTTTGGTTACCCAGTGCACCTTCTCATACAGTTCGACAAACACTTTGTTCAACAAAAAACATAACTTGGACAAACGTTGTATACAGTTCGAAAGGTCACTATATAAGCTACCTATTCCTGAAAAGTATAGCCCTGCACAGGCAAGGATGTGGCGTCAGTGGCCAACGTTTGGTTACCCAGTGCTCCTTCTCATACACTTCGACAAACACTTTGTTCAACAAATAACATAACTTGGACAAACGTTGTATACAGTTCGAAAGGTCCCTATATCAGCTACCTATTCCTGAAAAGTATAGCCGTGCACAGGCAAGGATGTGGCGTCAGTGGCCAACGTTTGGTTACCCAGTGCACCTTCTCATACACTTCGACAAACACTTTGTTCAACAAAAAACATAACTTGGACAAACGTTGTATACAGTTCGAAAGGTCACTATATCAGCTACCTATTCCTGAAAAGTCTAGCCGTGCACAGGCAAGGATGTGGCGTCAGTTACTTTATTCCAATATTTTACTTGGGGTTATTCCAAATATATTACTTTAGTGTTTTTAATGTTAATGAAAATTGTTTATTTTTTGATTGTTTCATTTCATTCAAAAGTGTCTCCAAAACCAAAAAATTTCAGGGGGCTTTAGATCCCATTCTTGATCCTATCCGGAAACGGCCTACATTTATACACTATATTTTCACCAAATTATGTCACAACTAGCAAAAAAAGCGCGCAACAACAAATTGCATTCGTCTGCCTTTGAGATTTGTAACAACTCTTTGATAGTTGTTGTTATAAAGCATGAGCCGCTTCCAAGAAGTTTATCGGTTTATATTTTAATTGTTTGTTGTTGGCTGTTGTTGTTATTGTCGAAGTGTATGAGAAGTGTCTGGAGGTGCACTGGGTAACCAAACATTGGCCAAACATCGCCACTTCCTTGCCTGTGCACGGCTAGACTTTTCAGGAAGAGGTAGCTGATATAGTGACCTTTCGAACTGTATACAACGTTTGTCCAAGTTGTGGCGATGGAATCCAGAGACGGGCTCTACTGGCTGGCCTCCATCTACATGCCATCCGAGGAGGTAAACTTTCCCGCATCCACGACCAGAAGCCTGGTCGCTGCTGCACAACGCTGCAAGGCGGGCCTGGTCATTGCATGCGATGCAAATGCACACCACGCCATCTGGGGCAGCTCCGACACAAATACAAGAGGTGAGTCGCTGTTTGATTTTATTTTAAGTGAGAACCTGCATATATGTAATTCGGGGGGCAGTCCAACCTTTATTACTAGAAATAGAAAGGAAGTTCTCGACCTTACAATTGCATCTCAGGACTTGAGTTCACGCATATGCAATTGGAGGGTCTCTGAAGAGCACTCTTTCTCTGACCACCGATACATTGTCTTCAATCTTGGAGGGTCTCTCGATGAGACAATTCAGGCTGTTAGGGACGTCAGGAGAGTAGACTGGTCTAGGTACAAAGCCGAAGCTGAGGCTAGCCTGGTTGCTGGCCCGGGGGACGCTACGAATGAGGAGGAACTCGACAGAATGGTCGAGCTCTTCTCTACTACGCTAAATAGGGCTTTTGTTAAAGCATGTGCTCTTAGAAGGCCTAGGGGTAAAAGGAAACCGCCGTGGTGGAGTCCCAGCCTAACGGACCTGCGTAAGAGGGCAAGGGTGACTACAAAGCTGCGCTGAGCAGCTACAAGAAGGAAATTCGAAAGGCGAAGAGAACCTCGTGGAAAGTTTTCTGTGGAAACATCATAAGTACCTCGGAGGCCTGCAGATTGAGAAGGGTACTGTCATCCAATCCTATTGGCGCTGGTGCAATAAGGAGGGAGGACGGATCCTGGACATCATCGAGGGCAGAGTCACTGGAGATTCTAGTGAACACTCACTTTCCGGGAAACAGTGATGCTGGCGAAATCGATGTCGGCAACTGCAATCACTCACTGCATCACTTGGAACATCTGGTTTCATACAGCACAGTTAGTTGGGCTGTGGGCAGCTTCAAGCCCTTTAAATCTCCGGGTATGGACGGCATAATGCCGGTGGAGCTGCAGCGCACCCTGGAGGTAGTTTTACCTTGGTTGGTAGCCATGTATAAGGGCTGCTTACGAGTAGGCTACATTCCTTGGAGATGGAAGAGCAGCAAAGTGGTATTTATACCGAAGGCTGGTAAAATTGCACATGATTCTGCCAAGGATCTGCGACCCATCACTCTATCATCATTCCTACTAAAAATCTTGGAAAGGATTTTGGAATTACACATTAGGGGAAAATATTTGAGTAATCTATCCCCCGCTCAACATGCCTATCGGAAGGGAAAGTCTGTGGAAACTGCGCTACACTCTCTGGTAAGCATCGTCGAGAATTCGCTGGCCTGGAGGGAAGTCTCCCTTGTGGCCTTTATTGATGTCGAAGGGGCATTCAATAATGTGGAAGCTGACGCGATACTGAGAGATCTACAAATCGAGGAGGTGCTGGTGTCCTTTATAGGGCAAATGCTCAAAGGTAGGACTATCGAGGCACATCTAGGCGACGCCAAAGTTAGGAGAACGATCTGGAGGGGGACTCCCCAGGGGGGGTGTCCTCTCCCCCCTTCTATGGAATGCAGTGGTCGATGGGCTGCTGAAGGCTCTAGAAGGAAGGGGAATGAGAGTCGTTGCCTATGCGGATGATCTCGCCATAGTGGCGTCAGGAAGATACCTCGGTGCAATCAGAGACTTGATGCAAAGTGCTCGGAACACCACAGTACGATGGGCAAATCCCAGAGGTTTAGGGGTTAATCCTAACAAGACAGAACTTGTCCTCTTTACCAGGAAACATAGAATTCCTCAGATAGAACCTCCAAGCATGGGGGAAGTGACGCTCAACTTTCAGGAGAAAGCTAAATTTCTTGGTCTGCTACTTGACAGGAAACTGAGCTGGAAACTAAATATTCTAGAAAGGATAAAGAAAGCCCTGGTTGCACTCTACTCCTGTAGGAAAGCCATCGGTAGGAAGTGGGGACTTTCCCCATGGATTACGCACTGACTGTACATAGCAGTGGTTAGGCCCATACTGCTCTACGGGATAGCCATATGGTGGCCATCCCTGGAAAAGGTAACAAACTGCAGGCTACTGGAAAAAGTTCAAAGGTCTGCCTGCCTTTGCATTGCGGGGGCTCTCAGGTCCACGCCCACTGCGGCTCTTAAGACGATATTACATCTGCCCCCACTGGATATTATGGGAAGACTCCTGGCCAAGACCTCGGCCGTAAGGCTGAACGCCCTATCAAAATGGACCCACAGATCAGTTGGGCACCAGAGAATATTAGAGGGCCTGCCCTCCTCTTTTGGAAACCTTGACTACATCAAGCCGTTCATACTCCCAACTCGCAAATTTAACACGCTGGTACCAAGCAGAGGCGATTGGGAGAATGGATCACAGCCGATCGAAAGGGCTATACAGTTTTACACCGATGGTTCAAAGCTGAACGGCGGGGTGGGAGGTGGGGTTTTCTCGGAAAGTTGCGGGGTTGCGGAAAAATTCCGTCTTCCGGACTACTGCAGCGTGTTTCAGGCGGAGGTAATCGCTATCCGCGAAGCACTGTCGTGGCTAAAAGAAAGCAGGATATCGGCAACCGATGTCTGTATTTTCACGGACAGCCAAGCAGCCATTAAATCCCTGGAATCCACATACACCACGTCCAGGGTGGTAAAAGGCTGCCACCAATCTCTAAACGAGATGGCAGAGCAGCTTTCAATAAGCCTGTGCTGGGTACCAGGACACAGGGATATTCCAGGAAATTGCCATGCGGATGAACTCGCCCGTCAGGGCACTGCGTTAATCATTACACCCGACAGAGACAGCGTGGGCATGGCAATGGCTACCTGCAAACGATGGCTCATGGAAACAGCTCTCAAGCAAGCCAACAAGAGATGGGAGGGGAGGTCGAACTGCAGTATTGCAAGACAAATTTGGCCTCTCTTTCACCTGAAGAACACGAAGACTCTCCTCTCACTAGGCAGGGAAAATGCTCGTCGAGTGATAGGGGTGGTTACCGGACACTGCCTTATTGGCACGCATGCAAGGCGACTTGGGATATTCTCAAACGACTTCTGTAGAAGCTGCAGGGATGAGGAGGAGGAGGAGACCGTCCTGCACCTGATGTGCAGTTGTCCTGCGCTGGCTCGTAGACGTAACACCCACATGGGATCATACTTCTTTGACAATCTCTGTGAGATAGCATCCCTTAATATAAAGGATATAAGCCGATATATTAATAGCTCTTCGTGGTTCGAATAGGGGTATATATATACAAAGATCCATAGGGTATCACAAGGGACCGAAACCGGTCTTCGTGTGTCCCTCGGGACAACCCAACCTACCTACCTACCTACCTTGTCCAAGTTATGTTTTTTGTTGAACAATGTGTTTGTCGAAGTGTATGAGAAGGTGCACTGGGTAACCAAACGTTGGCCACTGAGGCCACATCCTAGCCTGTGCACAGCTAGACACGGCTGATATATTGACCCTTCCAACAATATACAAAACGTTTTCAGATTGTATGTTTTACTAAACGAATAAGTAAATCTGAATGACACCTTACCTTGGCACTGCTAATTATGCACGAATTCAAATTTGTATTTTGGTTTGTTTCTTTGCTAAATTCGCGTCGGATTTACGAATTTAACTTCACGTACTTGCCACCGAGCTCGCTCTGTAAGTATATCTTTAAGTTTTAATTAAAAATGCATTCTAATGGTCAATTCACAGGTAACACAATTAAAAGAAAATCCGGGGATATTATCAATGTCCTGGCCAAGAAATAGCCCAGACCTTAATATCATTGAAAATTTGTGGGGAATTATGCAGCGAAAAATTCAAGAGATTTCTCCAAAATCCATCCAGGAGTTACAAATTATTATAAAGAAAGTGTGGTACGACGAACAAACCAAGAACCATGTCCAAAATCTCTATGATTCAATGTCCAGAAGAGTGGAAGCTGTTTTAAAGGCCAAAGGAGGATCAACGAAATATTGAAAAAAAATTTAAAGAAAAACAAAAGAGTATACAGAAAATTCTAGAATTCTAAGAATATTTAAACATAATAAAAATAACAGAAACCAAAAAAACCAACACTTTTTATTTTATTACCTTTTTTCTAAAAAGTTCAAAAAAATTAGATCTTGGGTTTTTCCACCTCTTTAGCGGAAATCGAGCTGCCGGCCAACCCTTTCCTCCTTTCTTAAACATTTTTTTACAGGTAGAGGCTATAGGGATCAAATAATATAAAAAAACTAAAAACTTGCAGGTAGCTTTCCTTTTTATATTAAATTTTGCATGAGTAAGGAAATGCTACTAGTGTGGCTTTTTTTTGGCCACGGGTGTACATGCACAAAAACTTAATCCTCGTCATAAATTTCGTAATCTTCTTCTTCTGGATCATCTTGATGTGAATTTGGCATAATTGGGTTATACAGTACCGCTCATAAGTATTCGAACGACATTAAAATTCCAAATTTTTCGGAATCAGTAGAATTCATTGGAAATAAAATTCGATTTTATGACGACTCTGTGGTTTTTTGGGAGAAACCTAAAAACCCTAACCTTTTTTTTTGTTGTGGCACAGGTGCATATATTCCGAATTCGACTTTATGGAAAATTTCATCCACAATATTTTAATGACTACCTGTCAATATTGGTGATATGCAAATGGTTTTTATGGTCTTGTTTTTTATCTGTTGGGCGTTGCGAACTAAATTTTATAGTTACCTGAATCCGTACCCAATCCCTTTATATACCAGGACTGAATTCTCTCGGACATTAATTGTAATTTGCATATCGTCTTGAAAAGTAAAAAAAGCAGCACAAGTATGCCAAAACGACAAGAATTATCAAATGAGACACGTTCTGCGGTTTTTACTCTCCTGGAAGAAGGATATTTCCACGAGCAGATTGTTGCCCGTTTAAAGATATCGAAGAGTTCTGCTTGGGCCATTCTTAAAATAGGAAGAGATCGGCAGTGTTGCCAACAGAAATCGTCTCGGCAGAAAGAGAAAGACGACTGCAGGAGATGATAAGTTCGTTGTATTCCAGAACAAACCGAACAGACGTCTAACGCCCCCAGATATCACCAACCAGGTAAACTGCAACCGCCCAAATCCAATATCTGTTTCCACAAAAAAAAGACGGTTAAAGGAAGCTGGTTTGTCAGGAATAATATCAACAAGGAAGCCTTTACTTCGGCCTGCAAATAAGAAAAAGCGATTGGAATGGGCGATCCTTTAGCCCATTTTTTTTATATTATTTGATCCCTATAGCCTCTACCTGTACAAAAATTTTTAAGAAAGGAGGAAAGGGTTGGCCGGCAGTTCGATTTCCGCTAAAGAGGTGGAAAAACCCAAGATCTAATTTTTTTGAACTTTTTAAAAAAAGGGTAATAAAATAAAAAGTGTTGGTTTTTTTGGTTTCTGTTATTATTATTATGTTTAAATATTCTTAGAATTCTAGAATTTTCTGTATACTCTTTTGTTTTTCTTTAAATTTTTTTTCAATATTTCGTTGATCCTCCTTTAGGCTTCAAAACAGCTGTGCACGGCTAGACTTTTCAGGAATGGGTACCTGATATAGTGACCTTTCGAACTGTATACAACGTTTGTCCAAGTTATGTTTTTTGTTGAACAAAGTGTTTGTCGAAGTGTACGAGAGGGAGCACTGGGTAACCAAACGTTGGCCACTGACGCCACATCCTTGCCTGTGCACGGCTATACTTTTCAGGAATAGGTGGCTGATATAGTGACCTTTCGAACTGTATACAACGTTTGTCCAAGTTATGTTTTTTGTTGAACAAAGTGTTTGTCGAAGTGTGTGAGAAGGTGCACTGGGTAACCAAACGTTGGGCACTGACGCCACATCCTTGCCTGTGCACGGCTATACTTTTCAGGAATGGGTAGGTGATATAGTGACCTTTCGAACTGTATACAACGTTTGTCCAAGTTATGTTTTTTGTTGAACAAAGTGTTTGTCGAAGTGTACGAGAAGGTGCACTGGGTAACCAAACGTTGGCCACTGACGCCACATCCTTGCCTGTGCACGGCTATACTTTTCAGGAATATGTAGCTGATATAGTGACCTTTCGAACTGTATACAACGTTTGTCCAAGTTATGTTTTTTGTTGAACAAAGTGTTTGTCGAAGTGTACGAGAAGGAGCACTGGGTAACCAAACGTTGGCCACTGACGCCACATCCTTGCCTGTGCACGGCTATACTTTTCAGGAATAGGTAGCTGATATAGTGACCTTTCGAACTGTATACAACGTTTGTCCAAGTTATGTTTTTTGTTGAACAAAGTGTTTGTCGAAGTGTATGAGAAGGTGCCCTGGGTAACCAAACGTTGGCCACTGACGCCACATCCTTGCCTGTGCACGGCTATACTTTTCAGGAATAGGTAGTTAGGCGTCTGGAGACAGTTCTTCTGCTGATTTGCATTCCCAGCTTTCCCTGATGGTCTCTCCTTAGTTCCCTAGCAGTCTGAAACCGATTTCGAAGGCATATTCGTTCCAACGAACGATCTTCCCGCGGTGTAGTGATTCTTGGTCTCCCACTTCCGGGTTTCCTCGGTATGCTTCCGGTTACTAGAATTTTTTTAAAAAAAAGGCGCACTGTGCTTTCGTTACACCCAATTATTTGAGAAATTTTTCTATTGGAATAGGTTTCTCCACTCAGTGCTACAATACGGCCATTTTCTTCTTCACTTAATACCATATTTAAAACTTCTAAAAAACTACTTCGGATGGACCTGATCTGATTTCTCAAATGTTAATGGACAATTGTTGACAGACTGTGTCATTTTATAGCGAAAAATATATGTATAAGCAGGTAAAAAGAAAATTTTTTATCAGTTCCTTTCCTAACATTTTTTACCTGCAAAGTAAAAAATTTGCGAATTTTCCAGGTGCGGCTTTTTTTTTGGCCATGGGTGTATATACAGGGTGTTTCGCATAAGAGGGGACAGAAGACTAGGGTCGAGACAAGAAAAAAATCGTATGGGAGAGGGGTCAATTTCCCCCCGTTTAGACGGGAGGGGCCATGTTATAAAAATTCGAGGATTCTCTCTAGAATTGATTAAAGAATTTTATGGTCGCAAAAATTTTTAAACTTAATACCGTAATTTAAATTAATTTAATTTAATTTAATTTAAATTTTTTTTCGGAATTTTTTTTCCAAATTTTAACTTTGACATTAATTTGCTCAAAAACTGTTTGACATAGAAACCTAATTTAAAAAGGATATTAAGTAGCGGATATTTGGCTTTGTAAATCAGCAAGCAAATCGATGTCAAACCATTATTTTTTAAATTTTTTTTTTCGATATTAAGTCGGGTTTTTATAAAATGGCCCCGTCCCGTCTAAACGGTGGGAAATTGACCCCCCCCCCCCACCCCCTTTCATACGATTTTTTTCTTGTCCCAACCTACATGTTCTAGTCTTCTGTCCCCTCTTATGCGAAACACCCTGTATATTGTATATTTTGTATATATAGTATATATATAATATATGGCCAATTTAGAATTTAATATTTAATTTATATTGGCCATATTTATATATATAAATATATATATTTATAATTTAATATTTCTGACTGACTTTTCATACGGCTTACATCTCTTCTCGGCATACTCATCTGGTACACTCGCAGCTAAGAAGTCAATAACAGCGTAGTTAGCAGTGCTCTGTTCAAGTTCGCGACGTCGTGATCTTAACAGAGAACAGAACTATGTTAAAGTTCGCGACGTATTTAACTTCACGGACTTATCGGAATGACTGTCAGGTTTTCTGCAAGTTTTTTTACGAAATAAAATGAAAAAAATGAATAATTCCTGGCGAAGAAAGGCTTATATGTATACTAGTAATATATATAAAAATATAATAAGTTGCATAAATTTAAATGGGCCGTTTCATTTCTTTTAATTTGGTATACGGTACGCAGTAGTTTTGTATATACATATGTATATACGTATCACGATTTTAGATTTCAACACGCCCTCACGGCCATGTTAATTGCGATCAGAGTTGTTTTTTTTCACCATTCGGATTTTCTCCCAATTCTACAGATCTGGTTAAGAAAGAAACAAAATCGGGGCTAATGGGCTAAACTAGATTTATGCCAATTATTAAATTTGTAATAAATATCTGTTATTTTACTTGAATACAATTTGTTTATCTTTAAAATTTTAAAAATACGGCGAATTTAAATCATTTTTATTTAAATTGATGTTATTTTAATTTATAATTTTATAATTATAATTTTAAATATATCAAATATTTTAGTTCTTATGCTGATAAGGAAAATTAAAATCATTATTATTTATATTATATACCTTGATAATATATTATTACTTATATATTATAAAAATTTATATACATTAGCTTTAATTATATATTTACTAGTATATAAGCCTTTCTTCGCCAGGAAGTTATTATATTTTATTTATTTCGTAAAAAAAATTGCGAAGCCTTTTGGACTTTCTCACCTTACTATTGAGAAATTACACTATTATGAAAATTATTAATTTTTTAAATTATTAATTTTTTCATAATAAAATCTGACAAATTAATCAGCACAATCTAGGAAAAAAATATAAATTTTCTCCCAATCGGATTCAATGCGAAAGAATGGCGAAAGATTTTTCTCATCAACATTATATGCCCAGCAACATCTGTGAAAAAATTCAGGTTTCTAATTGATGTGGAAGTCCAAAAAAGTCCCGGACATATTTTGCTAACAGACAGACATAGGAATTTTATATACAGTCTGTCAAGAATGAGTTTACACATTGCAAATAAATCATACTCTTCAATTTGCTTGACAATAAAATACCTTATTTTAAATCTGATTAAAATTTTTATTAATGTAATATGGTTCTCTGGCACATTTACAAACGTCCCACTGAAAAAAAAAAGAAATTCCAAGTAAAACATGAAAATTTTTACAAAAACAAATCGCTGTTGAGTTTTTTACGTGTCAATAAACTGTTTACACAATTCCTTTTCGAATTCATAAGCGATGAATTTATCGTTATCTATGCTCTAATTTGATTTCTGTTCAACTAGTTACATAGTTTGCAATTTATTTTTGCGTAGCAAACATCAAAACAGAAAATATTGTGTTTTGTAAGAAGTTTTTTTAAAAGATTGTGTTTACCTAAAATGCCCAACAAAAGGCTACCGTTTGAGGTCATTCAGCTCATATATTACAATGCCCAACTGGGGAAAACTGTGAAGGAGTTATCAGAAATGTTTAATGCAGCAAGGAAGACAATTTATAATGTATTAAATCGAGCTGAAAATGAGGGAAGACTGGAGTTAAAGTATGGAGGTGGCAGAAAGCCTACATTAACTAAACGTGCAGAGCGCATTCTGATGGGTAAAATTTACCATAACCCAATGATTTCCACTAGGAAACTTGCAGTAGAGCTAAAAGAAGAGTGTGGAGTGTCTATTTCCCATGAAGCGGTTCGGCAGGCCATTCTACGCAACAAGTACTCATGAAGAGCTGCTCGAAAGAAACCGCTGCTTTCTGTTCAAAATATCGAAAAGCGTCTCCTCTTCGCTACAACGAACATTTCGCAGCCGGCTGAATATTGGGACGACGTCATATTCTGCGACGAGACTAAAATTATGCTTTATTATAATGATGGACCAACTAGAGTGTGGCGCAAAGCGCTAACATCATTAGAAAACCGGAACATTATTCCCAGTCAAATTCGGAAAAATGTCGACCATGGTTTGGGGGTGCATTTCGAGCCGTGGAGTAGGTGACTTGGCTTTCATTGATACTACAATGGATGCCCAAAAGTATTTATCAATTTTAAAATCAACTCTAATAAACAGTGCCAATAGGTTCGGCTTCATTGTAGACAACAAACCTTATTTTAAGTTTTACCAAGATAATGACCCCAAACATAAAGCGCATATGGTGAGGATGTGGCTTCTGAATAACTGCAGGAAAATTATCGATACACCAGCCCAGAGCCCGGACTTAAACCCTATCGAAAATTTATGGGTACATTTAAAGAGAAAAGTGGCCAAAAGGCACCCAAAAAATCGTACAGCATTAAAAACTGCTATAAAGGAAGAGTGGGAGAAGATACCGGCCAATTATAACCTGAAAAAGTTGATCCATTCAATGAAAAAAAGACTCAATTGTGTTTTGAATGCTAAAGGTGGTCATACGAAATATTAAATAAGTTATTTATTAAGTTTGAATACAAAAAATTTGAAATAAACAAATTTTTACACAGTTGTGTAAACAGTTTATTGACACGTAAAAAACTCAACAGCGATTTGTTTTTGTAAAAATTTTCATGTTTTACTTGGAATTTCTTTTTTTTCAGTGGGACGTTTGTAAATATACCAGAGAACCATATTACATTAATAAAAAATTTTAATCAGATTTAAAATAAAGTATTT
Source organism: Myopa tessellatipennis (assembly GCA_943737955.2). Taxonomy (NCBI): domain Eukaryota; kingdom Metazoa; phylum Arthropoda; class Insecta; order Diptera; family Conopidae; genus Myopa; species Myopa tessellatipennis. The sequence continues at coordinate 20,408,262 of OX031315.1, forward strand.
TATTGTCAAGCAAATTGAAAAGTATGATTTATTTGCAATGTGTAAACTCATTCTTGACAGACTGTATATAGATGTGTGAATCTTGTGGAATGTTTGTGTTACGGTAGTGATACGAAAATAAGAGAGAAAGAGAAAAAAAATTGTTTAAAACAATTTTTCACTTATTATTGAACTTAGTTTGGCCATCAGGACTTGTTGTTTTTGACTCATGAAGCGAGTCACGCTATATTTATATGTGAACTTACGTTTGAAATAAAAGAGTTGTCCTTTTAGTCTTCGATCCAAACTTCGAATACTTTATTCTGGCTTCCGAAGGCCTTTTGTATGATTTTCTTAATGCTTGTTCTTATTCTATTCACATTTTTTTATATTATTTACATTCTAGTTAAGTATATAGAAAGTGAGTACTTACGAGTAGTTCATTCTTTCCTTTTCATACTTAAGTATTACAATTTGAAGATTCGGCAGTTTTTTTTTTACCGATCCGATTGATTATGCTAACATAAACAATAATTGGATCGTGAAGTGCATTAAGCGAAAGTGAAAGTGCAGCTGAGTGTCACTCAATGTACCTCACGGTCGGCAATGTGCACTTGATAGGGTTGACTTGTGTGGTGCGCTACAGTAGGTATACTTAATTATTAGGTACCTCTGAGGATGTGCTTGAATATTGATGGATGGATTGAATATTGAGTACAATAAGGTTACCACCAGGTTCTTGTCAGCTTGGATCATTCGAAAGCATTCGACTCAGTTGACCACGATACCCTGTGCACAAAACTATCTTCCATGTTTAGTTTCATCGTCGACAGTCCGGTGTCTCTCGGCTCGGTTTATTTTAACGCAGCGTCCCGCAGGGTTCCATTCTGGGACCTTTGTATTTTTTATTATATTATTTTATCGGTTAATATCTCCTGCCATCTTTGTTATATGGTACTGTTTTGTATGCGAACTGTTTTGCAGCTGTGATTCTGTCAGCAAAGCCAAATTAATTGCTGCATACAGCAACATTGTGCACTATATTTTCGACTTAAAGCGATTTGATCATGTTTCCATGTACTCTAACCTGATCTATGCCGTATCGCTAGATTCCATGCTAACTTTCCGAACGCTTATTTATCTGCATTAGATCAACTTGGGGAGCCCTCGTATTTAACGCGACGTGTTCAGTTCACAAGATCGAGCCGAAAGAATGCCTTAATCTGCCTCAGACACGAGTACTTGGTTTTAGAACGTCACTTCTTCATCTCTGCCATCAAGTGGTGGAACTTACTACTTATTCAGTTGCAGACAATTACCAGTCCATCTGAATTTAACGGGAAATTGCTCAAATTTCAGGACTGCGCTAGTTAATAGTGCAAAATGTGCCCACTGATCCTCTTCTCTTTTTCCTCCTCGCTCTCTCGCTTTCATTTCATCTTTTCTATTGCTATTGCTAAAGCTATTGAAAATACCTTTCCAATGGTATGCCGGACTTATTCAGCTGCTGTTTTCGATTATTTTTAATTTATTTTTGAAAATTCCTACTTTTTGGTACCAAGTACTGGTATGTTCAAGTGGTCACTGGAGGTCAGTTTTCACTTGTGTCAGGATGAAACCTTTTGCATTGAATAGCTATTGGAAATAACTTTCCGATGGTATGCAGAACTTAGTAAGCTGCTGTTTTCGATTACCTTTAATTTATTTTTGAAAACTCGTAGTTTTTGGTACCAAGTACTGGTATGTTCAAGTGGTCACTGGAGGTCAGTTTTTACTTGTGTCAGGATGAAACCTTTTGCATTGAATAGCTATTGGAATTACCTTTCCGATGGTATGCAGGACTTATTAAGCTGCTGTTTTCGATTATTTTTAATTTATTTTTGAAAATTCCTCCTTCTTGGTACCAAGTACTGGTATGTTCAAGTGGTCACTGGAGGTCAGTTTTTACTTGTGTCAGGATGAAACCTTTTGCATTGAATAGCTATTGGAAATACCATATACCATACCTTTCCGATGGTATGCAAGACTTATTAAGTTCCTGTTTTCGATTACCTTTAATTTATTTTTGAAAACTCGTACTTTTTGGTACCAAGTACTGGTATGTTCAAGTGGTCACTGGAGGTCAGTTTTTACTTGTGTCAGGATGAAACCTTTTGCATTACTTATTGGACTTATTGGAAATACCTTTCCGATGGTATGCAGGACTTAGTAAGCTGTTGTTTTCGATTACCTTTAATTTATTTTTGAAAACTCGTATTTTTTGGTACCAAGTACTGTTAGGTTCAAGTGGTCACTGGAGGTCAGTTTTTACTTGTGTCAGGATAAAACCTTTTGCATTAAATAGCTATTGGAAGTACCTTTCCGATGGTATGCAGGACTTATTCAGTTGCTGTTTTCGATTACCTTTGATTTATTTTTGAAAACTCGTATTTTTTGGTACCAAGTACTGGTATGTTCAAGTGGTCACTGGAGGTCAGTTTTTACCTGTGTCAGGATGAAACCTTTTGCATTGAATAGCTATTGGAAATACCTTTCCGATGGTATGCAGGACTTATTAAGTTGCTGTTTTCGATTACCTTTAATTTATTTTTGAAAACTCGTATTTTTTGGGTACCAAGTACTGGTATGTTCAAGTGGTCACTGGAGGTCAGTTTTTACTTGTGTCAGGATGAAACCTTTTGCATTGAATAGCTATTGGAAATACCTTTCCGATGGTATGCAGGACTTATTAAGTTGCTGTTTTCGATTACCTTTAATTTATTTTTGAAAACTCGTATTTTTTGTACCAAGTACTGGTATGTTCAAGTGGTCACTGGAGGTCAGTTTTTACTTGTGTCAGGATTGAACCTTTTGCATTGGATAGCTATTGCAAATGCCTTTCCAATGATAAGCAGGACTTATTAAGTTGCTGTTTTCGATTACCTTTAATTTATTTTTGAAAATTCCTACTTTTTGGTACCAAGTACTTGTATGTTCAAGTGGTCACTGGAGGTCAGTTTTTACTTGTGTCAGGATTAAACCTTTTGCATTGGATAGCTATTGAAAATGCCTTTCCAATGATAAGCAGGACTTATTAAGTTGCTGTTTTCGATTACCTTTAATTTATTTTTGAAAATTCCTACTTTCTGGTACCAAGTACTGGTATGTTCAAGTGGTCACTGGAGGTCAGTTTTTACTTGTGTCAGGATGAAACCTTTTGCATTGGATAGCTATTGAAAATTCTTTTCCGATGGTATGCCGGACTTATTAAGTTGCTGTTTTCGATTATTTTTAATTTCTTTTTGAAAATTCCTACTTTTTGGTACCAAGTACTGGTATGTTCAAGTGGTCATTGGAGGTCAGTTTTTACTTGTGTCACGATGAAACCTTTTGCGTTGGATAGCTATTGCTAAAATACCTTTCCGATGATATGCATAACTTAATAAGGTGCTGTTTCTGAATATTTTTAATTCTTTCTTTTAAAAAAAAGACATTTTAGCATGAAGCATATATTGCAAAAAATAGCATGCGATTTTTTTTATTAAATTTATCGCACAAGTTAAATACATATTTAACTTCCCGCTTAAATTCGTATTTAACTTCACGCACTTGGTTATATATAAGTATCTTCAGATGAGGACGAAAGCCCTCTTCTTTTCTATTTTTTTAATTCTTCTTTTGTATACTATTTAAATATTTCATCATTACCCTCGGTTACTCAATTTTTGACTGGCATAATATTATGTATATATATATTGAGAGCGTTTCAAGAAATCTCGTCAGTCCGACTGAGAAATCCGCAAATAGTTGAAAACTTTCCACTTAAAAATGCACTAATAATTTTTCGGAATACCTTTCAGCGAAAAAATTGCACAACCAACAACAAGCACTGGCATTACAGTATCAAACAATAAAAAATCGTGCTCTATATGTAGGGCGAATGGTAAAAGACAGCGTAAAACAAGATTTAGTTGTCATATTTGTACTGATCCTGTATATTTACAACATAGTCAATGTTTATATAAATGCCAAAATTGTTAAATGAAATCCAAGAGTATTTAATAAAGTGTGCCTTTTTCTAATTTCACAACAAATTTGATGTTTTTTCGAACTTTCATGGGGATATTGCCTTGTTTAGCATGCAAAGCATACTGTAGGTCTGGCCAGACATATCTGTTGACGGAAGATGGAAAAAATATCTGTTGACAGAAGGGTTAAACGTCGCTAAAATGATGTTTATTAAACGTCAAACAAAAGTTTACTGAGATTAAGGCGAGCACCGGTTTTACAGTGCGAGTTTAACTTATCTATGTTAAACGTATCTATCTATATTTCATAGAGAATTCTTCTAAATGCAACGAGTATTTAGCGTATACTCGTTACTATACGTTGTTGTTTCGACCTATTTTGGCAGCACCTATCAATATTTGCATTTTTACAAAGAGAACAGCTGTTCTGATACAAATAAACCAAATTATTATATTTTTTAACAAAGGTAAATGGCGTTAAGACGACCAAAAGCCATCGGGAAAAAGTAAAAATTTATTAAAAAAATTTTAACACATTTATAAAATATTTCTTAGAACAAATTCGACAATATGACCACGATTAAACGTAACATCAATTTCTCAATAGCAAAAGGTAAATTTGCTTTTAGAATGTGTGGAAATGCACAAAGAAAAATTGGAGTGCAAACGCACGGACAGGGCGAGCGTGGAACAGAAAGAAGCTACGTGGAAAATAGTGGAAAATAGTGGAAAATGAATTTAATGCAAATATAAACTTAAAATTAAATATTTAAAATTAACTTTGTTTGTAGGACCCTACAGGTGTTTCAAGTCGCTGAAGACGAAATACGATAACACAAATAAAATTGCAAAGAAGAACTTGACCACCGACAGACAAAACATGTTTGCCACTGGTGGTGGCACATCGTCAACGTTTGCTATGACAGATGTCGATTCCGTCGTTATAGGGATCGGTCAAACGGATGAATTCCTCGGCTTGCCATCGGAATACGACGATGACAATGTTATAGAAGGTATTTACATATATGTATATTCAGTCGATCGAAATTGGGCGTTAGTAATATACAGTGTCGGACAAAACATATTGGACCATATAGGTGCCTGCATTGAGTAATTATCGAAAAATTTCGAAAACATCACGAATTCTATTAATTTAAACAACACAAATCATAGTTTCATTATTTATAATTATATTTATTAGCTTTTAAAAATGTTTAATAAACGCATTTTACAGCTGCGATCGAGGAAAAGGTAGGTTTCTAAAATCAAGCGCTACAAAACATATTGAACTGAAGATTAGTACCACAGGTTCTAAGTCGGGTTGAGATCCGGGGATTGTGCAGGCCATTTTAAAACATTTCTCTTTTCAGCAGCTATCCAATCTGACACATGTTTCGACGTGTATTTTGGATCATTGTCGTATTGAAAGATCCAGGAAAGTGCCATATTCCAGTCTGCTTGGGGAAGAACAAATTTTCGAAGATGTCTTTGTAGATAAACCTGTCCATTATTCCATTAATTTTGTGAAGAGGTCAAATACCAATGCTAGAGAAGAAACCCCATACCATTATTTTACCTCCTCCATGCTTAACAGTCCATTGGCAATATCTAGAATTTAAACGCTTATAGTTTTGCCGGCGAACCCTCCTCCTTTTGTCTGAGTATTTTATACTAAACTAGTATATAAGCCTGCATTCTCCAGGAAGTTATTATTTTTTATTTATTTCGTAAAAAAAATTGCGAAGTCTTTTGGACTTTCTCACCTTAAATTTTTTTAGTTTATTTTGGAGCATCAAAATTAAAAAATTAATCGCAATTAATATCGATGTGTTTGATTAAAATATTGTTTAAGAATATTTCTTTAAAAACAACATTTTTTGTGATAACCGTCGCACAATGGCCGGTTTTTCAACTTAGCGGCCAAAAGTAATTTTTTTCAATGTCACCAATTTCAAAAATGGGTTAGGTCATATGAAAGTAGAAACATGAGAACCTAGGGAGCCAAAAAATTACAGCTTTATCTTGATTATTTCATTAGTAACTATGCAATAAAAAACAGCACTTTTTATTTTCAACTAAAATAAACAAATTTTTTCAACTTTTCCCAGATTTAGATATCCATATGTCTGTCAATATTTTAGATATTAGGTTCGGGTTTTTTTTTATTAAATTCTTGGATATATTCGTTGTCACATGTTGTTACCATTGAGTAAAACTGTGGTATAGTTATTACGTAAGAAGAATTCCAGAAATGCTCCAAATTTGGTTAAATTTCGTCGTATTTTGGAGCAGGACTTTTGTGCTCCAAAAGGCTCCAAAACGAATTTTACACCATTGTAAAGCTGAACGTTTTCTCTAAAAGCTATACCCATTTTGTTTGCATCGGTTTGCCCCACCGGGCGCTAGAGCCCTTTATATGAGTCAAAGTCACATACGTTTTTAACATGTTTTCCGTTATTTTTTCTTCGTTAGTGTTATACTTTTCTTTCAAATTATATGTATTTTTCAAAGTATGGAAAGGTACTGGGATAGTTTGCAGTAATTAGGTTTTTTTACTTATCAGGTAATTAGCTCTGTTGGAACAGCGAAGTTGAGATCCCTGCATTTTTTCGTTTATTACCTTCGTCAAGTTCCTTACTACTGGAAGCTATGTATAGGGTCCGCCAAATAACTTTTTTTTTTTTTTTGAAAATGCTATAAAAAAACTACTGAATATTTTCTCAAATTTCTTTTTTTATTTGAAAGTACAATCCTTCCGGTTAATAATGGAAAATAATGTCATTCAAATTTCTGCCTCGGCTGGCCATGCAGTAGCCTAAACGATCGGTCCAATTTTTAAGCACATTATCGATTGTGTGCAGCTGTATTTCACCAATGGCTTCACGAATATTGTCCTTTAAAGCGTCAATTGTCTCTGGCTTGTCGGCGTAACACTTATCTTTGACGGCACCACACAAATAATAGTCCAACGGTGTCAAATCGCAGCTCCGAGGTGGCCAAACGACATCAGCTCTGCGGCTGATAATGTGATCTTCAAAAACAGGGGGAAAAACATCGAGTGTAGCTTCGGCTGTGTGGCACGTAGCGCCGTCCTGTTGTAACCAAATGTTACCAATATCCTACTCTTCAATTTTTGTGAACAAAAATTCGTTCAACATTCGCTATGTACATTCGTTTTTCGGGTTTTTCGCTATGTACATTCGTAGAGAGTAGACGTGTATATTCAAGTGCTAACAATTTAAGCTCGTTTATGTCGAATTTCGAACTAAAATTGCCATGAGGCTAGAATTTTGACCAAGTTATTGTCGTTTTTTCGTTCTGTTATAAATCGGTTGTTATTTTGGCTTCGAATTTTAATAATTAAAGTTATATTTCTAAAATGTTGAACACACGAGAAAGGGCTACTGCTTCGGCAAACAAGGTAATAATAACAACAATAATAACAAGTACGTCTCAATTGCCAGTCCAGTAAGCATGTTTCTCTCAACACAACTGGCAACTCCCCAGCCTCGTTCGATGCTAAACTACTAGAGCTCCGCGAAAGTGTTGTCAATCAAATTAGTGAGAGCATCTCTAAATCTGAAAACCGAATCTTAGACAGATTTGGGGAAATAGTTGCTACGGTCGCTAACTTGAAGGCTGAGCTGCACAATGTAATCTCGCGTGTTGAGCTGCTAGAAAAGGAAAGGAAGATTGCCGAGACAAAAGCTGATACTGATTCTGATTGTCTGTCTAACAGAGTTTCTAAGCTCGAGGACGATGCTGTGGCTGCTGACATTTTAATAACAGGTATTCCTTCGTCTGTGAGTGATGATCTTGAATCACTATTTGGTAGTGTATGCAACACTGTTGGCGTTGACAAAAAGTCGTTAGCTGTGTGTGATATTTTCCGAACTCGTAAGGACAAAAACAAAGCGTCTGATGGTCCCGTTGTTGTCAAGCTCAGATCGAGTCGCGACCGGTCCAGACTCATGCGCTCTCTCTCTTCTTTTTGTCGTAAAAATCGATGGCCGCTCAGTACAGTGACGATTTGGGCATAGAGGGAGCTAAAAGAATACATGTGCACGAAAGTTTGGGGAAAACAAAACTGAAACTTCTTCAATATGCGCTGAAGCTGAAACGTGAAAAAAACTTGTGGCAGCGTATTCCAGAGGAGGAAATATATATGTCAAATATGACTCAAACAGCTCTCCAACTATTGTTAACGACTTAAATCATTTTTCAAATTGTTAGCTCTTAAAAACAAAAATTCTTAAAATGCTTCATTTTTACTTTAAACTGTTATACGAATATTGTAATGATTTTCACGTAATTCGTTGTTTCCTTTAGGTAGGTAGGTAGGAGGTGGCGCCCACCACCGCACTCGATAATGGGCAACAATTAAGGCTAATGAGCCTCGTTTTGATCCACCTAAAAGTACGCGTGAGAGCAAATATCCGTGTAGTTTGGGAATAGTAGGTGTTATAGCCAGCCCGCCAGGTTGAGGAACCTGAGCAGTTGTCTGGGATGGAACCTGGCGACTTCCTCCAGTCCATTGAAGATGATTTTACCCCAGGTATTGAGTCTGGCACGCATGAGTGCCGGGCATACACATAGTAGGTGGGAGACCGTTTCTTTCTGAGAAGTGTCTCCGCAGCTACGTCAGAAGGTGTTGTGGGTCAGGCCCAGACGTTCCGCGTGATCACCGATCGCCCAGTGGCCAGTGATCACCCCGACAAGCCTGGCTATGTCCGTTCGGCTCCTGTTAATGAGCCATTTGGTCTTGGCCTTATCATACGATGGCCATGACGTCCTGGCAATGCGACAAGATTGTAGATTTCTCCATCTGTCGCTGGCTTTATCGCGGAATACGCGGTATAATTCTCCTTTTAGAGTATTTAGTGGCATTATCCGGTGACATAGCGGCTCCCCGCCTAGCGAGTTCATCCGCCATTTCGTTCCCGTGGATACCTCGGTGTCCAGGAACCCAGAGTAGTTTGACCTCCGCGTGACGACAGAGGTTGTTGAGGTCCATGCAGCACTCTTGCACCGCCTTGGAATACGTTGTGGTGTTCAGCAGGGAGAGAATAGCTGCCTGACTGTCTGTGGCTATGGTTAATCTCCCGCCGGTTATTCGCGCTTCCGCTAGTCTCCTACAGGCCCCCCTTATGCCTGCTATTTCCGCCTGGAAAACACTGGCATAGTCTGGAAGTTTTAGGGATATCTCCGTAGGAGGTTTTTGCAAGTATACACCAGCCCCCACTCCGATGTCCATTTTGGAGCCGTCGGTGTAGACAATGGCGTCGCAGTTTTCGGTAAAGTGTTCCGCCCGCCTTTTCCATGCGGATCTGGAAGGAATTTCGGCCTCGAAGCGCCTGTCCAAGTCGGTAGTCTTCACGAGGTAGTCCGTGCTGTAGTTTTCCGGCGAGCTGAGAATCAGTCAAGTCCGTTCCCGTGACCATAATGTCTGGGACTCCAGTTGCCCGATTCCCTTAGTCGCAGGGCAGCTGTGGTTGATGCAAGCTTTAGATGTAGATCTATGGGTAGGATATTCATGACCCTCCCAAGGACCGCTGTACCCTCCCAAGGCGTATGGAGTGAGACTTCTTGCTCGAAGCCGTCCACCAAACCAGTGATCCATATGACAGGATTGGCCTGATGATAGCAGTGTACAACCATAGTGTAAGTTTGGGCTTCAGTCCCCATTTCTTACCGAAAGTTCTGCAGCAGGAGTAGTAAGCAACGCTCGCCTTCTTGATTCTCTGTTCTATGTTTCTTCCCCAATTTAGTTTGGAGTCGAGTATTATGCCTAGGTATTTCGCCTGCATCGAAAGTTGAAGCTCCTGTCTGCGGAGCTTCGGCGGCTTAAATGGTTGAGGTTTATATCTGTTTGTGAACAGTACTAGCTCCGTTTTGGAAGGATTTACTCCTAGCCCTAGCGGAGTAGCCCATGCAACAATTGTGCGGAGGGCTCTTTCCGTAACGGAGCGTAAAGTCGATGTACAGAAGCCGGAGACCAATATGGCCAGATCATCGGCGTATGCCACGGCTTTGATTCCCGCTTTGTCCAGCTGTTCCAAAAGCGGGTTCATTACCAGAATCCATAGCAGCGGTGAGATTACCCCCCCCCCCCCCTTGGGGCGTGCTTCTGCTAGCATACCTGACGATACTAGTGTTCGCCAGTGTGGCGTGGATCTCTCTTGTATGCAGCATTACAAGAATCCATCTCACAAGAATTTCTTCGGCTCCTAGATCCCTAAGTGCATCCCGAATGGCAGAAGATTTGACGTTGTTGAAAGCTCCTTCTATGTCAATGAAGGACCCCAACGTGTATTGTTTGTAATAGAGTGAGCGTCACCACCTTGTGTAGGGCAGAATCCGTAGATCTTCCCTTGATGTACGCATGCTGAGAATGGGATATTTTGTCGCATAGTTTTTCCCTCAGGTTATCGTCCAGAATGCGTTCCAGTGTTTTTAGAAGGAAGGAAGTGAGAGAAATCGGCCTAAAGTCCTTCACTGACTCGTAGCCCCGTTTCCCCACTTTTGGTATAAAAACAACCTTGACCCTCCTGCATGTGTCTGGTACATGGCCCAGCTCTACACTGGATCTGAAGAGTCTGGTTAGGAAGGGGATTACTGAGACCTCCGTTTTTTGCAGCATCACCGGCCAGATACCGTCTGGTCCAGGAGATTTAAAGGGGTCGAACGAATTTACAGCCCATATTATCCTGTCCGTCGAGATGATGTCTTCTATCATCTTAATGTCAGGTTGGCTGGTGTTGCTGGGTATATCACTCGTAACCGTTGTCCTGGTGTCAAACTCAGAGCAACCTGGAAAGTGAGTTCTGGGGAGTACTTCCAGGGATTCAGATGCTGAGCTAGTCCACGACCCATCCCCCCTTCTCACCACAGAAGGGCAGGAATGGTCCTTGGACAGTAGTTTGCTGAGTCTTGCAGACTCCTTGGTATTTTCGATGTTGCCGCAGTAGGTTTTCCAAGCCGTGGATTTAGCCTTCCGGAGGGCTTTTTTGTACATTCTCCGACAATCCAGGTAGGGGTTCCAGTAATTGTGTTTGTAGCAGATATTGAAGAGAGCTCTAGTCATTTTCCTCAAGACCTTTAGCTCTTCGGTCCACCAGGGAGGGAAGGTTTTCTTGCCGTGGCTCAGAGGACACGAACAGTGTAATGCTGTCTCCATGGCACCTTCGAACTCCGAGGCGAGTTTGTTCAGAAGCTCAGCTGACTCAGCGTACGCTAAAGGGATACTTCTTAATCGAAACTCAAGGACTCTTGAGAATTTTGCCCAGTCTGTTTTCCTAACATTTCTATGGGGCTGATGGGCAGGGGAATTGAAATCCACGTTGAAGAGTATCCAGCAGTGATCCGAAAACGATATTTTACTGGATACCCTCCAGTTCGTGACCTCACAGGAAAGATTCCTGGAAGATAGAGTTACATCAATAACCTCCTCCCACCCCGGAAAAGTGGTGGAGCTTGGGAAGATGAAGGTCGGCCTATTGCCTATAAAGTGTATCTCGAGGTTGTTATACATAATAAAATCGAAACGTGACTCACCTCTCTCGTTTGTTGTGTTGCTCCCCCAAATGTGGTGCCTGGCATTTGCGTCGAAGCCCAGCAGTACTTTCCAGCCGCGCCTTGCTGTTGTAGAGAACAGGTTTGACACCTCAGTCGGTGGGGCGCTGAGTTCGTGCGCCATGTAAGCTGAGGAGATAATAAGTGGATGATTAGTATTGTTCTCGAGAGCGACAACAGTCAGGTCATTGGAACAAAGTTCAGGGCACAGATATGCTTTTATGCTATTCCTAAGCAGAATGCATGCTCGGGGCTTACCTGGAAGTTTTTGGTAGAACAGGGCGAAATCTTTGTGCCGAAGTCCGACTACCTCGGATCCTCTCACCCATGGCTCTTGTATGATGCCGAAGTCGACGTTCTCCTCCCTCAGGAGAACTAGCAGGTTATCTGTAGCGCATCTCGAGTGCTGGAGGTTAATCTGCACGACTCTTAGCATCTCGAGGAAGGGTCGTCCACGATCCGCAGCTCCTCCAGCTGCTTTCCGACTTCTTCTGGCTCAGCCAGATCGCCTTCGGGATCAGTGGCGCGGAAAATTTTTAACTTGGCATGCTGGATGCCAAACTTCATTCTTAAGCCAGCTTGCTCAAGAGGAGGTACGCTTTCCTCCGTGATTAGGAGGAGAAGTGACTGTTCTTGTGTGGATCCTCCACCTTGATAACAGCCCAGTCGTCAGTCGGAATGGTGGGGTTTTGGATGGCCAGGCATTTCAGAAGCTTCTGAGCGTCTAGCTTCATCACTGGCAACCAAATGCGAGCACGGGGTCTTCTTGGGATCTCCCTGGCTGGAATGAGCTTGAGCTTCAAGCCCTCCCAATGACCGCTGACCTCAGCAACCATCTTTCCAAGGAGATCTATAGAGAACCCATTCTCACACTCGATCACCCTGTAGCCTCGTATGGTTTTGCTGGAGTCGAAAGAGGGAACCTCTTTACCTTCTAGCACCCATTCCATGACCAACTCGGAGAGCTTGGACTCGATGCTCCCCCAGCTGTCACAGACGGGTGCCGGCTTGTTGGTGAGCTCATCAACAAGCGCAAGGCGGAGGTGTTCCCTCGCCGCATCCAGAAAGGATTTTTCCGCAGTTTTGCTGCAGCATGGACCTGAGTCAGCCGGCTGGTTGCTAGCCTTAGCAACCCTGTTCTTCTTGATCGGCTGACCCGGCAGGACGTCGTCTGTCGACCGTACCCGCTTTGTGGTCTTCACCATAGCAGTCGTTTCTTCCAGGTTTTTGCGGTATTCATCCACAACCGCCTGGTATTTCGCCTTGTCCTCCCTGTCACGCTCATGAGGCTTACCAGCCTCCTCGATCTTGAAGGCCGATGAAGAGGGCCTTCTGGTAGTTCTGCCTCATGATTGTGCCCGTGGACTTGGCTTTCTTCAGAGTGCCACTGTGGCTGGCGGCACTCGGTAGTTTTTGGTCTCCAAACAGCTTTGGAGACGATTAAGAAATATTGGACTTGGGCGTCAAAGGTCTAGAAATGTTAACCTAAATCCCAATGACTTCAGGGAATTCATTTCGACCAATTATACTACTGCCCCCCATATAGATGAATTAACTTACATATTCATATTCTCCTTACTTCCTTTTTTCCTTCCTTGTGGAAATTAGCCACAGTTATCCCAGTACCGAAAAAATCTGTTGCATTTAAATTTAATAAATTGTTACATTTCTAACAAAAACTTACTTAACGCTTTTCAATCCGGTTTTCGCTCAAAGCATAGTTGCTCTACAGCTATGCTCAAAATCACCGATGACATAAGAGTAGAATTTGATCGGCAGAATGTGACTCTTCTTTGTCTGCTCGATTTTTCTAAAGCATTTGACAGTGTTGATCATACGCTCTTATGCCATAAGTTGAGGAAGTACTTTCTAATTTCACCTAATGCGACTGAGCTTATACGCAGCTTCTTATGTGAACGATTTCAAACAGTTCAAGTTAATATGGCTTACTCAGAATTCAAGCCATTTGAGGCTGGGGTTACTCAGGGCTCCGTCTTGGGACCGCTTTTATTTACATTGTTTTTGAATGACATATTCACTACGGTTCAGTATGTCACTATGCATGCCTATGCGGACGATGTGCAGCTATACCTGTCTAGTAGTGTTGAACTCAGTGACAACCTGTGCTCAAAAATCAACCGCGATCTCAGGAATATTTCTCGCTGGTGTAGTGAAAACTGTCTTCAAATCAATGTTTCCAAATCATTTGTCTTACCCGTTTTTCGTAATGCTGCTAATTTGACCAATATTCCACCATTATATATAGAGAATAAGACGCTCACGACTGTATCTAAAATTACAAATCTGGGTTTTTGTATAAACTCAACTTTAACTTGTACTGATCATGTCAATGTGGTTGTAAGTAAAGTGTACGCTGTTTTACGTAATTTTCGTTATGCGGCTATTTGTCTCCCTGTAGAAACCAGAAGAAGGATTGTGCGACAGCTCATTCTGCCCATCATAACATATGGCGAATTAGTGTATTGTAACTTTGATTCTGTATCGGCGAACAAATTAAGGGTCTTATTCAACAACTTGACAAGATTTGTTTGTGGTCTACGACGCTTTGATCGACTTGGTGGTCGGAGACACTCTGTCATAGGTGGTGATCTCTTCGACCTTATTAATTTTCGTAACTGTGTTTTCCTGCACAGGCTAATTTATACGGGTCTACCTACCTATTTGTTTATAAAATTATGCTTCGGTAACTCCAATCGTTCACGTAATCTAATAATTCCGCAGTTCATCTACCTCAGCACGGGGAGATTATTCTTTGTCAGCACTATCAAGTTATGGAATAATTTACCAAACAGACTGAAAACTATTGTGGAAGAGAAAGCCTTCCGGCGACTTGTTTGGGAACATTTCTTCAGCACCTAAATAAATAATCACTACATCCTGAGCTTTCTTCTTTTTCTTATAACTTCTTCTTCTTCCTTCTGTACCCGTCTCCTCTTCTCCACCCCCTAAAATATTAGTTAATTTGTTATAAGTATTAAGTTAAGTTAAGTTTTGAATTTATTTGTTATTGTTCTTTATATTTTATGTTACCTTCTGTGCTACAAAAGAATTCATTCTTAGGGCACCTCCTGTAAAAGTGTTTAAATAAATAAAAAATATTGTTGAACCATAACATGGCCCGATAACGATCGCCATTGACTGTAACGGCCACTCCTTGCTCATTTTCGAAGAAAAATGGCCCAATTATGCCTCTGGACCAAAATCCTCAACAAACAATGACTCGTTTTGGGTGCACCGGCTTTCAATGTATGCGTGCGGGTTTTCTGTGCCCCAAATGCGACAATTTTGCTTGTTTACATACCCGCCAAGATTAAAATGAGCTTCTTCCAAAATCCGTACGCAATTTTCGCACACATTCTGCAACATTACAGTCAACAGTCATATTCTTTTTCCTTTTTGTAACATTCAACACTTACTTCCGGTTTTGCTCCTAATAAAATAAGTCTACTTTTACAGCATAGAGATAATGTGTTTATTTGCACTCTGCCTTTTATAATAGGTTATGGGCCCAGCACGCTTCCACTGCGCGCGAATCGGCTTACCAAAATTCGTAAAAAAAAAAAGCTCAGTTTCGTTTCATAAATTGTGTAAAAGCCACGTAAAAAAATGGCAGGCGTCGTGCGTATTGCGCCGCTAAACGCGGATAATTATGAAACGTGGAAAGTTAAAATGCGCTCGATACTAATTAAAAACGATCTGTGGGCACACGTGGACGGGTCCAAAATATGTCCAACTGAAGCCGCGGAAAAGATCGCGTGGAAACAAATGGACTTGAAAGCATGCGCGGACATCTTGCTTGCCATGTGCCCAAGTGAATTGGGGTTAGTGACTGGATCTGAGACATCCAAGGCAATGTGGGTAAAACTGGAAGCCACATACCAGTCAAACGAGCCTGCGCGAAAAGCTACGCTAGTAAAACGAGATGCCCTCGCGCGTTTGAATGACGAAAGTAAAATCAGAGAACACTTAAATGATTTTTTCGACGCGGTCACAAAACTAAGTGAAATAGGTGTCTTAATCTGTGATGATTTGGCTGCAATTTTGCTTTTATACAGTCTGCCAAGTTCATACGAAACATTTCGATGTGCCTTGGAAACACGTGACGATTTGCCGAAGCCCGAGTTTTTACGAGTTAAAATCCTCTCAGAGTGGGAATCACGAAAAGTGAAAGAAGAGAGAAGCAATAGTGATGCTCTCTACGCTAACAAAGTGCAAAAGAAAAACCACAATAACAATGGCTTCCACAATAATATGAAACACGCGGAATCGAAACAAAGCAAAGCCTGTTTCAGGTGTGGTAAACTCGGACACTACGCGAGAGATTGTAAAGTTAAATTAGAACAGTGCAAACGTAGCGTACAAAAAAATGAAGACAAAATTTGTGAAAAGCAAAAATGCATCTTTAAATACGATGGAGTCGGTTTTTTTATGTCCAACAAATACTAAGAGGTGGTTTTTGGATAGTGGATGCACCTCGCATATGAGTGCAATCAAAAACCATTTTGCGAAAATATCAGAAAGAAAACAAATGCTGAATTTAGCAAATAACAACTCGACGGAAATCATCGGTATTGGTGACATTGAAATTACAGTGAACGAAAGTGCCATCGAAAACGATATAAAACTTAGAGACGTGCTTTATGTGCCGGACATTACGTACGAACTTATAATCGGTATCGAAAATTACTGACAAGGGCTATGAAGTGCGTTTTCGAGAAAATAATGCTACAGTAATCGATAAAAACCAAAATGTAATTTTTACGGCGGAACGAGACGGGAACTTATATTTCATCGATCATCGATCTGTGGCATTGTCGAATGGGACATCTCAATGAACACGATTTGAAAGACATGGCTAACAATAAACATGTTCATGGTCTAAATATAAAGCCACAGCAAAAGTTGTCGATTTGCGAGGTGTGCATTAGTGAAATACAAACCCGGTCGTTATTTCCTAAAAATTTAGAGAAGCGAACTAATGATTTACTAGAAATCATACACAGCAAAAAACTTCGGCAAAAATTATTTCGTCACATTCATTGATGACAGATCGCGGTATTGTGAAGTTTTCTTTATAAAACAAAAGGCAGATGTGTTTGAATGTTTTAAAGAATTTAAAAGTGCTGCCGAAAACTTAGAGGTAAAAAATTGAAGCGTTACAGTCGGACAACGGTAAAGAATACTGTGACCGCGAGTTTGATTCGTTCTTAAAAAATCATGGTATAAAATGTCGCTTAACAACGGCTTGTACGCCACAACAAAACGGTGTGGCCGAGCGCAAAAATAGAACACTAGTGAAAATGGCGAGATGTATGATGAGAGAAGCGGGCGTACTTCCAACGTTTTGGGCAGAGGCAATTAATACAGCCTCATATATAAGGAATAGATTTATTACGAAAACCACTGGCGAAGTTCCATACAAAACTTGGACAAATAAGGTCTCAACTGTTATACATTTTAAAGTCCTCGGTTCGAAAGCATATACGTTAAATAAAATAAAAACAAAGGGAAAGTTTGAGTCTCGCTCCGAGCCGTCGGATATTCACCTGAATCAAAAGCGTATCGGTTATGGTCTAAGGACAAAAAGGTTATAATAATTAGCCGCGATATAAAATTTACGAATGAACCAGGTTTCGAAAACGAGTATGAAGAAATAATCGATAGCGAAAATAATGGCAAAAGTGAAAATAACGTAATCGAAATTGAACTTAACAAAAATAAACAGTCAGTATCTGTGCAAACAGACGTACGCGTAATCAGTAGTGATGAGCGCTCAAAAGTTAGCAAAAGAGGCAAAGGGCGTCCCAAACTTCTAAAAACAGGTCAGCGTGGCAGACCGAAAAAGATATTTCAACCAGCAAGTGAACCTTAGCGTGAAGAAGATGAAACAGCGTCAGATACAACTTCAATGGAAGATGAATTCGAGTAATGCGAATTAACGGCCTTTACTTCAGGAGCGGACCCGTCAACTTTGAATGAAGGCATATCCACAGACGCTGCATTAGCTTGGAGGAAAGCTCTTGAAAACGAATTTTTAGCACAGATACAAAACAATACCTGGGAGATCGTCGAGAGACCTAGTCAACGAAAAGTTGTAGGAAGTCGCATCGTTTTCAATACAAAGGACAATGGAAATAAAAACGCACGATTGGTAGCAAAAGGTTACGCGCAGCGCCCAGGCGAAGATTTCAATGAAACCTACTCACCAGTGGTACGATCCACCTCCATACGCTTACTTGCAGCACTCGCAGCGAAAATGGACCTGGTGGTACACCAAATGGACGTTGTGACTGCCTATCTCAACGGTGAGCTCGAAGAGAGCGTTTTTATGGAAGTACCAGATCAGCTGCTGGAAATCCTAACAAAAATTAAATCGGGTGAGCAAATAGGATCTCAAAACAACAAGGCACTAAACAAACACATCAGGAAGACAGCAGTTCGGTGGCTAGAGGCATTCAATACAACAAATAATCCGGTATGTATGCTAAAAAAAGCATTGTATGGTCTATGTCAATCAGGACTAGTATGGTATAATCGACTTACAATGAAGCTAAATGAGTTTGGGCTGGAAGCATCAAAACAAGATCCGTGTCTCTTTATCAAGAAGAAAGGTAAGCAAATACTACTAGTAACTATTTATGTTGACGATTTACTGTTGGCATCAAACGACGAGAGTTGGCTGAAAAATCTTAAGCAAGCACTGACGAAATCATTTGAGATGAAAGATATTGGACCGGCCAGTTGTTGCGTTGGCATTGACTTTCAGCAAAATTTAAACTCGCACCAACTATTTCTGTCACAGAACAACTACACTGAAAAAGTGTTAGAGCGATTCAATATGGCACAATGTAAGCCTGCGCAAACTCCAATAGAGAACAGCTGTAAATTAGTGAAACCAGATGGAGTAGATGACAAAATCATGTCAAGATATCCATATCAAAGTTTAATAGGTGACCTATTATACCTTGCAGTAACAACGCGTCCAGATATAGCATACGCTGTCAACTATATGAGCCAATTCAACACATGTTACGGTGAAGAGCATTGGAATGCAGCTAAGCGGATATTAAGATATCTACGGGGTACAACAGACTATGGCTTACTATACACAAAAGATCAGAAGCAACTATATGGGGTGGTTGACGCAGACTGGGGTGCAAACTTATCTGACAGGCGATCATACAGCGGTTACGCATTCATATCGCATTGTCGCATTGTCCAGCACAGAAGCCGAATACATGGCTATATCCGAGGCAAGCAAAGAATCAGTCTACCTTCAAAGTATTTTGAGCGACCTGGACATACTGTGTGAGAAGGTTACACTATTCAACGATAGTCAGAGTGCGCAAAAGCTTGTTCACTGCTCAGTTTATCGCTCGCGCACGAAACACATTGACGTGCGCCACCACTTCATAAAGGACTGTCATCAACGTGGTAAGATCACACTCTCGTACATCCGGACTGACGATATGCTAGCGGATGTCTTAACCAAAGTTTTGAATGGCATCAAACATCGCAAATGCGTCACGGCTTAAGGCATAACGAATGGATCTGGACCACTTCGAGGGGAGGTGTTGGAACAGCGAAGTTGAGATCCCTGCATTTTTTCGTTTATTACCTTCGTCAAGTTCCTTACTATATTATATATATACATGTCATATTCTTTTTCCTTTTTGTAACATTCAACACTTACTTCCGGTTTTGCTCCTAATAAAATAAGTCACTTTTGCAGCATAGAGATAATGTGTTTATTTGCACTCTGCCTTTTATAATAAGCTCTTACTGCATATGTACTGTAAATGTGAACAGATTATTGCTTTCATTGGAAGAGAATTATGTGAAAAGTCTTGGCCTTTGTAAGTGATGTGAAAAAAGATGTGATAACCGAAGAAGTTAGTAAAATTAGCAGGCAAATTGATGAACTTCAGCCGCGGCTATTTGAGTATCATGGCCATATTATTCAAATAGATTTCAAACTTCTGCTCACCATGATTGATGGAAAAGTCGGACAAGCCTTAACTGATACTAAGGCATCTTCTAGCTGTATTATATGCCATCAAACCGCGAGTACACTAAGCCAAGCACCAGCAGATGCCAATTATTCTGAGGGGGCATACGAATTCGGATTGTCGCCTCTTCACAATAGAATTCGTTTCATGGAACATATACTGAAATTGGGCTATGATTTAGAATTCGGAGGAACAGGAACGGTTAGAGAAAATGCAGTGAATATGGAGAAACGGAAGCTGAAAAAAAGCCAAATACAGGAACAATATCGTGAAATAATAATTGATTTGCTAATAATTGACCAGCCAAAACAAGGAGAGGGAAATACGAATGCTGGAAACACCACTAGAAGATTTTTCTCAGATCCTGAGATGGCAGCTTTCATTACAGGAGTGTACATTGAAGTAATTAAGCGATTCAAAATAATAATAGAAGTTATAGCATGCAGCACCGGTTTCTACTCTGACACGTTGCAAGCACAGCGATCATACAGATTGCCAGACGAGTGCAGCGTGTTCCAGGCAGAGATTTTCGCTATCGAGCGAGCAGCAAACTATGTCCTGGAAGAAAGGGTATCTGACACAGATATAAATTTCTTCACAGACAGCCAGGCTGCCATAAAAGCAATAGGCTCGACGCAGGTTAAGTCAGAGATTGTCTTGAAATGCAGAGGTAAACTGCGAGACCTAATGAGAACCCACATCGTCAGGACCTGCTGGGTCACAGGCCACTCGGATATAGAAGGCAATGAGCGAGCAGATCTCCTGGCTAGAACGGGTTCCTCACTGGGGGCTGAGGAGGCGGAGTCCTCTGTCAAGACACCTATCTCTAACCAGATGAACTCAATCGACACCATAGTGACAAACATAACCAACAGCACCTGGAAGACCAGGTCAGACTGTGTTATCAGCCGTTTACTATGGCCAGAGCTCAACAAAAAGAACTCTAAGATGATACTCTCAATGCCCAGAGACCAACTTAGAGTAATAGCAGGAGTGATCACAGGGCACTGCCCCATAGGGGCTATGGTGGCCAGGTGGAAACCAGGCACCAGAGTGGATCACTGTAGATGTTGTGACGACGCGGACGAGTCGCCACCTGCTCTGCCAATGCCCAGCCCTCGCATACCGCCGCCTCTGCAGTGTGGGGGCGGAGTACCTCGAGAGGCTGACAGAGTTGGCAGAGCGCCCGATGACTAGTCTCATAAAGCTAATCAAAAGTACCAGATCGGCCTACACCAGACCATTGCCCCACCCACTCGAGGGGGCTCGGTCTGAGTAGCCGTCCGGAACAGTGAGGTTCCCACAGAACCAAAACGAGGGCACTCACAATGGGCCTTAAGGCCTCGGTGGAAGTGGGCGCTCTGCGGCCACACGCCCTTTCAACCTAACCTAACCTATAGCATGCAACAGGATGATTGGTGCCAAAAAATTTGGTGAATATGCAAAGAAAACCGCAGAAATTTACAACGAAAAATATACCTGGAGGAATATGCCATCAACAATTCATAAAATTCTTTATCATGGCGTGCAAATTATTGAAAATAGTCTACTTCCACTTTGTGATCTTTCTGAAGAAGCACAAGAAAAAAGAAACAAGGATTACAGATTCTTTCGTGAACACAACACAAGGAAAATTTCAAGATATTGTACCATGGAGGATCTGCTTGCAGTTTTGATGTGCACATCGGATCCATACATTTCAAATATCCGCCAAAAATGGAAATCTAGCTCAATCGAGTTAGATAGTCGATGCACAAAATTTACTACTAGATGAGCGGAATTCTATCAATGAATGTTTTGAAAAAATTGTTTAATTTGCATTAGTCCCTTATTTATTACCTTATTTTTATTTTTATTAATCTATTTTATTAGTATGTTCGTTATTGATAATAAAAAGTCTTTAATCATTAAATAAAACCAAACGTATTAGGTGTACAAATAAGTTTCCGCGGTTCGTCAAAAGATGGCCCCACCAGAAGGTTATGGAGAAATTGTCAGATGTAAAACGTAATAACCCAAGTTTCGTCATCCGGCAACACCATAACCTTAAAGTACTAGTGATTCCGTATCAGCATCACGTAATTTTTTTCCTGCAAAAATGTCAAGTTTTGTGCCGAATAAGCATCATTTGCGGGAACTTTACTTCTTTAATTTGAAAAAATCTGCAGCTGAGGCGCATCGATTGCTTCTAGAAGCATATGGTGAAGCTGCTTTAAGTGAGAGAAGTTGTCAGGAATGGTTTGAAAAGTTTAAGAACGGTGAGTTTGACGTGAAAGACAAAGAACGCAGTGGAAGGCCGAAAGTGTACGAAGACATGGAAACCATGCGAAACCATTACTGGAGCTCTCTACCAAACACAATTGATGAGATTGAGTCGGGCACTTAAGGAAAAACGCGCCCATTACTACACCAGACACGACAAAATTATTCTTTTACACGATGATGCTCGTCCACATGTTGCGGCGCCGGTAAAAACATACTTGGAAACACTCAACTGGGAAGTTTTACCCCACCCGCCGTATTCACCAGACTTAGCCCCTTCTGATTATCACCTGTTCCGGTCGATGGCACATGGTCTGTCTGAGCAGCGCTTCACATCATATGAAGACACAAAAAATTGGGTAGATTTGTGGATAGCGTCAAAAGATGAAGAGTTTTTTCGACGGGGTATCCGAATGTTGCCAGAAAGATGGGGAAAAGTAGTGGCAAATGATGGAAAATACTTTGAATAAAACGTAATGTACTGTTCCTTCACAATAAATTCCTAACTTTTTATAAAAAACCGAGGAAACTTATTTGTACACCTAATATTATTTTTATAATCTCTTTTTTGAAGATTTTAAGAAAATTTGAGTAGGTACTCTGATTGACTCTCATATCTGTGGTTTTCAACGATCGATTTTTATGATTTTAGTCTCACATTAAAGCTTACGATTGGAAGAATCCAACAAAAAATCCGGAATAAAATATTCCAAGAGAGTCAAAAGATATGGATTTTTTACCGCTAAGTTGAAAAACCGGCCACTGTGCGTCGTCTCCACCATCGGTACTAGCAGTTTGAATTGGGAATGGTATCTGCGACCTGCTTCTAAAGAGTTGGCCGCGATTCCAGTGGAGGCCACAGGTAACTCTATATCGCTTTTTCCTCGCACCACGTTCAAGAGGGTTTTGTATAGGAAGTTTTTTTTCACTTCCCCCAGATCCACCCAAGAAGGAGCATTTTGATGATCTGCTAGATGTGTATATTGCATCTAGTATATCTCTATTAAAAGCAACACCCTGTTCATCGTTTAAACTTTCGACCATATCTTGAACTGTTGCTCTTTCTTTCATTATATCAAGTGCTGTTCCGGCATCATGAAGCAACTCTTGAGGTGGAGTTTTAAGACCGAAGTCTGTACAATTTTTACCATCAGGAAAAGTGCAACTACGAGAAATTGAGACACCACCAGAACCATTGAATGGCTTGCTTGTCGTCACGGATCCAGATTCAAACCATTAGGCATCGATATAGCCGGCAAAATTTTTATTTTTCGAGTCGCTTTTTTATAGTCGGCGATCGAAAATATTTGTAGTTTTCATTTTTTTTATTTAACAACCAAAATATTTACTAAAAATAATTTATATGGCAGCGTAAATTTTGCCGGGTCAGCTAGTAATTTATATAAATATCTTTTGTACAATCTTTCAGAATTTGTTATTTTTGTCTTTTCAAAAGGTTCCTTAAAGCAATAACTAAATTCTTCAATTTTCTTTTAGACTCTGTTAAACGTCTATACACAATGAGGCATTCAGCGCACGAAATTAGTTTGGATATATGGAAGCAATGGATATTAGATGCCATTGCAAAAATAAGATCTCAGAAGCAGCGACCTAGTGTGCAAAGAATATGCCAAGCTATAGGCAGCCACCATAAATTCCATGAAGACATTGTAGCAGAGAAGTTGGAAACTGTAGTTGATTCTGGAGCCGTAATTAAAGTTTATAACAAAGGATTACATTCTTATAAGGCTCCAGTGGCTCGACGAAAAATTAAGGTTGACAAAAATACAAACTTAACCAAAATTGTAGCCAAAGCTGTTCATGACTTAGGCGAATGCGAAGGTTCAACTCTAAAAACAATACAAAATTATGTTCAAAAGTTTAATAACATAGAACTTGGTAAGGATGCAGATTTTAAAATCGTTATAAAAAATTCACTTAAAAAAGCCGTGGATGCGGGATACCTAATACAAGATGGTAAACATTTCAAGAAAGGTAGATCGTTGACAACTCCCAGGAAAATCATTTCCAATAACACAATTACTCTAAAGTCAGTAAGTAAACTCATCCTATTTTACATAGTTATATCAGAATTCACTAGAGTAGCAAAATCAAAGAGGTAATGTATAATTCTAACATTTTTATAACTTTGAAATATTCATGCTTTAGAATTTTAATGGTATACACGCACATGGAAGGTATTTAAAAATAATTTCCACTGAAATTCGAAGAATTTTTATTATGAAGCTAGGTTAGTTGAGGTTTGCGTTGCAGTTAGAGAAATCGACTCATTCGGTTCAAATAAGGCCCATTGTGATATCACGCCACTCTATGATATCACGTATTCCTCGTTGGCACGAATTAGGTAAATTTGACGAACTTTTTTTAATGGATTAGTCATCTCTAAGATGTGGTCTTGAAAAGGAAAGTAGGATGGAAAGTGCCTGGAAACTCGTTCTCACTAGGACTGGACAACCTGCCCGTCTCTTAATGGTCTTGCTTTGAACGATCTTAATCCTTGAAGAGTTTAAACTCCCTCACCGAATGTTGGCCAAGTTCATTTAGCTAAGGTTCGGGCGGGGCACTACGCGGGGACTGACTTCCCTTTCTGCAAGTTTTTCTGGCTTGGAATTGCTTGCACTTTATTGCAAAAGCTGAAGTATTCTGACATTACATTTACTGCACCCCACCACTCTAGCCAGAGCTTTGAAGAGTTCTTGAACCAAATTCAAATTTAATCAGATGGATAATCTAATCTCCACAAAGTTCAAATACACTGTACCTCACAAAACTTTATGTTACAGAATTTTCTTAAGACTTATAAACACTTATAAAAATATTGGGAATAAATCTACTTTAGCCCATTAGCCCCGATTTTTTTTCTTTTACCAGATATGTAGAATTGTGAGAAAATCCGAATTTCACTTTTCTCGGAAACTACAAAACATAGATTCCTGTTTGAAGCATTCTCTCTAGAATTGATTACAGAATTTTATGGTCGGAAAAAATTTATACTTAATACCGTAATTTAAAAAAAAGAATGGCGACCAAAAACTTTTTCGGAATTTTTTTCCAAATTTTAACTTCGACACTTATTTTCTCAAAAATTGTTTGACGTAGGAACCTAATTTAAAAAGGATATTAAGAAGCGGATATTTGGCTTTGAAAATCAGCAAGCAAGAGTTATCTGGATCTAACCATTATTATTTAATATTTTTTTTTCCGATGTTGAGTCGGATTTTTATAAAATGGCCCCTCCCGTCTAAACGGGGGGAAAATGACCCCCCCTCCCATACGATTTTTTTCTTGTCTCGACCCAACCTACACGCCCTGATCTTCTGTCCCCTCTTATGCGAAGCATCCTATATACGTATCCCGATTTTAAATTTCAACACGCCCTCCCGCCCACATTAATTGCGAAAAAAATAGCTCCCGCCCAGAGCTGTTTTTTTTCACCATTCGGATTTTCTCACAATTTTACATATCTAGTAAAAGAAACAAGATTGGGGCTATTGGGTTAAACCAAAGACAATATAATACAAAGATGTCTCACTCAGTACGTTGAAAAATTTCAAAAAAATTTTGTGCTGATCTGATAGCTTTTGTGCTTTTGAGAAAGAGCTTTCAATTTTGTTGAGATGTGAAGCACATCTCTCTCTCTCTCTCGCCTTTTGCATGGGTACATAAATATATAATTCGCGGTCAAAACACAGTGAACACAAGCGGTGCGAAGAGAAGCGAATGTTTGTTTTTGTAAAATAAATTTTTAGAGTTTATACGAATGTGCAAGAATACCGCTCTCTCAACAAAACCAAGTATATGAATGACGACAACAGCGTTCTTTACCGAACCAGAAACGAGATTTTTTGTGTTTTTATTTTTACTGATGTTTCAGCTCCTTTTTGTGATTTATTTTATTTATTTTTTATTTATATTATAATCGGTAATTTGTAATTAATAATAATTAATTAATAATATATTATACAACAATGTATACATTGAACAAAACAAAGTCCAAATGCGCATCGGTTTGAGGAAAATAATGAATGTTGTTCTCACGGATTTAGTGTTTTAGATCGTTTGATAACCATATTACACCGTAAGCATCGTTCTTGGTCATATTTTAAAAACAAACAATCAAAAAAATCCAAACTTCAAATACTGAATCATAAATAAATGTCATTTAATATTTGAAGATTTCATTGTAAAGTATATATATTCTTGATCAGCGTGACCTCTTGAGTCGATTTAGCCATGTCCGTCCGTCTGTCTGTACGTCTGTCTGTCTGTGGAAATCACGATTACAAGAGAACGAATAGAGATATCTTCATCAAACTTGGTACGAATATTGTCTATCATTAGAAACTCATCGGTATTGAAAATGGGCAAAATCGGACCATTGCCACGCCTCCTTTTTATACTAAATATAAATTCATCCATGCTTATAGCTCAATTTCTCAGCTTGTAGAACGAATTTGGGGTTGAAATTTTGTCCAGAAGTCCACTGCCTCTGACCAAAACAGACTACCAAAAATGGGCGTGGTCCGCCCAATAATTAAATAAAACTCGACTACAGGAGAACGAATAGAGATATTTTCATCAAATTTGGCACGAATATTGTCTATCCTCAGAAACTTATTGGTATTGAAAATGAGCAAAATCGCACCAATGCCACGCCTACTTTTTATAGTAAATATAAATTCATGCATGCTTATAGCTCAATTTCTCAGCTTGTAGAACTAATTTGGGGTTGAAATTTTGTCCAGAAGTCCACTGCCTCTGACCCAAACAGACTACCACAAATGGGCGTAGTCCGCCCACTAATTAAATAAAACTCGATTACAGGAGAACGAATATAGATATTTTCATCAAATTTGGCACGAATGTTGTCTATCATCAGAAACTTATTCGTATTGAAAATGGCATAATTTTCAAAAAAACGTGTGTAGGGTATATGAACTTCGGCCAGACCGAAGTTAAAACTCTTTCTGGTTTTTTTTGTTGTTTCTACTGATATAGGGCCTCTAAAAGCTTGTTATGCCACCACTCTTTATTGTTATAATTAAAACAAGATGGCATCTACATTCTGATGGCAAATGCATTGATTCTTTACACTCATTTGTAGCAAACGCGCTCTCTTTTGTGCTCACTTTCTTGCAAGTTGCAGCTCTTACTCTCACAACTTGATATATTACTCTCACAACTTGATCTTTCGCTCTCACAATATGTTAATTTTACTCTCCCAAAGCTTCAGATGGGATTTTCCAAAAATCCCAATTGAATTTTAGCTGCTCGGTTATTTTGTATGGAGTGAGACATCTTTGTATTATATTGTCTTTGGTTAAACTACAATAGATTTATGCCAAATATTGGCAACTCTATACTAAAACAATTAAGAAATAATAATCTGTCATAATTTTTAAAACGTTGGTCAACCCACGCTGTCGACATGTTCCATTTGACACTAACAAGATCAGAAATAGAATTCATCTCGCTGTTATTGGTACTAAAATGCTTCCGTTCTTCCGTTTGTAACGCATTTAATGAGTCGTGGCAGATATATAAATGTATAGAAATGATCAGCGTGAT
Source organism: Myopa tessellatipennis (assembly GCA_943737955.2). Lineage (NCBI taxonomy): Eukaryota > Metazoa > Arthropoda > Insecta > Diptera > Conopidae > Myopa > Myopa tessellatipennis. The sequence continues at coordinate 20,435,701 of OX031315.1, forward strand.
CGCCCAAGTCGAGTTACTCCATGTCCATGAATTTTAAGATGAAATTCTCTTTCCGAGTCCGTCGTATCAGTCTAAAATATACTTAAAAAAATGGACCTGGTCCGGCTGGTGATAAAAGCTCCGATTAGAATGATCTTAATGAAAGTAAGCCTGAATATTCTCTCTGTCCCTATTTAATATCGATGTAAAGTTGAAATTCTATTCGCGAATTTTATGCATCGGCACAAATCGGCTTACTAAAAATGGACATGATGCGGTCACTTACTTCAACTATAAAATCTACGGGTGTGCTACGGTCATGTTGAAGTTAACACTCGCGTTCCCTTTTTGAGCGTGCAAGATTTAGCTTTCGCACACTATTTTCCTATATACTTAAAAATCCTCTCTTAAAGCAAGCACATAAAGCACACGACTTCTAATGTCAAAGGCAGCTTTTGAAACTACCCGATTTGGTGAGTAAGGTTGTTTAATTCGGCACTGGCTGCTTATAGTTTTGACTGTACCAACTTTGTAAGCGGCAACCCGTAACTACGGTGCCGAATACCGAATACCGCGTACTGAATACTCGGATTGAGCTGATGTACTTGCAGGCCTGTAAGTAAGCAAATCTACCGTCGCTTATATCGGTGTATGACTGCATAAGTAACTGCAACTTGTTGTTGGCTAACTATACGTTAACCGAGACGGATATGGAGAGGCCGGCCTATCATATTTATGATTGGAACACGCTAACCGTAGTGTACCATCAGAGCTTTCATGCTTCCTTGAGGAGCTGCGCGTGGGATTAAACCGTGCGAATATTGTTGTGAATGGACTTCCGTCAGCTTTACCTAATCTGGAAAACAGCGTTATCAAACTTTTCGGCAAGCTTAAAGTTCTTACACCTGCCGATATCAATGCTGCTCCACCCATTAAAAGCGCCGTAAAGATTTAGCTTTCGCACACTATTTTCCTATATACTTAAAAATCCTCTCTTAAAGCAAGCACATAAAGCACACGACTTCTAATGTCAAAGGCAGCTTTTGAAACTACCCGATTTGGTGAGTAAGGTTGTTTAATTCGGCACTGGCTGCTTATAGTTTTGACTGTACCAACTTTGTAAGCGGCAACCCGTAACTACGGTGTACGAATACCGCGTACTGAATACTCGGATTGAGCTGATGTACTTGCAGGCCTGTAAGTAAGCAAATCTACCGTCGCTTATATCGGTGTATGACTGCATAAGTAACTGCAACTTGTTGTTGGCTAACTATACGTTAACCGAGACGGATATGGAGAGGCCGGCCTATCATATTTATGATTGGAACACGCTAACCGTAGTGTACCATCAGAGCTTTCATGCTTTCTTGAGGAGCTGCGCGTGGGATTAAACCGTGCGAATATTGTTGTGAATGGACTTCCGTCAGCTTTACCTAATCTGGAAAACAGCGTTATCAAACTTTTCGGCAAGCTTAAAGTTCTTACACCTGCCGATATCAATGCTGCTCCACCCATTAAAAGCGCCGTATTGGTCAAAATGAACGGCGTATCCAAGAGAGATTTCATAATGCGGAACTATACGGGAAGATTGGTGCTATCTGATATGTTAGATAGAGGTGTCGTCACGAGTGTTCTTAAACGATCACCTAACCCACTAACCTAATTATAACATATGTATATTGTAAAAAATCTGCGGAAGAATAAGCAAATCAGCTCATTCCGGTTACTGAATGCTAACATCGTAAAGGTCAAAGTCGTCTTCACGGATAATTCAGAAAAACCGTTCACCAAGGAGGAATCTATGACGTTCCTTAAATTTGAACACAACTGCCAAACTTAATGCAAGGAATAACATACTCGCTTTTGCCCAGTATCCAAGCAATGATGGAGTCCTGCGAGTTACATTCCACTTCAATCACCTTATTCATGTATCTACAGGGTTACGCGATTTAAGTACTACCTACTTCACACCGTTATATCTGCCAACGCGATATTGCCAACTATGTCAAATTCTTACCAATGCAGCTGTTTATATTGTTTACTAGCTACCACAAGCATTTGCGTCTAAATTTTATAGAAAAAAAGTTATTCGAAATGGAACTCAAATGTAATAATGTGATTGCGTTATATTTGAGTGGAAAATCACAACCACCTATTGTTCGTGAGCTCAGACATCTCGAAATGAAAAAAATATGTTTGAATAAAATAAATATGAATAAAATGTTTGTGTATCCCACCATAAATCGTTATAATGATACAAGCAGCATTGCCAAGCGCTATGATGATGGACGAAAAAAAACAGCAACATCACCTGAAATGTTTCGGAAAGGGAAGGCTCGACTTGAACGAAATGCACGCCTTAGCGGTAATCAAATGGCAAAAGAACCGAAAATATCCCAGCGAAGCATCCGACGTATATTCTAAAATGAGCTCAAGGTAAAGCCTGTTATATAAGCCTTGTTATATCCTGTATCCTTCAATAGGATGACAGGACATATCTTCTGTCGTAGATTCTTCTACAGGAAGGATCACTGATAGTGCTGCGAGACAATAGGTTTTTCGTCGTTGATTCTTCGACGTGAAGGATCACGGACAACGGTGCCACGGGCGAGGGTGTGCCGACTTTGTGGACTTGTCTGTAGGGATCCGGCATATGTGCCAACGTTGGATCGCTTTCGCCTATATTGCCACGGGCACCAAGGTGCGCACCGTGTTGAATTTTTTATCTGTCAGGCAGTAGTGCCAAGTTTAGACGGATGCTAAAAAATAAAACTTCGGTTTCTTACTTTTATTTTCAGCAACTATTCTCCAGTAACTAATATCCGACTCTTTGGTACTTATAGAACGATTCTCTTGTAACTAGTAAACGACTGGGGTCACAACTAATATGCGACTGGCTGTTTGAATCCAAAAGATGGGATTATATAACTTTTGGATTCGTTGTTGGCCAGAATCATTTCCGCATCGATTTTGCAATTATCTCAAGAATTATTGTTAGCAATAATAATTGACAATAAATTGCGAGTTTTGCTCTTTAAAATGAGCGCGATGTTCCACTTAGTGGAATACGGTCACGTTCGGTTTTATCTCGGCCATGGACTGCGGTGTGTGATTTAACTTTGTACTTCCGAGCTTCACTATTAAAGTGCAGCCTAGGAGTATGTGTTACCACACCTTAAGCATTGTTAACCAGTGTGCCGAAAGGCATGTGGTGATAGCGGCGTTAAGCGCTGTTATTACCAGAGCAATTATTCTGACCTACAACATCCCTTCACCCTAAGGGGAAAAAAATTTATTATCGTACAACGATATTAAATTTTTCTTGTACATTTATGTTTTGTTGAATATTGGGTGGCTTATGTGTGTTATGGTTTTGATTACTATGTACTTATGGTTTTCTTTTTTTATATCATGTATTTTGTAAATAATATACTTTAGGTGATAATAGTTAATACAATATAGACTGTAAGAAAAGTATCATAAAAGCGATAGCTGCACTCCAAGTCATTGAGCCAAGTCATTGACTCAGTTCAGTGCCACCACCGTTAGAAGCCATCCGTTCACAACCAATGCAACCCGAGCCAAGTTATTGACTCAGTTCAATGCCAAAAAACCATCGTTCGTTGCACTCCGATCTTATTTTATATTTGATGACTATATGTTTTATATTGTTCTGTATGTCGTTGACTCAATTCAAAGCCAACCAATGTTAACGGCCATATATGCTTACATAGACAATTTAGCAGTATAAAAGACTGCGACTAATCAATAAAGGGAGAGCTATCGAAACCTTCAAAGTGTTTTAATTGAAATAGTGGCTCTTCGTTTACTATGTAGTTCCTCCTTACTATGTAGTACCTTTCTTGGCGAGACTACCATCTGGGTATCTTATTGTGGTAGTTGTGGTCTCAAAGTAGTTGACCGTGCTGTGTATCTGCCATCAACTATCATGTAATTTCTCGTTTCGAGCTCTTGCTGATGGACCTCTTTCACTATCTTGCTGTTGCCCCTTTACGGAAACTAATTTCTGTTGGGTCGCTCTTGTTAAACTAATAAGCTGTTTGGTACAGCTATCCTTCCGCCTTCTTGTTGGTTGGCCGCTGCTTTGCGCCCCATTGTGTGTGTGTGTTATCCTCTTAGGTAGCAGTATGAGTAAACCACGCACTAATGGGTGTACATCGGCATTCAGGTCGGCTTGTCTGCATGTTGGATTCTTCTTTTACAGATGTTATTACATTTAACTATTTAATTTTATAATTTTGTTCTTACAGTATATCTCTATGCATTTTTTTCTGGAACCTAATTTGTTTACCATTAAGGAAAATTGAAATCATTATTGTATAATTGTACTATGTAAATTCTAACGTATATTGTACTTCTTTTAATTCAATTAGAAATATTTTATATGTATCCTAATTTAATATAAAATTCCATTACATAATTCCTAATATTTGTCTAATCAGTTGAATAATTTTAATTCCTACAATAAATATTCAGTTTATTCCAGATAAATATAATTTGTTAGGCTATTAACTATAAATATTATCTTCTAAAGTATTTCAAGAAAAATTCATACAAGTATTTTAATAGGTTACCTTTTACTTTTATAAGAAAGATTTTATATATATTTGTTTTTCTATTTTTATTATAATATAATTATATGGTTTTTCTTTCTAATTTTCTTATTTCTTTTTCTTCCTATGCCTTTATTAATTATTATTATAGTTCTATATATAGTTTCATATGTGTATGTATATAACAAAAAGTGCGTGAAGTTAAATTCGTAAATCCAACGATAACTTAGCAAAGATCTGAACCCAAAACGCGAATACGAATTCGTATTTTCTACCCATTCCAAAGTAATGGCTTCAATTGTAGCGCTCTTTTGTTCAACGAAATATATATTTTGAGCAACAAATTTACATATTTCGAGAGAATAATATATATACTTCAAAGATTACGCCTACTTTTGAAAAAATTTTAAAATTTGTGGAAGTGAGGTGTCTCCCACGGTGAAGCTTCTTCCCCAATATTCAGCGATAAGTTTTGTTCTACGAAAAACATAACTTGGCCAAGTGGAATATAAGGTTCGATAGCCTACTCCAATACCTTTCAGAATCAGTAAAAACTTTTAGTGCACTCGGAAGGGTTTGGTCACCATGGTCATTTGAAGTTGGCCTTACCCAGTGCAATTTTTCATGATTTTTCAGCGAAAAATTTTCTTCAACGAAAAACATAACTTGGCCAAGTGGAATATAGGGTTCGATAGCCTACTCCAATCAGTATCAGAATCAGTAAAAACTTTTAGTGCACTCGGAAGGGTTTGGTCACCATGGTCATTTGAAGTTGGCCTTACCCAGTGCAATTTTTCATGATTTTTCAGCGAAAAATTTTCTTCAACGAAAAACATAACTTGGCCAAGTGGAATATAAGGTTCGATAGCCTACTCCAATCAGTATCAGAATCAGTAAAAACTTTTAGTGCACTCGGAAGGGTTTGGTCACCATGGTCATTTAAAGTTGGCCTTACCCAGTGCAATTTTTCATGATTTTTCAGCGAAAAATTTTCTTCAACAAAAAACATAACTTGGCCAAGTGGAATATAAGGTTCGATAGCCTACTCCAATCAGTATCAGAATCAGTAAAAACTTTTAGTGCACTCGGAAGGGTTTGGTCACCATGGTCATTTGAAGTTGGCCTTACCCAGTGCAATTTTTCATGATTTTTCAGCGAAAAATTTTCTTCAACGAAAAACATAACTTGGCCAAGTGGAATATAAGGTTCGATAGCCTACTCCAATCAGTATCAGAATCAGTAAAAACTTTTAGTGCACTCGGAAGGGTTTGGTCACCATGGTCATTTGAAGTTGGCCTTACCCAGTGCAATTTTTCATGATTTTTCAGCGAAAAATTTTCTTCAACGAAAAACATAACTTGGCCAAGTGGAATATAAGGTTCGATAGCCTACTCCAATACCTTTCAGAATCAGTAAAAACTTTTAGTGCACTCCGAAGGGTTTGGTCACCATGGTCATTTGAAGTTGGCCTTACCCAGTGCAATTTTTCATGATTTTTCAGCGAAAAATTTTCTTCAACGAAAAACATAACTTGGCCAAGTGGAATATAAGGTTCGATAGCCTACTCCAATACCTTTCAGAATCAGTAAAAACTTTTAGTGCACTCGGAAGGGTTTGGTCACCATGGTCATTTGAAGTTGGCCTTACCCAGTGCAATTTTTCATGATTTTTCAGCGAAAAATTTTCTTCAACGAAAAACATAACTTGGCCAAGTGGAATATAAGGTTCGATAGCCTACTCCAATCAGTATCAGAATCAGTAAAAACTTTTAGTGCACTCGGAAGGGTTTGGTCACCATGGTCATTTGAAGTTGGCCTTACCCAGTGCAATTGTGTTATCTTCATGATTTTTCAGCGAAAAACTTTCTTCAACGAAAAACATAACTTGGCCAAGTGGAATATAAGGTTCGATAGCCTACTCCAATACCTTTCAGAATCAGTAAAAACTTTTAGTGCACTCGGAAGGGTTTGGTCACCATGGTCATTTGAAGTTGGCCTTACCCAGTGCAATTTTTCATGATTTTTCAGCGAAAAATTTTCTTCAACGAAAAACATAACTTGGCCAAGTGGAATATAAGGTTCGATAGCCTACTCCAATACCTTTCAGAATCAGTAAAAATGTTTTTAGCACTAAATGTTCGAACCTTATATTCCACTTGGCCAAGTTATGTTTTTTGTTGAAGAAAATTGTTCGCTGAAAAATCATGAAAAATTGCACTGGGTAAGGTCCAACTTCAAATGACCATGGTGACCAAACCCTTCCGAGTGCACTAAAAGTTTTTACTGATTCTGAAAGGTATTGGAGTAGGCTATCGAACCTTATATTCCACTTGGCCAAGTTATGTTTTTCGTTGAAGAAAGTTTTTCGCTGAAAAATCATGAAGATAACACAATTGCACTGGGTAAGGCCAACTTCAAATGACCATGGTGACCAAACCCTTCCGAGTGCACTAAAAGTTTTTACTGATTCTGATACTGATTGGAGTAGGCTATCGAACCTTATATTCCACTTGGCCAAGTTATGTTTTTTGTTGAAGAAAATTTTTCGCTGAAAAATCATGAAAAATTGCACTGGGTAAGGCCAACTTTAAATGACCATGGTGACCAAACCCTTCCGAGTGCACTAAAAGTTTTTACTGATTCTGAAAGGTATTGGAGTAGGCTATCGAACCTTATATTCCACTTGGCCAAGTTATGTTTTTCGTTGAAGAAAGTTTTTCGCTGAAAAATCATGAATTATTGCACTGGGTAAGGCCAACTTCAAATGACCATGGTGACCAAACCCTTCCGAGTGCACTAAAAGTTTTTACTGATTCTGAAAGGTATTGGAGTAGGCTATCGAACCTTATATTCCACTTGGCCAAGTTATGTTTTTCGTAGAACAAAACTTATCGCTGAATATTGGGGAAGAAGCTTCACCGTGGGAGACACCTCACTTCCACAAATTTTAAAATTTTTTCAAAAGTAGGCGTAATCTTTGAAGTATATATATTATTCTCTCGAAATATGTAAATTTGTTGCTCAAAATATATATTTCGTTGAACAAAAGAGCGCTACAATTGAAGCCATTACTTTGGAATGGGTAGAAAATACGAATTCGTATTCGCGTTTTGGGTTCAGATCTTTGCTAAGTTATCGTCGGATTTACGAATTTAACTTCACGCACTTTATAACAAAGTTGTCATTATTTCTATATTTTATTTTTCCTTTTGCTAAAAGTTATTTACCTTTTTTTTTCATTAATTTGCTTAATTGCTTAAACTAACACTGCATTCTGGTCGTGTTTAGTTGCTCTACTTCTACACCTGCTTTGTTGTAGTACTTGCGTTAATCGCTTAATTCTTAGCTTACGTTTTGTGTGTCATTAACTTGATTTCGTTAATATATTGCATTGATTTTTTGCGTGCAATATGAAATCTATTTTGAATATTTAGTACTACATTTTATACTACGATACCTATTTATTAAGAAACAAAAATTCTTTCTTATTTTAGATTTATTTACATTTTCTATTGCAACTAGGTGTAGATATGACATGGTTATGCATAAACTAATTCCTCATGCATGGATTTCATGTGCATTTATTGTTATAATAAATGCAAGTGCAATAGTAATGGATGTTCTTTTAAAGCGGAACAGCTACTTTGCATATACCGTATACTAACGTATAAAAACTAAAAAGTTCAATTCAAAGTTTACGTCACTCAAATATTAACTACGCTCGACATTTCGAGCAGTTCTTGATGAATTCTGTTACTAGTTTTTGAATTCCTAACCATCTAAATTTTTTTCGTATTCTTAAATATGTTTTCACTGCACCCTGATGTCCCCCCAGCGGCGAATTTTGAAAGTCTTTAGTGATTGTTTCTATTTATTCCAGGTCGGATAGCAATGTTGCTGTGTTATTTGTTCCTCATCATCTTTATCGGCTTCGACGGTTGTTCCTTGATTTTGATCTTGGGTAGCTGTTGTTGTGTTTGACCGTGTTAGTGCGGCTCTTACTGTTTTGTGTTTTCTGAGGAATTCAAATTAGCGCGTCTGCATTTACGTTTTTCCTTCCTGGCTTATATATAATTTATTATAATTTCGAAGTCGTATTCTGATAATTTATGCCTAAACCTTGCCAGTCTTGAAGTCTGGTCTTTTAAATTGACTATTCCCTTTAATGGCTGGTGGTCAATAAAAATTTTAAAATGTCAGCCTAAGAGCTCTGAAGTTTTTTGTGGCTCAAACTATTGCTAAGAATGCCTTTTCTACTTTTTAATATCTTTTTTCTGTGTCGCTCAACGCTCGGCTAGCGAAAGCTATTGATCTATCTTCGCCTACGTTTCCTAGAGAAAGAACCACGCCTAACGCTTTATTACTTGCATCAGAAGATTAAATTCCCTTGAAAAGTCTGGGTATGCCAACACTGATTCTTTTAACAGTTCAAACGTTAAACTACCCTCTGGTAGTCTTCTGTCCAGACGAACTTAGCGTCTTTTCGTAACAGTTTGTTAATGGGAGGGCCATTTTTGCGTATCCTGATATGAATTTAGTATAATAATTAACAAGACCTAGAGAGGATTGTACTTCTTTTTTATTTTTAGGAGGTCGAATGTTTTTGACTTAGCTAGGATCTGGAAGTACTCAATGTTCTGAACACTTGCACCCTAAATATACGACCTTTCGTCGTAGAAATTAATTACGGCATTAATGGCATTAATTTTAAATTATTTTCCCTCATGATCTCGAAAACTTTAGCTAACCTATCCTCATGCTGCCCCAGGTTTGTTGCATATACGACTATGTCGTTTAGGTAAACGAAACAATCCATTCCGTGTAGTCAGAATATATACAGGGTGTTTCGCATAAGAGGGGACAGAAGACTAGGACGTGTAGGTTGGGTCGAGACAAGAAAAAAATTGTACGGGAGGGGGGGGTCAATTTCCCCCCGTTTAGACGGGAGGGGCCATTTTATAAAAATTCGACTTAACATCAACAAAAAAAATATTGGTTTGACCTAGATAACTTTTGCTTGCTGATTTTCAAAGCCAAATATCCGCTTCTTAATATCCTTTTTAAATTAGGTTCCTATGTCAAACAGTTTTTGAGAAAATTAATGTCAAAGTTAAAACTTGGAAAATAAATTCCGAAAAAAAATTATTGGTCGCAATTTTTTTTTTAAATTACGGTATTAAGTATAAAAATTTGTCCGACCATAAAATTCTCTAATCAATTCTAGAGAGAATGCTTCCGGAGAAACCGGAAGGATCTATGTTTCGTAGTTTCCGAGAAAAGTGAAAATTACGAAGTATACTTTCCTTTCAAATACCAATTTTTTGGCTACTTGTGTTTTATTACTGGTGCAAAAATATGAAAGAACTGCTCCGGGGAAGGAGTTTAGATCGTAATTTTCAATTTCAACAAAATGGTTGGGTGGAGAGAAAAAGAGGCAGTGAGAGAGTCATAGGACGAATGTACACAGTGAGTGTATCGGAAAGTGAGCGATATCATCTAAGACTTCTATTACATGTGCCAGGAGCAATCAGTTTTGAGAACCTTAGAACTGTCCACGGGTTACATTCAAAACATTCAAAGAGGCATGCAAGAAGTTGGATATCTTAACAGTGTGGTTTGGGAAGCCACACTAAGTAGGCTAAGGCTGTAGGAGTGAGAATGCGTAAGCCCTCAGAGAATTGTTTGCTTTAATCTGTGTTTTTGGGTGACCACTTGAGCCGCAGGAATTTTGGGACAAGTTTCTTAACCACTTTACAGAAGACCTACCTGGAAGAGACCCGGATCATTGTAGAATACACGCAGATTGTGAAGATCTATCCCTACGCGATGTCCAAGAAATTCTTATTTTACATGGTAAAAATTGTACAGACTTCGGTCTTAAAACTCCACCTCAAGACTTTCCTCATGATGCCGGAGATAGGGGCAATAATTATTACTTGGGAATTTCAAGACGAAGAAACGAAATGCCACCCGCCTGGTAGTCACAATATTGTCAAATAATTTAGTCATTTGCATTATTCTAACAGGATCTTTTCAAGGATGTAAAGAATTTGTTCAAAGGATAGATCCTTAAGTCCTCCTGATCCTAATATATCTTTCTTACTTCGTCGAAGACAATTTCCCATCAAACTTACCTTTTCAATAACTATCAACAAATCGCAAGGCCAAACGCTGGATAAAGTTGGAGTGTACTTGACCATGCCAGTATTCAGTCATGGACTACTTTATGTTGCTTTTTCAAGGGTTCGTCGTAGAACAGATATCAAGGTGAAGGGGAACATTGATGATCTGCGAGGCCGGCTATTAAAAAAATCAAAGAATGTTTTCACAAAAATTGTTGTTTTTAAAGAAATATTCTCAAACAATATTTGAATCAAATACAAACAATCGACATTGATTGCGAAAAAATGTAATGTGAGAAAGCCCAAAAGACTTGCAATGTAAAAAAAATAACTTCCTGGCGAAGGCAGGATTTTATATACTAGTGATTCATAAGATGTTGAAACGTCGTTAGGGCGCCTGTTAGGGCGAAAGGCATTCGGTTAAACTAAATTGTCCTGAAGCTGAACTAAATGCGGTCTTTTCCTTGTCCGCCTTATCCATTAGGACTTGGTGGTACCCACTTGCCATGTCTAACGTTGAAAAATATCTACTACTGCCTGGTGCAATATCTCATCTATCCTAGGTGGGGGAAAAACTTGTGGCTTCATTTACTTTTCTATAATCTATTACTAATCGCCATTTCTTTTCTGCATCTTTTCTACCCTCTTTGGAACTAAAAGTAGTGGAGAATTGCATGGAGATACAATTGGGGATATCAAATCCTCCTCTAGCAATTTATGAATTTGCCTACTTACTTCTTCTCTATGTGTCTGTGGAATTCGATACTGTTTTTGGTTAATTGCTGGCTGATACAACTCTATTGGAATTTTATGTATTAGGACTGGGGTGTACGTCAATTGGTCATCCTCTGAAAGAAAAATATTTATTTATTTATTTATTTATTTCAATATTAAACTAAGCTTCAAGCTTTATAATTAGTAAATCTACATTACATAATATACATATATTGTACACAATAACAATTGATATCATGATGAATTATTAATTGACAAAAAAGTTTAAAGTTTTTTATTTAGTTAGCTGTAGAAGTTCATAACTTCTTCGGTTATTACTGAAAAGATAAGCACTATCCGTAGTACCATAAAGAAGATTCAGGATAATGTTTTTTCAATTTTCTAATAAAGAGTTCATGGTTCACAACGTCGAAAGCTTTGCTGAAATATATATATATATATATATATAGGTATACATGACATCCGTTTGCAGACCAAATTTAAAATTGTTAATTGCCTTAGATACGAATTCAAGTAGATTAGTTTGTGTAGATTTTCCTGGGCGAAATCCACGCTGAACAGAAGAAATGGAAGAATAAACATCACGCGAAATCTGAGAAATGAGAATTTTTTCGAATAATTTGGGCAGCGCACTCAGTTATGCAATGCTACGATAATTAGATATGTTAGATCTATTGCCAGATTTGTGAATAGGAATAATGTACGAAGATTTCCATACCGCTGGAAAGTAGCCAGAGCGTAGAGAATTTTCAAATTACCATTTGATACTGGGTAAGGATACATATGTCATTGAATCATATCTAGCATCAGAATATATTGTCTTAAAATATTTTGCGAACAAATTGCATTTTGATTTAATATCATCAGATTCAGTATCATCCAGTTTCATAACCGAAGGAAGCATATTGCATCTACGTTTCGAATTCACGAAGGTCCAAAACGACTTCGAATTCGATTTTACTCTTGATAAATAATTACTGTAGGATAATTGAAGGCATCTGCGGTATCTATTTCTCAATAATATATTTTATATTAGGTGTACAAATAAGTTTCCGCGGTTTTTTATAAAAAGTTAGTAATTTATTGTGAAGGAACAGTACATTACGTTTTATTCAAAGTATTTTCCATCATTTGCCACTACTTTTCCCCATATTTCTGGCAACATTCGGATACCCCGTCGATAAAACTCTTCATCTTTTGACGCTATCCACAAATCTACCCAATTTTTTGTGTCTTCATATGATGTGAAGCGCTGCTCAGACAGACCATGTGCCATCGACCGGAACAGGTGATAATCAGAAGGGGCTAAGTCTGGTGAATACGGCGGGTGGGGTAAAACTTCCCAGTTGAGTGTTTCCAAGTATGTTTTTACCGGCGCCGCAACATGTGGACGAGCATTATCGTGTAAAAGAATAATTTTGTCGTGTCTGGAGTAGTAATGGGCGCGTTTTTCCTTAAGTGCCCGACTCAATCTCATCAATTGTGTTCGGTAGAGAGCTCCAGTAATGGTTTCGCTTGGTTTGAGCAATTCATAATACACCTCGTACACTTTCGGCCTTCCACTGCGTTCTTTGTCCTTCACGTCAAACTCACCGTTCTTAAACTTTTGAAACCATTCCTGACAACTTCTCTCACTTAAAGCAGCTTCACCATATGCTTCTAGAAGCAATCGATGCGCCTCAGCTGCAGATTTTTTCAAATTAAAGAAGTAAATCAAAAGTTCCCGCAAATGATGCTTATTCGGCACAAAACTTGACATTTTTGCAGGAAAAAAATTACGTGATGCTGATACGGAATCACTAGTACTTTAAGGTTATGGTGTTGCCGGATGACGAAACTTGGGATATTACGTTTTACATCTGACAATTTCTCCATAACCTTCTGGTGGGGCCATCTTTTGACAAACCGCGGAAACTTATTTGTACGTACGTAAGGTGAAGGACAAAGAACGCAGTGGAAGGCCGAAAGTGTACGAAGACATGGAATTAGAAGTATTATTGGAGGAAGATTCGTCCCAAACGCAAAAAGGACTTGCACTTACATTATAAGTGACTCAACAAGCAATTTCACATCGTTTAAAATCGTTGGGAATGATTCAAAAACAAGGAACTTGGGTTCCATATGAACTAAAGCCGAGAGACGTTGAACGCCGATTATGCATGAGTGAAATGCTGCTTGCCAGGAATAAAAAAAAGAGTTTTTTGCATCGTATAGTCACTGGTGACGAAAAATGGATTCACTACGAAAATCCAAAGAAGAGAAAGTCATGGGTTAAGCCCGGCGAACCATCAACATCGACAGTTAAGCCGAATATTCATGGAAAAAAACTCATGCTGTGTATTTGGTGGGATCAGCTTGGTGTCGTGTATTACGAATTGCTCAAACCAAGCAAAACCATTACTGGAGCTCTCTACCGAACACAATTGATGAGATTGAGTCGGGCACTTAAGGAAAAACGCGCCCATTACTACTCCAGACACGACAAAATTATTCTTTTACACGATAATGCTCGTAGGTACGTTATTTGCTCGTACGTAAAGTAGTGGCCACATGTTGCGGCGCCGGTAAAAACATACTTGGAAACACTCAACTGGGAAGTTTTACCCCACCCGCCGTATTCACCAGACTTAGCCCCTTCTGATTATCACCTGTTCCGGTCGATGGCACATGGTCTGTCTAAGCAGCGCTTCACATCATATGAAGACACCAAAAATTGGGTAGATTTGTGGATAGCGTCAAAAGATGAAGAGTTTTTTCGACGGGGTATCCAAATGTTGCCAGAAAGATGGGGAAAAGTAGTGGCAAATGATGGAAAATACTTTGAATAAAACGTAATGTACTGTTCCTTCACAATAAATTCCTAACTTTTTATAAAAAACCGAGGAAACTTATTTGTACACCTAATAATATATTTTTTATAATAATAAATAGTAAATATAATATATTCTTTATAATAATAAAAGAAAAATATCATTACATTTCGCACATAATTCTGTTATGGATTCTCTTTCCTCTCGGTTTAGGGAAGGATCCAAATCTAATTCTTTCATTAAAGTATTTATTCGTTGCATTATATCCGTATTACTTATACTGTTGATCATAGTCCTTGGATTGCTTGAAACGTCACTTATCTTGTATTTGTGGAAATCACTAAATCTCGGTAGTCACTAAGAATGAAATTTTTTACCGTTGAATTTAGGATTGATACCTTGACCTCTTTATTTTCCACATTTGCTAGTGTTTCCCACAGGTAGACTCCTTGTGCAATATCTCGGCCCAGTATGCCTTCTGCCGGTACCTTTTGTTTAAGTGACACAACGTGAGTGTTAAACGTAAAGGCTGTACCTCATCATGGCATATGCTTTAGGCCCCATCTGTTTCTAATGGTCTTTCTGCAAGTGTAAAGAACCACCATGGCCTTGTTCATCCTCTCAGTGATGTTTGTTTTCCAGCTAAGTTTCCTGTCCAGGATCAGATCGAAGAATTTTGAGTTTTCTTTAAAATTGAGCCTGACGCCACCCATCCTTGGAGTCTCGATTTGAGGAATCCTGTGGTTCCGTGTAAAGAAGACAAGCTCCGCGTTCGGGGGGTTGACCCCTGAGCCCCTCGGAGCTGCCCATCTTGTTACAATGTTCAGAGCGTTTTGCACTAGATCCCTGATGACATGCGGGTGTTTACCCGAAGCCACTATAGCAAGATCATCTGCATAAGTAATGATCTTTAGGCCTTCTCTTTCTAGTAGCTTTAGTAGCCCATCGTCCATTATATTCCACAGTATGGGATACAGGACCACACCTTGTGGAGTACCCCTACATACCATTCTTTCAACCCGTGAGTTCCCATGTCTCGCCTCGATAATCCTTCCTTTTAGCAGCTGACTGATGAAGGATATCAACCGTTCTTCAACTTTTTGGATTCTCAGGGCATCTAGAATTTCGTTTGTCTCCACGTTGTTGAAGGCACCCTCAATGTTCACAAAAGCCACAAGGGAGAATTCCTTCCAGGCTAGAGATTTTTCAATAGCGCCCACCAGGAAGTGTAGAGCCGTCTCTACACTTCTCCCTTTAAGATACGCATAACGCTTTCACAAAAGGTTTTCCATGAGTTTCTCTTTGCCTTACGTATTTACTTCTTCATTTCAAAGATGGACTTCTTTTGGGGCCTTGGCCTTGTTAAATAGTCGTCTACATCTCTTTCGGGTCTCCATTAGGCTAGGGTTCCACCAAGGTGGCTTCCTTTTTCCTTTAGGATTCCCAGGGGGGCATGTTACTCCCAAAGCTCTACTTAGAGCATTCGAGAAGCGATCAACGTTGCTGTCGAGTTTTTTCCTGCTTATAATGACCTCCGGAGTGTTGAGCAATAAAGCTTTTGTCTCGGTCCTGTATCTAGTCCAGATAGTTTTCCTAATGTTCCTAACTGGATGGATTGAGTCGTCAACAATCCCTCTAAGGGAGAAGACAATGTACCTATGGTCGGAGAAGGAATGTTTTGTTAAGACCTTCCAATAGTTCACTCGGAAGCTTATACCCTGGGATAGAATGGAAAGGTCTAAAACTTCCTCCCTATTGCTACTGATAAAGGTTGGTTCCCTACCCCTATTACATATATATAGACTCTCGCCAAGTATAAAATCAAAAAACGACTCACCTCTTACATTGGTGTCCGAGCTGTCCCAGATAGTATGGTGCGCATTTGCATCACATGCGATCACCAGTGCCGCCGTCACCAGACTTCTGGTAGTGGCTGATGGAGGGTCCAATTCCTCGGATGCCATATAAATGGGGGGCAGCCAGTAAACGTTCTCTTCAGTCTCCAGCGTTACGGTAGTGATGTCATCTTCAATTATTGAGAAGAAAACCATTATGTTTATTCTTCAGCAGAATACAGGATCTGGATGGATCTCCAGAAGGATCTCCTACACCCCTCCTGTAGCACAGAGTATATCCAGGAGCCCGTATTCCCCGTACCTGGCCGTCAACGACCCAAGGTTCTTTAATTAAGGTAGCATCTTCTTCATCTCTAAGGAGATGAATAACGAGAGCAGCTTAAACCGCTTTACAGTGGTGGAGGTTAATCTGTATTATCCGGAGTTCCAGGAGAGTAGTCGGTCCTCCTCGTCTGAAGATGCCAGAGAGCTTCAGGTATCGGTATCGTCAGGTTCTACCATTCGAGAGCCCTCCCTGGTACTAGGAGTTGGACTGTTGGGGCCTCTTGACCCTTGGTGCCCTTGGTTTTGGCTTCGCTCTGGACTTTTTTATATACCTTCAGCGTTACCGACGTAAAGCCATGGCCGAACACCCAGCCTGCCTTCTCTAGAGGTTCCAGGGACTCCTTCTTCAGGACCATCATTGCTGATCTGTAGTCCCCCTTCGGCTCCTTTAGTTTAGAAGGTTTCCAGGTTCCAGTAGGCAGAGCTGTACTTGAACATCTCAAGCACAACAGCAGGATCGGATGGCTCCATTGGGATCCACGCCCTAGCTCTAGGCCGGGACGGGATTTCCTCTCGGGGGATGACTTCAAGTTTCGCACCCGGCCATATCTCCCCTACTCAGCTTGTACAGGTCATTCGACCTCTGATCTCCGCAGGCGATCAGCTTGACTCGACCCTGATGCCACCCAGCATCTCTTACTATGGGTACCGGGCCTGGAAATTCCTTCATCATTGGAAGAAAGCTTACAGCCAGCTTGACTTCAACCTTCTTCCAATGATCGACCGATATGGCACAGTCAGGGTCGTTTTTATCGACCACCGCCAGTACCAACCGATCCTTCAGGATTTCGCTATACGACTGCTTCCTGTCAGCAGGGAATTCCTGTCGGCGGAATTAGCTCATCAGCCTCGCCGAGTTTTAGATTCGGACGGACCCAGTAACTCATTTGCCCAGAAAGGGACTTCTTGTCTTTGTCCGTCAGTTCCTTATCAGGAATCATCCGTATTTTTTCCCTCAGTCGGAAGGCATTTCGTCGTGTGCGGGAGTTTGCCTTGGTTGGTTGGTTGGTTGGTTGCCTGGTTGGGTTCATATTTGATTCCCACGAGTTGCGGAGAAGGGGTGGTCGGCCTGTGCAGAGATCCGCATTACACAGGTGAGGCTAAATAATCCGGAGGGCGCCAGGTATCCGGATACTCCGTTCAAGACTAGGCCCCCAGCCTGGCTGATCATCGGCCTGGTCGTATGACACCTTGATCCAGCCCAGTTGGTGGTTATTGGTTCATCTCCAACCTTATGACCCCTCCCACAGGATAGTCAGCGCTCTGCATACACCCAGTGCCCACACATACATGCACACATTTGCTGTATACATGCATGTACGTGCCCCAGCCGTATACAGCCTACTATTCACCGCCTTGTCGGTCCAGCCAACAAGGCAGGACACTTAAGCCCCCCACCACGGCAAGGTCACCACCAAAGGAAGGGAGCAATAAGGTCAGTACTCAGAAATTTGTACGGTTTACATATGTCAAAATCATCTACATATTTATGTTGATAAGGTGTTCTTAGAAGAAAGGTTTTTCCAACTTCTTAAAAATTAAAGCGGGCGGCGGACAAATTAAACGTAATTGACTGGAATCAAATATGAGTTTCAAATACAAAGATACTCTGAATCCTTTGCGCTTAAAACAAATAAAATTCTCGGAAAATATACTAAGTAGGTTAGGTAGGTTTCTGAAAGGAACCATCTACATCTCACAATGTAATATTATTCGTCCTTCTTTTCGCCTATATGTATAAGATTTTTTGTGGATGGATGACTAGTACATGATTAACCTAAATAGTATATGTAGATATTTAAACATCAATTTTAATTTCAGGGAAACAGTTTTTGTTCTCTATGTTACGGAAATTCTAAGAAAAATCAAAATGGGATACCAGAACCATTAAGCTCTTGTCAAATTTGTGGAATGTCATTACATACAACATGCGCCAATAATGCTGGAAACTGCCAATCCTACTCTTTTGTGTTATTGTATATGCTTGTTACAAAAGGAAGTGTTTGGAAATGCCAATTATGCACACAATGTAATGTTTGCAAAGATACAAACAAGGGCCCATGCCTCTTACAATGCTGTGTATGTTCAAGATGCTTTCACTTACCATGTTTGGATTCTACTCCTGAAAACAAGCCAAAAAATCCATGGAGGTAATGTTATCACAAGAGAATTTGGCAAATAATTTAAAATATTCATGATTATCTTTGCTTCCCAGGTGTAAAACTTGTTCGGTCAATAAATTTGGTATGAAATTAAAAAGTGAAAGGAAGCAATCGATAAGGATAGACGTTAACGCGGAAAAACCAAATCGGTATGTCTTCATGGTTTATTGTGTTTTAGTATTTTATGGAGTAGTTTTATAGAGTACATGAAAACATTAATGTAGTTAGCATATTAAAGCATGTACATATGTGCATATAATGTATTTTAAAATAGACAAATTTTACATCCTCACTTTACATAGCATTGTAACATTTTTGGTTCCATTAATTAAAAGTGAAATTATTTTATATCTACACAAAATGATAAGTCATATGATCAAGGAAAGTAAGTATTGTAAGTCATATTATAGTTAAAATGAACAAATGGCCTCACCACTGCCACTCTTGGTAGAGTAAATATTCGACCAGATATTAAATTTTGGTTGCTTACACCGATTACGAATCTCTTCAGGAGAAATGTCTTGTAGGGCACTCATAATCCAAAACGGGACCTTCCTCAATTTACTTAGTGTTAACTGTCCTTTGTGAGACCGTTTTCGTTGATTGGTTTTTATACAAAAGTTACGAGCGGCTGTGTGGACGCACCAATATCCAACCTTTTCATACTACATGCTCACTATCATTTCTATTAATTTTGTCATTTGTCCTTCCATGATTGATAAACAAATGATTGTACATATAAATGTGCTACTAAACAATACTTTACTCAACGCCATCTGTCAAGATAATTTACTTTATTTGGCATGTTTTTCCGCACTTCATTTAATTGAATTAGATCAAGGGTATAAAATACAGCTATTATTTCGCCTTTCCATCCTCATTTTTGCCCCAAAAAATCGATATTATCGTCGGAGAAGACAACTGTATGCCATTCCCTGTTCCACGTCATATGCGTTTAAGCATTAATTTTTACTAGTTTGATTTGAACGGAAATGTATAAGCGTCGGGAGAGCAAAATTTAGTGAAAATTTAAATTAAAGTTTAATTTAATTTAAGTTTGGTAAAAACTAAAAAAAAAAAACATCCACTCTTGTTACTGATCAGGAGAATCAGCCATTGCGAGGTCTCCAGAGCCGTATGTTTTTAAAAGAAAAGCATTAATTATGTTCAATACCATTAATTTATCTTACCTTATTACCTTACCTTATAAGTGACCCATATTCCGCACCTTGACTCTGACAATCCAGGGTTCTTGGATCAAGACCATAGACCTTAGTTTTCAGATTTTATGATAATCGAATAGATCTAATTTATAGATCCTCAAAACTAATTCGATCTTGTTTTTTCCCCTACATTTTTAAGAATTTATGCTTGTAAGTGTATGTATATATAAAATCAAACAAAATTACAATAAGAAAGTTGATCTCATATAGTACATATGTAGGAAACAATACCCCCTGAAAAAATTATTCCTTTTTTGTTTTTATATATTGCATTATAGTTTTTTGCTATCTCATCTTTCTTAATTATAGAAATTCTTCAGTATTATTCGGGAGTTTACATCCTACGCGTCGAATTGGACACCGTGAAACCATTTTAAATGGAGAGAATAAAAAAAAAAAAAATGAAAATATGCCAACTTCCTCAACGTTAGAACGTAATATAAAACATGTCTTAAAATCGGATGAAAAATATCCCCTTGAATCCAATTATAATAATGACAAAACTAAAGTTAGTCTGCCATTAACCCTTACTGCTAAAGCCTCAAATAAATGTAAGAATCTCAGAATAATGAAGGAAAATTGTAAAACTTTATCCGAAACATCTTCATCGAGTTCATCAAGTGACAATGAAGAAGAAAATGATTACGAAAGCACAACAACAGGTTCGTGTTCCTCAACTACTACTGATTCATATACCACTAATAGCAGTAGTGAGAGCTCAGGTGATGATAATGAAGAAGAGGACTGTAAACACATTTTTGAAAATTCTAAAAATTTTAAAAGTGATGTAATTCAGGATAGAGATATGAGAGAATCAAAACACGTAACATCCCAAAAAGCCACAAAAAAAGCAAAAATGGCACATGAAAAATGTTACACTTGGAAAGAAAATACCTTTCAAAATTTGGGATTTCAAATAAACGATGAAAATTGGGGATTCGCAGCAGTAGCAAAAAATAATATTGATATTTTCTCCAAAAATAAAAAGGACAATGATTATTCTATTATAATTCATAAAGCAATTCAGAGTAATGTAGTCATTGATCATTTTAGTCATATGAAACACGAAAAAGTGTCTTTCCTATCAGATACAAAAGGAACTATTGTACAGAGTGAAAAACAAGTTTCCATTTTAGAACAAAAAAATTCCCAATTATTTGAGAATTCGAAGTTTTTATGTCAATCGTTAAGTAACTTGGATAATAACTTTAAGAATTTGGACATGCTTATAAATGATCAATACAAAAGTGAACATTTAAAAAACAAATCTTCCTTTTCGGATTCCTTTGAAAAATCAAATGGTACTAAAAGTGATGAAAAAAACAAATATTTTGTGGAAGCTGCCCAATTAAAGTCAAAAACAGAACCACCAAAGAATTCATCTTTGACAAAAAAAATTTTTCCAGAAACACAAACCCCATATTATCATCAATTTCAAAACGGTAAGAGCAAATTCAAAAATGGTAAGTGAACTCTAAATATTTTTACGGAAGTTAATAAAATTAAATGCAGACAATTATTAAAATTGCTCGGAATTGCTCGTAAACGCGTCTCGAAATAATGAGACAAGTATATCGGTTTTGCGAATCGGAGACTTTTTGTATTAAAAGCCACAACTATTTGATTTCTTAAGTAAGAAATATTATTGTGAGAAAAGATTAATGTTAAGGAAATTATACTAATATGTATTTACTTGGTAGTTTTATGTTCAATAAATTAATATCTTAAAAATTTTTTTTTTATTATGTCAACATTATAATATCGTCTCAGTAAAAAGTATACCAATATTAGATTAGACATGGAAAATTGTTATTGGATTTCCTCTATATATTATAGGGACATTTTGTGATCGGAAAAAATTTAATTTTTCATCGTAAAAAATTAACGTAATTTAAAAAAAAAATGCGACCAAAATGAAGACCTTCCCTAAATGGAGATCAAAGGTCCTATAATACATATTATCAAACACGGGTACAAGATCTGCACTATACTTCGCAACAAAGTGCCTTCAAAAATTTAATAAATAACACACCTTAGAAAATACACACATCCGCATAATTGTAGAACCTTAGGCCTCGTGCAGACAGAAAGCGGAGCTGAGCTGAGTTTAGCTATATCGCCATCAGCTACTTGACATTTTTATCAGTACGCAGACAGAAAGCGGAGCTGAGGTGAGCTTATTTCTTTAAATGCCAAATACAATGAAGCATCGGCGCCAGCATCAGCATAAATAAAATGGTATCTTCTAAATTTTGTCGCGTTCTCTTGTCAGAAAATAGTTTGTTGTTGAAAAGACTCCTTTTTTTAAAAAAAGGTTATGGGTGCTTAATATAAATAAAAAACGAAAAGTTTGTGGAGAATTCCATCACTTATATATGGAACTACGACATTTTCGCAATCCATTGCATCAACTCGTTGGCACCACGCAACAAAGAACACTAATATCGAATATTGTTTTCATTTTCAGCAGCTTATCAGCGCTGATCTAATGAAAAATTTACTGTCATTATACACAAAATAGGGTATTTCGAAAGTATCTCCCAATTCCAGTTAGAGGACCATTGGTCACAAGTTAAAACTTTAACGATGATGCCAAAACTTCAAAAATGTTAAATTTCATAAAATTATATTTTTTAGTATATTGGCAGAAAGTCCAGTTTTGGAAACAAAATTATAAAATGTAACTCCCAGTTGGAAAACATTGATTTAATCATAAAAACACATAATTGGTTACCAATATGGTTTGTCCTTTCAAACCCATCTACTAAATCTAGTTTGGAATTGTACCGCAATTCCCTTCTAATCGCCATTTCATCCATCCAGCAGAATAATATTATTATTTTCGTACTGGTTCAAATCCCAAGCACTTCTTTTTCTTTAACTCCAACTTATGGTAAGGGCAGAACAGCTGAGGGGAAGATAAAAAAACGTGTGAAGCTTCGAGAGAGCTCGTTTTGCGAAAGAAATCTCTTTCTGAGGTACACTGAAGAGATGGAAGCATGGGCGCCGCACCAATAAAAAAAAGGAAATAGAACCATAAATATTAATGGTTATTATAGTCAATATTGATCAACAAATCAGACATTGTGGTTCGCCTAAATTATTTTTAAAAAACAAAAAGTGATTCTCCCATTCCTTATTAAACATTTTTCACAGTGCATTCATAAAATCGTGTACGATACTCCCTGCTTGAAGTCTGTACGTCGACTGACTGCTCTTTATAAGAACTATCGCTAATGTCGGTGTGAAAAAACGACGAGTGCTGTCGTGTATATGTAAATAGCCGAGAGAAAACTGATTACTGAACTGAAAACTGAGCCGAGAGAACGATTACTCTCTGTTCAATAGGGTGCCAATATTGGAACCCTAGAACAAAATTTGCTTTGTACGAGATGCAACTTCTGTATACTATTTATTCTGTGGTATTGATGAAGAGGTAATCAGAGAATTGCTTTTTGGTGTTATAAATACACAACTTCTTTGTGATATACCAAATTGCAATTTTTCATAGATAATTCAGAGTTTGTTTGAACAGGTACAGGTTTTTTCTGACTTTAAGATAACTCATTAAATCACAGCCAAGGGTCGCAGTTTTAAACGATGATAAGCGATCAAACTTGCGTAAACCAAACACATAACGGGTGATGTAGGTTTTTTTTTTTTTAGCCAGAACAATAGGTCCTTTTTCTACCCCTCGTCCCTGGTCACTGCAGGCCGAACAAGTCGACCTTCCCCTTCATGACCAGGTCCTGTGTCAAAGCAAGTGCGTTATTAAACCACGAATCCCAATGTCAATCGTCATCTTTATGATCATTCACCCTGACCCCTCTGCCTGCCAGAGCCGGACAATGATTCACTATGTGAACCGCCGACTCTTCATCTTCCATGTACAGCCTGCAGACTCATCCCCGCAAGACCCATCTGGAGATGATATCTGCGCTTGCCATACCCAGTGATTAGAGAGATAAGCCAGCTAAGAATCTTTTCTATATTCGACCACTTTCGCCTGACGACAAGTGGTGAGCTCCATCCACCAACCTCAATGTTCGGAGTAAGGTCCATTAAGGACCTAACCTTTCCATCGCTAAGAGCGACAGTTGTCCGCAGCTCCCTCCTTCGCAAGAGGGTCTGCCTTCACATTCTGCTCTGTGCCATTGTACCCTTTGATCTAACAGAGTGTTACCAAAGACAATATAATACAAAGATGTCTCACTCCTATACAAAGCAACCAAGCAGCTAAAATTCAATTGGGGTTTTCGGAAAATCCCATCTGAAGCTTTGGGAGAGTAAAATTAACATTTTGTGAGAGCGAGAGATCTAGTTGTGAGAGTAAGAGATCAAGTTGTGAGAGTAAGAGCTGCAGCATGCAAGAAAGTGAGCACAAAAGAGAGTGCGTTTGCTACAAAGGAGTGTAAAGAATTAATGCAGTTGCCATCAGAAAGTAGAACATCTTATTTGAATTATAACAACAAAGGGTGGTGGCATAACGAACTTTCAGAGGCCCTATATCAGTAGAAACAAACAATAAAAAAATCAAATCTTCAAATATTAAATGACATTTATTCATGATTCAATATTTGAAGTTTTGATTTTTTTGATTGTTTGTTTCTAAAATTCGACCAAGAACAATGCTTACGAATATATGGTTATCAAATATATGGTTATCAAACGATCTAAAACACTATGTCTGTGAGAATAACATTCATTACTTTCCTCAAACCAATGCGCATTTGGACTTTGGTTTGTACAGTGAATACATTGTTGTATTAAATAATTCTTTATTTTTTTATATTTTTGCGTTCTTTAAAAATATTTTCAAGCATTTTAATATGTATTTTACATACTTCAAAAAAAATGTTTGATGGTGCAGACAAACTTCCACAATCAGATTGCAAACGATAATTTTTTTTATGAATAAAAATTTCAGATGGGTAATTTAATATTTTATCTGATTTAATAGACATTATTTTGCATTCATTTCCATCGATTTCTATATCAGGCATTTCCTCAATATCAAGTGAAATTGAGTGAAAATCTATTGGTAAAAGTATATCTTGATCAACAATGGAATTTGAGTTTGTGTTGAATTGTAGTAATTTCAGCGACAATAATTTTGTTATAATGATATTGAATTCATATACTGAAGGGTTTTTGCAATGGCCACCTTTAGCACGTACATACGAAAATGTATTTTCTAAGGGGTCCTGATTGAACCGACTTTTTAAAATAAAAAAATTATCAGAATTCTCCTCAAAAATCTCTGAAGATAAGGATAGAAATGCATTTGTTGTTTGAATTAAACCATCGATGCAATAAATTTTATTGTCGTTATATTTTATTTCATTCAAATATCTTAATAGTTCCCGCAGTTTTTTGTTAACGACATTATTACTTTTTAGACTACTTCTAAAACAATTTTTGTCATACAAGTTTTTGCTGTTAAGGCAATCAAAAAAGGCATCAATTTTTTTTATAAAATTTGCTGTCGACCTGGCTACTTCTGTACTATTTCTTTTAATTTGTTTGTTAACATTTGCAGATTCTATAGGAGAACAGAATGGCTCAAATTTGAACTGCTAAGTTAACGCGAATTTTTTCAAAAGTTGTTGGCTGAATATGAGATTGAGTTAACTTTGTCATTTTGGTAGCATTTCCCGACTCTAATTCAAACATCTCCCTTATGACGTCGAACTGGCATCGGCCATCAGGAGTTTCAAAACTAGACTTAAGAAAGGCATTTCTAATAGATTTAAATAAATGGGGTGGATCAAATAAAAGATATATCTTTAAACTTTCATTTAAAATGAAGGATGATTATGAAGTTGATAATATTTAATGTTTTCTAAATATTTTTTACAACGAATGCAAAGTGACTCAGGTGATGATGATCTTTTCCGTTTTCGAGAAGGCGACTTTAGCTCTGTTAGATCAATATCATTATTATCTATTGTATGATTATCAGGAAGTGCATCATCTTTCTCCAAATAAAATTGGGGGATCGATTCAGCTTTTAAATATCTTTTCCCAATTAAATTAAAAGAGACAAATGTCTTTCGCATAAATATAACGTAGAAGAATTACTAACAAATTCTTCAGATAGTTTACATTTATGCACCCATTGCTCAAATAAAGGCGAATTATAGTCAGGCAATTTGAATAATCGCGTGTCAGGAAACTGTCGTTTTGATCTACTGCAATGCAATAAGCAGCATTTGGAACCGCATTTGTGAACTATTTTTGCAGTCACTTTTAATACGGACAGAAATATGTATGAATAAAAATGCTCAGAAGTTAGAATTAAATTAACTATTATATTATAAATAATAAATGAATTGCCAAATTATCCAAATTAAAATTCAAAATCAGTATCAAAAACAGTAGCCAAAGTCAAAATCTACTTATACTAATAATACTTCCCTAATAATACTTACCTATCACTATCACTGCTATGTCGTATGCATATCTAATTGTATGTATGCACCTTGAGTTCAGTCGTCGAAGCAAGGAATGAACAGTGTGTTCCAAAGGCGACATCGAACCGAATGGCTCTGTGATTAGACATGGTTAGCCTGCCCTAGACCATCCAGTATCTCCTTGGTCTCAATACCGCCGTGGACTACCAACACCATCCTTCAAATCATGAAGCCTGTCCGAACAAAGTTTGGGCTCCTGCCCCGCCCCCCCCCCCCCCTCTTGAGAGAGATCGCTTAGGCGAGCACATCCACATCCATCCGGTTTGCCACTACGCTCGATTAATCCCTTGGAAAACACCTTGGGATCCGTCTCGTCATCGATTTCACCCAGACTCGACACGGGTGCCCTGACGTCCCTTGGAACTAAACCTTTAAAAGGTTCCATTCCGCCGGAAGTCCCTGCACCCCTTTGACGACAAAGTCGTCCAGCTGGCTTTCGGTCGGGGGGCGAGCTCCACAATCTCTTCCGAAGTATCGGATACACCTCCCGGTGGTTTCCGCAGAGGAGAAAGAGCTGAAGTGCAAGCACTCGCCTGATGTGAATAGGAGTAGCACTGGCAGACCTTCTTAGGTTGCGTAGCAATCGATATATCTTACTAACTGGGAGGTTAATGTGTTCGACACAAGCAAGGGACGTGTTAATATAGACACCCAAGTTTTTAAATATCATCTACATAGGCGTGAATAGACGAATGCTTTCATACATTGAATATATTATTTACATACAAACAGAATAAGAGAGGTTCCCGTATTGACCATTGAGGGACTCCGGCATTTAATAGCTTATAGTTGGAATAAGCATTCCCTGCCTTAACTCCGTGAAGTCTGCCTGAATAGTAGTTGGACAGGATTTTCACTGCATCAACATAAAAACCAAAAAATGCTTTAGTTGAAAACAAAGGTGATTGTGCTGAAGTCGATCAAAAGCTTTGGAAACGTCTAGGAGACCAATTAGGGTTAGTGATCCAGCATCATAAGAAGGCTTAATGTCATCTAAGACTTTAGCTAGCGCAGTCGAGCAGCTGTGACCACTGCGAAAACCATATTAGAGCGGGGATAGAAGGTTAGAATTCTTCAAGTATTCCGAAATTTGCGTAGCCATCAATTTTTCGCATAGTTTACTTAGCGGAGATAAGATACTTATTGGTCTAAAGTCTCCTGATTCACGGGGATTGCTTATTTTAGCGATTGGTAATACAACAGCGATTTTCCAGAGGCCAGAAAAAGTCGTGCATAAAATACAAGTGTTACTAATAAGGGTCAGGGAACTGATGATGTGCGGGAGTATTATGCCTATGAATTTCGTGGATGCCGTCCTTAGCCACTGCATTAGACTTTATATCCCTAATACTCATACCGACATCAAGTTCAGTCAAGGGAGAAAAACAGAAAGACTGATTGCATCGGCATATAGTGCAATTAGGACGACATGCTATAGAAGAAGAAACATGTACAAAGCAGTCGTTCAAAATATATGGATCAACATGAAAACTCACGCCAAGTTTTTTGATATTGTTCCAAATGGTTTTTGTTGAGAGAGAAGCATTAAGTTTAGAGGAGAAATAACGCGATTTCGTTGACCATGTCACAAGAACTGCTTTATTTCTAGCAGCTCTAAAGTATTCCCAGTTTGTTGTAGAAGGAAGCCTTCTGTAATTTGTGTAGAGCCGATTTCTGTTTTTTATGGCATTCTGGACCTCAACGTCAAACCATGGACAAGACACATTTTTAATTCTAATAATCTTCAACGGCACGTGTTTATTAAAAAGAACACTAAATGATGTCAAGGCACACACCTTGTCATTAATGCAACTGTGTAACAAACAGTTGTTAAAAGAAATAAGAGAGATATCATCGTAGAGAGATGTGTAGTTTATAGATTTGAAGTCACGATAAGAGTATGAGTTAGAGGTGCTGTTTGTAGAGAAATTTAAATTTAGAGAACAGAATATAAGATCATGGTCGGATATGAAGTATATTTTATCAAACAGAAGTACTTTGGAAATATCGGAGATAATGAAATAATCTAGGAGAGATGGAGTGGCGTTAGTTAAGAAACGTTTAGGCATAGCGTTGTTGACCATAGTTAGTCCAAGAGATTCAATATTATAACAGAGCTGTTCCTTTTATTAAGTCATCAGAAAGGATATTAACATTCAAATCGCCACAGAGCAGAACAAAGTCATAGTCGATATTGTTTTAAGAGAGCAGACAGATAGGTATACATATTATTGTTACCGTTCGAATTATAAACACATGACAGTAGAAGATTAGAGTTTTTGTCAGAAATTACAACATTAATGAATTCCGTACTGGTGCTTGACGACTTGCTTACCAATTGAGTTATCAGATTATCTTTGCAGTAAACATCGACCATAGCGACCGAAGCACTGCTTCTATCGCTTCTGAAAATTGTAAAATTATGAATGTTGCAATTTTCATCATGTAAGTCCTCGCACAACCAGGTCTCCGTAACACATACATATAATATGTATAATATGTAACACAGTCGAGCACTCAAAAACATACCTGACGTAATCTAATTTAGACGAATTCAAGCTGTGTGCATTAAAGGGTCGAGCACTCAAAAACATACCTGACGTAATCTAATTTAGACGAATTCAAGCTATAAGCATTAAAGTGCATTACGTTTAGGCCAGCGTGTTAGTTACATTAGATTTGTATTAGTGTTCGTAAACAAACTATTTACGAGCAACTTAATTTCTTTTTGGTGCAGAATTATTAAAATTTCATTTTTATTTAATAGACACTGTGGTCATATCGCCAGGATTCAAGCCAGAAGATCGTGAATTATACACAGATGTCAGGAATAAAGCTGTAAAAATGCTTCTGCAAACAAAAAATACCAGTTACAATACAAATTATGGAACTAATGTATACAACTCACATATTTGGACAATTTCTGGCAATGAGGAAAAGTGTCCTTCGATAATAGAATTCGGTAAATGGGAAATTGAATCATGGTACTCTAGTCCATTCCCTCAAGAATATGCTAGGTAAATTTATAAAAAAAATATATTTTATTAACTTTTCTAAGTTCTCAATTTTTAGGTTACCTAAATTATACATTTGCGAGTTTTGCTTAAAATACACAAAGAGTAAAGGTGTTTTGGAAAGACATCAAAATAAATGTGGCTGGAGACACCCACCTGGGACTGAAATTTTTAGACAAAAGGATTTGTCAGTTTTTGAAGTCGATGGCAACATAAACAAAATCTATTGCCAAAATTTATGTCTTCTGGCAAAACTTTTTCTCGATCATAAAACACTGTATTATGACGTTGAACCGTTTTTGTTTTATGTTTTGACAAAAAATGATAAAAAGGGATGTCACTTGGTGGGATATTTTTCAAAAGAAAAGCACTGTTTACAAAAATATAACGTTTCTTGTATAATGACAATGCCACAATATCAAAGGCAAGGATATGGACGGTTTTTAATCGATTTTAGCTATTTATTAAGTCGTGAAGAAGGCCAAATGGGTACACCTGAGAAACCCTTATCTGATCTTGGGAGATTGTCATATTATGCTTATTGGAAGTCAGTTGTATTGGAATATATATTTAAACATAGAAATGAACCACACATTACATTATATCAAATTGCACAAAACACTGGTGTTATTGTTTCAGACATTGCGTTAGCCTTCTTATTATTAAAGTTTATAGATGTACGAAAAGAAATAGATGGTATTCGATATGAAGTTATTATTAAAATTGATTGGGCTAAAGTGTTAATTTATCAAGATAAAATTAAAAATGGAAAGAATATTATACAAATAGACAATGAGAGATTAAGGTGGACCCCACTACTATTAAGCACAAATCCTTATATAATGAGTAGTACATCCTTTTCCTTAAAAGATGAATATTCTGATATTAAAAATAATGCTAATAATAATTTACTATCGCAACATAAATGTAATTTTAAAAAGGATTCTTGCAGTCCTCTAAAAAAATTTCTTGCAGTGCCTCCTTTAAATATTGAGACAATAGGTAATACTTACGGTGTAGACGATACCAACATTTTAGATTCTGAACCGAATAACGGTATCGGGGCTACTTCTCGTAAACGTTGTATTGTTGATGATATTTGCCATGAGAGCAACAAATCGATGCGAACAAGAAGTGAAATAAAAGCCTATGTAAAAAAAAAAAATTCTGATCATTGTAACAGTTTTAGCAAAAATTACCCAAAGAGCTTTTCTGAAAACCCAAAGAAAGATAACATATGCTCTATGGATAGCGTTAATCTTTTTTTGAATTGCGGCAGCCGAAAATCCGACATAATTGTGAATAATAATGATATATTGTTAGAAACCAATGAACAGTGCAATTTAACCAGCATACATTTATTTGAGGCATCAAAATTTGACACAAATTTAGATAATTCTAAAATAAACGAAACTTTGTATTTAGATATTAATAATACTTCAAAAATAACTGAACTTTTTAGCCCAAAGAAAGAAAATTTTACTTACACCGATAAACCTATTAATACGGTCCCTAAACTAAGGGGAAAAAAAAACTGCAACCTTAATTATGAAGTTCAAGATAAAAACAAACTCAAAAATGAAGTTGAGAAATCAGTTTTATTTGAAAAACTATTTAATAAAGAAAAAAAGGATGTCGAGTCGATACAAAATAAAAAAAAATCATATTCAGCTGGTTCCCAAGCAATTGAATTAAGGCCTGCTTATGTGCAACAAAATGATGTTGAATTCGAAGCCACAACAAAGAAAAATATAACAGAAGAACAATACAATACAATACTACAATATGAACAAATTGTTGAGTCAAAAAAATCTCTCGACAATCTTTGCCAAAATATAGCAGAGACAAATCCCATTAAAGATGCTGATAGTTCAAGTGTGTATTCCATACATTTAAATACAGAGGATAGTAAACCAGTAAGTTATCTTAGAAAAAAAAAAGAAGATGGCGAACAAAATTGTGTTGCAAATATTAAAGGTCAAAATACTACAAATTTGGAAAGTATAAACTCGAAATCAGATTGCAAAACAATCGAAAGCATTATTAGATTTAATGAAAAGCAAGAAAACAACAATGACATTAATAAAGTTTGTAATGTAGAAATAAACAAAGTTATTGATACTCGCTATAAAGAGAATCTAAGTGTTGACCTAAATGAACCTAGTTCTGGATCACCCAAGATTTCTACACAAACGAATGTTCAAGAGCCGCAAAATATAAAAAATTCGAAAAATTTAGAAGGTGAAAATTCTACTGGACAACTTCAGGAGTCTACAGTTAGTGATCAGAAAAAACCGTCAATTAGCTCTGAACCTAGCAGTACTAAAAAAGATAATGAACATAATGATTGTTATGTGAATTCGCATACAAATTTAAGTAAAAATATTATAAAAGATAGTCATTGCAAAACATCGGTACCACTAAAAAAGGAATCCATGCCTATTGGAAATGGATCGATATTAGACACAGATATAAAGAATATTGAAAATATTCCAGAAAAAGAATTTTCGGCTTCTGAATCACTAAATAATACATTGCATACCCGGACAGAAAAAAAAAACGTTAATTGTAATTCAGATTCAATAAAAAAGGAACAGGTTGCATTGAAGACAACAAATGAATCACCTAATATGATTGAGCCGAAATACCAATCAAAAACACAGTTTCAGGTGAATCAAATACCCAACTATCATACGTCCCAGTATTGGCAATGGGATTATTACGGATATAATATTTCTCATATAGATGCTACTGATCAAAAATTGCAGAATAAATTTCACAAAGATTTAGCTACGACTATGGCGTACAGCCACAATTTTACTCAAAATCTGTATCAATCTGCAAATTTAGCCATTCAACAGCAACATGTTCATCAACACATTCATCAACATTCAACCGCAAATGTGCAAAAAGATAAACAAAGAATCGATCGTGCCGCAACATGTAAAAAAGACGATAGCCAGACTAAAGAACATGTCACTAGTATGGATACTTGTTGTTTTGAAAATAATCAGAATCATTCCTATCTAAATAACAGAAGTAATTTCAAGTCATATAGCAAGCTTTTAGATAACCACAGCCAAGCTAAACAACCCTCATCGCTTAACACGTTATCACAACTTAGTGCAAGGGGGCAAAATGAAGGATCTTCATTGAATTCTGATAGTGTTGATATAAGAAGCACCGCGATAACGTCAGATCATATACCAGTTGGATTGCCACATATACATACTCAAAAGGAAAAGAAGACGAATCAAAATACATCTGCCTTGTCAGTAAATATCAGTGGTTTAAAACCGCAACACATCCAACAACAGAGATTACCATCTTCATCTCAAGAGATTCCACCTTTATATGGGGCTGGAACCCAAAATATTACTCCAAATAACCTGCAGCACTACAGTCAATGTGAGCTACACTCTGAATTGGGATTAGAATCTCAAGTTACTTTAAATAGTGATATAACAATTCGAACTTCATTAGATACACGTTCAACTAATATTCCATTATCTCAACAATTTGCTGATTGTTCAATGCAAAGTCAGTCTCCTACAACTTCTATGCATATGACCATACAATCTACACAAAGTCCTCAAAGTAGTTTGAATTTGAATGCTTCAAGAACTATGAGCTCGCAACCTATTGCAAGCGGTGCGACTGGAATTTCTTGTACCTCTCTTGCTCAAACGAGAAAAATTGAACAACAGGTAAATATTAATATACATATATAATTAATAATTTATTATAATTCATATAACTAAGGCATTTTTTATTTTGCTACGAATCTGTTATTATCACCAAACGGGGAATTTTCTTTTTCATCTTATAAGTAGAAAAACGAACACTTAAATACATTTTTATATAGGGCATGCCTTTACATCAGCGGTGCCATCGGCTACTCATTTTTTGACTGGCATAATATGTACACAAAAATAATAGAATACAAGATTACGCAGAACAGCTTTCAAAAATGTTTTCTTCTGCGCATCTACGTCACAATAGCAAGCCAATATAGCTGAACTGTCAAATTTATATACATTTTGCATACAAAATTGTAAACATTGTCGTAATATTTTATATTTTACATTAATTTCTCGGTTTTAGAAATAATAACGATATACTATAGAAATATACGATCTAAAATCTCAACCCCCAACACATTATGTCTAACAATCTCAGAATGGATTACTTCGGTCAAGATAAAATGCTTACGACAGAAGCCACAGTTCCACTTTGAAGCAATTAGTGCATAATTCATTAATAATTGAATAATAATAGCATAATAATTTGGCACAGTATCCGAAACTGTTGTCCAGAGCGTGCATTAAAATCTGCCAGCGCAGTTACTCCAGTTACAAAACTTTTTTTCCATCATTCTTGGATAGCGATGGTGGTGGCTTTTAACTTATTAACATTAGTTTTTTTATTTTGCAGTGAATAAATAAATACAGTCTTGACAGTCTGTCAAGAATCAGTTTTCACATTGAAAATAAATTCCATTTTTCAATTTGTTTAGCAAAACAATACTACTTTTTGGTTCTTTATAGAATTTTCGTTTATCAATTGGCTTAAGGTGCACATACTTACAACACTTACAACAGTACTTACAACAACAAGTGTACTTACAACAGTTTAATGAAAGAAAAACCCAAATTTAATGCACAATCTACGAAATATGCAACAAAAATCATGATTACTCAGTTTTTATAACTGTCAAGAAACTCTTTTCACAACTCTTTTGTTGATGTAATATGTGCTGCTTTTACCATTATTTAGGCGTTGATTTGAATTTTTTTCTGTTGGTATGTTAATTACTTATTCATTGTTACTTTGCGAATACAAAAAGTTGAAAAGTCGTGTTTTGTGGTGGTTCTTTTTTTTAACATAACGTTTTCTTAAAATGCCAGGCAAAAGGTTATGTTTTGAAGTGATTCAGTTGGTTTATTGCAATGTACACATGGGTAAAAGTGTGTCAGAGTTATCCAAAATGTTATCTGTAACACGAAAGACAATATATAATATTTTATAGTGTGAAGAAAACGAGGGAAGAACGCTGACGTATGTATATTAGGGTGGACCTTATTTTTCGACCATCTGATTTTTTTATGTGACCCACTAGATCTTTTCCAGATCCAAAAAAAATAAGTTCTGCAAAAGAAGAACTCAATTGGACAACAGGAAAGGGTGTCGCAATCGGTTTGAAATTTGAAAATTTTAGTAATTTCCCTTTAATTTTACATGCAACTCAAATTTTATGTTTTAATGAATACCAGTACCCATTCCAAAGAGCTATCCTTCTATTTCCAGTTTTATACCTGCTTCCTAGTCCCTTAGTAAAAGAAACCTCATTTTACGTCGAGAGTTCGAGGTATTCGCGGTGCTGTTCGTATTATTATGGCAACAGCAGAGAGCTTAGGTCGCAATACAAATGAATTAATTATTAATCGCACTTCTCTTCGGCGATTTCGCCATCATTTTCGCGCAGATAACGCCAAACATCTGCAGAAAATGTTCGGAGAAATTAATCTCAGGGGGATAACTGTACATTGGGATGGCGCTATGTTGCCTACTTTGGACAAGAAAACTGTGGAGCGACTTCCAGTGGTAATTTCATGCAACGGTGTACGAAAATTATTGGGGATACCTGCGATTTCTTCCAGTAGTGGAAGCGATCAGGCCTTGGCGATATTTGCAACCTTAGAAGAATGGAATTTAACGGACCACGTAGAAGCTTTATGCTGTGACACGACTTCGTCAAATACGGGACGATTACAGGGCGCATGTGTGTTGCTAGAACAAAGAATTGAAAGAGATCTTTTGTATTTTCCTTGTACAAATGACGAAAACAACAGGCCCGAATATTCAACTTTTTAAAAACTTTCAAAATAGTTGGCTTGAAATTAATAAAAACCAGTAAGAAAGCTATATTCGGCATGGCCGAATCTTAGATACCCTACACCTAAAAGTTTTAAAAAAAGTGCCGAAGCTAGGATGGGGCGCGGGTGGCGGTCCACTCTGGGCGGCACAATGTCGGGGGCGGCAGTTGTGGAAATCAAGTATTGACTTATTGCATTCTAGGCATTTTTGGGGCTACAAGTTGATTAACCGTCCCGGGCTCCATGAGACCTAGCTACGCCTCTGTATAAATAGTAGGCGTGGTCATTACCTTTTTCAAAACAAAATAACTAGCTTAGTTGTTTTTATAATTGTGTTCATTTAAACTTTATTTCCGTGGTAATAAACTTTTTCTCATACTGCTATACTGTATATGTAGTGTAAAAGTGGGCGGACCGCACCCAGTTTTGATGTAACAATGTTTTTTTGTAAAACAAGTTGTTATCTAAAGTTTTATTCAGGAAGTTTATATATTTAACAATATAACCCTCTTTTGCCTGTGTAATCTAAAAGTGGGCGGATCACGCCCATATTTGGCACATTCACGGATAATGCTACTCTATACCCAGGAATGAAAGCTACCCAGGAATGAATGAGAGCTTTTGTTGTAATAGCTCAAAAACGAACGCTGATCACACATTTTTAATAAAAAATAGGCGTGGCCGTGGACCAATTTTGCCCATTTTCAATACCAACCTGCCCACCACATAAAACAATATATCTGCAAAGTTTCATCACGATATCTTCATTGGTTCTCCTGTGATCGTGATTTCAACAGACAGACAGACAGACAGACGGACGGACATGGCTATATCGACTCAGGAGGTCACGCTGATCAAGAATATATATACTTTTCTATACCTATCGTCTCTAGTTCTATGCGTTACACATTTCGTTACAAAGTGAATATACCCTTACCTTAAGGTGTAGGGTATAATAATTACATCCCGTGAACGCATGACGATTACGTTCTGAAACATATTAATGATATAAAAAAAAATCGAAATTTTTAAAAATTACACAAAAATGAGTCACCCAAGAGATGACTACAAAGAACTTTTAGAATTAGCAATAATTTTTCTTGGGGGGATTCCTTTGGGTGGCAATTGATTCAAAATGCCTGGCGCATTTCACCATGCGAGGTGGATGGCTAAAATAATATACTCTTTAAAAATATTTATTTTTCGAAACGAATTTCCTCTCAACCAGGAAGAGTATAGTAGCATTAGAGATACATGTGTATTTCTAATTAACATTTATATTGAGCCGTGGATTTTGACCCCAATGGCTGCTATGGTGCCACGTGTAGATCTAGAATTCATCAAAAATATAATTCATTACAAAAATGTAACGTTAAGAAATAAGCGATGTGGCATTAAAAAAAATTGTGGACCATTTATGGTACTTGTCACCGAAGAATGCGGCGTAATCGTTTTTTGATAAAAAAGTTTCAGTAGAAACAAAAAGGTCGATGGGGCAAGCACTACAAAATGTAAACAATAATAATAATTATAAGAGATACATGACAACGACTATGAAATTAAAAATCTTTCGAATTTGGAAATACAACATTTCGTATCATCTGAATCAAATAATTTTTTCAAACGTTTCACTATAAATTCAGATGTTAGAAAATTATGGGAATTATCAGAATGTTCAGAAATTATGGGAAACTAATAATAATTATACCGAAGCGATAGGTATTATAACAACATTAGAAGTTGTGAATGACGTTGCAGAAAGAGCAGTAAAATTAATGAAAGATTATAATTTAATGTTATGCAAAAACGAAAAGAAAAACAATTCATATTACAAATTGTAACCGATTATAGGGAAAAATACCCAAAAATTGATAACACAACATTAAGTACAGATTTTTAAAAATTATTTATACTGTTATTATAATTAGGCCTATAAATAAAATATTTAATTATAAGTATTTAACTGTTTTTTTCTACTTTTCCTTATATTAATGTGAGATCAAATTTTATATTAAAAAATAAATATTAAAAATTTTGCTTAAACAAATTCATTAAACAATTTAATTTTTGCTTCGATATAATAAGAATATTACAATAAAATAGTGTTTAATGACCAGTGGAATTAAAAAAATGTGTATTTTTTCATTTTTCTCAAAATTAAAATCTTTTGCATAAACAAACTCGTTGCGACACGTCTTCCCTTTGTCCGATCGACTTGAAATTTGGAGGGAATTAGTTTTTTACCGAGTAGAACAGATTGCAAGGGTCGCATGAAATGAATTTTTGAAAAATGTTGCACAAGAGCAACTAAGGTCCACCCTAATGTATATACATAGATACTTCTGCTCAAATTTGGAATTGCAAGCAAGCAACATATGGCACATTGACATCATCATTTCTGTAAATTCAATAAGTATAAGTCATTCACCCTTTAAATTCACTTCAACCTTGATTAATTAAGTTCATTAACTTTGAGAATGGTAACACGATACCGTTAGCTGCACATACATTAATTTGCAGTTCAGTAAACTCAATTTGCTGAAGTTCACCAAGCCCAATTTTCTCACCATGCTACTAGTAATGCTAGATTTGAACAATTTGTCTTCTTGCACTTTATTATTGTAAAATTATTGTTAATCTTGCACTTAATTATTATTATAATGTATTGTAATTTTGTTGAATTTTTTGTTATAAATTAGTGAAAGTTTAATAGTAAAGTCAGTTTCCGTTGCAGTTTCTTAGCAGTCACAACTAAAGATATTAATCCAAGGGCCAAATACCAACACATACACCACACTATGAATTAATTAAAGTGCTAATACATTACATATCCTTGGTATTTGGTTCATTTGGTGAAAAATACCACCATACACAAAAGTCTAGTACAAGAGCATCTGGTAGAAGAGCCAGCTACTCTTAAGAATCATCCGCAACCAACAGTGACGGAGGAATACCCGATTGTCAGTAAATGAAACAACTTCCTTATAGAGAACCTTATCTTATCTTATCAATAATCCAAAAAATGTCAAGATTTTTAGATAAATGGAAGACTTATTATTCTTATTACATATATGTAATCAATCCTATTAACTAATTTTATTTCTTTAAAAATTGAATTATCCTCCTCACAGAAACCACAGCAACTATCAAAAAAACTTTAATACAAAAGCCAAAAATGGTAAAATTTCTCAAATGCTGAAAAATAAAAACTTGTGTTAAAAATGAACAAATCGATGCTTAATGTTCTGCCGACATTTTTTGGTATTGTAAATTAACAAAACAAAGAGACATGGTTTATTTGCTCGCACTCCCTGTCTTAATCAACAGTTATAACAGATATATCGTTTGTACATATACAGTAAGACCCTGCTTAACGCTGTTTCGGTTTAGCGCTGATTTGACTGACTTAGAATTTTATTTGTTTTTATAAGTATATTCTTTTATAATTAGGCAATTCACAGTTACCCTCATAAGTTATGAGATACTAAGTTATGACTCCGAACTGTGAACAGTTTTACTTTACAACGCCATTTTTCAAGAACAGCTGTTTGTCTTTGGATTTTCGAAACTTGAATTTCTATTAAAATGCCTAAAATTCTTTTCTTTTTTTCATCCATCGAAATTTTGAAATAAATTTTTTCTGTATTCAACCAAAACGAATAAAGACAGCAATCGCAACAACAGTTGATTTGAATACAACTTTCCTAATACATACCTGCGAGTATTGTAATCGTGCTAACATAGATTTTCATACAAAACAACAAAAAATTTTCTTACGACAGTCATAAATTGTTTTAAGTTATGACAACTTATGACTTATGACGACTTATGAGGGTAACTGTGAATTGCCTAATTGTTTTTATTTTTGTAAGAAATAAATGTTTGGTTTTATTTTTATTGAAAAACAATTATTAAATTTAATACCTAAACAATAATCCGACGCGAATTTAGCAAAGACACAAACCAAAATACGAATTTAAATTCGTGCATAATTAGCGCTGCCAAGGTAAGGTGTCACTCAGATTTACTTATTTGTTTAGTAAAACATATAATCTGAAAACGGTTTGTATATTGTTGGACAGGTCAATATATAAGCTACCTAATCCTGAAAAATTCAGCAGTGCACGGGCAAGGATGTGGCGTCAGTGGCCAACCCAACGGGTTGCCACTTGCCTGTGCACGGTTAGACTTTTCAGGAATAGGTAGCTGATATAATGACCTTTCGAACTGTATACAACGTTTGTCCAAGTTATGTTTTCTGTTGAAAAAAGTGTTTGTCGAAATGTATGAGAAGGTGCACTGGGTAACCAAACGTTGGCCACTGACGCCACATCCTTGCCTGTGCACGGCTAGACTTTTCAGGATTAAGTAGCTGATATAGTGACCTTTCGAACTGTATACAACGTTTGTTCAAGTTATGTTTTTTGTTGAACAAAGTGTTTGTCGAAGTGTATGAGAAGGTGCACTGGGTAACCAAACGTTGGCCACTGACGCCACATCCTTGCCTATGCACGGCTAAACTCTTCAGGAATAGGTAGCTGATATAATGACCTTTCGAACTGTATACAACGTTTGTCCAAGTTATGTTTTCTGTTGAAAAAAGTGTTTGTCGAAATGTATGAGAAGGTGCACTGGGTAACCAAAAGTTGGCCACTGACGCCACATCCTTGCTTGTGCACGGCTAAACTTTTCAGGAATAGTTAGCTGATATAGTGACCTTTCGAACTGTATACAACGTTTGTCCAAGTTATGTTTTTTGTTGAACAAAGTGTTTGTCGAAGTGTATGAGAAGGTGCACTGGGTAACCAAATGTTGGCCACTGACGCCACATCCTTGCCTGTGCACGGCTAGACTTTTCAGGAATAGGTAGCTAATATAGTGACCTTTCGAACTGTATACAATGTTTGTCCAAGTTATGTTTTCTGTTGAACAAAGTGTTTGTCGAAATGTATGAGAAGGCGCACTGGGTAACCAAAAGTCGGCCACTGACGCCACATCCTTGCCTGTGCACGGCTAAACTTTTCAGGAATAGTTAGCTGATATAGTGACCTTTCGAACTGTATACAACGTTTGCCCAAGTTATGTTTTTTGTGGAACAAAATGTGTATGAGAAGTGCTTTTGGAGGTACACTGGGTAACATTATGGTACACTGTGCACGGCTAGACT
Organism: Myopa tessellatipennis; assembly: GCA_943737955.2. Taxonomy (NCBI): domain Eukaryota; kingdom Metazoa; phylum Arthropoda; class Insecta; order Diptera; family Conopidae; genus Myopa; species Myopa tessellatipennis. The sequence continues at coordinate 20,476,015 of OX031315.1, forward strand.
TTTCAGGAATAGGTAGCTGATATAGTGACCTTTCGAACTGTATACAACGTTTGTCCAAGTTATGTTTTTTGTTGAACAAAGTGTTTGTCGAAGTGTATGAGAAGGTGCACTGGGTAACCAAACGTTGGCCACTGACGCCACATCCTTGCCTGTGCACGGCTAGACTTTTCAGGAATAAGTAGCTAATATAGTGACCTTTCGAACTGTATACAACGTTTGCCCAAGTTATGTTTTTTGTGGAACAAAATGTGTATGAGAAGTGCTTTTGGAGGTACACTGGGTAACATCATGGTACACTGTGCACGGCTAGACTTTTCAGGAATAGGTAGCTGATATAGTGACCTTTCGAACTGTATACAACGTTTGTCCAAGTTATGTTTTTTGTTGAACAAAGTGTTTGTCGAAGTGTATGAGAAGGTGCACTGGGTAACCAAACGTTGGCCACTGACGCCACATCCTTGCCTGTGCACGGCTAGACTTTTCAGGAATAAGTAGCTAATATAGTGACCTTTCGAACTGTATACAACGTTTGCCCAAGTTATGTTTTTTGTGGAACAAAATGTGTATGAGAAGTGCTTTTGGAGGTACACTGGGTAACATCATGGCCACTGACGCCACATCCTTGCCTTTGCACCGCTGAATTTTTCAGAAATAGGTAGCTGATATATTGACCTTTCCAACAATATACAAACCGTTTTCAGATTGTATGTTTTACTAAACGAATAAGTAAATCTGAATGACACCTTACCTTGGCACTGCTAATTATGCACGAATTTAAATTCGTATTTTGGTTTGTGTCTTTGCTAAATTCGCGTCGGATTTACGAATTTAACTTCACGCACTTTATTAAGATAGCCTCGTTTAGCGCTGTTTCGCAGTACGCTGTACTTTGATGGAACGTATCTCCCGCGTTAAGCGGGGTCTTACTGTATTATGAAGATTAGTATCTTCAGCAACTTAGCTAATCACTAAAACATTGAATGTGAAATAACGCTGTAACTGAAAGGTTTATGAAAACTGGATACCTTTAATCTGGAAAACATATTTTATAAAATCGAATGAATATTTATGACGAACATTTTCCATGCCAATTTATACATCAGAGTCAAATACTCTGAATCATGGGTCAAATACTCCTATTAATAATACTTATGTTCCCCTCTAAATGTTTATTTGTCTAATTAAATGTCTTACAGTTTTTAATGAAACGATTCTTATTTTTACAGGGTCGTGACAGTAGCAATAGTGCGAATTCTAATCAGCGATCGTCAACTCCAAAGTTATGTCGAAATACAAATACATCTACAATCCCGCAGCAACATAAAGCTTCTCCACCTGATAATTCTAATACGTCAGAACCCATCAGTAGCCCCAATCAATCAATACGAAATATAGGACAGGTTCAACTACAACAGAAACACCTATATCATATGCAACAATTTAGTCAAATAGGATCGTTGCAACATGGACATAGTCAAAATATACACCAATCGGATTATGTACCTGTTTCACAAATAGGTCAAAATTATTCACAAAACTCCTTTGAAAATATATCTATGCCAACAGTTATTCAACATCGCTTATCTAATCACCCTACAACTCAACATCCTTTATCTAGTCCTCATCAAAGATTAGGGCCTTCTCCATCATCATGTGCTGTTAATAATTACTACTTGCAGAGTAATTTATCAACACAAGCTGATCATATTTCTCATGTTCCACAAATTGTTAGCTCTCTGCCTACGCCTACAAATACAATAGTTAATATAACAACAACATCTGCTTCGACAGCTTCTAACTCTAATATTGTAGCGAGTGGGTCTCGCATTCCACTCATTCAAGGAAATATTTCTGCGTCTAATTCCACAAGTTCGTCAAGCGCATCAGGAATATCGTCTGCTGAGGTGGGAAATTTATGTAGTCTTTCAAAACTGCAACAACTAACAAATGGTTTGGAGGTTTCATCATGCAATACTTTACCAGTGGGACAAACTATTTTGACATCGCCCTCACACCACACACATCCCACAATGACATCACCACACTTATTGGTAAACCAGAATAGAAATATGGAAACTCCACCAAATATGATGCATACATCTTCTCCAATTCCATATCACAAATTTTACTCAAATAATGTAAATATATCACCATCAATCGCTTCATTACCCCAAAATATCGGCCGAACGCAAAGAAATACTTCTTTGACACCAGCTCAACATGTTTCAGTGTCATCGGTTGCCACGACTTCAACATCCAATCGAACAAACGTTTCGATTAGTTCTAATTTAATGCCGCCTTACGGAGCAATGAATTCTTACAGAATGTCCGCGCAGCAATCTGCCGCTGCTGCTGGCTATATATCAGCTAATACCACTGCTGCTGTTGGGTTTTCCAATTCACAGTTACCTGTTCAAATGGGTGTCATGAATATGCAAGCACAATATCAAGATTCTAGTGCTATTCGAGCACCGCAAAATTCAATGTACACAACATATTCTCCTTACATACCACTTAACAGTCATATGAGAAGATAGAAAATACAAATACTATATTTCCTGTTTTAAATGTTTACTGAATTTATATTTTTACTCATTTCTGTTTGTTTAATTCAAAACTAAAATTTTCAAATCTTTCTTAGCTTAAAAAGTTCATTAATTTTCGATAGTTTAATAAAATAACATTTTTAGGATTAGAAGTTCGCTGTACTATTTTTATATGCCAGAAATGTTAAATGTCTGTATATGTACGAAAAAAAAAACCTAAACCGAAATAAAGATCAATAAATAAAAGCATATAAATGTATTTTTTAATTAAAAACTAGTAAGACCCTACAACTAAAAGTTGTTGATGTTATGTTAAACTTTTATTCAGGAAGTTTATTACTATAACAACATAAACCATTTAAAACCCTCTACAGCTTGAATAACAGCTTCCGTCCATAATTTAAGCTGCCGTTAATCCCGGCGCAAAGAATTTTAGCAATAAGCACAGGTCATTTGGCTTAATTTGGATGGGATTATTTGAACTTTACTTTAAATGACTTTAAAAATGAGGTTTGAGAAGTAATCAATACACGAACTGGAAGACACAATCGTTCACCACGAAGCTCAAAACGGGGGAGATCATATTTGGCATATTAACGAATATACTTTTTTGTTCATCCTTTAATTTACGTTCTCCACCTTATGAATCGTCTCATGGATGGATCATTCTGGATTCATAGATCATTTTGGCCAGAAAATGCTATTGTACATTAGTAAGTTTAACCCGTTCACCACGGTGCTTTAATTCATGTATTGAAAATAAATGCTTTTAATGAATATAGGTTAAATTTTCATTATTTTAATTTTCAGCTATATAGAAATTATTTTTACTTAACACTGGCTGCCATGCTGTTTAAAATCGAGTGACGGTTCTCTTGTCAGAGAATCAAATATTAAAATTGTGTCGAAAAGAGAGCGTGACTCTCAGGTCTTTTTTTTCTTATTTCTTTTTTAATAAAAATGTTAAAGATCTAAATATTTGATGTTACGTATCGTCTAATAGCACAAACAGCGCGCTGTCGGATCAAACTGTTTAGTGTGCGCCACCGGAAGTACACGCCGGCTTGAACTTGTTAAACCTAGAAATAACCTAGGCTAACATTGCCACCACGTGTTGTTGCTGTTCCAAAAGTCTTCCAATTTTATTAATGGTTCCTTATACATTGCTGGTATCGTACATTGTGCATGTAGAATATCCTAACTCATGGCGTCTTTAAAGTTCTCAATAATGTTGTCAATATAATTGTAAATAACTCACGAATTTGATGAGGAGCAGAACCAAGTACAGCATCGGTAAGAATCGAATTCCAATGAGAACCTCCTTCTAATAATTGTAATGCGTGACATGCATCATGATTTGTGGCATATATTTGGCCATTGACTGTTTTAAATATTCAAATGATGTTGCTCCTGGAACATTAATTAATTAATAGTAAGTAGAAGCATTCACGTTGTGTTGGATGCCTTTGTGCACATATTTACAGATATATTTATGGGGTCATTCTGTATCTTTCAACGGAAACGTCAGTGAACGTTCCCAAACGAACGCCGTGTTCTTAAATTTCTATTCACTAGCTTTTCCAATGGATTTCGTTGAGCGAACTCGATTTCGTTCAACTTTCCAGGCAACTTCAACCACCAAACGCATACATATTCTACACTTGTTTATGTTATACAGACAGTTTGCTCTTTTCGTCTTATAAGTAATTGTATGCGTTCAATAATTTTGTGTTGTGATCTCTTTTTCTCGCGTCATTACAAGCATCGTGAATGTTATAAATTATAATATGCTTAAATAAATAGTGATGTATTGAAAATAAATTGATAATAAATAATAAAAAATTGATAATAATTGAAAATAAAAATTAATAAAGGCATAATGAACTTTGAAGAATTTTGGTCGTCGAGTAGCTCGGAAGAGGAGGATTCAAATCCGAACACTTATGCCAAGTTCGGAACAGGGAAATTAGGAGCAATGGCAGTGTACTGGATATGCCGCGTCAACAAATATAACAAAAAACAACACACCTTCTGTTCTGATCGCAGGCAAACGTTTGCTTTTTTCTGTACGTTTGATTTGACAAAGAAACACGGGTGCGTTTCCATTCTTAAAAAGTACTGAATTCCGTTTTCCAGGGCAAACACACAAACAGCGTGGAAAGTATTGTTGTAAATTGGAAGGAACGGCGATTGCCGCTTCAAAATAAATAAGAACCGTCGGCGTACGTTGAGCAGCATTTCGATCAGCTGTTTTACGAAAAACACAAAGCAAAACGGGTGTAAACGTTTCCGTTGAAAGATACAGAATCACCCCATTAATAGATTTAACAGAGCTTCACATCAGAGCCTACACCTGCTTTGTAGGTTTTCGATAGAAGAGGGCAATAGGGTGCAACTCATCTATTATCTATGTCAATACCGTTCTGTTTATTGTTTGAGTTTACTACAAAGGAATGACCACCATTTTCAGTAGATCGGCGACGATATAGTGGCGACGATAAACTATTCAATTCCTGTAATAGTATCCGATTCGATTTCCCAAGTCCTTGGGAAAGTGCATTTACCATTATCCATACACGCTGAATTGAGGTTGATGGCACCACATGACAAACATAATACATATGTTTGTCGTTACAATCTGGAACAATTCTGGCTCTACTGAATATATTCCTGTATATGCCGAGGACTTCCGGTGTATGACCAAGGTAGGATGCACATTTGACCAATTTCATTAGGGTTTACATTTCCATTCATATTATTGTTTATGGCATCGCGCAAATGGATGTATTCTTCAGACCTCAATTTTGCTTGGTTAAATCGAATATATCGGAGACGTTCAGTTTGAACTTTAATTAACAAACATATCGACATTAAATTGGTGGTATAAATGTCTGCATTTTAATATATGATTGTCTACATTGGTCCGAATCATAAGCCTGTGTGCATAGAAATTCATGGCACCTTTCTTTCGTTTTTCGTTTCTTCTGTTGCTGGATTCCTTTGTTTGATGTTTATATAGTAGCCATCCTCGCCCTACCAAAGAAATGAAAGGATACTGTAGTGCGTCGTAAGAACGAAGTGTATCTGCAATGACTTGTGTGGTGTTGTTGCGGCGCATGGTGCGTATATCACGTTGTTCGAATGTATCGCCAACCATTACTATTCCTACTTCATTTACTGTTGGAACAATAAAAACAAAAAAAATAAAATCGGCTTTAATAAGGACCATATAATTATCATTCTGTAATTGATGTGAAACTTGTCTCAACAATCGGTTGAGGTTGTTATTTTCTGCCAAAAAAATTTCTAAATTGGCTACGATAGCACGTTCCTGTATTATTGTGTGTATAATGTGATTGTACTCGCAACGGATGTTGGACTGCTCTTCTTCAACTCCCATAAAGTATATTTGTAAAAATTCGTATTAGTAATGATATTGGCGGCGAGGGAAATCATTTGAAAACAACTATTAAATTTCCTTATTTTTTCAAAAATAATTTCGACTCTGTGGTGTTACAATCCATTAGCATTTCAGTGGCTCTGGTCGTGGGTTCAATGTAGGTAAAACCAATTTCCCTGATGAACAACACATCCCTGCGGTTTCATTTTTGAATTTAATATGGTGTTTCCATAAAATGGTTTTTCCAGGAATTTGGAATAAACTGTTTTAAGCCCCAAAACCACTCGTAAACTGTTTTAACTCCGTTGAAAGTGTTGTTGCGATACCAGCGCTAAACCAAAATGCTTTTCGTTTTTAGCCTTAGTTTTTAGTTTGCAATTCTGTTTCGAAGTTCGGAATTACAGACACACTATCTTTCTCTTTTTCTAGTGCCAATAAGTTAGAAAGAGAAAGTGCCACCAAACTATTCTGCCCAATGTCAAAACAAATGTTTTATGTTTTATGTCGTAACTAATATGTTTATTTAAATAAGTATAATATCTAATAAATGACAAAAATTTAACTATTTCAGATGCAGAAATCAACAGAGGGAACTTTGTGGTCGATGGGGGCGGAATTAATGCTGCAGGACCTCTGGCAAGATAACATTGACGGCCTGCGCGGACTCCGCAAAAATGTAAATTTATATAGGGAGATGGCGGCGGATATGGTCCATTTCAACAAGATTGAATATTATTGTTATTTTATTCATTGTATTATAAATTAAAGCGACGCACAATTTTAAAAATAGCTGCGTAAGTATACAAACACAAAACAACAGATGGTTATTTCTTCTTTTTGGTTTGACAGCCCGGACCGGATTATGTATGGAAACACTAGATGAGCTGATCGTTTTTTGAACACCTTAAACGGATTAAATATTTTTATGGAAACAGGCTATAAGAGCGTAGCAATGAGTGCATTCTATATCCATGTCACCAACTGAAATTTTCGAATATGCGCAATATTCGATGTCTGGACCATATTCGAATGCGATGCGATTGAATGATGACAGTGTTAGTGCTCTTGTTGTTTGAATGCGTACTCGATTATTCAATTGCACAACACGTCTGTTTAAATCCGTAACACGATTGCGTAATGTTTGCGTGTTTATTTTCATTAGTGCAAGTCGTTCAATTCTGTGTGCGTCACTTTCTAATGCACGCGTGGTTGCATTGCGTAATCCTGTATCCTCTATCCTCTCTTGCCGCTTCTTGTTGTTGTGCTGTTAAATTCCTTCTTAATTCTTGCCTATTGCGAGTTTGTCGGTCACTAAAACCAGTGTTTGAACGAATATATTATTATATATATATATATATATATTATATATTATTATATTTTTTTTATAATTATAAAAATTATTTATATATATTATAATATATTATATTATTTTGGGAAAAGTTTCGCAAAGGTGATATATAGTTTGAATATATTTTATTATATTATATGCGTGATGTAAATACATACACCAACCCATATTTTTCCGACTTAAGCGTTTCATTTGCAATGGAATTTGAACTATCAACTTGACTGGCACGATCGTATAGCTATTTCGGAACATGCCAATTACATTTATAGTGATATATAGTCTTTGGACGAGACGAACGATTGCTCTGAGTTTGGTAGTATCCCCAAACATTCCTGCCAGGTGTTCCAACCAGATGAATATACATTGAGAATTAGAGCGGCTCTGGAGAATATACCGTAGCACCAACGATTAGAAAAGATCCGGAAATGCAGAGCAAAGAACGTCCAAGACGAAACAAAAACTAAGAAAGCGAGACAAGATCAGTATACATATACGTTTATATAAATTTTCTATCAATACACCTCTTAGCACAAATTCAAGCGAATAAAATATTAACGCTCACGAGATAAGGTGTGAAAAAAGTAAGAAATAATAATACACCATTTGTACTAAGAAAAAAATATAAACTATAATTGCACACCTACATTAATAAGTATAATTCATTAACAATATTTCAATGTATTCATGTATGAGATAGAGTTGGATATATATATGTAGATACTAGCTGGTTACCCGCGACTTCGTGCGCGTGGTAGAGTAGTGCGCGATGGTATAGTGTTAATATGTGTATATAATTTTTCAATGTATGTATGTATGAAACATACAATTTTCAGATTTTATCACCGATCATTTGCAATTTTCGCTAAAGGTTTGTTACTTTTTTTGTAAAAGAATATACACATAAATTCTCGATGATTTCCAATATCCCTAGATTGAATAAATTTTTATTGTGGATATTACACTACGAACATTGTTCGAAATAACTGTAAAATTGTTTTTGCTTTCTGTACAAAGCTGTCAATTTTACGCTCTCAGGTTTAGAATTGAGTTCATCCAGAGAGGATGAACTTTTGCGAAGCAAAACAAAATGTTTATGGTAGACGACAACAAACTTTGATTAAAACGGTGTTCTAGTGTGTTGAAACAAAATAGTACTCGCGTTTAGGATTGAAATAACTGCACTTTTATTGATAAAAGGTACTTCATAATAAGAAAAAAATACACAAAGCAACTCCGTAACTTTGCTTTGTATTTATAAATATTGATATTTGTTTGCTCCATGTGTAATTACAATTCTGAACAAAATTTTGAGAGAGAGCAGAAATGGTTCATCGACAACAAACAATGTTCTTAGTGTAAAATTCGCATATCAAAAGGTTTAAAAGCAGCTCCTACTGAGATTAAAAATGTTGGTTTTGTGTGAAGTTTTTTTATAAAATCATTGCCACGCTCATTTCAATCATTTATAGGTCGAATTTTTATAAAATAGGTAGCGTATGTCCATCCCCATGGCTCAATGTGTCTCCATATAAAATTTCGTCAAAATCGGTGCAGCGGTTTAGCCATGAAAAGGTAATAGACAGACAGACTTTCACATTTATATATTAGTATGGATATATATAAAAGAAAAAAGGAAATATATATATGTACATACAAACATATCCAACGTCAACAGACATAATATTCTAAAGATTAGTTCTAGTATACATGTACACTGTTACATATATTCTTTGTAATTAAGTTTAATCTTAATTTTTTGTTGCATTTCGTTATGTATAGCTATTTGCAGAATCAAATTAGATATGTTCTTTTTGTGTATGTGAAAGTGTCGGCAAGGTTTGTTGAGGGAAAAAGAGGCAATAGAGACGGCCCAGGATTCTATCTCTCATTCCTTTAGGGAGTTTCTTATTGATAGAGGGGGGGGGGGACATAACGAGAGCAGGTATTTCATATTTTCATGTTCTTGATATTGTGGGGAGATTCCCTTGCGATGCTTAGTAATATGAAAAATTGGTACAAATTTTCTTTTGTTCGCAAAACAGAAAAAAGGATATTTTAAAAAAAAACTTTGTTATACATACACTGTGTATGATACACATAGTTAAATGATTAACACTTATTTTATTTTATTTATTAAATTATTAACAATTAATTACAAATTAAATGGTAATATATATTGAATAAGCAATAGCAGCAAAGTCCTTCAACTTACATGAGTGGAATAATTAAGTTACCTTATTTTGAGTTTCGGTTTAGTTTATTTTAAGATTTTAATTATGGAAAGTTAGATTAAAGAGTATAGTTTGGAAAATTTCAAAAATTTTGCAATAAGAGATTTGTTGTATTCGGTTGGATCTGAAAGTACTGAGAGAGCATCGGAATCGTTGAAGATTAGGGATTTTGCGTGAACAAATTTTGGACACTTATAGACTATACATATGTTTAGGAGATTCGTAGGAAGCACAGTGCAATGACAGGGAGGGGGAGGGTAATTCTTATGCAACAGATGACCGTGTGTTAAATTTGTATGACCTACTCGGAGGCGAAGAAATTTCATAGTGCCTAATCTATTTTCCGAATACGATCGGTAATCTACCATAGAAATTCTCTTTGGATTAATCGATTTATACCACAATGACATTGAGTGATAATCAGAAAGTTGCATTTTGTAATAATCGGATTTTAAATAGTTATTGATATATTTGAAATTTACATTAGAAGACATTACTAAAGGAGCAAATGTTGAATATTTGCCCACTTATCCGCTAATTCATTACCTCTTATATTCGCGTGACTTGGAATCCATATTAGACATATCCTAGGATATTTGCTATCAAACTATTTCGAATTTGTGAGGCGTATACGTTTGGATTGGATATATTAACAATGGCTTATACCGCATGTAGATCTATATTTATGTCACTTATGAAAATATTTGTTGTTGGTCTCGGAGGGCGGTATACAGCCAGTATAGTAAAATATACATTTTTAATTTCTATATCGACTCTGATTGATTCAAATGAACAGGTAAAGAGCATTTGTATGTTATGTTTCCTCTTATATAAATTGCTAACCCACCGCCTTAACCGCATTCTCTGCACATAAGTTCTGATTTGAAGCCATTGATCTCAAAGAGATTAGTTTCTAAAATCGTTATATTTGTTTCAACGAGGACAATTACGTCTAAGTCCTTAATAAGATTATTAATTTCAGTAAGTAGTGTGTTAAAGCTTTTCCTTAGCGACCGATTGTTTAAATATAGGCACGAAATAGTTCCATCTTTTATACATTTTGCATCAATACTACCAAAATTCTCTAGTGTATTTATTACAATCTCGTTCATTTGTTGTGTTTTAATAATGAAAGAAGGTATAGTATGAAGTATAGTAAAATAAATTAAAAATTACAAGTTGACTTAAATAATTAACTATGGAAGATAATTAAATATGAAGTATATAAATGGTAATATCTAAAATGCAATTTGTTGGTTTTAGTATTTCGCTCAACATCTGAATCTACAAAGATTGCTTCAACCTTAGAGGTTTCGGTTTTCTTAGCCGTCTCGAACCCACACGTATTTCCATTGTGCTTCTTTAGCTTTCTGCTTTACAGTCCACAGAATTCGGTGCTTATATGGTGTTAATTGATGATTAATATACATTGGCTTTCGCGTTCTTTTTTCATTTACATCTTCCGCTGTGCTTGTCTTTGGATTCTCTTTTTGCGGTGAGTAAATTCGTCTCCCACGACTTTTGTGCATAATTTCTTATTTTACCTTCCGTGAGTATGATCAATACTCGACTCGAATTTAATTTTGAACTGTCATTAAATATAAATTTGTGATTTTTTAATGAGTCCTTGATACTAGAATATAAGGCTTGGAAGGTTAATGCTGCTGTGTCAGCTTTACAATATTTGTGTAGGGTTAAGTTGCAGGTTTTAGCAATGGAGCTGCGGTTCCAAGGAGGAATACATAAGTCAGTTATTCTTGTGGGTTCAATAGGTAGATTCGACTACTGCAGTTAAGTATAGCTCTAGGTATTGTGGAAGGAATATTTTCCTTCCATTATTTTTTAATATTATTTTTTTCGATGTTAAATCGGATTTTTATAAAATGGCCGTCTAGACGGGGGGAAATTTACCCCCGCACCCTCCCATACAATTTTTTTGTTGTCTCTACACGTCCTAGTCTTTTGTCCGCTCTTATACGAAACACCCTGTATAGAGGAGAATTGTGACATGGTATTTAACGTTTCAAAAAGTCTAGATGTGAGATAATCTCTTTGAACTTCTAGAGTCTGTACTTTTGCTTCGTATAAAAGATTGCTGATTGGGATAGAACGGAAAGCACGTAAAGAATTTCTTAAACGGAGTTAATTATTGTTTTTAAGTTATTTAAAATCGCTCTCGAAGTATGTCCATAAATACACAACCCATAATCTTGTGACATATATTAAAGATATAGTGTTGCAGTTGAATTTAGGATTGCAAAGGCATTTTAACACGTTAAGGGGGCTCATTACAGAAGAGTTTAAATGAGTGGAATATGAGTCTCAGGAGAATCTTTAATTGAAAATCAATCCTAAAATTTTGAGGTCGTTTGTTTCTGTAATGCTAATATTGTCTGATACTCGTATAGCTAGCAGCTACAAACTCTCTTCCGACATACGTTCAAATATTTTCATTTCGTAGGAGATTGCTTAGCGCCTGAGTAGTCACACCAGTTAGTTATATCATTAAACAAGTTGTTAAGATCTAAGATTGGATTTTTTTCTTTGTTTGTTTTGATTATAAGGATGAAGTCATCTGCATATGCTGTAAAGTCTACCTCTTTGTGACAGGAAATTATCTTGCAAATCCTGTTGTAAGATATTAGAAAAAGAAGTACCGAAAGGGGCGAACGTTGAGGTATGCCATTATGGATGGGAAGAACGTCCGAGAGAACAGAACCAATCTTAGTAATGATTTTTATGTTATTTAAAAAATTAATTACGTATTTTCATATATTCCATCCGGAAAGTTGGACAATAATACAATGAATGCCGATTTTTTCATAGGCCTTTTCAAAGTTTAAAGAAATTATGGTTAAATGTTTTCTAAGAGACAAACTGTTAGCTATTTGGTGTTCTATGTTGAGAAGACAGTCGAGTGTAGATTTACCTTTCTTACAGCTTATTTGTATTGAATCTAGCAAAATGTACTTTGAAATAAACCACCAGAGTCTGTTAGAGATCATTTTGTCTATCACTTTAGCCAAACACGAATTCAAAGAAATGGGTCTGTAAGATTTAGAAAGCGTTTTGTCTGAATTAGGTTTAAAGATGGGAATTATTGTACTGACTTTGCTGAGAGTTGCTGAGTTGATATGATTTTTGAAAATCTGATTATATAACTTAATTAATCCATGTTTAGTTCTTGCGGGTAAATTTTTAATCATTGGATAAGATATCCTATCCAAACCGGGAGTTTTCCCTTTGAGTTTAGTTAGGGCTAACTTTAATTCGAAATCTGTGAAATCAGCATCTATTATAAGAGCATCGGGTGAAAATTTGAGGTCTGTTAATTTTTCGGACCATAATTTGTTAAACTCATTTCTCTTGTATTTGTTATTAAGTTGTATGGAGAATTGTTATCTAAGATACCATGGATATCGTGCGGGGTTTTGTAACCTGAAAACCTTCTTATATTTGACTAGACTGATAGGTGTATTGGATTGATAGAGGAGGTCAGATCATCTACTGATTTTCTTTTGCTTTGTGTAATTTCTCGTTTAAAAAACGCGTTTGCTCTTTTGAATTTTATTAAATTAAACGTGGAGATATTATTTTTATACTTTAGCAAAAGTTTGTTTTTCTGTTTTTTAAGGGTTTGTAAGGAAGAGTATGTATTTGAGGAATTGAATTGTTCGCTGCTTGAGGTTTTCGTTAACGAAAATTAGCCGCTTCTTTGTTTACATTGGAGCTACTTTTAACTTTATAATCTGATTCTTCCAAAGAGAGCCCAGTCGGCTCATTGGCATAAAAATTTTGGTTTATAGGTTTGAGTTTGTGGTAGGTGAGTTTGACTTGAAAAAAAGGAAATAATAATAGGAAAGTGATCACTTTCAAAAAGATTTTTATACCCTTACCTTAACGTTAAGGGTATATTAATTTTGTCACGAAATGTGTAACGCTTAGAGACGATAGGTATAGAAAAGTATATATATTCTTGATCAGTGTCTGTCTGTTGAAATCACGATCGCAGGAGAAACGGTGACGATATCATAGTGAAATTTTTCAGAAATATTCATTCTTATGGTGTGCAGGTTGGTATTGATAATGGGTGCTTAATGATATTCCAAAATTATTATCACGTAAATAAGGTTTAAGGGCCTTATGCTCGATTTGCGCAACGATAGCGGTACCTCCGTTTCCGTTCCTCTTAAAACAGCATGTGCTAACTCTTACGATGAGCCCCGTTGAGAGAATTGCGCCTTACGTATTTCCCATACATATCAACTGGTATGTAAAAGTTGTGTATCTGGTGTACACAAATTTTACAATCAGGCGTCTCTTTCTTTCTCGTGATTATATGTATTCAATGTGAATGTGTTCTTATACCTGTTTTGTTCTCTCTTGAGTGTGTATTGGAAATTTTTTTCACTTATCGCTGAGAAAAATATATGCGCTGAAACCCAAAGCATGCATTTTTTTCGACTTTTGTTTGTTTGCACGGTATATATTTGGATTATTCCAGCACATTGTGATTGAAGCATATATAAAGTAGATAATGGTATAATATTTTATAATATGAAGTAAATTGAATAATTCAATAAAATTGTTTAATATAAAGGGAAAATTCACATAAACTTTGTCATAAAGACAAACAATGATAATTTTTTTGGACCGCTTCTCAACGGCACACTGCTTCCGCTTCTGTTGGTTGCAAAATATGCTTTTCTAACGTAAATACGTAAGAAGAGTGTAAACTGTTGTTGTAAAGAGGAGAAATATCAGCGGTACCGCTTCTAACAGAAGCCCAAGTTGTGTGTATACTAAAAACACATTTTGAACAGCTGTTTAACGAATATAAGAAAGAAATATTTATACAGATGCGTAGCTAGGACTCATGAAGCCCGGGGCGGTAAATCAACTTACAACCCCAAAAATTCCTAGAATTCAATAAGTGAATACTTGATTTCCAAAACTACCACCCCAGGTGGACTGTCACCCCCACCCCTCCCTAGATTCGCCTCTGTATTTATACTCGTCTGTGATTAAATGTGATTATAAGATAGCTTTCCATATAACGACATATTTCCTCTAGTTTCAATTTGAATTTCAGTCTATAATGTTATGGTTCTGCAATGGAAAATCTAAATAAATTAAAAATTTTATTAAATAAAACTATTTCGTTCAATTAAATTTTTTCAAATCTTTTAGGTGTAGGGTATCTAAGATTCGGACAGGCCGAATAAATGGATTAAGAGGATCCCCTCTTAATGGTTTTTAATTTTCCATTCCGCGTGGACACTCAAAAATTAGGAGAACATATAGTTAGATCAATGTTGCTAAAGGAGTTCTGTTTACTAAAATGGGTAGGGGGACCTTCGTTCAGAAGAACTAAGTGAGACTGAATTCTGAATTAAGATAGGATTGAGCCTCTTTGGTTATTGCGAGAAGAGCCCAATCTTTGTGCCAACTATTGAAATCTCCTGTAATAAAGGTTAGGTGGTTATGGTGGTTGAAGATATTGTCTAAATTGTTGCGGTTGAAGTTTGTTTTGGGACAGATGTAGATACTACGAGGGCGGATTGATATTGAAGCTACCTAGCGCTAGATACCAGCACAAACACAAAAACTTTTTTTTTCAGAAATTGCGATCTGTCAAACGTCAGCTGTTAAAATTTCAGCCATATTCGTCGATTAGTTTATTTGTTGTTAAAGCGAAAATGGCGAAAGAGACAAAAGAAAAGCTCGATAAACATTACGGTGAGTCTGCTCCGTCAGATTACACCGTCAAATATTAGTTTCGAGAGTTTCGTGGTGGCCGCAAATCCACTACCGATCAAGTCCGCAGCGGCAGGCCCTCCGAATCGATTACAGACGACAATGTCAAAAAAATACATGAAATGGTGTTGGCTGACCGGAAAGTGAAGGTGCGCAAGTATAACTGTGCAGTATTGGAGCGATTGAAGGCCGAAATCCCCTCAAAAAACGGCCTCACACGAAGCGAAAAAAATTTTAGTTTTGCAAGACAATGCGTCGGCGCACAAGAGCATCGCAACCACGGCTAATTGCTGTCGCATCCACCGTATTCGTCCGATTTGGCTCCCTCGTACTATTATCTCTTCCCAAACCACAAAAGATGGCTCATGGAAATGGCTCATCAATACAAAATTCAGCTCACGCGACGCCACGGAGGATTATTTTTCAGACCTTCCGGAAAATTACTTTTCGGACGGGATCAAGAAGTTGGAAAGTTGGAAGTTGGAAAATATCAATCCGCCCTCGTATTACAAATTTAATATTCGAGTGAATCAAAGCAGCAGAGGAGTCAAAATTATTGCTTATATCTATACTTTCGAGTTGTATGGATTTATGTATAATATTAATAGAGCTACATCTCCAAATCTTGTGGATGACGTGTTATTAGGATAAAGGGAAAAATTTATTGGAATGGGTATAGTATGAATAGAGTGATTTTACGTTTCCTGAAGTGATATTATTTTCAAATTGTTTCTTTTAATAAGAATTAATAGTTCGTTATAATTGTTAAGATAACCATTTAGATTCCTCTGTAATATTCTAAGGGCCATTGCTGTACTTAAAATTGCTTTTATTAAGCTTCTAAACGTTATTCACAGAATAGAAATAATTATCACTTAAAAACTACAAAAAGTTTTTATGGATCATATGATATTCTAAAACTAATAAATATGTAGATTCAATTAACATAAGGAAAAGGAGGTAATTTAATTGACTGTTTTTGATAATTTGAAATTAATCTTTAATTTTAGATGCTAGACTTGACTTATTTGGTTTAGATTTCTATTTTTTTTTTTAACTTATGGAAGTGCTTCGCGGAAGAATTGATATTATTTTTTTTATGGTGTTCGAGATTCAGATTGGGAAACACTGGAGTTCAGTTCTATGACGGAGATAATATTCTCCCTGTCTAGATTATCGGTATTTAGTTTCATTGGAGGAGAGCCTGCTTCGGTCTACATGAAATCCAAATCTGCGTAGTCTATAATTGAGCGAGGTACGTTTCAGCTGTTTGAGGTTCCATGGAATTATTGAGAGCACTTGAATCATTTAGGGTAACTGTAACTTTCCTGTTGTTTTCTGATGAATGTTCCTTTACTGCTCCGCATATGATATGTTTGAGTCTAGATGACGTTCACGATATGTCTTTATGGCTTTTTTCCTATCTATTTTTTTCAGGATTATTATGGTTTGAGTTTCTTTTTCTTTGATGTAAACTGGACATATTTTGTCGATGGTTTTATAATTGCAAAGTAGAATGTTATTTTGTATGCAATTAATGCAGTTGCTGGTAGCATCTTCACACTTTTCATTTAGGTCTTCATTGACATGAGAGCTGTTTGAGCAATTCACGCAAAGTTTGCTATTGTTGCATATCTTATCATTGTGGACGAAGCGTTGACAGTTTCTTCATCTGAGGGGGAGTGGAATGTAGAGACGAAGATAAATTTTCATATATCCAATGTTAACCTCTGAAGGGAGAGAGAGAGGTGCACAGGTGGTGATGATTAAACTGGTTTCTTCCTTCCTTTTCCTTTAATGCATTATCCACTTTCTTAAATATTTTTCTAATTTCACTCATATTTTGAGGTCTGAGTTCTCCAAGAATTTCTTTCTCATCTATGCCTCTTAAATAGTTTGAGTAAAATACTCCTTTGGTAGAATTTAAATAATTGTGTTCTGTGACTTCCACAAGAATTGCCGGAGAAAGAGATGAGAGTTGGATCAGTTTCGAGGCTTGGGTATTGTTTTTTGTTTTTAATAGGATTGTACCGTTTCTAAGTTTTTTACATAATTCTATTTCACTACAGCATGTGTTATCTATCACTCTTTTAATCAAAAATGGAGGAACATTTACAAGCTTGTCTTCACTGTTTCTTCTTTACATTATTAAAAATTTCGGGCGGAACACAGGCGAGCAGCTAAAGATGTAGAAGAAACAGAACTTGACTTTGTTGTTGTTGTTGTTCGAGTCTGCATCACAAGATACAACAAAACGATTGGCGTTACCGGTAGGATATTTAAGCCCAGAAGCCTCATAAAATATATAATAACTGTAATACATACCCAAAAGTTAAAAGATATAGCTAGAGAATTAAAGGTTGTTGTAATCAGCATACAAAATGAAAATAACAAAAAAAACAAAATCGTATTATTTCCACAAAATCCTCCACCGATTTAAAAAAAAATATACTTAGAAAGCCAAAGGGATTTACTTTCTTATTATTCTGAGTATTATGTACATACATTAATTATACATTTTTCTTACAAAAAATTAATTAATGGGAAAAAATAGTACAAACAATTTTTATGAAACAAATAGGTTTTACAAAAATTTGCCTTATGTTATTGTTGTTTCGCGCGATTTTTCATATCAATTTTTCATTTTTAGGAAAAAATAAAAAACTTTTCTAAGAGTTCAAAATCCTAAACCAGCGATGTCCAACCGCACACTATCACATTTTGAGTGTGTATTGAAAATTTTGTTCACTCATCACTGAGAAAAATATATGCGTTGAAACAAAAACTTGAATTTTTTTGGATTTTTTTTTTCAACATATTTGGATTATTCCAGCACATTGTGACTGAAGCATAAGATCAGAAATTAACTTTTAACTAGGCATTGTGCTTCATTAAAAGCATTACAAATACATAAAAACTCGATTTGATCTTTTAAATCAATCATTTTATTTTTAATATTTATTATAATAATATATTAATAAAATGTAATACAATAATAATCTGTGATATAATGGAAAATTTGCATAAACTTTATGGCATAAAGACAAACAGCGATAATTTTTTGGGTGTAGCAAAATCAAAGAAGCGCAGCATACAGTACGACCTCGTTGATGGCTTGAGAGCAGAGATAATGAGATAGGACACTTCGAATTCGCTGTTTCAACACACATGCATTTTGCTGAAATTTCACTAAACCTATGACAAAAAAACGTGTGCGCTGTCCTCTCATGTGTACTTCGCCACACAAAATCGTGTGCTTTGTCCTCTCATGTGTACTTCGCCGCACGAAGTGTACTTCGCCGCAGTATCGCATGCACGCATGCAATTTTGATTTTAATGGGTGCCTTTGTCGAAACGTCAAAAATATATTTAAAATATTAACCTTTTTTTATGCCCACATTATATACATGATGTATCTACCAGTTCCTTATAATTATAATAAATCTATACTTTCAGATTTTACATAGTATTTGTTGATTTATTTCACATATTTAATTGGTATAAAGTAGACATTGTGCTAATTTTTGGCTGTCAGTGCATAGTTGCTCAAATTTTTACAAAAAAAATTAAGACTAATAACTTAATGTTCTTTTCTAACTTTGTTTTCTAATATTTTAGCAAATTAAATATTGTTATACATTGTTGATGCATTTGGGGGGTCAAACATCCGTTCGCACCTACCATTTTAGGTTTGGGAAACTTCACCACCTTTGTTTATATATGGTGAAATTTATATTTTAAAAGCCAATGGCCTTGGCTATACACAGTATCTTTTGATATGGGTTCAGTTTATGGATGAGGATGAGAGATGAGGAAGAAAGATAAAAGTCTACAATCTGGTATGGAGTGCAAAGAACTTTTAAAACGAAAATAGACGCTGCTTCTCAGTTTTTTTGCACGCACACAAGTAAGCAGTTGTCAAACGAAAGAAGAGCAACGTAGTTTGCCAAACGCGTGTTCATATTTTCTAACACTCTGGCCAACATTTGGATATTCAGTAAATTTCACACACACATTGCCATCAAGTATTTAGGACTTTTGAAACCAAATGAGAAAGCACAGTGTGTAGCCACCGATGGTATCCACATACCATTAGTGAAACCATTTCAAAAGATACGACGTCTAGCTAAGCTGATTTCATAACTAAATGAGTCCGTGGTGAAGCATAAAACAGCTGATTTTTTCAACATACTGAAATACAGAAAACAAGAACAACAATAAGGTAGTTCTCACGTATAGTGTACATGAATTCAACAGCTCATAAAAAATAGACGTCAAACCGATTTTTGAAACGGCGAATTCGAAGTGTCCTATCTCATTATCTCTGCTTGAGAGCTACTGACGAGCGTTCGTCAAACGCTCTCAATGTATACATATTATGCGAGTAAAAATTGAGTAGCCGAATGGCTGCTCTTGGGCAACGCTGTCAAAGACTACAAGACTGGACACTCGCAAATTCTGTGTACACACTTATGCATTTTTGCTTGAATTTCACTAACACTATTAAAGAAAAGTTTGATTCGCTGCAAAAAACTTGTAGCCTCGCCGTAGAAACTTTGATTCGCTGCAAAAAACTTGTGGCCTCGCCGTAAAAATCTTGTGGCCTCGTTGAGGTGAAAAATTTGTTTTTCGGGGGTGCATTTTGGAAACGTCAAAACAAATAATTAAAAATATTATCCTTTTTATAAGTGTAAAATATATATAAAACATAACTTCCCGTTCCGTATAATGGTAATTATTGTATGCTTCCATATTTTACCCCGTACTGGTTGTTGATTTCTCATTTTTACTTTGGTATAAAGTAGTTGCAAATGCATAGTTGTCTGCCTATTGACAAAAAACATTACGATTTATAACTCCAGAATGGTGGCATTTTTTTTTTATTTGTTTTCTAATATTTTTGAAAATTAAGTATTGTTAAACATTGTTAATGCACTTGGGGGGTCAAACATCCGTTGGCACCTACCATTTTAGGTTTGGGAAACTTCACCACCTTTGTTTATATATGGTGAAATTTATATTTTAAAAGCCAATGGCTTTGGCTATACGAAGTATCTTTTGAAACGGTTTCACTCAGTTCGTGGGAGAGAAAGATGAGGAAGAAAGAGAAAAGTCTACACTCTATTATCGAATGTAAAGAATTTTTGAAACGAAAATAGCCCCTGCTTCTATTTCTTCTTGCGTTTCTTTGCACGCACATAAGAAAGCAATTGTCAAACGAAAGAAGAGCAACGTAGTTTGCCGACGCGTGTTCATATGTTCTCTCACTCTGGCCAACATTTGGATATTCATTAAATTTCACACACACTTTGTCATCACATGTTTACGACTGTTGAAACCAAATGAGAAACCACAGTGTGTAGCCACCGATGGTATGGAAATACTAGTAGTGAAACCGTTTGAAAAGATATGCGCTTAGCCAAGCTGATTTCATAACTAACTGAATCCGTGGTGAAACATGAAACAGCTGATTTTTTCAACATACTGAAAGCAGAAACAAGAACAACAATATGGTTGCTCTCACGTATAGTGTACATGAATTCAACAGTTCATAAAAAATAGACGTCAAACCGATTTTTGAAGCGGCGAATTCGAGAGTGTCCAGTCTTGTAGTCTTTGACGCTGTCCTAAACTGATCCTAGTGAAATAAATTTCTAAAAAAACTAAAAATCCCTACATTATTATTATTGGGATAATTGAATGATTCAATACTTTACTTAAACAAAATTAATGAATTGGGAAAAAGTACTAAAAATCCAAAATCCTTAGTTTTTATCCAAAACTAAGGTTTTCGATAGGCCGTGGTTACGCTATCGAGGTTTGTTCGATAAGTAGGACTTTTTTTGTTGTTTTGTGTGTAAAAGAGTGAATGGGATATTTTTCTACGGACTCCGATCACATTAATGAGAGTAAAATTCCCACTGAGTTTTGCTCGGTAGCGTAACCACGGCCATAAATTCTTATGTAACATAAACAGAGGGTATTTATAATCCCTTTCTAACGGTACCAATCAGATATGCGCTGCAGTTTAGGAGATACATCGGGTTAGATTTCAAAGTTCAAAGCGATATAAAAGCGGAACAGGAACGGAAAAGGGGTGCCTCTTTGGGGTTTTTGTTAGTGTGTAGTTAGTAATAAATTCTCATATAAAGCTAAGTTAACTCTACTTTCTTTTACTGAAATAATTATGTATCTTAATTATACATTTTACTAAGAGAAATATTATTAAATACAAACAAATAGTTCTAAAAATGTCAAATTGTGTTTCTGTTCGAAAGTGATAGGTTTCCGACTAATTTCAGGAAAACTCTAATTTTATGGTTTTTTTTGTTGTTATTGTTGTTTCTAATGCTAACTCCAAAAACCACACCACTTTTTGTCGCTTTCGCCTGGTTTTCGAGTTATAGCACCTTGAAGTTTAAAGAATTACGAGCTAAATCTCCTGAGCGATTTTCAACAAAATGTTGTTTTACATAAATGAAAGACAATTGAAATACCTTTCTGATGACATGAATTTCATGTAGTTTTCTCGTATAGTTTAGGAGTTCATAAATCTTTGAACTTCAAGATGTTATACCTCAGAAACCAGACGAGAGCAACAAAAACTGTTGTTTACTGGAGTTAGCATAATAAACAATTATAAAATTTGAGCATTTCACCAACTCGTATTTTTTTTGGCAAAATTGACATAAAATACAACAATTTACAATACAATACTCCAACTATTGTAAAACTATGGCATAAATGCAGAATAGCTGCCAAGCTCAGATTTTTTTTCCTCTTTTTTACCGTTAGTTGGGACCATCAGGAACGGAACTGTATGGTTTTTATCAGGGGCTGGTCAGCCATCTTGGATTTATGACTGTTTGAAGGTCAAATAAATGTACTAATAAAAGGCACTTATCTCGTAAACTAAGTGAGCTAGCGGAACAAACAAAGCACTGTTGGAAAGGTATTTTGAATACCTTTAATTTATATAATATACATGTTTGTCCATAACATGGCGGTTAAGGAGTTATATTGATTTTTAGAAAAATGTGACAAGTTGACCTTGAAACAATAATTTTTTTCTGCCAAACGGACACATTAAGGTATAAAACAAATTACCGTTATGGAAAGCCTGTTGTTTTACCTTTAAAATGGTATATAACATGTTATACTTACTATTGTATTTCATTACCTTAGCTTTACTTTTCAAAATTTCAATAACAATTTTGCCTTCGCCGCTCTAGTGAAAACCATTTTAAATTAAAAAATTTTTATGAAAAATCGCGCGATTATATATTATGGCAGTTTTAAGTTATTAGTCATAATAAAATTCATAATCTAATGAATCAGAGTCTACGAACTATCAAAGAACTACGAATTGTGAACTAGTTCGTATAGTTCACAGAAGTGAATAGTTCAATTGAAGTAGTTCGTTCATGAACTACCCAACTCTAATCACGAAGCTAAGTGTAATAAAAAGGTTTGCTAAAGTTTATAGTCAAAAGGTATTATAAATTCTTAAATAGTATATGAAAGTATCGAAATGGTAGCCAAAAGTATATACAAATGATGCTATAAAATCATCTACATATGTCTCTACGATCCATAATCCAATCCTATCCCTGTGTTGGCCACAGCAACTCTAATTATGTACATATACTACGGAAAGTGTTTGACTGTTTGTGTTTGCAATGTAACATAGCAAGCAAACAGATTTGACGGGAGAGTAAAATAGTTCATTTCATTGGACTGTTTGATCGAACAACTGTTTGCAATGTAATATGGGCCAGAGTAAAATAGTCATTTAATTGGACTGTTTGGTCAAACAACTGTTTGTAATGTATTATGGGCCTGTGTAAACACGGCATTAAAAAAGCTATCGATAGTTTTGGCACTTTCGATTTTTTAATTTATCGAAACTCATTTCCGAAATTCACTAGCCTGTACCATTCTTTTTTATATCTTCGGTTACCAAGGATAGACGTTTGAATGGTGAGATTGCTAAAATTTAATTTATTTTGAATTCGTGTTTGTACCACATACAAATTATTTCCAGGCTGCTCACAAATCGTTTAGAATAAAACAAAAGCTTGCTAAAAAGTTAAAGCAAAATAGATCTGTACCACAGTGGGTTCGTCTGCGAACTGGAAACACCATAAGGTACTGAATTTCAAGCTCATTTGGGGCCTCCACTAACATTTTTTTTTTCAGGTATAATGCAAAAAGGCGTCATTGGCGACGTACAAAATTGAAGTTGTAAATGTATAATTACGTTCTAAATGCATAATATATATTCATAATGCAAACATTTTACGTAGTGTTTTAGTTTCATAGGTAATGACATTTGGCTAGCGATTGGTTGCGTTAGATTGAATTTCTCTAAATTTTCGAGTAGATAGAAGTGTTGGCAGTTTGTTGTAATAGTGAGGGGGCAGTTTATGTTGTAATAGTGTGGTTGCAGTTTATGTTGCAATATTGTGAAGGCGACGCGACGAAAAAGAATGGAAACAAGTTCACGACGATTGACGCAGTAACATCAGTTGTCATCGCTACCATCTGTTTTCCGAGTTATTGTCCATTGAAATTTGAAACTACACGAGACAATGTCAAATGTTTGGTTAAAAAGGTTTTGGCATAAATCGAGATCGGAAGGGTAGCTCCAATCCTGTTGGTGTTGTTGTTTTTGGCGCTGGTTACAACAACAAATCTTGCGCGGTTCCGGTGTTATAGCCGTTTGAACTTTGACAGCCCATATCTCCTAAACAGTAAGATATATCCGATTAGTGTAAGTACCGCTATAAAGGCGTTAAAAATATCTTCCATTTATATTATATTATATTTCATCGAAAAACTTCTAGTTTTCGAGAAAAACAAATTTAAGATTTTTCACTACTTTTTTTTTGAATTCATGACTAATTTTCTAAGCAAAATGTATAATTAACCCAAATATTTATCTCAATACTAAGAAACTAGATATTTTTACCTTTTTTTGGATTTTTTTTTCATCAGGATCGGTTCAGAATTTTAGAAAAAAACACGATTTTAAAATTACAACGAACCTTTTATTGGAAATGCATAATTAAATTGTTTTCCAAAATAGCAACCGTGGTACAACATATTACATCAGCGCTAGTTAACCAAACTTGGAATGTACACTGCGACTGTAAGCAAATGAAAAATATTTACGAAAAAAATATACATTTTTTGAATTTTTTTGTTTTAAAATTTTTATGAAAAAAATCGCACGATTTTTTTTGCTTTTGATTTTTTGTGCTGATTATATATATATTTGTGCTGATATAAACCTTTTTAACGAAGATCGATATCCGCTTCCATCAAAGACTACAAGACTGGAAACTCCTCTTATTTCGTGAGAGAGCTCAAAAAAATGTCCGTCCGCGTGTTCACATACAGTGTATGTGAATTTCATGGTGAAATTGTCGACTTGTTACAAGCTAAAACAGGCTATCACAAAGCATGATATCTGAAAAGGTAAACCGTTTTGCTTTGTTACCACACCACCACAAAATGATGGGGTGAGTTAGTGGCAGGGATACCAATGACACAACTTTATTATGCCTTAAACACAATCAAAGACGCAAGATTCAAAGCAGCGAAGCAAGAAATGGCTCGGATTTAAACCAAATGATTTTCGGGAAGCAGAAGTATGAAATGTCAAATATTTGACTGTAGAGAACAATAGATTCATTCTAACCAAAATTCTCGAAGTTTATTCGAAGCTTTTTTATTTTTATGTATATTAAAATATATTTAAAATACATTGAAATAATATATTATACAGAATAATAATAAAAAAAGCAAGAGAAAAACACTCAGATAATTTTACAGCAACTGAAATAGAAAAAACAATGAAATGTAAACAAACACAAACAAATAAGAAGAACAAGAACGCTTTTGCATCCGTCAAAATTAGAATTAGCTCGAATGCGAGATGCGTAATTTCGCAGCTAAGCAGGAAAGCATAATGGAAAGCAAACTTTTTTCTCGATCTCCATAAGAGCCCGTGTAATTTTGACAGTTAAAAATGAATCTTGCGTCTTGCGTCTTTGATTGTGTTTAAGGCATTACTAATTATTTTTTTGGTTTTTAAGTAAACATTAATAGAAAAACTACTTTCCATTTATAAGTTCTCGAGGTTTTGACGATTTCTAAGCTGTTTGGAAATATTAAAAAGTAATGTAAACTTATTTATTTTTGTAATTTTTCATTTCTCTTTTATTTATATTAAAATGTGTTAACACAAATAAATTTACAATTCATATATTTAAATTAAAATTAATTAAACATAAACAAATTCTCAATTCATGCATTTAAAATTAAATTCGTTTAAATTAAAGACCAAAAGAACTAAAATCACAATTCAGTAAATATTAAACTAAATCACAGATCAATATTCAACAAAACATGTTGAATACATTGGCATCTCTTTCGGCTAAAAATACGCGTGGTAGGTTAAAAACAGCTGACTAAATTTGTGAAATGAGTAATTTGTATGAATTTTAACTTCGTTTTACTTGCAAAATATTCAATATTGTGCAATTATTAGACTTAAAAAAGGTTTCTAGAAGCGTGCGTTGCTTTTAAAACTGGCTCCTTGGTCTTTTTTACGTATTTGAAAAATCATATTTCTGGCTTATTGTTGTGAAGAAGAACAAGATTTGCATTCCTCTCTCAAAATATTTTGTAAACAAATTCCCGGACTGTCAAAATTCGTTCCCGAACTGTCAAAATTACATGCGTGTTGTTTTTGCAATCTACGACACCCAAGCCTGATTTCACCAACACATTCAAAGCGAAAAATGAGTTTCCAGTCTTGTAGTCTTTGGCTTCCATCATTTCAATAACAATTCATGCAAACTGTAGTATGAGAATACATAATAAAAAACCTTAACTCAAGGTTTCAAAGAGCGTTTTCTCCTAAAATCTTACACCGATTATGGCAAAAAAACCTGTGGAAAGCAAATGACCTCTAGTTTGTTATTTTCCATAAAATTATGTGGGTTAATTACATGTTTTACTTTATT
Source organism: Myopa tessellatipennis (assembly GCA_943737955.2). NCBI lineage: Eukaryota > Metazoa > Arthropoda > Insecta > Diptera > Conopidae > Myopa > Myopa tessellatipennis. The sequence goes on from OX031315.1 coordinate 20,502,330, forward strand.
AATGGGGGGGAAATAGTACTACAAATATTAAAATCGTGTTTTCTCCAAAAATATGAATTTTTCGGTAAACTCTTACTGAACATAAATAAAAGATATTTTTACTATACTTTTTTAAGGGATATAGATATCAACTATACCGCATAGAGCTGAGCGATATTTCACGACCTGTGATTTTGTCACAGGTACACAAAATCACGAGTCACAGTTGCGATTCAAAACGCTCCGAACCTGTGACTCGCTGTCACAGGTACAGCGGAACGATACTTAACGAACTGTGATTTCATTGAAATGCAACCACGAGTCAGAGTTGGTATTGAAACGCTCCGAACCTGTGACGGCCTGTCACAGGTTCGGAGCGTATTTTACAGCCTGCGAATTCGTTGAAATGAAATCACGAGTCACAGTTTGCTGGTTATTTGCCGTTTCGTTATTGTTACAACGAGTTATTGTTCCAACTAGAAGCAGTGATGCCCTTTTTTGTGCAATTTGTCGCAATCAGGGATTTCCTGTCTCGATTTTGTGGGATTACCTGTTTTACTAGATATTTTGCGATATTTGTACGATATTTTGGATACTACTGAAGACATTAAGGAAAGTTTCTATGTGTAAATATCTATGTAGCCGTTGTTTTTTCAACCTTAGACTATGATCATGCAGATCAAATACAAATTTTAAAAATGCGTATTGTAAAATACGGAATGAACTTAATAACATGTTACACTTTCAATACGATTTTGCCTTCATTATTTTGAAAAAATACAAATATGAATTTGGTAATAAAATATTAATACAAGAATGTTTTTTATACATATAAAACATGTATATATCAGTAGTTTTAACTACTTAAAATTGGTTTTTGTACTTCAGTAAAATATGAATGCTTTTAAAATTAACGAATGTTCATAGCTTCACTTCGTTCCTATAGCAAAAGCTATAGCTATATTCTATAATCTCCAGAGCTGTGCAAATACTGACAGATCGTCGAAGCAGTCTGAGCGACAACAAATTGCATATGTTAGTATTTTTAAATACTAATTATAAATACTTTAATTAATGTTAATTCATGTTATTAATTAATGGTATTAATATTAAATAATTATTAAATTAATGTTTCATTATAAATGAAATAAATATTTCTGTATTTTTGATTTCCCGAATATATATTTCTCTTCATTAGTTGTTATTTTCAATTTGTAACTGTCATTTCCGTAATCGTTCGTTTCTTGTTTCCTCTGTTGCATACTGTAGGTAGAAATCTAGCAAGTTTTTGCGCACTCGTTTTATAGCGAATGCCTTGTCACGAGTCACGGGTTTTTGTACCTGTGACAGTACTGTCACAGTCACAGGTCGGAGCTGCTCCGGAAAAATCACGGAATCGCTCACCTCTAATACCGCATATCTTCAATAGTTAAGGATATATAGGAATACTAATTTCAAAAAGCTATAACTCAGAAACCAGGGTGGAGCAGATGTTTTTTTGTTATTGGGTCTCCATTACAAGCAATGAAAACAACAACACGATTGACGATTCCGGGAAGATGCAAAAATAATAGAATACAAGATTACGCATTGCCCAGATCCGTTATTCGATGTCGAAAAATTTGACAACCGGTTTCAACCGTGTGTGACGTCACAATAGCAAGCATTTCTGTGAGAGCCATAGGCAAAGCCATTCATATATAGTAAATTTCGTGATTTAAACATATAATTTGATAAAAAATAATGAAGTGCAGAGTGAAACTGTGGAAAATGGAATCAGAATATGTGCAGTTTTTTTCCATTTCCATCCGACATTAAAACAATGCGAATTTGGATTCGTTTTTGCAGACAAGAAAATAATATACAGTTTGAAATGGGTAAGAAAAGGAGTTTTTCTACTATTATTCAGTATTAGAAAGCTTTAAATTATTAGGATTTGCCAAGCAAAGGATTTTAAGCGTGGTGCCGTTCCGTCCATATATGATCCACTTGCTGGGAATCCAGTGTTGGCTGCAGAACGTGAGAAAAATTCATTGAGCAAGCTTCCGAAATCAATTGCGACATCAAAATAAAAAAGTTATTGTTCCGGGCCAGAATGTTTTTTAAAATCAGGAAACTAAATAAAGACATTGTGGATAATGCTTACAAAAAGAAGCAGAAGCTATGTAATACTGTTACATAGCTCCTGATTTTCTTTAAAATATTGTAAATATTTTTCAATTATTGTATGTTAATATATGTACATAATTTATTATTATATATTTTTAAGTTTTGAATTTCAATATAAAATGTAAATTCTGAGTTTTATTTAATAATGTTTAATTTAATAAAATTTACTTTTATTATTAGGTGTACAAATAAGTTTCCGCGGTTTGTTAAAAGATGGCCCCACCAGAAGGCTATGGAGAAATTGTCAGATGTAAAACGTAATATCCCAAGTTTCGTCATCCGGCAACACCATAACCTTAAAGTACTAGTGATCAGCATCAAGTAATTTTTTTCGTGCAAAAATGTCAAGTTTTGTGCCGAATAAGCATCATTTGCGGGAACTTTTGAGTTACTTCTTTAATTTGAAAAAATCTGCAGCTGAGGCGCATCGATTGCTTCTAGAAGCATATGGTGAAGCTGCTTTAAGTGAGAGAAGTTGTCAGGAATGGTTTCAAAAGTTTAAGAACGGTGAGTTTGACGTGAAGGACAAAGAACGCAGTGGAAGGCCGTCGTGTCTTGGTGTCGTGTATTATGAATTGCTCAAACCAAGCGAAACCATTACTGGAGCTCTCTACCGAACACAATTGATGAGATTGAGTCGGGCACTTAAGGAAAAACGCGCCCATTACTACTCCAGACACGACAAAATTATTCTTTTACACGATAATGCTCGTCCACATGTTGCGGCGCCGGTAAAAACATACTTGGAAACACTCAACTGGGAAGTTTTACCCCAACCGCCGTATTCACCAGACTTAGCCCCTTCTCATTATCACCTGTTCCGGTCGATGGCACATGGTCTGCCTGAGAAAATTGGGTAGATTTGTGGATAGCGTCAAAAGATGAAGAGTTTTTTCGACGGGGTATACGAATGTTGCCAGAAAGATGGGGAAAAGTAGTGGCAAATGATGGAAAATACTTTGAATAAAACGTAATGTACTGTTCCTTCACAATAAATTCTTAACTTTTTATAAAAAACCGAGGAAACTTATTTGTACACCTAATACATTTACAAAATATGTATTTAATTATTAATTGCAAAATAAAAAACGAATGTTAATAAGATAAAAGCCATCCAAGAATGATAGGAAAAAAGTTTTCTAACTGGAGTAACTGCATTGGCAGATTTTAATGCACGCTCTGGACAACAGTATCCCAAGACAATCTATTATGCTATTATTATTCAATTATTAATGAATCATGCACTGCTTCAAAGTGGAACTGTGGCCTCTGCCGTAATCATTTTATCTTGGCCGAAGTAATCCATTCTGAGATTGTTGGACATAATATTTTGGGGGTTGAGATTTCAGATCGTATATTTCTATAATATATCGTTATTTTTTCTAAAACCGAGAAAATAATGTAAAATATAAAATTTTACGGCAATGTTTACAATTTTGTATGCAAAATGTATACAAATTTAACAGTTCAGCTATATTGGTTTGCTATTGTGACGTAGATGCGCAGAGGAAAACATTTTTGAACGCTGTTCTGCGTAATCTTGTATTCTATTATTTTTGGGGAAGATGTATATCTGTTCCAGAACTTCTTTTGCTCTGTGGATTACACCACAATTTCTTTAAGCCGGTGCAAAGATAATTCAGTTGTGACAGTTGCCGACACATGTTTTTCAGCTGATCCGCAAGGCTCTGTTAGGAGATACCTAAATAGTAATAAAAAAGAAGTTCGTATTCGATTCGACAAAATATATGTCAATTTAGTCCAGTCAAAATAGCAACCAAGCCGATAAAAAAGCTCCACACATTGTCCCGGATTTGAAGTAATCCATTTTGACCAAATTGCACACTTTATAACAAAAATCGCTAAAAACAAACAGAGAAAAGAGCAGGAAGAGTGCATCCCTAACTATCAAAAATAAACATTCTTAACCAAACTACAAAACTGGAAACTCCTCTTATTTCGTGAGCGAACTCAAAAAAATGTCCAAAATGATGGGGTTAATGACAGGTATACTAACCACACAACTTTATTATTTGTTTGGCTTTTAACTAAACATTAATAGAAAAATTACTTTGCATTTAAGAGTTATGGCGGTTTTGAAGACTTGGCGGTTTGGAAATATTAAAAAGTAATGGAAACTTAGTTGTTTCTTTAATTTTTCTTATATTTAAATTAAAATTAATTAACAAAAATAAATTTACAATTCATTTATTTAAATTAAAATTCGATAGTCTGGGTCCCACGAAATGTCTTACTCTCGTATTCTCTTATCGCAAAATAAGCTACACATGCACAGAATACGAATATGCAATGACGAAAGCAATAGCGAGCACGATCTGTGGAAATGATTAGGAACACATTTTATTATAAATATGTGAAAGAAAGAGAAAACCTACCTTTCGTGGCAGTAGTTAAACAAAAACAATCGCTCTTAAAAAGAGAATACGAGAATAAGAAATTTTGTGGGACCCAGGCTATAGAAATATTTGCGGACCAGAAAAAATGGACTTTTAGCAGTCTATATATTATGTGGTTAGTGATTATAGTGACATATAATATAGTACACATAATTAGCATTATTATGTCACAAATAGAGATGGATCCGTTATACGCTGGATCTCGTCCTGTTTCTTCAGCAAAATACAAAGACATGATGGACTTGCTTAACTATATACCCCCAATATACCACAGTTATTCTAAAAATTTGAAACAAAACACGATTTCCGAGGACTTAATCACTTCTATTATTGATGAAAATTAAATTGAACTGATGTATTTTCATATAAATTACTTAAACTTACATATGTTTCAAAACGAACTAATTATTTTTGTATTTTATGAATATTAAAATAAAACATACTTATTTTAAATATGTTGATGGTCTGAAATATTATTATTTCTATATATGTAATTTATTCAACAATTTTAGTAAATCACTGCCCTTTCAAAACATCACTTCAGTAAAATACGTGGGACAAAATTAATATGTCAGTCAGTTTTCTAAACTATTTATTTTGAAAGTGGCTTAAGTTACTTTACCGTAATGAAAAGTGGTGATTTTTTAATGTTTATACGAAATTATTTATACTGAGTAAAATACCAGTATCATGAGGTAACAAATACGAGAAAATCTTCTCAAAAGTTAGCATCCATATTTTTAAACGTGTTAAAACGCAAACCCTTTAATAGCTCGACTTAAAATCAAAGTGACTTATGCCACTTTGAAAACAAAAAATTATTCAATAATTTTTTTCTAAATAAAATGTGCAATTAACTTATATAACTATCGCAAAATTGAGAAATTATAATCTTACCTTACTAGATGTATATACAAAACCATTATCGGTGTAAGAAAACCAACAATAACACTAAAAAAATACCAATTTTTGTCAAACATTATAAAAACAAAGAAACGCCTGCCAAATCTAAAATTGAATTTTCCTTGAAAAACAACGGTTTTTTGATAAAAGATAAGTTAACATAAAGGATAGGTAATTTGAATACCTGCCTAATGACACCAACCAATCGTATAATTAAATATCTTATTATTCATTTATATGTATTTCATTACAAATATTAGATAGTTTTTAGTTGGTATCTCTGGAGACACAAGCAATTATTCTAAATTGCTATTAACTAACAATAAGGATACCTCGTAATTTGTCAAAAAAAGGTGCCTGTAAGAATTTTGAACATATTCAATACAATTAATATATAGGGACATTAAAGTGAATGTGCTCATTTTGTGCTGTGAAAATTCCATCTAGAACGCAATTTTCTAGACACAAAAATCACCTCATTTGTTTTGTGTACGTAAAGGCGGGGTTTTATGTAAACAAAAATTTCTTAGCAATTGTTCGCATTGTTGCATTGCTCTTCGTGGCACGCACGCATTCATAGCATTTTCAAGAGTCTCCAGTCATGTAGTCTTTGCTTTCGAGTCATCGACGAGAAAAGACTGTATGCCGCGCTTCTTTGGTTTTGCTACACCCAAATTATATTTCTTTGTATTTGTTATGACAAAGTTTATGTGAATTTTCCCGTTTGTAATGGTAATATTTCTTCTCAGGAGTAAGTACGATTACTGACGCCTGTGCTATAGTGTTGCTTCTGTACTGCACGTACTGGCTTAGGCTAGGACTCGTCGGCAACTGGGAGCGAGGTCTTGTTGCACCACTACAGCATTTCCTTATTACAAAAAAATTTACGTGCAGATTTCTCTATTGACTCTAACTTGGACTAAATATTGATTACTTGATGATTAAATTAATTAATTAAAATTAATTAAATTAAAGTATATTTAAAATGAAACTGCATTCAACATTTTTAAATATTTTACAAAATTTTGAAGATTTTCGAAATAAATGGGTTGCACGAATAGTTATGTCCCTAACTGTATATTGATTTCTGTGTGCGGGTTTGCGATGGCTTACACTAAATGGTGCGGTGATAGTAACCATCGCGTACGATAGACATCTTGTTTCTAAGAACGTTTTTAGCTCGTCAAAATCGGGGGGTCACCAGTAGACAGCGATAGTTCTCACTGTTTTCTCGTTTCGACTGATAGTTTTGACACAACTAAATATATTAGCCAGTCATCCCAAAACTGGATAGGTCGCCCGAGTGCCGCTAACGCTCTTACATGTTGGAAAACCATATACAGGATTAATTTAATGTCTGTGGCTGAATCGGAACTGGCTCGGTCTAACCCACAAATTGCTCGAATGTGGTGATCTATAATTACACGCATCACTTCATACCGCGATTGCAATAATTTCCAAGCTTCTGTATAATTAGCATCAGTAGTCTCGAAACAGCGGATAAGAAGCATTGCTTCACCCTTTAGTGAGCTTCGTAGATAATGTAATTTTTGTACGCCTGTCAGGTTAACATTGAAATCAATAAGTGCCTTAAAGGCATCGCGGAAACTCATTCAATCTACAGCGCTGCCGCTGAATGACGGAAGTTCCATTTTTGGTAGGCGAACATGATTACTATCAGCAACGTGACCAGCTGATGTGTTATGGGAAGCTTTATTTTCGCGGGTGTCTTCTACTCTCCTTCACCTCAAACTTCCCTGCAAGTTAGAAAGAGCCTCTACATACATTCATTCCTTTGCATAAATCTGGTTATAGATCAAATATAACCAATTATCGAGGTATCGCCAAGTTAAGTGCTCTGCCCAAACTATTCGAAAAGATAATAACTCACCAAATTGCGCGTCAAGTGAATGCAGCTTTATCTCCTGTTCAACATGGTTTTCGGCCGGGTATATCAACTACTACAAATCTTTTGAACTTCGTCTTCAGTACAATTAATAATTTCAAATATGGCAAGCAAACGGATGTTATCTACACTGATTTTGCTAAGGCGTTTGATGTTGTGAATCATAAGCTACTAATGTTAAAGCTGAAACTGTTCGGATTTCCACAAATATTATTAAAATGGATTGCCTCCTACCTTCAAGATCGCACGCAGATGGTGTTCCTAAACAATAGAAAATCAAGAGCAATTCCTGTTACCTCCGGTGTCCCTCAAGGTAGCCACTTAGGACCTTTATTATTCTTAATTTTCATTGATGACCTACCCACGGTTATACACAACAGTAACACGCTGATGTTCGCAGATGATCTAAAAATTTTTCTTTCATTCAAAAATAAAACGGATACGTTATTGCTTCAAAATGACCTGGACAACTTAGCCATGTGGTGTAATTTTAACTGTATGAAGTTGAATCTTTCGAAATGCAAGCAAATGACCTACTATCGTGCGGCCCACATTAATGTCAACTATTCTATTGGAGGCCACTATTTGGACTCTCTTGAACATATGGAGGATCTTGGTATTACTATGGACCAAAAACTCAGATTTCATATACACATCAACCGCATAACTAAAAAGGCCTATAGCATTTTGGGATTCATTAAACGGTGGGCTAAAGAATTTATGGAGCCACATGTAACGCAGATTCTATATACCTCTTTGGTTCGTCCTATATTGGAGTACGCCTCTCCTGTGTGGTGTCCTAACTACAACTGTTATATTTCTCAAATCGAGTCAGTTCAAAAGCAATTTCTACTCTTTTGCCTACGCAATATCTACCGGAACAATTTGCAGAACTTACCATCCTATAATTACCGATTGGAACTTATTAATCTTCCGTCATTAGCCCATCGGAGAATTATGCTGAATGCAATTTTTGTTCTGAAACTACTTTATGGTCATATTGACATTCCTTATCTTCTGTCTAACACCAATATTAATGTAGCTCGCCGTGTAGCCAAAAGACCTCAGTTTCTACAATTGAGTTTCTGTCGATCAAACTATCTTCAACACGAACCACTTAGGAATGCTTGTGCTGACTTCAACTATGTAAATTGCAACATCACCTTCTCTGATTCAATTCATTTAACAAGAATCAAAATTCTTCAATTCCTAAAAAATCAACAGTAATATATCTACTTTTCTATTTATATAATCTTTTATTTAGTATTTACCAAAAATGTTATGTAAACTATAAAGCCTATGGCTTAGTTTTAAAAATTTTTAAATAAATAAATAAATAAATAAATAAATACCAGCTCTCTGCTTATTCTCTTCATTCGCTTCATCATTTAGCGTTGTGTCGCCGCAACTGGATTCCACAGCATCTTGTGCCTTGTTAAATCGTGCCCACTGCTCATCAAGCAGCTTCAACAAGCTTTCAATTCTATCGCAGTTTTGCAGAATCGACTCGTTTTTACTTTGCTGCATAAAGCGTTTGATTGCGCTATTTGCAGAGTCACACATTTTTAAATCCATTGCGCTATATTTTTTCTTGCGAAAAATGCAGCTGTCACTTTGAGCTTCTTCAACGTGAAAAGTTTGAATTTAAGTCCGAACATACAAGTTGTGCAAGAAAAGATATGATTTTGCTCTAATTTAATTGCTCTTTTTTACCGATGTTGTCTAATCTTTACTATCCGGCTTCCGAAGGACCAAAATTATGTCTTAAATAATTGCGGATGCTTCAATTGTGATTGGATTAATCCTGCTGACTGCGGTGTATTACTCGTTTGCGGTGTAAAAAAAAAGAGAGAAAACACTACTTTCTTCTAAAGGGTTACATTTAATACTAAAATACATTATGTTTGACAGACCGACGTTTATGGCTTCAACAGATACTGTCGTACAGCCGAAGTGCAATGCGCATTTTGGACATGTAACAATGTCCAAATTGCAATGACCGCATTTTACCATTTCTGTAATTTGCTTATGTAAAAACCAACCTCTACATTATAACCAAATATATCTCCAAGTTATTCTATAACTGGAAAAATTTTTACTTAAGTTTTGTAAGAGTATTTCGACAAAAAATCATGGGAAAACATGCCTCCAAATCATACATGGGAAAACATGCCTCCATATCCCATCTGCTGTCGGTTAATAGGAAGCTTAAGTTTGGCACATAGACGTCTTTTATCTAATATTCTATTTGTCAAAGATATAATCGATGGCAGAATAAATTCTCCCGAATTACTTGAACTCATTCCATTTAAAGTACCGGCTTACCCTCTAAGGGAAGCTAAATATTTTTATATAACGAAACATAGAACCAATTATGGTCTGCACGAGCCCTTAAGCGCTTAGTATTTAATTTATACATAATTATCTGTCTTATCTATAAGTCTTTAATAGTAATATCTTTAAAACACTTATTAATATAGTTTTGATAATTACACCCGAGCAATGTGTTACTATGTTGAGATAGGTGATCGAAGCGCCTTAGTCCAAATACATATCTAGTTAGATTGTTTATCAAAACGTCAATTTTATGGCACGAGGTAGAGTCAAGATTACAGAAAATCAGTTCAGAATAAGTCAAGATAGGTATAATTAGCTGCATGACAAGTTTTCTTCTAATATTGGCGGGAATGAATTCAGCAGAGTATCGCAAGCTACTGAGGATTGCATACGATTTACTGACTATTTTGTTTACATGGTCGGTGCAAGTAAATGTAGAATTAAGACAAATACCAAGGCTAGTTATTTTAGTTACAAACTGCAGTGCAGAATTGTCAAGATATATGACAGGAATGCAAGAGTAGTCAATATGATTTTTAGATATGGGTAACACAAATGATTTAGCTGCATTTAATTTAAAATAATTATCATTAGACCATCGAACAATGTTAACTAAATCTTCGTTCACTCTGTGACACAAGTCATCAATAAGTCCGACACGATTCGACAAATATAGCTGCAAGTCGTCAGCATAAGCATGGATGGTCACATTACGCACCACAGAGAAAATGTCATTCAAGAATAAGGAGAATAAAAGTGGTCCAAGAACAGAGCCTTGCGGAACTCCTAAGCCCACATGCTTAAAATCAGAGTAGGTATCGGAGACTTTAACTCGCTGGTAGCGCTCAGAGAGATAGGACTTTAATAATGTAGTAGCCATGTATGAAAAATTATAGAAAGATCGGAGCTTGTAACACAAAATTCCATGATTTACGCTATCAAAGGCCTTAGAAAAGTCAAGAAGGCATAACAAGGTTATGCTATCATTACAAATGTTTATACTTTTAGATTAGATTTAAGGTTATCACAATCTGTAAGGGCATCAACCCGGTAGGTGAAGTTTAAATATAATAAATAAATACCGGCTTCCATCAGATAGTATATTTAAACTTAACTGTGCCTAAATTTGTTTCTTATAATGTATAACGTGTTTTAGTAATCGGTTGCATAGATGGCACATGGTTTCGAGTTGCAGAAACCGATTAGCAACGAGCATATGCTTTTCAACAGAAAGGAATTCCACAGCCTTACTTGTATGATCGTGAGTAACAGCTTTACAGAAAAGAATTTGTTAAAAAATAAGTTGTAAATAAAAGATATTTTGCAGATTTCTTGCACAAATACTAAATAATGGCAATGAACTGTCGATACGGTACAGCTGCCCATGATGCCTTTGTGTGTAGGCATTCTAAAGAAAGGCGTCCTCTGCTCCAACTATTCACTAGATCAAATTCCATAAGGTGTAACGAACAGGTGAATAAGGAGTCGATGCTGCTGGGGTTGCTCGATCCGGCTGTGCTCAGAGAAATTGGGAGGGTGGGGGTTCATAAACTCAAACCGCATCTTGGACACCCTGTTACAAAAAAAATAAATATTACCGAGACTTACAAGATCCACGGAAACCCTGGATAAAGAGAGAAAAAAAAATATAAATATCGGACGGACTGGGATGGAATGGCGGCCGCGATGATGACGGGGAGGGTGAAGGGGGACGAGTGGGTGTTATTTTCCTCCCCTTTTCTCTACCCACCCTACCATGCTGGTGTTACGATCTAGGGCACACCAGCCCTATACAGTATTGCTTACCTGTAGCGGATTGGAACCGCTTGTACCAATCTAACCACCCAAAATCATGTTAATCTGTAAATTTAGGTATAAGACATTTATTAAATTCCATGTTTAAGTACAAAAAAAAACAACCAAAGTGCAGTACCAATTCACATAAAAAACTTCATTACATTAACTTATTACATAGCAATTCAATTATTATGAAGAAAACCGAAAACAATTTTTTTATACCCTACACCTTAAGGTAAGGGTATATTCACTTTGTAACGAAATGTGTAACGCATAGAACTAGAGACGATAGGTATAGAAAAGTATATATATTCTTGATCAGCGTGACCTCCTGAGTCGATTTAGCCATGTCCGTCCGGCTGTCTGTCTGTCTGTCTGTCTGTTGAAATCACGATCACGGGAGAACCAATGAAGATATCGTGATGAAACTTTGCAGATATATTGTTTTATGTGGTGGGCAGGTTGGTATTGAAAATGGGCAAAATCGGTCCACGGCCACGCCTATTTTTTATTAAAAATGTGATATCAGCGTTCGTTTTTGAGTATGAAAAAAAGTTTATTACCATGGAAATAAAGTTTAAATGAACACAATTATAAAACAACTAAGTTAGTTATTTTGTTTTGAAAAAGGTAATGACCACGCCTACTATTTATACAAAGGCGTAGCTAGGTCTCATGGACCCCGGGACGGTTAATCAACTTGTAGCCCCAAAAATGCCTAGAATGCAATAAGTCAATACTTGATTTCCACAACTGCCGCCCCCGACATTGTGCCGCCCAGGGTGGACCGCCACCCCCGCCCCATCATAGCTTCGGCACTTTTTTTAAAACTTTTAGGTGTAGGGTATCTAAGATTCGGCCCGGCCGAATATAGCTTTCTTACTGGTTTCTTTTTCCAAACTACATAAATCAAAACAAACTTACCAGATCCCGCATAGCTGATGATGGCGCCACCTCAAGAAGGGAATCTGTGAATGAAAGGTAGCCAAAAGGAATGCGAAAACTAATACTAGAAACTAATTCTAATATACTTATTCACAAGATTATATCCGTGATATAAATCAATGTAAGAAAGAAAAAAAAACCCGGCATTGATTAAGCCGTAAATTGGATTAACTATCTATCGTTGTTTTGTTAGTACAAATTTTAAATAAGCCTGAATTGAACACTTCATTTTAAAAAAAAAACTTTATGATCCTGGTTTAGAAAATTATCAATGAACTTGGTGCAGTAGACAATCTTTAATTCATTCTTAATTTGTATAAAATAGAGTTAATTGGTAAACAAAACTTTTGTGTGGCTTTAACTAAAATTGAAGTTATTTTTTTTTTTTTTTTATAGGAAATCACAAAAAAAGTACAAGAAATCTACCGAGAAATCTACTGGCCTACGCACGTATTTGCACTCAAGTAATGCAGTTTCATTCAGATCAACATTTATATCATTAATCCTCGTTTAAAAGTGTATTGTGAATTTGCGTTTTCAAGTTAAGAATAAAAGGTACTGTAAGACAACATAGATTAGGCATAATAGCATAGTTTAAAATATGTAGTTGAGAATAAACATCAGGTTTTTTTGAAGACGGCTTGTGTGCGGTTCCTGTATAATAATGGGTGCTGTTCTGTGGTAGAAACACTGGAGACTTGAAGGACTGGCAGCTTGAAGTGCAATCATTAGAAATGATTATTTCCAAGTATTTGTGCCGTGACGATTTTGGACAGCTTCAGGTTGTTGGTAGTGCTCAGTTAAGTACGAATTTCAACAAATTGTAGAAAATAACACCACGCTTGCTTGTGCATTAGTTGTTGAATGTTTTTGTCGTGTTTTTTTTTTATTTCTCACAAAAGATTTTGTTTATAGCTCTTCGTTTCGCACCGTCATACGTGGTCGTTGGAATGGCCTGTCATGCAAGACATTTTTTTTTTAAGCCTCACCTATTTTCACAGAGTTTTAATATTATGATTATGATTTCTAATCTTTTTCGGAAAGTTGTTAAACTTTACGAGCTGTTTTCAAGTATTTGCCTAACGTTTGTATGTTACGTTTTAACGGCACAGTTTATTGTATAAATTCTTGATATAAGGTTGGTTCATAAATTCCTATTGTTTTTGGTGATGGTTTAATTTGAAGATGAAGTAGTGTGATTTCAAATCGGAGATTAAAATGTCTTTGGTGTTTCTGTTATCTTAAGTTAAGGCTTATAACTTTTTGATTGTTTTAGCTCAACTTTTTAACACAATTTCAGTCGGATATTCATTTTTATGTTTTCTGCCCACCATCTATTTCACAATCGTCTCCAATCAAACACCAAAACCAACCAACAAAGAAAACACTCGCCTCGCTTTTTTTCTTTTTTTTTCTCCTGTCACCGGTCACCAGACCTACTACCGTCCCTCTCGCACTCGCGGCCAACCGTCAGGCAAAGCAGACTCAGCAATAAGAGAAATACAAACTTCATATAAAAAAAAACCTTCTATCGCCTTCGATTACGCGAATTGCCGAATCTCTCCTACCCCCAGCTTCGCCACGGTTGCAGAGATAGACAGCACTTCGGCAGCATGTCTGATGACGTGAAACCACCGGGTGATCTTGACTACCAAAAAAAAAGTATGCCAGCAATTTTCAATTAGCCGCCCTCACAAAGGGTTTGGGTTTTTCGTAAGAGTTTAATGTATACGAATTAAATGTGGTTTAGAAATTTTAAGAATTAATGTGGGCGTCGTCCATTACTTGTGTTTGAGTGGTTTTTCTTAATTTAAAACATGGCACGCAGGTGCGCACTATTCGTCTAGCAATGTTACGAGCACAAATAATCCAATATTGCTGCCTTAAGATAAATATTAGGTGGCTTATGTATTGGTGGATGACAGGTGGGCGCTGTATTTATTTTTACGCAGCAGCCCGATAAATCGCAAACAGTACGCTGTGTAATGCACCAACCGGGACCACTGCGATGTTCTTTGCGAAATAGTGCCGATGATGACATGATTCTCTGCCGATACAAGAAAATTTTTAATATGCAATATAGACTGATTCTTACGCTCTTCTAATTGTTCATGGCCAGATTCAGTTCATGGTTCATGGTTCAGATTTTGGCCACAATTTCTTCTCCAGACGAAGCCACTCTGGGCCGTTCCACCAAATGCTGAGATCTTGCATTGAGCATGGCCAAACACCTCTAGAAGCAGGATCGGCTGCATTGTGTGCCGACCGGACGTGATTCCACTGCGATAAAACGCGCTGGAAATCTCTGTTATATTCGTGCACCCAGATCATGCGGTACATTTTCTCCACATCTGCTGATATTACAAAGCGATGGCGTCGGAATCTTAAAACAATTGTGAAGAATAGTAGTGGCCCAATTGACGCAATAGTAGTGGCCCAACAAGCAACGCCTCGTTTAGTGATGAACAATTAGAGCTGTGATTTGATCCGTCAAAAACAACTCAAAGTCGCGTGGTTGTGCTGTCATTCTTTAACACAGGATAGTGCGGTAAATAAAAACATTCACTACCTAATCTTGTTTTGTCTGCGTCAAGAATTTTCTCCATGTGATTTAAAGCAATATAATCTGCCATAAATCTTACGTACTGTGTTTTTAATTCTACGTTGCTCTCCAGTCTGCGCTCACTTGCCATTAACCGTTTTAAAGCGAGTTCATATGAGTTGCCAAAATCATTACACTGGCTTTTAAATGGTAACTCTACACTAAATTTACCAAATGCCAATCTGTTGTGCTATTCCGCAAATGATTTTTCTGCCTTTAGTTCGTCATTGGTGAGTTGTATTGGACACGCAATTTCCTCTGCTTCCCAAAACTTGGCTAGCGCTTGATCTATATCTGTGTTACTGACGAAAATGGACGGACTCTGTTCCGCCTTAAAACTTAAATCACCGCCAACAATCCATCCCAATGACGTCAAAATGGCTGTTAACATGTTGTCGTTTCCCTTGATTTTATCTCCTCTAAAAATGCTCTAACCCCTTTTCCATTTCCAAAAGTATGTCAACTTGCGCGGGTATGTAGAATAGCGGATCAGCCAATTTCAAGGACAGGAATTATTATTGTGTTCTTTCGGCAATTGTCGAGCAGGAATTGATGTGGCAATCGTTGGCATAATGAGTGCATCCACGGTAATGGTTTCACTATTTAACCTTGATTCAATGTGAAGAGAGACTCAGCCATGTGAAATTCCAGTGTGTGCGCCGCTCAATCCACTTATTGGTATTCTTGCATTTCTGCGCCGCACAGTGGCCGGTTTTTCAACTTAGCGGTCAAAAATCCATATCTTTTGACTCTCTTGGAATTTTTTATTCCGGTTTTTTTTTGTTGGATTCTTCTAATCTTAATCTTTAATGTGAGACTAAAATCATAAAAATCGATTGTTGAAAACCAGAGATATGAGAGTTTCAATCAGGGTACCTATTAAAATTTTCTTAAAAGCCTAAAAAAGAGATTATAAAAATAATACGGTTATTTTTATTTAATGATTAAAGACTTTTTATTATCAATAACGAACATACTAATAAAATAGATTAATAAAAATAACGTAATAAGTAAGGAACTAATGCAAATTAAACAATTTTTTCAAAACATTCATTGATAGAATTCCGCTCATCTAGTAGTAAATTTTGTGCATCACTATCTAACTCGATTGAGCTAGATTTCCATTTTTGGCGGATATTTGAAATATATGGATCCGATGTGCACAGCAAAACTGCAAGCAGATCCTCATTGGTACAATATCTTGAAATTTTCCTTGTGTTGTGTTCACGAAAGAATCTGTAATCCTTGTTTCTTTTTTCTTGTGCTTCTTCAGACAGATCACCAAGTGGAAGTAGACTATTTTCAATAATTTGCTCGCCATGATAAAGAATTTTATGAATTGTTGATGGCATATTCCTCCAGTGATATTTTTCGTTGTAAATTTCTGCGGTTTTCTTTGCATATTCACCAAATTTTTTGGCATCAATCATCCTGCTGCATGCTATAACTTCTATTATAATTTTGAATCGCTTAATTAATTCAACGTCCACTCCTGTAATGAAAGCTGCCGTCTCAGGATCTGAGAAAAATCTTCTAGCGGTGTTTCCATCATTCGTATTTCCCTCTCCTTGTTTTGGCTGGTCAATTATTAGCCCTATTTCACGATATTGTTCCTGTATTTGGCTTTTTTTCAGCTTCCGTTTCTCCATATTCACTGCATTTTGTCTAACCGTTCCTGTTGCTCCGAATTCTAAATCATAGCCCAAGTTGAGTATATGTTCTAGTGTGAAGAAGGCGAATTCTAGTGTGAAGAGGCGACAATCCGAATTCGTATGCCTCCTCAAAATAATTGGCATCTGCTGGTGCTTGGCTTAGTGTACTCGCGGTTTGATGGCATATAATACAGCTAGAAGATGCCTTAGTATCAGTTAAGGCTTGTCCGACTTTTCCATCAATCATGGTCAGCAGAAGTTTGAAATCTATTTCAATAATATGGCCATGATACTCAAATAGCAGCGGCTGAAGTTCATCAATTTGCCTCCTAATTTTATTAACTTCTTCGGTTATCACATCTTTAGTCTCCTTTTTGAATGCAAATTTAATTGGTCTACAATATTTTGTCGATGAAGGTGTCCCATTCTTCCATATATCAATCGGTACATATTTTTCGATTGACGGTTCAGCCTCAGTGCTATTCCTCCTTAATCGCAAAGGAACGAATGATATCATGAACAAATTGGTGTCTGCTGAATTATCTGCATTAAATTGTTTATACTGCTTCTGGCCAGATGATCCGTCACATCCCCACTTACAAAGGAGGGTAAGGTTGCAATCACCAAGACTTTTCACATAAGTCTCTTCCAATGAAAACAATAATCTGTTCGCAGTGTGTTCTAGAAGATCTTGTAATTTCACCTCTGCTGAACTTGCAGTAATTTCAATTGCTTTTTTTGATGGTAGACACTCCGTTTTAATTGAAATTATCTCCTCATAACTTGGAAACACGTTGCATTTCTTTGCATTAGTTCGTTTGCGTAATTCTTTGTATTGGTTTTTTGTTAATTTCAAATCCAAAAATAGTGCAAATGCTTCCTCAGGAGTAAACTTCTTTTCATCAGTCGGAGTTGGAACACTGCTCAGTACCCTTTTGACGCGTCTGGGGCTCGCTTTCATCATTTTCTCAATTACTTCTATCTTGTCCTTTTTATTTCTTGATGGACCTACTTGATGAAGGAATGCATTTTGTATATTCTCATGAGATATTTCGTCATTGATGTCGCCAAGTTTACGCCTTCTAGATCGTTCACTGCATTCGTCCATCGATTTCCTTGGTCGACCCTTTCCTTCGCTGCCATTATCAGTCATGGTTTCTTTTTCAAAAACGAGCTCAGTTTTCATCCATTCTGTGTTGCGTTGGTACAGTTTTTCCTTATTTCGATTCACATCTGTGTAACGTTTTTTTAAATGCGATAAAAAGTTATTTATTTTCTTTTTATATGTCTCTTCTTGATCGCATGAGTCAAAAAAAGGATCACTTAGAATATGCGAAGTAACATCTTTGTCGTCTTTTCGTAAGAAGTAAATATCTGCCAAATTTTTATATGTGAACTTAGCCATGTTTTTGCCAAGAATATGGAAACTCGATGAACGCAACTCTTTAAATACTCTTTCCGTCACGGATTTTTTACCTATGCACATGTAATACTTACCTGATACCCATTTATGAGAAAAATTTTTATGTGCCTAAATTTTCCATTTTACAGGTAAAATATATTAGGACAGGTACATTTACAGTACATATGTAATAAGAGCTAATTACCTGATAATTAGAAAAACCTAATTAGTGCAAATATACATATAATTTGAAAGAAAAGTATAACACTAACAAAAAAAAAATAACGGAAAACATGTTAAAAACGTTTGCAGTGTGTGACTTTGACTCATATAATGGGCTCTAGCGCCCGGTGGGGCAAACCGATGCAAAAAAAATTGGTATGGGCTTTTAGAGGAAACTTTCAGCTTTACAATGGTGTAAAATTTGTTTTGGAGCACTTTGGAGCGCAAAAGTCCTGCTCCAAAATACGACGAAATTTAACCAAAATTGGAGCATTTCTGGAATTCTTGTTACGTAATAACTATACCACAGTTTTACTCAATTGTAACAACATTTGACAATGAATATATCCAAGAATTTAATAAAAAAAACCGGAACTTAATATCTGAAATATTGACAGAGATATGGATATCTAAATCTGTGAAAAGTTGAATAAATGTATTTATTTTAGTTGAAAATAAAAAGTGCTGTTTTTTATTGCATAGTTACTAATGAAATAATCAAGATAAAGCTGTAATTTTTTGGCTCCCTAGGTTCTCAGGTTTCTACTTTCATATGACCTAACCCATTTTGAAATCGGTGACATTGAAAAAAGTGACTTTTGGCCGCTAAGTTGAAAAACCGGCCACTGTGCGCCGCAGACCCAAACGCTGCACACAACTCTCCGATATTATTGTTTTCTCAGAACCACTGTCTATTAAAAGACGACACTGCTGCGTATATTACACACGGCCGTCGGCAAAAGAGTACTAATTTTCAGCAGTGCATTAAAATTTACGCTCACATCTGTCTCTGTCTTCCGTGTTTGTGATGTTCTCTCGTTCTCTTCTTCGTGGAGTAAACTATGATGTCAGTTACGACATGAAATTTTTGAGCGACAATTACTTGAAACATGTCCAACAATTGTAACATATACGCTTGTTTGCTAAAAATTCTCTCCTACCTTTGGTGTTTAATTCTGTAAAATCTCTACATTGTGCTAAATCGTGTGCATTATTACATTTTGCACAAAATCTTCCGTTGCCATCGGTGGTTTGATGAGATTTTATGACTTGTGAACGGGTTCCTAAGCGTGGTGTTGTTTTAGTAGTAGCCGATTCCAATGCATCACATGTAATGTTTACAAATTCTAGAAATTCTTCTAATGTTGGAAAGTCATTGCTTGATTTATTAATGTTTAAGAATTTCGAAACATGAGTACTGGCTATAACTCCTAATTTATTGTACCGATTGCATAGTTTATTCCTTGACTTAATGTAATTTTCGTTGCTCTCCGGAATATGCCCAATTATATTGTAAGGCTGATCAATCAAATAGCTTTTTAATAGCTGAAACTTCTGGCACGCTGTGTAACTCGAATTGCTGTGAATTTCTGCTGACAAAAGAATCATGGAACGACTTCCATTCGGTTAGATTTCCATCAAAAGACCTTATTTTAAGTTTGGTGAAGAAACTATTCGTTGAGCTGGAAGCTTGCCTTGCTAACCTGTTCAGAATTTCAGTTTGCGATGATAGAATGTTGCCTATTATTACCTGATCTAGATAAGCTTCATTGGCAGCTCCTGCTGCTACAGCGATTACGTTACTATGGTCTGCAATGTGCTGACGCAATCTTCCCTTCGCTACTAGCACCCGATCCTCGCAGGCTTCAAAGTCTTCTTCAATCTCTATTTTTTCATCGTCGTCGTCGCATTCTTCCAACATGGCATTTGCAACAGCCACGTATTGATGCCACACCTCCTCTAAATGACCCATACGCATTCCCACTCAGAAACTGAAGCCCCGGCTCCCTTTCGCGTTAAAAATTTCCAAATACGTGTAATTGAACTTTCAATAAACTTTTAATAGATAAAGAAACAGCTGTTTCTTCGAGTACAGACATTTACCTTTGTTCAAAACTATGCTAATAATTTTGTTTATTTGCACCAAAACAGCTGTTCCCTTTGTAAAAATGAAAATATTGACAGGTGCTGCCAAAATAGGTTGAAACATCAACTTATAGTAACGAGTATACGCTAAATATTCGTTGCATTTAGATAAATTCTCTATGAAATGTAGATAAGATACGTTTAACATAGATAAGTTAAACTCTCACTGTAAAACCCAAATCTCAGTTAACTTTTGTTTGACGTTTAACTAAACGTCGTTTAAACGCCGTTTAAACGAGCACTGAAAAACTGGCCCTTATTTTTTCTAGCAGCTTGCACAATTACTTCAGAATCCATGCTGAATAACGTTGAATCATCATCTGCAAATCAGGAGATAATTACACGCCTCCGACCACAGCCGAAGTTTGCACTTTGGGACTTTCTGCGACATTCATTCCAGCGGCTTGCATCAGCTGCTCCTCAGCGGTAATGACAATTTTTTTTTTTGAAAAAGCTCTTCACCTGTTTTGCTTTGTGATAACTTATTGAAGGAGAGCTTCTTCTTAATAAAGATGAGCGTTCCAGTGATTTTTTAGGAACGTTGACAGCAGTGACTGTGACATTTCTGTTACCGTGATTTTAACCAGTGACTTTAAGTCACCGTGACTTTGGTAAAAGTAACCGATATCAGAAGTTTTAACATGTTTAAATATCGAAAAAATTAGATTTGTATATTTAATATAAAATAAAGCAACATTGTCATAAAAACCATGTGTGTAATTGTTTAAAAATACTGTTATGAACTTGATAATATAATTTATAAACGTATGTATTTTATTACAAGGTTTTTCTAATACCATACATATAATAATTGCCAGTAACCACGAAAAATATATTATAAAAATAAAATATTTCTGGTAGTTCTGGTAAATACTATCCTGTATTTTTTATTTATTTATATATTTATTACTATAATTTAAAAATAAAAGCATTTTCAATTTTTCTTCGTATAATCGACTACGACGTTCGTTTAAAACTTGGCCAGCTTTCGAAAACAGAGTTTCGCAGGGCATCGATGATGCCAATGCGCAGAGTTTTCCTATGCTACGTGGGCCAAAGTTTTGATTTCTCTTTAAAAAGAATCGTTCGCCTTAACGTTTTAGCCAATTGAACCTGTCTTTTCCTCTGTGGGGCATAAAACTAATATAAGGAAGTTGGGATAATACAAAATAATAATTTTGTTACTGAATATTTTCTTTTTTATTATTATTTTCATATTATTTTATTTTTCCAATATGGTTCGAACAATTATAATAATTAATATGTAAGATAAAATAAAAATAAGTCATAAGCAAATATTTAATAGCGAATTCTTTAGAACAGAATGTTAACTGTCACATAAAGGCAACCCTGGGTTTTTGTATAATTCGTGAAAAAATATCGTATTCCGAATTCACGGCAGAGATTAATGAGATTGGAAACTCTTTTATCTTCAGATAAAGATGAAAAAAATATCGATTTTTTATGACCTGGTGAATTTGGCTACATTTCTTTTGCAGCCAGAAAGAGATAGCAAGTGACGCGTTATCTTTTGACGATATTATTCACCAACTTTTTTTGCAAGCGGTTGCCACCATAAGTAGACAAAGTGAAAAATGTGGGCATAAATTTATTTCTGTGGGTATTTTTATATGATTATTGAAATTTGATTAAAATATTATTTAATTTAGTTCAAATATTATATTATTTATATAGTTTTCTATATTTGTAAAATTTATAATAAAAAAAATATATAGGATATTTTTTTACTTCTTTATTAGATGACAATTCTGAAAGTTATAGAGATCATGCTTATAAGAGTCAAGGGGAGTTACCGATTTTTTAGGGTGTTCGGTTCCTCAGTAGGCCTATATCACCCGTGCACATGCAACTAAAACTACAAAACACACTAAATTTATTAATACTAATTAATAATATTAACTACTAGTTAATACTAAAATAAATTTTAGTATTTGCTTTACATCCGCAGGCAAAAGTTCTGTAATACGACGTTTTAAAGCAATATTAATAAATATATGTCAATTAAAGCTTAAAAAGCGGGAAACAGAGATTATAACCCCTTTTCTACGAGTTTAAACTTTCACCAAGTTTAAGGTCTTTCACTGGTGGACCGGCCGGATTTAGCGGATAGCTGTCCCCATAATCTTGTGGCTGTTGCTTTTCCCTGACTAAAATTAGGCTGTAAATTCCTTGCAAAATTTTTGAGTTCGCTCATAAAATCTGCCATTATTGCTTTTGGCATGCATTTATTTTATTTAAATTTGGGCTGTACATAATCAATTATTTCTATAGATTGATACAATAATTTTTGTAACTTACATGATTTTTCAGCTTTAATCGTTCAATCTTACATCATTATTACACCGATTTACTTTACTCCATTTCTAACCAAAAAGCAAAACTTGCAAACCTTGCATGACCAACTTCTACGAATGAAGAGCTTTTCCAAGTCTTCAAACCAACACAAACATCAAATTCTACACAAACAACATTTCAAAAAAATCAAATTCAAAAGCAATTCAACTCGATAACGTTAGCTGAAATTTGAAATACTATTAATTGTCTTTCGATAAAATCCGAAAAAAACTAGCGTCACAAAAAAAAATTAAATTCTTCGGTGATGGACGCTTATGCGGTTATTACACTATGAACATTGTTTTTTGTCGATGAACCATTTCTGCTCTCTCTTTCCTTAAACACAATCAGGGACGCAAGATGCATATTCAAGTTAGAGACGCAAGAAGTGGCTCGGATTTAAACCAAATAGCAGAGAAGCATTTTCGGGAAGCAGAAGTATGAAATGTCAAAAATTTGACAGTGAAGAACAATGGATTCATTCTAACCAAAATTCTCGAAGTTTATTTATTTTTATCTCTATTAAAATATATTTAAATTCATTTTATTAATATATTATACAGAATAATAAAAAAAAAGCAACAGAAAAACACTCAGATAATTTTACAGCAGCTGAAATAGAAAAAAGAATGAAATGTAAACAAACACAAATTGCGGCAGCAAAGTAGGGAAGCAAAATGGAAAGCAAACTTTCTTTTCGATCTCCATAAGAGCCCGTGTAATTTTGACAGTTAAAAAATGAATCTGCGTCTTGCATCCCTGATTGTCTTTAATGCATCTCAAATTGAAATTTTGTCCAGAATTGTAATTATAAATGGAGCAAACAAATATCAATATTTACAAATACAAAGCAAAGTTACGGAGTTGCTTTGTGTATATTTTTCTTATTATGAAGTACCTTTTATAAATAAAAGTGCAGTTATTTCAATCCTAAACTCGAGTACTATTTTGTTTCAACACACTAGAACACCGTTTTAATCAAAGTTTGTTAAGGCAAGTGTATTTTTAATTATATATTATATAAAGTATATTTATATATTAATTATTATATTTCCCATTTATTTTTTTACCTGTGAATATTTTATTAGAAAACCTTTTACCCATGAATATGTATGTCCTATGACTACCTGAAACATATAATGAGCAATGTAATAAAAAGCCTGTTTTTTGTTTAAAATGGTAGAATGTTTATAATGCATTTTTGTTTTTTTTAAAACATTTAACAAGAATTTTCATAAATTTTTTATTACATTCAATAAAAATACAAAATTTATCCTGAAAACAATTATAGCCTTAAAGATTCTAAAAAACTTTACATTAATACTTTCTGGAACCTCCTTTGTTTTTTATGACCATATTAATTCGATCAGGCACTGAGTCAATCAAATTGTGTAGTGTCTGTGCTGTGATACCCTCATACCAGACTTCCTCGCTTATGCGGTCTAATTCAGGTAAAGTCCTGGGCTTCCTCTTTGTAACTTCTACCTTAATAATGTGCCAGAGGTTCTCGATTGGGTTGAGATCAGGGCTATTTCCAGGCCACTGCGTTGCCGAAATTCCGACTTTTGATAAGTAATCCTTTACCTACACAAAAATAATCCGATTTGACAAATTAAAATTTTTGTAATTATTAGTCAATTCTACAATCATGCATAAAATAATATTACTTACCAATTTTGCACGGATGACAAGGCGCAGAATCACCCGGAATATGACGTTGTCTAGTAGCAAAAAATGTTGCTCCACTGAGGGACTAAATTTTCTTCCAGTATTCGCTGGTACATAACAGCATTTACTGTTTGGTCTAGAATAACCAGCTGTCCAACACCATGGTAGGAAAAACATCCCCATACCATTCGCCTAACACCGTGCCTGACGATACTTTTAATGCATTCGTCGCTGTAACGCTCGCCTTTTCTTCGCCTCACGTACGAAATTCCATCGGTTCCAAGCAAGTTAAACGTGCATTCGTCTGAAAAGATCACTTCTCTCCAATTCACCACAGTCCAATTCTGATGTTCTTTGGCCCACTTTAGACGCTTTTGACGCATTTTTGCTGTCAAGATAGGCTTCTTGGCAGGAAGGCGCGCGCATAGCCGGCTTCAGTGAGTCTTCTACGAACTTGTGCTGATTTGGGTTCCACTGTCTTCTTCATACTCTTTTCTAATATCCTCAGCCGTTTTGAAACGGTTCTGCAAGCTTATGCGTTTTAAAACGCGATCCTCTGTCGCATTGGTCTTTCGGACCCGTCCTGACCCTGGTTTCCGCTGCAAAGATCCAGTTTCATTATGCTTTATATAATAAAACGCTATAAAAAAACGCTGATGGACGATTTACTGAATCCAATTCTTCCACTAATGTCCCGGAGACTCAGGTATTCCGCGCGCAATGCCAAAGTCTGAGCTTTATCGGCGCAACTAACTTTTTTAAATTTGGCATTATTTCGCCTTTTTTTTAAATTTGTATTGTACTTGTCATGCCAGTAACAACAGAATGATAAAAAATTCACATAATGCATGTATTTATACAACATAATTGCCCTACCTACAGACATTTGTACCTGGGGAGCACTACAACCGTTTGAATGCATCCCCACTACCTGTCCGGATTTTTATGTCCTACTGTATACTAGAGATTTAATTTGCTGTTTTTAAACTCATTTTTCCAAACGAGTCGAGCAGTATTTATACCGATTAAACGTTTATTTTCGTGAAATCTAATCTGTTTTCGTATACTTCAGATTAATCGAGATTCCCCATTCTTGGTCCTTTCCTGGAGCAAAATAATTCAATAGTCCATTAATTTTTGGATTTTAAAACAATATGTTGAGTTTTGCACTATCATAACCTCCCACGTATGGAAACCTGTGGCCAGATTTTCAATAATCACCGTGATTGAGACGCTTGAGCTCGTTTCTAATCACCGTGATCTTAAAATGAATAAATAAATGCAACTATTTTAAATTTTTTTAGAAACACTTTACTTTAGTTTTTGCAGTTCATATCGTGGTGATCGTTCCAATACAATACAATACAATAAACAATAACGATGGAAAATACCACTTAACGAGCTATTATTTTTATGGAACGATCTGATCGTTCATTGAAAATCGCAAACGACGCGATATTAACGCAAAAGCACCGGGAATCACGGTAATCATTCATTGAAAATCTCTGCCTTAATATTAATGTTTCATCTTTTAACATAAATGGGAAATACTAAATAAAAAGCTGTGTACCAAATTTATCGCATAGCTTGGATTTACGAATCAGTTGTATACCAACATAGAACTTTTTATTTCATATTTACCATATTACATTATCGAATCGAATATAATTACTTTGTAAATAAGTTTTCCGATTATTAGCTTTTTTTAAATATATTATTTAGATTTAATAAATTTATTTTTAAAAAATAAATTGCATCCAGAATCTAAACATCGATACAACAAATAGTTTTAGGATTTGAAACAAGTGTTGATTCTGTTGGCAAGAGTGTTTCTGTTGCAGACTTTTTTAACTCTTGGTTTTCGTTGGGAGTTACTTGATCGACCACGTGTTTACTAATCAAGCCATCATTTCCCAAATAACATATTGAAAATCCATCATACCATGATTCCTGTGCATTAAAAACGTCTTTGATTTTCCACAATTTAAACTTCCAGAACTGAAACATTACTTTCAAACCAGATATGCCTCTTATCCTCCATCTTATTCTAATGGAAAGGTCTTCAGTATGTTTGGTAATTTTAATTATTTCAAACTTGACATATGCATATTTAATGTGACCAACAGTACGCAACAGGGCGATTTGCTTAACAAAGTGATAAAGACCAACAGTTTTTTTACCGGTAATATTATTCTCGAAGATTAAGTTCGGATTATAAATTGAGTAGTCAAGGGGCTGTAGAAATAACTTTGGAAGGGTATCCTGAAGCACGTGGAACACATGATCAAGTTCATTAAACTTAGTTTGGCTAGGCTTAGATTTACTTCCGTGCAGCATTCGAATGAATTTATCTTTTCCACCAGAAATACATTTTTCTTGGAGGGTACTTTTACCAAATTTACGGAAATCATACGACTGCAGTGGTTTATATAAATTATTCTCTATGACGGTATACCAACAAACTCGAATTCTCACAATGCGACCAAAATGTTTGCAAATCACAAATTTCGCAGACATAATACTTTAATTTATTCGACGATGAAATATACCATTATTATTTTTTTGTTAATTGGGTTCAAACAACGTAAGAAATTACTCAAGTGATAATGACTACACTACAAGTGTGGTAGGAAATATTGAGCATAAATGCAGAATAGCTGGCAAGCTCAGATTATGTTCATATTTTTTTTACCATTAGTTGGGACCATCATGGACGGAATTGGTTAGTTTTTATCGTGGGCTGCTCAGCCATCCTGGATTTATAACCGTTTGAAGGTCAAATAAATGGTACTAATAAACGGCGCTTATCTCATAAACTAAGTGAGCTAGCGGAATAAAGGAAGTACTGTTGGAAAGATATTTTTAATTCCTTTAGTTTATGTAATATACATGTTTGTCTATTATATTGTGGTGAAGGAGTTATATTGATGTCTAGAAAAATGTGACAACTTGACCTTGAAACAACAATTTTTTTCTTCTAAACTGATACATTAAGGTATAAAACAAATTACACTTATGGAAAGCTTGTTCTTTTACCTTTAAAATGGTATATAATATGTTATACTTACTATTTTATTATATTAATTTAGCTTTACTTTTCTGTAAAAAAACAAGTGTAAACGCTCTGTTCTGGAAAAAACATTTGAAATAAAAAAAGTTTTATAAAAAATCGCGACTTTTTTTATTTTTTTTTTTGTTGTTGTTTAAATTAGAGCACCGCAAGCCAAAAAATTGTTTGAAAAATCGCGCAATTCTCAGTTTTTAAATACGGATATTACACTACGAACATTGTTTGTCGTCGTTGAACTATTTCTGCTCTCTCTTAAAATTTTGTATAGAATTGTGATTACACATAGAGCTACAAATAGCAATATTTACAAATACAAAGCAAAGTTACGGAGTTGCTTTGTGAATTTTTTTCTTACATGAAATAACTTTTATCAAAAAATGCATTTATTTCAATCGTAAACGCGAGTACTATTTTGTTTTACCACACTAGAACACATCGAAATTTTCCTCGTCGACCACAATCATTTTCTTTTGCTTCGCAGAGGTTCATCCTGGATTAAGTTATCTGAATGAACTCAACTGTGGAACCTGAGAGCGTAAGGTTGACAACTTTGTACAGAAAGCAATAACAATTTTACAGTTACAATGAAGTAGTATAATACAGTAGTAAAATAAAATTTAACCCTACATTACCCATACCTATTTATGTATTTTAAGCAATAATAATTTAAAATAAACTTAATAATCGACATTAATTGATTCGCTGAAACCATGAATAGTTTTGCAGTAGTTGGCGTTGATGTTGTATTTCATGTCAATTTAGCAAAAAAAATATCCTGTTGCGGGAGAGCTCAAATTTTACTGCTATTGTTTTTGTTTCTTATGCTAACTCCAGCAACAACAAGTTTTTGTTGCTCTCGTTAGGTTTACGAGGTATAGCACCTTGAAGTTCAAATATTTATGAGCTATATCTTCTAAACTCTACGAGATAACTTCATGTTATTCATGTCATCAAAAAGGTTTCAAAGATTTCAATTGCCTTTCATTTATGTAAAACAATGTTTTGTTGAAAATCGCTCAGAAGATTTAGCTCGTAAATCTTTAAACTTCAAGGTGCTATAACTTGGAAACCAGACGAGAGCGACAAAAAGGGTTGTGGTTTTTGGAGTTAGCATTAGAAACAACAATAACAGCAAGAAAAGCAATAAAATTTCAGTTTACGGCAAGTGCAATTGCTTCTTGCTAAATTTGTATACATTTGCGTTTAAATTTGATGACAATATATACCTGACTTCATTCTATAAATATTTTTTCACTAATACGCAACTCTGTTTTCTGGTGTCCCCAGACAATTCGAGAGACATTGGTGGGTGTCACATTGGTGGGTGTCACATTGGTGGGTGTCACATTGGACATCTTGAGGCCGCCTCAGAAAAAGCTGTTTACGTTGCACCCTGTCACACTACAAAAAATTGTGCGCATCCTCAAACTCGTGTACGTGCAAGCGGTTGAGATGTGTTTGTAAGCGCTTGCATTTTAACTAAAGCACGGTACGGAATGATTGATTTGACGTGTCAGTAGCATAAGATATGTTGTACTTTACGTACCCTTTGTCTAATCTACCGTATATTCTACCTGCATGAGTTCGCATTATTCGAATGTAATGTAATGTAATGCAATGTTGTGATGACCTTCAACAATTTTTTACCTGTTCGCCAGCCTAGAAAAAGTTCGACAGTTGTAAAAATAAACATGTTGTAAAGGTTGATAGAAAGACAGCAAGAGAAATTGCAACCTTTTTATACATCTTGATTTTTATTTATAATTCTAAGAAATGTATCCTTTCTTTCCAGAATATTCTTTTGGGTCAATTGATCAATATAATAATTTGTTTTAAATAAGAATACGGAATATTTTCATATTTAAGAAATAAGTTTCTAGAGCTTAGTTAAGTTTTCTAAGCTTTGCTTAAGTTTCTAGAATTATTCTAATAATAATTATAATAATAATATTTAGTTATTTTTAGTTAATTTATAGTTATTCACCATAGGACGTCATGGTTTTATGACATTTTAAATGCCGTTTCGTTTATTTACAGAAAGTTTTTGGAGGAATCGGGCAATCATTTTTGTTTATTGAATTAAATTCAATTAATAAGCGCATTAAAGTAATAGATATTAAAATAAATCGTATATAAAAGTGTGTGCGTGGTATGGGAACACATCGACTTCGCTATTGAAATTCAACTAGCTACCGACGTCGCTATTGCATAGTCGAAAATATTGGAGGAGAATCCTCGATTGTGTCCGGTTCTGTGTACCATACTATTGGCCAAGGTGATATTCGTGTGAAGACCAGTTATCGCTGAAAGCAGGCCAATGCAAACAATCCATTGATCCGTGTATGGTTGCTGGAAGTTTTGGTAGGCGAAATATCAACAGTGCCAAAAAAGAAATAACTAAACCTCAAGGCAAGGAGAAGTAAATTAAATGCAAAGGTTGCATTTGTAAGGGAGTTTAATTAATTGCATAATAAAATCAAAAGATAAGTATAAACAATCTCTGCAAGCTTGAAGTGTTATTAATTTGTTATGAAGATCGGCGAGTGGCAAAAGTTTAATTCTTTGTATAATAAAGTCAATAAATCATTGTAAACAATCACTGCAAGTGTGAAGTGTTATTTTCCGTAAAACTCAGTAAATTGAAATTCTTTGTTTATAATAGCTAATTGTAATAGAAACGTGAACCAAATTCGATAGTATTAAAATATTTTTATATTAATAGTTGTTTCTTATCTACTTAGCAATGATTGGAAACTTTTGTGGCATCCTGTCGCAGGCATATATCAAGAGACTCCTGAGAAAAAAGAATTGGAAGAACGTATCGCAAGAATTGCAAGATGGACTGCTACAGTTCCGACCGAAGAGTTCATTTAATACGGAGTTGGAGTTTTTAATAAAGGAAAATAACAAGATAATAATGTTGTTGAATAACAATAGTTCCACATGCACAACAAAAAAATGGGGTAATTGTCTGAAATTTGATCAGATTTCATTTAACTATGTAATTCTTTTCTTTCTGCTAGTAGCAAACATATGAGCCCCAGTTTCACTCTGGTGGACAATGCCTGCAGGGAGTATTCTTGGCACGAAGGCGCAAGATCTGTTCAATCAAATTATGGAAAAAACATTGACTCTAATGATAGTAAGATTTCAATCCTCTTTATTATAACCATCTACTAGTTTAACTTTTGAGTTTTTTAAAAATATTTTAAATTGAATATATACGTTGTATTTATATATCTAGTTTTGCTAAATTATTTCCTAATTTGGTAACTTTTAATCTATAGGTAAATTCTAACTTCATAACGAAATTCAATAATTTATTCATTTAAAAGTTTTAGTTCATCAAAATTCTTGCTTCAATTTACTTCAGTATTTCTAAATTTTTTAATTTTCCCCTTTAGAAAAATCTTGAGATGAGCATTCAGGATGGTTTTGATTTAATAGCAATGTTTGATTCATTCTACTGATATTCTGATATCAACTTATGCGCCACAAGCTTCGGAGATGTAAGTCAAGATATTTCTACATACTAGGACTTTTCGTTTCGAAATATTAGTTATTCATCCTCTTCTTATTTTGCTTAGCAGTGCGTGCCGTGCTGATTACGTCAACGAAATACTGCTCCTTTTTTGGTGGCCTCAAACAGTTTGTAAGATGGTGAGCATTTTTGGGAAAAAGAACAGATAGATGAGCTACGTAGGCAAGATCACCGCAGTCAAACTTTGGTCGCCAGCTTTTCATCCAACTGGAAAAAGTCACTGATGGAACTTGATCGAAGAGTTCTACTACTTTCATTTCCATCGCTGCTGACTGACTCACAGTTGGTACAGTTATTTGTTGCTAGCTTGGTGCAATGTTAAAGCTACTGACAGAATATACGTGCGCAGCTGATCAGCACGCATATTGTTATGGTAGAAATTAAAATATACAAGAGCAGTTAACTTAAATTCTATTATATCGGTACAAACAGAAATAAAGACTAGCGAAAAGATTAATACAAACTAAAACAATAAATAAATAAAAAATCTGGAAACAAGATATATACAAATAATAATATTATACACATAAGAAATAAAGATGAAAAATAAAAAATTGTTGAAATTTGGGAATTGGTGCATTTTGATGTCCCCGGAACATTCTTTCTTGCATTTTTGAAAAATATGTGAAAAAGGAAATCAAAATTAGTAAATTTAAGCCAATTGTATAGTTTGTCTGTTCGCTTGAATTGAAAATTTCAAGTGAGGTGAACATTTTAATGACGTCACGAAACAGCGTTTCTGTTCACATTGCCAGAAGAAATTTTAAATGTACGAAATTGTGTAAAAGTGTAAGTTGGAAAAAGTGTACTTAAACAAAATGAAAAATATGTTGATATCATGAAAAGGAAAGCTTAATTACAATAATGTTTAATAAATTAGGCATATTTAAGTATACTCGTGTATTTTTCAACCAAAAAAAACATATTTTCAGTTAGATCGTAGCGCACTGGTAGCACTACTTAAGTACTAAAATGATGGTAAAAGTGAGGGGTTTGCAAACCGGAAAACCGAATGTAATAATGAGGTGAATCAAATATGTAGATATGCCAACACCACATTCCATTTACCTATATATTTATATAAATTTAATAACCTGTTTGCTTTTAATATTGTTTTTAGATAATATAATAAGGGTTTTTTTTCATTCATTTTTGGTAACTATTGAGATTGAGAGTGCAAATAAAGTAAAACGACTCGGTATAGGATTTGTTTTATTAATGTGTGTTCCTGAAAACTATATATATAAAAAACTAACTAAAACGAATTTAGGATTGGTCTAAATTATAAAAAATTAAGCAATAGCCTTGAAAAAAAATTTAAAACAAACTGGAATGTTAATAGCAATTCTGAAATTCTTTGTATATACAAAATTTAAATGTGTTGATATATTTCAAAGAACCAAAAATAAGTGCATATATCTCATATATAACTCACTTCAGTTTTCTAATTTTCCAGAATTTAAGAAAATTCTGTCCTCTGTGATTAACTAAATCGTTGTATTTGAGGGTTAAATAATAAAAGGCACGTTTTAAATTTCGATTAAATACAAAGTATATTAAAACATTTCTTTGAAAGTTTGAACAAAATATTTTGCTACACGCATTGTAATTTCATAGTCGGCCAAAACAGAAGTTAAATTGTCCAGAGTTAATGTATATTGAAGATAATTTGACCGTTTGTCTTCCTGAAATAACAAAATATATAAATGAAACTAAAAAATATAGTGTAAATTGAAATTGCCGTTAGTAAGTTCGAGTGGTTGTTAAACAGCGTATCTGTAAATAATTGACATTAATTCATTCATTCATTGCACCAAGTTGGTATCTCAAAACAAAGGGATCTACTAAGGTGTATACAATAAAATTGATACATATTCCGGGGTGCGAGTCTGGGGAGTTTCTCAAAAAATTCCAAGAATGGGGTCTGAGTCTGGTGAGTTTCTACACTAAAACGTCATCAATTATCGAGTTTTCACGAACACTACCATACAAAAACACAACCACCAACATGTGATTTGACAACCAGAGTTGCACTTTTTAGAAGTTTCCTATCTCATTATCTCTGCCCCAGGGGACACGTTCATTTGCATACAATCCATAGTTCATCTTGCCTTTTGGCTGTGAAAACAACAAATGGTGTCCCCAGGGGACACGTGTCCCACGTGTAAACACGGATAAACCGTCAGTTGAAAGCCTATGGTGGGTGTAACACTGGGCATCTATGCGCCAGACTCACACGCTCTGATTGGTTGATGGCAAAAAGTAGAACAGCTTCCCAGCAAAAATGGAGCTTCCTTTGGAATTGAGAGCGGAATCCAGAGACGCTGGAAATCGATTCCTTTCTAGATTCCAGAACCTATTATTTTTACATAGGCATGTCATTGGAGGTAGTGCATTACACTTAAGAGACTTGGATTAGCTTTATAATGGCTTCCATTCATCGATTATATAACTACTTCTAGAAGAATTAAAAAATTAATAAAATGAAGTTATTCGGTACATTTTTGTGCATTTCGATACAACATTTGTACCATTCTATATATTTTATTTATTTACAAATTTATTTATTCGAAACTAGCAACTTCAACTCATATTAAACATCCATGCTCAGCGGGATTTGAACCACGTCCTGTACCAAGACTGTAAGGCAAACACGTTATCTACTGCGCCACCGCGGACGCCTTTGCTTGATATAAAATTTCATGTTTTGAATTGTTGTGTTACCTTACGGGTGCTCTTGAGATATCTCTGTTGTCCTTTGGACAGCAAGTAAAACTCCTGGTCGTTGGTTTACTATTTTTTGATTTATATTTACTATTATTTTTCACAGTATTTCACTACTGTTATAACTACACTCGTTGTTATTTACACTTATGATTAGTTACACTATTAATTAAATTAACAAGACTCTTTTTAGTACTACTATCTTAAAAGCTAAATCGCGACTTGATGCGCGATTCTGAAGAACGACTTCTTCGGTTGAATTTTACTACAAGACGCTCTTCGAATCTTTTTCTGGTTTCCACTCTGGCTTGGTCGACGCACCCGTCGACCGAACCAAAGTGGGTCGGTGTTGGCGTGTGTCGCAATTTCCATTATTTCGCAATATTGAAATTGTCAAATTCGCAGAATCAATACGCGGAAGAATATCGTTCTCAATTTAATTCTTCCGCGTGTGGATTCTGATCGTTGGTTATTTTAAACCAAGCGTTTTAATGGTTTGGAAGCTTGCTATTGAAAGCTAGCTTCCACAATCCATTTTATGCGAAGTGTTCTGGTTGTTACCTTAGCTTTCGAAGTTAATTAAACCGAAGCTTGACTAAACCAAATTAAACTAAAGCTTCGGGCTTACCAAGCAAAGTGCTGTGGTTGCATTAATGCGAACTTGGCCTTGACTCACTCGCGGAGTAGTATTATAAAACGATAATACTGGCCTTGAAAGTTCTTATCTCCCGGAACTGGAAATTGCGATCGCGACATACAACATCCCTCCACCCTCGGGGGAAGAAAAATTTAGTATCGTACGAAACGATATTAAATTTTTCTTGTACATTTATTGTTTGTTAAATTGTGGGTGGTCTTATGTTTATGTTGATTGTACTTATCGTCTACTTACGTATGTTAGCGTATTTCATTTTCTGAATATGATGTCAAAATTAATTAGTTATTAATAATAATTACAACAACTAAATTACAATTAATTATTAATAAAAATTGCAATAAAACTGATTACGATAATAATACAATAATATGACCGGTGACCTTCTTCGGTGTTATTCTTCGTGTAGGTTTAGGATGGTTTTGCTGTTGATGTTCTTGTTGTTGTTGATGGTGGGTTTGATATAGATGTTGCTTTTGATGTTGATGTACACCCCGTTGTTTCGATGTCTTCTTCTCGATGTATTGTGGGAATGTTGCTGCTGGGTAGCTGACGCGTTGTGTGTTATACTTGATGATCAGATGTAGTTGTTTGGTGTCGGTAGAATCGTTGTCTCGCAATTGGGACCAATTGTCTTTCGCTTCACGGTAGTTGATGGTTGAGATGTTCCCAAGATCATTAATTGTAACATTTTGCTAAACATCTTCAACATTTTTCTTGTCGACAGTGGTGATGCGTTTTAAATCGTTCTCTTGAGGTAATGTTGTAAAGTGTGATTTGTGCCACGGAGTAGTGTACCATAACTTTAACTGGTGAACTGTGAATGACTGGCGTAACTTTAACTGTGACTGCATTAGGAGTTGTGTACTAGCTGCTTCATCGTCACGACGTTGTGATGCTATCCCTTTACGCTTAACGTAACTTTTGCTTGAAGTTAAAGAAGAAGCTGCCATCATGATGATTTCGCTTTTGCGCAGACACTGGAAATTAGCTGCTGCAGATGGGTTAAGCCCCTAGTTGGCATTGCGGTGGCTTTGGTCTCCGTGTGACCTCAAGGTACTGTGTATTTGTCACCACTATCACTCGATAATCTTGTTGCTCAACTGTTGCTGCTGTCGAATCTCGTTGAAGGTAGTTTCGTGTTTTTGTCGAACGTTGTTGCATTGATGCGATTGATTGTTGCAACAATTCCATCTTTGGTTGCTATGGTTGTTGTCGCTGCGCTGATCAGCTGTTCCAGCTACCCTTCCCCCTTCGAGTTGGTTGGGTGCTAATTTTCGCCCTGTTGTCAAAGTGCTGCTGTGTGTTGTTGCACTTTTGCTGTTGTGATGGGTGTACATCGGCACTTAGGTCAGCTTCTCGGCATGCTGTCTTCTTTGTCATCACACTTAATTTAACTTATTATCAATTTTATATATTTCAGTTTTCTCTTACAATACTTTATTTTATTTTTTTAAAAGAATTGAAATTTTATTCGTATGTAACTTTAAGTTTAATTTAATTAATCAGTTAATTTTAAATTAAGTTTAATCAATTAACAATATTTTATTTAATTCAAAACAAGTATTAATCCTTTCAATAAATATCTATTTTATTCTATTTGGATACAATTCGTTAGGTTATTAATTATAAATGTTAACTTCGAAAGTGTTTAAAAATTCCTACAATTATTTAGATATATTTCCTTTTACTTTAATATGTATGATTTTATATCTATTTTTCTTTCTACCGTTATTATAATTGTATTCTTTCTATTTCATTTGTACTGTAAGATTTTCTTTTTCCTTTTTAATCAATTTAAGTAAATTTCTTTCTTTTCTTTTCTTATTCCCCTTTTCATGCGTTTTACCATTAGTTTCTATTAATGGTTCCTTAGTTCTATATATAAAAA
Organism: Myopa tessellatipennis; assembly: GCA_943737955.2. Lineage (NCBI taxonomy): Eukaryota > Metazoa > Arthropoda > Insecta > Diptera > Conopidae > Myopa > Myopa tessellatipennis. Next base: position 20,538,491 of record OX031315.1, read on the forward strand.
TGAAATATAGTGTATATGTAACATACGTTTAAAAAAAAATTAGTCTTCCTTTTATTATATTTTTTTTTTTTCTTTGTTTCGCCCGTTTTAGTTTAGTTGTTTTGAATTTGTTCACCTTTGGTGTTTTTATTTTTGTTTTCCTCATTTGGCTTGTGTAAAAGTTTTGATTTACTGTTTTTTTTTTTTTTTCATTAATTGTTTAACTGACACTGCATTCTGCTTGTGTTCAGTTGTTCTTTTTTTTTTTCTTTTTGCCTCTGCTTTGTTGCAGTGCTTGCGTTAAACGCTTAATTCTTGCTTATGTTTTGTTTGTTGTTAGCGCAAATTCGTTAATATTTTACCTGGAACATTAATGAACTACATTTTATAGGACCGTACATTATATTACCTATTTTGTAATAAGTTTGTTTTATATGTTTAAGAAGATTTTATTTATTTATTATTATAATTATAATTATTCATTATTAATATGTGGTATTAGAAGAATAATTCGCAAGATTTGAGGCGATTCTTTTCTGTCTCATATTTATTTATCTTTTATTTCTATGTCCGCATTTAGGTGCAGATATAATTTTTAAATTGTGGTTATGCATAAACTACGTCTTTATGCATAGATTTCATGTGCATTTATTTCTAAAATAATTGCAAATGCAATAGATATGGCTGTCTATTTAACGGAACAGCTAGTTTACATGTACCGTATATTATCTATTAAAAATGAATACCAAGGGTTCAATTTCAAAATTTTACAAAAAAAATGACTTCGATATTAATTACGAATTTATTTTACTATATTTTTATTTCTTTTACTATAAGTTTTCTTTTTCTTATATTTTACGCTTAAATAAGCAAGTTGTTGCTTACTGAACCGCTATTCTGATCTTCTATTTACTTTCTTGTTGAATTTTTCAATATTTCATTCGTTATTCAGCCTTAAGACTGAAGTTAAATTAAAATTATTAGTAGTAAAATTAAAAATGTTAGTTTCCTACTATCCCATACTAAATTCTATCAATCCTATTTTATATATATTTATTCTATCCTAATCCTAAGCGTATTGTGATTACTTTAATTTTACTTTATTCTATGACTACTTAATTTAATTTCCCCCTAAACCTATTTTCTTATTTTAAGTGATTCTATTCTATTTCCCTCTTAATTGCTATTATATAACTTGAGTAAGTTATTGTGGAAAGGTTTTTCCCTTCCCTTAATATTTAAAACTGTAGTAATCTGACTTTTGATCCCTACTACCTTATATGGTCCTACCCATATTGGCGAAAATTTATTTTTCCTAGTCTGATTCTTAATTAATACCTTATCTCCTACTTTAAATTCTACTAAATTTAACTTATTATCATAATGATTTTTGGCTACCCTTTTAGCCATTTCCTGATTTTTCCTCACTATTTCGTGAGCTCTTTGAACTTGGAATTTCAAAACTTTATTCGGATCTTCGGCATTATACACCGGACTACACTTCCTTTTTAAGTTAGTCGGCATCTCCGTATCGAATCCGAATAAAGTGCGGAAAGGTGTTTGCTTAGTCGTAATGTGGGGTGTGTGGTTATGAACATGCATCGCTGCAGTTAACCATTGATCCCAATTCGACCCGTCTTCTTTAGCAAAACTCCTTAAATATTCTTTCTAGTGAGCCATTAGCTTGTGGATGATATGGCGTTATATGCAATTTTTTAATGCCTAACAATTTGCATGTATCCGAGAACAATTTTGAAATGAAATTTGTTCCGTTATCTGTAATTAAAATTCGCGGAATCCCGTAACGCGTAATTACTTCGTCGTAGAACGCCCTGGCAACCGTACTTTCTTCCGCGTCTGGGATAGCTGTACATGCCATAAATTTTGAAAAATCATCCTGAAAAGTCAGAATGTACTTATTTCCGGACACGGTTTCTGGTAAAATACCAACTATGTCCATGTAGACTTTATCAAATGGCCTCATTGGTGTATCTGTCAGCACCATGGGCATTTTTGTTAATTTCGAACTTTTGTTCGCTTGACATTTAGGACAATTTTTTACATAATCTTTTATCTGCCTTTGCATCCCTGGCCACCTATATTGTTGCCTGATTCGCAGGTAAGTTTTCACTGCTCCCTGGTGACCTCCTAATGGTGTATTATGAAAATCTTTGATGACGGTCTCTATTTGTCTTGGATTTTCTAATAAAATGGTGTTTTCTTTTTGAGGTATGCCTGAAGTGTCAGGTTCTACAGGCGTCGGACTTGTTCTTGAATTTTCGCTATTTCCTTGGTTCTTCATTTCCATTTCTTTGGTTCTAGAGCGGGTCTGGACTGCTGTTACTACATTGCGGTTTTGAGGAATTCTACTTAACGCGTCTGCGTTCAAATTTTTCTTGCCTGGCTTATATATGATTTCGAAATCATACTCTGACAACTTGTGTCTGAATCTTGCCACTCTAGAAGTTTGATCCTTTAAATTCGCTATTCCCTTTAACGGTTGGTGGTCAGTAAATATTTTAAAATGTCTGCCTAAGAGATATGCCCTGAAATTTTTTGTCGCCCAGACTATTGCTAAAAATTCCTTTTCTATTGTGGAATACCTTTGTTCTGTGTCGCTTAGCGCTCGGCTAGCGAAAGCTATTGGTCTATCCTCGCCTACGTTACCTTGAGAAAGGACCGCGCCTAACGCTTCATTACTTGCGTCGGTAGTTAAAAGAAATTCCTTTGAAAAATCTGGATATGCCAAAACTGGTGGTGACATGACTGCTTCTTTTAGCTTTTCGAATGCTTGCTGGCAGTTTTCTGTCCAGATAAATCTTGCGTCCTTACGTAATAATTTGTTAATTGGTAGTGCTATTTTTGCGGTTCCCGGTATAAATTTTCTGTAATAATTAACAAGGCCTAGGAAGGCTTGTACTTCCTTTCTATTTTTAGGAGGCGGAATGTTCTTAACGCACTCCACCTTGCTAGGGTCTGGAAGTGCTCCATGTTCTGAACACTTGTGCCCTAAATATACGACTTCTCGTCGTAGAAATTGGCATTTGCTAATGTTTAACTTTAAGTTATTTTCCCTAATGACTTCGAAAACCTTAGTTAACCTTTCTTCATGCTGTCCCAGGTTTGTTGCATATACGACTATGTCGTCTAAATAAACAAAACAATCCATACCCTGAAGTCCTGTCAGAATATGATTCATAAGACGTTGAAACGTCGCTGGGGCGCCGGTTAACCCGAAAGGCATTCGGTTGAACTCAAAATGTCCTAACGCTGAACTAAATGCGGTCTTTTCTTTGTCTGCATTATCCATTAGGACTTGGTGGTACCCACTTGCCAAGTCTAACGTCGAGAAATATCTACTACTCCCTAACTGGTCCAAAATCTCATCTATCCTGGGAAGTGGAAAAACTTGTTTAATTGTCACCTCGTTAACTTTCCTATAATCTATTACTAAGCGCCATTTCTTTTCTCCATCTTTTCCACTCTTCTTTGGAACTAGAAGTAGTGGGGAGTTCCATGGAGATACGCTTGGGGATATTAAATCCGCTTCTAGTAATTTATGAATTTGTTTATTCATTTCTTCCCTATGTGTTTGAGGAATTCGGTACTGTTTTTGGTTAATTGGTGGCTGATCCACCTTTATTGGAATTTTGTGCGTTATTACTGGGGTGTATGTCAATTTGTCACCCTCTAAAAGAAAAATATCATTATATTTCGCACATAATTTTGTTATGGATTCTCTTTCCTCTTGGTTTAAGGAAGGATCCAATTCTAAATCGTTCATTAAAACATTCATCCGTTGCGCCATGTCTGCATTACTTATACTATTGATGGTAGTCCATTGATTGTCCGAAACCTCACTTAGCTTATATTTGTGGAAATCACTAAATCTCGGTACAAAGTTGTCACTAAGAATGAAATCTTTTGCCGTCGAGTTTAGGATTGGTACCTTGACCTCTTTATTTTCCACATTTGCTAGTGTTTCTCCCAGGTACACTCCTGGTGCAATCTCTTGTTTATGAACTACCACAGTCATAACTTTAGTTTTAATTTTTAACGGTGTTATTCTAACCGTTCTAGCTTCAATTGTTATATTTGTTTTGGGTGTTTTATCTTTTATGTTTTTGATGCCTAGTAATGGCAACTTAATTAGAAATTCCTTTGTGTCATTAAATAGTGTTAAATTTTTACTGAGCGTGTTTATAATAGATCTGTTCCACATGTTGTCTCTACCCAGTATGCCGTCCGCCGGTACCCCTTGTTTAAGTGACACAACGTGTAGCGTTAAACGTAAGGGCTGTACCTCATCATGGCATATGCTAGTGGACCCTATTGTGGTTATACAGCCTCCAAATGCTCCACTTAATTCTTTTTTAACCTTTTCATTTATAATGGCGTCTTCCTTTAACGCACATTCTTTTACTAGTCTTGTATCCGCTCCTGTATCCACCAGTAAAATGAGTTTTCCATTTCTCGCCTCTACACAAGGCAGTTCAATGAACACATCACTTAACGTGGTTGAATCCCAATTGGATACTTCCTTTATAGTTTTTTATAGTTATTATTAAAATTATTCGTTAACCACGAACGTATTGCTTTCTTGTCCTGTAATTGTGACATAAAAATTTTAAATTTTGCTAATACTTTTAGGTTTATTTTATTTGCAAGTGCCTTTATATCTGTAATATATTCTGATATATTAAGACTATCGCCCCTTGCTTTATAACGCTGAAAATTGAGACACATTGTTTTTACAATCGAGGTACATGCTAACTGTATAATTAGCAAGGTGATTATTAAAAATCCTGCTCCCATTTCCATTATTTTCTTTGCTTTATTTGTTATTTTACTGACTGCTTCATTTAAAGCATTTACTTTATCATTCTGTTTGATAATTTTTATTTTATTATTAAAATTGTATCCCATATTTTTGGCTTTATTAGCTCCTAATATATCTGAAGTCTGTAACGTATCCACGATCTCTTCCGATGTTGGACGTACGGTTACTACTTCCTTTGGCCTTAAATTTCTATTATGGTTGGGGTCCCAGATTATTGGCCTTGTCTGGGCCCTTGCCGGTTTCCCTGCTGATTATTCTGCAGAGTCTCCCAACTCTTTTTTGCTGTACAGTTCGCTACTATATGTCCTGGTCTATTGCACCAATGACATATCGTTTGGCTCACTCTGTTTGGCGGGTTCATAGGAGTCTGATTCCTTTGCAAACCGTTAAGTGTATTAGGATTGGGGTTTATTGACCTTCCTTGATTCCCGTGCTGTTGAAATTGGCACCATTGGTTTTGATTCCAATTTTGTTGGGTTTGGTTTGGCTGCCAGTTTTGTTTTACATGGCTTGGTTGCCAGTTCTGTTGTATTTGGTTTGATTGTCTATTTGGGTGGATTGGATTCCCTTGCTGCCTTCCTTGATTTTGAAAATTTGTCCCTTGATATGTGTTCCTTGCCACATTATTCTGGCCTCCTTTTTGGTCACACCTCCAGTTTGGCTCGTGTCCATATTTTAGACACTTTTGGCAATACGGCGTGTTTTCCCTAACCAAACACTTTTCTCTAGTGTGCCCACGTTTATTGCAGAATGAGCAAATTATTTTCTCCTGTGGCGCTCTCGAGACGTTCTGCCTTTCTTCTGGACTTTTATACTCTACGCGATTTTGTACCGGAGGTCTTATGTTGGGTTCTACCAAATTCATATTAATTGTTGTTTGATGTATGGAGTTACTTCTTTGTATCTGGACTAGCGTGTTCACTGCTATTTCTACCATTTCCTCGATACTTTTTCTTGTGACACTTAGCATATGGATTCGTAAGGTTGCATTTAACCCTGTAACACTTTAACCCTGTTCTAAACGCCATATTTGCTGATGTTTCTGCCATAGTTACAAGTGCGCTGTCACCTTCTCCATTGTATGTATCTTTTATTACCTGCATCACTTGCGCTTTCTTCGTATTTAGGCGTCTTGCGAACTGCCGAATATCCTCATTGTATAGTTGCCTGCAATTCTGAAGTTCTGCCAACGTCACGTCTAATGAAACTGTTGGTAAGTAGGCCCTTCGTATCACTAGGTATAATTCTTCCAGGCTGTTAAAACGTTGTGTGCCTACAAGATCATAAGCGTCTCCGTATAATCTTTGTTTTATACAATCAATGTAAATTGTTTTATTAGCTGGAGTCGCTTCACTTGTAGCTAACTCACACGCCTGTATAAATTTATACACCTCACCTCTCAAATCTGGTGACTGTGTTCCTGAAAACAGTGGAACAATGCTGCTTGTTATTTTGGCTATTTCTGCTATACCCATCTTGCTGTGATCTGCCGCTGGTTGCTTATTTGTAGGTAATGACATTGGATTAAATTCCTTTAGACTGGGTGCGGAGGGGGTTGGTTCCTTATGGTATAGTGATTGGTCGTGTGCTAACTCTATTTCCTGTTTTAGCCGTCTGTTTTCCTCTTTTAATTCTTGAATTCTGGAATGCGCCTTTTCTAAAGATGCACAGTCTTCTCTTGACTTTTGTGCTGATTCCAGTTCTAACGTTTTATATAAGGTTTCTTCTGTTAATCCTTCGTCATTCAGTAATTTTCTTAGGTGTTCGTTCTCGTCTTCCAAAGTCTTTATTATTTGTTCTTGAAACTGTTTTTCGTTTAGATAAGCATCGTATTTCCTTTTTAACGCGTTAAATTCTGACGAATAGTCCCTTATGCTTTGATTTTTACTTTCTATTATATTTTTAAAAAATGTTAGCAATTCCTCTATGACTGCGTCTGCTTTTTCTAAATTTGATGTTTCTCCTAGGGCTTGTATTCTAGTCTTTATTAACTCTAAATTTTCCTTATTGGAAACGGTGTTTTTCAGGCTGTTCCACGTCCTTGATGCAAATTCTTCTATTTGCCTCTTCAAATCCTTATGCTCTTTTTCTAAAGCTAAATATGCTTGTTCTTGGAGCGATTCTGCCATTAATTATCCTATACTTATTGTCCTAAGTATGGATTTTGGATATTTCATAATCAATTAAAATTTTAATTGCTTTTCTTCAAGCAATTAACTTTTGCTTATTCAGCTTTAATCATTGACACCCTTTTGGCTGAACACGTTGTAAACATTCGTACATTCGTACGCTTATATTCGTACATATATTATAATATATATATTTTTTTTTTGTAATGCGAGCTTGTGGCACAATTGTGCTCGCCTGGTGCCTGACGTACTTTTTGTTTTTATTACTTGTTTTTTTTTTTCTTGCTTTGTTAGCGTTTTTGCTACCAATTGCTTGCAATTTGACGATTCTGGCCTTGCATGAAGTTCAAGTCCAAGTTTATGACCTACTTCTTTTTGCAATGAGTTTCTTGCAACTAAGCATAATTTATTTTATTTATTGTCTTGCAGCTATCGCTGCTAGCCTGGTTACTATTAATTAATTTGTTATTGAAAGAGGAAGAAACTAACAAATTTGTGTGTTGAACTTTCTTTATTTATCAATAGTTTAATTTTTGTTTCCTGACGTAGTTCAAATTACTGAAATGTTAAAATTTATTTAACATGTGTCATTTGAAAACAAGCGTTTAATACACATACCCGAAAATTACACAACGAAAACTGTTTTTAAACAATTTGCCTTTATCATCCGAACTTTACCACATTAAATAAAATTTATTTAAGTTAATAAAGTCACTCTGATTTTTGCCAATTTGTTAATCACAGTAACTAATTCTGTAAATTTGTAAGTTTTGAATTTGGATTCCGAACATTCTCCTTGAATTAAATATTATACGTTTCCTGCACATCTGCTTTTTACTTATTGGACTTTTGTTGACTTTCTAACATGCCAAATCACTTGTTGTAATTTCAATTAAATTGTTAGTTCATGTACAACATTGTTATTACATTTATTCGAAATATATATACTATTATATATATACTATATTCGAAATATATTTATAAAAAAAAAAAAAAAAATCCTATTTTCTCTAATACTTTAACAAATTTGTGTGTTGAACTTTCTTTATTTATCAATAGTTTAATTTTTGTTTCCTGACGTAGTTCAAATTACTGAAATGTTAAAATTTATTTAACATGTGTCATTTGAAAACAAGCGTTTAATACACATACCCGAAAATTACACAACGAAAACTGTTTTTAAACAATTTGCCTTTATCATCCGAACTTTACCACATTAAATAAAATTTATTTAAGTTAATAAAGTCACTCTGATTTTTGCCAATTTGTTAATCACAGTAACTAATTCTGTAAATTTGTAAGTTTTGAATTTGGATTCCGAACATTCTCCTTGAATTAAATATTATACGTTTCCTGCACATCTGCTTTTTACTTATTGGACTTTTGTTGACTTTCTAACATGCCAAATCACTTGTTGTAATTTCAATTAAATTGTTAGTTCATGTACAACATTGTTATTACATTTATTCGAAATATATATACTATTATATATATACTATATTCGAAATATATTTATAAAAAAAAAAAAAAAATCCTATTTTCTCTAATACTTTATCCTATAATTATAAAAATATAAGAATGACTTCCCGAGTGAAATGGGTCGACCTCAGCAAAGATTTTGTCCAGCTAATGCTATTGGACAGATAAGTTTGCTGTGCAATTAAGCTAGCATCCTTTTGATGAAAACCGATGATTTTGGGACCTGAAAGTTATTTTATGTTGTATATAATATATTTTAATATATTAAAAGAATTAAATTCTTATTCTTTAACTAGGATTAATTCTATCCTTTCTACTTTTTCTTTTTCAATTTTTCTTTTTACTAAGCTACTTATTTTTTCTTATTTCACTTTTTCTTTTGTTTAGCCACTTCATGCCAACTTCACCAAATTATTTTTCACTTTTTGCGTTTTATTTATTAACGAAATTATCGTTTCACTTTTTATCAGTTTTCATTTCTAAACTTTCTTTTAAAACTTAATTTGCTTTTAACTTTAACTTTAATTAACTTTTAATTTATAACTTTCCTTTTTACCTATAACTTGCTAACTGCTACAATGTGTTATTTTACTGTTTTAATTTATTCCTAAAATTATTATTTCACTTTTCAAAGGTTTCTCTGCTAATTGTTTACTAACTTATTATTTCACTTTGTACTTTATTCTTTATCCTAAGTTACTAATCTACTAAGTTTTTAATTATTTAAGTATTCCACTCTACTTACTTTTTGCTTTATTCGAGCGATCCTCGGCTCGAAAAATCCGGCTGCGCCAAATTGTTGTATTTATTCGGGGTGGTCCTTTATGTTTGCTGGCCTATCGTCCTTTTCTCATTAAACACTTGGTTGTTCGATTTTTTATTGTTTTATTCAATATATTTATTCTATTCTTATTTTTATTAATTATATTACTCTTACAATCACTTTTCGCGTCACTATTACTTATCTTAATCTAACACTAATTTTGGTATCTACATTGATACTTATTATTATTATTTAATCTTAACACTTATTATTATTAATTAACACTAACTCGCGACTTTATACGCGATTTTAAGAATAGACGACCTCGTCGTTTGGATATAATTTTCAGACTCCCGTTGGAATCTTTTCTAGATTCCACGTTAGCTCGGTCGACGCACCCGTCGACCGAACCAAAGTGGGTCGGTGTTGGCGTGTGTCGCAATTTCCATTATTTCGCAATATTGAAATTGTTAAATTCGCAGAATCAATACGCGGAAGCATATCGTTCTCAATTTAATTCTTCCGCGTGTGGATTCTGATCGTTGGTTATTTTAAACCAAGCGTTTTAATGGTTTGGAAGCTTGCTATTGAAAGCTAGCTTCCACAATCCATTCCAATTGCCAAGCTCCGGTTGCTGACTTGGCTTTAGCAGTTAATAAAACCAAAGCTTTACTAAACCAAAGTAAAGTAAAGCTTCGGGCTTACCAAGCAAAGTGCTGTGGTTGCATTAATAACGTGAACTTGGCCTTGACTCACTCGCGGAGTAGTATTATAAAACGATAATACTGGCCTTGAAAGTTCTTATCTCCCGGAACTGGAAATTGCGATCGCGACATACAACAGAATAAAAATATGCGTCTTATTTTTATATTTTTCCATAAAAATATGAGTCTCATTTTTATATTTTTCTATTTTTCCATTTATCTCTGCATTCTTTATAAGAAAGAAAGAGAAAGCTTATGAGAGCTTCTTATTGCATTCTGTGGAATCCGCAGAAGAATATGAAGAATCGCCATTAGCATTTTGGTAATGCATTATGGAATCAGTGATAAAACTAAACCATTCCGAAATGTTGAAAAATTTTTGCTGGGTTTCGATCCACGTTCGCCTCGGTGTTAGCGCTAAGTGCCAATTTACAATGCAATTTTTTTATTGTTTCAGTTTGTTCTTTGTTTTTGTTTTCTGTACAAAACTGTCAACGCCAAGTTCATCCGTGAGAGAAAGAGAGCCAATGAACTACGGAACCCGCAATCAAAAAATTTGCCGTCGACGACTCCAAATTTCAATCAAAACGGTGTTGTTGTGTGGCGTAATAAAAAAGTGTGCACATTTTGGAGTAAAAAAGATCCACTTTTACCAGAAAAAGTAATTTTGGGTGAAAATAATTGCGCAAAGCAACTCTTTATATCTGCAACCAATTCCATCGAAGTAAAAATTTACTTCGTTGGCTGCGATTGCTTATTATTTTTCGTGCTTTGAACAAAATGTTTAGCGTTTGTTAATAATTTAAGTAGAATTTCCTCTAATTCTTTAATTGTGTGCATTGTTTATCACTTTTGATATTTGTAATGCCTGAATGAAAATCGCAAATAGGTATGAAATACTACGAATAGTTCTAATACTATTTTTGACAGATTGATGGCAAACTGATTGCAATGTAACATACCAGCAAATAAAAAATTGTTGAGAGAGTAAAATATTTCAATTTGCAGCAATCAAAAAATTGCAATGTAAGGCCCATATTACATTGCAAACAGTTGTTTGATCGAACAGTCACATTGTTTTTGTTTTCTATATAAAGCTGTCAACTCTCAGTTCATCCGTGAGAGAATGAAAAGGGATGAACTGTTGGCACAGTAAATACTCTGTTTGCAGGCGATGCGTGCAAACTACAAACAGAACAGAGTTGTTGTGTGGTGTAATAAAAAAGTATGCATGTTTTAGAGTGAAAAAGCTGTATTTATATCGGAAAAAGGAGGATTGCGTGAAAATAATTGCACAAAGCAACTCTAATTATGTATATATACTACGGAAAGTGTTTGACTGTTTGTGTTTGCAATGTAACATAGCAAGCAAACAGATTTGACGGGAGAGTAAAATAGCTAATTTCTTTGGACTGTTTGATCGAACAACTGTTTGCAATGTAATATGGGCCTTACATGGCACTAAAATTTTGGCTGTCTCTAAGCATCAAACACTAACACATGTATACGAACTCGAAACACGGTCTGAAAATTTTTCTTATCTGTTGTCTTTTCATTTCTGTTTTGTTATGCGTAGCAGCCACAGCAAGGGCTTCGCTTAAGAAAACATGCATGCCGGTAGAAATACATAATGTATGGAATGGAAAAACTGATTTCATGTTTTTTCTGACTTTACTGTTTTCTTTTTAGAATTTTATTGTATGTATGTAATGTAATTATTATTATTAGCTCTAGGAACTTATTTCTTAATTATGAAAATATTCCGCATTCTTATTTAAAACAAATTACTCAAATATTGATCAATTGACCCAAAAGAATATTCTGGAAAGAAAGGATACATTTCTTAGAATTATGAATAGAAAACAAGATGTATAAAAAGGTTGCAATTTCTCTTGCTGTCTTTCTGTCAATCTTTACAACATGTTTATTTTTACAACATGGAAATTCTTCTAAGAAAGGAGGCTGGCGAACAGGTAAAAAATAGTTGAAGGTCGTCACAACATTACATTACATTCGAATAATGCGAACTCATGTAGGTAGAATATACGGTAGATTAGACCGAGGAAACGTAAAGTACAACATATCTGATGCTACTGACACGTCAAATCAATCACTGCGCACAGTGCTTTCGTTGAAATGAAAGCGCTTCCAAACACATCTCAACCGCTTGCACATACACGAGTTTGAGGACGCGCAGAATTTTTGGAAGTGTGACAGGGCTTTTTCTGAGGCGGCCTCAAGATGTCAAATGTGACACCCACCTATAATTTTTCGCTTTCAACGGTATATATATCTTATAATATGTTGGACTATCTCTTACACTTTTGACCACATTTATTGAAATTAGTCTTAAATGCATAACACACGAACCCAAAAATTGGTCTAAAAATACTATTTCATTGCGTAGCCTTTAGACCAGACATTAATGGGGCTGTAAACTCTTTTATCTTCAGGTCAAAAGATGAAAAAAAAGATCGATTTTTTATGAGCTGGTGAATTTAGCTACATTTCTTTTGCAGACAGAAAGAAATAGCAAGTGACGCTTTATCTTTTGACGGCATTATTCAGCAAACTTTTTTGCAAGCGGTTGCCACCATAACTAGACGAAGTGAAAAATGTGGGCATAAATTTATTTCTGTGGGATTTTTATGTGATTGTAGAAATTTAATTAATTTATTATTTAATTTAGTTCAAATATTATAATATTTATATAGTTTTCTATATTTGTTAAATTTATAATGAAAAAATCATATAAAGGAAATTTTTTACTTCTTTATTAGCTGACAATTCTGAAAGTTATGCTGTTTCCACACCACCATTGAGGTAAGCGTCAAGGCACGTTACCGATTTTTTAAAGTCCCCCTCCCCCCCCAGTAGGACTATATCAACCGTGTACGTGCAACTACAACTACAAAACACTCTAAATTTATTAATACTAATTACTAATATTAACTGCTAAGTGATACTAAAATGAAAAATAAATAAATTATGTAATACATGTAAATTCTACTTCATGCAGACCACAGGAGTGGGCTTAATATGTGCTCGAATGTACTGTATAAAAATGGGCAATGTCCCTCCAACTCACTAAAGTGTTGTGAAAAGTTATGAAATTTTTCGAATTTTCTAAGCAATTACGAGCTTTTCAAAAGATGGGGTGCGTCAAAAGAAAAACATTACCTCTTTTATATTTATAACAAAAAATGAGTGCGCGGCAGTTACTCCTACTTGTTTTGCGAAACTTACGAAATTCGAACTTTGATCGCACACAAAATGACAAGGACCTAAATTAATTTTTTGAAGCTCTGCAATTGCTTCGAATACATATTTCTTTATTATTTCCCCCCTACAAGGACCATGAGCAAAGAAATAAGCAAAAGGCTGCTTCCAGGACTCACCGGCTATACCTTGTACCATAATTACAAGTACGTTGTTGGCAGTCCTGGAAGTTCGGTTTTCGTCGCCATATTCTTCCAGGCCGACTGTTTTGTGGCGATTGTAATCTAAAAAAACTTTAAGTGACATTTCGTCACATAACATGGACAATAATTTTTGTTCCGCAATGAAATTATAACTCTTAATTTCTAGGGACCTAATACTAATGTTATTATTTCCCGCGCGATTTAGGCCATTCAGATACAAATGAACGAAGAGTTCTCTCTTCTGGCCAAAGAAATGTAGGCTTACGGGAGACAAAAAATATACGCCTAGTGCAACTATCTTAACGAAATTATCATACCTACGACCATGTGGGTGACGGTCGTGATTTAACAACTATTCCTAACACAACACTCTAACTCAGCTTGCTTAACGCATGTACTAATCTCTTTTTTCGACTTTTTTTCCAGAAAATACTTTTTTTCTAATTTTAACTTTTTTATTTCAATATCTCTACTTTTAATTTTCTGGTTTTGATGTCTAATTAAATTATCTTTAAATTTCAATTTTATTTCAAGATTTCTAATTACATTTTTTAAATTTCTTTTTCTTGACGTATTATTTCCAATGTATTTCTCCGTTTCAATCTGCTGATCTGTTACGGTTAAAGAATTTCGAGCATGCACGTTTAATACAAGAGATTCTACTTGATTCATAAGGGGTTCGCTGGGGAGAAATAATGAAGGTTCTACTAAAAGTGAATCAGCAGATTCAAACAGAACATTTTCCGAAAAATGAGATTTCTTGTAGTGGAAACTACCTGTGGAGAAAACCTACTTAAATTACTTCCGATTCCTGAATCTATTTCTATACTTTCACCCGCTATAAATTGGTCAGGTAGGGCATTCCGTTCAAGTGTCCAACATTTTCAAAGAAAAATGTCTAGAGCATGCATATAATTTTCTACTAATTTTACCGTTTACACCCAGCCGCTGACACCACTTCTCTCGTCTATTTGATAAGTACATATATAGGTTACGAATTGCATATATAAAATGTAAAATACAACATTTAAATAAGAACGTAAGAACGTAAGAAATAATTACGTAATTAGCACTTACCGTTCAGCTTGGGTGTTTTGATCCGGAAAACAATAAAAATGTCCATTTGCTTTGAATCCGCAGGCACAAGTCCTGTAATACGACATTTTAAAATAATATTAATAAATATTTGTAAAAATTTTGTGAAAACTTATTGATATTAGCGTTCTAATATCAATCAATTTGTGAATGACAGCTTAAAAAGCCGGAAACAGAGATTATAACGACTTTTCTACGAACAACGATATGGCACATTTTCACATTTTCGACATGCAACCGTTCAATTAAATTTGTTTCTATAAAATTTGTATTGAAACTCACCGTTTTCAGTCGAGTCATCGAAACTCACCCGCCAAAAGGGTAAACAAACCTTTGTTTATCCTTTTGGCGGGTGAGTTTGCAAACAAAATTTATAGAAACAACACGCGGCTGTTTTTTTGAACAGCTGTTTTGTTCCTAGTTTCCAATCTCGTTATCTCTGCGTTAGACATACTAACTGTGATACCTAAATAAGTGCGTCGTATGTTGCGTTTCTGCCAAAATGAAATTGGAAAACGCAGTCTTATCGAAGTGGCTGAAATAAGCAACGCACGGACGGAGACCACTTCGAATTTCCAATTTTCGCATGCGTTATAAAGTAAAGTTGGCTGCAGATGTCAAAAAAATGTTCATGTGCGAGTGAGTGTTTAAAAACTTTTTGTCAGAACATATGTTAACGCAACGCTGTTATTTCGGTTTAGCACAGCGTCGTTTTCAAGCGCAGGGATAAACGCAACGCAAGACGCACTTATTTAGGTAGCACAGAAAGGCTTATAATCAAATAGCGCGTAACCATGGTCTAACAAAGATACAATTTCACCATAAAAGCGTTGAACACAATCGGAGCAACAGGATACAGCAACATTTCACGGCAACAAGAAATTCCATGGCGTTAATTATAATGGCTGGGCAACTGTTGCTCAGCAACAAAAATTTCATATGCCAAATTCTTAATGGTCACTAGATCACTTGAGGCCGCATAAGAAAACCTCCAACTGTTTTTTACATTTTCGGCAGCATCCTTTTTTAGAGGAATTTCCATTTCTTTTAGGAATTTATAAATATTTTGAGTAATTTTTCTTAAATAGGAATGCCGCATATTTTCATATTTCAGAAATAAATTGCGTATAATAATAATAATAAAAATTGCGTTAAATATTAACTTAAATAAATTGGCGTTAAGATGCCTAGTGTGACACCCCCACAATGCAAATTGTCAAATTTTGCATGACAGAATGTAAACAAACACACCGAAGAAGAACAAGAATGATTCTGTTGCTGTCAAAATTAGAAATTAGCCCGGAGACAAAATACAAAATGGAATGCAAAGCAGAGCAACAAACTGGAAAGCAAACTTTTTTCTCGATCTCCAT
The DNA here is from genome assembly GCA_943737955.2 of Myopa tessellatipennis. NCBI lineage: Eukaryota > Metazoa > Arthropoda > Insecta > Diptera > Conopidae > Myopa > Myopa tessellatipennis. The sequence goes on from OX031315.1 coordinate 20,554,275, forward strand.
AAGAGCCCATGTAAATTTGACAGTTGAAAATGTATCTTGTATTCTGTTGCTCCGATTGTGTTTAATGCTAAAATCACATACACTGTACGTGAGCTCGCTCATGAAATGAGAGGAGCTTCTAGCAGAGATTACGAGATAGTACACTCTAAAATTCACCGTTTCAAAAATCGGTTTGACGTCTAGTTTTTATAATATGTTGAATTCACTACACGTCAGAGCTACCATATTGTTCTTGTTTTCTGTCATTCAGTATGTTGAAGAAATCAACTGTTTCATGTTTTACCACGGTTTCATTTATTAGAGAAATTATTGATTCCAGATGTTTACAATATTCATATGTAAATAAGGCTCATAAACTCATTTTACGCAGATTATGAAGACGAAAGTAGAAACAATAGATGGTAAAACTACTGCAGATAATTCAAAATTATTGTTGCTCAACACAAAGTAATGCAAATGAGGCAATGAGAAACTTTTTTTGAGCAAAGACTATAAGACTGAAAACTCCTCATTTCGTGAGCGAGCTAAAAAAAAAAATGTCCGTCCACGTGTTGACGTACAATGTATGTAATTTTATGGTTAAATTGTTTCCTTGTTCCAAGCTAACGCCGGCTATTACAAAGCAAGATAACTGAAAAGGTAAACCGTTTTGGTTTGAGAAACCCAACGACACAACTTTATTATTTGTTTGGTTCTTAAGAAAACATTAATAGAAAAACTACTTTGCGTTTAAGAGTTGTCGCGGTTTGGACATATAAAAAACTAATGTAAACTTACTTGATTTTGTAAGTTTTCATTTTTCTTTTATTTAAATTAACACAAAGAAATTCACAATATATTTATTTAAACTAAAATTAGATAAATACAAATAAATTCACAATTCATGCATTTAAATTAAAATTTATATTAAAGACCAAAAGAAATTAAATTTTAAATTAAATCACAAATTCATATTCAACAAAACATGTTGAATTCAGTGGCATCTCTTTTGGTAAAAATATATTTTGTAGGTTAGAAAGAGCTGATTATATTTGTGAATCAAAAAATTTTTATGAGATTTAACATCGTTTTACCTGCAAAATTTTCAATACTGTGCAACTATGTATATGACTTAATAAAAGTTTCATGTACATACATTTCTAAAGCCCGCGTTGGTTTTCTTTCTTTCTCCTTTGTTTTTTTACGTATTTAAAAAATCATATTTCTGGCTTATTGCTATGAAGAAAAACAAAAATTGCATTCCGCTATCAAATTATTTTTCTCAATTTTGTAAACAAACGAGTTGTCATGCATTTGGTTTTTGTAATCTACTACACCTAGGCCTGATTTCACTAACACATTCAAGGAGAAAAACAGAGTTTCCAGTCTTGTAGTCTTTGATTGGCAGATATCTAATTTAAATAAGTTTGAAAAATGCATACAAATCGGAACGATGAGTTGTTGGTGTTGTTTCAAAGCATTGTCGCCGCTGTACTGTACCTGCTGCCGATAAGGGCTTTCTTGATAAGGGCTACGGTCGAGGTAATGCTAGATACAAACACACTGCGATCAATGAATAACAAATCTCAGCGGCACACAGTTAGAGTATATAAATATCAGCCCACCAAATTATCCTTGATGCAAAATTTTATTATATAAGTACTAACGAAATGTTCTGAAATAAACATATGCATATGTACATACATTTGCCGAAAACCTACTATAGTGTCATTACAAAAAAATTAATGTATTGTGCTCTGTATTTTAAAAACTTAATATTGCTTATTAATTATTAGCTAATTTAAAACTAACTATTTTCACTCTCAAGTAGCTTATTCCAAACCTAACCACATATGCATGCTTCTCCACACTTCTTCAAAAAAGTCAGCAGAAAAAGCCATCAGTAAAACTTTTATCGTTGACTTAAAATAAAAGTCTTTTCTAAATTCTTAGCTCGACCCAATGTTGCATTCAAAACACAAGAAACGCTCATTCAATGCCTTTATCTGCGCACAATACTTTGCCTTGGATGTGTTGGCTAGCTGCACATCTAGCACGCACAATTCAGCCCTTTTCGCAGCACAATTCGGCTCTTTTTGCTGGCACAATTCGGCCCTTTTTGCTGGCACAATTCAGCCCTTTTCGTGGCACAATTCTTCTCTATTTACTAGCACAATTCTAGAGCTAATTTGTGCGCTGCTTTCTCTCTGTCGGTGCGGTAAAGCAAAGGTGAAACACTTGAGAGGGGCTGAGCTCGGTGTATATTGAAAGTGTGTTTTGTGTTAGCGTTCGTCTCCGAAACACGGGGCTGTGCTGCTGTAGCTAGCTCTGGCACGTCGATTGTGTTGTGAAATTGAAGTGAAACGCAGCCGTAAGGGCAGACCAAGTGAAACGAGACAACAAAATCGTTGTGAATGTGCCGGGGTGTGCTGCCCGTGGTGCGTGCTTTCCGAACCCTGTTTGATACGAACACTTCAAGGCAACTACCCGAACAAGCCGTGACTGCCTTGCCGTCTACCTGCTTCGAACAAGACATTGTGTTCCTTTGCTTTTCTGTGAAGGCAATATAGCTTGAAGTGTAAGCAGAAAAGGCAATAGTGCCTTGAGGAAGGCAACAATGCATTGAAAATAGCAATACTGCTATGATGTCGGCAACGATGCGCAATGATATGAAGCATTCATCTCATTCTTTTGCATGAGTCTTCGTTTGAGTTTAGCGCGATTCGTTGCCTTACATTGCCATGCGTTATCTATTGTCATGCATTGCCTTGCATTGCCTTTTCGTTCAAAAAAGCAACGAAGGGCAATGAATACTATTGCCGTTGATGTGCCTTGTTATCAGCACGCTTTCGGCAGTCAATGTCTTGATTCGAAAGCAAAATAAGCAAGCAGTGCAAGGCTTGAAATTTTTGTTGTGGCTTGATGTGCATTTCAAGACATCTTGTGCAGCTCCCTAATATGTAATAATATAGAAGACGCATGACTCAAAATTTCAAATTTTTCAAAACAGTTGCGGTCGGTCGCAGGCAGCGGGTGTAAGCAAATGAGTGAAAACAGCTTCACTACTCGCGAAGTTACTCTCTTTGCCATGCTTGCTTTGGTTTTCTCAGCGCTGATAACAAAGCAAAATTGAATGATCTCCTAATGAGTGAGGGGTTCGGAAGATATTTTTAATAAATATGAAGGGAGCGGAAGATCGACTTTGCTTCTGTTATTTTGCACTAACAATTAAGCTCCTGAAAAAAAATGCTCTTTAGAGCGAGCAGGAGCGCTGAAAATTTTTTTTGCCGCTCCTGCTCGCTCGCGCTCCTGAAAACAAATGCTCTTTAGAGCGAGCAGGAGCGCTGAAAACTTTTTTTTGCCGCTCCTGCTCGCTCGCGCTCCTGAAAAAAAATGCTCTTTTGAGCTTCAAAGAGCGAGCTGGAGCGGAAAAGAGCGAGCAAGACCGATCATTTCCGAACCCTGTTTTAAGGTTTTTGGAAGAAATTTTGCTTTTCCTAGCCTTGTTCTGCTTCTTGTTCGATGTCCAAGCTTTGTAAAGCGCTGGCACGATCTACGTTGCGAGCATAGCGTGCTGTTGAAGAATTTGTATAGAATTTTAAGATCTACTTTAGTCGGCATATCAACACATTGAACACGTTATACGAAGGAATCGGAAGATCGACTCTGTGTTTGTTATTTTGTACTAACAACTGAAGTGCTTCTGTCTGACCGTGCATGAATTTACCTTGTTATTGTAGTGCCCAAAACCATTATTAAAATTAAATTAAAGATTAAAATTTTTAAAATTTATGATTTTAGTTCTATTAAGGATGCCTATGGGCTGGCAATAAAACGAAATATTGGTACAACAATTATATTATAATTTTATACATATAAAATAACAATTAACAATAACCTAACTTAATAATAAACTTAATTTAAAATACTAAACAGTATATGATGCCAGCAAAATGTTCTAAAAATAAAATTCCTTTACTTAATAACTTAACTTCCTTTGCTTAAGCGAAAAAAAAATCCAAATCAAAAGACCGACAGACATAAACACATTATTTTTTATTGTAAAGGACGCAAAAGAAGTCAAATTCCCCTCTTCCGTCAACCCCTGCTTTTACCGACAATTTCATCGTTTCAAACAGTTATTCAGATATTCAACAGATATTCAAACAGTTCAAAAAAGAACTGTAACTGAAATATCTACTCCAGAGGCAAACTGTGATGGCGTACCATAGAAGCAATCGAATTGCAACTGTGACTCGTGATCTGATTATGTATGTGTGACAGTCACAGTTCGCGAAATATCGCCCTGCTCTACCTCTTTCCACAATTTTTCACAAAAATTTTTGAAGACCTAATCAAGATGCCTCGTGTGCTATCCACCAATATTCGTATAATAAAAGTTTGTCGATAAATTAGTTTATCGCCCTTACATATTTAGTTATTTTTAATCTAGCGTGTGTGTATAAACTAATTTATGTAAATAAAAATGGTTTTGTTTTTTAAAAGCAAAGTTTACCCAGAATATGAGTTTTTCATGGGAAGAGATAAACACGAAAGTATTATAACACAACAGCTCTTATTTAAATGAAAAATAAAATTTGCATATAATTCTCAAGTGCATATTTCAACAAAATTTTTCTGAAATCTTTGTTGGACAAGCTCCCAACATCAACAGCTTTTACTGCTCTCTTGTCGTTCCAGAGCCCTTTGTAGTTTGAAAAGTTCAGGCCTGTATATCCTGAACCTTACAACCCTGCAAGACAGCTACCAGTTATTTAACCGGTTAATTAACTGGTACAACTAACCGATGTTTCTATTAGTTTCTACAGGGGAAAAAACTAACCGAAACTTTTGTGTACGTGTGATTTTGCATCCCTTTCTTTCACATGCATGAAAACATATTTGTAAATATATAGTGCGCTCTTTCGCACTATTACCTCTTTGGTATCGCTACCCGTGAAATAACTAGTTAACCGGTTGCAATACCATATTATTCGGGTATCGCTACCGGTATATTAACCAGTTATGATACCATATCATTCGGGTATCGCTACCGGTAAATTAAGCAGTTAATTAACCGGTTGTGATACGATTTTCGGCATATGTTGGGATCCGAGCGGAAACGCCAATCAAGTTGTTGTTGTAGAATGTGGAGCAGGCCCCAACAACAACAATTTTATCTCGAGCTGCCTCCTGGTTTCGGAATTATAGAGTTTTGAAATTTAAATTTATTTGCCTAATATCTCCTTAACTATAGAAGATATCCGGTATAGATATATATCGTTAAAAAGGTAACTTAAATACCTTCCATTTATGTAAAGTAAGATATTGCCGGAAAACGCATATTTTTGGAGAAAACGCGATTTTAATATTTTTATTACTCTTTTTCCCCCATTAATTAAGTAAAATATGTAAACTAGGAGAAATCGCAGTTTAAAGTTTACAAAGACTCACCCACTGCACGTACTATTTTACTTGATTTTTTGGCTACACTGAGAAAATGAAAAATTTTTATGAAAAATCGCGTACACTTCGCGTACTATTTTACTTGATTTTTTGGCTACACTGAGAAAATGCGAACCTGCGGCGCTACACTCATGCAAATCCAACTTTATGTCTACACTAAGAAAATGAAAACTTTTTGTGAAAAATCTCGCCCATGTGAACATTTCAAAGTTCCTTCCGTCGGCAACAAGTGCTGATGGATCACTTCCAATGAAATAGGTCCGTCCTTCTCGCAATTAAACAGTTTATATAAACTTGAAGTGTTCATATTAAGAATAATCGCGACAATCGAAAAGAAAAAGTACTCGCAACGTACGTACACAAACGGAATGCACACGATATAAAGATTTTTAACGGATAACGGTATCCTCTTCCATACTTTCAAATTTATACTTACCACGAACATAATTTCAAAAGTAGTAGCGTAAAACAACATGTAAAACTCATACAAAGCAGAGTAGTAAAATTCAAAAAAATGATTAACTAAATACGTTTCAAAGAGCGTTTCCTCCTAAAATACTGGACCGATTACAATAAAAAACAGCTATAGAAAGCTAATACCATCTAGTTTCCTGTTCTCCGCAAAATGATGTCATTTAATTACATATTTTATTTAATTAATGGGGGGAAAAGAGTAATAAAAATATTAAAATCGCGTTTTCTCTAAAAATATGCGTTTTTCGGCAATATCTTACTTTACATAAATGAAAGGTATTTAAGTTACCTTTTTAACGATATATATCTATACCGGATATCTTCTATAGTTAAGGAGATATTAGGCGGATAAATTGAAATTTCAAAGCTCTATAACTCCGAAACCAGGGGGCAGCTCGAGATAAAATTGTTGTTGTTGGGGCCTGCTCCACATTCTACAACAACAACAACAACTCGATTGGCGTTTCTGCTCGGATCTCGATATGCTCCTGCAAGATATTATTAATACCTTTATAACGGTACTAATATCATACGCATATCTGTTATAGTTTAAAAGATATCGGCGGTTAACTTTCAAAGTTCAAGAGGCTATAACTCTGACCCCAATTAAATCCGGGAACAACTTTTGTTGTTGGGGTCAGCGCCAAAAACTACACCAACGTACATAACAAGAATATAATTTTAGCCTCATGCCTGACGTAAATATATGGCAAATTCGACTTAAAATTGAAAAAAAAATATTAAAAAGTAATGGCTTGATTTAGATAACTTTTGTTTGCTGATTTTCAAAGCCAAATATCCGCTTCTTAATATCCTTTTTAAATAAGGTTCCTATGTCAAACAGTTTTTGAGAAAATTAATGTCAAAATTGAAATTTGGAAAAAAAATTCCGAAAAAAAATTTTCGATCGCAATTTTTTTTTAAAATTGCGGTATTAAATATAGGTTTTTTTCCGACCATAAAATTCTCTAATCAATTCTAGAGAGAATGCTTCAAACCGGAAGAATCTATGTTTTGTAGTTTCCAAGAAAAGTGAAAATTACGATCTAAACTTCTTCCACAGAGCAGTCTTTTTCATACTTTTGCACCAGTAATAAAACACAAGTAGACAAAAAATTGGTTTTTGAAAGGAAAGTATGCTTCGTAATTTCCATTTTTCTCGGAAACTACAAAACATAGATCCTTCCGGTTTGAAGCATTCTCTCTAGAATTGATTAGAGAATTTTATGGTCAGAAAAATTTTTATACTTACCACCGTAATTTAAAAAAAAAATTGCGACCAAACATTTTTTTCCAAATTTTAACTTTGACATTAATTTTCTCAAAAACTGTTTAATATAGGAACCTAATTTAAAAAGGATATTAAGAGGAGGATATTTGGCTTTTAAAATCAGTAAGCAAAAGTTATCTAGGTCAAACCATTATTTTTTAATATATTTTTTTTCGATGTTAAGTCGGATTTTTATAAAATAGCCCCTCCCGTCTAAACGGGGGAAATTGACCCCCCTCCCATACGATTTTCTTTTTGTCTCGGCCCAACCTACACGTCCTAGACTTCTATAACTTCCTATAACTTTTTCCCATTTTTCTGGCAATTCACGAATACCCTTTCTGAAAAATTCGGCCGGCTTCTCCGCTATCCACGAATAGATCCAATTTTTTACTTCTTTATAATTGGAGAAGTGCTGGTCAGCCAGGCCATGTTGCATTGATCGGAAGAGATAGTAATCGGATGTTACAAGGTCTGGACTATACGGCGGTTAGGGTAGGACATCCCATTTGAGCGTTTCAAGGTAGGTTTTGACGACCTGTGCAACATGTGGCCGAGCATTGCCATGTTGCAAAATTACCTTGCCGTGCCTTTGTTTATATTCCGGCCGTTTTTCGCGCAGTGCTCGGCTCAAACCCATCAATTGTCTTCCCCTGTGATCGTTTCATTCGGTTGCAACAGCTCATAATAGATCACACCCAGTTGGTCCCACCAAATACACAACATAACATTCAGGCCATGAATATTCTGAACTGCCGTCGATGATGATGCATGGCCGGAGTATCCATGCGTTGCTCCATGTTTTGGATTATCGTAATGGACTCACTTTTCATCGCCAGTGACAATTCTATGCAAAGACTTTCTTTTGTGCCGTTGAAGCAGTTGTTCACACGTCAAAAATCGGCGTTCGACGTCTCTTGGCTTCAATTCATACCGCACCTAATGGCCTACCTTCCGGATCATTCCCATTGCTTTTAGGCGATCGGAAATGGTTTGTGGAGCGACGCCAAGTGATTTTGCAAGTTCTTCTTGCGTTTGGGATGGATCTTGGTCGAGCAATGTCTCCAATTCGTGATCTTCAAACTTTTTTGGCTGTCCGGGCCGTTCATCGTCCTCCAAGTCAAAATTGCCACTTTTAAACCGTGCATACCACTTCTGGCACATGCGCTCAGCTAGAGCATGCACACCATACACTTTCACCAAAATACGATGAATTTCGGCAGCCTTTTCCTTCATATTGAAGTAATGAAGAAATACTCCCCGCAAAAACACTTTATTCGGCACGAAATTCGACATTTTCAGAGTAAAAAAAGGATTGTTGTTTACGCTTCAGCTAAATGACACATACTGATTCTGAAACTATATGACAGTAGCTTTCCAACACATATTTGGAAAGGTGAATCACTGAAATAAAAGTCAAGTTGCACCATCTGTTAGAAAACCGCACGAATTACCCGGTACCCCTATTAATCAAATTGTGTATGTGTATTACACTATGTGTAATAATGTAGACATATATAATTAATTATAATAAAAAGTTGATCAGTAAAGTAGTTGGTGAAACTATAACTCATTCAATGGCTTATACAATTAAACAGTTCATGGTTTCATAAAATAAAAGGAAAACGTTTTTAAATTACTTATGCTAAGGCACAGCTCATTTCATTGCATTCAATTGCAATAATAATTATACATAGATTATCTTTCATATGCTTATATAACATTTTGTACTTTGATAAAAATTAAAGAAGTTTTAAATTACTTATGGCACAGCTCATTCAATGGCTTATACAATTAAACAGTTAATGGTTTCATAAAAATAAAGGAAACCTTTTTTAAATTACTTTTGGTCGGCGCAGCTGACTACTGTTCATCCAGCGGTGCATTAATTTATTGTTTCTGTTTAAATTTTTTTTGCTTACCTCTGTTTCGCGCATTTTCGACAATTTTCTTAATTTGAGTTTCAAAACACAATCGTCCTTCTGAGCTGAACACATCTATAGGTAAAAGAAGTGTTATAGTAAACTAACAATAACATATCAGTTAATATCTAATTACCATATAAAATTCCATTGAATAGGTGGCATTTCTTGAGAGCCCGCTTCTCCCATACCCCGCTCCAATTAAAATAAGACAGGAGCTCGTCGGTGATAATGTTTCTCATAACATAGGCAAGGCTCCCTGTCGAACCTTTGACACCATACAAATATGTTTTCTAGGGATAAGAGGAAAATATGTTGTAAGTTTTCTTTAATGAGAAAAAAAATAAATACCACAGCTGAAGCAAATTCCTCGGTTTCCAGCCGCTCCTCTACGTCGTGGCACGTATCCATTGTTCTCAACGGAAACAACGCTTTCACTTCCAGTTGCAGGTCGCCAGTAGCCTCACCAGTCATCCGGGTAAGACCACCTTCTTCAGTAATACTTTGCACTGTCTTTGAAATGGTCTTGTGCTGCGCCAAGCACTCGTGCTTTTCTGGTATCTGCCGAATAGGATAAAGAGTTCGTTAGAATTTCCTATATTAAGTTATTAATTAATTTAATTCACCTTTTTTTCCAAAATGTCGAGCCGCTCTGAGATTTTGTTAATTTTGCACTGGATATCATTTAAGATATTACCGGTTTCTGTGGAATAATTAAAATCATAATATAAGTAATTTTTTTTTTCTTACTGTACTTTTCATCAACTCCATCAAGTCTCCTAGATCTGGTTGGGTGGACGGAATAACCTCATAAAATTTTCTTTTTCGTACGTTTATGGGGGCGGACATTGTATTAATCTGAAAGAGCAATTGTTTTGAAAATATTGTCAGTTTATAGAATAAATATAAAATATAGTTTTATAGAATAGAAAATCCACGACTGTTAAATTAAAAATGTTAAAAAAATTCGTGAAAAAGGTGATTCGGTGAAAAGGCAGAATAGGAACTAAAATAAATTTGTTTTCTGTTTTCTGGAATGCAAAAATATTTATATTGGATATCGGATTTTAAAATATTTATGCTATCATCTTCTAAATTGCAACAAAATTCCTAAACTCAAACTGGACTAAGTGGCTCTTCGAAATAATTATCAATATCCCTAAGGCTGTGTGTGACAAAAGCCTGCTCTCCTCCTACACTTTTTAAGCTACTGACTTTCATTAAGCCTTAAAAATAATTGCTGCAAAATTTTGTTTGGTTTCCGCACAAACTTTTTTAGAAACTGCATATGGTTTTCAAACTTGTAAGCTGAAAAATTATCTAGCGATCCGAACTGTTCATCGCAATCAGGCAAGTGAAGTATAACGTGAACATTGAAACTTATTAAATGGTCTCTATATATCTCACCAAATATTCTAACGAATTGAGTATGGCATATTTAGCTACAAGATAAAAGTCTGATGCAATGTAATAGAAGGAAGTGGTAATAATGATCTTCGCTAACACAATCTTTTAGAATGAATATACCAGAATACAACAAAAATTGCCTAAACTCAGTAGACTTCCCAATCTTAACATCATTTAAATTGCGGCAAACTCTACCAAATTCGGACGGAACGTATCCTAATAAGGAAGCAAATTTAGAATTCATTCTAGACACATCACCTACCTTTATCAACAACAGTAGCAATTTTTTAGCTACACCCAAATCCACAAGATGCATGGGATCTAAAGGAAACTGAGAAACCATTGAATAATCAAACTGTTCCAATACGTTCTGATTAACCCTACAAACTGCAAAGTGGTGCTGCTCATTCCCTCTAACTTTAAAGGATAAATCTGTTCTGAGGGAATCAGATTCTTTAGAAAAAGCTGTTCTTCCCAATAAATGTTTCCCTACCTGAGAACATTTTGGGCAACTATTCTTTCCATTGTGGCCTTGGACACTGGTGAGGAAAGACCTCGCAGGACTGTCGCAAACAAATAACCTAACACTAAACTTCTTCACAAGCTCACTAAGACCCAGTTTCAAACCATTTTCGCGTAGATGCGAAACTTCTTCGCCAAATTCGCGCATGAAATCGTTGACGGAGCATGGCTTATTGACCCCTGAAAAACAAGCAATTGTGAAAGGACTTTCTTTAGGACAACCAACAATTAACCCAAGTATTGGCCACACAACTTTGTTCGAACTTTTGAAAATTTTAAGCCCATCTACACCTACATCAATTTGCACCTCATTTTCAAGGAAATCAAAAGAATTAGATAAAAAATAATCCTGAATCCCAAAATAAACAAATTCTACATTTGGAATGGAGACAATTTCAACCTGTTTTCGGTCCGTATTCCATAAAGATTTTGCCGACAAAGGCAAGCCCTGCACTCCTGCGCGATTTAAACTATGTAACAAATCTGTTACAGCATTATGAGGAATTTTATTCCTAACTGGCCATGATTTCACTTCACTACAAATACATGTTTCTCCTATCTTTTCGACTGTCGAATCTACTAGGAAGTTGCCCACACTATCACTACACACGCTATTTGAAGATTCGTCTTCAAAAGAAGGAATTGGAGACACTGCATCCGTTTTTTCACTATTTTTTTTACAAGCAAATGTGTTTATTTGTTTGTATTTTTTTAGCATATAGTTGGAAACTTTTTTTTCCGCGGACAAGTAATTGCAAAATGTTTTTCGTTTCATTTTCATTACACTCAATTCTGTTTTTACACGGAAATTGGTTCCAGGAAAATCCGTGTTAAAAAAAACCGTGTAAAAAAAGACATTATTCGTATGCAAAATAGGTGATTGGTTCCTTATCTCTAAAACCTATTGAAATTAGTGAAAAACAAGGATTTTTTAAGAACAACTATTCAGGTTTATTTTATTAAATCACATACATATATAATGCATTTTTACACAAGCAAAGTTATTAAAAAAAATAGTTCAGAAAATATTAACACATTCTAGTTGCTGTCACAAATAAATTTGATTGTATGCACTAAAAGGGAATTCCCCTATATTTGTGCTATTTACAATTGCTCTGACCAGTAAATTTGCTTGTATGCACAAAAAGGGAATTCCCCCTAATTTGTGATATGAACATATTTCGCAAAAAATTAAATTTAACCAAAAAAAATTTAAGCCGAAAGGATTTTGAATCGTGCTAAATGAAATAAAATCGTGTAAAAAAATTTTAAATTTGTTTATTTTCAAACCGTGTTATATCAAAATCGTGTAAAACACGACCGTGTAAAAACAGAATTCAGTGTACTTTTATGTTAATTAAATATAATTATATTAATAATTTATTTTAAAGAAAAAACTTAAATTCGCTTGCGTTTTATTTTTTGGGCGCTTTCTTTCATCTATCAGAATCAGAATGCATTGCCAAAACAAGAAAGAAATACACAACAGTCACGTAAATGTCGACATCTCTTTCGCACTTAGAAACTGTTTTAACCCTTCTGTTACCTTAAGGTCATTTCGTGACCTTTTTTTCACTATATAACTAATATCTCCAAAACAAAAGAAAAATTTTCAATTTCCTTTTATGTTATCCATTAAGTTATAAATACACTTCAAAAAACCGCAAAAAGAATTTCTTAACATTTTCAGTAAGGTGACAACTTCAACACTTACGTATACACACCTTAAGGTCAGCTGATGACCATAGAAGATTCGTGCCTTTTTTTTGTGTAATATCAAAGAGCATCATAATTAGAAAAAAATATTTCAAAATGCAAAATGAACATAATACAGTAAGTATTTGATATTTTTGATGAATTTTACTTTTCAAATCGATTTTTGTGGTTTTATGAAAGCGGTCTCTGCGGCTCACCGACACCCAGATTCAGCAGATCATTGAAGAAGGTGAAGATTATGATGAGTTTTCTGACAGCGGAGATGAAGATTATGTAGTAGAGGAACACGACCATGAAAATTCAGACGAGTATATTGATAGCAACAGCGAAAACGAGATGGACGGAGCTCTTGAAATAAATACAGTTCCAAGTCCAACTTATTTGTCTAAAGGTAAAGATATTGTGTGGTCAACAGAACCAACAAGATCCTCTCAATCGTGCTGCAGCAATATTTCGTGCTGTAATGTCGCTTCGAAGATTTTTGGAAATAAATCGTGTTTTGAGGTTTGATAACAGAGACAATCGCAGACTAGGAAGAGTCAATGATAAGCTTGCTCCGATTCGCGACTTGTACGACAAATGGGTTTCTAACCTACAAATATTATTTGTCCCTTACGAAAATATAACAGTTGATGAGAGGCTCATTCCATTTAGAGGTAGATGCCCATTCTTAGTATACATGCCAAGTAAGCCCAGCAAATACGGAATGAAGGCATGGGTAGCTGCAGATATGCGAACAAAATTTTGCCTCAATTTTCAAATTTATTTAGGAAAAGAATGCACAACTGCCCCACCAGAGCGAAATCAAGGTCAAAGAGTCGTGATTGACCTGGTAGGAGAGTATATAATGGGCGAAATATTACAACGGATAATTTTTTTACCACGAGAGACCTTGCATTAGCATTGTTGAGAAAAAATATAACTTTGGTTGGAACTGTCAGAAGTAATAAGCGTTTCCTTCCAGTTTGTGGCACTAAGAAAGAATTACGACGTTTGCCTGCGCTATCGAGTCGGTTTTTTTTCAACGATCAAATTACCATTGTTCAATATGTTCCAAAAAAATATAAGATGGAGATAAGATTCTAAGAAACCATCCAAAGCAGTTACCTGAAATTATCGACTTTTACAACTCTACAAAATCTGGAGTTGATACAATTGATCAGCTAGTTAGAAACTTACACGTGCAAGAGGCAAACTAATCGTTGGCCGGTGGCGCTATTTGCAAACATAATAGACATTTCTGCACTCAATGGCTACGTACTGTGGACAGAAACAATGCCGAACTGGAATGCCTCAAAAACATTCAAAAGAAGAATATACCTTGAACAGCTTGGGTGTGATCTTGTCCAAGAATTAATTCGACTAAGAGAACGAATGCCTAGAACTCAATCATCTGTAGACATTGTCCGGCCAATACGGGCAGAAGCCGAACAGCCCACTACATCTACAGGTGCTGTACAAAAGAAGAGAAAAGCCAGCCAACGAGCCACATGTGCCGTTTGCCCATCTTCAATTTGCCGCAAAACATACGAGCACTGCACTGTTTGTCAGAAACCAGTATGCCCACAACATCGTACCACGATTACAACATCGACAAGTTATTGTCACGAACATACAAAATAAATATTTAATTTATTTAAAATAACTAATTTCGTGACCTTAGCATAACATGTGTGAGTTTTTCTTAAGGTAACAGAGGGGTTAAAAGTATTATGAGAGTGTGTTAGTGAAAAGAGAAAAAAGTGTACCTGTGTGCGCCACTCGGTTATTCTGGTTTTGCTGGGAATATACCTATATGTTATTGATATTGCTGGAAAGAATTGAATTATCTGTCATTTATGTAAAATAATATTTTGTTGAAAACCGTTCAGTTTTGGAGAAAAACGAAATTTTAGATTTTTTGTACTATTTTTTTCTATTCATTAATTTTTTTCTAAGTATAATGTATAATTACGTTTTTATAGACGTAAATATCTTTGGAATAAGCGTAGGATCTCAGGAGAAAGGCAATTTTTTTGAAATTGCAATCAGGTACTCGTAAGTACTATTGTCCGTTCTACTTCGCGAGCTCATAAAAGAAAAATTGTTATGAAAAATCGCGCGATTTTGTTGTTGCTTGTGATGCAGACCCTCAAAAACAAAATCCTCTCTTTTGGAAAAGGGTGGGGGAGGGGGGAAAGAAAGAAAATCGAGGCTAAATAAAACGTGTGATTAATCCACATAATTTTGTGGAAAATAAACTAAAGATTCCAAATGACCAGATGACGTCAGAGGCAACTGTTGGATTTCAAAAACATCAAAATCGGGGCACGCCAATTGCTATTTCGCTGCATGTAACACTGAATAAGACTTATATAGATATAAAATAGGGAACAGATAAGGCGCTTGTCGACCCCACCGATGTTGTTGTTGGGGTCGGCACCCAAAACAACAACAACATTTCTCTTTCTTCCTCATCTCCTGTCCATCAATATGTTTTTCTATATTATATATCTATATTATATTATATCTATATTATATTTTTTTCTATATTATATAGTATATAATATTTATTTCAAACAAAGGATGGCAAAAATTGTTATAACTAAGTATTCCCTCTTTATTTATTCCTGCGTTGAACAGTAATCCAATAAACGCTCTTATTTCTGTCAAGTCAGTTTCCCAATTACTCTGGCCGACAGCCATTTTGTAACGGGCTGTTTGACAGCATATTCAAAAGTATTTTGGTCCGCAGATTCCGAAAATGATAAAATAAAAAAAATGAAACGAGCCGTTTTCGAGATAATCGTTTTTGAAATTTTTGGTGACTTTACGTTAAGGTCCATCCACTTGAAGAACTACCACAGCTGACATATGTAACCGATTCGATCACAACTAAGATTAAATTAAAGAGGAAGGATGCACCAATATTTTTTGCTAACATTACTTTGAAATCCGTAAAATAGTTTAAAACCTTTTGCTGAAATCGTAACTTCAAAAGAGGAATTTTTTAAGAAAAAAGACAAAAAACTGCTATATATCCTCCTGCTATATATCCTGCTATATATCCTCATCCTCTCGTTATGAGTCGTGGAGTGTAGACGCACTAAAGTTGGTGGTAAAATTCGCGCTTCTTTTTCCTTTACTTAATTTGCTGCTCTAAACGTGTTGTACTTTTATTCAATATTATCTTGGCTGTGAAAATTAATCTCATAACCATATATTTTAAATAGTTGTTAATAATTTGCAAATCGAATTTAACAATGAAAAGCAGTGAGAAATATTCTGGCGCTGAAAACATCAAACAGTTGAGCGGCGCTACAAAGCGCGCAACCCGTAGCAACAACAATATCATCAGCACTAGTATTGCTGGTGCCTGGGCAAGCCCCGCCACCCCCGCAACTGAACGATCTGCTGAAACTCGCTCTGATCACTCGTCGTTTATGGTGACACTCGATCAGAAGTTTGCTGCTCTACGTGAGAGCATCATTGAACAAGTTGTTTCATCTATTGCAAAGGCTGAGGAGCGTATTATGGAGAGATTTGGTGAACTGAATGCTGTTGTTGGTAATATCAAAATGCAGTTGCATGCTCTCGAATCTCGGGTTGATGCAATTGAGAGTGCTACTACTATGCATCACAACTCTATGGGCATCGATATGGCTGAATTGAGAAAAAGACTAACTCAGCTTGAGGATGAGTCTATATCTGGGGATGTGATTGTGTCTGGTATTCCCTACTCACAAGGTGAGGACATTAAAGCTATATATGCGAAAATATGCAACGTCGTCAGCTGTCAACCTGTTCCTGCTTTGCGTGATGCATTCCGAATTAAAAATAACAATAGTCGCAATAGTGGGACATTAATTATGAAGTTTCCCTCAAGTCGTGATCGAATCCTGTTCTTACGTGCGATTTCTTCTTTTTGTCGACAAAAACGCCGTGCTTTGACCCTAAGAGAACTTGAGCTTAATGTTGATGGAAGGGTTCATGTTCATGAGAGCATTACGAAGTCGAGGCGTGTAGTTTTAAGGCATGCACTCCAATTAAAACGTGAAAAAAAGTTATTTGCTGCCTACACTGCAGGAGGAAAAGTCTTCGTAAAAAACAACGCTAATGGGGAGCCTATTTTAGTGGAGGACATTGAAAGCATCGACTACGCCACCAACAGCTAATCAAATTCAACGTCTGCTAGTTTAATTTAAATTTTTCTTAGTTTTAATAGTTTTTTGCATTAAATTTGTACTTAGTTTTACTAATTTTTCTTTTTTCCTTCATTTCTCTATTTTCTTTTTACTCGTACTGAGCGCATTCTTCTTCTCTGCTATTTGTCTCACACTTCTCTCACTGTCAGCAATGTATTTATTTTTTATACTTAAAATGCTTCATTTTTACCTTAAACTGTTATGCGTATATTGTACTGATTCTCACTTAACTCGTTGTTACCTTTACTCTCTTCTAATCTCCTCTCTTTCCTCCAACCTGCTCCAATATTTTTTCCTCACCTACTTTTTTCACTCTCTTTTTACAATTACTTTTCTCAGTTACTCCCATTTAGTTACCACTCTTGTTCATTTACATCTATTCTTTTGTTTTGTCTGCACACTTCCTAGCTTCACTGTCGTTGTTAGTAATTCTCTTATATGCTTAGTAAATTGTGTTTTGTGTTCTCCTGGCTTATTGTCTGACCTCTCTTCTTATATGGTGCTCAGATGATTGTCTCCCCTAGTGTTGATTATGATAACAGATTACTGGTCGATATTTTCTGTAAGCAAAATAACGCGTTCAATATTGTTAACTTTAATGCTCGTAGCCTAAGCGGCCACAAATTAGATTATGTTAGGAGCCTATTCGAGTGTTCGTCCGTCGATATTATCTGTGTGACTGAAACCTGGTTCCGACCCGAATTAAAAGAATCTGTTCTTAGAATAAACAACTATGCACTATTTCGCTGCGACAGACCTGGTCGACGCGGAGGTGGAGTCGCCATCTATGTTAAATCTATTTATCGTTCACAGTTAGAATTCATGTCTGATGAGTCTGATGCCGAGTATTTGTCTATTTCTGTGTCTGATTCAGTCTCAAAAGTACTTGTTTCATGTGTATACAACCCTAACAAACATACTAATTTACATAATTTTTTTGACACTCTAGCTGGCTACTCACTAAGAGTTAATCATTTAATAATCTGTGGCGATTTTAATGTCAATCTTTTACAGACTGACTGTTATTCTTCATCCCTTCGGGAATTGTTCTCTACTGCAGGTCTCTCTATCGTGAACGAATCACTTCCTACCCGATTTGGTAATAACGTCCAACCTAGCTTACTTGACTATTTTGCGGTCTCTGATCCCGCTTTAGCTTTACTATGTACCCAGATTTCTTTCATCTCTGACCATGACTTACTTTTCTGCTCTTTTGACATTAGCTTCGGCAATAATTCCCTACCCACTTCGTTTTCTTTCTTTGACTACAAATCTATCAATACTGACGAACTATTTCGCACAAGTGCGCTTATTGACTGGGCACCCCTTTGGGCTGCCCTCCTGGTTAATGATAAGATCAAGTTTTTTGTCAATGTGATTCAATCTCTGTTTGACTCTTTTGTGCCTGTTCGTACAATAAATGTTAGTCCTAATTCATGTCCGTGGTTTTCGTCACAGGTTAAAGCTGCCATTAGTCAAAAAAATTTGCTCCATACAAGATTCAAAAGAAATCCTATACAAGCGAATTGGGACTTGTACAAACGAGCGCGTAACCTTGCCACTCTAGTGGTAAAGAAATCAAAAGAGAGGTACTTTGTATCTAGGTTTAAACCTAATCTGGGCTCTAAACAACTTTGGAGACGATTAAAAAATATTGGACTTGGGCGTCAAAGGTCTACGAATGTTAACCTAAATCCCAACGAATTTAGCGAATTCCTTTCGACCAATTATACTAACGCCCCCCATATAGATGAATTAACTTACAATGATAATGAAGACGAGTTATTTCGTTTCTCGAATGTCTCGGAATCTGATGTTATCAAAGAAGTTTTATCTATCAAATCGCCTTCGGTGGGTCTTGATAGAATTTCAATAAAATTTGTCAAGTTAATTCTACCTTACTTAATTTCACCCCTCACAGCCATTATCAACCATATTCTCCTTACTTCCTCTTTTCCTTCCTTGTGGAAATTAGCCACAGTTATCCCTGTACCGAAAAAATCTGCTGCTTCTCTCCTGTCTGATTTTCGACCTATAAGTATCTTGCCTGTTCTCTCCAAAGTCTGTGAATCGTTAATGGTATCCCAAATTAATTGTCACATTTCAAACAAAAACTTACTTAGCCCTCTTCAGTCCGGCTTTCGCTCAAAGCACAGCTGCTCTACAGCTATGCTCAAAATCACCGATGACATAAGAGTAGCACTTGACCAACAGAATGTTACACTTCTCTGTCTGCTTGACTTCTCGAAAGCATTTGATAGTGTTGATCATACGCTCTTATGCCATAAGCTGAGGAAGTATTTTCTATTTTCCTCCAATGCGACTACGCTTATACGCAGTTTCCTATGTGAGCGATACCAAAGGGTTCAAGTTAAGTCAGCTTACTCTGACTTTAAGCCAGTCGAGGCAGGGGTTCCCCAGGGTTCTTTGTTGGGACCTCTTTTATTTTCCATGTTCCTAAATGACATTTTTACTACAGTAAATTATGTGACCATGCATGCCTATGCGGATGATGTGCAGCTATACATGTCTAGTAGTGTCGAATCTATTGTCAATCTATGTTCCAAAATTAACAGTGATCTTATGAATATTACCCGTTGGTCTAGTGATAATTGTCTTCAACTCAATGTCTCCAAATCTTTTGTCTTACCTGTTTTTCGTAATGCCTCTAACTTGACTAATATTCCGCCGTTATTTATAGGAAACGAGACTCTCAAATTCGTATCTAAAATTACAAATCTCGGTTTTTGTTTAAACTCAAATTTAACATGTACAGATCATGTCAATGCTGTTGTAAGTAAATCGTACGCTATTTTACGTAATTTCCACTATGCAGCTAGTTATCTTCCTGAAGAAACCAGAAGAAGGATTGTTCAGCAACTCGTTCTGCCCATCATAACATACAGTGAATTAGTGTACTGTAACTTTGATTCTGTTTCGTTGAATAAATTGAGGGTCTTATTCAACAACTTGACCAGGTTTGTTTGTGGTCTAAGACGCTTTGACCGACTCGGTGTTCGGAGACACGCTCTCATAGGTGGTGATCTCTTTGACCTAATTAATTATCGAAACTGTGTCTTTTTGCACAGGCTAATCCATACGAGAACTCCTAATTATTTGTTTGCAAAATTGTCCTTTGGAAGCTCTAACCGACTATCCAATCTAATTGTTCCAAAGTTCAATTACCTAAGCACGGGGAGACTATTTTTCGTCAACACTGTCAAGCTATGGAACAATCTGCCAAATAGGCTAAAGGCTATAGCGGGAGAGAGAGCTTTCAGGCGTCATGCTAGGGAACACTTTTTGAACACATAAAACAACGACTTTGCAACCAAGAGATTACATACCTTCTCCTTTCTGTACCTATTTTTCTCCATTCTGTATCTATTTTTCTCCTTACTGTACCCCTGTCGTCTATACATCTAATATCTAATACCTATTAATTAAATAATTAAACAATTTATATGTATATTATATTATTTTAACTTAAGTTTTCTAAATTATTTGTATTGTTATATATATTCCCTGTGTCAATTTTTGTTTGCTATAAAAGAATTAGTTCTTAGCGCAACTCCTATTCAATAATAATAAATAAATAAAAAAAAATAAAAAAAAAAAAAAAAAAAAAAAAATATCTGTATGTAAAAATATGTTCCCGAAACTTTTTTACCCTTTTTATTATCGTTTTATTATTTTATTTTATATCGATAGGTTGGACATTTGCGCGAATTGTAAGCCTAATATCAAAAAAATCTGCAAAGAAATGGTTTCTTGGTGCGCGTTAAAGTGAATTTAGTGATTTTCACAAATATCTTGGCACTTGATCGTTATTCACGAAACAGTGTAAGTTTGTACTTTATACAGTGTGCCTTTGTTTGTGAACAATGTTTTTGGACTTTCCGCGATTATCATTTCCTAGAAACCCATTAAAATCGGCTTTACCTGGATCCTATTCCCGATACATGTACTTCATCCTTTTACCGCTATTAGTTCAGATGTAGGTACTTCCACCTTACGTTGTTGTGATCGAATCGGTTACATATGTATGTCAGCTGTGGTAGCTCTTCAAGTGGATGGACCTTAACGTAAAGTCGCCAAAAATTTCAAAAACGATTATCTCGAAAACGGCTCGTTTCATTTTTTTTATTTTGTCATTTTTGGAATCAGCGGACCAAAATTCTTTAGAATATGTTGTCAAACAGCCCGTTACACAAAAAAATGTTAATTTGTAGGCTATTGTTACCAACACACGTTTTATATGCATGTGCATTTGTATGTTTTACAATTATGTTTACTACCTCGTGGTCGAAGAATAGACTAACGCCTCACAAGCCATTTCAATATGCTTACCCGGGGGCAACCGTACTCCACCATAATGGAGTACAAATGTACTCCACCGTGGATTATATTTCTTCTTGGACATTTTCCACCATTATAAGGCTTTGTCATCCATTCTGTTCCGTCTTTTCCGTACCAAATTTTACATTCAGCCACTTGATCATCTTCATAATTTTCACTATCACTACCTCTTATTTCATCGTCCTCAGTGGAAATATTATGAATCCTATCTTCCTCGTCTTCACATCCTGGATAAATACTTTTTCGTTACTTATAAATACTTTCTTCGTCCTCTTCTGCACTAATCTCTTCTCCATAATCGAACTCTTCAAGTGCTGACAGGATCTCTTCATTTGTTAATTTCTCACGCCTAGACATTTTTCTTTTATTTGTAATAAAACTAAAAATAAGTAATTACCTAGCTCTAATTTAAAACATAAATTCATATACATATACCAATGCTGGGCACGCCATAGGCACGCGTGCTAATTTTTTCTCTCGGCTATTCACATGTACACGACAAAAGCCGTCGGGTTTTCACACCGACACTAGCGATCGTTCGTATCAAATGAGTCAGTCGACGCGTAGACTTTAGCAAGTAAGATCGCGCCAGACTATTTTATGATTGCACTGAGCAAAATATTGAATAAGGAATGGGAGAATCACTATTTTTTCTTTGAAAATTAAATAAATCGGTTTGAAAGTATTATTGATATTGAGGATATTATTGAGAAATAGTAAACTCAATTTCATTGCTAAATCATTTGCATGATTTAAAGTTTAACAACCTCCAAACAACATTATTCTCAGTATACCACGCAGAGAGAATTTTTCCGAAAAACAACCTCTCTCAACGCTTCACACATGCACAAAATATGATTGTATAAGTTTTGGCCAGCACTGATATATAATAAACTCCAAATTAATGTTTTATATACATATAATAAATTAAATCTTATAATTTGCTTATGAAACGACAAACGAAGCTCCAATCAGCACAAGTCAATACCTCCGACTAATTCCAGATACTGTACAATTCTAAAATTCAAATATACTGTTCGATTTTGTTCAGTAAATCAAATAATGTCTTGCAACAAAAAGCATGAACACGTATGCATTTTTCATATGTGACTCTGAGTCACATTACGGTTTGATGTGTTAGTATTTTCTATATCATTAAGTTATGAATATATGTACATATGCAAAAGCATATTATTATTATTTTACCATTTATCCACAGTAAAATGTTTAATGTAGGAATATATGAACCCTCGAATTTTGCAAATACTGTTTTTCTTAAATTACAGCAACCTTAAATAGAACTCAAAGAACTCTTAAATACACTCAAAGTCACATCTCGGTAGGATTAGGGTTAAACTCACAAAAATCTAAGTACATCAGATTATTGAATACGCCATTGATGTTTACCATGTAGAAAACTAACGGCAAGGGGAAGAAAATCAGGAGCAGAACGTGATCCGCCCGGTAACGCCCACCGTATTGTTGTTGTAGTTTGTGGAGTAGACCCACAAACTTTCTTTGCTGTTTCTTAATTCTTTTCAAACTGTTTCTGAACACATAATCTTTGTCGATGAGGACTCAATATGATTGGCTAACGTTCTTTACCCAATTCATGAATTTTGTGTTTCCTCTTAAAATCTGTCTCTCATCTCATTTAGAGGTGAGCGATTTCGTGATTTTTCCGGAGCAGCTCCGACCTGTGACTGTGACAGTTCTGTCACAGCTATAAAAACCCGTGATTCGTGACAAGGCTATACATACTCTGCATATAAATATTGTAGCTACATGTACATACTCGTACAAAACAATATCCTTGCATTCCAAATAACGGCATAATTTCAGATCTGCTTTGGTTTCGTTCGCTTTTGCTGAACGAAGTGAAGCTATGAACATTCGTTAATTTTAGGTAGGTAGGTTTAGCTGTCCCTAAGGACACACTTAGACCACTAGGATCCATTGTGATGCCATACGGATATCACCCCCAAGACTTCAGCTCAGCCACCCCGAGCTATTTATATACCGGCTCAGACCCCCTATCCTGAGGGGTATCATTTCGCTGAGGTCATTATAGAAGAAGGCTCCCGTGTGGGTTTGTCTTCTCTTGGACAGAGCCGGACAGCCGCACAAGAAATGAGTTACCGTCTCTTCCTCCTCCTCATCCCTGCAGCTCCTGCAGAAGTCATTTGCGAGGAGTCCCATACGCTTTGCATTAGCGCCGAAAAGGCAGTGGCCTGTTATGACTCCTATAACCCGCCGGATGTTCTCCCTGCTCAGCGAAAGGAGGTTGTTTGAGTTCTTTTGCTGGTAAGTTCTTTAGCCTCCTCTAAGGCGTATGATTTCAAAGTTTGCTTACAGGTAGCAAGCGGCATACCTATACGTGAGTTATCTTGGTTGATAACTAATTCGGTTCCCTTACGGGCTAGTTCGTCCGCTCGGCAGTTCCACCGCTGCCATCTCATTTAGAAATTGGTGGCAGCCTTTAACATAGAAGTGGTGAAGGTTGCATCCAGGGCCTTTATCGCTGCCTGGCTGTCCGTACAAATACAAATATTCCTGCTGTATATCTGTTTGTCCTTCAACCAGGACAGTACCTCACGGATTGCCAGCACTTCCGCTTGGAAGACGCTACAGTAGTCCGGTAGTCGAAAGTTTTCTTCGATACCAAGACGTTCACAGAAGAACCCCCCACCAACCCTGCGAAGCATTTTCGATCCGTCGGTGTACCAGTGTACACCCTCGCCGCCTGGCAGTGTCCCACTCTCCCACTTCTCTCTCGCCGGTATTTCCGAGTCGAATTTTCTTGATGGCAGAAGAGTTGGTATGGTGTAGTCGAGGTTTTCGAAAGAGGAAGGTAAACCTTCCATAATTTTCTGATGTCCAACATTTCTGTTGGTCCATCTCTTTACGGCATTCAGCCTTACGGCCGTACACCTAGCCATTTGCCTTCCCATGATGTCTACTGGGGGAAGATGCAATAAAACTTCCAGAGCCGCAGTCGGTGTTGACCTCAGAGCTCCTCCGATACATAAGCATGCTGACCTTTGTACTTTCTCCAGCAGAGAAAGTGCAGTTTGTTGCCTTGTTGAGGGCTGGCCACCAGATGGCCACCCCATACAGCAGTATAGGCCTGACTACGGCCACGTATAACCAGTGGGCTATTGCTGAATTAAGGCCTCATCTAGCTCCAATGGCCTTTCTGCAGGTGTAGAGAGCTACCATGGCTTTGTTCACCCTCTCGGTGACGTTCGTTTTCCAGCTGAGCTTCCTGTCCCGGATCAGACCGAGGAATTTTGCCTCCTCTTTAAAGTTCAGCTGAACTCCAGCCAACCTTGGAGGCTCGATTTGAGGAATCCTATGCTTCCGTGTAAAGATGACGAGCTCCGCTTTCTGGGGGTTGACCCCTAAGCCTCTCGGAGCCGCCCATCTTGTTATAATGTTCATAGATTTCTGAACTAGATCCCTGATAATATGTGGGTGTTTACCCGAAGCCACTATAGCGAGATCATCTGCATACGCAATGATCTTTAGGCCTTCTCCTTCTAGGATCTTCAGTAGCCCATCGACTACTACATTCCACAGTATGGGAGATAGGACCCCACCTTGTGGAATGCCCTTCCATACCATTCTTTCAA
Source organism: Myopa tessellatipennis (assembly GCA_943737955.2). Classification (NCBI taxonomy): domain Eukaryota; kingdom Metazoa; phylum Arthropoda; class Insecta; order Diptera; family Conopidae; genus Myopa; species Myopa tessellatipennis. Next base: position 20,579,206 of record OX031315.1, read on the forward strand.
GCCGTGAGTCCCCTAGTCTCGCCTCGATGATCCTTCCTTTTAACAGCTGACTGATAAAGGATATCAGGCGTTCTTCTACTTTTAGGATTCTCAGGGCATCTAGGATTGCGCTTGCCTCCATTTTATTGAAGGCACCCTCAAAAGCCACAAGGGAGAATTCCTTCCAGGCTAGAGATTTTTCGATGGCGCCCACCAGGGAGTGTAGAGCCGTCTCTACAGATCTCCCTTTAAGATACGCGTGTTGAGCAGAGGATATGTTCACCAAGTATTTTCCTCTTATGTGCAGTTCAAGTATCCTTTCCAAGATCTTCAGCAGAAAGGATGATAGTGTGATGGGTCGAAGATCCTTGGCAACCTCATGCGAGCGTTTGCCCACCTTCGGTATAAACACCACCGCACTACTTCTCCATCTCAGAGGTATGTAGCCTCGTTCGTTAATTTTAAAAGCATTCATATTTTACTGAAGTATGAGTGAATACTCCAATTTTAAGTAATTAAAACTACTGATATATACATATTTTATATGCAAAAAACATTCTTGTATTAATATTTTATTATCAAAATCATATTTATATTTTTTCAAAATAATGAAGGCAAAATCGTATTGAAAGTGTAACATGTTATTAAGTTCATTCCGCATTTTACAATACGCATATCTAAAGTTTGTATTTGAGCTGCATGATCATAGTCTAAGGTTGAAAAAACAACTGCTACCTAAATATTTACACATAGAAACTTTCCTTAATGTCTTCAGTAGTATCCAAAATATCGTACAAATATCGCAAAATATCGAGGAAAACAGGTAATCCCACAAAATCCAAACAGAAAATCCCTGATTGCGACAAATTGCACAAAGACGGCATCACTCCTTCTAGTTGGGACAATAACTCGTTGTAACAATAACGAAACGCTAGAGCAGCAAACTGTGACTCGTGATTTCATTTCAACGAATTCGCAGGCCGTGGGGTATCTGTGACAGCCTGTCACAGGTTCGGAGCGTTTCAATACCAACTGTGGCTCGTGGTTGCATTTCAATGAAATCACAGTTCGTTAAATATCGTTCCGCTGTACCTGTTACATCGAGTCACAGGTTCGGAGCGTTTTCAATCGCAACTGTGGCTCGTGATTTTGTGTACCTGTGACAAAATCACAGGTCGTGAAATATCGCTCAGCTCTAATCTGATTATTGACACTTATATTGCTTGTACTTGCGGATTATATAAGGACCGGTACAGAAAGTTTTCTAAAAGTGAAAATTCTCAATATGTTGTATTCTTCAGTTTATTTAAATTTCTGTTTTTACCAATGCTCGAACTTTTGTTATAAGACCATCATCAAGGTTTGTATAACCTTTTGACCACATGGCTTTCATTTCCGCGACAAAGTTTGTAGATTTATCCATTTTCTGCAGATTAGCTTTCATTAGACTCCAAAGTCGCTCAATTGGTCGCAATTCTGATACATTCGCTGTGTTTATGTCTTTCGTAACATAATTAATATTATTGTCACTGAACCACTTGTGAGTGACATTTGCATGGTCTATGTGGAGTCACATCTGGCCAAAACAAGGTTGGACCATTGTGTTTACCTAAGAAAGGCAGCAGACGTTTCTGCAGACCCTCTGACATAAATTTTAGTGTTGATTGTGCCCACAGTGAAGTACGGAGTCGATCTTTTGCCGACTTGGAATCATAATTTCCAAGGAGCCATCCTATCTGTTTCGTAGGCTTAGCTTTTCTAGATCGCAGCGCAACCGAAATATATCTAACTTTAGTTACTCCTGCCTCACATCTGAGCGGCAATTTTTCATTAGCGCAATCAGGCAATGGAACTCTCTGCCTTACAGAATCCAGAGCATTAATAGCGTGACGGCTTTTAAGTCTCGGCTATTTTATTATATTGTGGACGGTAATTTGAGCATCTCTACATCTTAGGTTTTTTATTTTCTACGACTTTTCTCCAGTATTCCTTATATCCTTCTTTTATCCCATCCTGTTTTCTTTTTCTCTTTCTGTTGTATAGTTTGTAAGCTGATAATAATAATTTTAATTAAATCTTTTATTAAACTAAATTTTAAGTTCTAATTATAATGTTAATTTTCATAATAATTGCTCATCATTTATATTATTTTGTACTACCTACATTGTTACTTATGAATTATATCGTATATAAGATTATTATCTTGTGGTGTAATTGTTTCAACAACAATAAATAAAAAAATAAAACTTATTTTAAAAGTGTGAGTGCTGATGCATGATAGGTTCCGACTTGGATATTTAGATTATCTGGTGATGCTACTTCGAAAGAGGTGGTTCCAATCCTTTTCGTCACAACGTATGGTCTATCTCTCTTTAGAATAAACTTGGATGTGATTGCTTTTGCCGATTTCCTTAAAACATGAGTTAACACCAGGACCTGCGTCCCAACCTAAAAGTTTGGCTGATCGGCATAGAATTTGTTATGATCTTGCAGTTTTGCTTCTGATTCTTGAGCGTCCTTATATCTTTCGCCAGTTGTCGTAAGTAAGGTGTAATACTTGGTATAAAACTTTCATTTTCGATTATTATTTTCACGTCGTTGTAAACATCATCAAGTTCCCTTCCGAACGTTAGATAGGCTGCAGAGAACCCAGTGCTTTGACATTTAGCAATATTTAATGCAAATCGTATAGCGGAAAAATTGTTATTCCAGCTACGGTGCTGTCCTTGCAGAACAATTGAGAGCTACGCCTTCATGTCTCGGTTCTTGCGTTCAACTGGGTTTGCTTCTGGATGGTAAACTGGTGCAGTTTGCTGTTGTATATTCAAGCAAAAAACTACCGGCTGCATAATAGCTGATATAAATTACACGCTTTTGTCAGATTTTAATCTGCGAGGTATGCCATACCGTAGGAATACTTCATCTATAAGTGTCCTTGCGCACGCTTCTGCGGTAGCTTCTTTCAATGCAAAGAGCTCCACCCACCTGCTAGCAATGTCTTCTGCGATGAGTATCCACTTATAACCGCCTTCCGTCGGTGTTAAAGGTCCATAAAGATCGATTGCTAATATTTCGAAACGCTGTCTACTACTGTAGTTTGCAGTAAGCCAATTGGTTTCATATTTGTTGCTTTAAGGGGTTACACCACCTTAGCGCTCGAAAAAATAGGTATAAAAATAAAATTTTTTTACGCTGCCATGTAAGTATGTAAAATTATGTTTATTTTACACAGATAGATTGTAGTTTTATGAACAAATTACAATATTAACGATTATAAAAATTAAAAAAATGGCGGAGATATAAGCCGATAAGTAAGACCCTCCTTTTTCCTTAAGTGTAAGTTTGCGTTGTTCGTTTTTCTCTATAAGATTTTACAAATTAATTAGTTCTTTATATTTTATTTTATGAATAACTATCTATGATGTCACCGACTACAGTGTCCAACATGCCTTACAGTGTTATCAGACCAGCCAGCCAATGCTGTCCATGTTTGATTTGTTGTATTTTGAAATAATGAATCAATTGAATCATGTAATCTTACCTCTATGAGTGTTCCTCAATAAATGTGTTGACTTACCTTTGTGATCCCACCAAATTGACAACATGATCTTCTTTTGATGCACTTCAGCTTTCAGTATGATATGTGGCTCGCGCCATGATCGTTTTCGATCAACGTTGTTGTAGACAATCATTTTTCGTCACCAGTAATTATCCGCTTAAAATTACGTTTGGAATGCATATCACAAACATTAATTCGTTGCGTTAAATAAATTTCTTTCAATTCATGTGCCATCAGACCGGCCAGCCGAAGCTGTCCAAGTTTGATTTGTTGTATTTTAAAATACTTAATCAATTGAATCATGTCATGTTCCTCAACGAATGTGTTGACCTTTGTGGTCCCACCTTTGTGGTCCCACCTTTGTGGTCCCACCAAATTGGTCATCTTTGAGTGGGAAATCTCCAGAACGAAACTTTTTAAACCAATTCTGGCATGTGCGTGTTAAGCAATCAATATTAGTGTAAAATCTCTCGAAAATGTTGATTTTTGCACTCCATATTCAACAAGAAAGTGTCAAATCTCAAAAGAAAAAAATAATATGATTGACAGAAGAGTATAAAAACGAACATAACGATATCTATTGTGAAAACCGAAATTACTTTCTTGCCAACCTAATATATATAACAATGTTTGCATTATTTCTTTATTTTATGTTTCCTTTTGTTTTGTTTATTTATTCACCTTTGTTTGTTTTTTTTCCTTTTTTCATTAGTTTAAAACTGACATTCCGTTCGTGTTCGGTTGTTCTACTTGTGTTCCTTCCTGTCATATGCCTGTACTAACTCTTCAAGCATATTGCTACAGATGCATCTAATAGATGCACACATAGTTATAATAATTGCAAATGCAAAGTTATACTGGCTGTTAATTTAAAACGGTACATATACCGTGTAGTATTAATATTAATTTCACTTAAAAGTATATTATATTTCCACGTTTAAATAACGAATTGTTTGACTATTGAACGTGGTTTTAACTTTCTTTGTTGTGAATATTTTATAATATTATATTTATATTTAAGGTTTCGAAGGACAAGCATTGTTTGGTTTATACCCGCCATCGATGTGGCTACTGTTGGTCCTTCGATGAATTTTGAACTTAGATTTGCTTATGATGGTCTATAACGATAATTTATATCGAAATATATATAATTTTTCAGAGATCCAAGCAAATGTTAGGGTATAAATGCTCTTTTTTGCTTATTAATAGATCTGAATTTTTATATACAATTCCAATCTCTAATTGAAGTGAATTTTAAAATTATTAGTAATAAACTTAAAAATGTTAATTTCATAATATAATATATCCTATCAATCCTGTTCTATATATAATACATATATTTATTCTATCCTACTCATAATAAGGTGCCTATTGTGATTAACCTAATTGAACTTTCTGATTATTCCTATTTTTTTGTGTTTAAGAGGTTTTTTATGATTACATACATAATTATCTAGAATTACCTAGACTACCTATTTTCCTCTTAATTGCTATTATATAACATAAGTAAGTTATTGTGGAAGGGTTTCTCTCTTCTTTTAATATTTAAAACTGTCGTAATTGGACTTTTAATCCCTATTACCTTATACGGCCCTATCCATCGCCTCAAATGTGTAATTTGTAAACGTATATCACTACACAATCTGGGTGGCGCAATGTTTCGCATCAAGAGTACCGGAACACCAACCCTTAACCTTAGTTTGTGAGAAGAAACGCCTGACAACTCCAAAGAATTAAGAAACTCTTCAGGATAAGATGTAACTTGTTTTGGATCCATAACATTTTCCAGAGACAGCTGTTCGCCCCTTCGAGATATGTCCCCTTCTATTTGTAAAATTATTTTCTTATTTATTTGTTCTACAATTTCATTTGTCGTATCGTCGCCGAAATCGCCTTTTCATATAACCATTCTTTGTTTCTCATATTAGTTTGCAGTTCAGTTCAATTCCTCTGTACTGTGAACAATATTACAGAACTCACGATTTAATATAATGAGACCATTATCATCTGTAGCAATAGCAATATGACACGCCCTGAACTGAATCCAATGAACTTCCAATCCTACCTAGCTGTTTTTCAGATTTTATCATCCATCATTTGCAATTTTCGCTAGATGTTTGTTACTTATTTTAGTAAAAGAATATACACATATAACGACTTCTTACTTCGTTATAATGTTTCCGGAACTCATTCTGAATCCTCGTTGATTTCCAATATATCTAGATTGGATAAATTTTTATCAACAGTTTTAAAAGCAGCTCCTACTGAGATTAAAATTGTTTATTTTGTGTGAAGTTTTTATGGGCATTAGAATTATTGCCACGCCTATTTAAATAATTTAGAGGTCGAATTTGTATAAAATAGGTAGCCTATGTCCATCCTCAGGGCTCAAAGTATCTCCATATAAAATTTCGTCAAAATCGATGCAGCGGTTTAGCCGTGAAAAGGTAACAGACAGACAGACTTTCGCATTTATGTATATATTAGTATGGATTACATATGGATTATGGATTATAGTATGGATTTGCTGCACAATGTTACCATTGGCATAATTTAGTTATCAATTATTTAGCAAATATTTGTCTGTTTTATTCTATTTTTCTAGATGAGGAATTAATTCGTTGGGGATGGCCAGAAGATGTATGGTTTCATGTAGATAAGTATTCATCCGCACACGTATACTTAAGACTAAAAACGGTAGGTATTTTTTTAACCTACTAAAAACATTTCCAAACATACATTTTTTTAGGGGCAGACAATTGACGATATACCGTTAGAGATAATTGTAGAGGCAGCGCAATTAACAAAGGCTAACAGTAAAGAAGGAAATAAAAATAATCACGTAGATATAATATATACCATGTGGACAAATTTAAAGAAAACGCCGAGCATGGATGTTGGCCAAGTATCTTTCCATTCAGTAAATAGAGTTAAGAAATTTCGGGTTGAGAAGCGTATTAACGAAATTGTTAACAAATTATCTAATTCTAAAACCGAGCGTGATTTAAATTTGAGAGATTTAAGAGAGGCAAGAGATGCTTTGAAGAAGAATGAAAAAAAATTATTATTATGTCAAATTAAAGATGAGTTCAAGAAATCGAAAAAATTAGATTTTAATGTGGTAACTCAAAACTACTTAAATTTAATGAATCCTAATAAAATGGTAACAAACAAGGAAGATGAAAATGATTCAGATGATTTTATGTAATAAAACATATACAATTATTGTTTAGTAAATATATTCTCATTTTTTAAAAGTGTAATTTTATTTTATATTTAGGCAATTCACAGTTTACCCTCATAAGTTATGAGATACTAAGTTATGACTTCGAACTGTGCACAGTCGCTTTATAAAGTGTTAAAAATGTTCCTAATACATACCTGCGAGTGTTGTAATCGTACTAACATAGATTTTCATACAAAACAACAAAAAATTTTCTTACGACAGTCATAAATTGTTTTAAGTTATGTCAACTTATGACTTATGACGACTTATGAGGGAAACTGTGAATTGCCTAATTGTATCATAGTAAAAAATTCATAAAAAAAAAGTATTATGGTTATGATTTTAAAATGAAACAGTGCCTTACTCCTGGCCGAAGCTTAAATACGCTGCACTGTATGGTATATGGAAAGGCTGGCGGACCACACCCACATCTGAATACCAATTCAGGAAAATGTATACCTATTAAAATAATTTTTAAAAAATTGAATGAAATGAAATCAAGAATGTTATTTTTAAATTTATTTAATTATTGCCATTCTGCTAAAAGTGAATATTGAGATCGTTGACGACGTTAAATGGGCAATTGTTCCCAATTCCCATTCCCAACGAATTCAAAAGAGTATATAAAAGAATATATAGTATTATCATACATAGTAAAAAAAGTGTTGTATGGCGTTCAATTTCCAGTTCAGGATGACTTGTGAGACAGTGAGTGAGTGAGTCAAGGCCAAGTTCATACCAGTAATGCAACCACAGCACTTTGCTTGGTAAGGTAGAAGCTTCGTTCAAAAGTTAACTCGAAAATCAAGCTAGCAACCATAGCACTTTGGTTGGGAATAATTGTGGAAGCTAAGTTTCAGCAGCAAGTTCCCAAACCAAAATTATAAGTTTGACTCGAAAATATAAAAAAGTATAAATATAATAAAAGAAAGGTAATGCGGAAGAATTAATTGACTTAATTCTGCCGATAATAGAACTGTTAATATCGCAAATATAAATATTTCGAAATAAGATAAATTGCGAAATACGACGTATCGACTCACTTTAGTTCAGTCGATACGCCGGGAACGTCAACCGAGTCAAAGTGGAACTAAGAACCCGCTCCAAGCGGGAGTCGTTGATTATACTTAGACTGGAGAAGTCGAAGACCATGAAAAAGAATAAAGAACTCCTTACGAGGTATCGAAAGAAAAAGCGGATATTTTACTTAGAGAAGGTCGGAAAATACAAGAAAATATAAGAAAATACAAAATACAAGAAAAGAATAATTTGTAAAATACAATACAAGAATAAACCTTAACGGATATAAATATTAAAACACATCGGTATGATACGCAACTAAATAAAAGTAAAAGTAGAGAATTGCGATGAATTAAGTAGGCGATACTTTTTGGGGCTATTGCGAAATATAATAATTACAGAAAATATCGTTAAATTAATTATTATAATAATCCGCAACTTTATATAAAAATTTATTAACAAATTTTTTTTTTGAGGTAGGAAATGCTTTTACGTACATCACCGTCCCTGCTTGAACCAGGTCTACCGATAGTGTGGGATTTCCGCACTTTGCGCACTAACCACTAAAACCGTCCTTTTCTTGGGGGGAATAGTCGAAAAAGCCCAGTGATTAGAGAGATAAGTCAGCTAAGACTGTCTCTTCTATATTCAAGCAGTCGTCTGGCCTCCTTATGAAGCGGTTTTTTACCGCTAATAATGAGAAGGAACCTTGAAACTAAAAATGCAAAAACAAATTTACATCGACGACAAAACAATTAAAATCTCAATTCAAAAACCAAAAAAAAATATATGTACATAGCCACGGTTTCAGCAATAAGAACTTGCACGAAATCTGGAGCACAGAAAAGAAACAACAACAAAACCGGGGTTACATAGAAAATCGCGTTAACAAACGCATGTAAGATACATGAGAATTAACTATTAAATTGTTTTAGAGCACCAACATACGTTTAAACAACATTCAATTTCGAAGTTAAACGAACATCATAAAACATAGAATTAAATCGTGACTATTTTCGTGCGATGATTTTGTATGACTTTCGACGTGGATGAAACCAACAGCAGTGTGTCGATCAACTCTCTTCGACTTTTGGTGATGAAGCACCATCGCGACCCACGTGTTTCGCTGGTTTCCCGAATTCAATCGTAGTCGCATTTCTCTACAGGATGAATTTTGTGAAGGTCGTCCAAAAGCGGCTGTTGTGCGACAAAACATTGATACTGTACCTCAACTGGTTTTGGAAGATCGTCATGTGACATACAGTGTGAATGTATGGGCATACTTGGGCATTAGTTCCACTCTCATACATTCAATATTACATGAACATTGCCTAAAGCATACTCATTGTTAGCTTTTGTATGTCGTAATAGTTCTGAATTTCAAGACCCATATCCATTAGAGCATAAGGTCTTGTTCTCTGCATTCGTGAAGTCTAGATTGCAATATGCTGCCCTTATTTGGAATCTGTATTACGTTGTTCAAACATCGTTTCGAGAGAGTACAAAAAAAGTTTTTGAAATTTGCATTATTTTCTCTAAATTTCCAAGAACCTATTCCTTGATATGAATCACGTTGCTTGCTTATTGGACTAAAATTCGTGGAAAGTAGGCGCATAAATTCTGTATGTATTTATTGTTAAAAATTATAAAACGAAATATGCATTAAATTAACCGCTGCTAAGGTCGCTATCTGAATTCAATAAATTAGCTTACAATTATGTAATTATTGGTACTTAAACTAAGCGATATGGCTTACGTGTTACACACATAAAAATTAAAGTGTAATAACATCGCATGCAGAGAATCGCATGTTCTCGAAGTGCGAGAAGAAGTGTTGATGTCAATGTTATTTAGCAAATAAGCGTAGTCGATGGCACCATATATTAATTTAAAAATAAAGACAGCTTAATCATTGATCTGCGATTAACCAGTGAGGATAAATTTATCAGTCTAAGCCGAGACTCGTATGACAGCAAACGTAGAGATAGATCCCAGCGAAGATTCCGTATTCAGAAAAGTAAGAACTGCTTCTGCACTGATTCAAGTTTATCGATATAACAACTGAAGTGTGGACACCAAACCGGCGCCGCGTACTCCAAAATAGGGCGAACAAGTGCTGTATATAACAATTTAGTGCTGTATATAACTTAATTTTCTCATTAAATTAAGATTAAGATTTATTTGGCGTCATCAGTTTGTAAATTGTTAGGTTTTCTTCTTAAATCAAGTATGGATTTCATGGCTTTAGTAACATCAATAACGTTTTTAGATTTACTCGCCTTCGCTTAAAGTTCTTACGAGCTTGCCTGTGAAGCTCCTCTACTAAACCTCTCTTCATAGACATTTCATGGGTTTTGTTAATTTTTTGTTATTTCTTGAAGCATTATACTTTTATTTTTACTTATACTTTTATTGTTTTGCAGCTTTTCATAGATTGTTTTCACGACTTTAAGTATTCTATCACTTAATTATTGTCTTCTTTAAATTCAGCCTTTATCTGTTTAGTGCTATCTACAACAAGTAATTGATGATTTTTTCCTTTAGCACTGTATTGGTTTTCATTAAGCGTTGGTCCAGAGTTCAACGATCCATATACAGGATGTTTCGCATAAGAGGGCTCGAAAGACTAGAGAGTGTAGGATGGGTCGAGATAAGAAAAAAATCGTATGGGAGTGGGGGGCAAATTTTTCCCCGTTTAGGCGGGAGGGCCCATTTTAGAAAAATCTGACTTAACATCGAAAAAATAATATTAAAAAAATGGTTAAACCTACATAACTTTTGCTTGCTGATTTTCAAAGCCAAATATCCGCTTCTTAATATCAATTTTAAATTAGGTTCCTATGTCAAACAGTTTTTGAGAAAATTAATGTTGAAGTTAAAATTTGAAAAAAAAATTCGGAAAAAAAATTTTTGGTCGCAATTTTTTTTTAAAATTGGCCCACCCCTCCCATACGATTTTTTTCTTGTCTCGACCCATCCTACACGCCCTAGTCTTTCGAGCCCTCTTATGCGAAACATCCTGTATATGGATCGTTGAACTCTGGACCAACGCTTAATGAAAACCAATACAGTGCTAAAGGAAAAAATCATCAATTACTTGTTGTAGATAGCACTAAACAGATAAAGGCTGAATTTAAAGAAGACAATAATTAAGTGATAGAATACTTAAAGTCGTGAAAACAATCTATGAAAAGCTGCAAAACAATAAAAGTATAAGTAAAAATAAAAGTATAATGCTTCAAGAAATAACAAAAAATTAACAAAACCCATGAAATGTCTATGAAGAGAGGTTTAGTAGAGGAGCTTCACAGGCAAGCTCGTAAGAACTTTAAGCGAAGGCGAGTAAATCTAAAAACGTTATTGATGTTACTAAAGCCATGAAATCCATACTTGATTTAAGAAGAAAACCTAACAATTTACAAACTGATGACGCCAAATAAATCTTAATCTTAATTTAATGAGAAAATATCACTTTAACCCTTTCGCGCCGAAGACCGTATATTCCAGTAATAAAAAAATGTGACAAATAGTCGAAGACCTTATTTATCCGATTTCATCATATTTACTCGACGAATGCCGACCGCTTGCGTTTTATCTGTTAGACATGTTTATTTGTGTTTATAGGAAAGTTTAAGCTTGTCTATTATTTTATTTGTCATGTATGAATCTGGCAGTAGTATGTAGTTCTTATTTCATAGTGGGTACACGAACTATATACATATATATATATATATAATATATCAACTTATTTGTTTTATGTACATATTTTTTATAATAATGAATTTTTTTTCAATAACTATTTTACAAGTGAAGGGTTTTCCAATAAGAGGTGTAATTTTGAATAGCCCGCTATTTCGGTAGCTGTCACTTTTTAAGCTGTTATTTTTGACATTTGACAAGTAGAAACTACGCCATTACTAAAAATGGAACGATACACGCTGCAACAACGCGTTGAAATTATTAAAGTGCACTACAAAAATGGTGTAAATTTTGCAGTCACAGTTCGCACAACTAAAGCATTTTTGGGTCGTCGTGAAGCGTCGTGTCGGACCGCAATACAGAAATTGGTGGAAAAATTGGTGGGCATTCCACAAACGTCATTACAGCGCATTTTGCATCGTATTGATCTGGACAACGTTTACTTTCAAGAAGACGGCGCTACGTGCCACACAAGCAACGAAACCATTGATCTTTTACGGGAAAAGTTTCCTGACCGTGTTATCTCTCGAAGAGGTGATCACAATTGGCCACCGAGATCTTGTGATTTAACACCTTGCGACTTCTTCCTTTGGGGCCACGTGAAAGATAAGGTCTACGCCAACAGCCCAGCGTCGATTCAAGACCTCAAAGATGGAATTCGTGAGGCTATCGAGGACATAGGTCAGCCACTGCGATTTGGTTATGGAAAATTTGCTGAAAAGGATATGGTCCTGTAAGCGTGGTCGTGGTGGCCATTTGGCTGATGTTGTTTTTCATTATTAACGTTTATTATTCATTATTTTATTATTATTCATTCATTATTCATCATTATTACTTCATACCTTCCTCTTTATTACGAAATAAACATGCGATAATTTATCTCAAAAAATGGCATTTAATTTTGAATATCAAAATTACACCTCTTATTGGAAAACCCTTTATATATGTACATACATAATTACCAAATTTATATTTTTATTAATTAATTTTTAATTTTAATTACTTTACTTTTTCGACAAATGTATGCTATAACGACAAAGACCGTACGATTCCGCAAACTTCAAAAATTGCCCGTCTTATAGGCATACTTAATAGGAAAATAGCCCGTCGCGAAAGGGTTAAACATTATTTAACAGTGTTTTAAAGATTTCAATTGTTAAGCAGGAAGTATGAAAAACCATATTGTGAACACGACACAATAAAAGTACATCCATATACAGATAGATGTCGCCACCGTCAGAAAGAAGAGATTGAAAAAAAACAATGGCTCGTTGACAGAACTTTTTACACATATTCGAGATTATTAAAAAAAATTAAAAATAAAGAAAATTAAAATAAAGAGATAATTCCTTTTCTATAACTTAATCAAAGTGTGATGAACTCCGATGAACACGGATTAAGATCGATTAAGAGCAATTAGTATCGATTTCTTACGGAATATAAATGGAACACAGAAAACGTGGAAGCAAAGATTTGGCTAAATTGAAAAAAATGTGCATTAGTGGACATGTGCGATGATGAAGGTCTGGATATGGCGGGGAATAGGGAGCAATTAATCGAACGATTACTGGAAAATCAAATGCTGAGTAGCACACCTTTTGACGAAACCGTAATACCAATGAAGAGAGAAGACGATCTCACGAAAAGCATCTACACGTTGCGCGGTGTAGTATAAACGTTGGTACCAGTACCAGTACCGATTAACGTTCCATCCCCAACAAATCAATCAATCATAAATAGGTGATTTGATTCCGACTTTCGATCCGGTCAGCCCCAACTCAGTTACAAGTGCACAATTCGTGAGCAAGATTCGTGCATTAAAAGCTAACTATAATTGGGACGGAATAGAAACGCTTATTGCAGCTCAACGAAGTCTACATGGGCATGCAAACATATGGATTGACGGACTAAATCATGCTTTTGCCACGTTCGATGAACTAGCGGATTGAAGGAAGAATTCCCTGAAACGAAATGTAATGCCGATAAACACATAGAAATGGCCGCAACAATTGACAGACCAAACGAATCCTCTATCGAATTCTTTTATCGTGCAGAAGCATTAGAAAGGAAATACATATAATATACAAGCAACTATAGTAAAATACAATCGAAACGGAATCCAATTACCAGCTTTGCAAAATGTCATTGCAAGCGTCGAGTATGTAACGACAGCAGAACTTTATAGGATAATCAAAAGATTTACAGAAAACTCGAACTTCAACACCTGGAAGCTCGATCGAATTATAAGGAAAAATATTAATGTCGCTGCAAATACGTCCGTATCTATTGACACCAATACGTCCTGAGAATTTGCACATTTTGGTATTTCAGTCGAGGCACAACTATCTTATATGCTCCTCCTCAGGGATTCAAATCCACATTTTCACATTGCTCTGTGAAGCAGGTATCTTTGCTCTTTTTTAAAGAATTTTTTAAGTATTCTGTGAGCCAATGTATAAGAGGATCGATACATGTCGTAATTTTCAGTAGTAATGTTATATTGCTCCAGTCCATTATTAAATAAAGCTTAGAATTTACATTTTATATTGAAATTCAAAACTTTCATTTGTTTGTCTCTTCTTCTACTTGTTCCGATTGTCTCTCGACATTCTTCTCTGGGAGTGGTTCCACTGTTGGTACATTAAGCATCGATGAATCGTTTTCTATATTCTCTGCAAAGTATACATGTAAATTTTTTGCACATCGTGTTTGTCTTTTTAACATTTTTTTATACCTTCGTGTAATGCTAGGTTCTTGGCTATTACATTATCTTCCTGGAGTAACAAGTTCACAATTTTCTTGTTCTCCCGTTTCTGCATTCTTTTCTAACGTTCTGCAGCCAACAATGGATTCTTAGCAAGTGGATCTTATATGGACCGACCGGCACCACGCTTCAGAATCCTCTGCTTGGCAAATCCTAATAATTTAAAGCTTTTTAATACTGAATAATAGTAGAAAAACTTCTTACCCATTTTAAACTGCATATTATTTTTAAAATTCGCATTGTTTTAGTTTCGGATGGAAATGAAAAAAAAATTGCACACACTAGCCGCATTCACAAAAATGTTTACTGTTGTGACGTCACACACGGTTGAAAGCCGGTTGTCAAATTTTTTGACATCGAATAACGGACCTGCGCAATGCGTAATCTTGTATTCTATTATTTTTGCTATCAGTTATATATGTGCAGCATTTGCATACAAATTTCTCTATCTAACGTATGGAGTTTCTATCTCTTTACTTTTGGGATACTCTGTAGTACTATTTCATTGCTTCTGCGGTTAATACGGGTTATTAAAGCTCGATGATCGCTATTCGTTCCATATCGAGCTTCCACTGGAAAGGCTCGTTACCACATTTCCAGATTACGGTCTTCGACTTTATGTCCGAAAACCATTCAAGCCCTTGCCGGTACTACTCAGCGATAATCACTACACAAATTTGTTTTTATACAATCGTCTGATTAAGAAGTTCTTGCGCCGCTTCACAGTGGTTTAAATTAATCTGCAGTAACTTCATTTTCGCTTTCCGCATGCAGCTCTGTATGCCAGGCATATGCGTCCACCCGTAGCATGGTTATTGTCAGCTTTTCTTGAAGCATATTATGCAGAAAGCTTCGTTTTTGCAGTCACTTGCGAAGTGGCGCGCTTATCCACAATTAAAACAGCATTTGCTTCAGTCTTCGTTACTCTTGCAGGTCGTTGCTACATGGCCGAATTGTAAGCATTTATAGCAGCGAGGAACCGATTCCTTCATTTTTTTTCGGCATATTGTGCACCGCATTTTAACTTTCCCTGCGTTTCGCCATATGCCTTTCGAATAGAATTAATCACTGGTTCTTCTCCACAAATGCTTTGAATAGCCAGCGTAGCTTCTTCGTCCGTGGTAACTCCTTGTAGGTCCCTAATTTCAAGCTGATACTCGTTGCCCACGGTTTTAATATTCGGTTGCTCACCTGAAATTTTTTGCACTTGTTGTATCTCCTTACAGGTGGTCTTCTTATTCTTCTAGCCTATCGTCCTGTTGAGATTAAACGCCTTGCTGTACGGTTTTATACTATTGTTTTATTTAGCACTTTTCATTCGTAAACTTATTATAACAGTTACTATTATATTTTTGGGTAGCGACACTTTTATTCTTAACACTGCTTTGGTTCTGATTTTACACACTTATAGTTATTATTATGTATTATCCCGTATTATATTTCTAGTGTCCTTAATCGCAACTTAACACTACTGTACACTATTTCTTAACGCGACTTTATACGCGACTATCTTACTCTTAGATTTTTACAAGACTCCCGTTGGAATCTTTTCTATTTTCCACGTTAGCTCGGTCGACACACGTCGACCGAATTGAAGTGGGTCAGTATGTCGCGGTTCACAATTTCCATTATTTCACAATTTCAAATTTGTGAGATCCGCAAAATCCAATCGCGGAAGAATATCGTTCTCAATTTAATTCTTCCGCTTGTGGATTCTGATCGTTTGTTTTTCAAGACGAGCGATTTTATGGTTTGGAAGCTTGCTACAGAAAGCTAGCTTCCACAATCCACTTCATTGCAAAGCGCTATGGACTTTATGGTTTGGAAGCTCACTATTGAACGCTAGCTTTCACAATCCATTTCATGCGAAGTGTTCTGGTTGTTGACTTGGCTTTGGAAGTTAATTAAACCAAAGCTTGACTAAACCAAATTAAACTAAAGCTTCGGGCTTACCAAGAAAAGTGCTGTGGTTGCATTGCTGTGAACTTGGCCTTGACTCCCTTGCGGAGTAGTATTATATAAACAATAATACTGGCCTTGAAAGTCATATCGCCCGGAACTGGAAATTGTGATCGCGACATACAACATCCCTCCACCCTCGAAGAAGAAAAAAGTATCGTGCAACACGATATTAAATTTTTCTTGTACACTTATGGTTTGTTGAATTGTGGGTGGTCGTATGTTTATTATGGTTTTACTTAGTGTCTACTCATGTATGTTTGTGGTTTTTCCTTTTATGAATATGTTATGTGTTATGTCAATAATGTAATCGAGGTAAGATTAGTCAATATAACAATACAACTAATTATTAGTAATAATTACAATAATTACAATCTAATTAATTATCAATAATTACAATAAAACTTATTACAATGATAATTCAATAATACAACCGGTAACTGCATTTCTTCGGTGTCATCTGTGTGTAGGTTGGGGATGATTTTGATGTTGATCTTGACGTTGATGTTCTTGTTGTTGTTGATGATGGTTTTGTTGTTGATGTACACCTTGATGCTGACGTACACGTTGATGTTGCTTTCGATATTGCCGTTGATGTCGATCTTGACGGTGCGTTGTGGGAATGCTGCTGCTGGGTAGCTGACGTGATTGTATTTATGTTGTAGGTGTTCAAAACGGTTGCTGTTAACTTTCGGTCTTGATAAGGTGCGGTTGTTCGTTGCTTATAGTGTCGATTGTCCAGCAATTGGGATCGATTGTTGTTCGCTTGAACTGTAGTGGGTGGTTGAGATGTTGCCGGAATCCGGTGCCGGATGCCGGTGGTGGTGCGTTTTAAATCGCTGCCGCTGCGACGTGATTATGCTGTCACATACGCTTGACGTACTTCCGCTTGTAACCGCATCAGTATGCACTCCATTCACAGAACCTAATGTAGAGTTACCCTGTGAAGTTACGCTGCTAGGCTGTCATCATGATTCATGATGATTTCGTTGTTGCGCAGCCACTGGGTTGTAAATAGCTGCCGATGGGTAGTTTTCTATTTTATTGTGTGTCGCATTGCGGTGCTTTTGGTCTACACGTGATCTCAAGGTACTGTGTATCTGTCACCATTATCGTTCGGTAATTTTCAGGTTCAAATTGCTGCTGTTAGACCTCTTTGAAAGTATCTTCGTGTTTTGTGATCGAATGCTGTTGCATTGTTGCATTGAATTGCTTGTTTGTCGCAACAATTCCATCTTTGGTTGCGATGGTTGTCGTCGCTACGCTGATCAGCTGTTCCAGCTACCCTTCCCCCTTCGAGTTTCATTGCGGTGCTTTTGGTCTTTAATGGTATATTATAATTGTTGTATTTCCTTACGGGTGGTCTTCTTATTATTATCAGTCCCTTTTCACTTGATATTAATTTTTAAGTCGCTTGGTATGCCCTCGCTTATTACAAAACGAGCATATTACTCTATCTGCCGCTCCTTGTGAAGTATTTTGTGTCCTAGTTGGTTGCCTGACGTTATTTTCTCCTGAAGCTCTGCCCTGACTTCCATGTTGAATTTGTTCTTGTTGTGTATGTGGCATGGTGGCAAGACGTGGTGAATTCATATTAATGTTTAAGGGGTCTGAGTGGAGGAGGCTACTGTTTTGTATGCTTTCGAGTGCATCGATTGCTTGTTCTACCATTTGTTCTTTGTTCGTAACATTGAGCATATAAATTCTCAATTCGGCGTTTTTTAACCCTGTTTTAAAGGATTTCTCTACGGCTCCTTCCACCATACTCAAAAGTGCCATATCTCCGTTTCCGTTATATTTCGTTCGAACTATTTCTATTGCCTGTGTTCGTAGAGTGGTTAGGCGTCTTGCAAACTGTCGTATATCTTCGTTAAGTAGCTGGCTACAACTTTGGATACCTATTATCACTGAATCTAAGGATACCGTTGGTAAATATGCTCTTTTTATTGCGAGGTAAAATTCCTCGAGGCTATTGAAGCGTTGTAACCTCACTAAATCATATGCATCCCCATGTAATCTCTGCTTAATGCGTTGCCGTCCTTCGGACTAAGTGCGGCCTGTGCTGGTTCTTTATGATAGAGTGACTGATTTCGATCTAGCGACATTTCTTGACTTAGAAGCCTATTGTGTTCTTTTAGCTCTTGTATTCGTCTATTTGCCTCTTCTAAAGAACTACAGTCTTCCCCTGATTTCTGCGCAAATCCCTATTCTAATGTTCTATTCAATGTATCTTCGGTTAGTCCCTTGTTATTCAGTAATTTTCTTAGTTGTTCGTTCTCGTCTTCTAAAGTCCTTAATATATTCTCTTGAAACTGTCTTTCCTTTAAATACGTATCGTAATTATTTTTTAGCGCGTTGAATTCCGATGAACAGTCCCTTAGCCTTTGGTTTTTATTGTTTATTATATTTCCAAAGAAATCCAGCAATTCTTCTATGACTGCGTCTGCTTTTTCTAAAGTTGACCTTTCTCCTAGGGCTTGTATTTTAGTCTTGATTAGCTCTAAATTTTCTTTATTGGAAACGGTGGTTTTCAGGATGTTCCAAAGTTTTGATGCAAATTCTTCTATTTGCCTTTTCAAATGGTTCTTTTCTTAGGCTAAATATGCTTGCTCTTGCAATGACTCAGCCATGAATTAAAAGAACGCTATATAGTTTAATGGGTTTTATTTTTCCTAATGTTTACAATTAACATATGTACGAGTATACATAAATTTTTCTTAATGTTGTGAAGTTAAATTTATTTTAAAGTGTTGGATTTAAAATGTTGTAAAACGACTACTTAGCGCCGCCAATGTTCCATCGTTTTATTAAGTGTTTTAATTTTCTATACTTGTCAGCATTTTTGTGTCCAACTGTTTCTCGGTAGCAATTTTGCCGGTTTCAAGTTCAAGTTCCCGACCTCCTTTTGTTTTTGTTGTTTAATATAACAAATTTTGTGCAATTAAGCAAAATTTTCCTTAATTGCTTCGTGCAGTTACTCTGCCTGCTTTCCTGGTTACCTGTTGGCGTTCATTGCTTGTGTTAATAGGTTTTAGCTATTATTTAAAGTTGTTTTTCGCTATTAAAAGTTATTCCTTAACTGTTGGGAATTCGTCTGCATGTCTGCTTATTTCCTTATGTTATGCTTTCCGTATTTTCATTCCCTTAATTGATGAACTAAACAACTCTCACAAGCTTGCAGTTTGTCCTCAATTTTCCTCGACAATTGACACTAATGTGGCTTTTATTCTACAAACGATAGAAGTTTCTAAATTAATTTATTTCCTTTAATTCCTTCTTGTTTTATTTCACTTAATTTTAATTTAATGTGAATTTCTAGTTAATTTAAAATTCTTTAACTTGTTTGTTTAAAATTGTTTTTATTATATTTAGAACATGAGTCCTCTTAACTCTACTAAATAAATTTTATACCTATGAAATAGCTTCCCGAGTGAAAAAGGGTCGACCTCAGCAAAGATTGGACAGATAAGTTTGCCGTGCTTTTACGCTAGCATCCTTTTGATGAAACCGATGATTTTTGGGCCTGAAAGTTATTTTAATAAAATTTCATATATTATAATTTTTATAATTGTATTATATTTTAATTTTAGGGTTTAACGTAAATTTCACTTTTGTCTTGCTCTTTAATTTTATTTTTTACTGCTACCATTTCACTGCAACATGTTCTAACTTATGAATTCACTTTTGCCTTAATAATACTGGTATGTATTTTCCTGAATTGCTACCATTATTATATATTTTGTATTTTATTTTGTATCTCTTTGTTCACTTTTACTATCTTACTAAGTTATTAATTATTCTTATTTCACCTTATTTTTAAAATTTTCCTGCCAAATTCGTGGCCAAATTGTTTTTCACTTTTGCGTTTTATTTATTGCTTCCTTTTATACCTCCTTTTTTCACTTTTTTAACTTTTACTAAGCTATTACTTTTTTCTTATTTTATTTCTACTCACTTTTTCCCTTCCAGCGATACTCGGCTCGAAAATCCGGCTGCGCCAATTGTTGTATCTCCTTACGGGTGGTCTGTTCTTCTTATTCTTCTAGCCTATCGTCCTGTTGAGATTAAACGCCTTGTTGTACGGTTTTATACTATTGTTTTATTTAGCACTTTTCATTCGTAAACTTATTATAACAGTTACTATTATATTTTTGGGTAGCGACACTTTTATTCTTAACACTGCTTTGGTTCTGATTTTACACACTTATAGTTATTATTATGTATTATCCTGTATTATATTTCTAGTGTCCTTAATCGCAACTTAACACTACTGTACACTATTTCTTAACGCGACTATCGCGATTTTTACAAGACTCCCGTTGGAATCTTTTCTATTTTCCACGTTAGCTCGGTCGACACAGACGTCGAAGTGGGTCAGTATGTCGCGGTTCACGATTTCCATTATTTCACAATTTCAAATTTGTGAGATCCGCAAAATCCAATCGCGGAAGAATATCGTTCTCAATTTAATTCTTCCGCTTGTGGATCCTGATCGTTTGTTTTTCAAGACGAGCGATTTTATGGTTTGGAAGTTTGCTACAGAAAGCTAGCTTCCACAATCCACTTCATTGCAAAGCGCTATGGACTTTATGGTTTGGAAGCTCGCTATTGAACGCTAGCTTCCACAATCCATTCCATGCGAAGTGTTCTGCTTGTTGACTTGGCTTTGGAAGTTAATTAAACCAAAGCTTGAATAAACCAAATTAAACTAAAGCTTCGGGCTTACCAAGCAAAGTGCTGTGGTTGCATTGCTGTGAACTTGGCCTTGACTCCCTCGCGAAGTAGTATTATAAAAACAATAATACTGGCCTTGAAAGTCATATCGCCCGGAACTGGAAATTGCGATCGCGACATACAACACACTTCTGCTTTAAACATCTGCACATTAAGTTCCAGACTCCGATTGAGTTCGAATAGTATTTCACCTTTTTGTGTCTTTCTTATCTTGATAACGTTTATACCAAGCTCTGTAAGACTTTTATCTCCTTTGACTTGTTTTAGTATATCATTGTATGAGGGGTTTCCCGCTTTCTCAATAATAATGGCTTCCGGTTTGCCTGCCCTCAGTATTTTTTGTGGCTTTTTTGTGGCTTTTTTTTGGCTTACGGTTTTTCAATCACTTTCGTCTTTGCTTTTCTGTGGCTGACTACTAATTTCGAATTTATTATACCTTACACCTTAAGGTATGGGTATATTCACTTTGTAACGAAATGTGTAACGCATAGAAATAGAGACGATAGGTATAGAAAAGTATATATATTCTTGATCAGCGTGACCTCCTGAGTCGATTTAGCCATGTCCGTCCGTCTGTCTGTATGTCTGTCTGTCTGTTGAAATCACGATCACAGGAGAACCGGTGAAGATATCGTGATGAAATTTTGCATAAACATTGTTTCTTGTGGTGTGCAGGTTGGTATTGAAAATGGGCAAAATCCGTCCACGACCACGCCTATTTTTTATTAAAAATGTGATATCAGCGTTGGTTTTTGAGCTAGTATAACAAAATTTCATTCCTTGGTATAGAGTAGCATTATCCGTTAATATGCCAGATATGGGCGTGATCCGCCCACTTTTAGGTTACACAGGCAAAAGAGGGTTATATTGTTGAATATATAAACTTCCTGAATAAAACTTTAGATAACACCTTGTTTTACAAAAAAACATTATCACATCAAAACTGGGTGCGGTCCGCCCACTTTTAGACTACATATACAGTATAGCAGTATGAAAACAAGTTTATTACAACGGAAATAAAGTTTAAATGAACACAATTATAAAACAAATAAGCTAGTTATTTTGTTTTGAAGAAGGTAATGACCACGCCTACTATTTATACAGAGGCGTAGCTAGGTCTCATGGAGCCCGGGACGGTTAATCAACTTGTAGCCCCAAAAATGCCTAGAATTCAATAAGTCCCTACTTGATTTCCACAACTGCCGCCCCCGACATTGTGCCGCCCGGAGTGGACCACCACCTCCGCCCCACCCTAGCTTCGCCATTTTTTTCAAAGTTTTAGGTGTAGGGTATCTAAGATTCGGCCAGGCCGAATATAGCTTTCTTACTGGTTTTTTTTACACTCCGGCACTCGCGAACTTCTTTTATGCGCGATTGAACCGTGCTACTTTTATCTCTTGGTCGCTTTGTCTGCTTGCCAGTCTTGAGAAATGAAGTCTTCATCTTCACTTTGGCGTGTCTTCTTGGCGTCTTCATCATCCTACCAACTGCCAACTTATGGCCTGCTAACGATGTCGCTGTATTATACAGCTTCAGAATATATCAGATTCCTCATTGGTAGGTTTATTGAGCGCCGCAGAGCACCTGTTGATGAAATTGACTTCGTTATCACAGAGTGCAGTTCGGCAATCTTTCTTCTTATATATCAAACGCGTATTTCCGTTTCATCACTTGCGTATTCTCTACAGCCAAGCTCCGAAAGATCAGCCTTTTATATTCAATTCTATCGAAACTGTTTAATTGAAAGATATAAAGTGGTTGTATGTTATAAAAAGAATAGTCGAAAGCCATCTGTAGTTGGAAAATGTTTAATAAATTTTTTAATAGATGCACTACTAATTGAACTTCATTTACCTGGTTATCAATTCTGCGGCGCCGGAACTAAATTAGAGAAACATTTAGAAAGAGGCGATAAAGGAATTAATTCATTGGATGCTGCATACAGGGAGCACGATAGTTCTTATTCTTAAAGTAAGGATCAGAATAAAAGATACATTGGATACTATTAGTATTAGAGTATTAAATTAGAGAATTAAAGTATTAGAGGAAAAAGCTCGGAAAAGCGTAAAATTCAAAGACAAAGGTTTTTCAGAGAGAAAAAATGTCTGGTTAGTTGCGTGTGAAAAGAATACCTATGAAAGCTAAGACTAAATTAGGTATGGGAAACACTGTCAGTAATATTAAGAAAATAAAGAAAACAAACGAAAATGCACGAAAAAATGATAATGCTGTAAGCAAACACTATGAGGACTATTAATCAACAAAAACCAGACGATATTCTCAGTACTATTGAAATTGGACGAAAAGTAGTAAACAGCTCCTTCAGAAAAAAAACATCAACTGAGATACCTCGTGTTATACCCTTACCGAAAAGAGGAGGTTTTCTACCATTGGTGTCAGTCTTGACTGCACTTGGAGGTTAATATCTGGAGGATCTGCGATCTTTAAAGCTATTAATGCTGCAAAAGTTGGTAGAGAATTACTGAATGAAGCAAGTCGCCATAATAAAGTGATGGAGGAAATAACTGTGGGCAAAGGTTTATATCTGAAGCCATACAAGAAGGGATTAGGTTTATATTATAGCCCGCAGTCAAACAACCTTTAAGGAAGCTACCCAGAAGACCGCTCACAGACATTGACTTGATGGAGCATGCAAAACAATTGCCACATTTTAGAGACGTTTTCATGAGAGATAGTCTACCGAAACGTATACATCGAATAGAATGTGGAATTATCAATCTGGATTCATCGAGCGGTCCAGGTACTTATTGGGTAGCATATTATAAGAACGGAAAAATTAGGGAACATTATGATAGCTTCGGAAATTTACAAAAGTGTAAAGTACGGGGTTAGGCGATTGAAGTGTTACCAACTCCACACCTGTATATCTGGCAACGCGATATTACCAACTATGTCAAATGTCTATGTTTTATAGAACAAAAGTTATTCGAAATGGAATTCAAACGTAATAGTGTCATTGCGTTATATTTGAGTGGAAAATCACAACCAGCATTTTATTCAAAGTGAATGAATCGCACCATAAATCATTACAATGATACAAACAGCATTGTCAAACGCTATAATGGTGGACGAAAAAAAACAGCAACATCACCTGAAATGGTTCCGAAAGTGAAGGATCGACTTGAACGAAATCCACGTGGTAATCAAATGGCCAAAGAACTGAAAATATCCCAGCGAAGCATCCGACGCATATTCTCAAATGAACTCAAGGTAAAGCCTTACATGTTCCAACAGGCACATGATCTTATACCAAAGCAAAAAAAAAGTTCTCGAAAAAGCAAAAGAGTTGTTACGCTTCCACGAACGTGGTGAATTTCCAAACATTGTGTTCTGATAAGAAAAATTTCTCTATTGAGCCGTTCATAAACTCTCAAAATGATCGTGTTTACTTAACTGAACGCACTTACGAAAATTTTAGCCTACCCGAAGTAATTTTCCATCTCAAGTAATGGTATGGGCAGCTGTGACCGCCGATGGACGCTGCCCAATCTTTTTCATCGAGCCTGGTGTCCGAGTGAATGCGACTTATTATCGGGAAAATGTTTTGGAAGCTGCTTTAAAGCCGTAGATACGCAAACATTTCGGTCGTACACCTTCCTACAACATCTTCCTACAAGACTCGGCACCATCTCATGAAGCTCCTGTGAACCAAGATTGTTTAAAAACCATGTTCTACACTTCATTTCGCTCACACAATGGCTTTCGAATTTGCCAGATGCAAATCCGATTAACTATTCCATCTCGGCCATTTTGGAGAGCAAGGTGGGGACTAAGAACTATGCCAGTATGGATACGCTGAAGAAAGCCATTGCATGGGAATGGACCAAAATACCGCAAGATCATATTCGTGCAGCATGCAAATCATTTTTTAACCGTTTGAATCATAGTCAAGGCAAAAGTTGGCCACATCGAGCTAATGTGAATGGATTCTAAAATTTGTATTAATCCACACATTTTTGTAATTTGAATCAATAAAAAATAATTTCAACCAAAAAAAGATTGTCGTTTGAATACGTTCAATCGCTTAACCCTGTATATATGTTATTTATCAATGTCTTTATATATGTATGTGTATATTATATGTACCTGCAAATTAATGGAATAGTATCCTTTCCGGTTGACATAGTATTGTCCAGCCTCCCTGCACCTATTGTTTCCCTTTTGAAGCAAAAGCTTTAGCTACGCGATTGGAGACAATATTCATCGTGGGTTGGCTAAAACCATGAATTTTAGCGCAGTCATCTTGAATATTAAATTTTGTTGTAAATAATTATTTTGTTTTAAGAAATTCAAATCCATTACCTCATTTCGCTCCATTATCTGATTGCAGCCATAACTTCAACCAGGATTCCCCCACCTCTTCCGTCAACATCTAAATCTTCTCTTACGAAAGCGATTAATTTTCGAAATCTGAATTTATACAATTTTTTCGCCTTTTAGAGTATGCTGCATTAATTTGAAAAAATACATTGAATTTTAGAACGTGGTTTTTTGACATCAAAAAAATTTTAACGAATCGTTAACTCCCTTATTTCTTGAATTGGTTATGATGAAATATCTTTTATCAGTACTTCAAAACAAACAATTTATGGTCGTAGATACTTGAGAGAGTTCCCACAGAGATTCCCATTATTTAGTATTAAAGAATCATAAAATGTATATTCGGTCCCGAAACATGTTGTTTACACGGGCGTCGTATATCGTCCTTATCGCAAGCGTCTTAAAAAGGTTCACGACAAAATAACACAAGTGGTTGAAATACGATAAGAGTCAGATATTGTTGCTGTGTATTCTAGCATGTAAGATAAGACCTAGGGCTAAGTATGCGTGGGAACGCTTGTGTATCCTAGCCTGCATGAAAACAAGGACTGATTGTGACATCCTTTACATATGATAAGAGTAGCATAAGTGTACATATATAGAATAGAAATAGACTAAGTATATAGAAAAGTATTAGTATAAATAAAGGAAAGAAGAGTAACCCTCGGCAGTATCAAAAAAGAACTCCACGCGCACAGATCTTTTCATTAACATTTTGGTGACCCCGACGTGATTTTGGTGAACACAAAAGACTAAAAAGTTTTTAAAGTGCAAAATTAAAGAAAAATCGCTCTTCGAAAATTTAAGAGTAATTGTGGTGTTGTGATTAGAAGTGCGTGTGCTACGACTGTATAAAACGTAGCTTCAATAAAGCTACGCATCAGTATATTAAAACGACTACTGTATAAAACGTAGCTTAAATAAAGCTACGCATCAGTACATTCAAACGAACAATTTGTATAAAACTAACCGAATAGGCTACGCATCAGCAAAAAACAAACAAAAAGAAATGATGACCACCGAAGAAGTGTTACTCCAGCAGAATACAGTCGCTCTAGAGATCCAGAGAATATACCATCAGGTATTAGGAGCAGACTCCACAACAACTAAAAACGAAGTGGACGAGTGGAAAGGACAATTGGAACAAGGTTGGACCATATTCACCAGCAATCATATAACACTGAAGGAGGATCCAACCCGGAAAAAGGATAAGTATTTTAAAGAAAATACTGAAGCAATGGTAAGTACTTTAGTAGCTACTGCACTTACTAAAATTAAGGTTCTAGAACAGAAGTTCGAAGGTAGTAGTAATACTGCCGAAGGAGAAAAGGTTAGATGTAAGAATGAACCTCAGAAGGCAACTCATTCGAAAAACGCGGGCTTAATAAGGAGATTTCAATTTGTATTAAGCGAATTTGAGCACAAATTGATGGCCTTTAAGGAGCAAATTGAAACGTATAAAAAGGTTGAAGAAAGTAAAGATTTAGCTCAAGAGACATTTCTCGAATACATCAATGTATTTGAGGATGACACTCTAACAGAAGCTTTCTACAGTTTAAAATCGGAATTTGACGATGTGCCAAAGGAAAGGCACATCATTTCACTTCACTAGTGAAAGTTGAGGAAACTTTACTTCATTATTCTTTACCAGCCGTAGAAAACCCTTATTTCGAAGGCGATTATGCGAAATGGAGCACATTTAAAGAGTTGTTTGAGCAGTTAGTAGCTAACAAAAAGATCCCGAATGTACAAAAGATGTGCATACTAAAGTCAAAGTTGAGGGGGGCGGCAGCAAGTTGTATTGCCAACCTACCCTCCACTAGTACGAATTTTAGTATTGCATGGGATATTCTAGATAAGAAATACACAAATAAGCGATTAATAGCTAGTATGTAATTCAAAAAGATCATTGACGCACCTGAAGTAGTAGGTAACGTAGGCAGCGTAAAAAGATTCAATGAAACAATCCAAGAAAGTCTGCAAGCATTAAAAACTTTAAATTTAGAGCCGGAAGAACTCCTGCAAACTTTCATAAATTACATACTAGTGCGCAAAATGAATGAGGATCTCAGACTGAAATATGAAAATTCGCTAAAAGATTCGAAACAAATTCAAATGGTTGATTCATTGTTGGTATTTTTGGATGCTGAGTATTATGCCTTGGAAGCTTCCTACAGACCAATGTATGGTACTCAAAAAGTATTCTATAATCCCACAATAAAACCAGTGTATAAGGTAACAGGCAAGTGTTCGATGGGATGCGCAGTGGCACATGCACCTAATCAATGTACAAGATTTCGACAGCTAGCGGTAGCTGAAAAATGGAATCTAGTCATCGCCAACAAATGGTGTGCTAAATGCCTTAAAATTGGCCATGGTAGTAAGTCATGCGAGGCATGGAACTGCAAGGTTTGTAATCGAAACCATCACACTTTGCTACATGAGGATAAAAGTAAAAAAAATGCAATGGTTAAAGAATTTACCAATGTTTTAAAAGAAAACAGGGGTGATAAATATGTTTTGTTACCCACAGCTGGTGTAGTAATTGAAAACAATAAAAGGCAGCCTGTAAAGGCAAGGGCTCTATTAGACAGTGGATCTCAGGTCTGTTTAATAACCAAAGAACTATCGAATAAGCTAAGACTTAACTTAAAGAAGGAACGCAATACCATAGAAGGTATATGCGAAGGGAAATCAAGCTTAAACGAAAGAGTAAACATATGTTTGAGGTCGAATACCTCAAACTATAAATGTAATGTCGATGTCCTTGTTGTCCCGAAAATAATATCTGAATTACCGTCTGAAAAAATTGTAAGGGGATATATTCCTGAAGGGATTCAATTGGCAGATCCTAATTTTTCAAATCCGGGAAAAATTGAATTGTCAATTGGAGCAGAATTGTTTTATGATTTGATGAAAGGCGGACAAATGAAAATAAAAAATGGACAATACAAGCTCCAAAACAGTGTATTAGGTTGGGTAGCTGGCGGAACAGCACAACTAGATTCACATTCTGCATATTGTGGAGTACTAGCGTATAGCGAAGATAGTATAGATTCACAATTACGTAAGTTTTGGGAGATTGATGATATCAAAAGTTCTGAAGTACGTTTAACTAGAGCTGAAAAAAATTGTGAAAACATTTTTATAAATAACACTAGCCTACAAATTAACACTTTTTTTTTGTAACGGGCTGTTTGACAACATATTCTAAAGGATTTTGGTCCGCTGATTCCAAAAATGATAAAATAAAAAAAATGAAACGAGCCGTTTTCGAGATAATCGGTTTTTAAATTTTTGGCCACTTTACGTTAAGGTCCATCCACTTGAAGAGCCACTACAACTGACATATGTAACCGATTCGATTACAATTAAGATTAAATTAAAGAGGAAGGATGCACGCATATTTTTTGCTAACATTATTTTAAAATCCGAAAGATAGTTTAAAAGCTTTCGCTGAAATCGTAACTTCAAAACAGGAATTTTTTAAGAAAAAAGGCAAAAAACTGCTATATATCTGTATGTAAAAATATGTTCCCGAAACTTTTTTACCCTTTTTATTTTTTATTTGCACAGAAATGGTTTCTTGGTGCGCGTTTAATTAATTTCAGTGCTTTTCGCAAAAAATACTAAATTTTGAAAAAAAAGATAAATAAATACATTTTAAATTAAAAATGATTTTTATTTGTGCTTCTTCGCTTATATAAGTGGGTTGGTGTTTCCCTAGTCAAACTCCAGCAATAGTCCCCTATCATAGTTGCACCCCAGGATCCTTCATAGCGCTTTTCAATTGCCATCATTTGCTGGTGGAATCTTTCCCCATGTTGGTCGCTTACAGCACCCAAATTTTCCCTTTTTTCTTAAAAAATTCCTCTTTTGAAGTTACGATTTCAGCGAAAGCTTTTAAACTATCTTTCGGATTTTAAAACAATGTTTGCAAAAAATATGCGTGCATCCTTCCTCTTTAATTTAATCTTAATTGTAATCGAATCGGTTACATATGTCAGTTGTGGCTCTTCAAGTGGATGGACCTTAACGTAAAGTGGCCAAAAATTTAAAAACCGATTATTTCGAAAACGGCTCGTTTCATTTTTTTTATTTTATCATTTTTGGAATCAGCGGACCATAATCCTTTAGAATATGTTGTCAAAAAGCCCGTTACAAAAAAAAAGTGTTAATTTGTAGGCTAGTGTTATTAGCCTCTGCGCAAGGTAATTCGATGAACACGTCATTTAGCTGGGTTTGATTGCCGTTAGATACTCCTGTTTCTGTATTTCTATTGTTATTTGCTAACTTATTCATTGAGCACGGTATTTTTAAATTTTGGTTTTTCTCTAATTTAATTGGGATCTCTGAATCAACTGTTTCTCCCAGCGTATGATTTCTCTCGGTTACGTTGTTTTTATTACTATCCGTCTTTCTTAACTTGATATTAATTTTTAAGTCTCTTGAAGTTGGTAACTTTTCAACAATCGCTTCCGATGTAGGACTTACGGTTACCACTTTGTTTGTTAAAGCTGGTAACGTATCCACAATCGGCTCGGATGTATGAATTACTGTTATTCCTTCATTTGGCCTTAAGTTACTAATATTTTCGGGTCCCCAGATTATTGGCCTATTCTGGGCCCTTGCCAGTTTCCCGGACGATTACTTTGTAACGTTTCCCAATTTCTTTTTGCCTCGCAATTCTTTATCATATGCCCCGGTCTATTACACCAATAACATAACGTTTGGTTTGCCCTGTTCTGCAGATTCCTCTGTAATCCGTTGGGTGTAGTTGGGTTGGGGTTTATCGCCCGTTTTTGGTTCCCGTTCTGCTGGAATTGGTTTTGGGTCCAATTCTGCTGGACTTGGTTAGATTGCTAGCTCTGTTGGGGTCGGTTCCATTGCTGATTTCCTATACTTTGGTTGGTAGGCCTTTGATTTTTGTTGTTCGACCCAACTCTGTTGTTGTCCTTGTTGTCACACCTCCAGTTGGTCTCGTGCCCATATTTTAAACACTTCTGACAATATGGCGTGTTCTTGCGAGTCAAACAATCGTCTCTGGTATGACCTCGCTTGTTACAAAATGAGCAAATTATTCTATTCGCCGCTCCTTGTGTAGTGTTCTTTATCGAAGTTGGTTGCCTGGCAATTTTTCCTCCTGAAGCTCTGCCCTGACTTCCATGTTGAATTTGTTCTTGTTGTGTATGTGGCATGGTGGCAAGACGTGGTGAATTCATATTAATGTTTAAGGGGTCTGAGTGGAGGACGCTACTGTTTTGTATGCTTTCGAGTGCATCGATTGCTAGTTCTACCATTTGTTCTATGCTTTTCTTCGTAACATTGAGCATATAAATTCTCAATGCGGCGTTCTTTAAACCTGTTTTAAAGGATTTCTCTACGGCTCCTTCCACCATACTCGAAAGTGCCATATCTCCGTTTCCATTATATTTCGTTCGAACTATCTCTTGTGCCTGTGTTCGTAGAGTGGTTAGGCGTCTTGCAAACTGTCGTATATCCTCGTTAAGTAGCTGGCTACAACTTTGGATACCTATTATCACTGAGTCTAAGGATACCGTTGGTAAATATGCTCTTTTTATCGTGAGGTAGAATTCCTCGAGGCTATTGAAGCGTTGTGACCTCACTAAATCATATGCATCCCCATGTAATCTCTGCTTAATGCAGTCTATGTAGTCCTGGATGTTGTCTTTACCTACATCTCTTGCGGCTAATTCGCACCCGTGTATGAATTTATAAACTTCGCCGCGTAAGTCTGGCGAATGTGTTCCAGAAAATAGAGGTACCAGCCTATTTGTAATTTTTGCTATCTCTCCTATCCCCATTTTGGTTTGTTCTTTTGTTGTTTTAATTTGTTGTAATGACCTTGCGTTGCCGTCCCTCGGACTAACTGCGGACTGAGCTGGTTCCTTATGGAAAAGTGACTGATTGTGATCTAGCGACATTTCTTGACTTAGAAGTCTATTCTGCTCCTTTAACTCTTGTATTCGTCTATTTGCCTCTTCTAAAGAACTACAGTCTTCCCTTGATTTCTGTGCCAATCCCTTTTCTAATGTTCGGTTTAATGTTTTTTCGGTTAGTCCCTTGTTATTCAGTAATTTTCTTAGTTGTTCGTTTTCGTCTTCTAAGGTCTGTAGTATGTTTTCTTGAAAATTTAGCGCGTTGAATTCTGATAAGCAGTCCCTTAGACTTTGGTTCTTATTTTCTATTATATTTTAAAAAAAAAACAGCAATTATTCTATGAATGCGTCTGCTTTTTCTAAACTTGATATTTCTCCTAGGGCTTGTATTTTAGTCTGGATTAGCGCCAAATTTTCTTTATTGGAAACTGTGTTTTTCAGAATATTCCAAAGTTTTGATGCAAATTCTTCTATTTGCCTTTTTAAATCCTTGTGGGTCTTTTCTAAGGCTAAATATGCTTGTTCCTGTAGCGATTCGGCCATTAATTATCTTATACTCATCGTTCTAATTATTTATTTAGTATATTTTATAATCAATTAAAATCTTAATTGCTTTTCTTCAAGCAATTAACTTTTGCTTATTCAGCTTTAATACGACTCATTGACACCCTTTTGGCTGAACACGTTGTAAACATTCGTACATTCGTACGCTTATACTCGTACATATATACATATATTATTATTATATACAGTCCCGCACAAAACTATTGGCAGAGCAAGCATACTCAGCTTGCTCATGCTTGCTGAGCCAATAATTTTGTGCGGGACTGTATATATTTTTTTTTTTAATTCGAGCTTGTGGCTCAATTGTGCTCGCCTGGTGCCTGACGTAATTTTTGTTTTTATTACTTGTTTTTTTTTTCTCTTGCTTTGTTAGCGTTTTTGCTACCAATTGCCGCTCGCTAGCAATTTTGTCGCTTCTGCCCTTGCTTGAAGTTCAAGCTCAAGTTCGTGACCTACTTCTTGTTACAATAAATTTCTTGCAATTATGCAGAATCTATTTTATTTATTGACTTGCAGCTATCGCTGTTAGCCTGATTACTATTAATTACTGTGTTATTAAAAAATACTAAGGGATTTGTGTTTTGTATTCATTTATTTGTTCTTTTACAATCCTTATGTATAAACATAATTTCAAATTTGCCTCGTAACTGTGGTTGTATCTAACTATCTCAAACTTATTCTTGACTTGCCCGAAAATTTTATTAAATTTTTCTATTTAACAAAAATCACCTTATTTATACAAGAATTGTCAATGAATTTCTAAATTCTTCAATTTAAAGTCCGATTATAATGAAGTAAACAAAAGTTTTCTATTTAGACAAGTTCCAACATTTAAAGTACTATTACTATTATACATTTACCTTTAATTTTATTTGTATAATTTTATAATATTTTAAAATATGTTTATTACTTCACAACCATTCCAGTTAGTGTGTTTCTGTTTTAAAAAACATTGTTATTTATTTGTAATTTATTTTAAACTTCACTTCAAAATAAAGGAACGATCATTGGATCGTGAAACCGGCTGCGCCAAAATGTTGTATCTAGTTCCTCCAGTAGGATACTAGAACAAACTTAATGTCGTAGATCCTTCCTCGAGAAGGATCACTGACAGTGCTTCTAATAATAAGGGTTGTTGTCGTATATCCTTCGACGCGAAGGATCACGGACGCTTGTGCCACGGGCAAGGATCTGCCGACTTTGTGGTCTTACCATTGGGATCCGGCAACCTGCCGTAGTGGATCTCCTCGCCTATTTACCACGGGCACCAAGGTGCCGCCTTTGTGGTCCTTTAACCTGTCGGGCAATACTGCCGTCTTTCGACAGGTGCTGAAATAAAAAGGTCCTGCGTTAATTTTTCTTAGGTTTATTATTTTCTTGAGTCCTTCTTTTATCTCCGCTTCTTATTGTAATGCGATTAATCTTCCTGCGACTTAATCTGTTTAACACTGTTTAGTTTTTACCACTTGACTGCACTCAGTCTGTAAGCTATTAGCTACTTTCATTCGTCACTTCACAACAACTGCCTTCTTTCAATCCGAAAGGTGGGTTCATATCTCTTCTGAGATTCGTTGTTGGCCAGTATCATTTCCGCGTCGTTTTTGCAATTATCTCAAGAATTATTTTTGACGCTCATTGCATATTTTGGAATGCGATCAAGTTCGCGCGCTGTTCCACTTATCGGAATTCGATCAAGTTCGGCTTTTATCTGGGCCACAGTGGTGTGTGATTCACTTGTACTTTCGAGCTTCACAATTAAAGTGCAGCCTAGAAGTATGTGTTACCACAAGTTAAACATTGTTAACTCCTGGGCCGAAAGGTATGTGGTGATAACAACGTTAAGCGTTGTTATTACCAAAGCAATGATTCTGACCTACAACAATTTGCATGAAGCGTCGAAAACCACTCGAAATTTCGTAGTAGTGTTCTCTGGCTTCAGCACGCAGTGGTGGGGCATATAATATTTTGCATTCATTTTTTCTGAGTTTTCTACAAGTTGCATATGACTTGAATCTAAATATTCTTTCATGAACTGGTCATACTGAGCTTTCAATTCAAGATTATTGACCAACTTTCTTTCCAAAGAAAGAAACCTTCTTTTTGCTTGCATAGAAGAATCACCTAACTTATTTGCATTTTCCATAAAGAGCAAAGGTACTTTTAACCTTCCATCACTACCTACGCTTACATTACACTGGCCGACAGCCATTTTGTAACAGACTGTTTGACAGCATATTCTAAAGGATTTTGGTCCGCTGATTCCAAAAATGATAAAATAAAAAAAATGAAACGAGCCGTTTTCGAGATAATCGGTTTTTAAATTTTTGGCCACTTTACGTTAAGGTCCATCCACTTGAAGAGCCACTACAACTGACATATGTAACCGATTCGATTACAATTAAGATTAAATTAAAGAGGAAGGATGCACGCATATTTTTTGCTAACATTGTTTTAAAATTCGAAAGATAGTTTAAAAGCTTTCCCTAGTCAAACTCCAGCAATAGTCCCCTACCATAGTTGCACCCCAGGATCCTTCATAGCGCTTTTCAATTGCCATCATTTGCTGGTGGAATCTTTCCCCATGCTCGTCGCTTACAGCACCCAAATTTTCCGGGAAGAAGTCTAGATGAGAGTTCAAGAAGTGTATCTTCAAGACATTCGAGCTCCTTTTAATATAAATTTAGAATATATGAAATTAATTCAGAAAAATAAATACTTGGGTTTACATTCTTACCAATTCGTTTGTATTTATTTAGTAAACTTTTTATAAGGGCTTTGTATCTTTCGTTTCGGTGATTTCCTAGGAAGCCATCAACAACGTCTTTAAATGCCTGCCATGCTGCATTTTCGTCTGGTGTTAGGTGTGATATAAATATTTTATCAGCGAACAACTACCGTATCTGCGGGCCGACGAAAATGCCTTCTTTTATTTTGGCATCCGACAATCGAGGAAATTTGGTCTGCAGGTACTTCAATGCTTTACTACTTTCATCCAAAGCCTTTACAAAGTTTTTCATTAATCCGAGCTTAATATGAAGAGGCGGCAGAATAACATTTTTCTTTCTTACTAATGGTGCAAATTTGATGTTATCGCGGCCTATGATATGCTCATTTCTCGCAGGCCAGTGTTTTCGACTGTAATGCTCGTTATGAGCTCGACTGTCCCACTTACACAAAAAGCAACAATACTTTGTATAGCCACCTTGTAGACCAGTTAGCATAGCAGTAACCTTCAAATCTGCGCAGACTTTCCAATTGTGTTCGTCATATTTGATCTTCTGGAACAGATCTATGGCATTTTTAAAACATCTGTAATTTTATTTTGCCTATTTTCCGGTTTATATAGGCCGCAAACATAGCAAAACTTGTTCGGATCTTGATTGCATAAGAAATTCGGCATTTTGCTTAAAAAATATAAGTTTGAAAAACACAACACGACTCTTCAAAGTAAAACTTCGACTGATGCAAAAAAGAAAAAACTGCGAAAAAGTAAAAAAACGTAAGGTGGAAGTACCTGCATCTGAACTAATAGCGGTAAAAGGATGCATCGGGAATAGGTAAAGCCGATTTTAATGGGTTTCTAGGAAATGATAATCGTTTGACTAGGGAAACACCAACCCACTTATATAAGCGAAGAAGCACAAATAAAAATCATTTTTAATTTAAAATGTATTTATTTATCTTTTTTTTCAAAATTTAGTATTTTTTGCGAAAAGCACTGAATTTACTTAAACGCGCACCAAGAAACCATTTCTGTGCAGATTTTTTTGATATTAGGCTTAAAATTCGCGGAAATGTCCAATCTATCGATATAAAAAATAAAAAGGGTAAAAAAGTTTCGGGAACATATTTTTACATACAGATATATAGCAGTTTTTTGCCTTTTTTCTTAAAAAATTCCTCTTTTGAAGTTGCGATTTCAGCGAAAGCTTTTAAACTATCTTTCGGATTTTAAAACAATGTTAGAAATATATCAAAAAATATGCGTGCATCCTTCCTCTTTAATTTAATCTTAATTGTAATCGAATCGGTTACATATGTCAGTTGTAGTGGCTCTTCAATGGACCTTAACGTAAAGTGGCCAAAAATTTAAAAACCGATTATCTCCAAAACGGCTCGTTTCATTTTTTTTAATTTTATCATTTTTGGAATCAGCCGACCAAAATCCTTTAGAATATGCTGTCAAACAGTCCGTTACAAAATGGCTGTCGGCCAGTGTAATGGAAAACTCATTTTAGTGGTAGATACAGGAGCAGATACAAGCCTGATAAAGAATAGTGCGATAAAAGATAGCACAATAATAGACAAGTCGAATAGGAAAGACTTAAGCGGAGCATTTGGAGGTTGTGTGACAACAGAAGGATCAACTACTATATGTCATAAGGAGGTACAGTCCTTACGTTTAACGCTACACGTTGTGTCACTTAAACAAGGAGTACCAGCAGACGGCATATTAGGAAGAGATAACTTGTGGAACAACTCCATTATAAACACAATAGAAAAGATTTTAACACTCTTCAATGAAAGAAAAGAGGTTATTTTGGAATTACCGATAAAAACTATCCAGCAGATAGAAGAGGAAAGCAAACAACACTACATACCAGTTGATGCAAGAACAATTACGATAGTACAATTAAAACTTCGTACAAAATTTAAGAATGTGGTAATTCATAAAGAAGAAATAGATCCAGGAATCTATATAGCGGACACATTAGTAAATGTGAAAAATAATTGTTTATTTAGATGAATTTGAAACAACACGAACAAAGGTTATGTTCAGTATTACAGAAATTACGTGAACATAATCTAAAACTTAATACAGGAAAATGAAGATTTCTAAGAAGAGAAATTGTTTATTTAGGACATAAATGCACAGATCAGGGCGCACTCCCTGACCCCAGCAAAGTGGAATGCGTTAAGAGCATTCCGCCGCCTAAAAATAGAAAGGAGGTGCAGGCATATTTAGGACTAGTAAACTATTATAGAAAATTCATTCCGAGTACAGCAAAGATAGCTCTTCCTATTAATAAACTACTAAGAAAAGACGCTAAGTTCAATTGCACGCAAGAATGCCAGACAGCGTTCGAAGCATTGAAGAAGGCAATAATAACACCACCGGTTTTGGCATATCCGGATTTCGAAAAAGAATTTATACTAACGACTGATGCAAGTAACGAAGCGTTAGGCGCAGTACTTTCTCAGGGTAAAATAGGCGAAGATAGGCCAATAGCTTTCGCTAGCAGAGCCTTGAATGACGTCGAAAAGCGGTACTCGACTATAGAAAAGGAGTTCTTAGCCATTGTCTGGGCAACAAAAAATGTTAGAGCGTATCTGTTAGGAAGACCATTCAAAATAGTGACAGACCATCAACCGTTAAAAGGAATAGCAAACATAAAGGACCAGACGTCAAGACTGGCAAGGTTCAGGCATAAATTATCAGAATACGACTTCGAAATCCTATATAAGCCAGGAAAGAAGAACTTAAACGCAGACGCGTTGAGCAGAATTCCTCAAAATCGGAATGTAGTAACAGCAGTCCAAACCCGATCTGGAACAAAAGAAATGGAAATAAAGAACAAAGAAAGTAGTAATAAAACAAGCACAAGTCAGACGCCTGTAGAACCTGACACTACTGGCAAAACACAAAATGATAACACAATTCCATTAGAAAACCCAAACCAAATAGAGACAGTTATAAAGGACTTTCACAACACACCATTAGGAGGTCACCAGGGATCAGTGAAAACTTACCTAAGAATCAGGCAACAATATAGGTGGCCAGGGATGCAAAGACAAATAAAAGATTATGTCAAAAACTGTCCACAATGTCAAGCGAACAAAAGTTCAAAATTGACGAAAATGCCCATGGTGCTAACAGATACACCAATGCGGCCATTCGACAAAGTTTACATGGATATAGTAGGTATTCTACCAGAAACCGTATCCGGTAACAAATATATTTTAACGTTTCAAGACGATTTTTCTAAATTTATGGCATGTACAGCTATCCCAGACGCGGAAGCAAGTACTGTTGCCAGGGCTTTCTACGATGAAGTAATCACGCGTTACGGAATTCCTCGAATTCTAATTACTGATAACGGAACTAATTTCATTTCGAAATTGTTCTCAGACACATGTAAATTATTAGGTATCAAAAAATTACACATAACGCCTTATCATCCACAAGCGAATGGCTCATTAGAAAGAAGCCACAGACCTTTAGCGGAATATTTGCGTAGTTTTGCTAAAGAAGACGGGTCGAATTGGGATCAATGGTTAACTGCAGCTATGCATGTTCATAACCACACACCCCACATTACGACGAAGCAAACACCGTTCCGCACTTTATTTGGGTTCGATACAGAAATGCCGACTAACTTAAAACGAAAGTGTAGTCCGGTATATAATGCCGAAGATCCAAATAAAGTTCTAAAATTCCAAATACAAAGGGCTCACGAAATCGTGAGAAAGAATCAGGAGTTAGCAAAAGAGATAGCTAAAAGGCAGTACGACAGCAAACTAAATTTAGTAGAATTTAAAGTAGGGGATAGTGTATTAATTAAGAATCAAACTAGGAAAAATAAGTTTTCTCCCATATGGATAGGGCCATATAAAGTAATAGGAATTAAAAGTCCAATTACTACAGTTTTAAATATTAAGGGAAGAGAAAAATCATTCCACAGTAACTTACTTAAGTTATATAATAGCAATTAAGAAGGAAATAGGATTAACTAGATAATTAATTAGGAGTACATTAAAATCAATTAATATATAATAGGATAGAATCACTTAAAATAAGGAGATAGGTTTAGGAGAAGCTTAATTTAATTTTAATTAATCAAGAATAAACGATAAATAAGATAGGAAATCAGAATGCAATAAAACTAATAGATAATTTTTTTTCAAAAATAGAATAATTGCCTCGCAGATTTCGTCAAACTAAAGAATAGAGAAATGAAAGGACTACTGATATTACTGCTCTTGAACTGGGCCACCGCGGCACCAGTAGTCTTCGAAGATATACCCCCAACCCCCATATTCTTCGAATCGGTAGGAGAGGCGTTGTTTTATAATAGCGACTGGACACTATTCACACGTTTCGAACCATTTGATTACGCGTCATTGGTAGACAAGTTGGAAGCGTACACAGCGGGGCTCAAGGGTACATGCAACAAAATAAATAAGGACTTACTACTGGCCAACTTAGAAAACATATGCGGAGCCATAGATGGTACGATGAAAATAGTGCTGACAAGGCTGAGGGAAAACGAGCGAATTATAAACACCGCAATTTCTAGGAAAAGAACCAAAAGAGCACTGACTTTTGTGGGAGAAGCTCTAAACTGGGCGTTTGGCGTAATGGACCAGAAAGATGCAAATCAGGTCTATCAACAACTGCAAGAACTGGACGTATCACAACATACCCACTATAATCTAATGGAAAAACAGGTGACGGTGATGGAAGCAAGTTACAAGGAACTGGCGAAACCAATAACGGCGGCAGTCGAAAGAATAAACGCACTACAAGGGGAACTAAACACCACCGTAGAGGAGCAGAATAAAGTAAACGACATGGCAAGAAAGGAGCTGGGGAATATAGAGTTAGGACTAAGGATGGTGCAGGTGCAGTCAGCGGTAGAGGCAAGCCTCATCGAAATACAGGGGCAACAGCTGATAGAGATGGCAATAATAGATGACCTATATAGCGGGAAGCTGCATCCAGCTGTGATAAGCGACGAAAAACTGAAAGAGGCAGCAAAAACTTTAGACTTGACGAACAAAGCAGTCTGGATACTGGAAGATAATCTCGACGTCCATCAAATGGCCACTGTCAAAGC
Organism: Myopa tessellatipennis; assembly: GCA_943737955.2. Classification (NCBI taxonomy): domain Eukaryota; kingdom Metazoa; phylum Arthropoda; class Insecta; order Diptera; family Conopidae; genus Myopa; species Myopa tessellatipennis. The sequence goes on from OX031315.1 coordinate 20,618,789, forward strand.
ATTTCGAGGCGCACAAGGTCTCATAATAGCCGTGAGGATTCCGTTACCCGAAGATGAACAATACAACGTGCTAAAAGCATACCCCATTCCCATTTTTCTAAATGAGAAGTGGGATATAACGACACAGGTAACTTATGACTACTTAGCGGAATCAAAAATACAGTGGAAGTTTATCGGAATATCACAGAGTAATCTAAACGAATGCCATTCAGTACACACGGCTGAAGGAAAAATCGACCAAGAGTCAATAAGAGTATGTAAAACACAAGGAAAGTCGCTAACAGGAAACAGCGATGTATGCGAGATAACACTGTTGCATCATAACAACTTGAACAAAGAGGTCTGCAAGCAAGTAGCCATACCAGCGAGTGAAGGGCTAATGATAAAATTGAACGCTCCAAACGCATGGCTGTACAGTCTCCGGAGAGGGCAGAACTTTGACATTAAATGTAAAAATAGCACCACCGCAGTAACGGTCTCAGGGTTTGGGCGCATTGAAATAAAGGAAAATTGCGAGGTCCATGGGATGGACATAGTTCTAATAGCATACCACCATTTGACCCTCCAAAACCACCAAAACAAATAGCACAAGACAGACAACATTTGGGCATTTACGAACAACCGATCGAAGACCATAACTTCAGAGCACACATATGAAATGTTAAAATTCTTTTGTACATAAGTAGATAATTTTAAGCAACAAACAAAAAGGTCGACTTGTTGATTTAATGTAAGAGCTCAGGCACGGAATACGTTCGTAAATTTAATTTATAAGATAAAATTCTAATTGCAAATAATATTAATAGTAAAATACAGAAGAAGTAAAAATAGAAGAGTCCAAAAGGAAAACAAAAATAAACACAAATAAAATATTGGATGAATAAAATTTTTATTGTTATTTTTTTTTGTTAAATCAAATCAAACGAAGAATTTAGACAATTAAAAAAGCAGCAGCTCTCTTAAACTGGGGTATAGAGAGGGCAGCTCTGGCCAACGGCGGTGAAGGACTCCCAGCGCGCTGACAACTGTAGTATAAGTAGATACATAATTATAGTACCATTTTAATATTAATGCAACACTGTAACAATAGACTTGGCTTGTTACGCTACAAAAGTTCGTGAATTGAGAACGGTGTGCGAAAAAGAGATAAATAGCGATGATGATTCTGTGGAGTTGTTTTGTATTGAAAATTTTGACAACAAGCGACAAAGATGGTACGAAAAAATTCGAGTAGATAATTTTCTAATCACATTTAAATTAGACACCGGTGCTGATGTAAGTGTTTTGCCTTATCGATTCTTAAAGTATATGAAAAATGTGAGACTACAGAAAGGTGGTGCAACACCACAAAGTTATGGTGGATCAGATTTAAAATACAAAGGTATGGTTGATTGTGTGGTCATGTGTCGAAATGAAATTAAAAGACTGAAATTCGTGGTAATTGACACGCATTTTGAACCGCTTCTTGGTTTACAAGCTTGTCAGCAATTGAATTTAATCAAACGAATTGATCGAATAACTAATTGTAGTGGTTTAGCTTCAAAGGAAGATTTTATAAAAAGGAATATAGATATTTTTGAAGGTACGGGCTGTTTCGTCAAAAACTTAGAAATAAAAGTAAAGTCTAATTCTATTCCTACGGTTAAGCCTGCGAGAAGAATACCGCTGAGTTTGAAGGATAGAGTAAAAAAGGAATTACAAAGTATGGTACAGCGAGGCATTATTGAACGTGTCGACGGGCCTATAGAGAGAGCCTCAAATTTAGTTATTGTAGAAAAAAAGAATGGCAGTTTGCGATTATGCATTGACCCTCAAGACGTCAATGCTGACATTCTATTGGAAAATCATACTATTCCTTCGTTTGAATCAATTTCGGCTCGTATTGCCAACAAACGAATTTTTACTGTTCTTGATCTAAAAGAAGGGTTTTACCAAATGAGTTTAAGTCGAAATGCTAGTAAATTATGTACGTTCAATACACCTTTTGGATGCTACAGTTTCAATCGGCTACCGTTTGGAATAAAAATTGGACCTGAGGTTTTCCAAAAGTACAATGAAAGAAACTTTGAGGATATACCCGGTGTCATTGTATTCATCGATGACGTTTTAATAGCAGCTGATAACTCTGAGGAGCACGATCGAATTTTGCAACAGGTTGTTAACAGAGCACGTGAAAGAAATATTAAATTTAATGTTAACAAAATCCAATATAAAATAAGTGCAGTGAAATATTTGGGGAAAATTATATCAAGTGAGGGCATAAGTTGTGATCCAGACAGAGTGAAAGCGATTTTAGAAATTGGTCGCCCAAAAGATAAAAAAGACCTACAAAAACTTGATAAATTATATACGAGAATACATTCCCAATTTAGCAGAACTCTCAAAACCTTTACGTGAATTATTAAAAAATGACGTTGTATTCAATTGGTTATCGCACCATGAAAATTGCATTCAGTCAATAAAGAAGGTTATCGCGCACGCACCGGTCCTGCAGACTTTTGATGAAAAAAAGAACATTACGATTGAAACGGATGCATCTAAATTTGGGTTAGGTTGCTGTTTGCTCCAAGAAGGTAAACCAATTGCATTTGCTTCAAGAACTTTAACAGAAGCTGAAATAAACTATGCTCAGATTGAAAAAGAATTTTTAGCAGTAGTGTTCGCATGCAGAAAATTTCATTATTTCGTATATGGCCGAAAATTTGTTGTTCGAAGTGATCACAAGCCTTTGGTTTCTATCATGAAAAAGGATTTAAGCAGAATCCCATCTGCCAGGTTACAACGTATGAAATTAAATTTAATAAAATATGACATCAATTTAATTCATGTGCCTGGTAAAGAATTATATATAGCTGATTTTTTATCTCGATATTATGATAAATCGAGTCCAACAACAGAAATTGAAGATTTAAATGAGTTTGTACATTCAATTAATATAACTGCGGAACGACTGGAATCATTCAGAAAAGAAATGACGCATGATAGTTGTTTAATGGAATTGAAGAAGGTACTAGTAAATGGATGGCCCAAGGATAAAAGTCATCTAAATGAAGAGATAAAAACTTATTGGAAACATCGTAATGATTTAACATTTGATAATGATGTAATTTTTTTGAATAATCGTATAATTGTTCCGAGAGGATTGAGGGAACTCGTGTTAAACCAGCTACACGGATCTCACTTGGGTATAAATAAAACTAAGAGAAGAGCGCGTGGATTGGTATACTGGCCCAGGATTGATGAAGATATTGAAAGAACTATAACGCAGTGTGCAACATGCCAAAAAAACCGCTCATCAAACGTTAAAGAACCAATGTTGTCGCATAAGGTACCATCACTGCCGTACAATAAAGTGGGTATGGATATTTAAGAGTATAAAAAAAGCCCATATCTAATAATCGCAGATTATTACTCCAAATACTTAGATATAATACCATTAAAAGCGAAAACTGCAAGTGAATGGATAAATAAAATAAAAGTAAACTTTTCATCTCACGGGATACCTGTTGAAATTGTTAGTGATAATATGCCTTTCAATTCCGTTGAATTTAATAAATTTTGCAAAGCATGGGGCATAAAGCTACAAACAATGAGTCCAGGGTATTCACAGGCGAATGGTTTTGCTGAGAAATTTGTAGGCATCGCGAAGTCTTTACTTAAGAAGTCAAACGAAAGTGGAGGTGATCTTTGGCTTGCTTTACTGGAATATCGCAATACACCGTTGAAAGATATTGACGCTTCACCAACTGAATTACTAATGAGCAGGAAAACACGTACACTCGTCCCAGCCAAGACACAATTATATCAGCCAAAAGTTGTACCAAACATTAAACAAAAACTCGAAGAACTAAATGAACGTTCAAAAAGCTTTTATGATCGCACCGCTAGAATCAAATCTTCGTTTTCAATAGGACAGAAGGTTTGGTACCAACAGAAAATTGGGTCGAAGCAGTCATTATCAATTCGCCAAGATCTTATTGGATACAATTTCAAGATGGAAGTGTTCTGCGTCGAAATTCTAAGTGGTTACGGCATCGCTTATAAGCTACAAAACATCTTGTAGCTTGGATTCCGCAACTTTCAAGGGAAGTTACACCGACTCAAACATTAAGATAAAACTTAAATTACTTAAAGGGAGGGAAGAAGATACATATGCATATATCTAATTATAGGCAATATTGTAAGAGGGAGATGTAGTATAAGTAGATACATAATTATAGTACCATTTTAATATTAATGCAACACTGTAACAATAGAGAATAAATAAAGACAGTTGTAGTGTAAAAGCTGAATAAGAATAACACAACAACGAAGAGCAGCAGGTCCAACGGTGAGTCGGACAACAATGCACGGCGGAGCTCCTCCAAGATGGGGACCAGGGGCTCCAGGTCCCAATTGTCGGCCTGGATGGTGGCCACAACGTCGTCGATGTAAACGCCCACGACATAAACGTATTGCGGAGTTGGATAGCGTGGCATCGTAGCAAACGGGGTTTTTGTTTTTTTTTTGCAAATGATTTTAAAACAAACGACTTAAGTTAAACAATAAAACTTTACTGGATACAATAATGACAGCGCCGAGCGTATTTATAAGCGATGGTAAACACGAACCCGGAAAAGGTAAATGGAAAAGAAAAATCAGCATTAAAATCAAAAATAAAACTATGTCGCGGGTGCAATCAAAATATTGATAATTTCAAAAAATTTAGTCCACGCACATGGTGAGCACCCTACATGAAAACATAGACACTCACATACATTCCATAAGTCTATAATAATAAATCACGAGAAAATAGTTTGATAATAAATACGAATTTTAAGGTAAAGCAATCTTGCCGGATTAGAATCCATAAATAATACACGGTATATGGAGAGTAGCTGTGCCGTTTTAAATACACAGCCTTTGTGTTTTTGCATTTGCAATTATATTACTAAAGGCACATGTAAAAATATGCCTGAAGAGTTAGTTCAGGCATATAACATACACACACACTATATATATATACATATATTCGCACCAAACGCTATATATCATAAGAAGACAAGAATTAGAAAATGATAAGAAAACAAACAGTAGTAGTAATATAAATACTTTCTCTATGTTCATAATAATAAGGTGTAGTACTAAAATGTAGTACATAAATATGCAATGTAGAATAAAAACGAATAACGTTAATAACAAGCAAAACAAAAGCTAAGGATTGAGCGATTAACGCAAGCACTGCAACAAAGCAGGTGCAAAAGTAGAGCAACTGAACACAAGCAGAATGTAATGTCAGTAAAACAATTAATGAAAAAAAAGAAAAAAAAAAAGAACAGTAAATCGAATTTTAACAAATAAAATGAATAACAACAAAAATAGGCAGAAAAATAAGTAAAAGAAGTAAGAGAAAAAGGTATTGTATTGTAAATATAGACATAAAAACGTGTACATATGGGAACATAAAGAAACTACTTAAAGTACACACAACAATTTTAAAAGTTAATTTAATTGTAATTTAGAAACAAAATATGTTAAAAAGAAAATATGTTAAAAAATATGTTAGAAGTTAATTTAATTGTAAGTTTGAAATAAAATATGAAAGAGTTTTATATAAGTTTGAAATAGGAAAAGACATATAATGATAATAAAACTAGATAAAGAAATAGATATAAAACCCTACATATTAAAGTAAAAGGAAAAAAATCTAAATACTTGTACAAACATTTTAAATACTTTCAAACTTAACATTTATAATGAATAACCTAACGAATTATAGCCAACTACAATAAAGTCGATATTTATTGTAAGAATTGAATCTTGAATTGAATTAAATAAAATATTAGAAATAGAATGTTATCAAGATAAAATATTGCTAATTGATTAATTAAAGTTATATACGAATAGGATTTCAATTTTTCTTAATTGGAAACAAATTATAAATAGATTGTAAGAGAAAACTATAATAGATAAAGTTGATAGTAACTTAAGCTATATAACAAAGAAGACAGCACGTAGAGAAGCTGACCTGAATGCCGATGTACAGCCATCACAGAAGCAAAAGTGTAACCAAACACCACAACATGTTGACAACAGGGCGACGAAGAGCGCCCAACCAATTCGAAGGGGGAAGGGTAGCTGGAACAGCTGATCAGCGTAGCGACACCAACCATCACAAACCAGGATAAAATTGTTGCAACAACCAAACAGATCAATGCAGCAGAAGTAAAAAGCAAAACACGAAGTTACCTTTAAAGAGATCTAAGAGCAGCAACAATCAGAAACTGACGAGATGACTTATCGTCAGCAGCCTTGAAACCATTACAACAACATAATAATAAGATAGTCTCTGAAGAAAGGTAGCCGATCACCAGTATCACGACGCCATGGTACGGCAACATATTCAGTTACGGCAGCTTTGCAGTAATGCCACGAGTGACCCGCTTGCCTTTGTCACTATCTACGTTTAAGCGGAAGCAGCAAGTAGACGAACCACTAATACAGTCAGAGGTTCGACAGTTGGATTTACGGCGACGTTTAGAACTTATGGGGTAGGCACGCTATACAGCATTACCTCAAGCGGCAGCGATTCAAAACGCACCACCACAATAAAGGATGTTGAAGATTGATGATGTTTGTTCGAAACGATGATTCCGGCGACATATCAACCATCCGCTACAGTGCGAGCGAACTACAATTGATCCCAATTGTGGGACAACCGACACTATAACCAACAAACAACCGAAAAGTATCAGCAGAACAAGGGGAACTAGGGTCGAAAGTTAACAACGGCCGTTCCGAGTATAGTCCCTACAACACGGCGACAACCACGTCAGCTACCCAGCAGCAGCATTCCCACAACAAATCGAGAAGAAGACATATTGACAATTACAAGTACAGCGGTGTACATCAACAGTAACATCAGCAGTACATCAACAGTAACATCAACAGTAATATCGACGTCAAGATCATCGTCAACAGCAGCAGCACATCAAGAAGCGCAGCTACCACAGTCATTATATTTGTCTTATAATCACTATTGTATTATTATTATTGATTATTGTTACAATGGCTATTATCACTAAAATTATAATTACAAAATACATATGATATGCGTAGGTAGAGTAAGCAAATCCATAGTACACACAAGACATACATAAATAGTACACACAAGACATACATAGTACACACAAGACATACATAAAAAAAAATAAATACACAAGAAAAATTTAATATCGTTTTACGATACTAAATTTTTCTTCCCCGAGAGTGGAGGGATGTTGTAGGTCGGAATCATTGCTCTGGTAATAACAACGCTTAACGTTGTTATCACCACATACCTTTCGGCCCAGGAGTTAACAATGTTTAACTTGTGGTAACACATACTTCTAGGCTGCACTTTAATTGTGAAGCTCGAAAGTACAAGTGAATCACACACCACTGTGGCCCAGATAAAAGCCGAACTTGATCGCATTCCGATAAGTGGAACAGCGCGCGAACTTGATCGCATTCCAAAATATGCAATGAGCGTCAAAAATAATTCTTGAGATAATTGCAAAAACGACGCGGAAATGATTCTGGCCAACAACGAATCTCAGAAGAGATATAAACCCAGCTTTCGGATTGAAAGAAGGCAGTTGTTGTGAAGTGACGAATGAAAGTAGCTAATAGCTTACAGACTGACTGCAGTCAAGTGGTAAAAACTAAACAGTGTTAAACAGATTAAGTCGCAGGAAGATTAATCACATTACAATAAGAAGCGGAGATAAAAGAAGGACTCAAGAAAATAATAAACCTAAGAAAAATTAACGCAGGACCTTTTTATTTCAGCACCTGTCGAAAGTCGGCAGTATTGCCCGACAGGTTAAAGGACCACAAAGGCGGCACCTTGGTGCCCGTGGTAAATAGGCGAGGAGATCCACTACGGCAGGTTGCCGGATCCCAATGGTAAGACCACAAAGTCGGCAGATCCTTGCCCGTGGCACAAGCGTCCGTGATCCTTCGCGTCGAAGGATATACGACAACAACCCTTATTATTAGAAGCACTGTCAGTGATCCTTCTCGAGGAAGGATCTACGACATTAAGTTTGTTCTAGTATCCTACTGGAGGAACTAGATACAACAAAATCTACAACCAACATATCCTTGAATGACATGTTGTATGTCGGTCCAAAACTGCAGGAAGATTTATTTAGCATTTTGGTGCGATTTAGGAAGCATAAATACGTATTTACTGCTGACATAGAAAAAATGTATAGGCAAATCTGGATCACAGAAGAGCACAGACCATACCAGCTTATTTTCTGGCGTTGGAATAGAGAGGAAGTAATCCAAACCTATGCATTAAAAACGGTGACATATGGTACAACCTCTGCTCCATACTTAGCTACTCGATGCCTACAGTTAATAGCAGAGCAAAATCAAAATCATCTAGAAGCTGCAAAGGTAATAAAAAGTGATTTCTATATGGATGATCTAATGACCGGGGGTGATTCTTTAGCAGAGGTAAAAAATCTACAGGGTGAAGTAACTAAAATTTTAGGTAATTATGGGTTCAAACTACACAAATGGTGTACTAATAATAAAGAATTACTTAAAGAAATACCAGAAGATCTCCGTGAGAAATACCTGCAAATCAATATGCATGAGGAAAGTGGAGTAAAGGCACTTGGCATATCATGGATGCCAAATTCAGATGAATTAGTTACCACATATAAAATTGAGTGGAAAGAAAAAATAACTAAACGAAGTATATTAAGTGCTATTGCGAAGCTTTATGATCCCCTTGGCTTAGTAAATCCAGTAACAGTTTTAGCAAAAATTTTGTTGCAAGAGTTGTGGAAGTTAAAAAAAGATTGGGATGAAAGCTTATCAGAAAATATGGTCAATCAATGGTAGAAAATTCAAAATGATTTACCATATCTAAATCAAGTTAAGTTCCCGAGGTATTTGTTCTGTGAAAATCCTGATATAATTGAACTACATGGATTTTCAGATGCATCCATGAAAGCATATGGGCTGTAGTGTATGCAAAAACAAAATCCCATTCAGGTGAAATTGACGTTAAAATAGTGTCAGCAAAATCTAGAGTAGCACCTGTGAAAATCATTACTCTCCCTCGATTAGAGCTATCTGCAGCGAATCTTTTAGTTGAATTGATGATGAAGGTAATAGAAAGTTTAAAAGTAAAATTTAACAACATTTTTTATTATACTGATTAATCAATAGTGTTGCACTGGTTGAAAATGGATCCAGGGAACTTACAAATTTTTGTCTCAAACAGGGTTAACTATATTCAAATTAATAGCAAAGTAGGTAGCTGGAAATATGTTAGCTCTAAAGAAGCTCCGGCGGATCTCATTTCGCGTGGCATATTAGCCAAAGAATTAGTTGGAAATGATTTTTGGTTCAAAGGTCCAAAGTTTTTAAAGGATGATGTTGAAGCAAATACGAGCTTACCTATATTAGAAAAGGGAGTCATTCCGGACATCAAACAGAAAAAGGTATTAGGCATAGTGGTTAAGAAGGAATCCTTCTTAGAAAGAATTAACCACAAAAATAATTTTTCATTTTTTCAAAATGTAGTTGGACAGATAATAAGATTTATAGATAAACTTTAGAGAAACCCTGAAAAATCCTGGATATTCTACAGGAAAGAAGCATTAAATATTATTATTAAAGAAGTTCAAGTACGAAATTTCTCGTTGGAATTAAATATTTTAAAATTAAAGAAAAACATTTCTAATAGCTCAAAAATAATATCGCTTTCTCCAATTTTAGATGCTAATAAAATTATGCGTGTTAGGGGTAGAATTGAAAAATCAAATTTATCATATGAAGCCCGGCATCCCATTTTGCTGCCATACGAAGATGAATGGGTAACATTGCTAATAAAACATATCCATTTATCCCATCTTCATGTTGGACCGCAAGGCTTATTAGCAATAGTTAGACAAAAGTTTTGGCCATTACGTCGAAGGCAGCTTACAAAAAAAGTTGTTAACCAATGTTATAGATGTTTTAGAGCAAGTCCTAGGCCGCTACATCAGCTAATGGGAAATCTACCTAAAGATAGAGTAACTAAAACTAGGACTTTTCAAATTGCTGGCATAGATTTCTTACAACCGTTGCAGATCCACTACAAAATAAGAGGTAAAAGAGCGGACAAGGTCAATGTATGCGTCTTCGTATGCTTTACGACAAAAGCAGTACATTTAGAATTAGTATCAGATATGAGCGCAGCAGCATTTATAGGTGCTCTCAAAAGATTTATTGGACGACGAAGCTGTCCGTCAAGGATTTATTCAGATAATGGTACAAACTTTGTTGGGGCAGCTAATAGCCTAAATGAAATTTATAAAATATTTAACACAAATTCCCACTGGCATAGGCTGCAGGAGTTCTGTGCAGAAAAGAAAATTGAATGGGTAAATATTCCAGCACGATCGCCACATATAGGGGGATTATGGGAGGCAACTGTTAAATCGGTTAAAAAACATTTCTATAGGTCAGTTGAAGGGATAATGACATATGAGGAATTATATACATTGATGGTTCAAATAGAAGCTATTTTGAACTCCAGACCTTTAATGCCATTATCTGACGATGCCAGCGATTTGCAAGTGTTAACACCTGGCCATTTTTTGATAGGGGAACCATTATCAACACTGATTGACAGTAATGATAACCCAAGTTATCATGGCCTGCGGGACCACTGGAAGGCAGTGGAAACCAACGCTAGGGAGTTCTGGAGGCGTTGGTCTTCAGAATATTTGTCCGAACTCCAACCAAAAAAGACAAAAGTGGAAGCAGTCTGTCCCAAATATAAAACCAGGTACCCTCGTCCTCTTAAAAGAAGATAATATACCTCCTATGAACTGGAGAAGGCGGCGGGTTATAAAAACAATTCTGGGGGAAGACGGAAAATGCCGTATAGTAGACGTAAGGACCAGCACTGGTGAAACAAAGCGTTCAGTTCACAATGTTTGTTCTTTTCCTACTGTACTTAATGGTACACCAAATGATGATGGTGACATAGATAAAGACAAAAAATTAAGAAGGTCGAATAGATTAAAAAATTAAAATTGTATTTTATCGATATTAAGCTTATTGTTAGTAATGCCCATAATTAAAGGCCAAGTAAATAATGAAAAGTTAAATAACAAGGCAGGTATATTTTTTGAGAGTCAAGGAAGAGTAGGACTAACAAGGACGTCGTGGAATCTCATTCTCCATGTAGACCTCAGGAGACGTACAAGGAGAAGCTGCGAAAAGGATTCACCAGTCTCCAAGAATTGAATACTACGACAAATGGCAACTTGTTAGTAGCAAGCATCATGGACCAGATTTGCAACAGATATGAGCGAATAAGATCTAATGATGAAATTATATTCTACAACAGAACAAGGAAGTCAAAACGAATTCCCAGATCCGTGCTGCCGTTCGTGGGATCAATTTATCATTCGCTCTTTGGTCTTATGGATGAAGAACATGCTCAAGGGCTCGAAAGGAAGGTGGTGCAAAGCCAACAAAATGAGGAATATTTGTTAGAATTAATGAGAAATCAATCATCGGTCCAAGACATTACAGAGAACATAATGAAGAAGCAGAATGAGGTGATGTGGAAAAATCTAGAAACTCTTAGAACATCAGTTTATCAGTTAAACGAAGCCATAAATAACCAGCTGAGTGATGACTTGTTCTGGAATGCTGCCAATAGTTTTGCAATAGCGCTGGAATCGTTTGAACTCCTTCAAAGAGATATCATAGAACTACTCTGGAACGTGAAAGGGAATTTCCTTGAAAGACTGCTACCGATGGAGAAGTTTCAACAGCAAATCAAAAACATTATTCTAAACATAGAAGACACCCTGCAGTTGCCGACGACGGATCCTTTGGAGCTCGGCCATGTTGCCACAGTAACCGGGCGTTCGAGAAACAACTCTGTGATATTTAATATAAAAATACCGCTAATGCACAGAGAAAGATTCGAGGTTTTCGCAACATATGCGTATCCTACATTTCACGATGGGTTATTCGTGAGTGTGAAGCCATCATTTCAGTATTTGCTTGTAAATGATCATAAAAGCTTATACTATGGGTTGACAGAAGAAAAAATGTTCCATTGTCAAAAGATGGAAGAGTTGATATTGTGTCCACAGACCCATCCCGTCTATATAATAATCTCAGCAAACTGTGAAGTAGAATTGTTTTTAAAACGACGAACGCTGTCCCAAAAATGTGAACTCAATATCATGCCGCCTCAGGAATTTTGGAAACAATTGCATGCAGCGAACCAATGGATTTACTCCGTGCTTGAAGAAACTCCGGTGGACGTAAGTTGCGATGGAGTCCACACATCGATCACACTCAACGATCAAGGAATTCTCCAGTTGAACCCAGGATGCCTGGCCACAACAAACGAAATTCATTTATTCGCTTCAGATGAAGTCTTCACCGAGTTAGAATTTCAGATTCCAGTGATAAACCTTACTGATCATCTTCCCCCATTGAAGCACCTAAAAATTCAAGGAGAAATGGAGACGTTCAAAATTCCAAAAATTCCAAAGCCAAAAGTAATTTTTAGGATTTCCAATGAACTGGGATGTTGACTTCCACGATGTTGTACAGTACGGAATGAGCACAACTAATCTACTGTTGCTGGTAGCTGCATCTATCATCGCATTCTTCGTTCTTAGAAAGCTGTGCGCTGCAACAACCAGAGTCATTCCTTTAGGAGGTTTTGCATTTGGGAGATTATTAGAATAATAGGGATCTAGAAGTTAGGGTAATAAATATTTAAAATAAAATATGGAAAAAATAATTTGAACTTAATTCGACCTTCTTCATCCACGCTAAGAATGAATAATAAATTAGGGTATTAGATGAAACGTTTGTAATCTTTATTATAATTGTAATTATAGTAAGCGCATTATAGTAACGCATAGTAAAACAATAAGTATAATGTATCCTATATTATTATTGGTAATTTTGATAACGATAAATGTATGTACTATATATATAATTATATATAGCTTTGAAAGAGTAAACTCTTTCAACGTAACACTGATCAACTAACTAACTGATCACTAACTCAATCAACACTGATTGACAGTAATGATAACCCAAGTTATCATGGCCTGCGGGACCACTGGAAGGCAGTGGAAACCAACGCTAGGGAGTTCTGGAGGCGTTGGTCTTCAGAATATTTGTCCGAACTCCAACCAAAAAAGACAAAAGTGGAAGCAGTCTGTCCCAAATATAAAACCAGGTACCCTCGTCCTCTTAAAAGAAGATAATATACCTCCTATGAACTGGAGAAGGCGGCGGGTTATAAAAACAATTCTGGGGGAAGACGGAAAATGCCGTATAGTAGACGTAAGGACCAGCACTGGTGAAACAAAGCGTTCAGTTCACAATGTTTGTTCTTTTCCTACTGTACTTAATGGTACACCAAATGATGATGGTGACATAGATAAAGACAAAAAATTAAGAAGGTCGAATAGATTAAAAAATTAAAATTGTATTTTATCGATATTAAGCTTATTGTTAGTAATGCCCATAATTAAAGGCCAAGTAAATAATGAAAAGTTAAATAACAAGGCAGGTATATTTTTTGAGAGTCAAGGAAGAGTAGGACTAACAAGGACGTCGTGGAATCTCATTCTCCATGTAGACCTCAGGAGACGTACAAGGAGAAGCTGCGAAAAGGATTCACCAGTCTCCAAGAATTGAATACTACGACAAATGGCAACTTGTTAGTAGCAAGCATCATGGACCAGATTTGCAACAGATATGAGCGAATAAGATCTAATGATGAAATTATATTCTACAACAGAACAAGGAAGTCAAAACGAATTCCCAGATCCGTGCTGCCGTTCGTGGGATCAATTTATCATTCGCTCTTTGGTCTTATGGATGAAGAACATGCTCAAGGGCTCGAAAGGAAGGTGGTGCAAAGCCAACAAAATGAGGAATATTTGTTAGAATTAATGAGAAATCAATCATCGGTCCAAGACATTACAGAGAACATAATGAAGAAGCAGAATGAGGTGATGTGGAAAAATCTAGAAACTCTTAGAACATCAGTTTATCAGTTAAACGAAGCCATAAATAACCAGCTGAGTGATGACTTGTTCTGGAATGCTGCCAATAGTTTTGCAATAGCGCTGGAATCGTTTGAACTCCTTCAAAGAGATATCATAGAACTACTCTGGAACGTGAAAGGGAATTTCCTTGAAAGACTGCTACCGATGGAGAAGTTTCAACAGCAAATCAAAAACATTATTCTAAACATAGAAGACACCCTGCAGTTGCCGACGACGGATCCTTTGGAGCTCGGCCATGTTGCCACAGTAACCGGGCGTTCGAGAAACAACTCTGTGATATTTAATATAAAAATACCGCTAATGCACAGAGAAAGATTCGAGGTTTTCGCAACATATGCGTATCCTACATTTCACGATGGGTTATTCGTGAGTGTGAAGCCATCATTTCAGTATTTGCTTGTAAATGATCATAAAAGCTTATACTATGGGTTGACAGAAGAAAAAATGTTCCATTGTCAAAAGATGGAAGAGTTGATATTGTGTCCACAGACCCATCCCGTCTATATAATAATCTCAGCAAACTGTGAAGTAGAATTGTTTTTAAAACGACGAACGCTGTCCCAAAAATGTGAACTCAATATCATGCCGCCTCAGGAATTTTGGAAACAATTGCATGCAGCGAACCAATGGATTTACTCCGTGCTTGAAGAAACTCCGGTGGACGTAAGTTGCGATGGAGTCCACACATCGATCACACTCAACGATCAAGGAATTCTCCAGTTGAACCCAGGATGCCTGGCCACAACAAACGAAATTCATTTATTCGCTTCAGATGAAGTCTTCACCGAGTTAGAATTTCAGATTCCAGTGATAAACCTTACTGATCATCTTCCCCCATTGAAGCACCTAAAAATTCAAGGAGAAATGGAGACGTTCAAAATTCCAAAAATTCCAAAGCCAAAAGTAATTTTTAGGATTTCCAATGAACTGGGATGTTGACTTCCACGATGTTGTACAGTACGGAATGAGCACAACTAATCTACTGTTGCTGGTAGCTGCATCTATCATCGCATTCTTCGTTCTTAGAAAGCTGTGCGCTGCAACAACCAGAGTCATTCCTTTAGGAGGTTTTGCATTTGGGAGATTATTAGAATAATAGGGATCTAGAAGTTAGGGTAATAAATATTTAAAATAAAATATGGAAAAAATAATTTGAACTTAATTCGACCTTCTTCATCCACGCTAAGAATGAATAATAAATTAGGGTATTAGATGAAACGTTTGTAATCTTTATTATAATTGTAATTATAGTAAGCGCATTATAGTAACGCATAGTAAAACAATAAGTATAATGTATCCTATATTATTATTGGTAATTTTGATAACGATAAATGTATGTACTATATATATAATTATATATAGCTTTGAAAGAGTAAACTCTTTCAACGCCGGGAGTATGATGAAATATCTTTTATCAGTACTTCAAAACAAACAATTTATGGTCGTAGACACTTAAGAGAGTTCCCACAGAGGTTCCCATTATTTAGTATTAAAGAATCATAAAATGTATATTCGGTCCCGAAACATATTGTTTACACGGGCGTCGTATATCGTCCTTATCGCAAGCGTCTTAAAAAGGTTCACGACAAAATAACACAAGTGGTTGAAATACGATAAGAGTCAGATATTGTTGCTGTGTATTCTAGCATGTAAGATAAGACCTAGGGCTAAGTATGCGTGGGAACGCTTGTGTATCCTAGCCTGCATGCAAACAAGGACTGATTGTGACATCCTTTACATATGATAAGAGTAGCATAAGTGTACATATATAGAATAGAAATAGACTAAGTATATAGAAAAGTATTAGTATAAATAAAGGAAAGAAGAGTAACCCTCGGCAGTATCAAAAAAGAACTCCACGCGCACAGATCTTTTCATTAACAGGTTATCTACGAGTTACAAAACGGCAGATAGTTCAATAAAAGTTTTATTGATACGATTTTTTATTTAACTAATATGTAAGAGATAACTTAATGTCGTTACCTCAGGATGTTTTCTCTCTTATCTCTTATAAAGAGCAACGATATAAAAAACATATAATAAAACCCCTTTCAATATATACCAATCCTTAAAACTATTAAGGCTCTTTTTAAAAACGAAAATTTCCGCACCGTTTATTTTGAAAATGATCATATTTGTTCCACAGCAAAACTTTATAGCTTTTGCTGTGGTGAAAGTAAGAAAAAAATAATGTATTCCTGGACGCTAATGCTTTACAATCACAAATATTTTATGACGACTTTGAGCTTACACATCCTTTAGTTACTTTATTTACTTTACAGCTAGAAATGTTCCTAGAAAGTATATTTTGTAGCTAGAGAATATTCATGTCTTTGTTTTATTTCATGCAAGTGACGTAGCTTCAAAAATTACAATAAAATATTGGCCCCTATACTTTATGATTTAAAAGTGTTAGAAAGCACTGGGATCAGAATCGATGAAAACCTAACTATTCGCTGATCATTAACAAGTATAACATGTGACAATCTAGGCACAAATTGTACATTTTTTTCTAGATATTGTGAGATGCATGCTTTCTATGAAAATGAGGTAACAATTCTCACAGCTACTAATAGAGAAAAATTTTTGTTTCAAAATAACGATCTTATTTCTTCAAAAGGCGTCGAGATTTTTTTTTTATTTTAAATGAACTCAAATATTTTAATATGTATGAAAACAGTCGATCCAATACACGATTTTTTAAAAGGCGTTGTCCCATTTACATTTAAAAAGTTTTTTAATTAGTTAGTAAAAAAAATGTTTGGAGCTGTAATGAAATAAATTATAGGATACGAAAATTTAACTATGTCTTTCTATACAAGACATCTTCATTTATAAATAAAGAAAATGTAGTTCTTTCTGCTTGCCAAACTTGGTGCCTAGCTATACATATGCCGTTTATTTTTGGTGATTTTTTTAAGACCTTGGAGTTGTCAAATTTTGAGTTAATATCTTCTGTCCTGTAAATTTATATATTTCATTTTCTATGTCTTTAAAACCAGAAATGGATTGAAAACTACTTCAATACATAGCCAACCATTTGCAAATTCTTTGCGTGCAATATGAAGCTCGTTTACTTCTCAAACACCATTTCGTAATTTCCAAAAATTATCAAAAAATATTATCCAAAAATAATTCTACAAATGGGAATTTTATTTAATTTTATTACTGCTCCTAATAAGGAACAAACAACAAAAAATGAATCCATGTATGAATTAGAACACATAATTTACGACAACAATGAAATTACTTTTTTATGCAATTGTTTTAATATTGTTGGTTTTAGTTCTTTTCACAATTCCTTTGAAATTTTTTCCACAAATCGTAAAACAAGTTCTACATTAAAAGATTAACCAGTGAAGATAAATTTATCAGCCTGAGCCGAGACTTGTATGACGGCAAACATAGAGATGGATCCCAGTGAAGATTCCGTAGACAGAAAAGTAAAAACTATTTCATCTGTAAAAAGTCATCTGTTTGCACTTTTTAAGATTTAGGGCCTTATGCTCGATCTGCTTTGCTTTGCTGCTTTTTAGCAAGCGTTTCTTTCAGTTCGTCCGTAGATCTTGGCGATTGTGTATTATTTTTTGTGGTGTTATAAACACAATGTCTGCCGGCTGGCTTTGGTAAACAAAAAGGTTGATGATATCTATAAAGTCAGTAGCTTCGGAGCAAAGACTACAAGACTGTAAACTCTTTTTTCGCTTTGAATGTGTTGGTGAAATCAGGCTTGGGTGTTGTAGATTACAAAAACAAAACGCATGTAATTTTGACAGTTCGGGAACGAATTTTGACAGTTCGGGAATTTGTTTACAAAATATTATAAATAAATGAGCTAGAAATATAATTTTTCAAATTCGTAAAACAGACAAAGGAGATAGTTTTAAAAGCAACGCTTGTTTCTAGAAATGTACATGAAACCTTTTTTAAGTTATATAGTTGCACAATATTGAATATTTGGTTAAAATTCATAAAATTTGCTCATTTCACAAATTTAGTCAGCTGTTTTTAACCTACCACACGTATTTTTAGCCGAAAGAGGCCAACGTATTCAACATGTTTTGTTGAATATTAATCCGTAATTTAGTTAAATATTTGATTATTGTAATTTTAGTCCTTTTGGTCTTTAATTTAAATGAATTTTAATTTAAATGCATGAATTGTGAATTTATTTGTATTTATCTAATTTTAATTTAAATAAATGAATTGTAAACTTATTTTTGTTAACTCATTTTAATTTAAATAAAAGAAAAATTAAAAAACAAGTATGTTTCCATTACTTTTTAATATTTCCAAACCGCAAATCATCAAAACCGCGATAACTCTTCAATGCACAGTAATTTTTTTATTAATGTTTAGTTTAAAGCCAAACAAATAATAAATAATAAAGTGGTGTGGTTGGTATCCCTGTCACTAAGTCACCCCATCATTTGGTGACGGTGTGGTAACAAACCAAAACGGTTTACCTTTTCAGTTATCATGCTTTATAATAGCCTGTTTTAGCTTGTAGCTCGGAGGACTGTATGCTGCGCTTCTCTGATTATGCTACACCCAAAAAATTATCATTGTTTGTCTTTATGACAAAGTTTATGTGAATTTTCCCTTTATATTAAAAAACATTATTGAATTATTCAATTTACTTCATATTATAAAATATTATACCATTATCTACTTTATATATGTTTCAATCACAATGTGCTGGAATAATCCAAATATATATATATCACGAGAAAGAAAGAGACGTCTGATTATAAAATTTGTGTACACTAGATACACAACTTTTACATACCAGTTGACATGTAGTGGAAATACGTAAAGCGCAGTTCTTTCAACGGGACTCATCGTAAGAGTTAGCACATGCTGTTTTAAGAGGAATGGAATCGGAGGTACCGCTGCCGTTGCGTAGATCGAGCATAAGGCCCTTAATTTCAAACAATTTACGTCGCACCATTTTATCAAGGAGTCTAAGTCATGTTGGAGGAGCGCTCCTTATCATATCGCTTTAAGGTTTGATGGATAGAAATAGTTTCACGTCATCGGCAAACATCAATACATTTTCATGTTTAACAACAGTTGGCAAATCATTGATAAATATTAAAAATAAGAGCGGTCCTAAGTGACTGCCTTGTGGAACTCCAGATGTTACCAGAAATTCAATAGATTTCGTACACCATCTATTTAAATAATACCATCTATCTGCGTTCAGTAAAACAAGAGCAGGGTTCGAAAATGCTCGCTCTTGCTCGCTCGCACTCGCGAGCAGGAGCTTCACAGCGAACAGCTCAGCTCGCGAACAGCTCAGCTTCAGCGCTCCTTTGTTTGCAGCTCCTGCTCGCTCGCTCGCGCTCCTGAAAAAAAATGCTCTTTGGAGCGAGCAGGAGCCCTGAAAAATTTTTTTTGCCGCTCCTGCTCGCTCGCGCTCCTGAAAAAAAATGCTCTTTGGAGCGAGCAGGAGCCCTGAAAAATTTTTTTTGCCTTTCCTGCTCGCTCGCGCTCCTGAAAAAAATTCTCTTTGGAGCGAGCAGCAGTCCTGAAAATTTTTTTTTGCCGCTCCTGCTCGCTCGCGCTCCTGAAAATAAATGCTCTTTTAAGCTTGAAAGAGCGAGCTGGAGCGGAAAAGAGCGAGCAAGAGCGAGCATTTCCGAACCCTGCACAAGAGGCTATTCCGTTTGTTAGATACTTAGAAACTGCGAATAAATTAAGCTTTAGAATGAGTAGCCAATGGTTTATAATATCAAAAGCTTTACTAAAATAGGTAAAATCTGCTCTAAGTTTGGCAATCCCACGATAATTATTTATATTACATCTATTTTCAGACTTATGGAGTGGAACGATGTAGGAAGACTTCCATGCATCTGGCCAGAACGTAGTGATTGTTGAAAGTGCGCAGTTATAGGAGACGCTAATTCCTTCACACAAAAATTTTAAATGCAAGACGGAATACCATCAGGTCCGGGTTCAAAATTGCATTTGATAGGCATGTAAAACCAAATTATCATCAATATTAGGTAATGCGAAGGGATGCTGAATGGATAATTTACTGAGGTATAGGTAGCCGACGAATAAGTAGACAGAAGTAGAAGAAGTTTCCAAATAGACTGCAAATAGTGTTTATGTTGTTAAATTCCGTATGATAGTACTTCATAAATACTGGAAAGATTACACTTTTCCTTTTCTTATTGGCAAAGTTCCACAAAGATTTAGTCCATAAATATGTCCTTAATATATTATATCTATTGATTTTTTTTGATATTGTTGATATTTTCTTCATTTTCAAAATTTGGACTAATAATCCAAATATTTGTTACAAAAAGTTGGCAAAACTCGTCAGATCAACATATGAGCTGTTATTTTTGAAAGTTCATTTGGAGCTTAAAAAATCCCCTATTTTTTTAAAATATTTTCAATAATTATTATTTCATAATAAAATTTAATAAGTGTGTAGTGCTAAAAACATCACTCGGATTGATTAACGGTTGCCAATATTTTTAAATTGATTCAAACGCAAACCTTTAAATATCTCGATACATGAAAAAATGGACTTATTCCACTTTCAAAAATAACAGCTCATATGCCACAGAGCGATGGACCATTTGGCAGTTTCAAGAGAAGCCCTCGGTTAAGGATAAGCCAAAAAGTGGACGTGCTAAAGGTTTAACGGACGCAAATCTATATAAAAAACTGGTATCGATAGTGAAGAAGAATCGATAGTGTCTGCAGAAACGTATGGTGCCTTTCTTACGTAAACACAATTGTCCAACCTTGTTTTGGACACATTTGGCTCCAGCACATCGACAATGCCCATGTCACTCAGAAGTAGTTCCGTGACAATAATATTCATTATGTTACGAAAGACATGTACTCGCCGAATGCGACCAAATAAGCGATTTTGGGCTCTAATAAAAGCTAATCTGCAGAAAATGGGTAAATTTAAAAGTTCTGTCGCGGAAATGAAAGTCATGTGGGGAAAAGCATCCATGAAAGTAAATGAATCGCTTGTAAAGAAATGTGCGTACCGATGAGAATATTGCTGCTGTAGCGTGAATTGTTGAAGAAGACGCCGAAAGGCGATTCGACGTCTTTCTCAACTTCTTCGCCTTTGTCCTTCGACTACGTGGAATTAAGGATCTTCGCTTACGTGCCTATAAAATACAGCTTGTACAAGAATTGAAACCAAATGATCATGGTTTCGTCGCTTTTTTACTGATTGGGCTCATTTAAAACTGGCGAAGATGAGCAATTTTATCGAAAAATTGTGTTAGCCGTCAATAATTGTCAAGGCGTTAATGAATCACCATTACATCCATTAAAATTGACTATTCGGTGCGGTTTACATACCGGCGGCATCATCGGTCCTTATTTCTTTCAAAATTAGCAAGGAGATGTCGTTACGGTGAACGGCGAGCGCTATCGAGGCATTTGCTGACTGAATTTTTGTTCCCACAAATTAATCAGCTAAACATCAACTACATTTGGTTCAAAAAAGACGGCGTAACTTGCCTTACAGCGCGCTTTATTGCAAAATCAATTTGGTGACAACTTTCTTTCCAATATTCACGCCACTATGGACGCCATACGGCCAGATTTATTGAAAAAAGTAGTTCAAAATTGAACTGATCGAATGAACCATGTAACTCGTAGCCGCGGAGGACATATGCCGGAAATCATATTTAAAAAATAAATGTCATGAAATTATTTACCAGATTTCATTGCAACAATATTTCTGTCTTGTATTATCATTTTAAGTTCTCAAGTTTCTCTTAAAAAAACACTCTACAAATCAAATAAGTGATGGTCGAGTATACGGACAACAGCTTATAAAATGACTTGTTTTTTGTAATAATGATACTGGAATAATGTTTTTAAGTATTGATGAAAAGAGAAATTTAAATTAGAGAGCTGCACAAGATGTCTTGAAACGTACACAAGACACAACAAAATTTTCAAGCCTTGCACTGCATGCTTATTTTGCTTTCGAATCAAGACATTGACTGCCAAAAGCGTGCTGATACCAAAGCACAACAAAGGCAATAGTATTCATTGCCATTCGTTGCTTTTTTGAACGAAAAGGCAATGCATAGCAATGACAATTGCCATGACAATTGATAACGCATGGCAACGAATGGCGCTAAACTCAAACGAAGACTCATGCAAAAGAATGTGCCGTTCATATCATTGCGCATCGTTGCCGGCATCATTGTTATTTTCAATATCTTATTGCCTTCCTCAAGCTACTATTGCCTTTTCTGCTTACAATTCAAGTTACATTGCCTTCACAGAAGAGCAAAGCAGCACAATGTCTTGTTCGAAACAGGTGGACGGCAAGGCAGCCACAGCTTGTTCGGAGCCACAGCCTTGAAGTGTTCGTGTCAAATCGTTCATTTGCACACGACAGTGCACTGCAATGCAATACTGGGCATGGTGCCTTTAGCAATTCAAGACATCTTGTGCAGCTCTCTAAATTGAATATACTAAAGAATACAACATAGTGAGAATTTTCAATTTTGCAAAACTTTGTGTACCGGTCCTATTTCCCCTTTTCCCTTGTGCAACACAATTTAGCTGTTTCTTCTGCTTTTTTCCCAAAAACCTTTTAAAAAAAGTTTGGTTTTCTGTTTTTTTTAATAGTTTAAAGGCTTCTGGGGCGCCAACCTAATGTAGCCAATAATTTTAAAAATATTCCTACTGATTGCAGTTTTCAAAATGGGTATAACATCTCAATTAATTAGGATTATTATATTGTATTATTATTATTATATATTATATTGTATTAAAATATTATTAAGTTATTGCATAGATTATTGATTATTGTTAAGTTATTGCTAGTTATGCAACAGGAGCCTTGCTCTGGCCTATAAGTGCACGTCGGATTATCCATTATTTACGGGGCACCGTGTATACTGTGTACTATAAAAGAATTGCTACTTATTGTGGTGGCCGTTAAGTCGTTGTTCATTTCATTTGTCAAGAGCTAGACACATTACCTTTTTATCCAGGGAACCTTATCACTTTGTTGAGCTCTCCCACATCTTTGTACAATTTTCAAATTTTTTGAAAACTCTTTCCGACTCTCTCATTTTTTGAAAAACAGTATCCTCTAGTTTTCGATGAAATTTCTCAAATTCCCTAAAACATGTAAATAAATTTGACAAACAAGGAAACTATTCAAAATGTAAATATATTCTGATGACACTCAATCCTCTCATTAAGAAAGAGAAATCGTTATCGTTTGTGACGTCGCATCGTTGCATTGAGGTTACATAGCCACGGTTAAAATTCGACTGAATTTACCTTTCAAAAACATGTTTATTCAAGTCAATCGGTTGATAAATGTTAAAGTTATTCAGTGTTTACATACCGACATAAAAGATAGCGCATCCTGTATATATTTTCTATTATTTTTTCTTTCTTCATGTTATGTGCTTTCTGTTTTTTTTCTTTGAAGTTATATATATCAAAGCATGGAAACTTATTACGAGTGTCTTTATTAACCCCCGTATATGAAAAAATTTAACACCTTATTTAACAAAATATTGCAGACAAATCAAATTTGCATGCTAAAAGGAGATCAAAGGTATCATAATGGAAAAAGTTAATAAAATTAAGAACCAAATGTATGTAAATTCAGTGTTATTTGAAGTATATGCCATCATATTCAAATTGATTTTTAACTTTTCACTATGGTTGATGGAGTCTTACAAGCCTTAACAGAAACTAAGGCCTAATAAATGACCAGTCAAAACCAGGAGAGGGAAAAAAAATGTTTGAAACACTGCCAAAAGACTTTTCTGTGACCCTCAGATTGCAGCTTTCATCACAGGGATATTGAATTAATAAGGCGTTTTAAAGTAATTATAGAAGTATAGTATGCAGTAATATAACCATCTTGCCAAAAAATTCGGTAAGGAAGCCGCAGAAATGTACAACGAAAAAAACCTTTGGAGGAATATGTCAGCAAGAATTCATAAAGTTATGTATCATGGCGAGCAAATTATTGAACAGGGTCTGCTTTCACTTGGTGATTTTTCCGAAGAAGCACAAGAGAAAGGAACCAAGGAGTACAGTTTATTGTTGAGCACAACACAAGGAAAACGTCAAGATAACGGCTGAATATTTTGAGGAAATTTTTAATTTTTATACAGGGGGTCAATTCTGGTTCTATTCTGAACCTGAGCTGAAGTGAAAAGTTTTATCACGTTATCACTGTGTTTCTGTTCGCGTTCCGTGAATAAATAAGACAAACTGTCAATAGGTTCTCATATGATAAAATTCTTTTCACTTACTATATATTCGGTGATAAAGGTTCGTCCACCATTCGTTTCTTTCTTTCTATTGAAATGTCACTATCAAAGAACGATAACGCAACATTTTTGGGTGTCAGATACCACAAGTGTTTGCAAATTTTTTCTAATGTTCTAATGTTTCTAATGTTTTCTTGTCTTATATTTATATAAGGATTTAATAAAAGTAAAATCCTGCTATGGAGCCCTCGTCGGGAGAAGAGCTTCTATCCATGCTTTTAAATATAAATTTGCATTAAATATACA
This sequence comes from Myopa tessellatipennis, assembly GCA_943737955.2. Lineage (NCBI taxonomy): Eukaryota > Metazoa > Arthropoda > Insecta > Diptera > Conopidae > Myopa > Myopa tessellatipennis. The sequence continues at coordinate 20,643,423 of OX031315.1, forward strand.
TACATACATATATCGCGAATTTCATTTTTCTCCTCTTCGCTTAACTCGAATTCTTCGCGAAACAAAAATATTTTTAAACAATAAATGGCCTTTGCCATCCACCGAGCATGATGTATTGCCTAAAAATATTACCACGGCTTCAATAAATTCGCGATAGTCTTACCGTGGATCATGCGTTTGCAGACTCTGTTTCGCAAAATTGATCAGCTGTGTTATATTTTCTATCTTTTGTTTGACAAATGGATCTTCTACCCCAGAATGAATGTTTAATTTATTTATATTGTGCCACGCTTGCTGGAAGCGTTTAAAAATTGGTACGTTTGGACTCGTAAACTGCGGCATCTTTTTCTCAAAAACCGATCTTAACTATTTATAAATATTGTGTGCACGGAAGATATAACAAGTACCGTCCGATTACTTCCTTTTAAATTACACATGCACCTTGCAACTGACCCATATTGGATGCTGCCGTATCACAGAAAGTTCTTGTACCTTGTCGCATATGTCCCACTCCCTGAGTAGATCATGCACAGCAAGAGCTTGATCTTTTCCAGTAGAAGCCGGGATTATCGAAATTCCAAGTAACTGTTCACGCCCTCTGCAAGTAATAACGACCTTTCCACCCTTTCTTTGCCGACTAGAGCAGGTAACATTTTACCATCCCAATGAACAGTAACTTCATGTTTCTACTGTTAGGGTCCGGGTTTCGAAATCGATTGCAACACTTTATAGATGTTTACTAATGTTTACACTGCGCACTCTTCGGTGGCTAACTCCGATTGGTTAATAATTTTTGCATATTCCTATTCAGACAAATCCAAAGATGTGCCATATGCCATAGTTGAGGTGAATTTCAAAATTTTCAATTCAAACGGGGCACGTGATCCTTTTATCTGATCGAGCTCAAACTTTGCAAACATTTTTTTCTCACCTAAAGGAACGATTCTAGCGTATGGGGTGCATTTTATACGTTGTTCAAATATAAGAAGCACCTTAATGTATACGTATAAAATGGGGAAATCAAATGGAATGGAATGGAATCCGAACTTCTTCATCACGTTAGGATTTCGACAAAATCGAAGTCACTAGTACAACTTCTAACAAAAATCTGCGGTTAAAATCCGTAAAAGTCGATTAAATCGGTAAAAAGCGTAATATCTCCGACTTGCATGAGGCATTATTAAATCGGACTTTAATTTTTTTGTTAATTTTTTTCGATTTACTTAAGATATTTTATTGACAGCTTAATGAAAATGATCATCTACTTAGCCACACATTTAATAAGCCATAAATTATTTATCAATCTTAATTTTTATTCGAATGTCACTACCCACATTCATCTATTTATACACATCTATTTATGTATGATGTACAATACTGTATAAACGCATGCGCTAAATAGTTAACAACCCTTTGGCTGACCGAATTGTAAACAAATTCTGCATGTAAGTTAAAATATTTTTCACAACAATGTTTTTACAATACAATTTAATATATGTATTAAAAATTAAAAAAGATTAAAATATCTCTTGGATTTGAATTTAATTGGGTTTAACCTATTTGCATTTACTCAATTCTTACAAGAAAGATTACACATAACTAATTAAAAAAATTTTTAAATTTAAAAAAATATGTATGTATGTAGTATCTCGCGAAGTCATTGGTTTGTCTGCGAGAAAAATTTACTTTAAACAGTTTCATTGTTGCATGTGTTATATTGCATAAATATGAATATATGTATTGTATCGTGTGTAACACAAGTAAAGCCATTAGAATATATTTAATTGACTTGTTCCTAGCGTAAACATTTACAACATTTACTATATTTATGAGAAGCTCGTTTAAAAGTGTAGGAATCATGAATTTTAGCATTGTTTGATCGTAATTATTTTTATATTATATTTGGGGATTCTAAATCTGCTTTTCGTTTTCCTTCGGGGTGAGTGATAGATCTGATGATCATTGCTTTGCTGTGTTCCTTTTCGCTATAGAATTCGTTTAATAAGCTCAGTTTGTGTATGTTACTAACGCTTAGCACTTTTAATTGTTTGCATATTGTAGTGGGATTAAACTTTATATTCATCTGTCTTGCTAGTCGAATCTTTAGAATATTGTTTTGGTTGTTTTGAAGCTGCTTTTAGGTCACAGAATTTCCCAACGCTGTTATACCGCGTCGAGCATAGGACTCGAAAAGTGAATATGCTTGCCTGACAACATAAAATGTAAATATAGATGTTTTAGCATGTATGCTACGCTACAAAATTGTTTAACCAAATGCAGTATATGCTCATGCCATTTTAAGTTGTGATCCACAATAACTCCATGGTACTTATATTTATTTTCAAATTCAATTACAGTGCTGCAAGTATCATCGACTATACTAATTCTGTTGGAGTGTATGCAAGTGAATGAAACATCAGCCATATGTTTGTATGGATAATATATAGCGGTTTAATGTGCATTGCTTTTTTTCATGCATTTATATATAAACCATTATCATGAGCCCATCTGTTGATAACATCCAGCTGTGCTTGCGTTTTTTCTGTCGCTTCTGAAAGATGCCGTTATCAATATGTACATAATAAGTTAATATATTGAAGGCTTTACTAAAATCAACGAATAGTACTAAAATATGATAGTTTTTACTTCATTCAGTTTCATTCAGTGTGTCTGCAAAGTTACCGAGAAAACTGGTGATGTTTTTTAATAACCGAATTAATTTTTGTTGATAATTTTATTTTTTTCAATGAAAACGTAGTACTCGGAAGATTTGTTAGTCTTCACACACAAATTTCGAATTTATTTACAATATTTATGTATTTATTTGATTTGTTTATTACAGTTCATGTAAGACAAATCTTATAATAACAAATCTTATAATATGGGCTTAATAAATGTATAATTATAATCATAAGAAAAAAAAAATATTCATATTAGGAAAAACAGTAAAAAAAGGTAAAGATAGTAGATAGGATAGTAGAATAAGATAACAGAATAGTATAGTGGTTTAAAATAATTCCGAAAATAGGAAATAAGCGCTGAGTTGGAGCTGGTCTTGTTTCTAATCACCCTAAGATATGCGGGCAATGAGTTCCACCACCGAATAGCATTCATAAAGAATTGCCTTTTGGAAGTCAGGGATAATGTAAGACTTCTATTAGACCGGTGTAAATGCAACTCTTCGAACAGATACACCGGGTGGCCTATGTGAATAATATTATGCAAGAGCACGTAATTTAAGCAGATTTTCTATAGAACAATCATATACATACATATACTTATGGTAAAAGCTGAAATATGATCTCTTCCATTTAGTTTGTAAACTAAAGGTTGTGCTATTAAATGCTCTATTATAAGTAAGAAACGAATTATAATCAAGGTACAAAAAACTTCACTACCGTATTTTTCTACCGCTTTTTCTTATATACAAAATTGACTTTAATTAATCAAATATTTTCCATTCTGTTCGATGACCATTTGCCATCTTTCTGGTAACTTCATTAGCCTTATCGTGGTGGAACACGATTCCTTTGCTATTTGCCAATTTTGGCCTTTTCTTTTTGATTGCATCCGCCAATTTCATCAGTTGTTGACAGTAAACATCTGGGTTGATCGTTTGGTTGCGTGGAAGAAGCTCAAAATACGCAACACCTTTGTGGTCCTACGAAATTGACATCATGATCTTCTTTTAATGCACTTCAGCTTTCAGTATGGTTTGTGGCATTCTTTCAATTCATGTGGAGCCCAGATATCTAACTTCAGTAGTGTGAATAAGCAGGCTCAGGGACAAAGGAAATGTCGCTGCTACTGGGTGCTGTTTTTAGGTTTATGTCTTTGCTAAACTTGGTTTGTGTCTTTGCTATACGTTGCTTTGTGTCTTTGCTAAAAGTATAGTTTTAGGGGTGTTTTTATTGCATTTTTAGCCCTATAGGATTGTGACTTTACTAAAATATGATTTTAAGGTATTGTCTAGGGTAATTTTTTGCCTTTTAGCCTATAAGTTTGTATCCATACTGCTGTCCACCAGATGGCCATAGTGGATTAGTGCTTTGGTGTGTTCATGCAGGTTTGTGTATATGATACAGACTTATGGCTGCCTATTGTGTTTGCGACTTAGCTAATTCATATGGTGGCTGTTTGGTATATCGAAGTAGATGGCGTTAGTGGGAAGTTTGTAGTTTGCATACTTTTTGAGTATTTTTTGCTAATTTCTCTGTGCTAGGAATGAAGGTATGATTTTGTCTTTGGTGGAAATTGACTTTATTTTTATTTTTTGTTTAACAATAAATAGGGTAGAAACAAGCGTAGCATACTTTTTTTGTTTTTGTTGTTATTTGTTTTAGGAGATGATTTAGTTTGATCTCCCGCTGTGGGATAGCAGGGAATCATACACGTGTTTGTACATGCATGAAAATGCCGCATTATCAATTTCGGAATTTTGACCGCCAGCTGCAACAATCTGGTGTCAGTGTGGTGTAGAATTTCAATTTATTAAGGACATAAGTTTAGGTTCGGTTGACCTTTCCAGGGATAATCTACAGGCGGACGGATGGGATAGTCGAAGCTGTTGTAGAAGTTTTTACTTGCTGTGTTGTTGTTGTTATTTCATAGCAACCCAAATTTTTTATAATCAGTTGCACGATGATAAACATGTTCGGACATGCACTAATTCTATTCTTCGTAAACGCAATATGGTTTAATTTCCGAATAAAAGCTGTTAAAATAATACTTTTTAATGTACGCTATAAGAATAAAAATGTCCCATCAATATAGATTACTTTTTTAAATGCTTAAAGTGAATATCTCCGCTTTTTTGAATCAATTTGATGAGTTTCTGATAACTCCGAAGGGATTTTTGCTTCATGAGCATTTTAATAAAATTCTAAATGGATACGATAAAATTAGTCTTTGTGAGCATGAAATACTAATGGAATCAAATCATGGACATCACTATAAATCTTGTTGTTGGGCTTCAGACGAATGTTTCGATGGACTAGACACTTGTGCATGCTACATAGTGGAACGTGTTCTTTTAAGAATAAATAAATTAATGCTATTGCATTCTAGATTAAATAAAATCTAAATCAAACATAAAATTTTGTCCAAATAAAAAGAATTATTTAAAATTTATACTCTATTTATTTATTTATTTAATTGACTTATTTTGTATGTGTTTTGCTGGAATATGATAGAATGTTCAATAGGTTTGTTCGGTATTAAGTTGTTTCACTTTTGTCTATATTTTAGTTGTTTTAGTTATTTTATTGTACATAAAACTTTTGATATTAGGAGAATTTATTGTCTATTGTATAATACGTGTATATAAATTCGAATCTGTGGTTTTTGTTGATCTGATGTTGTTCACTGATCACTGCGAAAGTAAAAAGTGAAGGACGTCGCTCCTGAGCGTCGGCCGTTCGTTCGTCCACTCACGACTCCGTGGTGAGAAGTTCGCAGTCTAGCTTTCGGGTCGCCTCTTCTAAGCCGCGGCATGTCAGCAGGGTGAGAGGCCGGTGACAAGCGCAGTCAGAAGAGGCGACCCGAGGCGAGCGGCGTTTGGCGTAAACATTCCGCCCGCCTTGCAGGACTGCAACACTTCCCCCACGGAGCCCGGAGCCGGAACGAGCGAAGGCGGCATGACGTATCCACGCCAGGGGGCGTCTAGTGACGATGGAGCAGCGTATGGTGCGCCTGTCTGCACCGGTGGGCGCTGCGGCATCGGTCCCACTGGTGTGACTGAGCCAAACAATTACGGCAAACGCGCTGCTGCGCAACGACATCCCGCCGCACGTCCACGGATAGTCCGCGGAAGGCCTCGGCAACACGGGCAACATGCTGTCACTTCCGCATAGCTCAGGCCTGGGTCCAGGTGCCGGATGTACATATCGCACAGACGGCGACTTATAGGTGACGCTCTCTCTCGTCTAGTCGATCGGATCGCACGCACGTCTCGCACGCGTGGTGGTGGCGGTGGTCGAGAGGCCGCTTCTATGTTCATGAGCCGTACATCGTAGACTGGCGAGGGAGAGCGCCGGCGTGTTGGGGCTGCGCGTAGGTCGACGTCGCGACTCGGCGACATCGATTGCCGTGGTTGGCGCGGAACCAGCTTCGGGATCGCGCCGCGGCTTGGATGCATCGGCGTCAGCGATGGTGGTTGGGGGGGGTGGAGCCACCTTCGGAGCCACGTCACGGCTCGGCGACAGCGATTGCCATAGTTGTGGTGTCCGGGGTACCTCGCTAAAGTAGCGCAGCAGGGCCGGAAGGTAGTCTTCGTCATTTTCGGCGTCGTCAGACGGCATCGGCGATCCCGGCAATTGATGATGTTGCGGCGATTCGGGCCGGTCGAGCGGCTCGCCCGCAGGTTGGAGCACCTCTGTAGTCACCGAGCGTGCGACGTAGGCCCGCCGAATATCATCAAAGATCGGGTCGCGGGGGCTCATCGGCCTCACCGGATGTAACGGCACGACCGCCGATTGGGGCACCTCGACTACCAGACCGCGCGCGGCATAGGCCTGCCGAATGTCATTCATGATATACTCTCGGGGGCTCATGGGGCGCACTGGGTTTTTTGGCGGCTCATCGGTTGAGTGGGAGGAGGCGTCCACTTTGAGCCATTCCTCCTCTGGAGGGCTTTCTAGACTGGCCGGGAGCACGTGAGCCTCGTGGCGAGGGGTGGCAGCTGACGGTACGGCGGCTGGGGGCGCCAGCATACGGCCGGACCGGAAGCGGGAATACTCACGCCAGATCAACTTCATTGGCAACCTGTGGAGAGAAGAAAGATTAGCAGAGATTCGCCTTAAAGCTGGGAGGGACACAATTTAGTAATTGGTCGGGCAACCTTTTCGATGCGCACATCGGCAACCCGGACTCTCTGGTCCTTGCCTGGGTAGACCCTGTTGATGCGGCCTAACCACCTAGTAGTGGGGGGTAGATTTTCATCTCTGATGACTACCAAGTCGTGGATTCGGAGATCGGGCTGAGGAGTTTGCCATTTGGTGCGACGCTGGAGTTCCCGTAGGTACTCCGATTTCCACCTTTGGCAAAGATGTTGCGCTAGGGCTTGAACTCGTCGCCAGCGGTTGAGCACTGAAAGAGGGTTGTCAAGATTCTCCGGTTCAGCTGGAGCCAGGAGGGGGCCACCCACAAGAAAGTGACCTGTAGTTATCGCTTCCATGACGGTGGGATTCTCTTAGAGCGCATGAAGCGGGCGTGAGTTAAGACACGCTTCTACCTTACTGAGAAGAGTCGAGAACTCTTCGAAAGTAAACTTCATAGCTGGAGCCACCTTTCGGAGGTGGGGTTTTAGGCTTTTAACCCTGGCCTCCCAGAGTCCTCCCATGTAAGGAGCTCCAGGAGGGATGAAGTGCCAGGATACGTTTTGGTGCGAATATTTGACCTCGATCAAATCACGCGTGCGTTGTATGAATTCCTGGAATTCCCTGAGCTCCTTCGCGGCACCCACGAAATTGGTGCCGTTGTCCGAGTAGACCTTAGTTGGACAACCTCGTCGTGCGACGAACCGGGAAAAAGCTGCTAAAAACGCTGCCGTCGAAAGGTCACTGCTTGCCTCGACATGAATGGCCTTTGTCGCGAAACAAACGAAAACGCAAACATAGCCCTTGGTAATTAAACAGGCGCGGCCAGTGTAATTTTTTATGTCGAAGGGGCCCGCAAAGTCAACACTCGTGTTGGTGAAGGGTCGGGAAAACGTGGTACGTTCTTCCGGCAGTGCAGCCATGAGTTGCGTTCTCTGCTTCTTTTGGTGTAATATGCACGGCTTACAACGGTGAATAGTCGTTTTAATAAGATTCTTGACTCGTGGAATCCAGTATTGGGTCCGGATTAACCGGAGCACCAATTGATGACCACCGTGCAGTGATATCTGATGGATGAAGAGCACTAGTAATCTCGACAGATTACAGTTGTAAGGCAAGAGGATCGGGTGTCGTTCGTCAAATGACAAGTTAGGGCACGACGACAACCGCCCGCCAAGACGCAGTGTCTTATCCTCATGGATGAACGGATTGAGCAAAAGCAGACTACTTTTTGAAGTCAACTGTCGTTTGGCTTCGAGTGCGCTGTATTCTTCACCGAAATAGGTCTTTTGACAGAGAATTGTGAGCCGAGTTTTTGTGTCTTGAATCTCTGTCGTTGAGAGGCGTAAAGTGGCATACAACGAGTAATCACGATAACGAGCGTTATGAATGAAACAGTGCACATATGAATAGACGCGCAAGGCTCTGGCTAGCGAGGAAGACCTTTCGATTGGATCTTCGTCCCTATTGAGGGAGATATGAAGCGCCTTCACTGGATTTTCTCCAAGCGCGGTAGCAAACTCGGAGGCAGTTCGCAGTTCGGGCCAACGATCTTTGTCGTGGAGGAGCCATGGTGGACCATTCCACCAAAGGGAGCTCAGAGCTAATTCTTGTGGAGTTGCCCCGCGGCTAGCTAAATCGGCAGGATTGTCTTGCGATTCAACATGAAACCACTGAGTGTGTGGTACTCTCTCAATGATTCTAGACACGCGATTTACCACGAAGGTGGCCCAGACACAAGGAGGCTTTCGAAGCCAAGCGAGAACAATTGTCGAGTCTGTCCAGCAGAAAACTTTACCTGGTCGTACGTGCATGTGTGGTACTAAGGCGTCCATCATGTCGGCTAGAAGAATGGCTCCGCAAAGCTCTAAGCGAGGTAGAGATAGCGTTTTGATGGGAGCTACTCTTGTTTTAGCATACAATAGTGAAATATGAACATCCTGCCCTATTTTCACGCAGTTCGTAGTCCCTAACTTCGAAATTAGTTGGGTCTCGAAAGAGAATTCGTTGAAAGGGGGTATGTTTTGGGTCGACCAGAATTTGGCGATACATTTTTTGTATATTGCTGCTGAAAACATACCTGCAGAAGCGCCATCTTAACATCAAAGCCAGCATGCAAGACATCATTCAGACTGAGCCCGCTCGTTGTCGGGCATGATGCGTTGAACACGGCTCTTACCTTTGTCGACGTGCTTTCTGGTTTGATGATGGCGTGGGGAGGCCAATAGTAGTGATTAGGCTGCGGTCGTATCTGCGGAGGTAACACGGCGATCATGTGTCCCAGATCGAGATACTCTGTCACTACCTCATCGTATTGCCGTTTAAAGTCTGGAGTCTTAAGTAGCCTTGTCTCAGATCGAATACTGCATGAGTGCCGTTTGTAGAGAGGCACCTAGGCGGAGTCCATTTGGAAAGTCGCTTTTGAACGGCAAAGTGACATGTAACGACCGTCATCGTCGTTTTTACGAAATTTTCTTCGCAAAACTTTTCTGAGGGAGATAGAATGTGAGTTTTGGGAAGTTCCTCCACCTCCCAAAAACGTTCGAACTGTTGTTCGATTGTGATCTCGTTGAAGAAGGCCACCTTGATGTTCGGGCTATCGGATTGGAGACCGGGAACTGGTCCGGTTATGATCCACCCAAACACCGTTTGTTGGGCTATCAGGGAGCCTAACACGCCACGGAGGATGCCGTCAAGCAATATCGCAGGATAGAGGTCGGCTCCAATGAGGACGTCTATCTGCTGGCTTGTGACGAAGTTTGCATCTGCTAGTTCGAAGTCTCGAGGGAGACTACGGAGTATCGCGCTGTCTAAAGAATGCGACGGGAGTTTTCCCGTGATCTGGGACAGTACTAGAGCGGTGACGTGGATTTGGAAGAGAGGGTCCTGAGGCGATTTGAGTATGAAATCGCAGGACCTTGGAACTTTTGCCGAAACGGTTTCGTCGAGGCCGGATACCATTGCGTTTACGGGCTGCATTGGAAGTTTCAACATTTTTTGGATTCGTTCCGATATGAACGATATCTCTGGTCCGGGATCGATCAGAGCTCGAGCGATGTAGCAGATGTCATTAGGGTATATTGTGACCATTGCAGTCCCTAACAACACCTCTTTTGGTGAGGCTGCGAAGCATACCTGGTGGGAATCCTGCTGAGCTTGAGGATTCCGTTGAGTTTGAGGAGTGGGGTGTATGTAAATCGGTTGGTTTGTCTGGGCGGCTTGAGCCGAAGTTGAAGGCCTCGGAGAGGCATCAACTGTTGCGGGTCTCGGTGGGGAGTGTGGTCGATCGATGTTCGCGGCGCGATGGGGTTGAGATCGATCGGTGTTGAAGGCGGGCCGGGTCGAACCGAACGCCGGCTTCACGACAGTTGCCGTCTGTGCCCCAGATCTTTTATCGTGCCTCCGCTCTTGATAGGTTCTTTGAGTCGAACATGGTACAAGTGTCGAAGGGGCTGAAGATGGTTCACGGTGCAAAAGTGTGTGATGCCTTTCGTTACATTTAGCACAATTATAACGACTCGGACAATTTTTCACAGAATGTGAATTGGAGAGACAGTTGTTGCACAAGCGATGTTTCCGGACGACATTCAGCCGCAGGTGAATGTCCAGGCTCAAGAACTGAGAGCACACTCGCACACTGTGTTGGTTGTGACACAGAGGGCAACGGTCTATTGTAAAGTTTAGCTGAAATGTATTGACTCGTTTTGCTGCTGGTGCAGGTTGGCTTGCTTGTTTACCTCTCGTGCTGGAAACGCTCTTTATATCCTGCATAGTCTCGAGCGTTTGAAAACGGTGCATCAAAAAAGCGTCGAAATCAGTCCATTGGGGAATTTCAGCTTTGTGCTCGATGGACTGCTCCCACAGCGCAAGGGTAGCATCTGGCAGGCGACTGGAGCACAGGAAGACGATTATGGCATACCAATTGGAGGTGTCAATTTCTTGAAGCGTTACGGCTGCGAGAATGTTGTTAACCTCGCGCTGCAAATTTTTTATTTCGCTTCCATTCTCTTTGGTGACCGGTGCGAGACCAAAAGTTTCTTCAGGTGCATGTTGACGAGAACACGTTTGTTCTCATACCGATCGGAAAGATTTTTCCAGGCCTGACTGAAACCAGCATTGGTTAACGGAGATTTCTGGACGATCTTCTTGGCTTCACCGGTAGTCTTCTTGTTCAGGTGGAATAGTTTTTCCACCGGCGCTATCCTTGTGTTTTGGATATACAGGACCGTGAACATGTCACGGAAAGAGGGCCACGAGAGGTAATCACCGCGAAACACTTCGGTGTCACAGGGGGGCAAGCTAATATTGTAACATGACGGAGGACTTTCGACGAATGAGGCTTCCGCTGAAGCGGATAGAGTTGCCAGATTCTCTATCATTTCGATGATGGTGTCGGTGCATCGTAGGTAGACGGCATAACAATGGCGGCGTTTCTCCTTCAGGGTTTCTAAAGTGCTTGCCTCCTCGGTCGTTGATTCCATCTTGGACAGGATGTTGTCAAACGTGCATTTGATCAACATCCATTGAGACTTGAGTTCGTCTCTTTGGAGATCGAGCGTACGAATTGTGTGTTCCCGAGAAGGCGTTGCCTGAAAATCGACTTCGAATTCGACGAGAGCGTCGGCGAGACGAATAAAAGTATCGAGGGCGACCATTGTTGAAAAATATTACTAATGAAAACGCTAAAAAGGTTGTAAAAAAGTAAAATCCAGGAGCTTAACCTCTGTTGAAAAATGAGAAAATAAGAACAAAATCTTTAGTGTCTAGTTTATTTTTTATTATTTAATATGGATTTTAACTATTATTTTTTACCAACGAAATTCAGCGGTCGCCCACTGTATGGCACGGTATACCGATGCTCGCTGCTAATAGCACCAAAGATGATAGAGCGCACAGTCGAGCGTACAGATTCGCACCAAAATGCAAATACTTCACTGATGAGATTTGCGACCTTGAGTTTCCTGTGTGTCGCACTTTAGACACGCCTTCGAAGAGAGCGCTCACGAAATGAGCGTAAGCCTGATACACCAACGTTCCAACGATGAGTGTATGTAACTTCTCTGTTTTCGCTACCGAGCACCAAATGACAGTATTTGTTTTAACAGTGGGGCACTAAGGCTACACGAGAAGCGTGCGAGAATTCGTAGTGCGTTTGTTTAAATTATTTTGAGCACTCAAGCAAAGCTGTTTGTTCTGAAATAACGAAAGAGCACGAAAAAAAGAAACACGCAAAACCGACATTTTTTCGATGCGAGTTTATGCGTGGCTGCGCAAAGTAATCGAAACACACAAGCACAGTTTTTTCTGTGTATCGAAAGAGCGCAACACCGAGTGCGAAAAAAAACACAAACCGACGTTTGCCTGGTTAGAGCGTGTCTGCCCAACGGAGTTGGAGCACGCAATCAGAGTTTTTTAAATCACACTGTTTAAAGAGCTCGGCGTCGAGAATGAAGAAAACCCAAACCTACGTTTGGTTGCCTAGAGTAGCTGCTCAAGTTAGTTGGCGCACACAAGTAAGGCTTTGGTTTTTCACACTAGCAAAAGAGCACGAAAAAACACAAAACGGACATTTATGTGCTAACAGCGTGGCTTGCCAAAGTAATTGGAGCACACAAGTTTTTTCGGTCTATCGAATGAGAGCGACACCGAGTGCGAGAAAAACACAAACCCACGTTTGCTTGCTTAGAACGTGGCTGCGCAACCGAATTGGAGCACGCAAGCAGAGTTTTTATATCACACCGTAAAAAGAGTGCGGCACCGAGAGCGAAGAAAAACACGAACCTACGTTTGTTTGCTTAGAACGTGGCTGCGCAACGGAGTTGGAGCACGCAAGCAGAGTTTTCAAACACACCGTATAAAGAGCGCGGCGCCGAGAGCGAAGAAAAATACAAACCAAAGTTCGAATATTTTTTGAGAGTGCGGCTGCACCAACCGGTTTGGAGCGCAATAATGATTTGTGTATGACCCACATATATGGTAATCCACGTGATGGATTTTCTGGTTGGGTGTGGGGTGGAATTTTCGAAATTCGGGTGTACCGTCCTTCATATATGTGACGTATATATTATATATATGTATATATATATAATTGTCATATACATATATATGTCACACGGTAAATATTCTCTTCAATATATAATAGGAAATATAGTAGAAACTCAAATCAATACCTTTTTTATTACTTTTAATTGATGGCTGGAGCGCTATCTGGCTTGTCTAGGACCAAATGTTTTGCTGGAATATGATAGAATGTTCAATAGGTTTGTTCGGTATTAAGTTGTTTCACTTTTGTCTATATTTTAGTTGTTTTAGTTATTTTTAAACTCATAACTCATAACTTATTCATAAAACTTTTGATATTAGGAGAATTTATTGTCTATTGTATGATACGTGTATATAAATTCGAATCTGTGGTTTTTGTTGATCTGATGTTGTTCACTGATCGCTGCGAAAGTAAGAAGTGAAGGACGTCGCTCCTGAGCGTGGGCCGCTCGTTCGTCCACTCACGACTCCGTGGTGAGAAGTTCGCAGTCTAGCTTTCGGGTTGCCTCTTCTAAGCCGCGGCATGTCAGCAGGGTGAGAGGCCGCTGACAAGCGCAGTCAGAAGAGGCGACGCGAGGCGAGCGGCGTTTGGCGTAAACAGTATGTATAAATATACATATATCCATACTAATATATAAATGCGAAAGTCTGTCTGTCTGTTACCTTTTCACGGCTAAACCGTTGCACCGATTTTGACGAAATGTTATATGGATATACTTTGAGCCCTGGGGATGGACATAGGACTACCTATTTTATAAAAAGACGACCGCTAAATGGTTGAAATGGACGTGGCCATGATTTCAGTCGCCGTAATGAGGAAACTATAAGGCTTTCACAGCTGAACCGGTGCACCGATTTTAACGAAATTTTACATGGAGACCTTTTTACCTTGAGCCATGGGGATGGATCTAAATGATTGAAATGAGCGTGGCAATGAATTTATAAAAAAACTTCACACAAAACCAACAATTTTAATCTGAGTAGGAGCTGATATTAAAGCTTTTGATCAAAATTTATTCAATCTAGGGATATTGGAAATCATCTAGGATTTATGTATTCTTATTATATTTATATATTATATATATATGTATTTATTATAAGATATATTTATTCTTTTGCAAAAAAAAGTAACAAACGAAAATACCAAATGATCGGTGATAAAATCTGAAAATTGTATGTTTCATACATACATACATTGAAAAATTATATACACATATTCACACTATACCATCGCCCACTACTCTACCATGCGCACGAAGTCGCGGGTAACCAGCTAGTATATACATATATATATGTATATATGTACATATATATTAGACCGGTCCTTATTTCTTTTTTTTCGAATTCGAATGACGGCAAGCGCTAAAACCATTTTATTTGATCCTAAAAATACACAAAAAAAATTTGAGCTTGATTGGACAATTTTTAGCCGTGCCCCCAACGCCAACATTGAAATGTTTTTCCCCGGTTTTTCTTGAAATGTATCTGGCAGCCCTGTTGGTAAGTACTTATTGAAATGTGTGTGTGTGCGTTTGGCAAATGTGACACACACTCTCTCTTTTTTTGTGGCGGCCCAGTACTGTGTTGTTGTGTACGTCTGACGAAAATTCGCATAAATAAATCATTTTGTATTGCAACTTTCACACGTGGAGATCGACGAATTTAGTGAAATCGTGAAGTTCAAACAAAAAAATTTAAAAGAATATTGTCCAAAAGATTACCTTTAAAAAATTGAACAAATAAATTTTAAAATTAAAAATCCAAAGCGATGACAACCAAAAGATTTCGATCGGATGATGATATTATGTTAATTGGCGTAATTGACCACCAAATTACTGGAGCTAAATTACCAGGAAGAAAACAAGTGCTACAAGTTTTATTTTATAATTTAAGAATAGTTGGTTTAAATTTAAGAGAAAGTTCTAAATTAGTTGTTGCTGAGGTTAGTACGTTTTGGCAAAAAGCACGAATTCCAACACACCATGAAAAACACTGCATTGAGAAGCTGGAAAAATTATACAACGAGTGGAGAGATATTACAAAGCATCATGGTCGAAAAACAGAATGTCAAAACAGGAAAGAAACTGAATTTCAAGATAAATTACATGAATTATTCGATATCGCACACGCAAACGCGATAGAATTAATTAAAATACAAGAAGACAAAGAGTTCTTAAAAAAGCAACGAGAAAAAGGAAGACCAGGTTGTATGCTAGGAACGGATAGAATTGTCATGCAGAAAGAAAAGCGAAAGGCAGTCCAGAAAGAACAAGAAAACCAGCGTCGAATAAAAGAAGATGAACGAAAAGAGTTATATGAACAACATACTCAAAGAGGTATACAATTAAGAATTATATCTTTTAAGCAAATCAGAATTATTGTTGTAAAACAGGTATGATTGACATTGACGACGAAAACCATATTGAAGTTGTAGCATCAACATCAGCAGGAAATGCATATCCAGGTATATCAGGTATATCCAGAGGTAAAACAAATTTGTTTACACCAAGACTGCTTTCAACTTTGGATAAGTGGAAAATCACTGATGGTGCTGCAGTTCATATCCTAAGTGCAACTGCTGACGCGTTGGGCTATGATATCGAAGATCTTATACTAAATCGTTCATCAATTCGTCGAATGCGTCAGAAACATCGTGCAACAACAGCACAAAACATTGCAGCAAACTTTGATGTAAGTACTGTAATGTGTTTGTGTTTTTCCCTATGCTTCTTTTTTTATGTTTTGAGTATAAATTAAGAAACTTGAGTTTTTTTTTCCAGATTCCACGTAGTTTTGTTTTGCATTGGGATGGTACAATGTTACAGAAATTAGTGGCAGGGAAAAAGTTGATCGCTTGCCAATCATAGTCTCATCTCAAGGTATCGATAAACTACTTGGCATTCCAAAGTTAAAATCTTCGAGTGGAAAAGAAATATCAGATGCCGTGTTTAATTCAATAAAAGAATATGAAATGCTTGATCGAGTTGAAATTATCTGCTTCGACACAACTGCTCATAATACAGGAGCACAAAACGGTGCTGCTGCTCTGCTTGAAGGAAAACTAGGTCGCGATTTATTATATTTTCCCTGCAGACACCATATTTACGAGTTGTTGATCCGTAAAGTGTTTGAAATTAGAGTGGCTACTACAGCCGGTCCAGAAGTGCTAATTTTTAATCGCTTTAGCAAATACTGGAATAATATTGACAAATTAAATTATAAGAGTTGTTTAGAAGATGAACACATTATTACAGTATTGACAGCTGAAGAACGTGGAACAATTTTAAATTACTGCCTAGATAACTTAAAACAAGCTCATAGCAGACGCGACTACAAAGAATTATTACAATTAGTTGTCAGTTTTCTTGGTGGTACGGTGCCGAATTTTAACACCTTTCGTATACCTGGTGCAACTTCTCATGCTCGATGGATGTCAAAATCTATTTATGCACTTAAAATGTATTTGTTTCGTAATGAATTCAATATGACCAAACAAGAGCTAAACGGTATACGTAGTGTCTGTCTGTTTATAGTTCGTATTTATGTAAAAGCCTGGTTTGGATGCACTAAAGCAATTGAAGCACCAAATCAAGACCTAAATTTAATTAAAAATATTATAGCTTATCCTGAAAGGGATATAGCTCTTGCTTTGCTACAAAAAATAAGCAATCATTTGTGGTATTTGTCGGAAGAAGCAGTCGGTCTTTCATTCTTCGATCCTAATGTAAGTGTTGCAATTAAAAAAAAAAATGGTTCAGGCAATTAATGTTAAAGCAAATACAGAAAAATGCAACCGAATAATAACTAATCCAACAAATATCGACACATTTGCGCAAAAAGATTTAAGCGATTTTGTAAATTCCAATACACACGCGTTCTTTGATCGCTTAGAAATTTCAAAAGAATTTTTGCAAGTCGATCCGTCGGATTGGAATGAAAGATTTGACTACGCTCAGGGATCACAAATTTGTAAAAACTTATCTGTAGTAAATGATGCAGCTGAAAGAGGCGCCAAATTCATTACAGATTATAATAATAAATTAACCCACAATGAAGAGGAGAAACAATTCCTTTTTCAAGTGGTTAAAGAATATAACATGAATTATCCCACTTTTAAAAAGACTTCACTATTAAATTAAAATAATATTAATGTTACTATGAGTATGTAATTAATAAAAATATTTCAGTTTATTCTTACTTTTCAAATAAATGCAAATAAAATAAAAAAATATATTTTTTTTTGCCTTATTTCTCATAATAAAAACAAAAAGGTGCTTGGGGCACGGCTAAAAATTATCCAATCGTTGTCAAATTTTTTTTATGCTTTGTGAGACTAAAACGAATATTTTTAGCGCTTGCCGTAACATATATTCGAGAAAATAAATTTGTCCATATAAATAAGGACCGGTCTAATATATATGTATGTATAGCTCTTCTTAAAAATACATGCCACTTTCCGCTAAAGGCAAGTCCACCATCACTTCTAGACGAAAGTGTCTGCATTTTCCGTCATTGTTTTCACCAAATACTATTCTCCGTTGCATAATTCCTGTATTGTATCGTCGCTGAGGCTGTTGAATCTAGTTGGCAGACTATATTTTCATCCACCTCCATTAGAAAAACACACAATTATATGAAATGTAATTTTTATGTTGAATATAATATAGTTGCAGAGTATGTTCTCTCTCATATACTTTATAATTTCTTGTGGTGGTTGTAAATTTCCGAATCTATCAAAATATTCCTTCATTTTTCCATTCTTATAATATGCTACCCAGTGAGTACCTGGACCGCTCGATGAATTTAGATTGATAATTCCACATTCTATCCGATGTATACGTTTCGGTAGACTATCTCTCATGAAAACGCTTCTAAAATGTGGCAATTGTTTTGTATGCTCCATTAAGTCGATGTCTGTGAGCGGTCTTCTGGGTAGCTTCCCTAAAGGTTTTTTGATTGCGGGCTATAATATAAACCTAATCCCTTCTTCTATGGCTTCAGATATAAACCTTTGCCCACAGTTATTTCCTCCAATGCTTTATTATGGCGATTTGTTTCATTCAGTAATTCTCTACGAGCTTTCGCATTATTAATAGGTCCAAGAGGTCCAAGTGCTGTCACGATCGACACCAGTGTTAGAAAACCTCCTGTTTCCGGTAAGGGTATAACACGAGGTATCTTAATTGATGCTTTCTTTTTTTTAAAGGACTTGATTACTACTTATCGATTAATTTTAATAGCGCGAGAATATCGTCTGATTTTTGTTGATTAATAGCAATCTTTATAGCATTAGTTAACAATTTTTTTGTGCATTTTCGTTTAATTGTATAATAATAAGTAAAGACGATCCAATTGATGGCGGGCGTTATAGAAAGGGATTCGATATTTATATACTACTATGAACTATAACTATCAAACCACATGCCTCCTTCTATTGTATACTGTTCTATTTTATAGACCTATATGGTTTCATGAACATATTTTGCCAGGATTTTTGCTCTAATTTGTTGTAATATATTTTTGTTGTTTCTTGTTGGTGTGCAGGTTGGTATTGAAAATGGGCAAAATCGGTCCACCACCACGCCTATTTTTTATTAAAAATGTGATATCAGCGTTCGTTTTTGAGCTATTACAACAAAATTTCTTTCCTGGGTATAGAGTAGCGTGATCCGTCCACTTTTAGGTTACACAGGCAAAAGAGGGTTATATTGTTAAATATATAAACTTCCTGAATAAAACTTTAGACAACAACTTGTTTTACAAAAAAACATTATTACACAAAAACTGGGTGCGGTCCGCCCACTTTTACACTACATATACAGTATAGCAGTATGAAAACACGGTACAGTATAGCAGTTTATTACCACGGAAATAAAGTTTAAATTAACACAATTATAAAACAACTAAGTTATTTTGTTTTGAAAAAGGTAATGACCCCGCCTACTATTTATACAGAGGCGTAGCTAGGTCTAATGGAGCCCGGGACGGTTAATCAATTTGTAGCCCCAAAAATGCATAGAACTGAATAAGTCCCTACTTGATTTCCACAAATGCCGCCCCCGACATTGTGCCGCCCAGAATGGACCGCCACCCCCGCCCCACCCTAGCTTCGCACTTTTTCAAAACTTTTAGGTGTAGGGTATCTAAGATTCGGGTATCTAAGATTCGGCCAGGCCGAATATAGCTTTCTTACTGGTTTTTTTTTCTTGTCCTTTTTTTATTACTATTATTATGGCTTATTATTCTTCTTCTTTTCTTCTGCGTGTAGCCGAAGCATCAACATAGGCATAACAAAATTTAGCTTAAACTTAGTGTTATTAATATCAATTTTACGCGCGAACCATCATCTGCTATACATACAATATAAAATGAATTATGTAAACTAAACACTTGGTTTTGAATCGTTATAAGTTGAACCAAACTAGACTGCTGGTGATTTATTATCAGTGCCCTGAATGTGGGAGCTATTTTTTATTTAAGTTAAATGTCTACACAAGAAAAAATATTTGTATATATATAATAAAACAAAATGACTTATGCCACTCGTAAAATAAACGCCTTAATTAGTTTCTATTCGAAATATGTATTCATTAATATTTGAAATATTGACTGGATTCGCACTGTGTTCGCATGAATTCGTGCTTCATAATAAGTCTATAAGAATTAGTAAAAATTCTTTATTTATGATGATATCTAAAACATTTTATTTCAGAATTCGTTTGAAATAATTGTGTTCTGTACTTAATAAATGTACACTATGCCTGATAGATTTAAGGTAACAACATCAGTTGGAAATATATCACCCAAATACCTCAATACTACCTACGCCGAACCTACAGTCGAAAGTTTGTTGCATAAGCTTAAGGGTAAGTAAATATCATTAAATTCAATAAAATCCATAGAGCGCTTTTAATAATAAAATACAATCGCAACTTTAAAATTGTGTAACTTTTATACTTTTATACTTATATACACAACTTTTATGGGTATAAAATTGTGTGTTTTTATACCCAAAGTGATCCCATTCTTTTCCTTAGTCTAAACAAGATAATGATATTACATATACGCTTATTCTACTCTCACATATTATTATTCTTATACTTATTCTAGATCCACTCAATTCTGACTTATTCTCACTTAAGAAAATTGGCTTACTACTGAACCGTTACCTAATGGCATTGTGCGCTAAATCCTAAATAAATGTTAGATCCTAAATGACCCCTTTGTATTTTTTCCTCTTTCATATATAGTACGACCTAGCTAGTTCCGACACATACAGTTTCGGATACAGTTTTTGAAGATTTTATTAACCCTAAATATTTACCCACATTTATTTCGAAGTCAGCCATGCCAACAAATTGAATAACTATTCAAATGCCGTTCAAATCTATCTGGCGGAACCAAATTTTAACACACTGCCCGGACCACATAGTAAAATTTATACTGTCCGAATTGAAGAGTTAATCAGATTACTAAGTAGTACGGATAAGCGCGTGTCAGAACTAGCGAGGTCGTACTATAAATGAGTTCCACCTATCTATCTTCAGTGGTGTCAGTGGTCTAACCTTTTATTTTCTTTTATAGTACCACCATGGTTTTGCTTGGGTGAAGAATAAGTTTTAATTTTTTGCATCATTTCTTTGCTGTCCTCAGTCCCTGTTAATTCTACTACTTGGAAGAGTTTTTCTTAATTTTCCACGGCATAGTATAACTATGTTAGTATAACTAACTTAGCATTCCTACCATCCATCTAGCGAGGGTATTGTTGATAGAGTGTTGTCAATTGATAGAGGGCAATTTCAGTTGATTTACCTGGTTTCTTTTCCTGGTTTCGGAGAAAAGGATCTTTCTTTCCTACCTTCGGTGAAAACAATTAATTTTCTTGCCTCAGGGCCTTGGTTTATAATCTAGCGCTTAGCCAGGGCCGGCCTTCTAGGCGGTGCGGTGGATGCTATGCATCGGGGCCCCGCGATTTAGGGGGCCCCAAAATTATAAAGAACTCGGTCCCGAAATTTAATTCTAAAAAGGAAAATTCAGTGAAATGAAGTTTGAGGTTAAAAGATTTACCTCAGTTGTGTACTCACACACGGGAAAAGAGTTCACAATGTGTAGAAAAATTCACAGTAAATAAGAAATCTTATAAAATTCTTATAAAGTTCCGTAGAAATTCGTATTTAACCTGCAATAAAAATTTAGTAATTGTGAAATTTGTTGAAGTACCATCTGTTTCTGAAGATAAGGAAGAAAATGACTATAGCAAGCATGATCAAGTGAACATAAGTGATTCATATTTTTGGCCAAGTATAATAACTTATCATTTTAGAATATTTTGTTAAAATCGGACCTGTACAACACAAAGGAGTTTTTGCTAAGAATACTGAAAACTGAAACAATTGGAATCCTTCAGAACATTTCCATAAAAAACGAATTAGAAAAAGATTATACTCCAAAATAGAGGAAGGTGTAGTTATAGAAAACCCGGCAGAGGAATTTTGATATTGATGTTATTTTTTAATACTGTAATTAATACTGTTATTGTACAAATAGTTTAAAGTTTTAAAAGTATACCACGTATTATTTCTGATATCAAATTAATCACTGATATAAAAACCTTAGAAAAACAGGAATTAGAAAAATATTTCCAGAACTTTGTAAATGTTTGTAACAAAGATGTGGATGAAAATCTAATCCATGAAATTGATGTGCGCTACGAGATTTGATTTTGACTGAAAGTAGTGTAAATAACGCACAATACATATTGCAATACATATTAAATAATAATTATAATGAGTTATTTCCGAGTATATGTACCGAATGTATTAACTGTGTTAATACTTTTCTTTACTTTCTCTTTTACTATAGCAAGTGCTAAACGCTCTTTCAGTAAACTAAAACTAAATTATCTCCGGTCTAGCATGTGTGCAGAACGTTTAAATGCGCTTGCTGTATTAAGCATCGAGAAGGAAATCGAAAAAAAATAAATACTTCACAAAAAATATATGGCCCCAACGGATTTCTTGCACCAGGGCCCCTTTACAGAAAAGGCCGGCTCTGCGCTTAGCTACTTTTAGAATTACTGATATTTTCGGTATTATGACAAACTTCCAATCGCCCATTTTATTATGTCCCGAGAATACAGTTTCCCTGCTATTTTCCCGTCTTTCTCAAAGTCACAAATTTTAGTACATATCCTACATCATGTATAGTTATACATCGCATTTTGAGGTTTAGCACGTCTGGTGAAAAGAACAGAAACGGGCGTAAAGAACAGAAGATTGGATGTAAGCGGCAAAACGCAACAATTTCCGAGAAATTTTCTAAGGAATGATGAAAGAAATCCGTGCAAGCATGCAAATAAAGCAAGTAAAGCAACTGAAACTGCACTCTTTCAGCTGACAGCACTCTATCAATACTCCTGCTATATGGATGTTAGAAATGCTAAGAACGAGTTACGAGTACTGTAATTATAATAGTAGATGATATTAGAAGAACTACGACTTAACACCAGGAAAGGATGTCCACGGGAGGAGTACTATCTAGTGGAGCTCCACTAATGTGGAGCGTTGTAATACTCTTGAACTTAGCGATGAACTCTTTCGGGACTTCACCGATGCAGGGCGGCTATACTGCCAGGGATATGCCAACGAAATAGTTTTACTATACCTTCGGAAATTTGGAAAAACTCTCCCTGGTAGAGTTTAACAGGAACTGATGATAGCGACTTGCTTAATATTGAGCAAAATATAAAGGTCAATTATATAAGTACATTTTACTGAGAAAAAAATGAATGAATGAAAAAAATGTTGCTAAAAATGTAAAATTTGATTTTATCCCAAAAGAAAACGGTTTTCGATAAAATTTTGTTTACATAAATAAGAGATAATTCGAATTCCCAAGGACATCAATAACATATATGTATGTATATCTTCTACAGTTTAGGATATAGGGATTTGAAATTTGCAAACTTCAAAGGGACATAACTCGGAAATCAGACGCGACCCCCCACGCTATTGATGTTGTTGTTGTTGGAGTTCCAACAACAAACGAAAACAACAACAAATGCCACCGTGGTAAATTTATGCTGCAAAAATAATGAGCAACTATAAATGTTTGCCAAAGATTTAATTAATATTTATTAAAAATTGAACGCAATTAAGCTTTTCAATAGACCACATAATCTACAAAACCTTTTGAATATGCAATTAATAGTCACAAAAGTTCAATTTATTTGGTAAATTCTACTTTTACACTTTACTAGACGTCTACTGTGAAGCACACAACGATCAACTGAGTGGTTGTGTGTAATCTGAAATTTTAATTTTATGATTTTTAATATAATTTTTTTTTATTGTATTATCATATATATATTAATTAGAAAATTATTCGGGTCTGTTGTGGGAAAGCTTTTATGTAAAAGATATGTTATGTTGTTACGTTTTTCCATACAAAATTTCTATCTGTCTTATATTCTTTTACCTTATCCAAAATTGGTATTCTGTACCGCAAAATCTTTTTTAAAATCTATAATCCGTAATAAAATAAAAGCCAAATTGTTGTATCTCAAGTTTCAAATTTCAAGTTATCAAATTTTACCCAGATAGAAAAACATGAGAATCATGAGATGATATCTGCATTTTCCTACGAAATGAAATCATTTCATTTCGTTTAGAACGTAAAATCCGGCAGCAAAAAATCTCTCCTTAGATTTACTCACCATGTTAAAGGTGTACCGATACTGATGAAACATTATACTAAAAACTAAACCTTCGAGTGGGGTTCGCGAGACATAGTTGGGAACCACTGTTCAGTTCTATTACGCACAACCTAATGCTGAGGGGGAGAGAATTAGCTGGAATTTCCTTCTCCGTCTTCAGCCACCCTACCTTGCAGCCCATCGGGAAACCAATGTCTGCCTTTCGGGCACACTCACCTTTTATTTATTTCCTTTGGCTACTCATAAATTAAACGCAATCTCTCATGTAAACTTTCAGTAAATCATTGTGAATTGGATTTAATATTCCAGGTAAGTTTTCATTCAACCTTTTAAGTAAGTATTTAGTTAAACAATATATGTAGTAATTCAACTAATTATTCAATTAAACATTAAAATAATTCAAGTAAGTATTCAGTTAATTATCATAATATCAATGTAAGTTAAATGCAATTAAACATTATAATCTTATAGGTAATCTTTGAGTTAATCCTGATAATATTTACGGGTAATTTCGAACCCGGTACTCATAATATTTAATGTAAGTATTCAGTTAAATATTATAATCTTAGAGGTAATCTTTCAGCTACTTCTTAAAATATTTAGGTAAGCTTTTGTTGTTCGTTATAATATTACAAGTACGATATTTAGTTAAACATTAAAATAATACAGGGAATTTACAGTTAATCATTACGCCTTTAACACACTACATATATCTTTGCTTCAAGACTAAACGTAATAGTTTATCAAGAACTTTGCAGCTTATCAGCCGGATCTCCGTGATTGATGACATCAGGGATATCCTTAATCTGTAACGAAATTTTACCAAAAGACATAAAAGATATATGTTTTTTTCCTTGCCCTATATTCTAGTATTCAAATATTTTTTTACACTTACTAATAGAGTATCTCAAAATGTGTATATTTAATTATAAATGTATAAAAGTAGCTTAAAGTCATGACATTTCCATGAAAACTGGGAATTCATCAGTTATACAACAAACAACAAATCAAATAAAGTGTAGACAAAAAAGTATGTTACAAATTTAAACCTATCTGATACAATATGCTTCTAAAGGGTCCGCCATCTAACGTTTTTTTTCAACTAGTGCTTATTTCGTGAATGGTAACACTTAGCTCATGTCTGATTTGACAGATAATTAGTTTTATCCTTCCGCTGAACGAATATGGTAGTGTATACGCTTGAACAACGCTGGGAAATATTGCGACATTACTTTGAAAATCATGGTAATTGTCGCGACTCGCTATGCTAACGGCAGCACTTTTTCTACCTTGGACTGGGTCATCGACTGCGAGCATGGCTCAGTCTCGTTGACTGCACTCATATTACGCTGGCGGTCGCTGACCGAAATCAAAATTTAGTTAGCTGACGCTCACTAATATAGCGTTTTTAATTATTTTGTCTTCTGTTTAATTTAAATTGTTTCACAATACTTCTTTGTCAATTAGGCAATATTTCTTATTTTATTGTATTTTCTTATTGTTATTTATGCTTAGCTTAAGTGTTTTTTATATATAAATGAAATCGATTTAATAAAGAAATTGGTAGTATTCAACTAAAAATCAGAGAGTCTTCATTTAACCTCAATTATAATACTATCACTCAAAGAATAAAGTGTGGATTCGGTTCAAGTTCCGAATTGCACTTATAAAATTATAAAAGGTATTGGACTTGGTTCAAGTTCCAAATTCAATTACCTATTAAACAACAAAACATTTGGTGACCCCGACGTGATCCTTTAAAGGATCACATAAACGACACACATCAGTCAGCACAGAGTCTACCAGAAGAGTCTACAAGGATAACCCCGACATGGAAGGGTTTACTCAATTGATAAAAGAGCAACAAGAGGCTGGAAATCAAATCCAGACTATAATCCGAAACTACAAAAAGGATTCGGCTTCGCGCAAACAAAATGAGAAATATTTCACCGATCGTCTGCAGTGTCTGAGGGATATTTGGGACGGTTTCGTGACGAGAGACAAGACAATTCGAGAGGACGAAGATGTGGACCAGGAGGACGCCTATTTCACATCGGACTTCTTCGAGCAAATGAAGCAGTTAACCGCAACGTACTAGACAACGTACTAGAATGCACTAGAACGACTGTTGTCAAACGTAAATAGCAACAGGCATCCTCATCCACAGCTATACTACGACATCAAAATAAAAACCATCAAACAAGCATGGGAACAAATTGAACAAATAAACGATGAGATCTGGACTCAATTTGAAAGTCCCGAATCCGTCGGTTATAACATACAGCCATATGTCGATATGGAAGACCAAGTGCAGCAGACTTTAGTCAATTTAGCAGTCATTGCAGAACAACAGAAAATAAGTAGCGAGTCATCAACAACTTCAACTACAAATAATTCAACATTACAAACCAACGTACATCTACCTAAGCTAACAATTCCTAAATTTAATGGAAGTTATCTTCATTGGCGTCAGTTCTTCGATCTCTTTTCGCAAATGGTGGACCGCCAACCCATCTCCAAGGTTCAAAAAATGTTTTACTTGAAATCGAACCTTCTTGGAGAAGCGGAAAGATTAGTCAGTCACTTAGCACCCACTGAGGAAAATTATGATGTTGCTTGGACAATGCTGCGACAACGCTACAACAATAAAAGGGTATTGGTATCAACTCTAATCCAAAAAATCGTCGAGCAGCCATCAGTATCTGGATCAGTAATGGCGTGTTAAAGGGATTATACGATACAACTCAGGAATGTCTGCTGGCCCTAAACAATTTGGAAATTGCCACGGTCCAGTGGGATCCCTTATTATTAAATTTACTTACGAAAAAGCTGGACAGACAGTCATTGATTCGATATGAGCAAACAATTTGGAATCCCAGAGAAGTGCAAACAATTCCCGACTTTCTTACCTTTTTGGAAGGACAATTCTTATCACTGGAAATGATAGGACAAAGGGATAAGGTTCCAGCAGCTCAGAAAACGGCACATGTCCATGCAACATTCGTCTCGAAACCTCAGGGCAATAACACATGTCGATCATGCAAATGTGGCACGCATCCCTTATTTGCGTGTCCACACTTTCTTCAGCTTGGAGCATCAGACCGATTAAATTTTGTGCGCATGCAAAATCTTTGTGTGAACTGCTTGAAGGCAGGTCATCTGGCTGGTCAGTGTCCTTCGCGAAGTTGCAGTCGATGTAATAAAAAACACAACACGTTATTACATTTGGAGCATACTCAAACCTTCAGTACAGGGCAGAACAATCAGCAAGTTAAGGACAGCACTCGGCCAACAAACTCTACACCTATTAAGACAGATAACGCGCCAACTACAGTAGCATCAGCCAATCAACAAGGCAACAGGCAGGCGTATGTTATACTAGCCACCGCTGTAGTTTCAATATCTGCAGCCAATGGCAAGTCATTCAACTATAAGGCAGTTTTAGATTGCGGTTCGCAAGTTAATCTGGTAACTCAGAGGCTCATCAAGAAGCTATCCCTATCGCCCCGAACTTCATCACTTCAAATCGAAGGCATCGGACGCAAGACTCGCAACTCTAGCAACAGGGTCAATGTGGGACTTCAATCACAAGATGGAACCTTCTACACCAGGCTCGAGGCATATGTATTACCGCAAATTGTGGCACCACAGCCGACACAAACGTTGGACATTTCAAAATGGTCCATACCAAGTAACGTGAAATTAGCGGACCCAACTTTCGACAAACCGGGCAAAATCGATGTACTCTTAGGAGCAGAGTTTTTCTACGATTTAATGCAAATCGAGCAGTTAAAACTTGGCAAAGATATGCCCATCCTACAAAATACAAAATTAGGATGGATAGTATCGGGAAAAATCAACTCAACAATTCATCAACCTGTTACGTGTGGAGTCTTTCCGGACAGCAACGAGACCACAGACGAGTTAATCGAAAGATTTTGGCTATTAGAGAACACTGAAGACACTGAAGACAACACTGTGAAAGCAGCTTTACGCAAACAGTATCGACATCCGAAACTGGGCGTTTCATAGTCCGGTTACCATTAGCAGAAAAGGGTGAAGCATTGGGAGAATCATTTTCAATGGCTCTTAGCCGTTTTTATGCGCTAGAGAGACGATTACAAAAGGAGCAAAATCTGAACACAGCCTACTGTAACTTTATGGAAGAGTATTCTCAACTTGGACACATGGAAGAGAT
The DNA here is from genome assembly GCA_943737955.2 of Myopa tessellatipennis. Classification (NCBI taxonomy): domain Eukaryota; kingdom Metazoa; phylum Arthropoda; class Insecta; order Diptera; family Conopidae; genus Myopa; species Myopa tessellatipennis. The sequence goes on from OX031315.1 coordinate 20,671,192, forward strand.
CGCACCCAAAGATGTACCAAAGGAACACTACTTCATTCCTCATCATTGCGTTCTTAAGCCGGATAGTAGTACCACTAAATTACGGGTCGTCTTCGATGCTTCAGCAAAGTCGTCGTCAGGACTCTCCTTAAATGTTATACTACATGTCGGACCAACGATTCAAGAGGAACTCTTCTCCATTTTAATTCGCTTCCGTCTCCACAAATATGCATTCTCCGCTGATATCGAAAAAATGTATCGGCAAATCTTAATACATCATGAGGATCAGAGATATCAGCTGATAATTTGGCGAAACAATAGCAAACAAGAATTAAGGTATTATCGTCTACAAACAGTAACATATGGGACGTCGGCCGCACCATACTTAGCTACAAAATGCCTTCAAACGCTAGCAAGGCAGAACAAGTTGGATCATCCAATGGGATCTCAAGTTCTACAAGATGGCTTTTATATGGATGATTGCTTGAGCGGTGCAAACAGTATTGCCGCAGCATTAGAAATTCAAGCACAACTGAGGCACATCTTAGATAACGCAGGGTTTAAGCTGCGCAAGTGGTGCGCTAATAATGCAAAATTGCTCGAGAACATTTCATCTCATGATCAAGAAGTTGATCTTGATCTCCACTCTGCACAGTCTCCTTACATAAAGAGACTAGGTGTAATGTGGCTACCAAGGGATGATCAATTCTCAGTTCGGGTGAAAATGACTCCCACACAATGTTCAACAAAGCGATCAGTTACTTCGGACTTGGCTCGCATTTTCGATCCTCTGGGAATCATCGCACCTGTAGTGGTAATTGCCAAAATATTCATCCAGCAGCTTTGGCAATTAAAGCTGGCATGGGATGACGTCTTACCAGCGCAACTACAAAGGGAATGGCACAGCTTTCAAGAAATGTCGGCTTCTCTAAATAAAATTAGAATTGATAGACATATCTTCAAAAGGGAAATACCAATTTCAGTGCAAATCCACACATTTGCAGATGCCTCAGAAAAGGCTTACGGGGCAGCGGTATATCTAAGATCTACATTCAGAAACGGACAGGTTATACTGCGATTGCTGTGTGCGAGATCTAGAGTTGCCCCACTTAAAAAGCAAACTATACCACGCCTAGAACTATGTGCAGCTGTTTTAGGCGCCGAACTTACAATCAGGGTAAAAACCGATCTAAGATTGCAAGACGCCAAGGCCTTCTTATGGTCGGACTCTCGGGTGGTACTATGCTGGATACACTCAACAGCGTCATCCTTTCACACCTTTGTGGCCACTAGGATCGCAAAAATTCAACAAAGAACAACACCTACGCAGTGGCGGTATGTCAATACGAAGGAAAATCCCGCAGACGTCCTATCAAGAGGCCTGACAGCGGATAAATTACCAAATTGCGATATGTGGTTCTACGGTCCCTTCTTCTTGCACGGCAATGAATCTCACTGGCCTGCAGCATTTTCAAAACCCTCAAGCCAGGAACCCGAATTAGAAAGGAAATCAATCGCAGCAACCTCGTTAATAAGTACGGCGGGAAGAGAAGAACTTATATATGGTATTAATCACAGAAATTCTTTTCGCACACTGCAACGCATTGTTGCCTATGTGTTGCGGTTCATCAGCAACGTACGACATACTGCACCACGGTTACAGGAGAAGGAATTATCACCACAAGAATTACAAAGGGCCTACAACTAATAGTACAAACAATACAGCAATCAGACTTCGCAACAGAAATCAAAGCACTTACTCAACACAAGGCGATAGACAAGGCAAATTCAATAAATAGTTTATCACCATTTATGGATGAACACAATCTTCTTCGAGTGGGAGGTCGTCTACAAGCAGCTAATCTATCATACGATGCAAAACATCCACTACTCTTACCATATAATGATTCATTGGTAAGGTTACTGCTCCAGGGTCTGCATGAAGACAACAAACATTGCGGAGCCCAGGCACTTCTGGCTATATCCAGACAGCAATTCTGGATCATAAAAGGCAAATATATGACGAGAGGTGTTATTCAAAATTGTGTTCGATGTAATCGAGCAAAACCTCACCTATTTAAGCAAATAATGGGAAATCTACCAGCAGAAAGAATATCGCCACAGCGACCGTTTATTAGATCAGGAGTAGATTATTGTGGCCCTTTCTGGGTACACTATAAAATTCGAGGTAAAAAACCACATAAGATTTATCTCGCAATCTTTTGCTGTTTCGCGACTAAAGCTGTCCACGTGGAATTGGTCAGCGATCTAACTACTGAAGCATTCATTGGCGCAATAAAAAGATTTATTAGCAGACGCGGAAGATGTCAAACATTATACTCTGATAATGCAACAAATTTCGTTGGAGCCAAGAACATGTTGACGGAGTTAAATGAGACGATTTTTTCGGATAAGGCGCAAAACAGCATTAAGCGCGCATGTGGCGCTAAGGGAATCGAGTTCAAATTTATTCCTCCTAGAGCACCACATTTCGGAGGCCTTTGGGAAGCGGCGGTGAAATCTGCAAAGCATCTGTTTCTGAGAAGCGTATCAACAGCATCTCTGACATATGAAGAAATGGAAACAGTCATAGTAGAAGTCGAAGCCATTTTGAATTCACGCCCTTTAACTCCGATGTCTAACGATCCTAATGACCTCACAGCATTAACACCTGGTCATTTTTTAATCGGCGAACCCCTGACTGCTCAAGTGGATGCGTGTGCACCTAAACTGAAGACAACTCTTAGTACAAGATGGAAATTAGTATCCGAACTAAAGCATGAATTTTGGAAAAGATGGAACGTGGAGTATATAAATCAATTACAACACAGACAAAAATGGACGAAGCAGATCGCTGATATTAAGGAAGACACTCTGGTAATCATTAAAACTGACAACGTTCCAGCACTCAACTGGCCTCTGGGAAGAGTGACCAAAATATACCGCGGTCCTGATGGAGCAGTACGAGTTGTGGATCTAAAAACCGCCGTATGCTTCGTCGACCAATCCATAATTTAGCCCCATTAATGAAGGAAGATTCTATCCCAGCTGCAACTCCAGATGAAGGATCGACTAGCTCAGTGGCTCAGAAACATTCACACGAAGGAGCTGAAATCCCACCGAAGCCTCAGAAGGAGCGCGACGAAGAATCTTCTACACCGTCAAAAAGAAAACGAATAGCTCACACTCCAATGGTGATCAACTGCATAGTTGCTCTTTTCTTGCTGTCACTTATATGCGCTGGTTCTATAATTATAACGAATTTCAGCAACGGACTTGGAATATATTTCGATGGAATAGGATTCACTGAGATTTCGCCTACAGCCTGGACGTTAATTGTATATTACGACCTTCTACCACTTCAAAACGAACTAGAGGCCTTTGAGAACGGCACAAATGCATTAGACCACATATGTCGGAAACTAAAGGATAATAAACCTTGCCTCGCCTTAACAGCGCACTTTAGAACACTAAGGAACGAAATGCAAGTTGACAGCGATATCCTACATAGTACTCGCAAAAAACGAGCAGCATTAGACATTGTTGGAAATGTCGCCCGTTCCCTATTTGGAGTATTAGATAGTGAATATGCCAAAGAAATGTCCACCACCATCAACAAAGTCCGAAACAATGAAGAATTCCTCTTAGAGTTAATGAAAAACCAAACCTCCATAATAGATTCAACAATAAATATTGTCAAAAGAAAGGAATTGGAATCACAAGCTAATCTGAAACACATAAATGATCAACTTGCTGAACTAATGGATGAAATCGACCATTACAAAATCTTCCAATGGTATATATCGTTTTCCACACAACTCTCAGCAATGGCCGTAAATCTAAGAAGAGTTCAATCCGCAATCTTGGATGTAATGACTGCCGTACATCATGAGCGCGTCAGTCCACTACTGCTGACGCCGAAACAACTACAAGAGCAATTAAAGGAAATTAAAAACCATATATCGCCAGGACTGTTACTTCCCAACGGCGATAACAACCTTCTACAATTGTACAAAACAATGGACATCAAGGGCACATTGACAGACCAACATGCCATATTCAAAATAATGATCCCATTAGTAGGCCTGGAATCTTATCATCTATTTAATCTGGTGCCCATTCCCGCAGTTCGCAATGGAACACTCATGAGAATTCACCCTAGCATGGAGATAATGGCCATCAATGCTCATCGGGATAAATATTTCCCAATGACGTGGGAGGAATTAAGGGCTTGCAATCGATTGGATGACGATATGTACATATGCTCAAATAGACAACTCACCTACGGAGTTAACGCACTGGCTCACAGGTGCGAAGTGCTGCTTTTAACCAATAAACCAACAGCAGATTGCAATTATATTCCCACTAATAACAACGATGAATGGCTCCCTACTAGCAAGGGCAATCAATGGATTTTTTCGGTTCATACTAAAACTGCATTAACAGCTGTATGTGGAAATGAGTTACAACAGCTCTCGCTGGTTAACACAGGAATGTTGACATTAAACAGCAATTGCACAATACGAAACGCAATGCTGAGCCTCAAGGGACATTTCACAATAGCTACCGTAATGCACACGTCCTACACACAGTTTGAAGCCGCGGTTGAAGCACCATCCCTAATAATCAACAAAACTACACACGGCAGCAACAATAGCAACAAAATTAGCGAGGGCACCTCAGATCTTGACGCTGTTTTGGAATCCAACAAGCACGTGAAGAATATACACTTTCCACAAGCTATTGAAAATAGTACAATCCATCATCATATCATCAGCTACTCTGCATTGGTGTTGACCCTGTTATTATTGGCACACACCAGCTATAAAATTTGGCATAAAAATCCACGATCTATAGGACCACCTAAACCACCCCGCTTGAGACCAAGCAGCGTATATTCGATCAACGTATAGGCTTGAATACTATTCAACGGGCGGGAGGATGTCGCGACTCGCTATGCTAACGGCAGCACTTTTTCTACCTTGGACTGGGTCATCGACTGCGAGCATGGCTCAGTGTCGTTGACTGCACTCATATTACGCTGGCGGTCGCTGACCGAAATCAAAATTAAGTTAGCTTGCGAATTTGCTGACGCTCACTAATATAGCGTTTTTAATTATTTTGTCTTCTGTTTAATTTAAATTGTTTCACAATACTTCTTTGTCAATTAGGCAATATTTCTTATTTTATTGTATTTTCTTATTGTTATTTATGCTTAGCTTAAGTGTTTTTTATCTATAAATGAAATCGATTTAATAAAGAAATTGGTAGTATTCAACTAAAAATCAGAGAGTCTTCATTTAACCCCAATTATAATACTATCACTCAAAGAATAAAGTGTGGATTCGGTTCAAGTTCCGAATTGCACTTATAAAATAATAAAAGGTATTGGACTTGGTTCAAGTTCCAAATTCAATTACCTATTAAACAACAAAACAGTAATGTTGCAGAATGTGTGCGAAAATTGCGTACGGATTTTGGAAGAAGAGAAGCACCGACAGCTCCGTATGTTCGTTATCTTGTGAAAAAAGTGAAAGAAACTGGCATCCTCATCGATAAGCCAAAGCGTGAAAAGCCAAAAACAGTGCGTACACCCGAGAATATTGCTGCTGCGGCAGAAAGTGTGCGTGAAGCGCCATCAACATCAATTCACCGTCGTTCTCAACAATTGAACATTTCGGAGACATCATTGAGACGAATTTTGCATAAAGACCTTGGTATGACGCCATACAAAGTCCAATTGGTTCAGTAGTTGAAGCCAACTGACCATCCAATGCGTTTTCGCTTCGCTAAGTGGGCCTGCGATCGACTTACAGAAGATGCCGATTTTGCCAAAAAAATCATTTTTTCAGATGAAGCTCATTTTGACCTTGGCGGGTATGTAAACAAGCAAAATTGTCGCATTTGGGGCACAGAAAACCCGCACGCATACATTAAAAAGCCGGTGCACCCAAAACGAGTCACTGTTTGGTGCGGATTTTGGTCCAGAGGCATAATTGGTCCATTTTTCTTCGAAAATGAGCTAGTGGCCGTTACAGTCAATGGCGATCGTTATCGGGCCATGTTGAACGAATTTTTGTTCACAAAAATTGAAGATGAGGATATTGGCAACATTTGGTTTCAACAGGACGGCGCTACTTGCCACACAGCCGAAGCTACACTCGATGTTTTGCGCCCTGTTTTTGTAGATCGCATTATCAGCCGCAGACGTGATGTCGTTTGGCCACCTTGGAGCTGCGATTTGACACCGTTGGACTATTATTTGTGGGATGCCGTCAAAGATAAGTGTTACGCCGACAAGCCAGAGACAATTGACGCTTTAAAGGACAATATTCGTGAAGCCATTGGTGAAATACAGCTGCACACAATCGATAATGTGCTTAAAAATTGGACCGATCGTGTAGGCTACTGCATGGCCAGCCGAGGCAGCCATTTGAATGAAATTATTTTCCATTATTAACCGGAAGGATTGTACTTTCAAATAAAAAAAGAAATTTGAGAAAATATTCAGTTATTAGTAGTAGCTTCAGTTATTAACTGAAGCAAGGAACGAACTTCAACCGAAGACGGCGACAATCCACAGCAGTTGTTTGACACATGTTTTTTTTTGGTATATCACTACCAAACTTTAAACCTTAAACTGCTCGCTATGAGTAGTCAGTATTGTTGTGTGGAAACTCGCTTGAGTTAACTTCTCTTTAAAATTGGGAACAAATGCAAAACAAAAAAAATGCAATTTGCGGGGCGCCAAAAAAAAAAAGAAGTGAACAATTCATCGTTATGGCACGTAGATGTGGGTAAGAAGAAAAAAAACGGTAGGACGTATTGCAATGAAATGAAAAATGAACCATCTTGAAGAATGGTTTTACTGGACTTTTTGTTTTCTAACTTCCACGACAAACTAACACCACAGTCGTTTTTTACACCACAAACTTTTTACACAGTCGTTTTTTTTGTTCATTTCTTGTTCAACTCAATTTTGTCAACCATTCATTTTAGAGTTTTTTTTCACATTTGTTCTGCTTGAACGCTGTTGACAGCGCCCTCTACCAAAGCTTTTAACTGTTGTGGGGCCATTACTTTTTTTTCACTATGTTTTGCTGTCCTCTGTAGTTTCCCTATTTGTGCCGTTTCATTTCTTATTGGGTATAAAGTTTTCGAGCAGTTTCTAAAGGAAAATGGAAAACAGGCGGATTTTGGATTTTTACCTAAAAAACTTCGATTCACTAAATTTCTTGCAGCTAAATTTGTTTGTCTGCCCTAAAATCCGTGCAAAGATTTAAATAGGGTACTCTTTATTTAATTAAAATTTTTTCATGTGCCGCACATACTTTTTGTTTTTATTATTCTTATTATACATACATATATACTTATTCTTATTATAAATGTCGTTTACGGTTTTTCCTCGTTCTGTTGTTTTCCTGAGTTGTTGTCATTGGCGTTGCAGCAATGGTGATTATTATGATTATTTTTGTTCACTTGTGTCTTTTTTTGTTGAAAAATTTTTTATTGTTGCATTTGTTGTTTTTTAACAACTATTTTCCATGCCGTTTTTCCTTTTTACTTGGGTTTGGTATTTATTTTTTGTTTTATACTTTTTTATTATTATAAAAATGCAATTTTAGTGTGTTTTTAGACTACTATTTTCTGTTCGGATTCGTTGTTCTGTTGCGTGCCAGTTAAAGTTTCTTTCTATCTTTATTTATTTTCTTCAATAAATATAAGTTAATTACAAGTTATACTTTATCCATTTTCTTAAGTAAATATACAATAAGTTAAATAAAAGTAAGTTTTTCTTTCTCTCTACATTTATTTTCTTCAGTAAATTTAAGTTAAATACGTGAGCCGATAAGTTGAACGTACCAGTGCAGAATTAAGACTGAGTTACCGTACAAAAAGATTTTTTAAGACTGATCTTGCACCTGGCGAATGGTGTCCAGTAACTTAGAACTTTCTCGCTCAATGCTGACACAGCGGAATTCGCATTATTATTATTCATTCAATCCACAAAAGTGGCACAATTCAAACTTTTCTCATTATTCAGAAAACGCAATTTTGTGACTGCATCCTACCGTGTGTATCAGAGAACTACATGAGTGCACTCAGTGCACCAAGCCGATTGCTATTTTAACATAATTATTCCAATTTCCTCACAGGTACTTGAACTTTACAATTCCAAATCCCATTCGCACTCACGATATGCAAAATGTCTGCAGCAATCACACTTACAAACTATGAATGTCTGCATGATTCAAACTTACAAACTTCAAGTGGTAGAGCCAATTGCGATTGAAATGAGCAAGCACTTGCGACATTTAAAAAAATCCTCCCAGAAGCTTGTAACATTCATTAAAATTCCCAAAACGCTTGCAAGCCTATAGGTATCAGAGAGCTGCACAAGATGTCTTGCAACGCACATCAAGACACAACAAAAATTTCAAGCATTGCACTGCTTGCTTATTTTGCTCTCGAAAAACTGCCGAAAGCGTTCTGATAACAAAGCACAAGAAAGGCAATAGTATTCATTGCCATTCGTTGATTTTTTTAACGAAGAGGCAATGCATGGCAATGCATGACAATTGGCATGACAATTGACAAAGCATGGCAACGAATGGCGTACTTAAATTTAAATAATTTAATAATAATTTATATTTAAATAGCGTGAAAACACGAATCAAAGCTTAACTTAACATTTTAATAATGCGCATGTTGCCCGATCATGCAAAAGAATGTGTCGTTCATATCATTGCGCATCGTTGCCGACGTCATAGCAGTATTGTTATTTTCAATGTCTTCTTGCCTTCCTCAAGGCACTATTGCCTTTTCTTCTTACAATTCAAGTTACATTGCCTTCACAGAAAAGCAATGCAAAAAGGCAGTCACAGCTTGTTCGGGTAGTTGTCTTGAATTGTTCGTGCCAAATCGTTCATTTGTACACAAAAGTGCACTGCACTGCAATACTGTGGCTTGGTGCCTATAGCAATTCAAGACATCTTGTGCAGCTCTCTAATAGGTATATTATATTTATTATGTATATTGGGCTGATTCAAATTACCGGGCGATCATGTTTGACAAACCAGTTGAAGGTAAATGACAACCTTATGATCACTGGAGTAAACCGTTTCTTTACGAGAAAGGATCGCTCCTTACACCTAACGGAGATCTAAAAGGCGTATAAAAATTTTCCTTCATATTCATACCAAACAGTAGCTGGCTCACGAAATAAGGAGAGCAAATGCAATATACCCAACAAAAAAGCAATCAAACATGTCACTGAGACTAGTGCCGCCTGAATTGTAAAAATATAAAGCTATCTATTTTGTTTGAAGTGCACTGAAGTAGGCAAATAGAATTAAGGAGGGGTCACGAGTTCACAGATATTTCGACTTATTGTTGGAAAGATCTTTTATTGCCTTCTTTGCACAAAGCTTTCATTTGTCTCAGTAAAAGACGCCGTTACGAGTATATTCTACGACTATGCACTCTGTTATCTTACGCATCAAGATGCTTCAAAGTCCCAGTTTTCAAAGCGCACTTAAAAAATGCTTATATATGAAAGCCTTTTTTTAATGAAAAACTGTCATGCTTATGAGAGATTTGTTTCACATGTCGTAAAATCTAGGGATATGTATTAAAATTGTTTTAATTTTTTACTCCTTTGACTCGGTTTTAATAATAATTGAAATCAAGTTATAGTTTTTTTATGTTTTGAAAAAATTGAATATTGAATTACGAAAAATATTTTTTATTTCCTGGAAAAAATTTTAATTTTAGTATTTTGCTAAATTTATATTTTAATTTAAATTAAATTTATAATTTTAAATTTATAATTTTTAAAATTTATTAATTTAATTTAATTTAATTAATTAATTAAAATTAAATTAAATTAATTAATTAAATTTAATTTAATTTAATTTATTAATTTATTTTATAATTTTAATTTTTAAATTTATAATTTATAATTTTTAATTTAATTAAATTTATATTTTATAGTTTTAATATTTAAAAGGAATCCGCATTTCCTTATTAAAGACAAATGTTAAAAGCTGTATTTAATTCAACTTAGGTTTACCAGTGTAGGATGCCATTTGCTAATGCACTTCTATGTATTTAGATATATGTAATGAAATATATTCCTAAAAACTTGAAACACTTGATAAATATATGTACCTACAGGCTTGTATGCCCTTTGGGAATTTCATTGAATGTTGCAAGCTTTGGTGGGATTTTTTTGATTGTAGCTCACTCTTATTCAAAATTGCATGTTTTGAATTTCTTAGATTTCGTATGCGTGATAAATAAGTTACACTTATACTTATAAATCCACGAGTGGCTCACAAGCTTAAATATGCGCACTCATGCAGTTCTCTGGTGTGTATCTTCACAGGTTGAAGAGAGACTATAACTGTTTTAGCGTCAGTTAAAAACAAGGGAATAAATTGCGCTTTTGTAGTTGGTAGAGTTTTAATAAATAAACTCGAATATGAGAAATTTTTAGTTGTGCCACTTTTATACATTGAGTGCGATATGTGTAATACTAACTGTACTATAACAGTTAATTCCTTAATACTTTTTGTTCTTAATGTGCAGAATTTGTCTTATTATAATATTAGAATGCATTATGATTATATCGCATGTTTTCATTTCACGCAAGCGTCGTTTCAAAAACATGTATTCAGACATGTTTATAAAGTAATACATACATTCTTTAAGAAACGGATGTTGTAAGGGTTGTTAATAAATATGAAGACAGGGAAAGTTTATCAGTTTTAGTTATATTATTAATATAATATTTTTTAACTTGACCTTTTTCAATACCGAAAAAAAAGAGAAAATTGTTTCTGGGTCAGAACAAGATTTATTATATTCTACATAAAATGTTAATCTAGTGTTTTAATTCGTATATAGAAACGTTGATAACGTATATAAAGAAACAGTGCTAAAAAATAATGAAGTATATAAAAATTATGTTAAAAATTATTATGAACTTACTGGATTAAATGGTGTAATAGTTATAAGAAAAAAAAATTAAATGGAATAGTGTAAAGAGATACAAAATAAAATTCAACCAGAAAGAAGGCTATCTTCTACTACCTTAAACCGTCTTGAAACCTGATGAAAGATCCGTTAACTAGGAACCTTTAGAAGCAAATATTAGAGTTGTGCACAACCAATAAACGGACTTTAACCTGGGAATTTATGGGAAGTTATGTCATGTTGAAGTGAATGATAAGACAGTGTTGCGTGTACTAATTGGATTTAGTTTTTATTCGTAGCGGTTCTATAGGACCTCGCCAATTTTAGTGGAGTAGGTAATATAAAAGTTATATTCGGGAATTGAATTTTGTCTTATTGGCTTGCTTCAATGACTTGTTATAGGGTTTCAAAGAAAGGTTCCTTTAGATTTAGTATAAAAAGTGGGAGTGTCTCTCGACCGAATTTGCATATGTGCCATTCCAAATTGCACAAAAAAGGACGCTGGAGTACCAACTTAATATATAATGCCTTTCACCTTCGGGTGTAGGGTATAAACACCAAGTCCAATTTGACCGTAACCGTAAATGCATGAAATAATAAGTTCATGTCACAATAAATATAAATAAATAAGTTTGGGTCAAAAAGACCAATGCCTGATACGAAAAATAAGATTTCAGAATTTATCAAATACCATATATAAGTTTCTGTATTCATAAAAAAAATCAATTTATGGTTTCTTCATAATTTAAGATAGTTTTTAATACATAATAAGGACATCTAGACAAACAAAACCAGAGAAACATTAATGAGTATACATATAAAATGCCGCGACCACCAAATGCCATATCATGTGTATTATTTTTGTTATATTCTACACTCAGTAAAGGGTCGACGCCTGTACGACGTGGCATGTATAGAAAAGTACATAAATGTGTTCCTGATCAGCTTCACTTCTTGAGCAGATTTCTTTTTTAAATTCCCTCTGTCCGTTTGTAGAAGGGTGGTGGAGAACTAACCCTTTCTTGACAACCTGAGTTGCTCGTATAACGCTCGGGCTCCTTGTTGTATCATGATTTCCCAGAGATACATGCGGCTTCTTTCTACAAATATCGTATAATTTGCCACATAGTTCGGACTGTTAATACAAGTAATGGTAAATACAATTTGAAAAGTTGTAAAAGCGAAAAAGATTAGATACTGTTGAACTGTTGCATTAACCTTTGTTTGTTGTCTGTTGTTAGTCTTTGATCTTGGAATAAGGATGATATAATAACACCTGTAAGTATATATATATCTGTGGTCACAAACCAAAACCGCTTACCACGATTTAGGACAAATATGAGTTAATGCCATTATTAAATTCAGATTTAAATCTAATTTCAATATTTTTTTTATAGCTGTAGCAATTTTGTTATTGTTATATAAAAAGAATTTGTTATATAAAAACCATATAGCCTAAGTTGAATAAAGTGCGTGAAGTTAAATTCGTATTTGAGCAAGTTAAATTTGCATTTGAGCTAGTTAAATTCGAATTTAACTTAGCAAAGACTCAAACCCATGACACATTGAAATATTTGTTTTGTATATTTCACATACTTCACCACTAGATTGGTTAGGAGAAGTGGTCACTGAAAAGGAAGAAATCCGCGTGCGTTCATGAAACACATGGCCACTGAAAGATACTCCATATAGGAGGAAAATATCAAAAAATTAGGAACTCCCCTGTAGCCGTTTTTTTGTAAATCGAGTCTGAATATGTCAAATTTTTGTATGGCCAGACTGGGTGGATGCAGTGGTCACTGGCCAGGAAGACCTCCGCGTGCGTTCATGAAACACATGGCCACTGAAAGATACTCCATATAGGAGGAAAATATCAAAAAATTAGGAACTCCCCTGTAGCCGTTTTTTTGTAAATCGAGTCTGAATATGTCAAATTTTTGTATGGCCAGACTGGGTGGATGCAGTGGTCACTGGCCAGGAAGACCTCCGCGTGCGTTCATGAAACACATGGCCATCGGAAGATACTCCATATAGGAGGAAAATATCAAAAAATTAGGAACTCCCCTGTAGCCGTTTTTTTGTAAATCGAGTCTGAATATGTCAAATTTTTGTATGGCCAGACTGGGTGGATGCAGTGGTCACTGGCCAGGAAGACCTCCGCGTGCGTTCATGAAACACATGGCCATCGGAAGATACTCCATATAGGAGGAAAATATAAAAAAATTAGGAACTCCCCTGTAGCCGTTTTTTTGTAAATCGAGTCTGAATATGTCAAATTTTTGTATGGCCAGACTGGGTGGATGCAGTGGTCACTGGTCAGGAAGACCTCCGCGTGCGTTCATGAAACACATGGCCATCGGAAGATACTCCATATAGGAGGAAAATATCAAAAAATTAAGAACTCCCCTGTAGCCGTTTTTTTGTAAATCGAGTCTGAATATGTCAAATTTTTGTATGGCCAGACTGGGTGGATGCAGTGGTCACTGGTCAGGAAGACCTCCGCGTGCGTTCATGAAACACATGGCCACTGAAAGATACTTCATATAGGAGGAAAATATCAAAAAAGTAGGAACTCCCCTGTAGCCGTTTTTTTGTAAATCGAGTCTGAATATGTCAAATTTTTGTATGGCCAGACTGGGTGGATGCAGTGGTCACTGGTCAGGCAGACCTCCGCGTGCGTTCATGAAACACATGGCCATCGGAAGATACTCCATATAGGAGAAAAATATCAAAAAATTAGGAACTCCCCTGTAGCCGTTTTTTTGTAAATCGAGTCTGAATATGTCAAATTTTTGTATGGCCAGACTGGGTGGATGCAGTGGTCACTGGTCAGGAAGACCTCCGCGTGCGTTCATGAAACACATGGCCATCGGAAGATACTCCATATAGGAGGAAAATATCCAAAAATTAGGAACTCCCCTGTAGCCGTTTTTTTGTAAATCGAGTCTGAATATGTCAAATTTTTGTATGGCCAGACTGGGTGGATGCAGTGGTCACTGGTCAGGAAGACCTCCGCGTGCGTTCATGAAACACATGGCCATCGCAAGATACTCCATATAGGAGGAAAATATCCAAAAATTAGGAACTCCCCTGTAGCCGTTTTTTTGTAAATCGAGTCTGAATATGTCAAATTTTTGTATGGCCAGACTGGGTAGATGGACTGGCAGTGGTCACTGGTCAGGAAGACCTCCGCGTGCGTTCATGAAACACATGGCCACTGAAAGATACTTCATATAGGAGGAAAATATCAAAAAATTAGGAACTCCCCTGTAGCCGTTTTTTTGTAAATCGAGTCTGAATATGTCAAATTTTTGTATGGCCAGACTGGGTGGATGCAGTGGTCACTGGTCAGGAAGACCTCCGCGTGCGTTCATGAAACACATGGCCACTGAAAGATACTCCATATAGGAGGAAAATATCCAAAAATTAGGAACTCTCCTGTAGCCGTTTTTTTGTAAATCGAGTCTGAATATGTCAAATTTTTGTATGGCCAGACTGGGTGGATGCAGTGGTCACTGGTCAGGAAGACCTCCGCGTGCGTTCATGAAACACATGGCCATCGGAAGATACTCCATATAGGAGGAAAATATCAAAAAATTAGGAACTCCCCTGTAGCCGTTTTTTTGTAAATCGAGTCTGAATATGTCAAATTTTTGTATGGCCAGACTGGGTGGATGCAGTGGTCACTGGTCAGGCAGACCTCCGCGTGCGTTCATGAAACACATGGCCATCGGAAGATACTCCATATAGGAGAAAAATATCAAAAAATTAGGAACTCCCCTGTAGCCGTTTTTTTGTAAATCGAGTCTGAATATGTCAAATTTTTGTATGGCCAGACTGGGTGGATGCAGTGGTCACTGGTCAGGAAGACCTCCGCGTGCGTTCATGAAACACATGGCCACTGAAAGATACTTCATATAGGAGGAAAATATCAAAAAAGTAGGAACTCCCCTGTAGCCGTTTTTTTGTAAATCGAGTCTGAATATGTCAAATTTTTGTATGGCCAGACTGGGTGGATGCAGTGGTCACTGGTCAGGCAGACCTCCGCGTGCGTTCATGAAACACATGGCCATCGGAAGATACTCCATATAGGAGAAAAATATCAAAAAATTAGGAACTCCCCTGTAGCCGTTTTTTTGTAAATCGAGTCTGAATATGTCAAATTTTTGTATGGCCAGACTGGGTGGATGCAGTGGTCACTGGTCAGGAAGACCTCCGCGTGCGTTCATGAAACACATGGCCATCGGAAGATACTCCATATAGGAGGAAAATATCCAAAAATTAGGAACTCCCCTGTAGCCGTTTTTTTGTAAATCGAGTCTGAATATGTCAAATTTTTGTATGGCCAGACTGGGTGGATGCAGTGGTCACTGGTCAGGAAGACCTCCGCGTGCGTTCATGAAACACATGGCCATCGCAAGATACTCCATATAGGAGGAAAATATCCAAAAATTAGGAACTCCCCTGTAGCCGTTTTTTTGTAAATCGAGTCTGAATATGTCAAATTTTTGTATGGCCAGACTGGGTAGATGGACTGGCAGTGGTCACTGGTCAGGAAGACCTCCGCGTGCGTTCATGAAACACATGGCCACTGAAAGATACTTCATATAGGAGGAAAATATCAAAAAATTAGGAACTCCCCTGTAGCCGTTTTTTTGTAAATCGAGTCTGAATATGTCAAATTTTTGTATGGCCAGACTGGGTGGATGCAGTGGTCACTGGTCAGGAAGACCTCCGCGTGCGTTCATGAAACACATGGCCACTGAAAGATACTCCATATAGGAGGAAAATATCCAAAAATTAGGAACTCCCCTGTAGCCGTTTTTTTGTAAATCGAGTCTGAATATGACAAATTTTTGTATGGCCAGACTGGGTGGATGCAGTGGTCACTGGCCAGGAAGACCTCCGCGTGCGTTCATGAAACACATGGCCATCGGAAGATACTCCATATAGGAGGAAAATATCAAAAAATTAGGAACTACCCTGTAGCCGTTTTTTTGTAAATCGAGTCTGAATATGTCAAATTTTTTTATGGCCAGACTGGGTGGATGCAGTGGTCACTGGTCAGGAAGACCTCCGCGTGCGTTCATGAAACACATGGCCACTGAAAGATACTTCATACAGGAGGAAAATATCAAAAAATTAGGAACTCCCCTGCGTTTTTTTGTAAATCGAGTCTGAATATGTCAAATTTTTGTATGGCCAGACTGGGTGGATGCAGTGGTCACTGGTCAGGAAATATCAAAAAATTAGGAACGCGTTTCATGAACGCACGCGGAGGTCTTCCTGACCAGTGACCACTGCATCCACCCAGTCTGGCCATACAAAAATTTGACATATTCAGACTCGATTTACAAAAAAACGGCTACAGGGGAGTTCCTAATTTTTTGATATTTTCCTCCTATATGAAGTATCTTTCAGTGGCCATGTGTTTCATGAACGCACGCGGAGGTCTTCCTGACCAGTGACCACTGCCAGTCCATCTACCCAGTCTGGCCATACAAAAATTTGACATATTCAGACTCGATTTACAAAAAAACGGCTACAGGGGAGTTCCTAATTTTTGGATATTTTCCTCCTATATGGAGTATCTTGCGATGGCCATGTGTTTCATGAACGCACGCGGAGGTCTTCCTGACCAGTGACCACTGCATCCACCCAGTCTGGCCATACAAAAATTTGACATATTCAGACTCGATTTACAAAAAAACGGCTACAGGGGAGTTCCTAATTTTTGGATATTTTCCTCCTATATGGAGTATCTTCCGATGGCCATGTGTTTCATGAACGCACGCGGAGGTCTTCCTGACCAGTGACCACTGCATCCACCCAGTCTGGCCATACAAAAATTTGACATATTCAGACTCGATTTACAAAAAAACGGCTACAGGGGAGTTCCTAATTTTTTGATATTTTTCTCCTATATGGAGTATCTTCCGATGGCCATGTGTTTCATGAACGCACGCGGAGGTCTGCCTGACCAGTGACCACTGCATCCACCCAGTCTGGCCATACAAAAATTTGACATATTCAGACTCGATTTACAAAAAAACGGCTACAGGGGAGTTCCTACTTTTTTGATATTTTCCTCCTATATGAAGTATCTTTCAGTGGCCATGTGTTTCATGAACGCACGCGGAGGTCTTCCTGACCAGTGACCACTGCATCCACCCAGTCTGGCCATACAAAAATTTGACATATTCAGACTCGATTTACAAAAAAACGGCTACAGGGGAGTTCTTAATTTTTTGATATTTTCCTCCTATATGGAGTATCTTCCGATGGCCATGTGTTTCATGAACGCACGCGGAGGTCTTCCTGACCAGTGACCACTGCATCCACCCAGTCTGGCCATACAAAAATTTGACATATTCAGACTCGATTTACAAAAAAACGGCTACAGGGGAGTTCCTAATTTTTTTATATTTTCCTCCTATATGGAGTATCTTCCGATGGCCATGTGTTTCATGAACGCACGCGGAGGTCTTCCTGGCCAGTGACCACTGCATCCACCCAGTCTGGCCATACAAAAATTTGACATATTCAGACTCGATTTACAAAAAAACGGCTACAGGGGAGTTCCTAATTTTTGGATATTTTCCTCCTATATGGAGTATCTTCCGATGGCCATGTGTTTCATGAACGCACGCGGAGGTCTTCCTGACCAGTGACCACTGCATCCACCCAGTCTGGCCATACAAAAATTTGACATATTCAGACTCGATTTACAAAAAAACGGCTACAGGGGAGTTCCTAATTTTTTGATATTTTTCTCCTATATGGAGTATCTTCCGATGGCCATGTGTTTCATGAACGCACGCGGAGGTCTGCCTGACCAGTGACCACTGCATCCACCCAGTCTGGCCATACAAAAATTTGACATATTCAGACTCGATTTACAAAAAAACGGCTACAGGGGAGTTCCTACTTTTTTGATATTTTCCTCCTATATGAAGTATCTTTCAGTGGCCATGTGTTTCATGAACGCACGCGGAGGTCTTCCTGACCAGTGACCACTGCATCCACCCAGTCTGGCCATACAAAAATTTGACATATTCAGACTCGATTTACAAAAAAACGGCTACAGGGGAGTTCCTACTTTTTTGATATTTTCCTCCTATATGAAGTATCTTTCAGTGGCCATGTGTTTCATGAACGCACGCGGAGGTCTTCCTGACCAGTGACCACTGCATCCACCCAGTCTGGCCATACAAAAATTTGACATATTCAGACTCGATTTACAAAAAAACGGCTACAGGGGAGTTCCTAATTTTTTGATATTTTCCTCCTATATGGAGTATCTTTCAGTGGCCATGTGTTTCATGAACGCACGCGGATTTCTTCCTTTTCAGTGACCACTTCTCCTAACCAATCTAGTGGTGAAGTATGTGAAATATACAAAACAAATATTTCAATGTGTCATGGGTTTGAGTCTTTGCTAAGTTAAATTCGAATTTAACTAGCTCAAATGCAAATTTAACTTGCTCAAATACGAATTTAACTTCACGCACTTAGTTGAATATACAGAAACATAATTTCTCGAAAAAGTTCGAGTTGATGGCTTGCGAGGAATAGACGTGTCTCTAAGTTGACGGCTAGATTTTGTGCTTTCTTCGTTGTTTTGTTTTTTTTTTTCTAACGATATTCGGTGTGACCAAATATAATTTAATTTTATTCCATTTAATTGGCTTTAATTAAAAAACATGTGAAGCAATGATGGAAAAAAGTCGTTGTTGAAAGGCGCTTAACTCGCAAAAACAACAACAACAGTATTACCTCTTGTGCTGGTGCTTTGGCTAGTCCCGTTACCCCTCCAAGCACTCAATCAGCTAAGTCTAAGCATGCCTCACAGCTTTCTTCTATTATGGCATTGATCGATCAGCGGTTTGAAGAATTGAGAGTAATTATAATTTAGCAGGTATCTGAATCGATTGCTAGTGCTGAGGAACGCATTATGAATCGATTTGGAGAGCTGAATGCCATTGCCAGCAACTTTTGGAAACAATTAGATTCCATTTCAACACGAGTTATAGCAGCTGAATCATGTGCAAATTCTTTTAGAAGTGAATTAGCTGAGATTAACAAAAGGCTTGCTAATGTGGAAAATGACTCCATCTCCACGGAAGTAATAGTGTCGGGCATTCCCTTTTTCAAAAGGTGAAAATCTTAAGGCTGTCTATTCCAGTATCTGCAGCGTAGCTGCCTGTAATCCTGCGCCAGTCTTAATAGATGTCTTTCGGATAAAAACCAATAACACCACTTGACCAGTAATTAGCTACTTTTAAGCCGTGACCGCTCTTTTTTTTTTACATGCGATATACGGATTCTGCCATAAAAAATGTCGGGTTCTCACTGTAAATGAGCTAGGCTTTATGGGAGACGGCGAAGTGCACATATGTACATGAGAGTGTAATAATACAAAGGCGTGCGATTCTAAGGCACCTCTGCTCTTTAAGCGGCAAAAGAAACTGCCCTCATTTACGTCGGGTGGTAAAGTTTTTATCAAAGCGAGCGTTGAAGGGGAACCTCTGCTGGCAGAGGATATTGGTTGTTTCGATAGTCTGGCTGTGAACTCATGATGTTTTTCGTTTTTAATTGTATAAATTTTCCTGCATCAGTACTTCATGCTTACTTCATCTATATAAGTACTATATATGTATCTCTGCTGTTTTACCTTATTTCCACTATCTTCTTTTACATTCTTCCAAAATCACTACATGCTATTTCTTTCTTTTTTAATCTGTCTCTGTTGGTTCTCGATTTTACTCTGTTACTGTTGGTTCTCGGAAAAAATCCAAGTGCGTTAGTTATTGTTATTCTAAGAATAGTAACTATTTTTTCTCTGTATTTGCAAATCATCTGTGATTGCTCCTTTCTTGGCTCTCCCTATGTTTATGTAACACTAAGTTGAATTATATTAGACATATCTTTGAAAGATATGACATTGATGTCATATGTATTTCTGAGATATGGCTCCAGCCGGTATTGACTGATTTGGTAGTTGCGATACGTGATTATGATCTCTTTCGTAGTGACAGGAAGGATAGACGCGGACGTGGGGTTGCAATCTACATTAAGTCATTATTTAAAAGTAAGTTAGTGTACAGCTCCGATAGTTCTGAGGTTGAATACATATGTGCTTCTTTTTCAGACTCGGCGCATAGTCTCTTGATCTCATGTACCTACAGTCCGCATAAGCTGTGTGACCTTGATCCTTATTTTATGTTTTTGTCAGTAGTGTCATTAAATTATGAGTTCACTGCAGTGGGGGGGTTTTAAATGTTGACTTGCTGTCAGCTGATGCTAGATCTAGTCATTTTCGTGACATAGGTACATTATCAGGACTTTCTATTGTGAACAATCGTTACCCTACTTGATTCGGAAGTAATGTTAGCCCAAGCTTACTTGACGTACTAATTGTATCTGACTACTCTCTATTACAAATGTTTTCGCATGTTTTTTAGTCTATTGGCATCAAATTATCCAATCGAGAAGTAGCGACCAATTATTCTTTTCGGGATTTTAACACAATTGATGGTCGTCTCTTGAATTCCACCACTTCATCCATTGACTGAACTCTTTTTTGGTACCTCTCTGATATTCACGATAAAGCTAGTTACCTAACCAACATTTTAAATTCTTTATTTAACACTCTTGTGCCTTTTATGGAAATTACTATCCTCAATCCCTCCTGTCCTTGGTTCAATCGGCAACTTAAAAGAGCAGTCCGCCTTAAGAATATTTTGCACTCTAGATGGAAAAGAAATCCATGGCCGGTTAATTGGAATAATTATAAAACTGCTCCTAATCAAGTTGTTTCGACAATTAGAATGTCAAAGAAAATATATTTTCTCTCTAGCTTCAAGTCCTCGAATTCCATTAATTTTTTTTGGAGGCAGATGAAAGCGTTAGGTATCGACTCACGAAAGAGCACGATTTGTGATTTTTCTCCTAATGCTTTAAATGAGTTCTTCATTTCAACGAGTAGTGCCGGCAGTAATTGCCCTCCTCAAGATATCTTAGAACAAGGTCGTTTCGAATTTAGAGGTGTCTATCTATAACTCCATCTTTACCACATCTGCTTTTCCATCTTTGTGCCCTACAGCTCTGTCAGATTTCTGCCCATCGTAGAATCGTGGCTTTAAAGTTTCTTAGTGCATGTGTATTAAGAGCGCCCAAATCTACCTTCATGCTCTGCATCTTATCTTCTAATCTGCTTTTGTATGGCACATCCGTATCTATTTCTTTGTCGCCTTAGAGTGGTCCAGCATTAGATTGTGTTCTAGCTCCTGTTTATCCATCTTAAAATTTCTGACCTGCATCTTCAGCATGTTTTTTGGCTCTTCGTAGGTATTTCTATAATAGAAGCAACCTCTTGGTTTGGTCTTCGGCAATTAAGGGGTTACACCACCTTGGCGCTCGAAAAAATAGGTTTAAAAATAAACTTTTTTTTGGACGCTGCCATTAAGTATTATATGTAAAATTATCTTTATTTTACAAATATAGATGGTAGTTTTATGAACAAATTACAATATTAACGATTATAAAAATTAAAAAAATGGCGGAGATATAAGCCGATAAGTCAGACCCTCTTTTGAAAATCCTTGATGATGGTGTACTTGATTTTTTTGTTAGGCATCGCCTAATATATAAAAAATATTTTTTTTCTTATTTAAAAATGTAATAGCTAAATTGTGACGTAGGGAAACAATTTTAAAATATTTTTTGTAGAAATGACAGCTGTTTGAGAAAAAAAACTCGAATTTGCATCGAAATTTTGAACTTAAAAAATTCATAACTTTCGAACATGACACCTAATCACAAAAATCCTACGTTACATTTTAGATAATATTATAAGAAAAGGGTGTTGTAAATTTTAAACAAATCGGTTAAGTAGATCTTGAGATATCGTGTACACCAGTTTGAAAAAAAGGGTCTTACTTATCGGCTTATAAGGGGTCCGCCAAATAACTTTTTTTTTTTTTGAAAATGCTCGAAAGCATCGAGTGTAGCTTCGGCTGTGTGGCACGTAGCGCCGTCCTGTTGAAACCAAATGTTGCCAATATCCTCCTCTTCAATTTTAGTGAACAAAAATGCTTTCAACATTGATGAAAGGTCCTCTAGTGCACAAATTTATATTTCATATAGGTCTTTATTTTAACGCAGTTAACAGTTCAGAATAGAAATCAAGGTTTATAGAATAAAAGGTTGCGCCAGTAAACAAAGAAACGTGGTCTCGTTCTGCGCATCTACGTCAATAAGTATTTCTAAAATCACTAGGGTCACAACACACGGTACAATTGCCAAACTTGAAAGAATGAAGAAGAGTTAGAACAGAGTTAGAACAGGTTAAACAGGTGTTACTCGAACGCTCCGATTTTGTGTTACTTTTTTGTTGTTGTAGTCTTATACGGTACTTCACTTCATTATTCATTATTGCAATAATAATTCACACAATAATTCACTTCAAACATTCACATTAAAAATTATTGCTATAACCAGTGTGCAGGCGCCTCGAAACAAAATTTCAATACAAATACTTATTGACGTCATTTGACGTCCCTGTCAAACGAAAAAACATAACGGACCTGCGCGTGGCGCAACCTTCTTTCTATAAACCTTGAATAGAAATTATGAATAACAATTTTTAGGAAAATAATTTTAAAATAAAATTATTTCTCACAGGCAAATCATAGATACATCGATAGAATTAATAATAAGTATATTTGAGTAGAGTACATTTCCAACACTCCTCCTCAAACGTTAATATTTAAATAAACTAACTATTTTAAATTCAATGAGTTTGCAAATTTTACATGTTTGATTTTCGGTAGATTCTTTGTGAATATATCACTAACATTATGTTCTGAAGGACAGTAAATCAATTCAACCTCTTTAGATTTTACCACCTCTCTTATATAATGATATCTTATGCTAATGTGTTTAGTACGGTTGTGATAAATTGGATTAGTTGCTAGTTTCATTGCTCCTTGATTATCAACATTAAGAATAACACTCTCGTCTTTCAGAAATCCTAGTTCTTGAAGTAATCTTCTCAGATAAACCGCTTCTTTCGATGCGTTTGAAATCGAAACATATTCAGCTTCAGTGCTGCTTAACGCCGTCGTGGTTTGCTTCTTTGATTCCCATGAAATAGGAGATTTCCCAAGGAAAAATACAAATCCAGAATACGATTTTCTGTCAGTGTCGCAACCGCCCCAATCTGCATCCGCATATCCCAAAAGCTCGTTACTACCACTAGAAAACTTTAACTTCATTTTGGATGTACCTCTTAGATACCTTAAAACCTGCTTCGCTGCAACAAAATGCTCCATATGAGGATCAGTATTCCTCTGGGCCAGCTTTGATACAGAGTGCAGTATATCTGGTCTTGTTGTTAGCGCTAAGTATAAAAGCGATCCGATTAACGATTGCTACACTGTAGTACTTTCTTGCAATCTTTGCAAATATACTTTCAAAAGTACTTTCTTGCAAATACAACTTATTTGAAAACCCGGATTTAGTGGAATCGAAATCGGTTTACAGTTCTCCATACCATACTGTTGTAACAACTCCTTAATATAGAGTTCTTGACCTATTTCAATATCACCCGTTTCTCCATCACGCTGCACTTCCATGCCCAAGAAATGCTCTAGTAAACCTTTGTCTGTAATTTCAAATTCTTCACTAATTTGATCTTTAACTTTCAAAATTTCATTATTGTCTTTGCATCCAATGATCAAGACATCAACATATACTGCTATAATTATCACATTGCTATTTCTCATAGTTTTGTACAAACACGTTTCACTCGTACAGGCTTTGAAACCTAGATTATTTAACACATCATTCAATTTAGTGTTCCATTCCCTTCCGGATTGCTTTAATCCGTGCAAGGCTTTATGCAGACGTAAAACTTTATTAGGATGACTGTTATTTACTAATCCTTCTGGTTGCTGCATATATATTTCGTCCTGCAAATCTCCATTTAAATATGCAGTTGCTACATCAATCTGATGCAGCTTCATTCGGTGTTTAACTGCTAAGGCTAATAATAATCTTATTGATGCGTATCTAACTACTGGCGAAAAAGTTTCCTTATAATCTACGCCATACCTTTGACCGCATCCTTTGGCTACGAGTCTTGCCTTGTATCGAACCACTTGACCCTTCGAATCCTTTTTTAAGGTGAAAACCCATTTGTTGTTGATGGCCTTATGCTCTTGTGGAAGATCGACTAAGGACCATGTTCCCTTTTCTCGCAAAGATAACATTTCACTCGACATGTCTTCTCTCCACTTTTGGCTATGCTTGCTTGCTAATGCCTCTTCGTACGATGTCGGTAATTGCTCTTCCACCACATTATTTAAGTAATGCGGAATTTTCCTTGGTCTTCCAGGCTTACCACTTCGGATAATCTTTGGTCTACCAGGACCCTTTTTCACAGTTCCATTAGTAATACGCTCCTCCTCGAGTGAAATGTCATCAATGTCTTCTTCGCGATGTATTTCTTCATTAACAGCAGTGTCTATGTTTTCTTCAGCTACTGCTGAATCTTCTTCTGGTTCAGAATTGCTTCTTCCAAGCTCTTCAGTTTCACTATTTTTTCGTAGTTCATCATTATCAGGAGTGAATGTAATAAAATCGTAATTAGATGTACAACTATCTCCATCCCTTTTATGATTATTACACTTTTCATCAAACCGGACATCACGACGTTCAATAATTACTTGTCTCTTCTCATCGTATAAACGATAAGCCTTAGACACTCGTGAATATCCCACCATTTCGAAATTTGAAGCTTTAGCAGCAAATTTACCTCTTTGTTTGTTTTTGTAAAGGACAGCAGCACATGAACCGAAGACTTTAAGATGACTTACATTTGCTTTACGTCCAGTCCATAATTCATGTGGCGTTTTGTCTGTCACTGCCTTTGTAGGACATCGATTTCGCAAATAAACTGCTGTGTATACAGCCTCTGCCCACAATCTTATGCTCAATCCTGAATGTATTAGCATACAGCGCGCCATTTCCACTAACGTTCGGTTCGCTCTCTCAGCGACACCGTTCTGTTGGGGAGTATAAGGTACGGTAAGTTGACGTTGGATACCCTCCTTTTCGAGATAAGAATTGAAAGCCTTGTTCACATATTCTCCGCCATTGTCACTTCTTAGACACTTTATTTTACGACGAGTTTGACGCTCCACCATTGTCTTGAACAATTTAAATGTATCAAATACCTCACTCTTACATTTCAGGAAATATGCGAATACCCTTCGGGACATGTCGTCAATAAACGTTAAGAAATATTTAGAGCCGCCTACGGAATCAACATTCATGGGACCACACAAATCGGAATGAATGAGCTCCAATAACTCATGGGATCTTGTTTCGCTTTTACTGGGAAATGATGCCGCATGAATCTTTCCAGCCATACACGTTTTACAGATTTCCTGTACCGTATCCTTTTTCATACCAAAACCGCTGACCATATCCTTCTTATGTAATTCATTCAAGTTTTGATAGTTAAGGTGACCATATCTCAAGTGCCACAATTCTTTACTTGAAATTACGGATCATAATTTTTCCTTTTCTTCATCGGCTTCACAAATAAAAAGTCCGTTTTTTCTTATGGCCTTAATTACCAAATCTCCAGTACTATCAACAATCACAGCAGATTTGTGATTAAATTTTACACTGTTACCATGGTCGACACAGCTATTAAGAGAGATAAAGTTACCATGCAAATCTGGAGAATATAAAACATCTTTAAATTCAACAGTTATACCACCAAATCTTCCCATGACTATGCCCTTTCCCTTCGCATGGATTTGCTTTTCATCAGCTAACATGATAACATCGTCATTATCCTCGAATTCTGTAAACAGCTTACGATTCGAGCACATATGGCTTGTTGCTCCACTATCGATACACCAAGTATTCGATTCATCTCTGTTTTTGGATTTTGCCATCGCAGTGAGCATGTCTTATGTTCCTTTTTGATCTACATTTATTAGCGTAATGACCTTTCTTACCACATACGAAGCAGTTGCCCTTGAGAATCTTCTTTTTATCGCTTTTAACACTTTTTTCAGCTTCTGTGGCACCAAAAGCTTGCTGATTTTTTATACAGTCAATGTCATATGATTGATTCCTGCGATCCCATTCTTCCAAAAGTGTAATTTTCAGCATCTCAAGTGAGCGAAACTGATCTCTTGTTTCCATAGCAATGACGAAATTTTCGTAACTCTTTGGAACACTAGATAGTAGAATAATTACCGATAATTCTTCCTGGATCTGGATACTCATATCAGCTAACTTGTCTATTATTTCCGAAAAAGTGTTTAAATGTTCCACCATATTTTTGCTTTCTTTCATGTCCAATTTCAACAATTTCTTGAACAAAAATACTTTCTGTAGTGGACTATTTGGCTTGTGTACGTTTCTAAGCTTTAACCAAGCTTCCAGCGACGTCTTGCAGTTTCTTACGTAATTAAGTTGTGACAATTTAACGCTTAAAGTAATCGCTGCCAGAGCCTTCTCGTCAACAGATTCCCATTCCAACTTCTGCGTAGGAGTTGCATCTATCGCTTTAACTATATCCCCGTTCACGTATTTCCAATATCCGGAATGTATAAGTATACTTTTCATCTGAACGCTCCATGATTCATAATTTCATCCTTCCAATTTCTCGATTTGATATAAGGAACGAGCCATATTTTTGTCATCAACAAAATATCTATAACTTTTCGACTAGTAAATTCCTCAGAAATCTCTGTATGGATCCTGGGCCCATAACCTGATGAAAGGTCCTCTAGTGCACAAATTTATATTTCATATAGGTCTTTATTTTAACGCAATTAACAGTTCAGAATAGAAATTATGAATAACAATTTTTAGGAAAATAATTTTAAAATAAAATTATTTCTCACAGGCAAATCATAGATACATCGATAGAATTAATAACAAGTATATTTGAGTAGAGTACATTTCCAACAAACATGGCCCGATAAAGATCGCCATTGGCTGTAACGGCCACTTGCTCATTTTCGAAGAAAAATGGCCCAATTATGCCTCTGGACCAAAATCCGCACCAAACAGTGACTCGTTTTGGGTGCACTAGCTTTTCAATGTATACGTGGGGGTTTTCTGTGCCCCAAATGCGACAATTTTGCTTGTTTACATACCCGCCAAGACCAAAATGAGCTTCATCTGAAAAGGTTATTTTTTTGGCAAAATCGGCATCTTCTGTAAGTCGATCGCAGGCGTTGTTCCCAGCGTTGTTCAAGCGTATACACAACCATATTCGTTCAGCGGAAGGATAAAACTAATTATCTGTCAAATCAGACATGAGCTAAGTGTTACCATTCACGAAATAAGCACTAGTTGAAAAAAAAAACGTTAGATGGCGGACCCTTTATATCCGCCATTTTTTTAATTTTTATAATCGTTAATATTGTAATTTGTTTATAAAACTACAATTTTATGTGTAAAATAAAAATAATTTTACATACTTATTGGCAGCGTCAAAAAAAAAATTTATTTTTATATCTATTTTTTCGAGCGAGGTGGTGTAACTTCTTAAATCTTCAATGCATTGTTTTAAGTCTACAATCCCCATTTCCTTCTCTTGTATTCGGGCTCATAGTTTATTGTGTGGGCGCGAATTAAAGAAATTTCCCAGTGCAGCGTCATCGGCACATTCTGATGCATCTCATTTTTCTTTAATTTGGCTTGCTGCTCTAAGTCATTAATATGAGATACATTTATTAACCTCAATGATATTTATTTATTTATTTAAAGGCAGCTAAATCTAAACATGATTTTATAGCTGATTTGATTATAAAGATTAAAGCTAGGTAAAATAAAAATTGGCAGAAAGCAGAAGTTAGCTACTAATTACAAATTGTCGCATTGGATTACATATGTTTATGATAATTTAAAATTTTCCTTTTTGCCGTATATATCGAGAAGCATAAGGTTATAGCATCATAAACCTCGTTGTAATCCGAGCAGGCTTTCCGAAGGGGTTCGTGTTGCAAATAATTTGTTTTGCAAAAGTTTAAGAAAAGAGGATCGTAGTGTCTTCTGAAGAGGCGAGGTATATTAATGTAGATCTTACTCAATAAATACGAGCTATCAATGAAACCGTATAAGAGCTTCAAAATAAAAATAGAGTTCAACATTTTCCTCCGATCCTCTAACGAAGAAAGGTCTATCAATTTAAGTCGCGATCTATAAGATGGCATATTTTGAGACTCCCAATGGAAACTTCGTAGGCAAAAAAGAAGAAATTGCTTTTGCACCGACTAAATATCAGCATTGTGACAAAAATAACTAGGGCTCCAAACTTGGGAGCCATATTCCAAAATAGGCCGCACTAAAGAGATAAAAAGCAGTTTTGTAATATATGGGTCATTAAATTCCTTTGACCATCGTTTGATGAAGCCTAAGGTTGAGTATGCTTTTGACCTTATACGGTCCACATGATCGATAAAGCGTAATCTTCCATCCAGGGTCACGCCGAGGTCATCGATCAGATTCACAGCTTCCAGATAATAGGAACCAATGGTGTATTTGACAATTATCGGTTTCGAGCGCGAAAAAGTCATTTGCATGCATTTCCGAAGATTGAGTTTGATACAATTTACACCACACCAATGATTTAACATCCGAATCCGATTCATTCTTAAATGAGAGGAAGAGCTTCACATCATCTGCATATATAAGTATGTTGCTTCTTTTCACTACTTCCGGGAGATCGTTTATAAAAATCAGGAACAGTAGAGGTACTAGATGGCTACCTTGAGGAACACCAGAAGTCACATTAAGTGGTTTGGATACATGGTCCCTAAAAGCAACCGGTTGCGTGCGTCGCGTCAGATATGAGCGAATCCATTGAACAAGGACGTTAGGAAATCCAAGAATCTCCAACTTCATGATGAGCAACTTATGATTTACAACGTCAAATGCCTTAGTAAAATCAGTGTATATCACATCTGTCTGCATACGCCTTGATAAATGATGGATCGTTTTAGACACAAATTCTAATAAGTTTGTAGTCGTCGATTTCCCAGAGCAAAAGCCGTGTTGCAAGGGAGATACTCGTACTAGACTATAAATACTCCTAGAAATGTGGTGAACAATAATTTTTTCAAAAAGTTTTGGCAGCGCACACAGTTTCGCAATACCGCGGTAATTCGTTATATTGCATCTATTTCCACACTTATGCATTGGGATAAGATAAGAGGCTTTTCACGCCATAGGAAAATACCCTGAACGAAGTGAGTAATCAAAAAGAATAGTTATAGGGGGCGCTAATTCATCCGCACAAAATTTTAAAATACATGACGGTATATCATCTGGACCAGGGTTGAAGTTGCATTTTATAGACTTTAAGGCATCTAAAACTGTATCCACATCAATTGACGGCAACGGAATAGAGCCCGAAGAAATGTGAAATGGGTAGTTTAAAGAGTCATAAGTCGCGGAAGAGTATGTTGATTTGAAAAACTCGGCAAACAGATTGCATATGTACGTAATATCATTCTATTCTATGTTAGTCCAGTTGCATAAAGGTAGGATAAGTAGCGCTCTTTCGTTTAATATTCACGAAGTTCCAGAAAGATTTCGGATCCAAGCGCAACCTGGCTTTGACTTTATTTAAGTAAATATAATACAATTCGTTGCACAGCCTTTGATATCGATAGCAGGTCATTTTGTAAGTGATGAGGCTGGCCGTCGTATGTAGCTTGCAATACAATTTATATTGTTTCGTTTTTAAATTCCTTATTGATCGTAATTCATTCGTAAACCTAACAGGGCTTAGTTTTTCAGCCCTTTTGATCAGCGGCACAGAGGATATGAATGCGTGTAGTAAGGTTTTAGAGCCGAGTCCAAGTTGGCCGTAGAAGAAAAGTCATTTAGCAATAGAACATTAATCCAATCAATTGAGCGAATGGTATTCTTCAGATTGGGATAATTTGTTTTCATGAAGCAATATTTTCGGATTCGAGGATTATCATTTGGATCACGAACACAAGTTTCATGTGTCAAATTAATGCCTAACGTAGGATGGTGCATATAAACTTCAGGATAAACTAATGGAGACGATCTATAAATCTCGAAAATATCATTGCCATCAGCATATACTATATCCAATAAGCGGTTATTCGAGTTTACATACATGAACGTACATGAACATAATATATATAATGCGGATACTATGAACATTGTTTGTTGACAATGAACCATTTCTGCTCTCTCTCAAAATTTTGTTCAGAATTGTAATTACACATAGAGCAAACAAATATCAGTATTTACAAATACAAAGCAAAGTTACGGAGTTGCTTTGTGTATTTTTTTATTATGAAGTACCTTTTATCAATAAAAGTGCAGTTATTTCAATCTCAACTCTGAAACCTGAGAGCGTAAGGTTGACAGCTTTGTACAGAAAGCAAAAATAATTTTACAGTTATTTCGAACAATGTTCCTAGTGTAATATCCGCATAACAGTTTCCATACAAATTTTGTAATCGTACTCTCGACTAGGATTAGAAATTCTAGTCGAATTGCTCTTCTCATTGAATCATAAGTAGATGGCGCTGGTGTGAAAACTTTATTTCGCTATGGAACTATAGATGGCGCTGAGGTAATTTTTTCTTTTTAATTGATGGTGTGCGTTACGCAGTTTATCTGGTTTGACTATTAAAGATTCTGACAAACTTGTGAAGACCATTATTGCATCGCTGTCGCTACCATTTTGAATTCAAAGATTTTATTTACTCGAACAAAAATTGCGACACAACCTTTTTTGTGTGATTTTGTGGGGACATCTGCATGTGAATTTCCTTGCCGTTCTATTTTAAATCAGGATTAGATTAGGAAAAAGGAACGCAGCTAATAATAATGTTTGTTTAAACAATAAATTTTGTATAGTATAAATGATTTTTTTCTCACTGTTTTGTTATCCCGATAAACTTGTTATTGGCTTAGTAGTTGGGAATCGGTTCTGTGAAATTAGTGAGATATTGCGAACATTGTCGAGGAATTAAATGTTATAATTTATTTTATTTGTGAAGTATAATTCAACACAATAATTAAGAACGTTTCTAATTCAAGACTTCAACTATTTCACTTTCATCTATAATATATTACATTACTAGAACGTCGCAAATTTTTAGAACTTGGATGCCAAAAATTTGCACTAACTCTTTCTTCTAGACAATCCTGGCCTGCGTTACGAATTCGGTCCTATAGTCTAACACACTTTTCGTCTACAAACTCTAGAATAGGTAGCGCGGTGAGCCCTGCGACTGCCTTAAGTGAAGATTCCTTTTTCTTTATTGCTGTGTTATTTCTCATTTAACCACTTTTCTACAGTTTTTTTTTAATTGTTAATATTTCCAGTCTCTTCTCGACCGTAGTCGTATCCTGCAATTTTCTTATTTTCAATTTTTTTTTTCTTCATATAGGTTGTGTGCCAATTGGTTACTTTTTTCTCGATATAGAAAATTTTGACATAAGAAACCGAAATTTTGACGTGAGTTAGGTGAATTCAAACGTAGAATTTTGTTGTAGCCCCGAGGGCTAGTTAAATATTTGACAACCGTGGATTATTCTCTTCAACGTCGAGTATTTTTAAATTATTTAAAAATGGAAAAGAAAATTATGGAAACTTTCATCCACGAATTGGTACAGCACTAGATCGAATCGAGTTAAAATTGAAATACAAATTCAAACACAAAAAACAAATTAAATTCAAAACACAATTAACTGTCTACCCACAACGCAACGATGTCGCAGTCGATTGCGATGTTCCTATAGAAAACTGAAAAGGAACAAGTCGTTGAGCCTCTCAAGTCGTCGCAAAATTTTAAAATTTTCTGACAACTTTTTCTGATTTTCTCATTTTTTGGAAAACAGTATGCCCGAAAGTATTTCGGGTATTTATTTGTATACGTATTATTTGAGTATTCGATGAAATTTCTTAAATTCCTCAAAAAATGTAAATAAATTTGACACACAATTTGTCAATCAAGGAAATTATTCAAATTATTTTTATTTGAAACAAAATGTGAATAATTTCTGATGACAGATGTCACAAAGTTTTGAAAAAATTTAATTGAAGGAAATAGTTTTATTCATTTAAATTTTTAATTTATTTATTAAATATTATTATTATAATTTATTATTATTTAATTTATAATTATTTAATTTATTTAATTTATATAACATTATAGAGTGAAATACAAACTGAAACTAGAGGAAACATGTGGTTATAAGGAAAGCTACCTTATAATCACATTTAATCACAGACGGGTATAAATACAGAGGCGTATTTAGGGTAGGGTGGGGGTGGTAGTCCGCCCCGGCCGGCACAATGTCGGCGGCGGGAGTTTTGGAAATCAAAACAAATTTAAACTTTATTTACGTGGTAAGAAATTTGTTTTCATGAGCTGTACTGTTAAGTACTGTAAAAGTGGGCGGACCGCGCCCAGTTTTTCTGTTATAATGTTTTATTGGAAAATAAGTTGTTATGTAAAGTGTTATTAAGGAAGTTTATATATTTGATAATATAACCATTTAAAACCCTCCTTTGCCTGTGTAAACTAAAATCATGGCATATTAACGGATAATGCTACTCTATACCCAGGAATGAAATTTTGTTGTCATAACACAAAAACGAACGTTGATATCACATTTCTAATAAAAAATAGGAGTGGTCGTTGACCGATTTTGCACATTTTCAAAACCAACCTGTAATATTTCATAAGAAGCAAAATTTCATTATGATATCTTCACCGGCTCTCTTGTGATCGTGATTTCAACAGACAAACAGACAGACAGATGGACGGTCGTAGCTAAATCGACGCAGGAGGTGTTGCTGATCAAGAATATATATACATTTCTATATCTATCTTCTCGATTTCTATGCGTTACACATTTCGCGACAAAGTGAATATACCCTTAACATTAAAGTGTAGGGTATAAAAATTGAAATAAATTCAATTGTTTTGTAATGAACACACATTTACAGGGCAATTCTCGTTGTCAGCTTTTAGTTGACAGCGCAGATTTTTAGCAAATTGTCAATATTCGTATTCTGGCGGTCACCTAAAAGCTCTTTTCTTTACACTTTTGTCAAGAGCCAATTAGCTGTTGACAGCTACATTTTCAGAACAAAACAGCAAATGAACAGAAGAGAAACAGCAAATTTATTTGTTATTTTTAATTTATTTATTGTTATTTATTTAAATTGTTATTTAATTTATATATTATTCGTTTAAAACCAGCTCCTGAAACACTTTCAATGAAAATATTTTATAATATAAATATATAATATAAATAGATTATTACATATTCTTTGGTGCTACTTACATTGAAAGATGTTTCAGGATCTGGTTTTAAACAAATAATATATAAATTAAATAACAATTTAAATCTCTTCTTGGTCCAAAAGTCCGAAAAGTTGCCCTCATATTTTTTTAAACTTTTTATTGCATATAAACCTCTATAGCCACTGGGAATTTTTTTAGCATTGGCATGTCGCATGGCGAGCATTCGAACTCAAACAATGCATCATAAGGCTCCGTAGAACCGATTTTTTCTATTTTTTCCGAATTTCAAACAGCGTAACTCAAAAAGTATAAAATCTATCAGTATAAAGTAAAAGGAATATTAAATTTCAAAGAATTAAAACGTCAAAAAATGTTAACTGCCTTAGCCAGTATATTTTTATTTTTTCCCCTAAAATGCTTATAATTGCTATAAATTTCATACATTTCATGTATGTACATATGTATATACATACATATATCCAGCATATACTTGAGCTGGGACGATCCGGGGGACCGTTTTTTTCGTTTAAAAATTGTATCTGTTTCTATACTATTTTCATCTGTTGTGTGATGTGTACTTATGACAACTACAATTAGGGGAGAAACACAAAAAGCCATTGTTATAAATATTTTAAAATTAATTATAACAAAAGCAGTTATCTTTATATATTTATAACGTGCAAACAACACGGTTTTACGGTATTGAAATATAATATTATAAAATAATTAAAATAGAATATTTTAATAGAAATAAAATTATTTTAATAGAAAATTTATTAGAAATATTTTGCGGCTATTCAAAAACAAACTTTAAAATTGAATACAAGAAATGGCTGAGTAAACCAATTGAATTTAAACAAAGTGATGAGGACACAAAAGATAGTGATGATTTAGAAGGTAATTGTGGCAGACCGAAAAAAAATTTAAGAACAGTTCAGACCGCTCCAAAAGGAGAAAATGCAACATATAAACAAAGATGTTGGGGAAAGCATGTTTAAAAGCACTAAAACTGGTAAGAAGCGCTTCCGGAAAAACGATAGCAGAGGGAAATTAGTTATGCTGCCTAAATGGGGTTACGATGGCTTATTCAGTCGGAGAGAGTACAAACAATTTATTGACGAAGGAGTTAATGATGCAGATATGTTCATGATGTCGCTTGTATCTTTGAGATCGGGCGACACATATTCATAATTTGATACTAACGAGCCTTCCACATGATGTTTTATTAGTTGATAAATATAAATTTTTAGCAATGATATTATTTCCTTGTTTCATGAAACACCCTTTAAAAATTTAAGGCAATTGGTTTTTTATTACATTAATTTCCTTATTAATCCGTAAGTATCTTCGCCAAGTTCGACTATTTTTGAACAGTGAGCTAAAACATGTCATTCATGTAGATGTTTCGTCACTTAAAGGAGACTACAGTTCTTAGAGCGATGCTCTAACCTTCTTAGCTCTTTCAAAGAGTAGTTGGCGTTTACGTATGGGTTGTTTTGACGTATGAGTTGTCGTTCAGTTACACTTAAGTTTTTTGATGTTATTGGTCGTAGTTTTTAGCAGCCCCAGACGCTGGTATGTCAAGCTGGTACGAGTGCGTTTGAATTGAGAATTTGATCACGACACGATATTCGATTTTTTCAATTTTTACAAAATACAAACAACGTCTGACATGACTATAAAAAAACTGAGTATATAAAAAAATATAGTACTCCTAAACATATTGTATAATCTAAAAGGTTAAAGACACTAGGGTTTGGTAAGCAATGTATAACAACCGGAAAAGAAAATTAGCATTAATTTCTAGTAATTTTTTGGAATAATTAGTTTAATACTGCCCACTTTAAACTTTGACATTTTAATATTAAAATTTGTATATAAAACATTAGAAATATATGCCATTGGGTAATTGATAAACTAAGACTCCATTAACCATAAGATAACAACTCATAATTATGGCAAATGAGAGTGAAAAACAAAAAACTGTTCAAATGGAAATGTGTTTCAATGCCGAACTGGATATTAACAATTCTTCCAAAGAAATTAATAAAGGTATGTATCGGAGTAAATTAGTTCTTATTGCTTACACTATTTTTTATGTATAAAATTTTAAAAAAGGATATAAATAATAACATACGTATGTTTTTATACGTATACATACATTTACATATGTATAGCGTATATATATGTATGTATTATATGTATTTACATATATATGCGAGATAGAAAACGATTCATTGACCTGTTAATTTGTTAATCTTCAAAGAGCTTTCTTTGATACTATGATGCTATGATTATTTGATACTTTGAAAAAAACGTGTAAAATGCGGTAAATTCTGCAAAAAAATAAAATAAAATAAATAGTTATTGATTTGAAGGAATTATTCTCCTGAAAAGTAAGAAAACCAGACTTAGGCTGTTACGGCTTGTGGCCACAGACATGTTTCTAATTTTCATTAAAACAGTTGTTTCGATTGTGCAATGTTCTTTATTAAACTTTTACCGGACAAAGTTCATTACTTTTGTTTAACAATGGATCAAATGTAAATCGTTGTCGAATGTGGTAGAGATTGCTCGTGTAGCTGCGTGAAGTAATTGTTCATGTGCCTGTTGAATAACAAGAAACGTAAAGTGATTAGTTTTACTAAGTACATAGGTTACCTGGCATTCAAGGATAAATTTGTGTTTTTGAGCCAACCAACCATGGAGGTTTTTTATCTCGGGTAGATTATAACGAAATGCGGAACATTCTTCATGAATCCATAAATCTCCATGATCACCAAATGTAATTTCAGGGATCTGAGTGGTTCGATTTGCGACGAAATCTTTCGGCTGCCCAGCATTTGACTGAATCCACACAATAGCGATCCATAATTCCTAAGTTCTTCATCCAAATTCACGCCGAGAATTCACAGTTCTTGAAAAAGTAACTTGCTTTTAGAAAGAGCGATGGTGTAGATTAGGGGGGATTGTCTGCCGCGATTAATACTGATGAGAGAGGTTTCCGATTTCTTTCGGAATCATCTTGAATTGATGGTAAGACCTTTGATGGCCACCCGGATCCCTTACCATGTAGAAAAATGGGGTCATAGAACTACAAATTGCATAGTAAATCTGCAGGATTGCATTTGGAAGCAACATGACACCATTATTGCGGTAATATTAAATCGATTAATATTAACCTTGAATTATAGCCACTCTATTCTACATCTTAGACAACTTATTGGAACGAACTGCTCTGTCGTATGCTATTCAAGATAAATTTTTCACAGCAAGCATAAGATGCTGAGGACACTGGTGATGAAGATAATGATGAGGCAGAAGGTAAATGTGGCAGACCGGGAAAAAGTTTGAGGCCAGCTCGAACCGCTCTAAAATAAGAAGACTGCAATATATAAGCAAAAATGTTGGGGAAATATGGTTACGAAAGCTTACCTACAGCATCTGTAGGCAGCAAAGCAATATCCTCACGGAGACATCATTGTAAAGGACTTTCAAATTCACAACTATAATAAGGTTATAAGAAACTTCCTTTTGATATGGCACTGGGTCTTTACATTAATTGGAAGATGACAAAGCACCAATACGAGCTAATAAGGTCTTCTGCGTTGGAAACTGATGTCAACATGTGTCCTTCATACGAACGAAAAACGAAATATAACGGCAACATTAGCAGAAGTTAGTATGCAAGCACTGTTGGACCATATCTCAGAACGTCTATTGCATACTTTACCAGAAGATGTTAAACAGCGTAGCATCGTCATTTTAGTGATGCTGTTTAAATGCGGTTGCGATGGCTCATCTGGTCAAAGTGAGTACAAGCAAATTCATTGACGAAGGAGTCACAGATGCAGATATGTTCATGATATCACTTGTAGCTTTGAGATTGTGCGATACATGTCCTGCAGTGGTAGATCCTGAAAAACCATCAACGTCATCTACGATAGTCTAGAGGATTCTTCTTTTGAATACTTCGGTAAGGAATTAATAATTCAGCACAGACTATTTATGACAATAGTGGATGGAAGTATTGAAGTTGTGCAAGTATCGAAAATCTCTATAATTATGCACAGTTTGCGGAGCTATGAGGAAAACTCTAAGCGAAAGTCCTGCTAATATGGGCGAGACTTCTTGATATGAATTTGGACTATCTCATACGTACCAAAATTAGATTTATGGAGCGCATTCTGAAGATTTCATATGACTTGGACTTTGGCTCAGACAAGAAAAGGAAAAGAAAGTTCAATCATCGCCAAAAGCTGGTCCTAGAAAGACGAATGATGGTAGTACGGCTAGCAGATTTTCGCGGATCCAATTACCACTTCCCAAAATACTGTAGTTGACATCAATTTAAAATATAAATTCAAAACCATCTACAAGTATTAAGCAGTAGCAGAGAAAAAAACGCATAATAATTTGGTAAATATACCAAAGCCACAGCGGAATTATACAACACCTGGTATACATGGAGAACTATGACACAGTCTACAAAGTACTGATGCATGGCAAGCAGATAATAAATTATCATATACTGCTCATTTGAGAAATGTCGGAGGAAGCTCAAGCAAAGCGTAACAAGGACTATAGGAATTAGAACACAAAACAAGAAAGTGTTCACGGCAAAGCATGAATGAGGTGTTTAAAATGTTTAATTTTTGTGTAATATGTATGTACATATATTTATATCTTTTTATATTAAAATTATTTATTTAATATAATTTTTAATTTAATATATATGTATATATGATATTTTCTTAATGTAAATTGTTTAAGTAAATAAAAACTCGAAAAATTAGAAATGAATTATTTGTTATTAGTTTGATGTTTCCAAAAGAATATTGATTTTTTTTCTTAAATTAAAAAACATACAATTCAAGCTTAGATAGCTTTTAATATAATAAAATCTTTATATTATTAAAATTTCAAAACAAGTTTGTCATATGGCATAATTATCATTATATAGACTTTTTAATTTTTGACGCGACTTTTTTATAAACATTTTTATGTTCGAAAATTTTTTAAGAATATAAAGAAAAATCTGAGTTGTTTTATTTACATAAGGATACATCCTTCTACTATCATTTACTCCATGGAAATATCATGATCCATACAAAAGTTACAGAGTTTTGACCGTCTTTGTGTGATTGACCGATAACGAAAAATACAAGCAAAGTAGGTGGTTTTTAATGGACGATAACTTGATTTAGGAAAATAGTTAGGAAATAGTTAGGAAAATTAAGACAACTTAAACTCAACACTGACAGTAAATTAAATCAGTGCGACATAGAAAGTGAAAACAAAACTTTTTTAACCCTTACTTTTGACCGTTATTCTCGGAAATAGCCGCCAATTTTTTGGGGCGTGGCCGCCGTTTAGGATTTATGGGCGGTTGAAGGCCGAAGAAGGTCACCTCAATATTTCCTAAAGCGGATACAGTTACATGTGAGGTGTCATTGGGAAGATATTTTCATTGCCATCATCGTCGCCATACATAATTTTGCCCACAATTGTAAAGTTTAGAAGGTATGAGTACTCTTACGTAAATGTGGACCTTTTCCATTGAAAGTGAATTGTTTTCCTCGGAAATGGGATCATGAAAGTACTCCAAAAAGTATATATCGTAGAAGTCTAGTGTTTTGCCTTTAAAGCGGCCTTTAAATACTGTTTGCATTCATAATGTAATGGAATAAGAAGTCAAAATCGTTACCTTCATTTCAGTAGAATAGTATTTTTATAGCAATGCGTAATCTAAGATGCGTAGGCCGATATGCACTTAACAATAATTTTCATATAAAAGTGATCAAAAAACTGTAAGATAAAGGTGCACTATATTCTGGGAAAAAGTTCGTGGCCTTTTTTTAGTAAAATTCAACTGGTTTTCTTATAGTCTGCAAATTAATTTCTTTAAACCAAATATGCTGCATTATTATCTACAATGTTTCACCATTTTTCGGGTAGAGCCATGATGCCATCGACGAAAAAGTTCTGTGGTTTCTGGTTGGAAAACTGAATTAAGTGGTTTTCACAGCCTTCTTTTGAAAGCAGCTTAATTCCATCCAGAGAGTTCAGCAGAGATCGGAGGAAATGGTAGTCTGAGGGTGCTATATCTGGACTATATAGATCTTTATTGTACCCTAGATGACCGGCATATCGAGCGAGATTGTTGCAGACCCTAAAGTTTGTAAGAAGGCTAAATACACAAGGCTATCGGGGAAACATCTAATCTATATAGGTTTGGGAAAAATGAATGTAAAGCAGAGCGATTTAGATACGTAGAAAAATCGATCGAAATGTAATTAGTCATGCGCCGTTTTAAAATTATTTAACTCTTAAACAGGTGCACCGATTTCGATGCGGTTTTCACCATTCTATCCAGAATTTCAATTTCTCGTGATTGTAAACAAATACTCAATTAGTTTTTACTAGAATTTTCTGTTTAGAATGATTTTCATAGATGGTAATATAAGTAAACGGGTGTGATAATCGAGGTA
The DNA here is from genome assembly GCA_943737955.2 of Myopa tessellatipennis. NCBI lineage: Eukaryota > Metazoa > Arthropoda > Insecta > Diptera > Conopidae > Myopa > Myopa tessellatipennis. The sequence continues at coordinate 20,710,979 of OX031315.1, forward strand.
TTTTCTTTTAAAGTTCAACATTAAATGAATCAGTGTATATAAGTGAAATGCTGCTTTATCATCTTTAAGACTCAGATCTCTGCAAGGAGGAGTTGACAGAAATACTAAACGAAATCGGCCTGAGCACCACTGGGTCGAGGAGATGAATCAAAAATAAAACAACAAAATAAAAAAAGAAATCCAAATGCATTTAATAAATTTTCTTGGAAGCCGACCCTGGACACCACAGAGTTGTATCCCAGCTATAGACCGGAAAAAAGTCGTTTCAAATGGCGCCCGAACAGCGACCCAAGGGAAAACTAGTATGGCGAAGACATCTTGGACATACACCCTCCGCAAGGAGGAGTTGGCAGAAATTATATGGTATCGGAACAAGACCGGGACAGGGCCTTCATATGGTATCGGAACAAGAAACGGTCATGGCAGTGTTGGGACGAATTTTTGGTTATCCTTACTTTAGTTTAAGTTGGTTGTCCAAATAAAATACTGCTAAATTTTTTAACCACGTTGGTTATTTTTATTAAAATATTTGTATTACTATAGATACAACTTTTGATAAAGTAGGTACAGTAATTCTGTAGACGCTTAAAATGTTGAAAAGTTAAAATTCAGTTTGTAAAAGTTTTTGTCACTTAACCGTTCGTTGAGGAGAGCCAAAGTGGCGTTTTCTTTAACGAAGAAATTCGGACTGCTGGTTTATGGCCATGGCAGCATATGCCAAACTGTATATCGATACATACTTTTCCGTTACTTTGTATGTGACGTCGCTAAGATGCGGTATTTTTATACTTACCTTACTCTCTGCTGTCTCTGGCAGAAAGGAAAGCAGCGCCAAAAACGACACAAGCAAAGGTTCACGACAAGCGATTGTTACTCCGCGCCGGCAGCGGGTAGCTAATCCATCTAGCCGGCGGAATGCAAACAGTGGCGAAGTGCTGGAACGTGCCATTGTACGTTCGTCAACGCACATACATACTAGAGAGCTGCACAAGATGTCTTGAATTGCTAAAGGAACCATGCCACAGTATTGCCTTGCAGTGCACTGTCGTGCACAAATGAACGATTTGACACGAACACTCCAAGGCAAGTCGATAACGGAGGTCTGTTGCTTGATGTAATCCTTTTGTAGTTTTGCCTTGCCTTGTCGTCTTTGCTGAAATTAATGTCAGTAACTCTTCCTAGTGGCCATATGGAAGGAGGCGTTCTTGTTTTACTATTACTACAATCTTTGTTTTCCTGAGGAAATTTCCATTTGTTTCGCTGTTGTAGAGTTGCCATTTTCTCAAATGTCAGTTTTTCCTCTCCAATCACTCGCTTGATGTGGTACTTGACTGACTTCACTGCGGCTTCCCAAATTGCTCCTATGTGACGAGCTCTAGGCGGAATAAAATGCCACTGAATGCTCTCATTTACAAGATTCAGTGCAATTGATAAAATTTTTTTCAAAACCTTTTTAAATTCAGTGTCCAGCTTTTGTTTAGCTCCTATGAAATTTGTTCCATTATCAGAGTACAAATTTTTATTTATTTTTATTTAGCTTAAATACAGTGGCAGTACAATAAGAAACAATTTCTTTTATAGTACAAAATATACATGATAATAATAATAATAATAATAATAATAATAATAATAATAAGAAGAAGAAGAAGAAGAAGAAGAAAGAAATTTAAAGTAATATAAAATTGATGTGTTTAGATATTAGATTTAAAAGACCCCAAAGAAAGATAATTTAAAGTATCAAGTAGAAAAGTGTTTTAGTATGGCACGCTTGAAGATGTCAGTTGATGAAATCGCCCTGAGGCTACCGTGCAAAGAATTCCATAGTCGGACAGCATTGATAAAAAATAACCTTGAGGTGTTTAACGATTTGAATGATGGAATAATGATTAGGACACTTGTCCGGGAGTGACCAAATCTCACCTTATCAAACAAATAAGAAGGCGTCCTTTTGTAGATAAGCTTGTGTAGGAAAATACAGTTTGTAGCATTTAGGTAGCTGACAACGTCACATCCTATTATACCGCGCTTGTACTCTCCGAGATGCTCAAAATAATGTATACCGTACACATATCTAGTGGCGTTATTGAAAGCAACAGAAAGCTTTAGGTACGAGCACGAGTCCAGCTTACTGAAGATAACACTCATTCTGTTATCAGAGCGAACAGAATTAGATCTAATTTTATACAGGGCACTTATCACATCTGCTTCACATACACTGGAAAATTGAAAAAAAGAGGCAGAAGGTGAAGGAGAAATAGCATCATGTGCGAGAGGTACCGAGTTATTAGTATTAGAATTAGAATGACAGGAAAGAAAATGATTATTCAGTGTGTCTGGATCAATCACAGGAGAATTATAGGGTGTAGAGTCAAAACCAAGTTTACAAGTGTTTACGTTTTCCTCTTCTTGCAAAAAATCTTCATAACGCAGCTAAAAACGCCTCTGATGTAGGGTCGCAATGTTGTAGCATGTACTTCTTGAATTATCACAGTAGAAAAATCACCTTTTTCTAGTATGAATGCCTTCATTGTCCAAAAATGGGTACACTTTTGCACTTTTACTGTTATTGTGTACGGTTTACTTCTGCTTCAGAAGTTTTATCTCGTTCTTAATTTCTTTGTACTGTTAATATTTTATCAAAATTTTCTCAGCTTTTTCAAGAGCCTGTACCTCTAAAGACGTTGTTGAATTAATCCCTTTGAGCTTGTCATTGAAGCGAAGTTTATATGACACAACTCGTTTTAGTTTAGAGAGAATGGATATTTACTCACTAAGTCAACAAGAAACTGTTCTTGCTTAACCTGTAGAATGTTTGTTACTACCAGTGTTCTTATATTTACATTCTTGTTTATGTTTCGTCCTTATTCATGAGATTATTCTTATCTTATAATTGTGGATTGTATTAGTGTTCATATTTGAACAAATGGAGAGTTATGCCTTTTGGGTTACAGTCGGCGCTTGCAATATTTCAAAGGCCATTGGATCAGGTTATCGGCGCAGATATAGAACTAAACGCCTTCGCATATCTGGACGATATAAGCGTAGTCAGTAAGTCGAGAGAAAAGAATGTGAAACACTCTAAAGCAAGTTTTTGAACTACTGAGAGCAGCCGAACTAAAGGCCAATAAGGACAAGTGTCAGTTTTAAAGTAATAAGGAGTTAAAGTAACTCGGATTTAGCAACCTACATAGGTATCCAGACGGACTCGGACAAGATCGCCGCCATACGGAGTTTAAAACTCCCGGAGAACTTACGTGAGCTAAGAAGGTGCTTAGGAACCGCATCTTGGTGTCGCTGGTTTTTACCGGAGTTCTTGGAAGTCCTCCAACCATTTACAATGGAGGAGGACATTTACATTTACTATTAAAGAAGGGTAGACGATGGAATTGGGGCAGAGAACAACAACACGCGTTCGAGGAGTTGAAGAAATGGCTAACGGAGACGCCAATCCTAGCCTGTTCGGACTTCACCAAACAATTCGTGCTATAGACGGATGCCAGCTCCGTGGGTCTAGGTGCCGTTCTGATCCAGGATCAGCAAGGAGTAGAACGAATCATCGCGTAACCGTGCCACAGGAAACAAATTCCTGGGATAGCGGGCTGTTCCTCTTGGTGAACATCGAGAAATTCATACAAGACCAGCGATGCAGCCCAGACGGAATGGTGGGAAAATTGTTTCTGAAACAATTTGTCTAACAGTACATGTGCCCTTTTATAATTGCAAGTATTTCAATTGCACATACTATTAACTAAGTAAACCTGTTAGCATGGAAAAGTTTTGGACTTGGTTTTCCAACTGCTTCAAATTTTGTTAATTGCGTTAACCGAGGTCGCACTGTATATTAAAATTACTTTGAAGACCTTTTTTGCATTTTAATATTTTACGTATACATATGTATATGTATTTACTTCTTTTATAACGTTCCATCTTTTCACACACCATGCCAAATCGATTTTTAATCATCTTTTACTAATTCAACAAACACATATTCATACAAAACATACAAAAAATTTAATTTTACATACAAATTTTATCCCGAATCCTTAAGATAATATAGATAATGTAAGTGAGGGTCGGGCGCATTTTTTGTGGAGTAATAATAGCTCCAAGGGTACTAATAGCTTATTTCCATGCCTTGTTCCACGGGTTCAAAAAACGGAATCTTCAGTTGTGACAAAACATGATCGTGCCACCGATTTAATTCATTTGCAATTCCAAAGTCAACAATATTTCTTTTCGATATCTCTTCGTTTAATCGTGATTTTCGCAATTAGACGGATAACTCTCATCCAAAATTATTATTTTTTTTTCTGCTGAGCCTCTTCCTGTGCGTCACAACTGAAAGGACAATCTGAATATACCCTTCATCTTCGCTTTAGGAAGAAGAATATTTTCCACCCTAAGCATTAGAAAGAAATCGGTGCAAAGATGCCTAAATAAAATTGATGAAGCTACGATATGAAATAGTGACTAATGTAAACTTGCTGGTATTATGCGAAAATTTATTGACACAAATTCTGCTTGCAAAATTAGTGTGCAAGTAGTAAAATTTTAATATTATTCCTATCTTCTCGGGCATATATTTTCAGTAAAATATACTCTTTGGGCAAGGTATTTAAACTTTGCTCAGGCAATACACAATATTAATATATATTATGTTACTATGTTACAAAAATAGTTATTAGGTAATAATATTTGCAGTTTATTTTGTTCTTTCTAGATTCGTCAACGTTTGATGAAAATTGTGAAAAAACTAATTTAGATGCCAATCTGTACCTATACGATGACGACTTGGAAACGAGGCCTCACATCTCTACTTTTATATCCTCCCTAGCAAACTATGATAATACTATACCAGCAGCGACAGATCCTGATTCGAAACCGGCTGCTCCACCAGCACGAATGGGTAGGTTTTTTATAAACACATAGTAACAGTGATATGTTTTTTTGATAATCGAAAGGAACACAAATTGTTGTTTATATTAAAAGTAAAATATCAGCATAGTATCTTTAAGTCTTTTTTATATGGACAAAATTAAATATTCCGTTACATGACGTGAGGAACGGGGTAGCTTCTCCCAGGTACTACCAGGTCCACTCTATTGCGATTGCCTTAGTTTCACTATTTTGTACCTTTCCTCTATTATAGTCATTAAGAACCGATTTTGTTGCTGTTGTACCTATTACAAAACAGTGACTGTACTCGATTCTTGATTTGTTTCTTCCTTCCCTAAGGAACACTCTTAGTGCAGCCTGGATATCGATCTAGATTTACAAAGGGTGATAGATAAAGACATATACATACATAAGTTATAATTAATAACTATAAGTTCAAAATTAAATATATACAATATAATATAAATATATATTTATTATAGTGAAAATATGTACACACATATATGTATGTCAATGTTCTGGTGGTCACTGACCGCGAGAATGCAACTTCACAGCGGGGCGACTTTCTTCTGGTTTTGGTTTATTGACATTTGGTTTATTGACTGTTGATGTAGACGTTGTGACTAACCTGACGTTGGAGCTCTGTCGATGTCGACATCATAGCTCTGATGGCGTTATAGCTCCGCTGATGACGACGACGTAGCTCTGGCGAAGCTGTGCCTCTGCTGGTGTCGACGACCTAGCTCAGCTGACTTGGTAGCTTTGCGTCTGTTGTGGCTCTGCTGGTGTGGACGACTATCGCTTCAAATCGCGGCCAAAAGTCCAAAAAGACGATCCGAGTTTTGAAAAATTTGGTGTGCAATTTTGTTCATAATAGTTCAATAACTAAAATAATAAAATATCTCAGCCGGAAATTATCTATAAGGAACACATAACATCAATTTTGTGCCTTGAGTCGAAGTATTTATCGGTAGTTTTTGAAGAAAAGGTTAATTTTAAAACGTGTTTATTATGTCGCTTTCTGAACTAGCAAATTTTAAAAACCATTTTTCACCCATTTCCCGATGATCTAGGCTTTTGAAATTTGGACCATAGTTTAGAACTGGATGACAATGCATCCCTAAAACATACTTACCCGCCACCGCCCATTTTAAGCCGAGAAATTTGCCGATTTTGAAATTTGTTTACAAAAATACATATATTTTTTGACAGAAGATTGATTTTCGTTTCAACTCAACAAGCACATATACAACACTCGTTGCAACTGTCAACTGAACAACGAATATATATTATAATAAAGATTTGTGTTCACACTGTCTCATTGACAACAATGTGACAGGACAATAAAAAATATTTTCAAAATATTAAAATAACTGACATATTCTGTGGCATATTTCAATCAGTTATAAATTATCTTGCACAGTTTACTAAAAAATAAAAAATAATTATTTAAATAAAAAACATTTTTATATAAAACTTTTTCAATGAACCAAAAAGTTTAAAATAATTTTTCTAGCACCATACAGATTCGCAACTCCATAAAGATGTTAAGATTTAACACGAAAAACGTGGGGCGGATTATAATGATAGGTACTAATTCTATAAGCGCCCCACGTTTTTCGTCTTACTCATCCCAAACTTAATTACATTTGACGCGGAACCTTTTTTAACGATATCGAAAATCTAAAGATGCAGTTCTTATTGTTTTTTTATGCACTACATGGTATGGATAGGGCCATTTTGATATTTTCTAAAATTGTAAAACAGTTGTATCCCTAATGTACATACATACATCCACTACCGTGTATATCCAATGGAGGATCCACTATCTTAGTCGAAATCTCTTTCCAGTTGCCTTTTTGCAGGGACCGAAAGCGGTATTCACTTTCTAAAATTTTTTCTCTTTCTAAAATAGTCTTCGGTAGTATTACGTAGATAGTTATAGTTGTATTTACGTAGTTCGTAAAGTAATATCCGCATACAAAATAATTTTTGTTCAATGTTAGGATATAGGAATACTGTGAACAACGACAAGTTGAAGGAGTTGTAAAAACCGACGAAAAATGGGTTGGTTAGCAAATATATGTACATATTGGTTTAAATTTTCGCTTTAGGAATTGAGAGCACTCTCCAATTGTAAGTATCTCTTCATTCGCTTGGTATAATTGTACAGCCCAAGCTACTCATAGCTTTGTTTAATTTATTATTTATTCATTACACACATGCGTGTGGTCGCAGCAGCTTGATTTTCCTCAAGATGTCGCCTCTCTTACTGTGCAGCTAACATGTGTGTTTACGTCTATTTATTTTGGTAGCTCTGGACCTGCTTTTAAACTTATGCCTTAAACATAACTGGAGAGACATTTATATGTACATATCTAAAGACAGATCATTAGCTTACAGACCTCTGAGAACAAATGACAATTTATAAAAAGCTTCCGAAGTTTCTTCTGAAAAGGAATTAGGGAATTTCTCTAACCTATGGAGAAATGGCATAATTGAAAACTCATGCAGTTACAGATAGTCATCTCGCCCCAAATAATAAGCACAATAAATGAAAGTGGGCGGATTGCGCGTTTTAAACACTCTTTAAGAAATGTAATCCTAAGTTGAGTTCACAAGACTTATTCTTTTCATTTTTATGTACACCAGAAGCACAAATATTAAATTTTCTTTTCGAAACTTTTCGAATACTGATCAACACGGTTAACCAACATGTAGCTCGCACCGGTTAAACGAAAAATGTTTGTGAAACATGTAAAATAAACATACAAACCTCGGAAGATATTGCATTTTAACTTTGGGAATAATCAATTTAAGAAATCATTTTTTAGTCTTACCCAAATGATTATAAAAATGTTTATAATTTTATGCAAACTAGTGTATAAATGTAATTTGTACGCACATAAGTAATTGTATTTATTTGTTTAAATAATAATGAATAATTTTTATAGGAACATTAATTGGTGTATTCCTGCCTTGTATTCAGAATATTTTTGGTGTAATTCTCTTTATCCGATTAACATGGGTAGTTGGCACTGCAGGAGCTGTATGTGGATTTATGATAGTATTAACCTGTTGTTGTGTGGTAAGTAATATTTTTTCAATCCAAAGGAAACAGTTCTATTTTTTCGTTCTATCGTTTTTAAGACAATGTTAACAGCAATATCGATGTCTGCAATTGCAACAAATGGAGTGGTGCCAGCAGGAGGAAGCTATTTTATGATATCGCGGTTAGCATTTCTTATACATATTTAACCTCTTTAATTCCGCTAAATTCTTTTAATGCAATATTAGATCTTTGGGTCCAGAGTTTGGCGGAGCTGTTGGAATGTTGTTTTACACCGGAACAACACTGGCTGCAGCGATGTATATAGTGGGAGCTGTTGAAATCGTTTTGGTAAAAAATAATTCTTACTTATGTATGTATGTATGTCCATTAAAATTAGAAATTATGAAAAACCCGCGAGACAGGACCGGGCATGGTCTTTGTCTTATTTTTTTCATTATAAATATATTTAAATTATGTATATATCTTTTAACAACTTTTGACCATATATCTACTGTCACAAGCCGAAACCGCTTAACTCGAGTTAGGACGAAATTGAATTATTGCCACTATTAAATTGCTTATTCTAATCTAATTTCGAATGTTTTTATAGTTGAAGGAATTCTATTATATAATTTATCAGTTATTTTAGAATAACTGCAACCCTATTAAATAAGTATTTTTAGAACATGTCAGGGGTTATAATAACGAAGTAAATAAAGGACCTTTATAACAAACCTATGGGTACAATATATACACGACCTATTGCTTAATTTTGAACCGTTTATACCAAATTAAACTCAATCATCAATTTATGCATACAATTTTAATGTAGAACTACTAAGTAGTATAGATGGTTTTAGTCTACGTATTTAAATCAGAATTAGAAATGTTATTTTATGTATTGTATTATGTCCAAACGCACACTATAACCAAAGACAATATAATATAATATATATTAATACCAACACAATACCTTACGCAACAACAAAGAATATTTCATTCCGATATCTTCGGAGCTAAATCGACGGTGTAAGTGTATACAGGAAAAATTTTTTTGGAGTGTTTCAATGAGAATAATAGTTTCCTAAAATCAGTTACACACAAGAAGATGAGTTTCTTTTTGGAAAAAACTCTCCAATCAATAAGATTTGTTTGTTGAGAGAATCTGAGGTTAAGCAACACATTTTTGAATTCCCAGCCCATGGAAGTCACTATAGTAGACGGTATACAAATAAAAAACTAAATTAAATTAGGTAAGCCTTTCAAAATATTCGTAAATATTTAAGACAATGGATCTTAAGTTCGAAGCTCCGAAAGCAGACACGTGTAGCACTTGTGTTAGCTATGTTTTAAAAAGAAAACTGGCTCAAAATGAGGAAGAAAAGGCTGCATTTATTGAGGAAAAAAGGCTGCATTTATTGAGACACAAAAAATTCTAAAAACATTTGCGCGTTTGCGTTTACCATCTCCATTTCTTAGAAAATCGGTTAGTTTTAATAAAAGGAATCTTTAGACGCTTAATTTAAACGTCCATGACCAAGAAGATAACAGTGCTAACAGCGGTGGAAACACGATGTTATTGCCTTTATAAATTCCTTCATGCGATATCTGCTTAGATAAGTAGAAATACTTTCCACAGCGACTCATGCGTAGTGCAGAATAAGAATTCTTTGACCGCTGCGTATCAATTTTTTAACATAGTAGTCTAAGATTACAGTTACAGAAATGAAATGTGATGATTTTTTTTTTCAAATGGAATACGCTATATAAAATGCATTGGTAAAATATCTTAAAAAACATCATTGGATACTGACGAAGCATTTAAAGTCTTGCAAGTAGGAAAAAGCAGGGTTCGTGAATGCTTGCTCCGGCTCGCTCGCACTCTCGAGCAAAAACAACAAAAAAATGATCAGCGCTCCGGCTCGCCCAAAAGAGCCTTTGCTTCGAGAGCACAAGCGAGCCCGAGTCATTTCTCGTAAGTTTTTTAAGAGCCGTTCATTTTCAAATCGAGAGCACGAGCGAGCCGAAGCAAAAAACAATAACAGCAGTGAGCAGCTACGAGCCGATGTGAGGTCCGGAGCCGTCGTGAATGAGCAGTCGGTCGATTCTGTGTTAAAAAGATTGTAGGAAGTTTTATTATTTAATTAAATGTAATTAACCAAAAAGGAATTTAGAAATAACATTTCAAGTTGTAAGTTTATGCTTTAAGAAAAATAGAATTGAGCAATAATGAATTTCAAAATACAGCTTTTAAACATTTGCCAGAATGTTCGTTCTATCTAGGCCGACGAGCGATGACCAACTGAACTGTTTGTCGGCAACTCGGCTGACGAACCACGACTACTCTTCGGCCCGCGTTTCTTTTTCACCCTAGTAAAAAAAGACGTTGATTCTGAGAATCTGAAAAAGATCAGTTTTAAATTAGGCATTGATGAATCGCATTTTGAAGATGTATTAAACTCAACTCTCTGGCAACAGGAGATAAAAGTTCCCCAGGCAACAGGTTTAAAAGATAAAAAGTTTTAGAGAAAAAAATGGTTGCAGAAACTGTTTAGTGAATACTAAGAGAAGAGATGAGTTTCTCCGCTGCTATGGAGAAACTCATGTTTCCCGCATAAAATTCTATTATCAGAATATCTCCGACGTAAATACATACTGTGCTAACTGTGATTTTGATGTAATACTTTTGACTGAAACCTGGCTAAACAAAGATTTTTCGGACGGTGAAATTTTGGATCTTGCTAAATTTCATATTTATCGCAAGGATCGGAATCCGCCGTTAACGGGTTTTAATAGAGGTGGTGGAGTCCTGATAATTGTGAAGAAGAAATTTTGTGCTTCACTTTGTACTATAAATGATTTAGACGGTCTATTGGATAATTTGTATATTATTATTCATACACCGCGTGGGAACTTATATACATATACACTTTACATACCACCAAATAGCCCAATGCATCAAGTGTATGATGCTCACATGGACATATTGAATATTTTCTCATCAAATATGAATGCAAATTATTCTTTTTTTGTCGCTGGAGACTTTAACTTGAGCTGAATTACAGGATTCCTGCTCCTCATGATTTAATCTGGCTTAATTCCAAATAACGTGAATAAAGCCTATGAAATCAATATAGTAGATACTTTTTATAGATATGATATGGTGCTAATCAATTCCATATTTAATTGTCTAAATAGAATATTAGATCTAATTTTTATTACTAAATCTCATAATTATAATCTTTTTGAATGTTTTACAAATCTCCTATTTCACCATGTAATGCTCATCACACTGCATTATTCTTTGAAATTTATTTTTATACTTACCATCCACAGATAATTTATATCTAGATAATAGTATATTTAATTATAAAAATTGTAGCTTTGACTCTATTAATGGTCTCATTGTGGAAGTTGATTGGAAATCAGTGATAATTATCAAGATGTATTCACTTGCTACGACATTTTTATAAGTAAATTTACTAATATTCTTTCCGGGTGGTTTCGATTATAAAAGGTGGTCTACAAATTGCCTTGGTAGAAATGGATTCAAAAATTAAAGAATATTCCTAATAAATTTTGAAGTAAATTTAAAACTACTCGTAATCTGGTTTACCAAGATTTAAATTTTTGCATTACTCGTGTGAATTTAATTTAACAACATACATAATTTAAGAATATATGTATGTATGTATATTGAGTATTGAAAGTTGTTTGTGTGAACAGCATCCCTGATTAGGAAAGTGAGTAAAAAACAGCAACCGATCGTTTTTTCTGTATACAGTACAGACCAGTTCATCCAGCAAGCACAACCTCCTGGCTAAGCACAAAGATGATTGTGATATATTGCAATATAGTAAACCAAATTTACTATTAGGCAATTCACAGTTAACCTCATAAGTCGTCGTAAGTCATAAGTTGTCATAACTTAAAACAATTTATGACTGTCGTAAGAAAATTTTTTGTTGTTTTGTATGAACATCTATGTTAGCACGATTACAACACTCGCAGGTATGTATTAGGAAAGTTGTATTGAAATCAACTGTTCATGCGATTGCTCTCTTTATTCGTTTTGGTTGAATACAAAAAAAATTAATTTCAAAATTTCGATGGATGAGGAAAAGAAAAGAATTCGGAAATTACCTCCAAAGAAATGGATGCCGCAGGAAGAAACTGTGCTAATTAACTTTTTGAAGGAGAATCGGAGCAAAGGTACGGAATATGAGAACAAAATATTTCCAAGCAAAAATATTGGAGACCACAACGGGTGCAGAATGTTTTAAAGGAGAAACTTTTCAAAGTATTTTGTAATTTGCTGTATTTTTTACTATGAACTAATCATCAATTTATGAGCTCAGATGCTGTATCAAAGATGTGCCCCTATTTCGACGAATTCGACGAAATTTTCAATTGCAGAGAAGTTGAAAACGCAAAGTTCCTTGAAAGCACTGAAGATTACGTTGTTGCAAATACGTTAAATTCCCCAGAACGAGAAGAGGATGCAAATATTTCACATTCGCCAGCACAACAAGAGGATGCAAATTTTGGTGACGTTTCTCTTATATCACCACAGCCCAAAAAAGGAATTTATAAGAGAACCGCCCTGACGGATATTTTAAAATTTCAAACCGAGGCAATAAAAATTAAAAGAGGAAAGCTAGAATGCAACAAGAAATTGAAGGAAACTGAAATAGAATATCTTAGAGAAAAATTCAGTTTTGAAAAAGACAACGCAGCGAAGGATAGAGAATTAAGGAAGAAGGAAATGGAAAGTAATGAGCGATGCAGAGTGCTAGAAATCGAAATGAAGGAGAGAATGGCATTGAAAGAGTTAGAAATGAAAGAGAGACCAGCATTAAAGGAATTGGAATTCAAACATTTCAATTTATAAACGTATTTATTAGTTTTTTAATTTTATGTGCATGAGGTATATATATATATGTATTTATATATATTATTAATAAATCAACTAATCATTACATATAAAATTAACCAAACAAGTTCTAACATCTTGCGACGAGGACATTTCGAGAGGGATACGAAGTGGCACTTCGTTGGTTGACTCCTCTTCTGTATCATTGAACTCAATTTGGTATGTTATGCAAAATACAGCACGCCATTATCCACTCATTACATTCAGTGTGACTGTCATCTTTTTGGAATCGAAACCTTAGTTCTTTCAAACTGCAGAATTTTTCTTTCAGCTTCCCGAAGCAGTTTTCAATTCGAACACGATATCGTGAGAAATACGTATTAAATAAATCTCTCTTTGCCTTTGTAAATTGATTGCTGTTTTGCCTAAATGGTGGAACTAGATAACTTTTCAAAGGATAGGCGGAGTCCCCAGCAATCCATTGCGAATGACTAAAGAAATTTATGGGTGATTTTGGTATGGCTGATTGCGAGAAAACTTTTGCATCATGAACACTCCCTGGATGACCTATTACAGCGTGTCGTATACGCAGTTTGTAGTCACATATTGCTTGTATTTTTATAGCGTATTGGCGTTTTCTGGAGTAATATAACTCATGCCGTTTTACGGGTGCTTCGGCCAATTTGATTTCACTCCCATCAACATATCCAATACAGCCTGGTAACTCATTAATCGTTTTAGCAACAATTTTTGATCTTTCTAATTCAGAAGGCCAGGTCAGAAACTTTGTTTTAAGATTTAGTATTGCTGCTAAAACCCGTTTAGTTATCAAATTAAGGGTTCCTCCATCCCCTATGGCAAAGCGCAATGCAATTTTGCGCACTGAACCACTTTCACCAGATGAACCCAATCTGAATATTGTGATCTGCAGCTGTAATTCCACAGGAATCTGTTGCACACAGTTTTTATTTTTGAAAACAGGGTCATCTTTGATAAGGATAAGGATATGCGCGAACTCTTCTGGATTCACCCGAAGCATTTGTCGGAATCTTCCATCATCATATTTTATCAAAATTCGTTTGTACCAAGTGCGCGACTTTGGCACCATAACTTAGTCGATTCTTCTATGGCTGATCAGAAGTTGAGTCATACAGTTAAACTGATCAGCCTGCTCCTCTTCTTCATCGCCTAAACCAAATGTAATTTTATTTACCAAATCCTTTCAGCCATATTTTTACTTACTTGAAGAGAGCACAATGGAGTCCAATGCATAATTAAAGCAAATATCGCTAATTAGCCTTTCCTTATTTGTTTTAGGCATTTTAATAGAAATGAAATAGAAATAGATATTTTTCAAGTTTCAAAAATCCAGTGACAAACAGCTCTTCTTGAAAAACAGCGTTGTAAATTTTTGACACTTTATAAAGCGACTGCTCACAGTTCGAAGTCATAACTTAGTATCTCATAACTTATGAGGGTAACTGTGAATTGCCTATATATATTGTAATATCGTAAAGCAAAATAAAAACTAAAGTAATTTGAAATTATGTAATACAGTTAAATCGAATACGGGCAGCAAAAAGTGATTAATTTTTGCTAAGCTTGTTGTTGTGCTGGCTTCGATTTGCCGTTACGAAAATTCGTTGTTCTTCGGTTGTTGGTTTGCTTGCCGTTTGCTCTTGACGTTAAGCATAGATAGATTTTTTGTTCACTCGTCCAAATACGTTGGACAGCTTGACAATTAACCTTAGGGTAGTTTTCGATGGCTCTGCAGCTACCACGACGGGCTACTCATTGAATGATTTGCTTATGGCGGGGCCCACCATTCAGCCCCAGCTTTTTCAGACTTCGCTAAAATTTCGAACCTTTCCTATTGCCATAACCGGTGATATTTGTATTTGTACATTTTTGTAACTTATGACACAAAGTCAGCATAATTTTTGGCGATCCGCGCAATGCATCAATTGGCGTTTGACGAATCTGAGGGGTTTATGAAAATATACTAAGTCATTTGTATGTCAATGACATGAAATACTCCACATGACATGGCATGAATATACTGAATATACTGACATGGCGGAAATACTCCACAACTTGTTATTGAGTTGATGAAACAGACAAGTAGTTTGCTTTGCAAATGTTAGAAAATGTTGTTCAAATAGCGCAGAAGTATATGAAATTCCCTGTGCTGATAACGAAATAAGCATTCAGTTTTGTGATAGTAATGATATGACCAAAGTAGTCTTCTTTGGGAACCCACAGCGGATAAGTTTTTATTTTCGTTCTGATCTCAACATATCGCCAATAACAATCGCTCGACTTTATGATCCGCTGCGACTCATCAGTCCAATCATAATATTTCTTCAGCCTCTATGGAGGGAGCGGCTTCAATGGGATGAAAGCTTATCGTTAACCTCATGGGCTGAAATAAGTAAGAATATGCATGAGATGCAAGAGTGAACGTTTCCTCGGTTCGTATTCATAACTAATGCTTCAGTGGAGATTCATGCATTTTGTGACGCCAGTTTAGATGCATATGGAGTGTGCGTATATATTCGACCATGAAACGACGATAGAGTAAAAACCAGCTTGCTTTGCTCAAAATGGCATGAGCCATCTAAATTCAGCGTATTCATTGCCAATCGTATTAATAATATACAACAGAGTACAGCGGATGCTGAATGGTATTATGTGCCCACAACAATGAACCCGGCTGACATTCTATCTAAAAGAGATTCATCAGCCGCTCTGCAGCGTTGTAGTTGCCACATGGGCCGTCATTTTTAAGTCATGATCACAGCCGCTGGCATGAATCCGCCGCTTCTCGGTTCCTAATATACCAAATTGCGAAAAAGAGTTTTTATTGTTAATACTCTAAAGGATCTGTCTATAAATTGCAAATATGTCAACTCCTTTCTAAGAATGCACCGTATCTACAGTTATATTTACAAGTTCATTTCCGGAAGCAGAACGTCTGCCATCAATACTGAAGAATCGCAACACGGCACTCGATTATTGCTGCGTACCATTTAGTTGACAAATGCCGCTGATTATGACAGTCTCAAATCAAACATAGCAATTTCTTCATCTAGTTCGCACGCTCCCCCTTCATTGATAGCTTTGGACTTATCTGTGTGGGCGGTCGTTTAAAAAACTCAAGATTGGATTTTGAGTCTCGCTATCCTATAATTTTGCACAGCCGTTATCCCATAACTTATTCTATCATAATGCATCGTGATCAAAAGCACCTAATCGCAGGCACACAGTCTCTTGTGGCGGCTGTTCGCTTGCAGTATTGGCTGATGGGTGGTAGGAAAACAGTGGCCCGAGTAATCAACAAATGCATCATATGTTCTCGCGTAAGCCTAAATTGCTCGAACACATTAAGGCAAGCGGTCACTGATTTAAGGCAAGCGGTTTTTAGCAGCGAACACAAGAAGACTATGTTCCAGGATTGCTTAACCGATGGAATAAATTGGAAATTTATGCCCCGCGCTCTCCGCATTTTGTGGGCCTCTGGGAGGCCTCTGTACAAATTGCAAAATTTCGTTTTTATCGTTCAATTGGTCATTCTATCTTAACCTTTGATGAGCTTCGTACATTAATCTGTCAAGTAGCAGCAATAATAAATTCTCGTCCTTTAAATCCAATTTCAGAAAATTCAGATGACCTAGATGTTTTGACGCTTGCACATATTTTAATTGGTGCTCCATTAACGTCTATCGTCGAGCCTGAGGTTACGGACTTGAATTTAAATCGACTCGATAGATGGCAGTGGGTTACATATCTGCGCAAGTGTTTTGGAGGAGGTGGAGCAGCCAATATCTCACATTGTTGCGCAATGGTCCTAGTGAAGGACGAGAATTTACCAACGCTTAAGTGGCCGCTAGCCAGAGTCATCCGGGCAATTCCGGGATGAGATGGCGTATCTCGAGTCGGTGTCTTACAAACTAAGTATGGAAGCATCACTCGTGCTTTTACGAAGCTGGCCCTATTGCCTATTGAGGACAATGTTGAAAGCCTAAACCTTTCAAGGCGCGGAGAAGGTTTGCGTGCAACCCTGAATAAGAAAGGGAGTAAAAAACAGCAACCGGTCATTTTTTTTGTATACAGTCGAGACCAGTTCATCCAGCAAGCACAACTTCGTGACTAAGCACAAAGATGATTCTTATATATTGTAAAGCAAATTTACTATATATTGTAAATCGTAAGGCAAAATAAAAAGTAAAGTAATTTTAAATGGGGTAAAGTTAAATTGAATACGGGCAGCAAAAAGGCTTGCTCCGAAGTAATATTAAATATAATTCAAAATACTTTTGAAATCATTAAATCAAAAAAAGGTTCGACTGATTCTACTTCTATGTTTTTAGAATATGACTCTTCTTTTACTCTTCAGGAATTGGTAAATTTATTTGCGAGGTTTTTTCAATCTAACTTCGATCATGGCAATTATTCTGCGAATTTTTCGTATTTGGACAATACTGAACCAACTTTAAATTTCGGCAATATATTGTTAAGCATTGAGGATGTTGCGAATGCCACTGTCTTTTTAAAAACAAAGTTCTTCTGGTCTTATTTCGTTCTCGTATTTTAAAAGAGTGCATTAATTAACAATTTATCTCTTCAACCTGGGACTTTTATTGAAAAATGGAAAATTTCACAAGGGTCTTGCCATTTTCAAATCAGGAAATAAGCATTCAGTTCAAAAATATAACCCATATCTAAATTATCTATAATAATATTTCAAAAACATTGGAAAAAAATTATTAAGGAAAAAATTTACTTTTCGGTAAAATGTACAATTTGTATTTCTCAGCATGTTTTTTTCCTGGACGTTCGACCCTTACAAATCTTAGTATCTTTACTAATTATTGCATCAAAGCTTTTGAGGAACATTGCCAACTTGTGTTTGTTCATTCAGATATATCCAAGGCCTTCGATAAACGCCCCCATAATATTTTAATCCGTAAATTTAAAACAATGGGTTTTCATTCTACTTTTTTAAATTGGATAGTTTCATATCTCACTACCAGCCTACATTGTTATTGAAAATATTAAATCTACAATGTATGTAGCTCCATCCGGTGTTCCTTAAGGTAGTATCTTCTACTACTCTGCTTTTTACTTTTTGTAAAGGATGCTTTTATTCTGCAAGATTCCCTTTATTTGCTGATGATCTCAAAGTAATTTTTAAAGTGAAACATATTGCTGATAGTATTATAATGCAAAATGAGTTAAATACGCTATATAGTTGGATTAAAAATAATAATCTACGTTAAAATTTTAATAAGTGTTCTCACGTCACTTTTCATAAAACTCGATCTACAATTATTACAGTTTTTTTCGTTAAATAAAAGAAACAGCTTCATCATCAGAAGAAGAGACATTAATCAATTCCTTAATTTGTTTTTGCGTAAGGAATATCTTACGTCTTCCCATTCTTGTTATAATCCGTATTAAAACTTTGAAACACTTATTGTGTAAAATTTGGAAAAACGTATCTTATTAAACTGCATCTGTACAGTTATGCCCTAGAACATTCGACCAGAAGGATTACGGACAATGGTGTGAGGAAAGGATTTCTGTCGTTGATCCTTTAACGTAAAGGACCACGAACAGCGGTACCACAGGCAAGTAGGTGCCGCCTTTGTGACTTGTATAGGGATCCGGCAGGAGTGACGAAGGTGCATCCCTTTTATCTAAATTGCCACAGGCACTAAAGTGCCGAATTTGTGACCTCTTCCCATGTCAGGCAAGATTGCCGAATTAAATAGGGAGCTGAAATAAAAAGATTTGGTTATTATTCTTACGTTTATTTTGGAGAAGATAGGCCGTCGTTGCTTCATTGTTTAATATCTCATTGATAACTCACTTTTTGAATCCAAAGGATGGGTTTTTATAACTTTTGAATTCGTTGTTGGCCAGAATTATTTCCGCATCGACTTTTCTCCAACATCCTAAATGCTTCTTCTTCTGTTCATTTTATAATATGATGTATTATACGTTGATCAGTGATAAAGGAAAATGCCGTCTTCATTTGTCCTTTGATTATATTTCATTTATCATATCCTGTTGGCACTGACATATCCCTAAAAATAATGTGCACTGGTATCCTTCTTCCCAAACTGTTCCATCAGCCGCAGTTTCCATGCGGTGATCCTCTATATCTGTCTCACTTTCGTGTGTCAATAAAACTCTATTTTCTGCCCTGGATGCTTATTTCTGCTTATTTATATATTATCCTCTTCACTATCGCTCTCTGATTCCAATTCACATGTTGTAAGTAGGTCTTTATCTGTTGCCATGTTTTTTCCAGTTCCAGAAATTTCTTGTTCATCACATACTGAACACTCTTCTTCTACATATGTACATATGAATGTCCGTTGTTTTTCTTAGGTACTTTGTAATTTTAAAACGCTTTGACATTTTTAGGATAAATATTTACAACAGAATATCACAATATGTAAGGAATACAAAATTTACATCCAAGTTTTGATACTTTACTCTCTCTCTTTACCCTTGAAATAAGCAATCTTAACAAACTTGCATAAAAAACGCTTTAGAACTGCTCTACTTGAGACTGTACTCAATACTGTTGCCGTCTACTCTTCTCAATTGGAACAGACTCTGAGATAACCGTTAGTTTCTACAGATTTTATAAATTTAAAATAGTAAATACATAAATTTGTCAGAATGTTTTATTATTTAATTAAATGGAATTAAGCAAAAAGGAATTTAAAGAGATAACATTTCAAGTTGTAAGTTTGCACTTGTTGTATGTCGCGATCGCAATTTCTAGTTCCGGGTAAGATGAACTTTCAAGGCCAGTATTATTATTATTTCATAATACTGCTCCGCGAGTGAGTCAAGGCCAAGTTCACATTAATGCAACCACAGCACTTTGCTTGGCAAGCCCGAAGCTTTAGTTTAATTTGTTTTTAGTCAAGCTTTGGTTTAATGAACTTCGAAAGCTAAGGTAGCAACCAGAACACTTCGCATGGAATGGATTGTGGAAGCTGGCATTTAGTAGCGAGCTTCCAAACCCTAGAATCCATAGCGCGTGGCGATTGTAGTGGATTGTGGAAGCTAGCTTTCATTAGCAAGCTTCCGAACCATTAAATCGCTTGGTTTGAAATAACCAACGATCAGAATCCACACGCGGAAGAATTAAATTGAGAACGATTTTCTTCCGCGTATTGATTCTGCGAATATTACAATTTTTATATTGCGAAATAATGGAAATTGCGACACGCGCCAACAGCGACCCACTTTGGTTCGGTCGACGGGTGCGTCGACCAAGCCAAAGTGGAAACAAGAAACAAATTCCAACGGGAGTCTTGTAAAATTATCCAAACGACGCGGTCGTCTATCTTAAATCGCGTATCAAGTCCCGAGTTAGTTTTAATTAATGTACAAGTATCAGTGTAGATACCAAAATTAGTGTTTAGTGTCAATAAAAATCAATAACTTAACCAGGGCGTTTTATTCGTTGCACAAAGGACAACGAAAAGGAAGAAGACCACGAAAATTAGATACAACATATTGGCGCAGCCGGTAGGATACCTGGAAGAAGACCACGAAAATTAGATATAACACACTTTAAGGAAAATAAATTTGAGCAAAATAAAGGAATCAAAATACGGCTTTAGAATAGTTGCTAGAATGTTCTATCTCGACCGGCGAGCGATGATCAACTGAACTCTTGACCGCAGCTCGGCTGACGAATCGCGACGACTCTTCGGCTCTCGTTTCTTCTTCACAGCTCGGCCCTTCCTGACGGTCGTCTTCAGACGAATCAGTCCTGTAGTGATCATCGGCGGGTTCGTCCAGCGGACCACTTAGATCGGCCATACACCATGCCTTCATGTGGTCGCTTGAAATGACATTGCTGTTACGTCTTCGAGTATGTGGCTTGTCCGGTAGGTCCTCGACGATGTAGCGATCGTAGCTGAGCATATTCGACACAACATACGGTCCTTTATACGCTGGGTCCAGTTTATGCGATTCCCTTGTGGCCTGAGGAACATGGTCAACAACCACTAAGTCACCTTCGACGTACGTGCGTTCCTGCCATGCTTTTCGTCGTAGCGTTGTTTCCATTTTCGCTGAGCTTCAGCAATATTTGCGCCGGCTTGGAGATGAACATACTCTCCTGGTTCGAGACTTCGGTCGTGCAATGCTTGAACAATTCTGTTAACGCTCACATCTAGCGGGTTGAAGTTGAACACTAAGTCGTTTGGTGAAAACTTCGTTGTTTCATTCCGTTGCGAGTTTATGGCGCCTTGAATCATCGGAAGCGTCGTGTCCCATTCTTTAGCTTGTGGGGTTGAGCATTTTCGAGAATTGAGAACCGTTCTATTCACCCTCTCGGCTTGGCCATTTGCTCGAGGGGTTCTGACTGCGGTCTTCACATGTTGGATTCCCAACCTCTCTAAGAATCCTTCAAAATCCTTGACGTGAAAGCGGTTCCCGTATCGGATGTCAAACGTAACGGCTGGCCAAAAATTGCCATAATATCGGACAGCATGGTTATCACGGGCGTTGTTTTTGTGTTTCGTACCGGTCTCACAATAACGAATTTGCTGAAAGAGCAGACAAGAACGATTATATGGACATTACCTCTTTTACTTCTTGGAAACGGGCCAAGGTGATCGATGTTGACGGCGCGGAATGGGATTGGTAGCACCTCAATCAAATGCATCTGACCTTCTGGCTTTCCTCCTTTAACCTTATTTAGGCAGCATTCAGGACAAGCATCTATATACGACTTAACGTATCTCCGTATTCTCGGGAACCAAAACGACCCTTGGACACGCTGTATGGTCTTTTCAGTGCCGAAATGACCTACATCATCATGACAAGCCTTGAGGATACGCCATCTAACAGCTTGTGGTAAAACCAGTTTGGTTTCGTTGTTTACTTTCCGATACAATCGCCCCGATTTAATGATGTAGTCAGTTGCGATTTGTTTTGCTGAGGTGTCCTTATCCTTATCCACTCGTCCTTTCAGAACATTCACAATGTTTAAAAATTTCGCGTGTGTTAGTTGCATGTAGATGTAGGTCTAGATAAAATCTTCGTCGTAATCGTGAAGATTTAAAATTTTGTCTCCCACAGTAGTGACTTCGTTTGGTAGCAGCGTCGTTGCACGGCTCATGCCATCTACGTGTTGCATGTGTGAACCTGCACGGTGCTCGCACTTAAAGTTGAATTCCAGTAGCTTCAGCCACCATCTAGCGATCCTCGGTGGCAGTGGCGTTGTAGCTTTAGTTGTAGCCACAGCGTTGCAGTCCGTCACGACTTTGATACGCGTTCCCCATAAGTAGACTCGGAATCTTTCGAGAGTCTCGACTATTGCGAGAACCTCCAACTCATGGCTCGCATATCGACTTTCTGCCTCACTACATCGTCGGCTGTAATAGTACACGGTTTTGATTATTTCACCGTTTTCACACTGCATTAGTACGCCAGATAACCCTAGCGAGCTGGCATCGCTGTGAACTTCGTGTTCCTTCTCGTAGTCAAATAAAGTTAAAACCGGTTCATTTGTTAATATTTTTTTCAACCTCTCGACAGCGTCTATCTGAGATGGTCCCCATACAAAGACGGCATTCTTTTTCAAAAGATTCGTGAGCGGCAGAGCGATTCGTCCATAGTCTGGAACAAACTTTCTGAAGAAGCTAGTGATTCCTAAGAACTTTCGGACGTCATGAACTGTTAGCGGCGTTGGAAATTCACTTATGCATTTTGTCTTCTTATTTCCGCGTCTCATTTTTCCGTCGCTTATAACATGGCCCAGGAACTCTACGGTTGTCACAAAAAGACGCACTTCGATGATCGCAACGAAAGGTTGGCTTCTTGAATAGATTCTAGTAGTTCGATTAGAACTCGTATTCCGTGATCGGTAGATTCTGTTGCTATAATTACTTCATCGACGTAATTGATTACGTATTGCCGATTTTGCAGCCCCTTTATGATTCGCATCACCATCTCTTGAAAGTACATCGGCGCATTAACTAGTCCTGTAATATGTTGAAGGACCTCTGGTCCTGCCTTCAAAAATTATGCTGGATAATATTCTATTTTAATATAGATTCATAGGCTTGGCCGGCAGAGTATGCCATGGGCCTCAGCCTAGAATGCTATTTGTATAGTTGATAAAGCCGGCAGATTATTTGCCAGGGCTTGAGAAAATAAGAAGACTGCCGGTTTTAGGCTCTGATAATATTCTGTCTTTATTTTAGAAATTCTTGCCCTTTTATAGCCGATTTTGGTGGGCGGACTTAAAACTAATATAAACATATTTCTTAAAATTACTTCGTTATTGGTCAGCAGATTCTGCTGATCCAATCAATAATATATTGTTTATAGATTATTGTGAATAATTGTTGACTGCACTGTTTCGGCAGCGAAAAGAAGTCGTCAACGCACACGCAGCAGAACTCAGCACGGTCAACGATCCAACAGGAAACGCTATCGTTGCAGTTTTTATGCGCTGCGTGTACCCTATCGTTGGTCGATTTGACTGTCGCTTAGGAAGCAGTCATGGTGACTTGTGTGGTACACTACAGTCCAAACGGCATAACGTTATGCTCGAATAGGCCATCAGGTGTTAGAAATGCGGTGTATTGTTTATCCGTTTCTCTTACTGGGATCTGGTAATAACCCGAAGACATGTCCAATGTAGTGAAAAATCGCTTTCCCGCTAACTGTTCTTCCACAATTGGGAATTGTTTTTTAATGGTTACGGCGTTTAAAGCTGGATAATCAACACACATCCTGCCTTCGCCGTTAGCTTTTTTGGATAGCACCACTGATGCAGCATGTGGTGACGTACTCGGTCATATTATCCCATATTCCAATAAGTTCTTGACTATATTACTAAGTATGCGTCTCTGGGGGAATGGCTCCGGTATCGCTTGCCAACCACTGGTTGTTCGCTGGTGATTTCAATTTCCATTTGTGTGGTTCGGCTACGTCCCAATCCTTCGATGCCCTCGGAGAAACAGTCAGCGAAACTTTCAAGTATCTTGCGTGCATCTATTTGTGTTTCTTCGGGTAGTTGCTGATTGATGTTGAAATATGCTTTGGTGCTGCTCTGTATTTGCAGTTCTCTTGATTGAATGATAATGCGTTGATCGTCGCGGAACAACAAATCTCGACCAAGCAATACATTGTGTTGAATCTTAGAAGACAAAAATACAGCAACAAACACACGCAACAAAATTGGACCGAGAGTTAGAAGACAAACACAACAACAAACACACGCAACAAATTGGAGCGAGATTTAGGAGACAACCATACAACAACAAACACACGCAACAAAATTGGAGCGAGATTCAGAGGACGACAATAAAACAACAAACACACACAACAAAACTGGAGCGAGATTTAGAGGACAACAATAAAACAACAAACGCACACAACAAAACTGGAGCGAGAGTTAGAAGACAAAACACAACAACAAACACACGCAACAAAATTGTACCGAGATTTAGAGGACAACAATAAAACAACAAACACACACAACAAAACTGGAGCGAGAGTTAGTAGACAAAAAACCACAACAACAAACACACGCAACAAAATTGGACCGAGATTTAGAAGACAAAACACAACAACAAGCACCCGCGACCAAACTGGAGGGAGATTTAGAAGACAAAAATACAACAACAAACACACGCAACAAAATTGGACCAAGAGTTAGAAGACAAAACACAACAACAAACACACGCAACAAATTGGAGCGAGATTTAGGAGACAACCATACAACACCAAACACACGCAACAAAATTGGAGCGAGATTTAGAAGGCAACAATACAACAACAAACACACGCAACAAAATTGGAGCAAGATTTAGATGACAAAACAACAAACACGCAACAAAATTAGAGCGGAATTTAGAAGACAACAATAAAACAACAAACACACGCAACAAAACTGGAGCGAGATTTGGAAGACAAAACACAACAACAAACACCCGCACAAACACGCTACAAAACTGGAGCGAGACCTAGAAGACAACGATAAAACAACAAACACACGCAGAATAAGACCGGTATGCAGAAACTAGGATGGACCGGTAAAAAGGAGCAAGTTTTAGAACAATGCAAGGAGGCCAATTGTCGAAGCCAAATATACAACAACAAACACCCACACCGGACCGAAATTTAGAAGACAATAATCGAACAACAAACACATGCAAACAAAACCGAGATGTAGAAGCCAAGGTGCACCGGTAAAAGGAAGCGGGTTTTAGAAATCAACCTCACAAACAAATACAAACCGCTCAAGGAAAAAAGGAAGGAAATGATAGACACCAGCTAGATCACAAGAACACGCGCAACAAGTAAGCCATTCGTAGTCAGACTTTTAAAGTGATCACACGAAAACCCAGCGAACGATGCCTTACCCAACGATAATCATAATTGATTCCGATGACGACACCAGCGATTCACCAGGACACGAGAACCCGTACAACTATCAGGAACAGACGAACGGCAGTAATCTCTATTACCCACCAGATAATGACACACGTTACGAACCGGACAACGATATGGACACCGACATGAAGAAATATACACCGGAACTGATGAGGACATGCGCGAGGAACAGGACAACGAAGCGGAGCACGAGCTAACAAGGGACAGGCGGGAGCTAATTACAATGGAGGATAAGATCCGGCTCTCTGATCGGATACTCACAGTGACCCAACTTGTATTTGTACGTACAAAATACATACACGAGAACGAGGGTGAGACGGAAGGAGAACGGTTGGCCGGATATCTAGAGATCCTCACCACCAGAGAACAACAAATCCGCATGGAGCGACGACTGCACGACTGGATGCAACTGATGCAACAACTGCAAGACGAGAAACAACAACAACATCGACAACAAGGAGACCAAAACCACGAAGTAGAGCGGATCCAAACCGAGCTGGAAAAGGAGAAAAAGAAAACCAAACAACAGGAGCAGGAAATACAAGACCGACAAGTAGAAATGGGGAAGACGGCGAGGGAAACAGAGAGGACGGGCAAAGAACTACTACTATGATACAAAAACAAAATACAACAACACCAGCAAGTACACCAGCGGCAACAGGAAGAATTAAACGAGCTCCAAATCGAAAATGGACGCAGGGCGCAGATAATGCACAACACAAAAGGGAACTGGACGATACTGAGGCACAGATAGAGGAGTGGAGAGAACGAGCGAACCAACAAGAGGATAAGGCGGAACGAGGACAAAGGAAATTGGAAAACATGGTCCAGAGGACAAAACGTTACACGGACGAGATATACGCACGGAAACACGCTCCAATGCAGAAGGACACACAAGAGAGGGGACAAAGATCACCCACACAACAACATGTACCAACGGCGAACAGGAGTGACGATGAAGTCACCTGGGAGCTTCTCCAAAGGCACAAACACCGAACCGCCAGGGTAGACCGCAGCACCGACCAGCGGCCGAGGAGGATTCGGATCCGCCAGAATGGGAAGGTGGGAATAAATAAAACGCAGACTAAGGAGACGAATGACAGGAGGAGGTACTAGACGGAAAAGGGGGGAAAAGAAGAAACACTTAAGGAAAAGAAAACGCACAGCTTCTAGCCGCGCCACCCGAAGCAAGAAGGGAGTGTGACGACGGACAAAGCCTGACCGAAGCTTTAAGGGTGTAGGTTAAACTCTCATAGTATGTATGGCAAATTGAAAATTGGGCGGACCACACACTATCTTTGAATGAGGATCAAATATTGATGACAGATATAAAAATATAAATTTTCTATAAGAAGTAATAGTTCATATTAATGTTGCCAGATCTTTCATAGCATGCCTATTCTTTGACTTCGTAGTTTACTCCGTTCTGTTGAACAAATTCCTTGTTTGGCACTTATTACATTTTAAGCTTTTATAAGTACAGATTATCTAAAAGTGTGTATAACAAGAACATTTTTATAGGGGGGCTAATATTGATATCATGTACATATATTTATATACTTAAAACATTAAATTATGTGGTCGTACTTAATGCTTACGATGCTTAATGCTTAGTTTAATGCTTGGTTGCAAGGCTTTAAAAGGGTTATTTCAGTTGAAGTATTCAAATTCTTTACTATTTAGTTGACTGATTTAGCCCGTTTTTAATCATCACTCAAAAACAAATACATAATTTGCCTTATTCTGTAAGACGCATGTGGCGCCGGAACAAACGCTAACCCTGGCGGAAGTTGCGTCGAACTTGTATTCTATAAACTTTGCACTGGCTTACGTCTCGTTTTCGTCTGTCTTCATTCGTTTTGCAGACCACACAATCATACATGCAATATTTTAAGCATTTTTCCAAATAATTTTTAAAAATGTAAAGAAGCAGTGCACGATTTTGTGAGAATCGCGGAGAAAGTAGTGGTGTCTGGCAATAATGGTTGCTTGGCAGAACAAAACAAATCTGACAATATCTGTAATAGTGGTTGCGGATAATTTTTGTGAATATTTTTCTTGTGACTGACGCAATTATAAATACATATCATAATAAACAAATTTGATATTCTTTTTTTTTATTACATTATATGCGTGATGTAAATACATACACCACCCATATTTTTCCGGCTTCAGCGTTTTTCACTTGCAATGGGATTTGAACTCGCAACCTGACTGGCAAGATCGTATAGCTATTTCGGAACATGCCAACGTTCCTCATCAGCATTCCTTTTTGTCGGTGTTTATTTTTGTACAACATTCGCTATATAAGCCTCGTTGTCTTGCAATTAATAACTTAATACGAATTACAAACTAGAAGAGACTTAGAAGCAAATAATTGTACACACCACAAGTTGTTTTTGTCAAATCCATTGCATTTTTTTGTGTTTTACATGCTCTCTCTATGCAGGCAGGTTTAGGGACACCATTAATTTAATTTATTATGCAAAGCAATGAGCTTTCTTATATGTTAACTTAACGGATATTTCAAACATTAAATAAAACAGCTAATATACATATAATACTGTAACGGACTTTTTCTCCAAGGTCGCTAGTTTTTGAGTGCATGCTATAACTGACATTTCATGATCAGCTGATCTATTTATATTTTTAATAATTGCATTATTCAACTAACATATGTGTCTCAATTTTTGAATTTCGCGAATAAATAAAATTTCAATTACTTCATATTTAATTGGTGTAGCCACATTTTTAATACAAAATGGTACATACGCGCAGCAATTTGGGGCGTCAATCACGTAATGCTAGAAATGTCGCGGCATCTAGAGCATCTCAAAGTGACGAACAGTGTGCAAATAATACTTTGGCTGCTCGAAATGCCATGGCACGTGATAGGGCTCTGCGAAATCCAGCTCAACGTCCGTATGTGCGACGTACTTTGGAGTGTGCTGCATTCAATTATGATGCAAACTTTGATTACGTTTCTCATGGAAAGGTTTCAATTGGACCAATGACTACTGTTTGCAGTCATTGCAAGGCATTTAAGTTTAAACATGAGGTATCTGGATTGTGTTGTTCAAACGGACAAGTTAAATAACAAGAATTGAATCCACCACCGGAGCCCTTGCTTAATTTGATAACTGGTGGAACACCAATTTCAAAGCATTTTCTGGCAAACATACAAGCGTATAACTCCGGATTTCAAATTACTTCCTTCGGAGCGACAAATATTATTCGGGACAATTTTATGCCAACGTTCAAGGTATTTTTGTTTGTTTTGATGTTTCTTTAGATGATCGTGAAACGTACTATTGTGAAAATTTCAATCTTCAATAGATTCAAGGCCAAGTTTACCATCGACTTGGTTCTTTGTTACCCTTTCCTGATCAAAGCTATCAATTTTTGCAAATATATTTTGTGGGTAACTCAAATGTGGAAACCGATCGTCGTTGTGATATTTCATCAAATTTGCGGAGGGATATTATCGAGCGTTTGCAGAATATGTTGCATGCTGAAAATGAATTAGTGCGACTTTTTCACACTGCTCTCGATCAAATGCCATCTGATAAATATGCAATTATGATTCGAGTATATATATATATATATATATATTTACACCGAAAATGAAACCAGTAAGAAAGCTATATTCGGCCTAGCCGAATCTTAGATACCCTACACCTAAAAGTTTTGAAAAAAGTGCCGAAGCTAGAGTGGGGCGGGGGTGGCGGTCCACTCTGGGCGGCACAATGTCGGGGGCGGCAGTTGTGGAAATCAAGTAGGGAATTATTGAATTCTAGGCATATTTGGGGCTACAAGTTGATTAACCGTCCCGGGAGAGACCTAGCTCCATGACGTCCTCCATGAGACCTAGCTACTCTGTATAAATAGTAGGCGTGATCATTACCTTTTTCAAAACAAAATAACTACGTTAGTTGTTTTATTATTGTGTTCAAATTTAAACTTTATTTACGTGGTAATAAATTTGTTTTCATACTGCTATACCGTATAAATAGTGTAAAAGTGGGCGGACCGCACCAAGTTTTTATGTAATAATATTTTTTTGTAAAACAAGTTGTTATCTATAGTTTTATTCAGGAAGTTTATATATTTAACAATATAACCTCTTTTGCCTGTGTAACCTAAAAGTGGGCGGATCACGCCCATATTTGGCATATTAACGAATAATGCTACTCTATACCCAGGAAAGAAATTTTGTTGTAATAGCTCAAAAACGAACGCTGATATCACATTTTTAATAAAAAATAGGCGTGGTCGTGGACCGATTTTGCCCATTATTAATACCAACCTGCACACCACAAGAAACAATGTTTATGCAAAATTTCATCACTAGATTTTTAGTTGCGCCGAGTTTGAGAATTTTGCGTTTGCGTCGGCAGTTTTGGAATACAAAAACTGGGAAAAAACTGCAAGGCATGGAAAACTACCAACAACGTGTTTTGCGTCGCGGCGCAAGTTTAGTTTTTTTTTTACCTGTCAAATGACCCAAAAGAAGCACAACAGAAAAGCACATAGAGAAACAGCGATTGACGCAAGTTGCGCTAGTTACGGAATAAGGTCGAGTAGTTTTCATCAAGTACAACTTTTTTCTATAACCGTTTAGTATGATGGATACCTGAAGATGGTTAAAACAATGTTGACCGAAATATTGTGTTATATATACAGTAAGACCTTGCTTAACGCGTAGGATGCGTTCCATCAAAGTAGAGCGTAAAGCGAAACGAGGCTATTCTAACATGTAAATACATAATGGGGTTAGGGGAAGATGGATAGAAAATTGGTTTATTAAATTGATAAGAATTTTTTTCATCCCAACTGATAATTTATTGGAAGATCGAAATTATTTTGAATTTGAACGATATGTATTTTTTTGAACTTAGATGAGAAAAGATAGATAGAGAGAGATAGAGATTATCAATGAGGATGGAAATATTGTTATCTTCTGTGAGGGATATGAATTGAGAGATATAAAAAACAAACGTTTTCCGAACCCTGTCGGATAGATCGAATTGAACAATTAAAGCTCGGAAACTTAAGCCTTTTTGCGATGGTTTTATTGATTCAAACGTGGCGATTATTTTCGCGAGTAATATATATTTTGGAATATGTATTCGTTATTCATTGCGCAGATAAGAACGCAGAGGAATATTCGTTGCTGTTCTCTGATATATACATATACATTAGGGTGGGTCAATTTTTTTTGTAAGTAGGCGTATAGCAAAACCGCAATCTACAATAAAAATAAGTAAGAACACAATTTTTTTTAATTAAAGTTTTATTTCGTAATTAAAACAACAGAACTCAAGTCTTTTCTACAATCCATTCGGGGTATTTGGGTTCGTCTTTCTATAGTCACTGCCATAACACTATCACGATTTTTTGCAATTACTCGTCGTGAGACATGCGTTAGCAACTGCACACACCGCTCGGTTTCCTGAATGTGCGACGGAATTCCTGGATCTGGCAGTGGTACATCATCAAATTTAATATACTCCAATAGGTGCTTGTGTGGGATGCTTGCAGTTAATGGAGGCTCTGATAATATGTTGTCATTATCCAAGTCGACTAAATCCATATAATCTGTGCAATTAAAATTAATTGGATGTTTTTTATAAGTCCTGGGTTTAGTTGAGTCATACAATTGTTCCGACAATAAAAAATTTTGTTAATGGCTCTTTCACGGACAAGTTTCCTTTCGTCGAAAAGCATTGTTAACAATATATTTTCGGGATGGGCGAAAAATGCATTGTTTTGTATCCTTTTGTTTACAATTTCTCGAAGATTTTGTCGTAAAAATTGCGTCGACTTAATAAATTTATAAAAAGGCGCACTGCCATGTACTACTGAATTATAAAATTTTACATTAAAATACATCGGTACATAAACTTTCATAATAAAGTTAGTCAATATTTTTTTTTTAGTCAATTTTTAAATTTCTTGAAGGCAAACTAGTTGCAACATATAGTCGCAGCAGTCTGCTTTCTTTTGTTAACCAGCGAGAATGAACAATTTGTCCCGGTTTCATGCTAGCTATATCTTCTGGACACGAACCCTCCGATACAGCTTTGGCTATTCGGAAGAACGTCAGTAGAAAGATTTTTTTCATCTTTAGCGTCCAAAGGTGGAGGCATATTTCCCAATGAGATCGGTTAAAAATCAGGTAAAGCCTAGAATGAAATGTTTGTTTTACTTTTAAGGGACTTACATAAAGCGTTGATAAAATAAATGCATGCTTACCGGAAGTTGCTCACAGGTCTGAATTAATTTCGTCAAAGCTCCACTAGCAGTTCGTGGTCCACTTGTAGTAGATTTTTTTAAAGCATTGAACAAATGGCGAAGCAGGAGTTTGTTAAAATGCAACCAACGAACAACCCAATGTAATGGTTTATTCAACGAAACTTCAAACTTTCGTATTATTCCATTTTCAGTTCCAGTATTGTTAGGTTCCCCATCGCAGCAAACCCCTATTAAGCTGGTAAGCGATAATTTTTTTGAAGAACTCACATAATTGCAGTTGCTTAGTACTGGAGTCCTCAGCGTCAACTTTTATGTGACCCAACAACTTGCTACCCGGATCTTTAACAATCACTATATGAGACTCCATTTCCACTCTCGGATGGTATTTTCCACTAATTTCTTCCCGTGTCAGTGCATCATTTTTTCTGCCATCAAAAGAAAAAGCTAGTAAGACTGAATCATTGTTTTGCATACGACGAACGGACTCCCTGCTTTTCATTTTTTCACGACCTACTTTGGATTTATCCATAATAATTGGTTCCCCATTTTCGTCAGTAAAGCCAATGTCTTTAAATAAAGCTGTAGCTAAACACGACTTTTTTTTGTGCAACTGCATTTACAGATATAAAATATATCATTAAACGATGTCTCAAATACTGAATGTGTATTACCTCTTGATATGTTTCTTACTTCTTTATGATATTTGTTGAGAAATATATTCAGTTTTCTTAAAATGCTTTTTCTATTCATCAGTGCAATATTAATTTTTTCCCAAAGTTCAATTATTTTGTTTGCCATTATGGGAGAAAATCTTGAATACGATTGTTGTTTTTTTGATTTTTCTTTTTCGCGATCTTCGCAGAAAACTTGCCCCGTTAGAGTCAATCGACATCGCTGATGATTCGATAATTTAATGGTTAGTTTTTTAAAAAAGAAATTAACACACGCTTACTTTTTGAAAGTTAACTATCAAGCGCATAAGTCAATCAAAACAAATGTTTAACACCACGTTTTTATAAAATGCATTAACGGTAAATTTCTACAATGACTAGAACTATTAATAACATTGAATTCTAATTACTCTTTGCTAATAACTTTCATAGCAGATTACTAAATTATAATTTTTAAAAGAGAAGAGCGGGGCTTAAAAAAATCATCGTAATTCGTATAAAAATTGAAACATAATATCGATGCAACAACAATGTTCCATATATCTTGATCAATAGTTAGTGGGAACATAATAATTTATTTGTAATCAAATACGGATTAAAAAAATGCAATAAAAAGGTCCAAAAAAGCAACTACAATATATTTGTGTTTTGTGTATGGATATACCAGAAGTTGCTACTTTTTTATTTTTCATAATCAAGCCTCTCGGCGGGAGCTAGGTTTTCATTTTAGAACCATACTTTCTATGGGTAATTTTCTTAGAATTTTGTGTAGATTTCGATTTTGGTATACGCCTGTCACGTTTTTTCTCACCCGAACAAATTGACCCACCCTAATATACATATACAATATATTTTTAAAAAATTAAAACTGCTCAAAAACGTTAAGTTTCGTAAAATTATCTTTTTTAGTATATTGGCCGAAAGTCCATTTTAGGAAACTAAATATTTAAATGTAAGCGCCCATTTGGAAAGCATTGATTTAATCATAACAACACATAATTGTTTACCAATACGGTTTGTACTTTTAACCCCATTCTCCTCAAACCCATCCACTAAATTTAGTTTGGAATTGTATCGCAATTCCCTTCTAATCGCCATTTCATCCATGAGCAGAATATTATTATTTATTTCGTACTGGTTCAAATCCAAGCACTTCTTTTGTATTAACTCTAACTTACGCTACGGCCAGAACAGCTGAGGGGAAGATCATACAACGTGTGAAGCTTCGAGAGACCTTTTTTTTGCGAAGGAAATCTCTTTCTGAGGTACACTGAAAAGATGGAAGCATGGGCGCCGCACCAATAAAAATAGGAAAACATTAATTGGAATGATATTGTAGTCAATATTGTTCGATAAATCAGACATTGTGGTTCGCCTAATTTATTTTCAAAAAACAAAAAGTGATTCTCCCATTCCTTATTAAACATTTTGCATTGTGCATTGTGCACATTTTGCATCAGTGCATTCATAAAACAGCGTTGTACGATATAACCTACTTGAAGTCTGTACGTTGACTGACTGCTCTTTATAGGAACGATCGCTAATGTCGGTGTGAAAAAACGACGAGTGCTGTCGTGTATATGTGAATAGCCGAGAGAAAAACGATGGCACGATTACTCTCTAGTGGCTAGGGTCCCAGTATTGGAACCAAAGACTACAAGACTGGAAACTCTTTTTACGCTTTGAATGTGTTGGTGAAATCAGGCTTCAAGGCCTGATTAGTCGTACCTATAAGCACTTCGAAGAACTTGACGTGCTGTCAAAATCCACTTCTAGCTTATGGAAACATGCGTATCCGATCAGTCGTACTTACTTACAAGGCAAGGTTAATAGAAAGAAGGTTGCGCCACTCGCAGGTCCGTTATTTATTTTCGTTTGACGCCTGTACACTGGTTATAGCAATAATTTTTAATGTGAATTTTTTAAGTGAATTATTGTGTGAATTATTATTTCAATAATGAATTATGAAGTGGAGTACCGTATAAAACTACAACAACAAAAAAGCAACAACAAAATCGGAGCGTTCGAGTAACATTTAACCTGTTCTAACTCTTCTTCATGCCACTTTTCAAGTTTGGCATTTGTACCGTGTGTCGTGACCCTAGTGATTTCAGAAATACTTATTGATGTAGATGCGCAGAACGAGACCACTTTTCTTTGTTTACTGGCGCAACCTTCTATTCTATAAACCTTGCTTACAAGGGGAATATCAAATCGATTTTAGTATTTTGCTAAGTGCGAACCAAGTGACAGCAAAAACGCGTGGCCAGATCGAACTTGACGCTATTTTCAAAGATGTCGTCTTTGCGTGCCGAATGTATAGTTTAATGGGATTTCAATATAATATTCTTTAAACAATTAATTTATACGAAATCATCTCTATTATAACAAAATACCATAATAATATAAATAATGTAAATATAATATTAAAATTTTGCTGCTGATTGCAAATCGAAGGCACTTGCAATCTATATCTAATCAAGTAAAATCCCACAAAACCATAAAAATACCCAATTTCGAACATTAGGTCAACTAGTGGCAACACTAGAAGTGCCGGTACCCCCTGCAACCCGTAAACAACCAAGTTCTTCGAAACTTATACAGTTAGGGACATAAGTATTCGTACAACCCATTTATTTCGAAA
Source organism: Myopa tessellatipennis (assembly GCA_943737955.2). Taxonomy (NCBI): domain Eukaryota; kingdom Metazoa; phylum Arthropoda; class Insecta; order Diptera; family Conopidae; genus Myopa; species Myopa tessellatipennis. The sequence goes on from OX031315.1 coordinate 20,745,814, forward strand.
ATCTTCAAAATGTAAAATATTTAAAAATGTTAAATGCAGTTTCATTTTAAATATACTTTTAGTTGATTAATTTTTAAAAAAATAATATTGTACAACACATTTCTTAAAAAATACAAAATAAGCAAAATCCATTGGGACAAAAGTATTCGTACAGCTCCTTATATCAGTACTTCGTACAATTAATTGTGCGTTGCTATTTTGCTTGTTTACAGTTTTATGTAAAATACCGTTATATTTTCGTCGTAAAGCTATTTTTTCGACAAAATACTTAGTTGATTTCAAAGTTTCGAGCAATAAGGAAGTTAACAATGGGCAGGCGTAAGGAAGTAAGCTTGGATATCAAATATTTAATAATAGAACCACATAAATAAGGAAATCGCTCCGATGTATTAGTGAATTTGAACATTCCACGGTTCAATATTGAATTTGTTAACAAATATAAAAACAATGTTTCCGTTGAAAATGCGCCTAGGACAGGACGACCAAAAAAAGTTTCTAGACGGGATGTGCGTATGGTTTTAAAAGAAGTCCAAAAAAATGTAAGAGTTACCCAGGCGGAATTAGCAGCAAAAACCAATGGGGAGAATTCTATATTCCTGCGGATATGCGAGCAGGGTACCTCGAAAGAAACCTCTTATCAGCCAAAAAACCGACAATTTCGTTTAGAATTCGCCAACCGTTACATAAATAAGGATGAGGAATTTTGGGAAAAGATATTATTTACGGATGAAACCAAAGTAAATCTTTTTGGAAGTGATAGCAGCGGAAAAATGGCGACAAAAAAATACACGAAAATAGATGCACAAAATTTGACACCAACAGTCAAACACGGCGGTGGAAGTGTCATTGTATGGGGTGCAATGGCAAACAGTGGAGTAGGACGATTGGTCTTCAGAGATGGTATAATGGATCAGCATCAATATAAACGAATATTGGAAGGCAATTTGAAGTCTTCCGCAGATGGTTTGGGTCTTGGCCAACATTGGATATTCCAACAGGGCAACGACTCGAAACATACTGCGCGTTCAGTCAAGGAGGGGTTGTTTTATTATGCACCAAGACAATTAAATTCACTTCCTCACTCCTCCAACGACTGACCTGAACTGCATCGAACACTGTTGGGAACTTTTGAAGCGTAAAGTTGGTACAAACCGGAGCCCGGAGTAAGGATGATCTTAAAACTGCTTTGGAGGAAGCCTGGAAGGAAATATATTCCTGGATAGTACAAACAATTTAGTCCGATCGATGCCCAGAATATTGATGCCCGTGATTGATGCGAACGGAGGGATGGGATCACTACCCACAAAGTAGTGATTATCAGAAAAATATAAAAAGTTATATGTATATACAAGTTGTACGAACACTTTTGTCCCAATGAATTTTGCTTATTTTTACTTTTTTAAGAAATGTGTTGTACAATATTATTTTTTTATAAATGAATTAAATTAAAGTATATTTAAAATGAAACTGCATTCAACACTTTTAAATATTTTATAAAATTTTAGAGATTTTCGAAATAAATGGGTTGTACGAATAGTTATGTCCCTAACTGTAAGTGCTTCAGTGTTGTAGATTACAAAAACAAAAAGGCATGTAATTTTGACAGTTCGGGAAGTTAAAATTCATAAGTAAATTTTGAGAGAGGAATGCAACTCTTGTTCTTCTTCATAGAAATAAGCCAGAAATATGATTCTTTAAATACGTAAAAAAGACCAAGCATGCTTTAAAACCAATGCATGCTTCTAGAAATGTACATGAAACCTTTTTTAAGTTATATAGTTGGACAATATTGAATATTTTGCAAGTAAAACGAAGTTAAAATTCATAAAAATTGCTCTTTTCACAAATTTAGTCACCTGTTTTTAACCTAACACGCGTATTTTTAGTCGAATGAGATGCCACGGAATTCAACATGTTGTGTTGAATATTAATGTGTGATTTAGTTTAATATTTAGTTAATTGTGATTTTAGTTCTTTTGGTCTTTAATTTAAATGAATTTAATTTAAAGTGCATGAATTGAGAATTTGGTTACGAATTGGGTATTTGTTAACTGAAATTGTGGTAACACATTTGAATTTAAATAAAAGAGAAATGAAAAATTGCAAAAAGAAATAAGTTTACATTACTTTTTAATATTTCCAAACAGCTTAGAAATCGTCAAAACCCTGAGAACTCATAAATGCAAAGTAGTTTTTCTAGTAATGTTTACTTAAAAACCAAAAAAATAATTAGTAATAAAGTTGTGTCATTGGTATCCTTGCCACTAACTCACCCCATTTTGTGACGGTGTGGTAACAAACCAAATCGGTTATCTTTACAGTTATGTTGCTTTGTAATAGTTGGTTTTGTAATAGTTGGCTTGTAACAAGTCGACAATTTCACCATAAAATTCACATACACTGTATGGGAATACGCGGACGGACATTTTTTTTGTGCTCTCCCGTGAAATGAGAGGAGTTTCCACTCTTGTAGTCTTTGATTGGAACCCACGAAGAAAAATTGTTTTGTACAAGATGCGTCTTCTGTATACTATTTATTCTGTGGTATGAATGACAGACCCTAAAAACAAAAAAATTCGCGATACGTTTTGAACAGACTTCTTACATACATATTAGAAATTTAAATTATGCAAAATATTTTATTATGAAATCAAGTGAAATGGTCGAATTGCTATTTTAATTTTTTTTTATGCTAATATTTTAGAACGCAATACTAATTTAATGTAAACGTACTAAATTTAATGTAAAATGTACTAATTGAATGTAAATTTAATGTAAATACATGTAGTATATACTCAATAATATGTAGAAAAAGTAAGTTATAATAAGTAAATATCTGCTTTTTAACGTATGCACAACATTCGGGCTGTGTGAACGAGAATCAGTAACAAAATCCAAACAAAAATCACGTAATAATAGAAAAATTCGAGAAATTAAACGGCGAATTGTGAATAGGAGCCGGCATAAAAACAAAATGCGCAGAGTTGTAATGGTGAATAGGGATAAATCCAGCCGGCGTAAACCGAGATCTAAATAAAAATGCATATTTTCAAATCCAATCTTATCTGTCTAATAAGGTAACGAGATCTAGATAAATTAAGGTTTATCCTATCTTGATTGCTTTCTATTCAGGAGAACTTCATTATGAATCATAAAATCATTATCTACATTTATTAATTAATTATATATTTTTAGACATATATGGCACCATGGGCTTCAATATTTGGAGATTTTACAAAGGATGCTGAAGCTATGTACAACAACTTCAGAGTTTATGGCACACTTCTACTAATATTAATGGGTATAAACATATGTATCTTTTAAGAGTTTCTTTAAAAGTTTAGTGACATAAATATTTGTGAATATAATTAAATAAACTTTATCTTATAACTTTATAAACTTTATTTTATCAACAAATTAGGACCATTGAGAATAGTATGAATACGTAAAAGCATGAAGGTATTTTTTCTTAATCCTCTTTAATCGGCATAATTTTGCACAGCTATGAGGCGGCACAGGTGCAATTGTGCCGCATAGATTGTGTCATTAATCATTGATATTATTGATACCAGTATGTAATCCGTCCAAAATCGAATTTTGCTTAGACTAATATTGCTAAAAAAGAACCAGTAAGGGAGCTATATTCGGCCTGGCCGAATCTTAGATACCCTTCACCTAAAAGTTTTGAAAAAATTTAATTGAACGAAATAGTTTTATTTATTCAAATTTTTAATTTACTTAGATTTTTCATTGCGGAACAATAACATTATAGAGTAAAATATAAACTGAAAATAGAGAAAATATGTGGTTATAAGGAAAGCCTTATAATCACAGGCGGGTATAAATACAGTGGCGTAGCTAGGATGGGGTGAGGGTAGTGGTACGCACCGGGTGGCACAGTTTCGGCGGCGGGAGTTTTGGAAATCAAGTATTGACTTATTGAATGCCGGTTCGCATGTGATCCTGATTTTAACAGACAGACGGACAGACATGGCTAAATCGGGTCAGGAGGTGACGCTGATCAAGAATATATGTATATACTTTTCTGTACCTATCGTCTCTATTTCTATGCGTTACACATTTCGTGACAAAGAGAATATACCCTTAACCTTAAGGTGTAGGGTGGGGCCAATTTAAAAAAAAAATAGTTAATGGTAATTTTAGTAAGATATAGACACATTCTTTCCATATTTATAATCATACGTTCAATGGAGTATGATTTTTTTACAAAGTCCACAAATGAATTTCGACTATAAAATGTTATCACAAAAATATTTTTTTTGAAAGTGGATTAAGTCCTTTAAACTTTCTTACTCCAATTATTATTGATTATGGGTACTTCAGTGTACGCTCGTTAGCATATATTACTTATCCAGTGCTAGTGTATTAAAAGCAACATTGTTAACAAGATAACGGTATTATTGTTCTGTTGAAATGAAGACCACATTATAGCATACAGGATTAGGATTGTTCCATCAGCTTGTAATATCATAAATGTTATTAACCACAAATTTTTATTATCCGCCATTTATTTCTTCCAAACGACAGAGATTTTGAGGAAACAGCATTAAAAAAAAGGATCAATTATAAACTGCTCAAGACTACATATGTATTATAATGCCATGAAAACTTGCGAAACAAATAGCTTAAGTTTGTATGAAATGACAAGAGAAGATATTGTCTCGAGCAAATATTTAGAAGAGGCAATAAGCGACTAGCAAGCAGTCAAAATCACATTTCTTTGCGGTACAGGCAATTTTTTTATAGCCGATCCTTTTGGGTCATTTTGCAGTGCGACTCGCATGTTTGTCGACAATGTTACTTTGGTAACATATCGCCACAAATTCGATGCCTCCAGACATCTTTTTAAAAGATTTGTACAAATGATGTATTATTTTCTTCTATTAAATTTTACTAGATACATTACGTTTCACAACAACAAGAGATTAGTGGAAAGTTGGAGCTCATCACAGACAAGATGAAAAACTATTTGAACATCACCCGAAAATATTAAAAACGATTTATCAAAATAATCAACATTATTTTGATGAACTAGCTGACTCGGCGAACTTTGTTTCACAACAAAAATAGGTTTTTGGACAAAAGCAGCAATCATTCAATTACCTGGCGGTCGACAATATTTTTTGTTTTGTTCTATGGCGCTTACACGAACAATGATGACGGTTTTCCAACTCTCGAACACGCCATATTAATGCCGCACACATGCAACGATTAGCCTTGCGACGTGTTGATTGTCATTGAGAAGACAAGTCTGATTGGGAACTGTACACATTTCTATTTGAACGACGCACAGTGGCCGGTTTTTCAACTTAGCGGTCAAAAATCCATATCTTTTGACTCTCTTGGAATTTTTTATTCCGGTTTTTTTTGTTGGATTCTTCTAATCTTAATCTTCTTTAATGTGAGACTAAAATCATAAAAATCGATTGTTGAAAACCAGAGATATGAGAGTTTCAATCAGGGTACCTATTAAAATTTTCTTAAAAGCCTAAAAAAGAGATTATAAAAATAATACGGTTATTTTTATTTAATGATTAAAGACTTTTTATTATCACTAACGAACATACTAATAAAATAGATTAATAAAAATAAGGTAATAAGTAAGGAACTAATGCAAATTAAACAATTTTTTCAAAACATTCATTGATAGAATTCCGCTCATCTAGTAGTAAATTTTGTGCATCACTATCTAACTCGATTGAGCTAGATTTCCATTTTTGGCGGATATTTGAAATATATGTATCCCATGTGCACATATATGGATCTCATTGGTACAATATCTTGAAATTTTCCTTGTGTTGTGTTCACGAAAGAATCTGTAATCCATGTTTCTTTTTTCTTGTGCTTCTTCAGACAGATCACCAAGTGGAAGTAGACTATTTTCAATAATTTGCTCGCCATGATAAAGAATTTTATGAATTGTTGATGGCATATTCCTCCAGGGATATTTTTCGTTGTAAATTTCTGCGGTTTTCTTTGCATATTCACCAAATTTTTTGGCATCAATCATCCTGCTGCATGCTATAACTTCTATTATGATTTTGAATCGCTTAATTAATTCAACGTCCACTCCTGTAATGAAAGCTGCCGTCTCAGGATCTGAGAAAAATCTTCTAGCGGTGTTTCCATCATTCGTATTTCCCTCTCCTTGTTTTGGCTGGTCAATTATTAGCCCTATTTCACGATATTGTTCCTGTATTTGGCTTTTTTTCAACTTCCGTTTCTCCATATTCACTGCATTTTGTCTAACCGTTCCTGTTGCTCCGAATTCTAAATCATAGCCCAATTTGAGTATATGTTTCATGAAACGAATTCTAGTGTGAAGAGGCGACAATCCGAATTCGTATGCCTCTTCAGAATAATTGGCATCTGCTGGTGCTTGACTTAGTGTACTCGCGGTTTGATGGCATATAATACAGCTAGAAGATGCCTTAGTATCAGTTAAGGCTTGTCCGACTTTTCCATCAATCATGGTCAGCAGAAGTTTGAAATCTATTTCAATAATATGGCCATGATACTCAAATAGCAGCGGCTGAAGTTCATCAATTTGCCTCCTAATTTTATTAACTTCTTCGGTTATCACATCTTTAGTCTCCTTTTTGAATGCAAATTTAATTGGTCTACAAAATTTTTGTCGATGAAGGTGTCCCATTCTTCCATATATCAATCGGTACATATTTTTCGATTGACGGTTCAGCCTCAGTGCTATTCCTCCTTAATCGCAAAGGAATGAATGATATCATGAACAAATTGGTGTCTGCTGAATTATCTGCATTAAATTGTTTATACTGCTTCTGGCCAGATGATCCGTCACATCCCCACTTACAAAGGAGGGTAAGGTTGCAATCACCAAGACTTTTCACATAAGTCTCTTCCAATGAAAGCAATAATCTGTTCGCAGTGTGTTCTAGAAGATCTTGTAATTTCACCTCTGCTGAACTTCCAGTAATTTCAATTGCTTTTTTTGAGGGTAGACACTCCGTTTTAATTGAAATTATCTCGTCATAACTTGGAAACACGTTGCATTTCTTTGCATTAGTTCGTTTGCGTAATTCTTTGTATTGGTTTTTTTTTAATTTCAAATCCAAAAATAGTGCAAATGCTTCCTCAGGAGTAAACTTCTTTTCATCAGTCGGAGTTGGAACACTGCTCAGTACCCTTTTGACGCGTCTGGTGCTCGCTTTCATCATTTTCTCAATTACTTCTATCTTGTTCTTTTTATTTCTTGATGGACCTACTTGATGAAGGAATGCATTTTGTATATTCTCATGAGATATTTCGTCATTGATGTCGCCAAGTTTACGCCTTCTACATCGTTCACTGCATTCGTCCATCGATTTCCTTGGTCGACCCTTTCCTTCGCTGCCATTATCAGTCATGGTTTCTTTTTCAAAAACGAGCTCAGTTTTCATCCATTCTGTGTTGCGTTGGTACAGTTTTTCCTTATTTCGATTCACATCTGTGTAACGTTTTTTTAAATGCGATAAAAAGTTAGATATTTTCTTTTTATATGTCTCTTCTTGATCGCATGAGTCAAAAAAAGGATCACTTAGAATATGCGAAGTAACATCTTTGTCGTCTTTTCGTAAGAAGTAAATATCTGCCAAATTTTTATATGTGAACTTAGCCATGTTTTTGCCAAGAATATGGAAACTCGATGAACGCAACTCTTTAAATACTCTTTCCGTCACGGATTTTTTACCTATGCACATGTAATACTTACCTGATACCCATTTATGAGAAATTTGTATGTGCCTAAATTTTCCATTTTACAGGTAAAATATATTAGGACAGGTACATTTACAGTACATATGTAATAAGAGCTAATTACCTAATAATTAGAAAAACCTAATTATTGCAAATATACATATAATTTGAAAGAAAAGTATAACACTAACAAAAAAAAAAATAACGGAAAACATTTTAAAAACGTTTGCAGTGTGTGACTTTGACTCATATAATGGGCTCTAGCGCCCGGTGGGGCAAACCGATGCAAAAAAAATTGGTATGGGCTTTTAGAGGAAACTTTCAGCTTTACAATGGTGTAAAATTTGTTTTGGAGCACTTTGGAGCGCAAAAGTCCTGCTCCAAAATACGACGAAATTTAACCAAAATTGGAGCATTTCTGGAATTCTTGTTACGTAATAACTATACCACAGTTTTACTCAATTGTAACAACATTTGACAATGAATATATCCAAGAATTTAATAAAAAAAACCGGAACTTAATATCTGAAATATTGACAGAGATATGGATATCTAAATCTGTGAAAAGTTGAAAAAATGTATTTATTTTAGTTGAAAATAAAAAGTGCTGTTTTTTATTGCATAGTTACTAATGAAATAATCAAGATAAAGCTGTAATTTTTTGGCTCCCTAGGTTCTCAGGTTTCTACTTTCATATGACCTAACCCATTTTGAAATCGGTGACATTGAAAAAAGTGACTTTTGGCCGCTAAGTTGAAAAACCGGCCACTGTGCGGCGAGTCTGTCGGAATGATTGAAATGAGGACAATCTCCTCGCCTCTGAGTTTTCCGATAGGAATTGTTGCCACAATCAAGTGGTGTTGCAGCATCTTGACGGCAAGTCTCGTGCCATTGCACAGTTTCGGTTGACTAGGTTTGCGCAACATAACAATAACTGAGCCAACTTTTACTTATAGATTGTTTGACGGCATTGTTTGCAAATCAATTGAGTTCAGGAATTCGATCGCATAATGTACGACTTCATCAGGATCGATGGTGTCGATTGATTTGAATGAATGTATCTCGCCAATGATTTGATTCTGAATGGCGCTGTTCATGTTGTTGATGTCCTTGTTTTTCGCGCCAGAATAGCTCATTGGCCCAACGAGAAATTTTTCATTTCATTCCATCGAAAATATTTGCACTGATTGGTCGTTTTGCAGTTCGAATCGCGGGCTTGTCGGCAATGTGACTCTGGTAACATATCGCCACAAAATCGATGCCTCCAGACAAGCGTTCAGTTGATCAGCTGGTGTCGATCTTGAGATAACCGGCAACTTTCGGCGAAAATCGTCGGTAAGCAACAAAAATGCTTACCATGCTTCCTCACGCAAGTGATTAGTTCAACTAGTTTGTTCACGAACTACTCAACTCTAATAAAATATATTTCCAAATATATTAGAAATCGGCCTAAAATTGTAACTTTTAAAAGGATGGATATTTTTAATGGTATTGTGCATGCTTTTTTGTAATTCTGTCTACGAAGAAATGTCGAAATAATCACAGCAATACACAGCATACATCGTGATAGGGCTTCAGGTTTCGTGCTGTGGATGTTCCAATTTAAAATCTTGAGCCACGTTGTTGATTTACTTAAAAAAGAGGTAACTAAAAGTAATTATTGTGAAATTTTTTTATCTACTAACTCAGGTTAGTATCATAAGTATTGCGGATTGTTAAAAAAATGTACAAAAAAATTAAAAAAAAATAAGACGACAAATTTAAAACTTACATATATTGCGTCAAGCGATATTTTAAAAATTTTATCCTGCATTTTTTTTATCCTGGAAGGGTTGACCTTTCATTTTAAACCCGGTATTGCACCCGGTAGACCAGTGTCAGGTCGCATTTTTCTAGATTATCTGTTAAAAAAAGATAAAGACCATCGTTGCTAAAAATGGTTCACAAGCTGTGCCATGTGTAACTGGCGTCAGCTGGGATTTAACCTTTATCGGTTTATTTCTGCTTTCACCCCACAGAATCGTTGGTATTGCTGATCTTCTGTCTATACCCATCTTTTCTATATCCCATAGAAAAGTTACTACGTACCTCGATCTATTATACATTGGTACCGGGATAACTCCTAATCAATTATTAATTAATAATAATTACTTACAACCATAAGTTTTATTATTGCCTTTAAATCTGGGGCGCATTTTAACTTTGATTTTGATATACCCACGATTGTATCTCCAAGGTCGTATTATTTCGTCTTTTTTTTTTAACTTGGCAATTGTAATATTAGGGTGCTTCTTCAGAAAGACCTGTCTATTATGAACCTTGATTTATCAAAACCGTCTTTACTCTTGTTCGAGTCGTTGCTAGTAGTAATGTTAATGCTTCTTTTATCCGGTTACCGTATTTAAATTTGGTGAAACTTTCTCAACCTACGTGCTCATGACCTGTTGATTTGTTATAATCGCAACTCCAGTGTGATGTATGGAATGAACTAGGACATTTCTGACTTGTTTTAAAACCTTTACATGCTTCTAAAGCTTGGTATTGCTGGTCCACGAAGAGAAGTAGATCTTCAAGTACTTGGATCTCTTTAATTTTCTTCATTCTTTGCTTATAAAGGCGCAGCTCATCTCTATCGATCTTTAGAACAATTATAAGCGATAAATTTTGTGCGTCGTCAATCGTGATATTAAGACGTTCCAATACATATACCAATTTTTTTGTTGTATCTAAATTTTTTCTTTACACTGAAGGTCGATTCAGTATTTACCATTGGATGATCCAAAATCTTATACATTTGTGTGGTTAATAGCAGGTATTTGTTTGTTTTCATACCTTGTTATTTTAATATATTATATTCCATGCACCTTAAAAATTGCCATCGTTGCCAAAAAATATTGGAATTTTTATATCTTAAAGCTTTATCACATTAATAATTGGTTTTGCTTCTATATTTTCCACTGCAACTATCACCCGTTTCATGGCAATCCTGTCCTGAGCAATGGTCTCATATTCTTCATCGATGTCTTAAAGTGCTCTCCATCTCTGCCATTGTTATTGTTAATCAAGTTTTATTATTGTTGTTTATTTCTTCATGGTATATTTTTCTTTAAAATTTTCTGGCTGCTACACTTAGCTATTAATTTTTTTTATTTATTTTTGTTTCTAATTTATATTGGATGTTACCGTGCCGGAATTTCATTTGCTTTCAGCAAATGCGGCATCAGAAACATAAAGCATCAGAAAACACTATATATTTATTTTATAATTTTTCCTAATTCTTTTAGCAATTTCAGAAAAGATCAAGGTATCAGCAAAGACAATATAATACAAAGATGTCTCACTCCTATACAAAACAACTGACCAGTTAAAATTCAATTGAGATTTTCGGAAAATCCCATCTGAAGCTTTGGGAGAGTAAAATTAATATTTTGTGAGAGCGAGAGATCAGGTTGTGAGAGTAGGAGATCAAGTTGTGAGAGTAAGAGCTGCAACTTGCAAGAAAGTGAGCACAAAAGAAAGCGCGTTTGCTACAGATGAGTGTAAAGAATCAATGCAGTTACCATCAGAATGTAGAACATCTTATTTTAATTATAACAACAAAGGGCGGTGGCATAACAAACTTTCAGATGCCCAATATCAGTAGAAAAAAACAATAAAAAAATCAAAACTCCAAATATTAAATGACATTTATTTATGATTCAGTATATATGAAGTTTTTATTTTTTTGATTGTTTGTTCTTAAAATTCGACCAAGAACAATGCTTACGGAGTAATATGGTTATCAAACGATCGAAAACACTAAGTCTGTGAGAATAACATTCATTATTTTCATCAAACCAATGCGCATTTACATTTGGTTTGTACAATGAATGCATTGTTGTATTATATATTATTAATTAATTATTATTAATTACAAATTACCGCTTATAATATAAATAATAAATAAATTGCCAAATTATCCAAATAAAAAACCAAAAGTAGTATCAAAAATAGTAGCCAAAGTCAAAATCAATCAAGTCACAAAAAGCGGAGTAAAAATATCAATAATCACACCAGTAAAAATAAAAACACAAAAAAATCTTTTTCTAGCTCGGTAAAGAAGGCTGTTGTCGTCATTCATATACTTGTTGTTGTCAGGCGAGCGGTATTCTTGCACATTCCTACAAACTCTAAAAATTTATTTTACAAAAACAAACATTCGCTTCTCTCTCGCACCGCTTGTGTTCACTGTGTTTTGAGCGGGAATTATATTATATATTTATGTACCCATGCAAAAGGCCAGAGAGAATGTGCGTCGCATCTCAACAAAATTGAAAGCTCTTTCTCTAAAGCACAAAAGCTATCAGATCAGAACAAAATTTTTTTGATATTTTTCAACGTACCGAGTGAGACATCTTTGTATTATATTGTCTTTGGTTTTTAGCATTATTTTTTAATATTTTTTTTCTGATTTGAAGTCGGGTTTTTAGAAAATAGTCTCTCCCGCCTAAACGGGGGGGGACATTGACCCTCTCCCCTCCTCTTTTTTCTTGCCTCGACTCAGCCCAAACGCACTAGTCTTTTGTCCCCTCTTATGCGAAACACCCTGTATATACATAACATATGTACGTACATATAATATATTTTTTAACACAGGTTGTAGATTGTTTAAGTATACTCGGTCTTGGAAAATTTAGTATATAATTTGTTCTTAATAGTTATCTGATATCTATTATAAGTATAAATAAGGAGTATAAAATGCCAATGTTATTTCATGGCATAATTTAATTCTCAAGCGGTAATCTATCTATCTAACCTATATTTTTCTATTTTATTGTTACTTTAGGCTTAATTGTTTTCCTGGGAGTTAAATTTGTAAATAAGTTTGCCGCCGTAGCGCTAGCCTGTGTCATATTTTCGATCATTGCTGTATATGTGGGAATATTTAATAACATCAATGGAAATGAAAAGCTTTAGTAAGACTATTTTTATTTTTTTTTTAGTATATAATATTTTATTTATATTTTTCAGTATGTGCGTTCTTGGTAAACGTCTTTTAACAGATGTTCCTCTAGATAATTGTACGAAAGATGATACATTCCTGTACGATATTTTTTGTCGTGATGATAAATGTGATGATTACTACTTAAGTATGTGAAAGGGAACACAAATTCTCAGAAATAATTATTGTTTAATTTTTTCAGACAATAATTTAACAAAGGTCAAAGGTATCAAAGGTCTTGCCAGTGGGGTTTTCTCCGATAATATAATGCCTTCGTTTTTAGAAGTAAGTTCAATAATTGTTTTTTCCTTTCTTAATTCAAATTAAGATAGTTTGAAATTATTTGCAAACTGATCTTTATCAAATTAACTTATTAACATGAACTTATTGAAGTACTTAAATGTACTTTGTTGCGTAGAAGCACTTAATGGTATATGGCAACGAACAATCTTCATATTTTGTAGCTCCCGCTGATACTGTTACTTATTTTTCGAACGGGCTTTAATCTCTCCTTCTGCAAACATGTTAAGCAAACAAGAGTATTCTATAAGCAAAATAATAATCAAAAATTGTTCTAGTTTTTGTAACATATTGTAACAGAAACGTGTTTGGTTATTTGGGAGGAATTAGTCCATATTCGCCATACATGCCAGTGCCTACTGGTATGTCCACTTTTGAAATGCCTTATATGCCAAGGATAATGTGACAAAATGCAAAACATTCATGAATGCGATAGTGCCGGAAAGATGGACAAAGGTGAAAGCGTTGAAATTATGTTTTGCTTGCTTGAGAGCTGGAAATGCAATACGCGAATGCCACAGTTAAGCCACTGCCGACGGTTGAAAGTATCTCCGATGTGCACGGGATATTCTGCTAGCCACAACGAAAAGGGTAGGTAAACGTTTTGAAACTGGCTTATTATGGACAAACGATGATGATAAATTGCCATGTAGTTATTCCATTGCACTAATAAAAATAAAATGATTGGCATAAAAAAGAAAATAAGCCGCAATAAAGAATTTTTCGTCGCCTAGAAAGCACGGCGGAATTCCACCGCCTAATTACGTGGAAAAACGTTAAGCACGCGTTAAGTTGTCACCAAAAGACATCGACTGCGAGGACTTGGTATTTATTGTATTTTGGAATGGTAAATCCGAATTAGTTATTGCCCAAACTCTAAAACCTTGGAATAATAGGTGATTGTGTTAAATGGTTCAAAAGCTATCTGGATCTGCGAACTTATAGAGTAAAGAAAAAACTGTTGGCAACGAAGTTCAATTAATTAGTGTACCATCTTTCGAATTCTGTATGCATGTGTTTGTGTTTGATTCTCATGAGGTAGCCTAAATTTTTGCCTCAAGAACCAAGACTGGTGTGGATCGAAACTTATTCCTACAAAAAATTGACAACGAGAATAGCCGTTAGTCTGACATAGGCTTATCACTTCTTCGAAAATTATTACGTATCATGACAAATACGGGCGTTACATGCATCACACGTCAGAAAGTTTATAACAACATTCATTCAAGATACATTCTGTCAAGAACAGGAGTGCTCGAAGAACATTAATAAAGGGTGAACCAACTTTCCTATATTGTCCACACTGTAATTTAGACACCGATCTTTGTCACATCAAACATTAATTTGAAACTACACATTTACGGATAGCTTAACCTCCTAAAAAAACCAACGCAATAAAGTGGTGCAATTATTCTATAGCAATAACAATTCAGTACGATCAGTTTATCGATGTTCACAAAGTAGTACAAAAGTTTGAGGACACTGGAAGCATTGGAGATGGAGAGTAATCTCTGTGCATCGTCGTGACGTACCTTCAGCCAAGAGTATTTCTACTGCGGGTTATAGAGACGCTCAATATCCAAAATTATCGATTTGTCGATGTTTATCCAACGATTGTTACGAACCTATTGTATCGTCTTGTTTGGTGCATTTTCATAAAGATCATTATGATCTACATCTGTATGAACGCATTTTTGAAAACGATGGTAAGACAGTAACAGCCAACGGTGAGCGCTATAGGTGCAGGATAACCGATTATTTTTGGCATGTTGGAAATATTGATATCTCAAAGAAGTGGTTTTGCAAGACGGCACAACTTCCCTCACAGAACCTTATAATGAATTCATTTGGCCACCAAGATCATGAAATTTAACGCTGCTAGATTTTTTTTTTCTGTTGGTTTTTAAAAAAGTCGACCCCAGGAGTGGAAATTTAGCACTTTGATGATCCCTGGTGTAGGCTATAAAAAATACTTGGACACATAATTGGCAGATCTTTCACGACTTATTGTGAGATAAGTCCCACACAATTTTTGGTGGTTTTAATTATTTTTATCAATTTTCTAAAATTTTGTTGTTTAGAATTTATTCCAAATAACTAGCTTTTCTTACTAGAAAGGACAACTGCTGGCTTATGGAAGAAATATTGTTGACATTGAAAACATGGCGTCTTCATCATACAATCAAATTACAGCAGACATTACAACATCGTTCACATTATTAATTGGAATTTTCTTTCCATCTGTGACGGGTAAGTTTGAGTGAATTTAAGTTTGAGAGTTTGTTTTATTTTGTACTTTCTTTGTAAAAGAACAAAACAAAGTCGAATTGTTTTGTTTCCTCACAACTCCGCATTTACGGCTCTATTCTGGTTGTCAGTTAAGTTCCCAAATTCATTATTAGTGCAGCCTAAATGTATGCAATTACATTATGTATTATATTCAGGGTTCGGAAAACGTTTCTTTTTTATATCGCTCAATTTACATCCCTCACTGAAGATAACAATATTTCCATCCTCACTGATAAATATCTTTTTTCATCTTTGTTCAAAAAAATACATATCGCTCACGTTCAAAATAATTTCGATCTTCCAACAAAACTATCACTTGGGATGAAAAAAATTCTCATCTTCAAGTATTTCGATCCCTCAAGTTCAAAACATTTCGTTTGTTGACGAATAGCGATCACAGAAGATGAGAAAACTTCGGGTTTCGCACCATAACGATCTTCGGTGATGAAAAAAAGGCTGCGCAGGCAAAGAATCGATCTTTGAAGATGAAAATAATTTCGACGCAGGATCGAAAAAAGCAGCGCAGCAGAGTTGAACAGCGTGGGTTTTGTTGGTGTTTGGATGGTTCGCTTCGCGGCAGAGACAATTGCTTGAAAATGAAGTTTTGTTTGTGTTTCGTATGAATATGTTTTTGTTGGATTTGGTATACAATGAATTGAAATTAATTTTGCATGGTGTGGAGTGTGAAGGAAAGTTGTGAAAGTAAATACGTAAAATATTAATATGTAAAAATATTAATAAGTAAATTGTTTTCTACCATATGTACATTATTCTAATATATTTTTTACATATTTCTATTATAAATGTTTATTATGAATTATGTATTTGCTCTCCGATTGAAAGCACTGATTGTGCCGCGTTACATTCGTCAATTTTATTATCCGACGGGGATTTGAAAACATGAATTCAAAAACCTTTTTCCTTTGTAAAATTTGTTACCTGTTGGCCCTCTGATAATCAATCCTTTTTCATTCCAAAAGTAATTATTTTCAAGGCCGATATACAAATTTGCCTTCCATTCACACATGTACATATGTATTCAAATGCCTACCTGCAAAATTTATCGTAACGAGCTCGTAGAAAGGGTTGAGTAATAAATTTTTGCAATTGCTTTACGTTTTTTATGCAGGACATGGTCCAAAAAAATGTAAAGATATTCATATGTATATTGGGATGGATTGAGAGAAAGCCAAGATTTTTTGAGAAAATTTCTTTAAAGTCAGCAGTTGCAAAAAAAAAATCTCCTGTGTTTCAATATCAGTGAATAATAATAAGGGAAAATATAATGGGAAGATATAAGAAATATATATATGTATATATAATGAATATGTAAAAAATATATTAGAATAATGTACATATGGTAGAAAACAATTTACTTATTAATATTTTTACATATTAATATTTTACGTATTTACTTTCACAACTTTCCTTCACACTCCACACCATGCAAAATTAATTTCAATTCATTGTATACCAAATCCAACAAAAACATATTCATACGAAACACAAACAAAACTTCATTTTCAAGCAATTGTCTCTGCCGCGAAGCGAACCATCCAAACACCAACAAAACCCACGCTGTTCAACTCTGCTGCGCTGCTTTTTTCGATCCTGCGTCGAAATTATTTTCATCTTCAAAGATCGATTCTTTGCCTGCGCAGCCTTTTTTTCATCACCGAAGATCGTTATGGTGCGAAACCCGAAGTTTTCTCATCTTCTGTGATCGCTATTCGTCAACAAACGAAATGTTTTGAACTTGAGGGATCGAAATACTTGAAGATGAGAATTTTTTTCATCCCAAGTGATAGTTTTGTTGGAAGATCGAAATTATTTTGAACGTGAGCGATATGTATTTTTTTGAACAAAGATGAAAAAATAAAAACCGCTCATGAGTCAAAACAGATTTTCATCTTTTGAGATCGTTTTTTTGTGAGGGATATAAAAAAAGTTGTTCGTTTGAGGGATATATTCCGAACCCTGATTATATTATTTCACATTCCAATTTCATTTATAATTAATGTGACTGCATACTTTTAGGCTACACTAATAATAAACTTGCTAACTTGACTGACAACCAGAATAGAGGCCGTTACAAGTGCTTAGCGTTTCCTACTTAGCTTCTCTACTAATGCATAAGTTCAGATCGTGGAGTTTCTGCATAGATTAAGGTATTGTAAGTCAGAACTAATGTCCTGGTAATAACAGCGCTTAAGATTGTACACATACCTTTTGGTCCAGTGTTTAACAATGCTTAACGTTGTTATGAACACATACTTATGGGCATATAAGGCCAGAGCTGTGGGGGACGGGGGCATTCCGCCTCGGGTAACGGCCTCACGGTGGTGACACCCTTAGTTAAATACTGCTTCTTATTGCTAGCCGCAAGCAAAAAAAAATATAATTTTATCGAATAGTTGTTACATACTAGCATAATAGTCGAGTAATATTTAAATTAGCAACAATATTACTTCTGTAATATAGAAGTAATAGAATATATTACAAAAATATACCGACGTTTTATATTTCTGCACACATATTTCATGCTACAGGTTATAAATTGTCTAATTAGAATGGTAACATAGCTGAATGTACTATATTACAAATAGTGTTGCCAAAAATAATTTAAATTATAAAATAGCAAAGCAATTAAGCATTCCCACAAAAATTCCACTACTAATAAATGGATACCTTATTTGCTACTCAATTTATTATTGACTAGCTCTATCTCGCGGCCCCGCCCAAGTTAAACGGTTCATAAAATATAATATATGTCATATAATGACATGAAATATAATAATATAATATAATATAAGCTGCGCTCACTTACCTAAAAAAGAAATATTTTTCTTCTCTCAAGGGTTATTCAGATATACCCAGGGAGTACGAGGTCTGTTCAAAAAGTAAAGCCAATTTTTTAATTGCCCGGGTGCATCGGTTCGAGCAAATGTTTTTGATTTTAGGTTTTGATTTTAGGTAGCAGCACTATCATTCATACCCGTGTAGAATTTCACGTCATTACGTGTTTTCTTTGGTTAGTTTCGTTGTGTTTTCTAAATGGCCTTCAGTTCATTCTTCGATTTTTCTTTTATCTCATCAGTCTATTACAGACGGTGTTCGCGAAGCCGTCGTTTGAGCTTAGACAATAGCCTTTGAGATTACAAATTATTTCAATTTATCCATGCCTGCTTAGAAGTATGTCTGCCTGCGTCTAGGGCTCTGCCCGTAGCTTGGCGTGCTGCTGCAGCGCTGTCTGGAGCTCTTCTCTTAGCTTGGCGGGCTGTCTGTCATAAGTGTGGTGCTTTTTCGTACAATATTTGTTGTAGACTGGTTGTACGCCTGTGGTGAGTGAGTGTAGTGGCCATAAGCACCTGTAAAGCACTTGCATTAATGTAACCTGTAAAGCATCATTAAAGCATTAATTGCTGGCAGTGCAGATTCCAATCAATTGTTTGCCCAGGTAGTAGTAGCTCATAATGGATGATACCCTCCTAGATCCACAAAACGCCATCACCTTCCTAATCATCAATCCCGGATTTTCCATCGTTCTTGGAGTTTCTTCCACCAAGACCGTTTTCCAACGTTTCCAAAACTATTTTGTGGTCGAACTTCAGTTCCTTCGTGATGTCGTGACTGCTCACATTACAGTCTTCTTGAACCTTAGCCATAATTTCATAGACTTGGCTTTTTCGGTGTTAGGTCGACCAGAGCGAGGGGCATTTTTCACTTCACAATTCCCAGAACGAAAGCGAGCAAACCGTTTTCTGGCAGTTGATTTTGATACAGGTCCTTCGCCATAAATACCACAAATGTTTTTACACGCCTGTGCAGTATTTTTCGTTTTGTCATAGTAAAAGTGTAAAATATAGCGTATTTTTTCACAAATTTCATAAATTTCAAAATTGGAATAACTTTTAACTCGAGACATTTTAATAAAATTTTCACGAATTATCGTTCAGATGCAACTAACTGCTTCAAAGTTTAGCTGCTTTAACCCTTTCGCTCCACGAGCTCACAATTGTGAGCTTCAGAAATATTCTCTGGAAATATGGATGTATAATCGTGTCTGCTTAAAAATTTACTACGTGTAAGTGAATTCAACACGTGAATACAACACGTTGACGCTGTTACTGTGTGTGTTATTCATATCTTAAAAGTGGTGTGCGCGCTCGATACGGCTTGTACTGTTTAAAAAATATAAACTAAATCATTTCAACATTTTTCTTAAATTTTTTTTGGTGGATCATTAACGCTAAAGGTAAGGTATTCTATTTACAATGCAATTAGGATAAATAATGCAAGAAAAAAATGTATTTGGCGCTCTCAAACTTAATGTTTACAATTGTTAGCTGAGGTTGTAAACAGTACTAAAATATACATTCGTTTCAACTGTAAAATTTTTTTTAGGTGTTGAATTTTGTATTGGTGTTAAACTTAAATTTTTCTTTGGAACAGAATGTCTCGTAAAGGTCTCACAGAAGAAGAGATTTTTAAAAGGCTGATGAGTGGTGACGATCTTGAAGATTAGACGATGAAGATAATGATGAAACTTTTGATGGTACCAGCAGAACAAATGTCTGATTCAGATAGTTTCGATTCCGAAGATGAGATACCACTTAGTCAACATCCTCAGCTCACTGATGTATCTTTGACTTCATGTCTAAGTCCAAGCAAGAGACTGTTTCACTGGGTAAAAAAGCCTTTTCAGGGAAATGCTCCATTTCCAATTCATGTTTTGGATGAGATACCGGTAAATCTGAAAAGTGATTTCTCAGTACATATCAATGAAATGTAAACTTAGGTTTTTATTTTAATTTTTTAATCTTTGTTGTACACAACTTGTACATGGCATCCTAAAGCTCACAAATGTGAGCGTCCATGTACAAGGATGTTTACTAATTTTCCAAATAAACTATTACGTAACAATTCACCTGAAGCATAAGAAAGCAAGAAAAAATTAAATTCGCAGACAAATTTTGTTTCTTAATGTCTCAGGATCGAAAGGGTTAAAGTTCCCCTTACAGTGAAGCGATGAGAAAAACGCGGAATACTTTTTGCCCAACCCAATAAAATTGAAAACTTTAATATACTATTTAAAAACTAAATGAAGTGAGTTCTCAAATTTTGTTCCAGTGAAATTTTAAATAAGTGAAAATTTTGAAAAAGAGAAACTAGGCAATGTTATTTAAAAACAAGTGAAATATTGTTGGTGTTTGCGAATAGGATTTGTCTGCACGGCGCAACCTCAAAAGTCATATACTACATATAAAAGGAAAGCATGAAAATGTGGTATTCCAGTATGAAGATTGCGGTCAAAAATTTATACAACTAGATCCCATGCGCAGACACAAAAATTTAGTCCACAGAAAACACTATCGCAACTTCATCAAAAGCAGCATCGGCACCATTATCATCGCCAATAACACTATTATCATTAATAGCAACACCACCACATCATCATCATCAACAGCAGCACCAACAACATCATCAAGAGCAGTTGCAGTTGTAGTATCGTCTCTAGTCAAAGCTAATAGTGAGATACATGAGATACAAAAGGAATTGTTGGGTAGTCTGAAATCCATAAAATCACCTTTTATGAATAGAATACAAACCCTGAAATTCCAAAATGAGGATCTTCTCATTTCAGGAAAATTTTTTGAGAACGCTTAAAATATAGTAGAAAAAGATATTGCGAGTTTACTGGTAAAGAATGCATCAATTAAGGTGAACGTGCAGTTGTATGCTGAATACTTCAGGTTGATGAATGACGATGAAATGAATGATGATGTGGTTGACAAAAAGTTGAAGACAACCTATGTAGTATGTCAACAGCTTACCACCAAAATGGTTGAGTTTCGGGATGGCGACGACGGACGATGCGTACTTAAAATATGTCACCTGGAGATAAACATAAATCAACGTTCAAAAGGACGATTCATACTGCTTCAAATGGGCACTCATTGCTGCTCTGAGCCCCATCGATAACTACCCACACAGACCACCAAATTATCAAATCAACAACATCAAAGCTGAGACAATTTTTCTTGACAATGGAGCTGCAATCACTTTTGATGGATAGACCTTCCCCATGTCCATAGACAACATCGAAAAATTTTAACAACAGAATCCGACCATAAGAATCAACGTGATTGGATTTGATGAAGTTTCGGAAAACATCGAAGGTTCGTATTACTGCACAAAGCAGGAAAAGCTGTAGCACATCAACCTGATATTGCTACAAAAGGAGGACCAATTCCATTATGTATAGATAAAAGGCATTGACACGGTAATTACAATTATACTACAAATTCAAATTAATTTCTTATACATAGCTTGATTTTATTGTATTAGGTATAAGCATTAAAACTTTTCAAACTAATTTTATTTTTCTTTTACATATTTTAATAGGCTTGTGTTAAGTCAAATGACGATAGTTGACAGAGAGATAGAGACGTCCAACAACAACAAAATGGATAAGGATAAGAATTAGAACAGCTCTATCTTCAAAGTCATCATCATCATCAATATATTATATATATTTACCGTATAGTAAATTCAAAAAATAATATTGTCTATGTATTTTATACTAAACACATAAATGAATAAAACTCAATTTGATTTAATTTTTAATGAATTAAACAGTAAATTTCGTTCGTTACTTTTTCTTCTTTTTCTTTTTATTCGTTGTATATTCGTTAGGTCTTGGTTACGCTACCGTGCATGCTGGACAAGTAAGACTTTGTTGTTTTTGTTTTGTGTGTAAAAGAGAGAAGGGGATTTTTTTCCCCTCTCAACAACAAGCTTTCAAACCTATTTTTGTGCGAGACGAAATTTGCGTATCAACTAGTTTTTAATAAATACAATTAGATAATTAGTTTATTTATTTTATATAATTTATGTTTAATCCAAACACACCACTCGTCAGGCTGCCTCCCCTGATCTGTCGAGGCCGTGCTCTCTCATGACGCAGACTTCGGCCACTCAGGAGAGGCAAGCTAAAAGCTTGACTGCGAGCTCCTTGGCTTCAGCCTTGGCTGTCGGATATGTTCGTTTTCACTTGGCTGCCATCAGTGAACCGCGACACAGTGAAAACAGCAAACGACAGCGAATTCTAACAATTAATTTACATCTACTGTCATACAATCACAAAATCACATTTAACATTTAAAATTACAAACTTTGTAAAAACGCACACCAACATTGAAATAAGTTTACGGAGAAAAACAAATAACCTGCAACTGCCGTTTTGCGATTAAACAATTTATATATTCAATTAACTTTAATCTTTATATAAAAGAATAATATTAATATTCACAAATTAAATACTTTTTAAATAACAGGAAATATTTTAATACTTAATTATTTCTCATGAAAAATCTATTCACTAATAAATTAAGGAATAAATATTATTGTTATTATAAATATTAAATACTAGCTGATCCGGCGAGCTTCATCTCGCACAAAAATAGGGTTTGGACAAAAGCAGCAATCGTTCAATTGTCTGGCGGTAGACAATATTTTTATACCCTACACCTTAAGGTTAAGGGTATATTCATTTTGTCACGAAATGTGTAACGCATAGAAATAGGGACGATAGGTATAGAAAAGTATACATATTATTGATCAGCGTGACCTCCTGAGTCGATTTAGCCATGTCCATCCGTCTGTCTGTCTGTTGAAATCACGATCACAGGAGAACCAATGAAGATATCGTGATGAAACTTCGCAGATATATTGTTTCTTGTGGTGTGCAGGTTGGTATTGAAAATGGGCAAAATCGATCCACGACCACTCCTATTTTTATTAGAAATGTGATATCAGCGTTCGTTTTTAAGTTATGACAACAAAATTCCTGAGTATAGAGTAGCATTATCCGTTAATATGCCAAATATGGGCGTGATCCGCCCAATTTCAGGTTACACAGGTAAAAGAGGGTTATATTTTTAAATATATAAACTTCCTGAATAAAACTTTAGATAACAACTTGTTTTCCGAAAAAACATTATTACTTCAAAACTGGGTGCGGTCCGCCCACTTTTACACTACATATACAGTATAGCAGTATGAAAACAAGTTTATTACCACGGAAATAAAGTTTAAATGAACACAATAATAAAACAACTAAGCTAGTTATTTTAACCGGGACGGTTAATCAACTTACAGCCCCAAAAATTCCTAGAATTCAATAAGTTACTACTTGATTTCCACAACTGCCGCCCCCGACATTGTGCCGCCCAGAGTGGACCGCCACCCCCGCCACACCCTAGCTTCGCCCTTTTTTCAAACTTTTATGTGTAGGGTATCTAAGATTCGGCCAGGACTGATTTATAGCTTTCTTACTGGTTTGTTTTGTTCTCGTGCGCGTACACGAACAACGATGACGGAACTACCGTTAAGTATACCTTCGGGAGGCAGAACGAGCTGAAACTCAAATGTTCGTTTCCGTCCTATTACCGAAAGTCCCTAAACCTAACGTCTACGTCCATCTCGTTAGTTGCTCCTGTTCTGTTCAGTTGTACCATTGTCTGCTGCCTGGTTTTCGTACTGACAACATTTGCCAGAGCGCTTAGCCAGTGGCTAAAGTGGACAATCGTTGGAAGCGATTGTAACTCAATCGCCTATCGAGCCCATTCCAAACGTCTGCTTATTGGTAATTTCGCAACGAGGTCTTCCAACAACGTTGGGTTTGCCAGGTTATTCTCCCATTGGCATACTGCAGAAAGACTGAAAAATTTTTTACCTTTGTGGCAAAGGGTATAAGCCGTATTACAGCGCTCTCTGGTATAGCCGGTATTTCACGAATTTGATTGAGCTGGCTACGAATGAGCTGCTGGGGCGGCCGAATCGAAAACGAAGTTGATCTATTATGGCCTCAACGTTATCAGGATGGATAAGCAATGATTTTACTTCATCATGTGCTTCACCAGCCAAGCAAATCTTACTTTACGTGGCCCTATCATATTTGGCGTGTAAGTAGGAAAAGGTTGTACATATCTTAGATTATGTGCCAGGTTCGCGGTTGGCATTGCGCCGAAAATATACTACTCCCTTGTGGTAGACGGCATTGCTACTCTGACAGCAGATGATGTACTATATGTCGGCAAGACCATAACTGGCCAGACCATAACTGGTTGGTGTAACTTGCGCGGCAGTGGCAGCGCTCATTGTGACGGCGTTTTGCTCTGAATCAATAACATTATTCGATCGAAGAACTGAAGCAGCCATACTTGCTGCGGCGGCAGTTGCAGCATTGGCTGTGCAGTGAACGTTCATTAGATCGTCTTTACTTTCCATGGCGATAATCAGGGTGCACAACGTGGTGCTCTTCTTGAATGTACTCTTAATTTTGTGTTGGCTCCTCCTCAGCGGCATCATATGCATTTCAGCCTTCCTTGGTGTACAAGTGGCGCAGCGACACTCGCAATTTTTGCAAGCAATGTGAATAAATCGCAGGGCAATGCGAACAGTATGCGAATAAAAGAATGTGACGCGAGGAATTGCGATTTAAGTAAACGATATTTTATTCTGAAATATTCAAACACCGCAAACAAACTTTTAGGTGTATCTAAGATTCGGCCAGGCCGAATATTGCACTCTTACTGGTTTTTAACTAATTTACTATATTTCTTTGTTTTTATATTATTTTTTATTAAACAGGAATTATGGCTGGCTCTAATAGATCTGGAGATTTGTCTGATGCACAAAAAAGCATACCAATCGGAACTATCTGTGCTATATTAACAACAAGTACCGTTTATTTATCATGTGTACTACTTTTTGCTGGAACTGTAGATAATCTTCTACTACGTGACAAGTAAGTAAAAATTATAAATTACGAGAGTTCATTTCAAACATAGGGTTGGAATATTCTCAAATGTCATTGCGTATACTGAACCAAAAATGTACATACATATGAGCCGTTTATTTTGAGTGGCATAAGTCACTTTGTTTTTAATTTTTAAAATTTTTAAAAATGAAAAGATACCGTTCAATTGTATTTAGGGTTGCCATTAACTAATTTTTTTTAAAAAGTGACATGCCACTTTCAAAATAAACGGCTCATATGTAAATTTCCATAAAGTTTTTCTTTGGTGATATAAATAATTCTATGGTTTCATTTAATATATGAATTTTACATACTTTGGCAAATCTATTCTCTTTACCTCATGAAACACTACGTAAATGTTATGAAATCTTTTTCATAGACCAGAAAAACTTTAATTTTACTCAAAATCTATGTAAATTAAATTAAATCTATGTAAAACACAGATTACTCTACATATTCTTTCTCTCACATCGCGTTCTCAGGTACAAAAGAAATGAATCAGTGATAGAATGTCCAAACTAAATAGTAAGTCGCTAATTTTGAATGAAAAATTTCATTAAAAAATAAATTTTCCCCGTTTAGACGGGAGGGGCCATTTTATAAAAATCCGACATAGTCAGGCATGCTTGCGCAACCTCACGATTGTTATGGACAGAACAGTAGGAAAATAACAGAGCTCGTACTGGCAATGCATTTAAAAGTAAAGGCCCAAAGCATATGCATGTTAAGTTTTATGAGAGATTTCAACGAAAAGCAAGCTATTCATTCCATGCATCAGAAGAACGACCAAGCATTGCATGAAATTGAAAGCAAATAAACAGCTGTTTCATGGTCCAGAAAAACATCACATATGTTTTCTTCTGCTTTTAAGAGTTGCCCAGCCTCTCAAGAAAAGTTGAGAATCGCGTAGTACGCGTCCTTGAAACTAAAGAAATTATTTAGTATTGCATAAAATTAATTAAAAACTTTAAATAGAGTCATGTAGTATTATTTTTATAACTTTTGGTAGTTTTCTGGGACTTTTCAATAGGAAAACACTAAATAAAAATAATAAAATTTTAGGTTGCAAATTTGTATCGGTACGGTAACTCTTTTTCCGTTGCTTGTTACGGAACGTACGATCCAGACCGGATATTCTTATTCACGCTATGCAAGAAGAGAGAGAACGAACTTGACGAAACTATGCATGTGCATAGCATGGAAATCACTTTAAATCATTTTTAATCACGGTTAACTTCCCTAAACCCAAAATGCTAAGCGAAATAGAGAGCAGCCATTAATTACTTCGAATCCTATAAGCGAGATAAGGATGGAGCCCTGCCCCGCAAGTATGACGATTCCAATTAATGGAGCAATGTTCTTTTAGGATATGTCAGAGGTTTCAGTGATTGAAGTGTATGATTTATTGAAGAAGTGTTCTTCGGCTTTTTAGCTCACAAATACCCCTTAGAGGACAATCAGTATAGGCCAGATAGGTCTCAATATTTCATTCTATAATATTATTGTTCTACAATGTAAATTTATATAAATTAAAAATTTAAATAAATAAAACTATTTCCTTTAATTAAAAATTGTTCATAACTTTTCAGGCCGAAAACTCTTGCTGTTTTTTTGTATAATTTAAATATAAATGAATCATATTTTTAAAGTTGAAATGTCTTAAATATTATTCTACAAAAAATAGACAACAATATGAATTTTTCATTTTACTTTAAAGTTTGTTATACATATGCAATTAAAATAGTTTATATATTAACAATTTCAGTCCATCACTAATATTTTCCATTTCATTCAGTACTCGGTAACCAAAGTTTTATCATCTTCTACGATCGCTATTCGTCAACAAACGCAGTTTTTTCAACTTGAGCGATCAAAAAAAATGAGGATAAAATTTGTTTCATACCAACTGATAGTTTTCTGAAAAGATCGAATCAATTTGACATAACATGATTATTTGAAATAACCATGCATTGTAATGCGATAATTATTTCAAGTCATTTCTGAAATAATTATCTAAAAAAACTCGTTATCTCGAATAATCAGGTTATTTCAAAATATCTATGTATATCGTTTCGAGGAAATATTTCGTTCCGAAGAACTATTTCCTTCCGAAGAACTATTTTCTTCCGAGGAATTAACTTAACTTAACTGGAAAGGGTTTTCCAATAAGAGGTGTAATTTTGATATTCAAAGAAAAATGCCATTTTTTGAGATAAATTATCGCATGTTTATTTCGTAATAAAGAGGAAGGTATGCCGTTAATAATGAAAAACAACATCAGCCAAATGGCCACCACGACCACGCTTACAGGACCATATCCTTTTCAGGAAATTTTCCATAACCAAATCGCAAAGTGGCTGCCCTATGTCCTCGATAGCCTCACGAATTCCATCTTTGAGGCCTTGAATCGACGCTGGGCCTTGAATTGTGATCACCTCTTCCAGAGATAAACGGTCAGGAAACTTT
Organism: Myopa tessellatipennis; assembly: GCA_943737955.2. Classification (NCBI taxonomy): domain Eukaryota; kingdom Metazoa; phylum Arthropoda; class Insecta; order Diptera; family Conopidae; genus Myopa; species Myopa tessellatipennis. The sequence continues at coordinate 20,773,401 of OX031315.1, forward strand.
TCCCGTAAAAGATCAATGGTTTCGTTGCTTGTGTGGCACGTAGCGCCGTCTTGTTGAAAGTAAACGTTGTCCAGATCAATACCATCTAACTCCGGCCATAAAAAATCATTAATCATCTCTCGATAGCGCAATCCATTCACCGTAACTGTTGATCCAACCTCATTTTCGAAAAAGTATTACCCCGCCGGACCATAAACCGCACCAAACAGTCACACGTTAAGGATGGAGAGGCTTCTCAACAATAACAAAATTTTCACCATTTTTGTAGTGAATTTTAATAATTTCAGTGCGTTGATGCAGCGTGTATCGTTCCATTTTTAGTAATGGCGTAGTTTGTACTTGTCAAATGTCAAAAATAACAGCTTCAAAAGTGACAGCTACTGAAATAGCGGGCTATTCAAAATTACACCTTTTATTGGAAAACCCTTTTTCGTTTCTGGAGGTATTTACATTCAAGAACTCTTTCGTTTTCGTTCCCTCATTCCAATAGAACGGAATTATCAACGTATGTTATATAAAAAAAGAGAAAGGGATGACTATACATGCATTAAGTACGAAAGTTGTTTCTTTCAATTGCATACTGTGAAATAGAAACTATTCAGACATCTTAAAACATTTTAATCGGAACGATTGGAAACATCTCCGACTGCGGAGACATGTCTGGGAACTACATATAATTATCCAGAACTAACAGCTCTAGATTGTACTGAGACAGACTGAGCAGACTTATAGAAAATCTAATGAGTAGAATGATGTCATGAACATGGTTACAGTTTTTAAATCAATACATTATTATGGATATATGAGGGATACATATGGATGACCATGCAGCTTTAAAACGTGTGTAGGACGTATTAGCTATTATGAAATGTCACTTAAGGCTCAGCAATGCGTTTCGAATTGTGCAATTGCTGTTCAATGTCAACATTCCTGAGTTAACCAACGAGATCTGTTGTAACTCAGTCTCACACCCAGCTGTTAATTCGGTTTTAGTATGGACCGAAAAAGACCATTGATTCCCTTTGCTGGTAGGGAGCCCTTCATCGTTGTTACTAGTGGGACTATATTTGCAATCTGTTGTTGGTTTGTGGGTCAAAAGTAGCCATGTGAGCCAGTGAGTTAATTCCGTAGGTGAGTTGTCTATTTGTCTATATTTATTTACATGCTCACCTTATGAGGCGTCGCACAGTGGGCTGATTTTTGCCGAAGGTGGCCAAAGAGCTATAACTTTTGAACGCGTGGGAATATTTCAACGAGGTTTTCTTTTTAAATAGATCAAACTTTTAACTTTTAGCTGACACCTTGATGATAAAAATCGAGTGATAATAACAAGAATAAATAAGGTTTGAGCACGAGTACCTCCAGTTTTTATCGAATTCTGCATAATTGAAGTACCGTAAATGCTTTGAATCCAACGAAATCTTTGCAAATAAAATAATTATGGGTATATTTAATTTGAAGAACACTTTTTAAAAAAATTCATTTAATTAAATTAATTATCTCAAAATTTTTTTTTTTTTTACTTCGACTAAATTCGGGGTTATTTTAATTGCTTCCTTTGGTGAAAAAATTAGTCCTTTATGGTTTCTTCAAAAATCGTTTCATTGATAATGCCAAGTTTGCGCCTTCGGGATCGTCCACATCATTTCTCGAGGGGCTTAGCATGACGTCTCTTTTGGTTGGTGATGTTTTCAATCAAATTTTCTTTTTCAAACACAAGTTCATTTTCGAACCAAGTGTGGAAATGTTGAAACATTCTTTTTTTTTTCGGCAAGCATCCTTGTACCGCTTTTTTTATGTTATCCAAGAAACCTTTTATTTTTCTCTTATGTTCACTGTACTCTTCGGATACCGCTATTGGATACTTCTATTGTTAATTTAGGAACGCTAATCTTGGGATTTATTTGCACTTTCCGAACAATATTGCGCTCATCAACTGCTGTTAGCAATTTTTTTCGACCTCTTCCTTTCCCTTGGCAACAGAGTTTTATTACTAGTTCTCTAATTTCAAGAGTTGTTTGTTTTCTTGTAGGCGCCATTACGAACGCAACACAAAATATAAAACACTGAGTTTACCCAAATTATTATTATAAAACGTGCATACATTAGCTGTGTAAACTTTAAAATGTTTTACAGCGCCTTATGAAGTACAAATGAATGAAATGAAGTACAAATTTTTACGCAATTTCCAAGTGTATGCTCAATTTTGTGACCTGAATTTAGAGCTTTTTTCCACATTTTGAATTGTTGTGGGGTGTTGTTTGTAAAAAAAAATAATTTATGTTGGTTACTATTTAGTAGGACCCTCGTTTGTTAATATGAATTTTAAAAAAAATTTTCCATTGCCTTATGCGGTCAGTATTCACTTTTTTCCTATTTGAACTAGGGTGTACGCTCAATTTTGTGAGTAACTGTATATACATACATATACATATTTATGCTTTTGCTTTTTGACTACCTACCTAAAATTCTTAAAATATATAGCAGATGTTTGGGCTTCCTGTCTACTACTATGGAATCTGTTACCTGCTGATATTACATAAAAAGTTAAAAGGTCATATTTCTATTTTAATTAAATAGCCATTGTGACGTTTAAAAGTGCCTTTAATCTATTCCAAAAATGATAAAATAAAAAAATGAAACGAGCTAATCGTTTTTGAAATTTTTTACGACTTAACGTTAAGGTCCATCCACTTGAAGAGCTACTACAGCTGACATATGTAACCGATTCGCTTACAAGTAAGATTAAATTAAAGAGGAAGGATGCACGCATATTTTTTGCTAACATTACTTTGAAATCCGAAAAATAGTTTAAAACCTTTTGCTTAAATTGTGACTTCAAAAGAGGAATTTTTTAAGAAAAAAGACAAAAAACTGCTATATATCTGTACGTAAAAATATGTTCCCGAAACTTTTTTACCCTTTTTATTTGTCTGAACTAATAGCGGTATAAGGAAGAAGTACATGCATCGGGAATAAGATCCAAGTAAAGCCGATTTTAATGGGTTGCTAGGAAATGATAATCGCAGAAAGTCCAAAAACATTGTTCACAAACAAACGCACGCTGTATCAAGTACAAACTCACACTGTTTCGAGAATAACGATCAATTGCCAAGGTATTTGTGAAATGCACTAAATTTACTTTAACACACACCAAGAAACCATTTGTGCAGATTTTTTTGATATTAGGCTTAAAATTCGAGCAAATGTCCAACCTATCGATAAGAAAATTAAAAGGGTATTTTATCATTTTTGGAATCATCGGACCAAAATCCTTTAGAATATGTTGTCAAACATCCCGTTACAAAATGGCTGTGGGCCAGTGACAACAACACCTGAGTGAATAATCTATTTAATTTTTGTGTGGTGATAACATTACAAAATCAAATCGCCTTTTTTTGAGCGCGAGTGTAGACAAAAACAATAAAAATAACAATATAAAAAACTTATTGATACAACGCAATATGGAAGACTGTAGACCAGTACCTTTAGATACAAGATTTCAAGTAAATTGTTATACTCCTGAATGCGAAACAGTAGATTGCACATCATATGAATCATTAATTGGAGCTTTACAGCCTTATAATGTAAATAGTTTGAAAACGAAAACACAAATGAAAACGAAACGAGCCAAACTAGTATAATAGAAGCTTTTCGTTCGTATTGCAGACTTTCGTTGTGTTGCAGAGAGAAAATGTTGCCATGTGTACAATATTTGAAGCATTTTTATAAGTAATTTCTAGAAACGCAAAGATTTCGGGTAGAATTCAGTGCAAAAGCGTGTCGGCAACACTGTACACAACACTATACAGATACAAATTCGACAACTTGCAAAACACAAACAATTTTACACTAGGCGATAGCCTTCTTGCTTTCGCTTGGTTTCTCGACTTTTTTCCTGGAAACTGCCGATCCATTATACCTCCCGTAGCTGATAAAATCTGCAAAGCATGTAAAAATACCAACAAAAAGCATTTTTTTCGTTTAGTGGATTTTACTCGAGTTTTGTTATGCTCAATTGTCAAACAAACGAAAAATGACGAAAAGCATAAAACAAAACTCATGAAAAACATGTTTTGTTTTCGTTTACGTCTTGAAACTTTTTACATTATAAGGCTGTTAACATATTTACGACAGAATGTATGTAACGGAATTTCATAAAGCTGATTATCCTGTGACAACATAAATACACAGCAAAGTAGTATATACAGATTAGACCGGTCCTTATTTCTTTTTTTTCGAATTCGAATGACGGCAAGCGCTAAAACCATTTTATTTGATCCTAAAAATACACAAAAAAAATTTGAGCTTGATTGGACAATTTTTAGCCGTGCCCCCGCCAACATTGAAATGTTTTTCCCCGGTTTTTCTTGAAATGTATCTGGCAGCCCTGTTGGTAAGTACTTATTGAAATGTGTGTGTGTGCGTTTGGCAAATGTGACACACACTCTCTCTTTTTTTGTGGCGGCCAACAATATTTACGAGTTGTTGATCCGTAAAGTGTTTGAAATTAGAGTGGCTACTACAGCCGGTCCAGAAGTGCTAATTTTTAATCGCTTTAGCAAATACTGGAATAATATTGACAAATTAAATTATAAGAGTTGTTTAGAAGATGAACACATTATTACAGTATTGACAGCTGAAGAACGTGGAACAATTTTAAATTACTGCCTAGATAACTTAAAACAAGCTCATAGCAGACGCGACTACAAAGAATTATTACAATTAGTTGTCAGTTTTCTTGGTGGTACGGTGCCGAATTTTAACACCTTTCGTATACGTGGTGCAACTTCTCATGCTCGATGGATGTCAAAATCTATTTATGCACTTAAAATGTATTTGTTTCGTAATGAATTCAATATGACCAAACAAGAGCTAAACGGTATACGTAGTGTCTGTCTGTTTATAGTTCGTATTTATGTAAAAGCCTGGTTTGGATGCACTAAAGCAATTGAAGCACCAAATCAAGACCTAAATTTAATTAAAAATATTATAGCTTATCCTGAAAGGGATATAGCTCTTGCTTTGCTACAAAAAATAAGCAATCATTTGTGGTATTTGTCGGAAGAAGCAGTCGGTCTTTCATTCTTCGATCCTAATGTAAGTGTTGCAATTAAAAAAAAAATGGTTCAGGCAATTAATGTTAAAGCAAATACAGAAAAATGCAAGCGAATAATAACTAATCCAACAAATATCGACACATTTGCGCAAAAAGATTTAAGCGATTTTGTAAATTCCAATACACACGCGTTCTTTGATCGCTTAGAAATTTCAAAAGAATTTTTGCAAGTCGATCCGTCGGATTGGAATGAAAGATTTGACTACGCTCAGGGATCACAAATTTGTAAAAACTTATCTGTAGTAAATGATGCAGCTGAAAGAGGCGCCAAATTCATTACAGATTATAATAATAAATTAACCCACAATGAAGAGGAGAAGCAATTCCTTTTTCAAGTGGTTAAAGAATATAACATGAATTATCCCACTTTTAAAAAGACTTCACTATTAAATTAAAATAATATTAATGTTACTATGAGTATGTAATTAATAAAAATATTTCAGTTTATTCTTACTTTTCAAATAAATGCAAATAAAATAAAAAAATATATTTTTTTTTTGCCTTATTTCTCATAATAAAAACAAAAAGGTGCTTGGGGCACGGCTAAAAATTATCCAATCGTTGTCAAATTTTTTTTTATGCTTTGTGAGACTAAAACGAATATTTTTAGCGCTTGCCGTAACATATATTCGAGAAAATAAATTTGTCCATATAAATAAGGACCGGTCTAATACAGATGTACACACATATAAGCGGGTTCACAGCCAACTGAGCTCCGTGCGGTCAGAAAACCGGCCGTGGAAGCCGAAATGGCGGGGGAAATGTTGGAGATCCGAAGAGGGCGTCAAAAGTTGGCGTGTAAAAGATGGGTGTGCCAAGACACACACATAAATACATATAGACGGAAAGACAGCCAGACGAACAGAAAGACAGGCAGACAGTGGACATGAATTAACATAGATGAATTCAATCTATATATAATATATAACCAGTAAGAGTGCTATATTCTGCCTGGCCGAATCTTAGATACCCTACACCTGAAAGTTTTGAAAAAATTTAATTGAACCAAATAGTTTTATTTATTTAGATTTTTAATGTATTTAGATTTTTCATTGCAGAACAATAACATTATTGAGTGAAATCCAAACTTAAAGAAAAGGAAATATTTTGCTATAAGGAAAGCTATTGTACCTTGTAATCACATTTAGTCACACACTGGTATGAATAGTACGCGTGGTCGTTACCTGTTTTCCAAAACAAAATAATTAGCTTAGTAGTTTTATTATTGTGTTCAAATTTAAACTTTATTTCCGTGGTAATAAATTTGTTTTTAGCTCTACTGTATAAGTAGTGTAAAAGTGGGCGGAACGCACCCAGTCTTGCTGTAATAATATTTTAGTGGAAAATAAGTTGTAATGTAACGTTTTATTCAGGAAGTTTATACATTTACCAATATAACCCATTTACTATCTCCTGCCTGTGTAACCTAAAAGTAGGCGGATCACGCCTATATTTAGCATATTAACGCATAATGTTGCTCTACACTCAGGAATGAATTTGTTGTCATAACTCAAAAACGAACGCTGATATCACATTTTTATTAAAAAATAGGACAAAGCACGGTAAATACACGGTAGTCTACAACAGTATAGCACGGTACATATTCAACAGGAAGCGCGGTGATCACATATCCCATTTGTCACTAACAATTTTTAATTGCTCTTCAGCAAACCTGCTAAAGCTACGATCACTTCTGCTGCTCCATAAAATTATCTACACAGGACAACCAGAATATCTGTTTACCATCCTGAATTTCTCTACCTCCCCAAGGTCTTATAATTTGGTTCCTCCGAGATTCTCAAATCTTACAACATAGCGACAGTTTTTTGTTAACGCAATTCGTCTTTGGAACGCCCCCCCACATTACATGCAAAGGATTAGCAACAGGTGCAAATTTGAGTCTAACATACGGAATCACTTTAATATCATTTAGCAAAGCAGTTTCCACAATCTACTCTCAACTATTGCTCATTTCTTACAGTCTTTCGTGCTACTTCTCTAATCCCAGCAATTCTACTTTCTCTCTATTTCTTTCTCTCATTTCCCACTCACTTAACTAAACATATTCTTTTGTAAAGAAATGATTAAATTTAGGCTACCATTACTTAATAAGATTTGTAATCTTACTATGGTTAGTTGCATACGATAACAATAAATGAAATGAAATGAAATGAAAAATGAAAGCATATTTCTGCAAAATTTCATTACGAAATGTTCACCGGTTCTCATGTGATCCTGATTTCAACAGACAGACGGACGGACATCGGGTCAGGAGGTGACGCTGATCAAGCGTCAAATCGGGTCAGGAGGTGACGCTGATCAAGAATATATATACTTTTCTTACCTATCGTCTCTATTTCAATGCGTTACACATTTCGTGATAAACTGAATATACCTTAACCTTAAGGTCTAGGGTATAAAAAAAGATACATGCATTTTTTTTGTAATCTACCTAAACCTGAATTTATCAATACAATCCAACCGAAAAAAAGTTTTCCTGTCTTATAGATTTTGCAAAGCATTGACTTAAATTACAGGTGTTGCCAGTTCCGGATGCATGAATTGCAACCTACGAAGTTCAGCTTCAATGCCTAAGGAATAGTAGATGCCCATTATTAAATATACAGTACAATGAAATAAAAAAAATCCAAAAATTAATATTGATTAACATGGTATTATTATAAATAAATATTTACTGAGTTTGTTCACACTTTTTTATTAATAATTTTATTAATATATTTACCATATGTACAAGTACTATATATATTATAAACTAACTTAAAATGTTTCTCATAAAGATTTGGACAATCAATTGGAGGAAAGTTAGTTGTTGCTAACATGGCATGGCCAAACCAATGGGTTATATTGATTGGCTCATTTTTGTCAACGTTAGGTGCTGGATTGCAGAGTTTAACAGGAGCACCACGTTTACTTCAAGCAATTGCCAAAGATCAAATTATTCCATTCTTGGCACCTTTTGCAAAGTCTTCTAATCGTGGAGAACCGACTCGTGCTTTACTTTTAACAATAATTATTTGCCAGTGTGGTATTTTGCTAGGTAAAATAATAATAATGAAATAGTTGTTTTAATTCAGTATTTAACGATTATCTTTCGATTTTAGGGAACGTAGATTTACTGGCTCCATTGCTGTCAATGTTTTTTCTTATGTGTTATGGATTCGTGAATCTAGCATGCGCTGTGCAAACACTTTTACGTACACCTAATTGGAGGCCACGGTTTAAATTTTATCATTGGTCCCTTTCATTGATCGGATTAACACTTTGCATATCTGTTATGTTTATGACATCATGGTACTTTGCTTTAATAGCAATGGGAATGGCTATAATTATTTATAAATATATTGAATATCGCGGGTAAGTTTAACACTCTTTAATTTTATCAGATCAATTTTATGGAAACACCAAATAAGTACACTTAAACAGGTTGTAACGCATACGATGTTACAGAAAGCTAGCACGTGTAGGACGGAAAACAAGAAAAAAAAGTATAGAAGGGGGAGGGGAATCGCCCCATTTAGGCGGGAAGGGCCATTTAATAATATTTAATAATATTAAAAAATAACGGTGATGATTTCTATTATAAAAACAGGTTTTCAAAGCATAATTAACCTTCTTTCCGAATTAGTTTCGAATGTCAAATAGTTTTTGGGAAAATTAATGTCAATTTTTAAAAACAAAGTTTCAGACAGACATCCATACCATATATGCAGACAGACATACCATACATGCAGACAGACGGACGAACATTCATATAGACTTACAGACATATGTACATACATACACATAGACGAACAAAGAGTGGAAAAGACAGAGGGAGAGATATGTACATATAAACGGACAGACAAAAGGAACAGACAGACGGACATTGAACATGAATGAACATTCCCGAATCGAATACATACTTCATAAATTCACCGTCATATTATTTTGTCTTCATATTTCTTTGTTTCGTGGAATTGAGTTGCGAGTCCATAGAATTAATGTAAAACAAATTCGAGGATTTTCAAGTTTCGAGTTCGGCTGGCTCGTTCACTGCTATGTTTTTTGTTGTTGTAAGAGTTTGGTTTATGTTGTTGTTGTAGACGATTTACTCTTGCTGTGTTCTTGTTGTTACTTTCTAATGTAGTATATAACTTTGCTATTTTATTTTATATATGTAGACGCGTGTCGCTGATACTCAAGTGTTAATACTGAAGTACTGAGAGGCTTACGCCTAGGTAAGGTAAGCCTAGGATGCTGTACTTTCATTTTATTTCATTTCATTTATTTATTTACTTAAGACAAATGTACACTAAGACTAAGATCTTTTCTAGTATTAATACCTAACAATTTAAAAACTAGACAAGGTAAGACAGAAAAGAGAGAAAGATAGGAAGGAGAAGAGAGTCTGATTTGAACACTATGATTTAGGCAGTGGAAATAGTGCTGCATAATTGCTTTCTTGAAGCCGCCTCGTCTCGATAAACGTCTTACGGTCAAAGGTAAGGAATCCCAAAGTCAAATGGTGCTAATGAAGAAGTATCGACTGCTGTTGAGAAAATTGCACCTAGAAATAATAAAAGTTAAAGACCTAGCCGAATGAGTAAGTTGTAGTCTCTCGTAAAGGTAAATAGGGGTTTTGGTACAAACCAGCTTATCTACAAAAAGAATATTTAGAATATTTAAGTACTCAACTATACCACAACAATTATACTACAACCCTTACTCAACGTTGAGATATGATCAAAACGCGAGACTGCATACACATATCTAGCAGCACTGTTGAATGCCACAAGGATCTTATATTGAGAATGAGAGTCTAAATGGCCAAAAACTATACCAATAGAGCACTAGTGACTCATAGCCAGCTCTTTAACAAATTGACGCCTAATCACAAGTGGAGTAAATAGTGCAGAAGAGCGCAAGCACCTCAGCAAGCCATATACATACCTTATCAACAGTACAATTAACATGGCCCGTACAAGTAAACTTAGAATTAAGTATAAATCCACGGTTTTTAACTGTGCACAGAAATTCCAACTACGTTGCACCAATAAACAGTGGGAGATAACACTAGCCTACAAATTAACATTTTTTTTGTAACGGGCTGTTTGACCACATATTCTAAAGGATTTTGGTCCGCTGATTCCAAAAATAATAACATAAAAAAAAAAGAAACGAGCCGTTTTCGAGATAATCGTTTTTGAAATTTTTGGCGACTTTACGTTAAGGTCCATCCACTTGAAGAGCTACCACAGCTGACATATGTAACCGATTCGATTATAACTAAGATTAAATTAAAGAGGAAGGATGCACGCATATTTTTTGCTAACATTACTTTGAAATCCGAAAAATAGTTTAAAACCTTTTGCTGAAATCGTAACTTCAAAAGAGGAATTTTTTAAGAAAAAAGACAAAAAACTGCTTGATATCTGTATGTAAATATATGAGCTGTTATTTTTGAAAGTGGAATAAGTCCATTTTTTAAAAAAAATTAGTTAAGGGTAATTTTAGTAAGATATAGACACATTCCATCCATATGTATAATAATATATTCAATTGATTATTTTTGAATGTGGTACAAGTCCATTCGGATATAAAAATATCGTTTATTTATTAGATAATTGACTTCATAACAAAATTAAAAAGTGTTAAAAAAAATCATTCAAATTAATTAGCTTTTGACAATATTTTTAAATTTATTCAAATGAAAACCCTTAAATATTTGAATACATGAAAAAATGGACTTATTCCACTTTCAAATATAACAACACAACTCTTATCGCAAAAAAGTTATTTTTGAAAGTGAAATATTTGGAATATTGAAATTGTGGAATTTGGAGCTTAAAAAATCCAATCCCCTATTTTTTGAAATATTTTTAATAATTATTATTTCATAATAAAATTTAATAGGTGTGTAGTGTTAAAAACATCACTCGGATTGATTAAAGGTTGCCAATATTTTTAAATTGATTCAAACGCAAACCTTTAAATATCTCGATACATGAAAAAATGGACTTATTCCACTTTCAAAAATAACAGCTCATATGTTCCCGAAACTTTTTTACCGTTTTTATTTTTTATATCGATAGGTTGGACATTTGCCCGAATTTTAAGCCTAATATCAAAAAAATCTGCACAGAAATGGTTTCTTTGTGCGCGTTAAAGTGAGTTTAGTGCTTTTCACAAATATCTTGGCAATTGATCGTTATTTACGAAACAGTGTGAGTTTGTACTTGATACAGTGTGCGTTTGTTTGTGAACAATGTTTTTTGACTTTCCGCGATTGTCATTACCATTTTTCGGATTTCAAAGTAATGTTAGCAAAAAATATGCGTGCATCCTTCCTCTTTAATTTAATCTTAGTTATAATCGAATCGGTTACATATGTCAGCTGTAGTAGCTCTTCAAGTGGATGGACCTTAACGTAAAGTCGCCAAAAATTTCAAAAACGATTATCTCGAAAACGGCTCGTTTCTTTTTTTTATTTTATTATTTTTGGAATCAGCGGACCAAAATCCTTTAGAATATGTGGTCAAACAGACCGTTACAAAATGGCTGTCGGCCAGTGTAATCATCAAAGTTAGAGGGTTGTCTCATAATAGGCAAACATTTTTCATTTGGCCGGAGTAATGCGAAGTTTTTGTCAGCCCAAGCGTTAAGAGCAGAGAGGTCAGAATTCAATCTATAACTCAGATCTTCAGCAAGACTTAGAGGTCCAGACAAATAGATCTGAATATCATCATCATATGCATGCATGAAGGAATACTCACAAACTGAAAAAACATTATTAATAAGGATGGAGAATAATAATGGACCCACAATAAATCCCTAAGGAACGCCGGTGGTGACTGCCTCAAACGAAGACAATCGGCTCCCAACTCTAACACACTCTACCCTCCAGGTAACTAGCAAGTAACCTCACAGCACTACAACTAAAATTAAAATATCTGCTGAGCTTATCACAGAGCAGGATGTGATTAACCGAGTCGAGAGAAATCAATATGACAAAGAAATGTTAGGAAATCTTGGTCATAATAAACTCTAATGTCATCAGTGACTTTCAGCATGGCCGTCGAACAAGTGCGGCCACAACGGAAGCCTGAGTGCAGAGGGGAAATAAATTGAACCTTTCCCATTCCATTCCAGAACCTTTCCCAATGCTGGTAAAATACTAATCGGTCTGAAGTCTCTAGAACCAGCTGAAGAACTCGATTTGGCAATGACAATTATCATGGCTGTTTTCCATAGGCTCGGAAACCTAGAGCTCGTTTCCGGCCAATGATTGGCAATGTGCGTGAGGAAAATAAACGGAGAAACAATCTTAATAAATCTCATTGACAGTCCATCAACCCCAACTGCATTAGAACCCAATTTAGACAAGATGCTGCTCACATCGGCCTCACTAACAGAGGTAAACACGAAGGCGGGAAAAGAGAAGAAAGGGGGGGGGGCCTATAAACACCATTAGTCACGAACGCATGATTCAGTTCATTCGGATCAAGGTGGCATTCAACAGATACCTTATCAATAATCCTTAACTTCTTCAAATTCTTCCACAACTGCTTAGCTTCCAAATCGGGATTAAGCTTGGAATAACATAGTGACTCCATTACGCGGAATTCTATACTGCTCCCAGACAATAGTTTATCTAGAGTTTTTCCATTTAGAATGGAGTTTGTTCCTCAACTTTATGGCAGACAAGAAACGGTTAGTGAACCTATTTTCAATGATCTCACCGTACGCAGCGAGACGTGCTTAAGAAAAGCAATGCTAAGGTACAAAGGACACGAAGTTTATCATCAACCAATACAGAACACCAGATATCATTCCAAGACACAGCTGCAAAGTCACTACATAACGCAACATAATCAATTGAACTGAAATCATGATAACTAAAGCTAGCAATTTCATTCTTGCACAGCCTGAAATTGAAGCTACAAAAAAATAGATCATGGTCAGAAATAAACGTCACATGGTCCATGTTTAAAAGTAGTGAAAGATCAGAAACAAGGTAGACATCAAGTAAACTTGGGGCACATGAAGGAGCGTACGGAGTAGGCGTGTCAACATTAACCAGTAAGAAAGCTATATTCGGCGTGGCCGAATCTTAGATACCCTACACCTAAAAGTTTTGAAAAAAGTGCCGAAGCTAGGGTGGGGCGGGGATGGCGGTCCACTCTGTGCGGCACAATGTCGGGGGCGGCAATTGTGAAAACCAAGTAGGGACTTATTGAATTCTAGGATTTTTTTGGGCTACAAGTTGATTAACCGTCCCGAGCTCCATGAGACCTAGCTACGCCTCTGTATAAATAGTAGGCGTGGTCATTACCTTTTTCAAAACAAAATAACTAGCTTAGTTGTTTTATAATTGTGTTCATTTAAACTTTATTTCCGTGGTAATGAACTTGTTTTCATACTGCTATACTGTATATGTAGTGTAAAAGTGGGCGGACCGCACCCAGTTTTTGTGTAATAATGTTTTTTTGTAAAACAAGTTGTTATCTAAAGTTTTATTCAGGTAGTTTATATATATTTAACAATATAACCCTCTTTTGCCTGTGTAACCTAAGAGTGGGCGGATCACGCCCATATTTGGCATGGATATTTAACGGATAATGCTACTCTATACCCAGGAATGAAATTTTGTTGTAATAGCTAAAAAACGAACGCTGATATTACATTTTTAATAAAAAATAGGCGTGGTCGTGGACCGATTTTGCCCATTTTCAATACCTACCTGCTCACTACAAGAAACAATGTTTATGCATAATTTCATCACGATATCTTCACCGGTTCTCCTGTGATCGTGATTTCAACAGACAGACAGACGAACGGACATGGCTAAATCAACTCAGGAGGTCACGCTGATCAAGAATATATATAATTTTCTATACCTATCGTCTCTATTTCTATGCGTTACACATTTCGTTACAAAGTGAATATACCCTTACCTTAAGGTGTAGGGTATAACAATACACCACATACAGTTAGAAAGTCTAAGTCAGTAAGTTTATTCACAAGATCAACAAAAAAAAAAGGCTGAGGATTATGACTCCGCCTAGGATTAAAACACAAGAAACTAATATTTTAGTACTGCTGTCATACAAAGCAACGTTAAGAAATTCATAAGTTACCCTTGTTTATAACCTTAGAGTTCAGACTACTCTAACAATACACAGCCACACCACCGCCCCGTTTGCCAATTCTATCATTACGATAAAGTGTAAAGCCATCAATACTGTACATGGAATCAGAAAACTCACTCTTGAACCAAGTTTTAAATATGAAAATAACATCTACAGCAGAGTTCATATAAATATATCTAAGATAATCTAGTTTCATCCCATTCAGACTCCTAGTATTAAAATGTACTACATTAAATTCACCCGATCGCGCACAAAAAACATTCCAAAGACCATTCTGTCATCAAGACCAGCCAATAAACAGGAAACAGAAGACAACTTCAAACAATATCAGACATCATACAGTAAAACATTTTACCAAGTGTTCAAAACGACAGAGAACAAGAGTAAAAAGACCTAGATAAAAAGGAATAAAGAGGAGAGGTGATAGAAGGGAAAGAGCAAGGCAGAAACGAATGAAGTAATAACAAACTAACATTACGATTGTCAGGAACATAACTGCCCGATATTCGAACGGCAGTAGCTTGGATTGAGATGTCAGTTTTTGTTTGGCACTGACTGGGAAATAAGCTTTGAATAAATTGTTTTTTTTGATTTTTGATCTTTTAATAAATTATTAAATTATTTCAAACCTTTTACAAGTCAGAAGTGAGATATTAAACCCCGAAGCCTACAAGGATTTGTTATATAAATAACAGGATAAACGGACAAATACAGAAGCGATTGGGATTCTCTGGGTACAGACATCTATTTTTTGTTCTTCACGATAAGAGTTGTTTGCTGTGGGTAAGTCACGAGTCTCAAAAAGTTGAGCAAAGACAGGATTCCTACGAGAACAGCAAATGAGACAGGAAGAGTGAACGAAAGAGCGTCATAAGTAGGCACACTTAACGCAAACGGTCGTAAGCATACGGGCAAGCGACAAAACGGCAATCAAGTGTGGAACGCTAAGGAGCGAATAGACGAGAGCGTCATTTGGGAAAACTAGACAATTGGTTTAGAAAAAGAATAAACGAAAAAAAAAGGGATTTTGGCAATGTCAAATATGCTAAAATTAACCTCGTTAAAAGTGGCGGAGCTAAATCGACTGTTGATGAGTCAAAACTTGTCAGTTTCTGGAAACAAAGCTCACAAAATAGCTAAGCTGATCGAGAGTTATGGATCAGATGAAATCGATGCAGAGGAGCTGACTGTGGATGACGGAACATAAACATTCCAACGACAGATGGACGAGCTGCGTTATGTGGTCTTAAATTTGGCCAGAACTGTAGGTGCAATGGCAGCAAACTCACGACAAAGCGATGCTGTAACTACTGCGCCACGAGGAGGTGCAATTAACGAAAAGAATCGCAACGAGCAGGATGCAGCAACGATGCACACGGCAAATGTCCAACATCTGCGAGCGGACAGCGAGGAAATCCGTGAGGAGCAAGAGGAAGCCTCAAGGAATTCGTCACTAATGGTAGGAGTGGATGTTTTTCCAAGGCAAACAACATTACAACGATGCAATGACGATGTAGCTAGCAGTTCATCTGCAAGACAAGTGGGCTGTGTGCGAGACTTGATTGGAGTCCTTCCAGACTTTGATCCACTAAAAGGATTGATAACCTCGAAACAGTTTATAGATAAGGTTAAGCAAACGCAACAACTATATGCATGGACGGAAGAAGCACTGTTGTTTGCGGTACAGCACAAGCTTCGAGGAGTTGCTAAAGACTGGGCTGATGTTCAACCGGTTTTTAAAACATGGACACAATTTGTAAATGCATTAACTACAGACTTTCCGAGCTTTGTTAATTTTGTTGTATTTAATTTCGGGGTGGTCTTCTTCCTTTCGTTGTCCTCCGTACAACGAATAAAACGCCTGGTGTTATGCTTCCTGTTGATTTCTTTATTAACACTTTTCTTTTTATTGATTAACACTACTTGGGGTTAATAATTAGTTACACTTATTACTATTTACACTTATGAATAAAACTAGCACTACGCGACTTGATACGCGATTCTGAAGAACGACTACTTCGTTTGGATTTAACTACAAGACTCCCGATGGAATCTTTTTTATTTTCCACCTTGGCTCGGTTGACACACCCGTCGACCGAACCAAAGTGGGTCTGTTTGACGTGTTTCGCAATTTCCATTATTTCGCAATATTAAAATTGTAAAATTCGCAGAATCAATACGCGGAAGAAAATCGTTCTCAATTTAATTCTTCCGTGTGTGAATTCTGATCGTTTGGTCTTTCAAGCCAAGCGTTTTTATGGTTTGGAAGCTTGCTACTGAAAGCTAGCTTCCACAATCCATTTAAATACGACGTGTTCTGGTTGCTACCTTGGCTTTTGAATTTACTTTAAACGAAGCTTGACTAAAGCTTTTGGCTTACCACGCAAAGTGCTGTGGTTGCATTAATAACGTGAACTTGGCCTTGACTCACTCGCGGAGTAGTATTATAAAACGATAATACTGGTCTTGAAAGTTCTTATCTCCCGGAACTGGAAATTGCGATCGCGACATACAACATCCCTCCATCCTCGGGGAAGAAAAATTTAGTATCGTACAAAACGATATTAAATTTTTCTTGTACATTTGTTGAATCGTGGGTGGGCTTATGTTTATGTTAATTTTTGCTTATTGTTTGTTTTTTTTTTTTTTTTTTTTCTCTCTTATGAATATCTTATGTGTTATGTCAATTGGTGTAATTGGGGTAAGATTAGTTAGCATGATAATACAATTAATTATGAGTCATAATTACAATAATTACAATGCAATTAATTATCGATGATGACAATAAAAATTATGAATTATGAATTTACAATACTAATTCAATAATACAATCGATAACTGCAATTCTTCGGAGTCATCTGTGTGTAGGTTGAGAATGATTTTGATGTTGATCTTGACGTTGATGTTCTTGTTGTTGTTGATGATGGTTTAGCTGTTAATGTACACCCCGTTGTCTCGATGTCTTCTTCTCCATGTGTTGTGGGAATGTTGCTGCGGGGTAGCTGACGCGTTGTGTGTTATACTTGATGATCAGATGTAGTTGTTTGGTGTCGGTAGTAACGTTGTCTCGCAATTGGGACCAATTGTCTTTCGCTTCACGGTAGTTAATGGTTGAGATGTTACCAAGATCATAATTTGTAACATCTTGCTAACGCCTTCAGCATTTTTCTTGTCGATAGTGGTGATGCGTTTTAAATAGTTCTCTGGAGGTAATGTTGTAGAGTGTGATTTGTGCCACGGAGTAATGTACCATAACTTTAACTGGCGAACTGTGAATGACTGGCGTAAATTTAACTGTGGCTGCATTAGTCGTTGTCTACTAGCTGCTTCATTGCCGCGACGTTGTGATGCTATCCCTTACGCTTAACGTAACTTTCGCTTGAAGTTAAGCTGTTAGGCTGCCATCACGAGGATTTCGCTTTTGCGCAGACACTGGAAATTAGCTGCTGCAGATGGGTTAAGTCCCTAGTTTGTTGCGTGTTTCATTGCGGTGGCTTTGGTCTCCGCGTGACCCCAAGGTACTGTGTATTTGTCACCTTTATCACTCGATAATCTTGTTGCTCAACTGTTGCTGCTGTCGGATGTCTTTGAAGATAGTTTCGTGTTTTTGTCGAACGTTGTTGCATCGTTACATTGATGCTATTGATTGTTGCAACTATTCCATCTTTGGTTGCTATGGTTGTTGTCGCTGCGCTGATCAGCTGTTCCAGCTACCCTTCCCCCCTTCGAGTTGGCTGGCCGCTTCTTGTACCCCTGTTGTCATGTGTTGTTATGATATGATTGCGTCTTCTGTTGCTCTATTGGGTGTACATCGGCCTTTAGTTCCGCTTCTCTGCACGCTGTCTTCTTTGATATCACCCTTAACTTAACTTGTTATCAATGTTATATATTTCAATTTTCTCTTCAAATATATTTTTTTTTTCTAACTTTAATTGTTTTTAGTTAAAAAGAATTTGTTGTATTTAATTTCGGTTTTAACTGTACATATTTTATTTCAAACTTACAATTAAATTAACTTCTAACATATTTTTTTAACATATTTTCTTTTCAACATATTTTGCTTCTAAATTACAATTAAATTAACTTTTAAAATTGTTATGCGTACTTTAAGTAGTTTCTTTATATTCTTATATGTGCACGTTTTTAGTATATATTTACAATACAATTCTTTTTCTCTTACTTATTTTACTTATTTTTCTGACTATTTTTGTTGTTATTCATTTTATTTTTTTGTTGTTCAGTTCAGTTGTTCTACTTCTACACCTGCTTTGTTGCAGTGCTTGCGTTGATCGCTTATTTTTCATTTAGTTAATTCAATTGACCTATTTACAGTATATATATTATGTTTCCCATTATATTAATTTTGTAATGTGTAATGTCTTCTATTGCATGTCTCTTATCTTGTCTCTAAATTTCATGATCTTATGTACATCTCTTAATGTCTAACGATGTAGGTGCGTATATGTATATAGTGTAGGTGTGTATGTAATATGCATGAACTACTTCTTCAGGCATATGTTTACATGTGCATTTATTAATATAATAATTGCAAATGCAAATTGGCTGTGTTCTTAAAACGGAACAGCTACTTTACATAAACCGTTTACTATTAATCAAAATTAATACAAACTAAAAAGTTCAATTAAAAAAAAATTATTCAAATACAGTGACACATATTCGTATAAACGCACTCTTAATTTTCACTTTGCTACCTTCTCTCTGTTTTATCAATGCATAACTTAAAACAAATTCCAACTCATATTGTTTATTAAACTAATAGAAATAGGTATTGAGTGCAAAAACCTGTTTTCGTTGT
Source organism: Myopa tessellatipennis (assembly GCA_943737955.2). NCBI lineage: Eukaryota > Metazoa > Arthropoda > Insecta > Diptera > Conopidae > Myopa > Myopa tessellatipennis. The sequence continues at coordinate 20,792,485 of OX031315.1, forward strand.
TGTTGTTATATATAAATCATTGCAGTTTAAATATTTTACTAAAAACACGTGCATATTCGTTTAAACGCACCTGAACAAGGAGATCGAAAAGTTATTAGTGAGTAAAAAAAAATAAGTATTTGGTTGCATTTAATTAACAATTGGTAAGTTTTGTTTAATTTAAATGTAAAATTATTTTTTTAACGATATGTTTTTAAGATTTTATCAAAATGCCAAAGGGAAAATACCTCAGTGACACAGAAAAAGTACAAATCAACCTGTACCATAAAGAGGGTTATTCAAATCGGGAAATTGGGCGGAGAATTGGAAGATCAGAAGCAGTTGTGCGCTCTTTTTTAAAAAACGATGAAAATTATGGAGTAAAAAAACCCACAAAAGGCAATCGAAAACTGAGTATTCGCCAAATAAATCAGATTAGAAAGGAAGCCACCACAAATTTTTTGAACTCAACTCAAATAAAAGAAAAATTAGATCTTCCAGTGACAACGAAGCACATTGCACACATTTTACGTAACTCAGATAATGTTAAATGGAAAAAACCGGTGAGCAAGCCTGTGTTGAAGCCGCATCACAAAAAAGCGCGCTTAGACTTCGCCCAAAAACACATGCAGTGGTCAACTGAGTGGGACAATGTTGTGTTTTCCGACGAAAAAAAATTCAACTTAGATGGCCCAGACTCTTACAGTTGTTATTGGCATGATTTGCGAAACAAAGACGTACGTATGTCAAAAAGAAACTTTGGTGGTGGCAGCGTTATGGTGTGGGCGGCATTTTCATCGAGAGGTAAAGCAAATATTTGCTTTGTGCCGCCCAAAATGAATTCAAAAATATACACGGAATTGTTGGATGATGCTCTCATTTCATTTTTGGATGATAAAATGGATGAAGACAGCATTTTTCAACAGGATAACGCGGCCATTCACGTTTCTAAAGAGTCTTTGAAATGGTTTGAAGAGCACAACATCCCACTTATGAAATGGCCTGCATGCAGTCCCGATTTGAATCCGGTGGAGAACCTTTGGGGGTGCATGTCACGCCAAATCTATGGACAAAAAGCCCAAGGACACCTTTACAAAACTGTGCTAGAGCTGAAGTTGGCCATTAAGGAAGCTTGGGAAGATTTGGATCGTCAGTTGCAGCAAAATTTAGTTAAGTCGATGCCAAATCGTATATTTAAAGTCATAAACAAAAATGGTGGACCAATTAATTATTGAAAATCAAATAAACATATTCCTATGGAAAATTAAGTTGATGCGTTTAAACGAATATGCACGTGTTTTTAGTAAAATATTTAAAGTGCAATGATTTATATATAACAACAACAACGAAAACAGTTTTTTGCACTCAATACCAATTTCTATTAGTTTAGTAAACAATATGAGTTGGAATTTGTTTTAAGTTATGCATTGATAAAAAAGAGAGAAGGTAGCAAAGTGAAAATTAAGAGTGCGTTTATACGAATATGTGTCACTGTATTAACAATGAGTTTACTTTATCATGAGTTTTCTTTTCTTATATTTTTACGCTTAAATAAACAAGTTGTTGCTTATTTAAACGCTATTCTGATTTTCTTTTTATTTTCTTGTTGAATTTTTCTTAATTTCCTGTCCTAAATAAAAATTTTAAATTTCGCTAATACTCGTGATTTTACGTTCCTTGCAAGTGCTTTTATATCTGTAATATATCCTGCTATATCAAGACTAATGCTCCCTGCTTTGTACCGTGGAAAACTGAGACACATTGCTTTTATAATCGAAGTGCATGCTAACTGTGTAATTAGCAAGGTGATTAGTAAAACTCTGTAATTATCTTATTTTTGGAAGAATTATCTATTAGTTTTTTTGCATTCTGTTGTTAATGTCATATTGTATCTCTATCTTGTTTATAGTTTATAACCCATTCATATCTTTTTATTCTATCCTATTATATATTAATTGATTTTGTTCTACTCCTAATAACGTGACTATTGTAAATAACTTAATTTAACGTTCTCCTAAACCTATTTTCTTATTTGCTATTATATACTTTAAGTAAGTTATTGTGGAATGGCTTTTACTTTCCTTTAATATTTAAAACTGTAGTAATCGGACTTTTAATATTTACTACTCTATATGGCCCTATCCATATGGGAGAAAACTTATTTTTCCTAGTTTGATTCTTAATTAATACACTATCTCCTACTTTAAATTCTACTAAATTTAACTTATTATCGTACTGATTTTTGGCTATTTGTTTAGCTATGTCCTGATTTTTCCTCACTATTTCGTGAGCTCTTTGTATTTGGAATTTTAATACTTTGTTTGGGTCTTCGGCATTATATACCGGACTACACTTCCTTTTCAAGTTAGTCGGCATTTCTGTATCGAAACCAAATAAAGTACGGAATGGTGTTTGCTTCGTCGTAATGTGGGGTGTGTGGTTGTGAACGTGCATTGCTGCAGTTAACCATTGATCCCAATTCGAACCATCTTCTTTAGCAAAACTACGCAAATATTCCGCTAAAGGTCTGTGGCTTCTCTCTAATGAGCCATTCGCTTGTGGATGATAAGGCGTTATGTGTAATTTTTTGATACCTAATAATTTACATGTGTCTGAGAACAATTTCGAAATGAAATTAGTTCCGTTATCTGTAATTAGAATTCTAGGAATTCCGTAACGCGTAATAATTTCGTCGTAGAAAGCCCTGGCAACCGTACTTGCTTCCGCGTCTGGGATAGCTGTACATGCCATAAACTTTGAAAAATCGTCTTGAAACGTTAAAATATATTTGTTTCCGGACAGTTTCTGGTAGAATACCTACTATATCCATGTAAACTTTGTCGAAAGGCCGCGTTGGTGTATCTGTTAACACCATGGCATTTTTGTTAATTTCGAGCTTTTGTTAGCTTGGCGTTTCGGACAGTTTTTTATGAATTCCTTTACTTGCTTTTGCATTCCGGGCCATTTAAATTGTTTCCGTATTCTTAAATACGTTTTCACCGCACCCTGATGTCCTCCCAGTGGTGAATTGTGAAAATCTTTAATCACTGTTTCTATTTGTTTCGGGTCGGACAGCAATGTTGCTGTGGTAATTGTTCCGTTTCCTGGTTCCTCATCATCCTTGTCGACTTCAACGGTTGTTCCTTGTTGTTGGCCTTGGTTCGCTGTTTTTGTTTTTGACCGTGTTTGTACGGCTCCTATTGTTTTGCGGTTTTCCTGAGGAATTCTGCTCAGTGCGTCTGCGTTTAAGTTTTTCTTGCCTGGCTTATATAAAATTTCAAAATCGTATTCTGACAATTTATGCCGAAATCTTGCCAGTCTTGAAGTCTGGTCCTTTAAATTGGCTATTCCCTTTAGTGGCTGGTGGTCAGTAAAGATTCTGAAATGTCTGCCTAGGAGATATGCCCTAAAATTCTTTGTTGCCCAAACTATCGCTAAGAATTCCTTTTCTATTGTTGAATATCTCTTTTCTGTGTTGCTTAGTGCTCGGCTAGCGAAAGCTATTGGTCTATCTTCGCCTACTTCTCCTTGTGAAAGTACTGCGCCCAACGCTTCGTTACTTGCGTCGGTAGTTAACAGAAACTCTTTTGAGAAATCTGGATATGCCAACACTGGCGGTGACACGACTGCTTCTTTTAACCGCTCAAATGCTTGCTGACAGCTTTCTGTCCAGATAAATTTTGCGTCCTTCCGTAGTAATTTGTTGATAGGTAGCGCTATCTTAGCTGTGTTTTCAATAAATTTTCTGTAGTAATTTATTAGTCCAAGAAATGCTTGTACCTCTTTTCAGTTTCTCGGTACTCCTATGTTCTTTACACATTCTACCTTGTAGGGGTCTGGTAAAGCACCATTTTCCGAGCATTTGTGCCCTAAATAAACTATTTCCTTTCTCAGAAATTTGCATTTCTCGGTATTCAGTTTTAAATTATGTTCGCGTAATTTCTGTAATACTGAACATAACCTTTGCTCGTGTTGTTTTAGATTTCTACCATATATAACTATGTCATCTAAATAAACAAAACAGTCTATCCCTTGTAGACCTGTTAGGATATGATTCATTATCCTTTGGAATGTTGCTGGGGCACCTGTTAGCCCAAATGGCATTCGATTGAATTCGAAATGCCCTAATCCTGTACTAAATGCTGTTTTCTCCTTGTCCCTTTCATCGACTAAAACTTGGTGATATCCACTTGCCAAATCTAGCGTTGTAAAATATCTGCTATGGCCTAATTGCTCTAAAATTTCGTCGATGCGCGGAATTGGAAAAACTTGTTTGATTGTAGCTTCATTTAATTTCCTGTAGTCTATTACGAGTCTCCATTTTTTCTTCCCGTCCTTGCCACTTTTCTTGGGAACTAAAAGTAACGGCGAGTTCCACGGTGATGTGCTATGTGTGATTATGCCATCATCTAAAAGTTTGTTCACTTGTTTATTTATTTCCTCCCTATGTATTTGAGGTAATCTGTATTGTTTTCTGTTTATGGGCGGCTGATCTGCGCCTGTTGGAATTTCGTGTTTCAATACACTTGTAAACGAGAGTTCGTCTCCGTCTAAAAGGAAGACGTCATGAAAAGATTTTACTATTTCCTCTATTGAATTCTTTTCTTCCATATTTAAATTTACATCTAACTCCATTTCATTGAGCAATTTATTTATTCTTCTTTTGGCATCTATTTTGCCTATGCTATTAACTGACTCAGTACTTTGTATTGTGTACTCGTCGAAGTTTGTGAATTTTGGTTTAAATTCGCTATCTATTTCGTAATCATACTCTGTTGTATTTAATATTGGAGCATAAATTGTATTATCTTTCACATTTACTAATGTGTCTGCTATATAGATTCCTGGATCTATTTCTTCTTTATGTATTACAACATTATTAAATTTTGTACGAAGTTTTAATGGTACTATCGTAATTGTTCTTGCATCAACTGGTATGTAATGTTGTCTGCTTTTCTCTTCTATCTGTTCGATAGTTTTTATTGGTAATTCTAAAATAACCTCTTTCCTTTCATTGAAGAGTGTTAAATTCTTTTTCATTGTATTTATAATGGAGTTGTTCCACAAATTATCTCTTCCTAATATGCCGTCTGCCGGTACTCCTTGTTTAAGTGACACAACGTGTAGCGTTAAACGTAAGGACTGTACCTCATTATGACATATAGTAGTTGATCCTTCTGTGGTCACACAACCTCCAAATGCTCCGCTTAAATCTTTCCTATTTGACTTGTTTATTATTGTGCTATCTTTTATCGCACATCTCTTTATCAGGCTTGTATCTGCTCCTGTATCTACCAGTAAAATGAGTTTTCCATTTATAGCCTCTTCGCAAGGTAATTCGATGAACACGTCATTTAGCTTGGTTTGAGTGCAGTTAGATACCCCTGTTTCTACATTTTTATTTTCAATTGCTACCTTATTCATTGAGCACGGTATCTGTGTATTTAAACTTTGGTTTCTATCTTTCAACTTAAATGGCATCTCTAAATCAACTGTTTCTCCAAACGTATGATTTCTCTCTGTTCCGTTGTTTTTCTTATTATTATCAGTCCCTTTTAACTTGATATTAATTTTTAAGTCTCTTGAAAGTGGTAACGTTTCAACAATCGCTTCCGATGTCGGACTTACGGTTACCACTTTATTTCTTAAAGTTGGTAACGTATCCACAATCGGTTTGGATGTATGAATTACTGTTACTCCTTCATTTGGCCTTAAGTTCCTAATATTCTTGGGTTCCCAGATTATTGGCCTGTTCTGGGCCCTTGATAGTTTCCCGGACGATTACTTTGTAACGATTCCCAATTCCTTTTTGCATCGCAATTTTTTATCATGTGTCCTGGTCTATTACACCAATGACATAGCGTTTGGTTTGCTCTGTTCGGCTGATTCCTCTGTAACCCGTTAAGTGTCTTTGGGTTAGGGTTTATTGAGGCTTCCTGATTCCCCGTCTGCTGGAATTGGTTCTGAGGCCAATTCTGCTGTGGACGGTTTGTCTGCCAGTTTTGTTGGACTTGGTTTGACTGACAATTCTGTTGGGGTGGATTCCATTGCTGAACTCCTTGAGTTCGATAATTGGGCCCTTGATATGTGTTCCTTGCCACATTTTTCTGGCCTCCCTTTTGGTCACACCTCCAGTTTGCCTTGTGTCCGTATTTTAAACACTTTTGGCAATACGGCGAGTTCTTGCGAGTTAAACAATCATCCCTGGTATGACCTCGCTTGTTACAAAATGAGCATATTATTCTATCTGCCGCTCCTTGTGGAGTATTTTGTATCCTATTTGGTTGCCTGACGTTTTTTTCTCCTGAAGCTCTGCCCTGACTTCCATGTTGAATTTGTTCCTGTTGCGTGTGCGACATGGTGGCAAGAAGTGATGAATTCATGTTTACGTTTAAGGTGTCTGCGTGGAAGATGCTACTGCTTTGTATGGTTTCGACTGCATCTATGGCTAACTCTACCATTTCTTCGATATTTTTCTCCGTCACATTGAGCATATAAATCCTCAATGCGGCGTTCTTAAGCCCTGATTTAAAGGATTTCTCGACGGCCCCTTCCACCATACTCAAAATTGCCATATCTCCTTTTCCGTCATACTTCGTTCGAATTAACTCTACTGCCTGTGTTCGTAGGGTGTTCAGGCGTCTTGCAAACTGTCTTATATCCTCGTTAAGTAACTGATTACAACTTTGGATCGCTGTTAACACTGAGTCCAAGGAAACCGTTGGTAAATATGCCCTTTTTAAAGTGCGTGAAGTTAAATTCGTATTTGAGCAAGTTAGATTTGCATTTGAGCTAGATAAATTTGAATTTAACTTAGCAAAGACTCAAACCCATGACAAATTAAAATATTTGTTTTGTATATATCACATACTTCACCACTAGATTGGTTAGGAGAAGTGGTCACTGAAAGGGAAGAACTCCGCGTGCGTTCATAAAACACATGGCCATCGGAAGATACTCCATATAGGAAGAAAATATCCAAAAATTAGGAACTCCCCTGTAGCCGTTTTTTTTTAAATCGAGTCTCAATATGTCAAATTTTTGTATGGCCAGACTGGGTGGATGCAGTGGTCACTGGTCAGGAAGACCTCCGCTGCGTTCATGAAACACATGGCCACTGAAAGATACTTCATATAGGAGGAAAATATCAAAAAATTAGGAACTCCCCTGTAGCCGTTTTTTTTTAAATCGAGTCTGAATATGTCAAATTTTTGTATGGCCAGACTGGGTGGATGCAGTGGTCACTGGTCAGGAAGACCTCCGCGTGCGTTCATGATACACATGACCATCGGAAGATACTCCATATAGGAGGAAAATATCAAAAAATTAGGAACTCCCCTGTAGCCGTTTTTTTTTAAATCGAGTCTCAATATGTCAAATTTTTGTATGGCCAGACTGGGTGGATGCAGTGGTCACTGGTCAGGAAGACCTCCGCTGCGTTCATGAAACACATGGCCACTGAAAGATACTTCATATAGGAGGAAAATATCAAAAAATTAGGAACTCCCCTGTAGCCGTTTTTTTGTAAATCGAGTCTGAATATGTCAAATTTTTGTATGGCCAGACTGGGTGGATGCAGTGGTCACTGGTCAGGAAGACCTCCGCGTGCGTTCATGATACACATGACCATCGGAAGATACTCCATATAGGAGGAAAATATCAAAAAATTAGGAACTCCCCTGTAGCCGTTTTTTTTTAAATCGAGTCTCAATATGTCAAATTTTTGTATGGCCAGACTGGGTGGATGCAGTGGTCACTGGTCAGGAAGACCTCCGCGTGCGTTCATGAAACACATGGCCACTGAAAGATACTTCATATAGGAGGAAAATATCAAAAAATTAGGAACTCCCCTGTAGCCGTTTTTTTGTAAATCGAGTCTGAATATGTCAAATTTTTGTATGGCCAGACTGGGTGGATGCAGTGGTCACTGGTCAGGAAGACCTCCGCGTGCGTTCATGAAACACATGGCCATCGGAAGATACTCCATATAGGAGGAAAATATCAAAAAATTAGGAACTCCCCTGTAGCCGTTTTTTTTTAAATCGAGTCTCAATATGTCAAATTTTTGTATGGCCAGACTGGGTGGATGCAGTGGTCACTGGTCAAGAAGACCTCCGCGTGCGTTCATGAAACACATAGCTACTGAAAGATACTTCATATAGGAGGAAGATATCAAAAAATTATGAACTCCCCTGTAGCCGTTTTTTTGTAAATCGAGTCTGAATATGTCAAATTTTTGTATGGCCAGACTGGGTGGATGCAGTGGTCACTGGTCAGGAAGACCTCCGCGTGCGTTCATGAAACACATGGCCACTGAAAGATACTTCATATAGGAGCAAAATATCAAAAAATTAGGAACTCCCCTGTAGCCGTTTTTTTGTAAATCGAGTCTGAATATGTCAAATTTTTGTATGGCCAGACTGGGTGGATGCAGTGGTCACTGGTCAGGAAGACCTCCGCGTGCGTTCATGAAACACATGGCCATCGGAAGATACTCCATATAGGAGGAAAATATCAAAAAATTAGGAACTCCCCTGTAGTCGTTTTTTTTTAAATCGAGTCTCAATATGTCAAATTTTTGTATGGCCAGACTGGGTGGATGCAGTGGTCACTGGTCAGGAAGACCTCCGCTGCGTTCATGAAACACATGGCCACTGAAAGATACTTCATATAGGAGGAAAATATCAAAAAATTAGGAACTCCCCTGTAGCCGTTTTTTTGTAAATCGAGTCTGAATATGTCAAATTTTTGTATGGCCAGACTGGGTGGATGCAGTGGTCACTGGTCAGGAAGACCTCCGCGTGCGTTCATGAAACACATGGCCACTGAAAGATACTTCATATAGGAGGAAAATATCAAAAAATTAGGAACTCCCCTGTAGCCGTTTTTTTGTAAATCGAGTCTGAATATGTCAAATTTTTGTATGGCCAGACTGGGTGGATGCAGTGGTCACTGGTCAGGAAGACCTCCGCTGCGTTCATGAAACACATGGCCACTGAAAGATACTTCATATAGGAGGAAAATATCAAAAAATTAGGAACTCCCCTGTAGCCGTTTTTTTGTAAATCGAGTCTGAATATGTCAAATTTTTGTATGGCCAGACTGGGTGGATGCAGTGGTCACTGGTCAAGAAGACCTCCGCGTGCGTTCATGAAACACATAGCTACTGAAAGATACTTCATATAGGAGGAAGATATCAAAAAATTATGAACTCCCCTGTAGCCGTTTTTTTGTAAATCGAGTCTGAATATGTCAAATTTTTGTATGGCCAGACTGGGTGGATGCAGTGGTCACTGGTCAGGAAGACCTCCGCGTGCGTTCATGAAACACATGGCCACTGAAAGATACTTCATATAGGAGCAAAATATCAAAAAATTAGGAACTCCCCTGTAGCCGTTTTTTTGTAAATCGAGTCTGAATATGTCAAATTTTTGTATGGCCAGACTGGGTGGATGCAGTGGTCACTGGTCAGGAAGACCTCCGCGTGCGTTCATGAAACACATGGCCATCGGAAGATACTCCATATAGGAGGAAAATATCAAAAAATTAGGAACTCCCCTGTAGCCGTTTTTTTTTAAATCGAGTCTCAATATGTCAAATTTTTGTATGGCCAGACTGGGTGGATGCAGTGGTCACTGGTCAAGAAGACCTCCGCGTGCGTTCATGAAACACATAGCTACTGAAAGATACTTCATATAGGAGGAAGATATCAAAAAATTATGAACTCCCCTGTAGCCGTTTTTTTGTAAATCGAGTCTGAATATGTCAAATTTTTGTATGGCCAGACTGGGTGGATGCAGTGGTCACTGGTCAGGAAGACCTCCGCGTGCGTTCATGAAACACATGGCCATCGGAAGATACTCCATATAGGAGGAAAATATCAAAAAATTAGGAACTCCCCTGTAGCCGTTTTTTTTTAAATCGAGTCTCAATATGTCAAATTTTTGTATGGCCAGACTGGGTGGATGCAGTGGTCACTGGTCAAGAAGACCTCCGCGTGCGTTCATGAAACACATAGCTACTGAAAGATACTTCATATAGGAGGAAGATATCAAAAAATTAGGAACTCCCCTGTAGCCGTTTTTTTGTAAATCGAGTCTGAATATGTCAAATTTTTGTATGGCCAGACTGGGTGGATGCAGTGGTCACTGGTCAGGAAGACCTCCGCGTGCGTTCATGAAACACATGGCCACTGAAAGATACTTCATATAGGAGCAAAATATCAAAAAATTAGGAACTCCCCTGTAGCCGTTTTTTTGTAAATCGAGTCTGAATATGTCAAATTTTTGCATGGCCAGACTGGGTGGATGCAGTGGTCACTGGTCAGGAAGACCTCCGCGTGCATTCATGAAACACATGGCCGCTTAAAGATACTCCATATAGGAGGAAAATATCCAAAAATTAGGAACTCCCCTGTAGCCGTTTTTTTGTAAATCGAGTCTGAATATGTCAAATTTTTGTATGGCCAGACTGGGTGGATGCAGTGGTCACTGGTCAGGAAGACCTCCGCGTGCGTTCATGAAACACATGGCCACTGAAAGATACTCCATATAGGAGGAAAATAAAAAAATTAGGAACTCCCCTGTAGCCGTTTTTTTGTAAATCGAGTCTCAATATGTCAAATTTTTGTATGGCCAGACTGGGTGGATGCAGTGGTCACTGGTCAGGAAGACCTCCGCGTGCGTTCATGAAACACATGGCCACTGAAAGATACTTCATATAGGAGGAAAATATCCAAAAATTAGGAACTCCCCTGTAGCCGTTTTTTTGTAAATCGAGTCTGAATATGTCAAATTTTTGTATGGCCAGACTGATTGGATGCAGTGGTCACTGGTCAGGAAGACCTCCGCGTTCGTTCATGAAAAACATGGCCACTAAAAGATACTTCATATAGGAGGAAAATATCAAAAAATTAGGAACTCCCCTGTAGCCGTTTTTTTGTAAATCGAGGCTGAATATGTCAAATTTTTGTATGGCCAGACTGGGTGGATGCAGTGGTCACTGGTCAGGAAGACCTCCGCGTGCGTTCATGAAACACATGGCCACTGAAAGATACTTCATATAGGAGGAAAATATCCAAAAATTAGGAACTCCCCTGTAGCCGTTTTTTTATAAATCGAGTCTGAATATGTCAAATTTTTGTATGGCCAGACTGATTGGATGCAGTGGTCACTAGTCAGGAAGACCTCCGCGTGCGTTCATGAAACACATGGCTACTGAAAGATACTCCATATAGGAGGAAAATATCAAAAAATTAGGAACTCCCCTGTAGCCGTTTTTTTTTAAATCGAGTCTGAATATGTCAAATTTTTGTATGGCCAGACTGATTGGATGCAGTGGTCACTGGTCAGGAAGACCTTTGCGTGCGTTCATGAAACACATGGCCATCGGAAGATACTCCATATAGGAAGAAAATATCAAAAAATTAGGAACTCCCCTGTAGCCGTTTTTTTGTAAATCGAGTCTGAATATGTCAAATTTTTGTATGGCCAGACTGGGTGGATGCAGTGGTCACTGGTCAGGAAGACCTCCGCGTGCGATCATGAAACACATGGCCATCGGAAGATACTCCATATAGGAGGAAAATATCTAAAAATTAGGAACTCTCCTGTAGCCGTTTTTTTTAAAATCGAGTCTCAATATGTCAAATTTTTGTATGGCCAGACTGGGTGGATGCAGTGGTCACTGGTCAGGAAGACCTCCGCGTGCGTTCATGAAACACATGGCCACTGAAAGATACTCCATATAGGAGGAAAATATCAAAAAATTAGGAACTCCCCTGTAGCCGTTTTTTTTTAAATCGAGTCTCAATATGTCAAATTTTTGTATGGCCAGACTGGGTGGATGCAGTGGTCACTGGTCAGGAAGACCTCCGCGTGCGTTCATGAAACACATGGCCACTGAAAGATACTCCATATAGGAGGAAAATATCAAAAAATTAGGAACTCCCCTGTAGCCGTTTTTTTGTAAATCGAGTCTGAATATGTCAAATTTTTGTATGGCCAGACTGGGTGGATGCAGTGGTCACTGGTCAGGAAGACCTCCGCGTGCGTTCATGAAACACATGGGCACTGAAATATACTCCATATAGGAGGAAAATATCAAAAAATTAGGAACTCCCCTGTAGCCGTTTTTTTTTAAATCGAGTCTCAATATGTCAAATTTTTGTATTGCCAGACTGGGTGGATGCAGTGGTCACTGGTCAGGAAGACCTCCGCGTGCGTTCATGAAACACATGGCCACTGAAAGATACTTCATATAGGAGCAAAATATCAAAAAATTAGGAACTCCCCTGTAGCCGTTTTTTTGTAAATCGAGTCTGAATATGTCAAATTTTTGTATGGCCAGACTGGGTGGATGCAGTGGTCACTGGTCAGGAAGACCTCCGCGTGCGTTCATGAAACACATGGCCACTTAAAGATACTCCATATAGGAGGAAAATATCCAAAAATTAGGAACTCCCCTGTAGCCGTTTTTTTGTAAATCTAGTCTGAATATGTCAAATTGTTGTATGGCCAGACTGGGTGGATGCAGTGGTCACTGGTCAGGAAGACCTCCGCGTGCGTTCATGAAACACATGGCCACTGAAAGATACTTCATATAGGAGCAAAATATCAAAAAATTAGGAACTCCCCTGTAGCCGTTTTTTTGTAAATCGAGTCTGAATATGTCAAATTTTTGTATGGCCAGACTGGGTGGATGCAGTGGTCACTGGTCAGGAAGACCTCCGCGTGCGTTCATGAAACACATGGCCACTTAAAGATACTCCATATAGGAGGAAAATATCCAAAAATTAGGAACTCCCCTGTAGCCGTTTTTTTGTAAATCTAGTCTGAATATGTCAAATTGTTGTATGGCCAGACTGGGTGGATGCAGTGGTCACTGGTCAGGAAGACCTCCGCGTGCGTTCATGAAACACATGGCCACTGAAGGATACTCCATATAGGAGGAAAATATCAAAAAATTAGGATCTCCCCTGTAGCCGTTTTTCTGTAAATCGAGTCTCAATATGTCAAATTTTTGTATGGCCAGACTGGGTGGATGCAGTGGTCACTGGTCAGGAAGACCTCCGCGTGCGTTCATGAAACACATGGCCACTGAAAGATACTTCATATAGGAGGAAAATATCCAAAAATTAGGAACTCCCCTGTAGCCGTTTTTTTGTAAATCGAGTCTGAATATGTCAAATTTTTGTATGGCCAGACTGATTGGATGCAGTGGTCACTGGTCAGGAAGACCTCCGCGTGCGTTCATGAAACACATGGCCACTGAAAGATACTCCATATAGGAGGAAAATATCAAAAAATTAGGAACTCCCCTGTAGCCGTTTTTTTTTAAATCGAGTCTGAATATGTCAAATTTTTGTATGGCCAGACTGATTGGATGCAGTGGTCACTGGTCAGGAAGACCTTTGCGTGCGTTCATGAAACACATGGCCATCGGAAGATACTCCATATAGGAGGAAAATATCAAAAAATTAGGAACTCCCCTGTAGCCGTTTTTTTGTAAATCGAGTCTGAATATGTCAAATTTTTGTATGGCCAGACTGGGTGGATGCAGTGGTCACTGGTCAGGAAGACCTCCGCGTGCCTTCATGAAACACATGGCCATCGGAAGATACTCCATATAGGAGGAAAATATCAAAAAATTAGGAACTCTCCTGTAGCCGTTTTTTTTTAAATCGAGTCTCAATATGTCAAATTTTTGTATGGCCAGACTGGGTGGATGCAGTGGTCACTGGTCAGGAAGACCTCCGCGTGCGTTCATGAAACACATGGTCACTGAAAGATACTCCATATAGGAGGAAAATATCCAAAAATTAGGAACTCCCCTGTAGCCGTTTTTTTTTAAATCGAGTCTGAATATGTCAAATTGTTGTATGGCCAGACTGGGTGGATGCAGTGGTCACTGGTCAGGAAGACCTCCGCGTGCGTTCATGAAACACATGGCCACTGAAGGATACTCCATATAGGAGGAAAATATCAAAAAATTAGGATCTCCCCTGTAGCCGTTTTTCTGTAAATCGAGTCTCAATATGTCAAATTTTTGTATGGCCAGACTGGGTGGATGCAGTGGTCACTGGTCAGGAAGACCTCCGCGTGCGTTCATGAAACACATGGCCACTGAAAGATACTTCATATAGGAGGAAAATATCCAAAAATTAGGAACTCCCCTGTAGCCGTTTTTTTGTAAATCGAGTCTCAATATGTCAAATTTTTGTATGGCCAGACTGGGTGGATGCAGTGGTCACTGGTCAGGAAGACCTCCGCGTGCGTTCATGAAACACATGGCCACTGAAAGATACTCCATATAGGAGGAAAATATCAAAAAATTAGGAACTCCCCTGTAGCCGTTTTTTTTTAAATCGAGTCTGAATATGTCAAATTTTTGTATGGCCAGACTGATTGGATGCAGTGGTCACTGGTCAGGAAGACCTTTGCGTGCGTTCATGAAACACATGGCCATCGGAAGATACTCCATATAGGAGGAAAATATCAAAAAATTAGGAACTCCCCTGTAGCCGTTTTTTTGTAAATCGAGTCTGAATATGTCAAATTTTTGTATGGCCAGACTGGGTGGATGCAGTGGTCACTGGTCAGGAAGACCTCCGCGTGCCTTCATGAAACACATGGCCATCGGAAGATACTCCATATAGGAGGAAAATATCAAAAAATTAGGAACTCTCCTGTAGCCGTTTTTTTTTAAATCGAGTCTCAATATGTCAAATTTTTGTATGGCCAGACTGGGTGGATGCAGTGGTCACTGGTCAGGAAGACCTCCGCGTGCGTTCATGAAACACATGGTCACTGAAAGATACTCCATATAGGAGGAAAATATCAAAAAATTAGGAACTCCCCTGTAGCCGTTTTTTTTTAAATCGAGTCTCAATATGTCAAATTTTTGTATGGCCAGACTGGGTGGATGCAGTGGTCACTGGTCAGGAAGACCTCCGCGTGCGTTCATGAAACACATGGCCACTGAAAGATACTTCATATAGGAGGAAAATATCCAAAAATTAGGAACTCCCCTGTAGCCGTTTTTTTGTAAATCGAGTCTGAATATGTCAAATTTTTGTATGGCCAGACTGATTGGATGCAGTGGGCACTGGTCAGGAAGACCTCCACGTGCGATCATGAAACACATGGCCACTGAAAGATACTCCATATAGGAGGAAAATATCAAAAAATTAGGAACTCCCCTGTAGCCGGTTTTTTGTAAATCGAGTCTCAATATGTCAAATTTTTGTATGGCCAGACTGGGTGGATGCAGTGGTCACTGGTCAGGAAGACCTCCGCGTGCGTTCATGAAACACATAGCCACTGAAAGATACTTCATATAGGAGGAAAATATCCAAAAATTAGGAACTCCCCTGTAGCCGTTTTTTTGTAAATCGAGTCTGAATATGTCAAATTTTTGTATGGCCAGACTGATTGGATGCAGTGGTCACTGGTCAGGAAGACCTCCGCGTGCGTTCATGAAACACATGGCCATCGGAAGATACTCCATATAGGAGGAAAATATCCAAGAATTAGGAACTCACCTGTAGCCGTTTTTTTGTAAATCGAGTCTGAATATGTCAAATTTTTGTATGGCCAGACTGGGTGGATGCAGTGGTCACTGGTCAGGAAGACCTCCGCGTGCGTTCATGAAACACATGGCCACTGAAAGATACTTCATATAGGAGGAAAATATCCAAAAATTAGGAACTCCCTTGTAGCCGTTTTTTTGGAAATCGAGTCTGAATATGTCAAATTTTTGTATGGCCAGACTGGGTGGATGCAGTGGTCACTGGTCAGGAAGACCTCCGCGTGCGTTCATGAAACACATGGCCACTGAAAGATACTTCATATAGGAGGAAAATATCAAAAAATTAGGAACTCCCCTGTAGCCGTTTTTTTGTAAATCGAGTCTGAATATGTCAAATTTTTGTATGGCCAGACTGGGTGGATGCAGTGGTCACTGGTCAGGAAGACCTCCGCGTGCGTTCATGAAACACATGGCCATCGGAAGATACTCCATATAGGAGGAAAATATCCAAGAATTAGGAACTCACCTGTAGCCGTTTTTTTGTAAATCGAGTCTGAATATGTCAAATTTTTGTATGGCCAGACTGGGTGGATGCAGTGGTCACTGGTCAGGAAGACCTCCGCGTGCGTTCATGAAACACATGGCCACTGAAAGATACTTCATATAGGAGGAAAATATCCAAAAATTAGGAACTCCCTTGTAGCCGTTTTTTTGGAAATCGAGTCTGAATATGTCAAATTTTTGTATGGCCAGACTGGGTGGATGCAGTGGTCACTGGTCAGGAAGACCTCCGCGTGCGTTCATGAAACACATGGCCACTGAAAGATACTTCATATAGGAGGAAAATATCAAAAAATTAGGAACTCCCCTGTAGCCGTTTTTTTGTAAATCGAGTCTGAATATGTCAAATTTTTGTATGGCCAGACTGGGTGGATGCAGTGGTCACTGGTCAGGAAGACCTCCGCGTGCGTTCATGAAACACATGGCCACTGAAAGATACTTCATATAGGAGGAAAATATCCAAAAATTAGGAACTCCCTTGTAGCCGTTTTTTTGGAAATCGAGTCTGAATATGTCAAATTTTTGTATGGCCAGACTGGGTGGATGCAGTGGTCACTGGTCAGGAAGACCTCCGCGTGCGTTCATGAAACACATGGCCATCGGAAGATACTCCATATAGGAGGAAAATATCAAGAAATTAAAAACTCCCCTGTAGCCGTTTGGGAAGTGGACTTCCTGACCAGTGACCACTGCATCCACCCAGTCTGGCCATACAAAAATTTGACATATTGAGACTCGGTTTACAAAAAAACGGCAACAGGGGAGTTTCTAATTTTTTGATATTTTCCTCCTTTATGAAGTATCTTTCAGTGGCCATGTGTTTCATGAACGCACGCGGAGGTCTTCCTGACCAGTGACCACCGCATCCACCCAGTCTGGCCATACAAAAATTTGACATATTCAGACTCGATATACAAAAAAACGGCTACAGGGGAGTTCCTAATTTTTTGATATTTTCCTCCTATATGAAGTATCTTTCAGTGGCCATGTGTTTCATGAACGCACGCGGAGGTCTTCCTGACCAGTGACCACTGCATCCACCCAGTCTGGCCATACAAAAATTTGACATATTCAGACTCGATTTACAAAAAAACGGCTACAGCGGAGTTCCTAATTTTTGGATATTTTCCTCCTATATGAAGTATCTTTCAGTGGCCATGTGTTTCATGAACGCACGCGGAGGTCTTCCTGACTAGTGACCACTGCATCCACCCAGTCTGGCCATACAAAAATTTGACATATTCAGACTCGGTTTACAAAAAAACGGCTACAGGGGAGTTCCTAATTTTTGCATATTTTCCTCCTATATGGAGTATCTTTAACTGGCCATGTGTTTCATGAACGCACGCGGAGGTCTTCCTGACCAGTGACCACTGCATCCACCCAGTCTGGCCATACAAAAATTTGACATATTCAGACTCGATTTACAAAAAAACGGCTACAGGGGAGTTCCTAATTTTTTGATATTTTCCTCCAATATGGAGTATCTTTCAGTGGCCATGTGTATCATGAACGCACGCGGAGGTGTTCCTGACCAGTGACCACTGCATACACCCAGTCTTGCCACACAAAAATTTGACATATTCAGACTCGATTTACAAAAAAACGGCTACAGGGGAGTTCCTAATTTTTGGATATTTTCCTCCTATATGGAGTATCTTCCGATGGCCATGTGTTTTATGAACGCACGCGGAGTTCTTCCCTTTCAGTGACCACTTCTCCTAACCAATCTAGTGGTGAAGTATGTGAAATATACAAAACAAATATTTCAATGTGTCACGGGTTTGAGTTTTTGCTAAGTTAAATTCGAATTTAACTAGCTCAAATGCAAATTTAACTTGCTCAAATACGAATTTAACTTCACGCACTTCCCTTTTTATGGTGAGGTAGAATTCCTCGAGGGTATTTAATCGTTGTGACCGAACTAAATCATATGCATCCCCATGTAGTCTTTGCTTAATGTAGTCTATGTAGTCCTGAATATTGTCTTTACCCACCTCTCTTGCGGCGAATTCGCACCCGTGTATGAATTTATACACTTCACCGCGTAAGTCTGGCGAATGTGTTCCAGAAAAGAGTGGTACCAGCCTATTTGTATTTTTAGCTATCTCTCCAATACCCATTCTGGTTTGATCTTTTGCTGTCTTAATTTGTGGGAGAGACCTTGCGTTGCCGTCCGTCGGACTAACTGCGGGCGGATTTGGTTCCTTATGAAAGAGTGACTGGTTGTGATCTAGCGACATTTCCTGACTTAGAAGTCTATTCTGCTCTTTTAGCTCTTGTATTCGTCTATTTGCCTCTTCTAAAGAACTACAGTCTTCCCTTGATTTCTGTGCAAATCCCTGTTCTAATGTTCTATTCAACGTTTCTTCGGTTAGTCCCTTCCTCTCTAATAATTCTCTTAGTTTTACGTTCTCACACTTTAATTTCCTGAGTAAATCTTCCTGAAACACTTTATCAACTAAATAATTATCGTACCTATTCTTTAGTGCGTTAAATTCTGATTCCCAAGCTTTTGAATCTTCTGTCTTATTATCTATTATCTGGTTTAGGATTATAAGCAACTCCTCTACTATCGCGTCTGCTCTTTCTACACTTGTAAGGTCTCCTAACTCCCCTACTCTAGACTTTATCAATTCTAAGTTTTCTTTGTTGCCTACCGTCCCTTTTAAAATTGCCCAATATTTACCTATAAATTCCCCCAACTGGCGTTTTAGATCCTTATGGGTTCTCTCTAATTCTATATACGCTTGCTCCTGCAACGTCTCGGCCATTAATTAAACGAACGACATATAGTTTAATAGGGTTTTATATGACGTTAAATTTATTTTAAAGTGTTGGGTTAAAAATGTTGTAAAACGACTACTTAGCGCCGCTACTTACTACGTTTCATCGTTTAATTTTTTATACTAATCATAGTACTTTTGAATGAGAGATAATTAAAATTTTTATTATGAAGATTCAACTTCCTTAACCGGCTTAGAATTCTTGCTCGCTTCGTTTACCGAGCGTGCAGTAAACATTCGCTGTACATCTGTTTATTTGTCTGTACGCTGACGTCCGCTGCTGCTTTGTTTCAAGCAGAAATGAAGCGTCAAAATTTTCGTGACTGCGCGGTTCTGCTTTGTTTCAAGCAAAGACGAAGCGTCAAAATTTTCGTGACTGCGCTGTTCTGCTTTGTTTCAAGCAGAGCCGAAGCGTCAACATTTTTGTGACTTCGCTGAGGTAATTTAAGACCTCACAGAAAGGAACGAACGCTCTGCCTCTATTTCTTAGTGGCCAACAAAACTGCAATGTTTGCAATCTCGAATTCGGACGATTAACCTAGTGAACTCGATTGAGTTATTTCTTCGTTAAATGCTTGCTATCTTTGATTGTTTTTATCAGCAAGCAATTGTAATTGCTTGTCATTTAAACAACCAATCTAATTTTGCTTTGATTCTCCAACCAATATGAAGTCTCTAAGTGCATTACTTTAAACGTTTAACTTCTAATAATGGTTTTTTAAAGTAACCCAAAAAAAAAATTTTTCAAACTTTCAAAAATTTCCGACGAACTGATGCAATTAATTATCGATTAAGCAAATTAAACTGTGCGACTCTGAAATCAAATACAAATTTGAGGACAGAAGTCTAAGACACACCCGAAAAATGTGCGGCTCTGAAATCAAGTTAATCGTTAAAATTTGTTTAACGTGTGTAATTTGAACTCAAACGCCTAAGACACACTCGAAACTATACAACTTTACCGTATACTTTACGCGTTTTATTTTAGTCCTTATCGGATTCCTGTTTTTACCAATTTGCGTTTATCATTTGAATTTTACCACGTTAAATTTATTTAAGTAAGTAAAATCACTCTGATTTTCGCACCTTTTGGTAATTACAGCACCCAATATTGTGAAAATATATAAAAAAAACACAAAAACTATGAAATAGCTTCCCGAGTGAAAAAGGGTCGACCTCAGCAAAGATTTTGTCCAGCTAATGCTATTGGATAGATAAGTTTGCCGTGCTTTTACGCTGGCATCCTTTTGATGAAACCCGATGAATTTTTAGCTGAAAGTTATTTTATGGTTCATATTATTTAATAATATAATATATTTTAATATATTAAAAGAATTAAACTCTTATCCTTTAACTAGAATTAATTCTATCCTTTCCACTTTTTCTTTTTCAATTTTTCTTTTTACTAAGCTACTTATTTTTTCTTATTTCACTTTTTCTTTTGTTTGGCCACTTCATGCCAAATTCACCAAATTATTTTTCACTTTTTGCCTTTTATTTATTAACGAAATTATCGTTTCACTTTTTATCAGTTTTCCTTTCTAAACTTTCTTTTAAAACTTGATTTGCTTTTAACTTTAACTTTAATTAACTTTTAATTTATAACTTTCCTTTTTATCTATAACTTGCTAACTGCTACAAATTTGTTATTTTACTGTTTTAATTTTCCAAACTGCTATTCTTATTTGTACTTTTCGTATTTTATTTCTACTCACTTTTTCCCTTCGAGCGATACTCGGCTCGAAAATCCGGCTGCGCCAATTTGTTGTATTTAATTTCGGGGTGGTCTTCTTCCTTTCGTTGTCCTCCGTACAACGAATAAAACGCCTGGTGTTATGCTTCCTGTTGATTTCTTTATTAACACTTTTCTTTTTATTGATTAACACTACTTGGGGTTAATAATTAGTTACACTTATTACTATTTACACTTATGAATAAAACTAGCACTACGCGACTTGATACGCGATTCTGAAGAACGACTACTTCGTTTGGATTTAACTACAAGACTCCCGATGGAATCTTTTTTATTTTCCACCTTGGCTCGGTTGACACACCCGTCGACCGAACCAAAGTGGGTCTGTTTGACGTGTTTCGCAATTTCCATTATTTCGCAATATTAAAATTGTAAAATTCGCAGAATCAATACGCGGAAGAAAATCGTTCTCAATTTAATTCTTCCGTGTGTGAATTCTGATCGTTTGGTCTTTCAAGCCAAGCGTTTTTATGGTTTGGAAGCTTGCTACTGAAAGCTAGCTTCCACAATCCATTTAAATACGACGTGTTCTGGTTGCTACCTTGGCTTTTGAATTTACTTTAAACGAAGCTTGACTAAAGCTTTTGGCTTACCACGCAAAGTGCTGTGGTTGCATTAATAACGTGAACTTGGCCTTGACTCACTCGCGGAGTAGTATTATAAAACGATAATACTGGCCTTGAAAGTTCTTATCTCCCGGAACTGGAAATTGCGATCGCGACATACAACAATTCGGCTGATGTGCATGGTGAGATGGCAAAACGTAAACGCAAGGTAAATGAGTCTCTGCGGAGTATTATTATGCTATGCTCAATATTGGTCGACGAGGTGACTTGGATGAACTTTCAATTAGTTCATATATTATTCGTGGCATTAACGATATTAATCTTTCTCGAACACTTTTGGCAATGAACATAAGTACTTGTAACGTCTTGCTACGATCATTGGAGAATTTAACAGCCTTACCACAAAGGCTGCACTGACGATGTCAATGTCAGACGATCAACAACGAGTGAGCGGCACTGAACGGAGGGGAGTTAAATGCTTCAATTGTAGCGAGTTTGGTCACGTGGCAGTAAAATGCCCCAAGCCCCAACGCAAACCACGTTGTGCTAAATGTTCGAAGATAGGCCATGAAGCGAAAAATTGCCAGATGCTTGCTAGGTCTAATGTAACCAAGATTGAACAAGGGCCTTTATCTGAGGTGCTGACGCCGCCAGTAACGAAATTAATAAAATTAGAGCAGCAGTTGACGTCTGCGGATACTGGCAGTGATCTCTCCCTTATTCAAGATTCTGCAGTACCTGAGTTGGAACGTCATGCAACATCGAAGCGTTTGATTGGGTTTGGAGGAGGCAAACTGGAGGCAATAGAGAGAATTCAAGCAACCATCGAAATAGACGGACATACTATCGATGCAACGCTATATGTAGTGCCTGATACACACTTTTGCACCAAATCCTTCTTGGTCGAGATGTACTTTGCAGGAGCGAGTTTCGAATGGTGGTGGAGTCAGGGGTGCTACAGTTGCATTCAATGAATGACAAAGGTTTTAACGTGGCTGATGAAATCTCTAGAAACGAGATTTGATGCAAAACACCAAAGACCGCGACAATATGCTGAAGGCGATATAATTGTTGTTGACTATGTGCCAACTGCAACCGGAACTTCGCATAAGTTGGATCCCCACTACAAAGGTCCTTTTATGGTGACCAAGGTTCTTAGCAACGACAGATATGTTGTTGAGGATCCACCGGACGTTCCACGAACACGGAAGCGTTACGTAGGAGTTATGTTATCTGATCACATGAAGTCATGGTGTACCTTAGGGCCAGCGGAAATCGATGTCAGTGACGACGAATAGTCTCACGTCTGACGATGGGTCAGGAGAGGCCCAGTTGTCAGGAACATAACTGCCCGATATTCGAACAGCAATAGCTTGGATTGAGATGTCAGTTTTTGTTTGGCAGTAACTGGGAAATAAGCTTTGAATAAATAGTTTTTTTTTGATTTTTGATCTTTTAATAAATTATTAAATTATTTTAAACCTTTTACACGATTAAAATAACAATAATATCAATAAATACTAAGATACAGCAACGGCGTCAACGCTCTCCTTGTGAGCAATTAACTTAGCCTTTCAATCAGCTGTTGCTTTAATGTAGACTCTACCACGCAGCGAAAACACGGTATGCAGCAACTTCCCTCTTCTCTTCCCATTGGCATAATGCAGTAACTCCCGATTTGCTTTAGTAAGACCTTCATGCACAAAAATAACTTGTTCACCGTCGAGGCCACCATAACTGAGTTGCAGCCGACGATTACTCGCTCTATGAAAAGCAGCAACAGCTTTGCACAAATTATTGCGCTCCTTCGACGAAGATAATTTATCAATAATCGCAGAGTTTTTATTTCTCGTTGTAGTCTTACACGAAATATATTTTTAATACTAGGAGCGCCCAACTTTAACGAAGAGCAAATCATACCAAGAATATCAGCGAGATTCTCTTCTAGTAAAAATGGAATACCGTTTATTACAACATCGGATGAAACAGAATTACTCTCAAAACTCTCCATTTTTGCATTTAAATCCGTAAGCTCAGAATTCAGCTTCATAGCAAGAGAGCTTCCACCAGCGCTGTCAGGCTCTTTCAAAACATCAAATTCAGCACAGACAGCTTCAACAATAGCAACTCTCTCGACAATCTTTTTAATGGAAAATTTGATGTTCGACATCTCAGCTTATACCTCACTGAGTCTCTGCAGTACTCGCCCCTCAGATACCGTTAGCGCAACCGTCAACACCTCAACAATTGTTTCCTCAAACCTATTCAGCTTAGTATTTAGGTTAGATGGTGAGAGCATAGCAGTAGGTAGTTGGTGACGCAGAATTTCCCCGAGAGGCCAATGTATTTCTTGTATTCTTCGCTGAAGAAGACATTCCAAACACGATAATGATTTACAATAACAATGCAAAAAACAATATCACTTAAACGACAAAACAGCAGCAGCCTTCAAACACAAGAAATACTGCAAGGCAGAGTAAACAAAAAACTAAATAGAGCTTATTAGAGTTTTGAATGTTGTTGTTCTTTTAATAGGATAATTATTTTAAGATAATTATTTTAGTATTGCAAAAAAACGTTGGTGGTTTCGCAATAACAGTGCAAGTAAGCATAGGGATTATTTTGATGTTATGGCTAGACATGTATTATATAATTAATTAATACATGTCATATAAGGTAATTACAAAATACATATAAGGTAATTTCAAAATGAATTTACTTCCTCGGATTGTTATTCCTAGCCTAACCTTTACTTTTGCTCATTATGTAAACCTCTAATTTTTCTGGGAAATAAGCTTGAAGCGCAGCCAGTGCAATTTTATGCAACGTACGACATTTTATACGACGTAGTCGACATTTTTTACATCATCGACTTCCTCGGATTGTTATTCCTAGTAAAAGTAATAATTTGTATATTCCACTTCGTAAATTTCCACCACCGTCCACAAGTTTAATTCACGCTTCATTGGATGAAAGCATCCCGAAATTCTTCTGCGTTCATATCGATAATAATGTCCTCAATGGAATCTTGAGGTGGAGGCTGCATTTTTGCACTTTTTCAACTTATATTTATTTGGAAATATGTGGATGTGACGGATCACCCTGTGATCAGCCTGTCGCAGCTTCGTCTAACCTTTACTTTTGCGGATTCCGTCCAGATCACCACCAAGAGCGTAGACTTAGCCAGAGTACTATTAACTGCAAATAATATAGTTCCAGCAATACCTGTCGTCGTTGGAACACCACCGCAGTCACCACTTAAGTTAACGAATGCGCAGATCCAGCCAAGCGAACATACAAACACACCGTATACACGATATTCAGCAGCAGCGCAGTCGACGCTCTCTAGTGCGTATCAGCCGTCGTACCAGCCGTCGTACCAGCCGTCGTACCAGCATCGTACTCAACAGATATATCCGCCCCAAGGAATCGTTTTTCCTTAACGATTTCCCTTATGTTTTGGCAGTAGTGGTTATAGGCCGGTTCTGGGACAAAGGAAAAGTGGGAATAAGTGGGAATAAAATTTAGGAGTGTGCCTTTGCTAAAAATTGGGTTGTGTCTTTGCTATAATTTGCTTTTTGTCCTTGCTGAAAGTATAGTTTTAGGGGTTTTTAAAATAATTATTGCATTTTTAGCCATTTAGGATTGTGTCTTTGCTAAAAATATGGTTTTAGAGTGTTTTCTCGGGTAATTTTTTGTCTTTTAGCCGATAGGTTTGTAACTATGCAATCGTCCACCAGATGGCCAACGTGAATAAGTGCTTTGGAATGTTCATTTAGGCTTGTGTCTGTGAGATAGACTTAGGAATGCCGATCGTTTAGTATTCCGAAGTAGATGGCGTTAGTGGGGATTTTTAGTGTAGCATACTTTTTTAGTCTTTTTTTCCTAATTTCTCGGTGTTGGTTATGAATTTGTGATTTTGTCTTTGGTGGGAATAAATAGGGAAGCAAAAAGTGCTATATCGGTAAAGTGCTAAGCTATTGTAGAAGTCAGATGTTTTGCTATGTGGTTGTTGTTGTTGTTATTTATTTTAGGGGATGATTCACTTCGGCACTTTGATCGCCAGCTGCAACAATCTGGCTCCGAAGTTCTGTGGAATTTCAATTAAACAAAGTCGTAAATTAAGGTTCGGTTGACATTTCAAGGGATAACCTTTTTTTATCAGCACTTGCACTATGAAGCGTGATTGTTTGGGTACACAGTAGTAATTTCGGTGCTTTGATCGCCCGCTGTGGGATAGTAGAAAGATCAAGTGTTATGTATGTAGGTATATTATTATAATTTATTATTATAATTTATAACATATATTTTATATTTGTATTTATTTATTTATTTATTTATTTATATATTTACATATATTTATATATTTATTTATTTATTTATAATATTTTTTTCTTTTGAATTTTTTAATTTTAGACTCTAATATCCACACACACGCACACATGTTATTTATTTTAGGGGATGATTGACTTCGATACTTTGATCGTAGCAACCCAAATCAACCTTTTTCAGCAATTGCACTATGTAGCGTGATTATGTTGGGATACAAAGTAGTAATTTCGGTGCTTTGATCACCTGGTGTGTGATAGTAGGGAAACATGCACGTGTTTGCGGTTGACCTTTTAAGGGATAATCTACAGGCGGTCGGATGGAATAGTCGAAGCTGTTGTTGTAGGAGTTTTCCTTGCTGTGTTGTGATTATTAATTCATAACAACGTCAATCAGCCTTTTTTTGAATTTTAGTATTTTTATATGTTAGGCTTACTTTTATAAGTAAGAAGTTTTTGATATATGTTTGCTGTTGTTGTTATTTATTTTTCCTGGTTATTTTCTGGTATTTTTCTTTCCAAATTTTATGTATGTATGTATGTTATTAATATTTAAATTTTTATATTATTTATTAATTTATATTATTATATTATTTAATTTTATTTATATTTATTTATTTATTTTATATATTTATTTATTTATTTATAATTAGAATTACGAGTATAATATATTTTTTCGGTTGGATTTGTTTTTTTCATTTTAGAGTCTATTATCCACACATTCATAAACACAGAAGCTATACAGACAGACATACAGATAGTTATACAGACTAACAAACGGACAGACTGACAGAGGTAAAGGAGAGACAGACATACACAAATATAGACCGAAAGGTTTTCGTTGTTTTCGTTGAAATTTGATCTTGTCGTTTTAGGAGTTTGGTTTATGTTGTTGTTGTATACGATTTACTCTTGCTATGTTGTTATTGTTCTTTTTAGAAATATATGTAGTCGCGTGTCGCTGATACTCAATACTTGTATAGCTTGTTATAGGATAAGATTCGATGTCCGTTCGAATTTTTCATGAATGGAGTGGCGAGTCGATAGAGTTAATATAACAAATTTAGGGATTTCTTTCTATGCACATGAAGTAATATTTTGGCAAAATGTACAATGTTTATGTTGTCGCGTTGGGAATATGCTTAGCGTATGTTGTACTTGTTGAAATTTAATCTTGAGGACATTGAATATATTTTATTGCTTTTTTTTTTTTTGTTATTACTAAATGAATTATGAACTTTTCAAGTGAACTTTGGTTGGTAGCCTCATAGGTTATTACTAATATGGGTTATTTAATTTTTTTATGGTTAGATAATCTACCGACACACTTATGGAGCAGTTTTCTGTATGAGTTTTGCTTATGTTGTTCGTGTTATAGACGATTAATTCTTGTGGTGTTGTTGTTTTTATTTTTAGGAATAGAGAATGCTGTCGATATTGAAGTAGTGTAGTAGACATAGTGTCGATATGTTCTTATAGTATTCTTATTTTACTTCTTCATTTCTTTGTTGTAGGATAATTATTTGATGACATGATTTTTTTTGCTGTAATTTGTTCTTGTAATATATTTTCGAACTTCAGTATTTTAAATAATATTTCTTTAACGCTAACTATTATTGATTTTAGGTGTAGGAGATTTGTTTGATAAGGTTTAGCTAGTCAATGAGCGATGAGTTTGTGAATATGTGTTTGAGAAGAGAGATATTGAGAGACGCATGATATTGATATTGAAGTGTAGACTTGCTTCTGATTCTTTTCCTTTTTTCCGCGTGTAGCCAAATCATAAGGTAGTCATATAATGTATAAGCTAATAATCAAAACGTTATTTACATATTCAACCTAACCGAAAGAGTTAAGCACTCTTCAACTTATCACATCTAACTCTAAATTTGAAAGAAAAGACGGACAAACAGACGGACAGACTGACAGAGGTAAAGGACAGACGGGTAGTGTAGATGTAGCGACAGAGGCGGATTCAGATGGCTGGTAGTATTTCTACACTTTCTGCGGCACTTGTTGTCATTGATAGCAAATACTATTATTCACTTATAATGTTTATTGCTTGTCGTAATTTTCAGATCTTTAATACAAGTATAGGTAGAATTTGAACATACAACTAGAATAAGTTAATATACACGTATCATGTTATTGTTGACATTTTTAAGGCTAATCTAGCAATAGGCTAATCTAGCAATAGGCTAGTGAAGCAGTAGAAGCGCTTTGTAGGAGTTTTGCTTTGTTGTTCTTGTAGGAGTTTGGTTTATGTTTTTGTAGTAGTAGACGATTTACTCTTGCTGTATTTTTGCTGTTTTTATTTTAAGGAATAGCGACGCATGCTGTTAATATTTAAGTAGTGATCTGAGTGGCTTAAACAGACAAACCTAGGATGCTGTTCTTCTTCCTCTTTTTTATTCGTTATATAGGTTCTGTTAAGTATTTGATGTGCGTGTGATTTTTTTTATCGGTTTTTATATTTTGTTTATACTGAGAACAGACATATAGAAAATATTATGAGTAAATTTTAAACATGGTTATAGGTCGTCTAGTTAATCATGGGTGATATGGTGTCATGAATATATTATGACATGGGTTTTTTCTTTTAATTTGTTCGTCTAATTTTTTTTTTTTTTAATTGCAGTGTTTTAAATAATATTCCTTTAGCGCTGATTATTATTGCTTTTAGGAGTAAGAGATTTGTTTGATCCGGTTTAGATAGTTAATGAGCGATAGGTTTGTAAATATGTCTTTGAGAAATTTTAGGAATAAATTTGTAATTAAATTTTGTCTACATTATTAAATTTTAGGAATCAACGCCTGTTGAGATTGAAGTACAGACATGAGAGGCTTGAGTTGGTAAAGCTAGGATGCCATTCTTACTCTTATTTTCTTTTTTCCTCTTTTTTTCCTTGTTCTTTTTTATTACTATTATTATTAGTTCTAATTTTTTTCTTTTCTTCTCCGTATAGCCGAACCATCAAAATAGTCATAACAAAATTTAGCTTAAAACATATGTTTGTCTAATACATATCTATATTATGAACAATGTTTAGTCTAATGTTAACAACTTCTTATTTCAATATTAAATGCTAGGGATTTATGTACCTTAAATAATTTCCCGTGTAAAGAATACTTTTGAACCAACAAAAT
Organism: Myopa tessellatipennis; assembly: GCA_943737955.2. Taxonomy (NCBI): domain Eukaryota; kingdom Metazoa; phylum Arthropoda; class Insecta; order Diptera; family Conopidae; genus Myopa; species Myopa tessellatipennis. The sequence goes on from OX031315.1 coordinate 20,821,133, forward strand.
AGCTTGACTACAACTTTTTATGTTTTGGAATGAACAATAAGAATTTTCTTTGTACGATAAAATCTGGCTATTAGTTAGGAATATTATATACTATATAGTCTATAAATAACCGAAAACGCTATTTATATATTCGACCCTAAATACCCTACTCTCTTAAATACCCTACAACTTATGATGTCTAACTATAACTTTGAATGGAAAATGCTAAAAGTAGCGATACAACATATTAAACTCTAAATTTAAGGGTAATCTATAATAATTAAGAAAAATAAAGGAAACATAATGATTTGTACATACACAGAAATAGTGAACTCATACATTTCTGTTAAATTTCATTCCAATGGCTTAATCAGTTATAATGCCATCATGATTCCAACAGATAGACGAACAAGGCTAAATCTCAATGAATAACATTTCCACAATAAAATTTTTCATATCATACTTTTTAGGACATCAATTTAAAATCATTAAAGACCATAGGCAATTAATCTGCAGTCTCAAATCCCAAATGCAAATTAATAAGACGGAGAATTGAACTAGACATTATCATGGAAATATAATGCAAACAGATATAAACACTAATTCTTACTATAATCAGTCGCCAGATAAAGGCTCGAAAATGATAATAGAAACAATCTTTAGAAACCAACAACAAGGGGCTTTGAGCTTAAGGAATTCAGACTCTAATCAATTCGAAAAATAAAACGAACAAAAATACATAGAAAACTCATAGAAACATCTACAATATCGGGCTAGTAATTTTATCAGCCCACTTGTTGATATCAATATATTCAGCTTATTGCAATTCCTAAATCAATATTCACTTAACCATCGACACACTAGCAACATAACTCAACAAACTATTAGCGAGACAATTATATTCGTAAAACTCAAAATTATACTAACTCCTAATAGAGGCAAGAAATACATAGTATTCATACTTAAACAATCCACATATAATGGACCTACATGCCCACTACAATAACACAAATATTATTTTTAGCATAAAAATCTCCATAATATCCACACAATACATTCACTGCTACATTCATATCCACTTCCTATCAATAAAACAAAGAAAGTTATTACAATAACGCAGCTAGAATTAATACTAACTAAAAATTAAATACTTACTTTAGCTTCAATAACAAAATATGTAACTGGAATATGAATATGTGTGTGATGCAAACAAATAAATAGGGATATCGGATTAAAACAAACCATTTAAAACAAAATAAAAGCATGGAAGATCAGACTGTAATCAATTCACAAAATAAATATAATACTATATAAATCTAAATTCAAATAAATATAAAAAAAAAATATACTATATGGATAAATAAATATAATGAAAGTAATTATCTAATAGCATGTATAAGACACCGAATTCTATAAGAGAGCTCAATTGTTGAACCTTCTAATAACGGAAAGACTGAGTTTAGTATAGATAGTCCAAAATGGAGTAAAAATTATGAGTACTTGAAGTAGCTATTATATTGGATAAAAAACATTGGCTTCTGCAAAAAATTTTTGAAGTTGTTTGAAAGAAAAGCCAACTAATCCGAAATAAATGATATTCGATGCAGTAGCTTGTGAAAAGTAAAACAATATTAGAGAGTACTTTTTTATTGGCCGACACAAATCTATTAATTATTTTTACTCATACCAACCATAAAAGCAAGCATGTGGTGTGCGATAATGCAAACATGATTATTATGTTTAAACAAGATGAGATGAATATGAAGCGCATATACAATGATCATGTCGAAAAAGATATGACTAATGCAAAATTTTGTGAATATATGCGGATCAAAACATATGATTTTCCATGAGAATGTTGGAAGGATAAATATGGGATTTCTTGTAATAACCAAAGATGATCAACTGATAGAAAAGCAGTTCAAAAGCTGATCAACTGATAGGAAAGCAGTTCAAAAGCTGATCAACTGATAGGAAAGCAGTTCGAAAGCTGATCAACCTGATCAAAAAGCAGTTCAAAGCTGTTTAAAAGCTGATCAACCTGATCAAAAAACAGTTCAAAAGCTGTTCGAAAGCTGTTCAAAGCTGATCAAAAGCAGTTAAAAAGCTGATCAACCTGATCAAAAAGCAGTTCAAAGCTGTTCAAAAGCTGATCAACCTCATCAAAAAGCTGTTCAAAAGCTGTTCGACCTCATCAAAAACAGTTCAAAAGCTGCTCAAAAGCTGTTCGACCTCATCAAAAGCTGTTCAAAAGCAGTTCAAAAAACTGATCAACCTGATCAAAAGCTGATCATAAGCTGATCGAAACGTAATCAAGAGCTGATATACCTGATCCGATATATGTTATTACTATCGCTAAAATGGATGGGAAAATATTAAAAGATCTAATAAAAAGTAGACACAAATTAAAACAGAAATTAAGAATATAAAATTGGGAAAAGCAGATTTTGAGAATCAATTAGAAAAGACATTTAGCCCCATCATAAAACTTCTAAAAGAATTATTCAAACACTCTAATAAAAATTATAATAAGGAAAAGCATAACATTAAAAATAGTAAGATATCGCTAAAAGTATAAAACAAATACCCCAGTTAAAGCCAGAAAAGTAGATTTTTCAAACGAAACTCTTATCAATAGCAATGACGATGACGATAACGTAGTAAACAAATCAACCCACACAAATTATCCTCTGAACTCTATACTATAAGAGATGAAATCTTCTGAATCAATGCTCTATTCCGAGTTGGAACAACAGAATGAGAGTATACCAAATATGGATCATACAAAGGATTGGGTTTCAAATACGAATTGGAAGTAGTTTGAACTTTACACGTGGATTGCTTCAATTATTATTAGAAGCATCAAATTATAACAAAGCAGATGACATTACAAATTATTTCACATAAATACTAGTGCTCACAGTCATAATTTTAAGATAAATGAACATGTAACGGGACCTAAGGGTTTTCAAGTACATACAACAATATTATAAAGCCATTATTCAGGAACAAATTACCGTTGACTAACTCATAAAACTCACTTTATTGTCATCACAATGATGTTATTAATTTTTCAAACTTAAATGCTGGTTATATGATAACATTTTGATATTTGCGATTGTTATATGTGGGATATTTTCCTTGAGCCGAACTCTAAGATCTACACACCTAACACATAAACACATACACGGTTGAATCTGATCAACCGATCAACCGATCAACCAGATCAAGCGATCAACCGATCAACCTGATCAACCGATCAACCAGATCAACCGATCAACCGATCAACCAGATCAACCGATCAACCTGATCATCCTAATCAACCGATTAGTCAACCGTTCATCAGATCAATCGATCGATCGATTGATCGGTTGATCGGTTGATCTGGTTGATCGGTTGATCTGGTTGATCGGTTGATCGGTTGATCAGGTTGATCGGTTGATCGGTTGATCTGGTTGATCGGTTGATCAGGTTGATCGGTTGATCGGTTGATCAGATTCAACCGTGTATGTGTTTATGTGTTAGGTGTGTAGATCTTAGAGTTCGGCTCAAGGAAAATATCCCACATATAACAATCGCAAATATCAAAATGTTATCATATAACCAGCATTTAAGTTTGAAAAATTAATAACATCATTGTGATGACAATAAAGTGAGTTTTATGAGTTAGTCAACGGTAATTTGTTCCTGAATAATGGCTTTATAATATTGTTGTATGTACTTGAAAACCCTTAGGTCCCGTTACATGTTCATTTATCTTAAAATTATGACTGTGAGCACTAGTATTTATGTGAAATAATTTGTAATGTCATCTGCTTTGTTATAATTTGATGCTTCTAATAATAATTGAAGCAATCCACGTGTAAAGTTCAAACTACTTCCAATTCGTATTTGAAACCCAATCCTTTGTATGATCCATATTTGGTATACTCTCATTCTGTTGTTCCAACTCGGAATAGAGCATTGATTCAGAAGATTTCATCTCTTATAGTATAGAGTTCAGAGGATAATTTGTGTGGGTTGATTTGTTTACTACGTTATCGTCATCGTCATTGCTATTGATAAGAGTTTCGTTTGAAAAATCTACTTTTCTGGCTTTAACTGGGGTATTTGTTTTATACTTTTAGCGATATCTTACTATTTTTAATGTTATGCTTTTCCTTATTATAATTTTTATTAGAGTGTTTGAATAATTCTTTTAGAAGTTTTATGATGGGGCTAAATGTCTTTTCTAATTGATTCTCAAAATCTGCTTTTCCCAATTTTATATTCTTAATTTCTGTTTTAATTTGTGTCTACTTTTTATTAGATCTTTTAATATTTTCCCATCCATTTTAGCGATAGTAATAACATATATCGGATCAGGTATATCAGCTCTTGATTACGTTTCGATCAGCTTATGATCAGCTTTTGATCAGGTTGATCAGTTTTTTGAACTGCTTTTGAACAGCTTTTGATGAGGTCGAACAGCTTTTGAGCAGCTTTTGAACTGTTTTTGATGAGGTCGAACAGCTTTTGAACAGCTTTTTGATGAGGTTGATCAGCTTTTGAACAGCTTTGAACTGCTTTTTGATCAGGTTGATCAGCTTTTTAACTGCTTTTGATCAGCTTTGAACAGCTTTCGAACAGCTTTTGAACTGTTTTTTGATCAGGTTGATCAGCTTTTAAACAGCTTTGAACTGCTTTTTGATCAGGTTGATCAGCTTTCGAACTGCTTTCCTATCAGTTGATCAGCTTTTGAACTGCTTTCCTATCAGTTGATCAGCTTTTGAACTGCTTTTCTATCAGTTGATCATCTTTGGTTATTACAAGAAATCCCATATTTATCCTTCCAACATTCTCATGGAAAATCATATGTTTTGATCCGCATATATTCACAAAATTTTGCATTAGTCATATCTTTTTCGACATGATCATTGTATATGCGCTTCATATTCATCTCATCTTGTTTAAACATAATAATCATGTTTGCATTATCGCACACCACATGCTTGCTTTTATGGTTGGTATGAGTAAAAATAATTAATAGATTTGTGTCGGCCAATAAAAAAGTACTCTCTAATATTGTTTTACTTTTCACAAGCTACTGCATCGAATATCATTTATTTCGGATTAGTTGGCTTTTCTTTCAAACAACTTCAAAAATTTTTTGCAGAAGCCAATGTTTTTTATCCAATATAATAGCTACTTCAAGTACTCATAATTTTTACTCCATTTTGGACTATCTATACTAAACTCAGTCTTTCCGTTATTAGAAGGTTCAACAATTGAGCTCTCTTATAGAATTCGGTGTCTTATACATGCTATTAGATAATTACTTTCATTATATTTATTTATCCATATAGTATATTTTTTTTTTATATTTATTTGAATTTAGATTTATATAGTATTATATTTATTTTGTGAATTGATTACAGTCTGATCTTCCATGCTTTTATTTTGTTTTAAATGGTTTGTTTTAATCCGATATCCCTATTTATTTGTTTGCATCACACACATATTCATATTCCAGTTACATATTTTGTTATTGAAGCTAAAGTAAGTATTTAATTTTTAGTTAGTATTAATTCTAGCTGCGTTATTGTAATAACTTTCTTTGTTTTATTGATAGGAAGTGGATATGAATGTAGCAGTGAATGTTGTGTGGATATTATGGAGATTTTTATGCTAAAAATAATATTTGTGTTATTGTAGTGGGCATGTAGGTCCATTATATGTGGATTGTTTAAGTATGAATACTATGTATTTCTTGCCTCTATTAGGAGTTAGTATAATTTTGAGTTTTACGAATATAATTGTCTCGCTAATAGTTTGTTGAGTTATGTTGCTAGTGTGTCGATGGTTAAGTGAATATTGATTTAGGAATTGCAATAAGCTGAATATATTGATATCAACAAGTGGGCTGATAAAATTACTAGCCCGATATTGTAGATGTTTCTATGAGTTTTCTATGTATTTTTGTTCGTTTTATTTTTCGAATTGATTAGAGTCTGAATTCCTTAAGCTCAAAGCCCCTTGTTGTTGGTTTCTAAAGATTGTTTCTATTATCATTTTCGAGCCTTTATCTGGCGACTGATTATAGTAAGAATTAGTGTTTATATCTGTTTGCATTATATTTCCATGATAATGTCTAGTTCAATTCTCCGTCTTATTAATTTGCGTTTGGGATTTGAGACTGCAGATTAATTGCCTATGGTCTTTAATGATTTTAAATTGATGTCCTAAAAAGTATGATATGAAAAATTTTATTGTGGAAATGTTATTCATTGAGATTTAGCCTTGTTCGTCTATCTGTTGGAATCATGATGGCATTATAACTGATTAAGCCATTGGAATGAAATTTAACAGAAATGTATGAGTTCACTATTTCTGTGTATGTACAAATCATTATGTTTCCTTTATTTTTCTTAATTATTATAGATTACCCTTAAATTTAGAGTTTAATATGTTGTATCGCTACTTTTAGCATTTTCCATTCAAAGTTATAGTTAGACATCATAAGTTGTAGGGTATTTAAGAGAGTAGGGTATTTAGGGTCGAATATATAAATAGCGTTTTCGGTTATTTATAGACTATATAGTATATAATATTCCTAACTAATAGCCAGATTTTATCGTACAAAGAAAATTCTTATTGTTCATTCCAAAACATAAAAAGTTGTAGTCAAGCTATTTTGTTGGTTCAAAAGTATTCTTTACACGGGAAATTATTTAAGGTACATAAATCCCTAGCATTTAATATTGAAATAAGAAGTTGTTAACATTAGACTAAACATTGTTCATAATATAGATATGTATTAGACAAACATATGTTTTAAGCTAAATTTTGTTATGACTATTTTGATGGTTCGGCTATACGGAGAAGAAAAGAAAAAAATTAGAACTAATAATAATAGTAATAAAAAAGAACAAGGAAAAAAAGAGGAAAAAAGAAAATAAGAGTAAGAATGGCATCCTAGCTTTACCAACTCAAGCCTCTCATGTCTGTACTTCAATCTCAACAGGCGTTGATTCCTAAAATTTAATAATGTAGACAAAATTTAATTACAAATTTATTCCTAAAATTTCTCAAAGACATATTTACAAACCTATCGCTCATTAACTATCTAAACCGGATCAAACAAATCTCTTACTCCTAAAAGCAATAATAATCAGCGCTAAAGGAATATTATTTAAAACACTGCAATTAAAAAAAAAAAAAATTAGACGAACAAATTAAAAGAAAAAACCCATGTCATAATATATTCATGACACCATATCACCCATGATTAACTAGACGACCTATAACCATGTTTAAAATTTACTCATAATATTTTCTATATGTCTGTTCTCAGTATAAACAAAATATAAAAACCGATAAAAAAAATCACACGCACATCAAATACTTAACAGAACCTATATAACGAATAAAAAAGAGGAAGAAGAACAGCATCCTAGGTTTGTCTGTTTAAGCCACTCAGATCACTACTTAAATATTAACAGCATGCGTCGCTATTCCTTAAAATAAAAACAGCAAAAATACAGCAAGAGTAAATCGTCTACTACTACAAAAACATAAACCAAACTCCTACAAGAACAACAAAGCAAAACTCCTACAAAGCGCTTCTACTGCTTCACTAGCCTATTGCTAGATTAGCCTATTGCTAGATTAGCCTTAAAAATGTCAACAATAACATGATACGTGTATATTAACTTATTCTAGTTGTATGTTCAAATTCTACCTATACTTGTATTAAAGATCTGAAAATTACGACAAGCAATAAACATTATAAGTGAATAATAGTATTTGCTATCAATGACAACAAGTGCCGCAGAAAGTGTAGAAATACTACCAGCCATCTGAATCCGCCTCTGTCGCTACATCTACACTACCCGTCTGTCCTTTACCTCTGTCAGTCTGTCCGTCTGTTTGTCCGTCTTTTCTTTCAAATTTAGAGTTAGATGTGATAAGTTGAAGAGTGCTTAACTCTTTCGGTTAGGTTGAATATGTAAATAACGTTTTGATTATTAGCTTATACATTATATGACTACCTTATGATTTGGCTACACGCGGAAAAAAGGAAAAGAATCAGAAGCAAGTCTACACTTCAATATCAATATCATGCGTCTCTCAATATCTCTCTTCTCAAACACATATTCACAAACTCATCGCTCATTGACTAGCTAAACCTTATCAAACAAATCTCCTACACCTAAAATCAATAATAGTTAGCGTTAAAGAAATATTATTTAAAATACTGAAGTTCGAAAATATATTACAAGAACAAATTACAGCAAAAAAAATCATGTCATCAAATAATTATCCTACAACAAAGAAATGAAGAAGTAAAATAAGAATACTATAAGAACATATCGACACTATGTCTACTACACTACTTCAATATCGACAGCATTCTCTATTCCTAAAAATAAAAACAACAACACCACAAGAATTAATCGTCTATAACACGAACAACATAAGCAAAACTCATACAGAAAACTGCTCCATAAGTGTGTCGGTAGATTATCTAACCATAAAAAAATTAAATAACCCATATTAGTAATAACCTATGAGGCTACCAACCAAAGTTCACTTGAAAAGTTCATAATTCATTTAGTAATAACAAAAAAAAAAAAAGCAATAAAATATATTCAATGTCCTCAAGATTAAATTTCAACAAGTACAACATACGCTAAGCATATTCCCAACGCGACAACATAAACATTGTACATTTTGCCAAAATATTACTTCATGTGCATAGAAAGAAATCCCTAAATTTGTTATATTAACTCTATCGACTCGCCACTCCATTCATGAAAAATTCGAACGGACATCGAATCTTATCCTATAACAAGCTATACAAGTATTGAGTATCAGCGACACGCGACTACATATATTTCTAAAAAGAACAATAACAACATAGCAAGAGTAAATCGTATACAACAACAACATAAACCAAACTCCTAAAACGACAAGATCAAATTTCAACGAAAACAACGAAAACCTTTCGGTCTATATTTGTGTATGTCTGTCTCTCCTTTACCTCTGTCAGTCTGTCCGTTTGTTAGTCTGTATAACTATCTGTATGTCTGTCTGTATAGCTTCTGTGTTTATGAATGTGTGGATAATAGACTCTAAAATGAAAAAAACAAATCCAACCGAAAAAATATATTATACTCGTAATTCTAATTATAAATAAATAAATAAATATATAAAATAAATAAATAAATATAAATAAAATTAAATAATATAATAATATAAATTAATAAATAATATAAAAATTTAAATATTAATAACATACATACATACATAAAATTTGGAAAGAAAAATACCAGAAAATAACCAGGAAAAATAAATAACAACAACAGCAAACATATATCAAAAACTTCTTACTTATAAAAGTAAGCCTAACATATAAAAATACTAAAATTCAAAAAAAGGCTGATTGACGTTGTTATGAATTAATAATCACAACACAGCAAGGAAAACTCCTACAACAACAGCTTCGACTATTCCATCCGACCGCCTGTAGATTATCCCTTAAAAGGTCAACCGCAAACACGTGCATGTTTCCCTACTATCACACACCAGGTGATCAAAGCACCGAAATTACTACTTTGTATCCCAACATAATCACGCTACATAGTGCAATTGCTGAAAAAGGTTGATTTGGGTTGCTACGATCAAAGTATCGAAGTCAATCATCCCCTAAAATAAATAACATGTGTGCGTGTGTGTGGATATTAGAGTCTAAAATTAAAAAATTCAAAAGAAAAAAATATTATAAATAAATAAATAAATATATAAATATATGTAAATATATAAATAAATAAATAAATAAATAAATACAAATATAAAATATATGTTATAAATTATAATAATAAATTATAATAATATACCTACATACATAACACTTGATCTTTCTACTATCCCACAGCGGGCGATCAAAGCACCGAAATTACTACTGTGTACCCAAACAATCACGCTTCATAGTGCAAGTGCTGATAAAAAAAGGTTATCCCTTGAAATGTCAACCGAACCTTAATTTACGACTTTGTTTAATTGAAATTCCACAGAACTTCGGAGCCAGATTGTTGCAGCTGGCGATCAAAGTGCCGAAGTGAATCATCCCCTAAAATAAATAACAACAACAACAACCACATAGCAAAACATCTGACTTCTACAATAGCTTAGCACTTTACCGATATAGCACTTTTTGCTTCCCTATTTATTCCCACCAAAGACAAAATCACAAATTCATAACCAACACCGAGAAATTAGGAAAAAAAGACTAAAAAAGTATGCTACACTAAAAACTCCCCACTAACGCCATCTACTTCGGAATACTAAACGATCGGCATTCCTAAGTCTATCTCACAGACACAAGCCTAAATGAACATTCCAAAGCACTTATTCACGTTGGCCATCTGGTGGACGATTGCATAGTTACAAACCTATCGGCTAAAAGACAAAAAATTACCCGAGAAAACACTCTAAAACCATATTTTTAGCAAAGACACAATCCTAAATGGCTAAAAATGCAATAATTATTTTAAAAACCCCTAAAACTATACTTTCAGCAAGGACAAAAAGCAAATTATAGCAAAGACACAACCCAATTTTTAGCAAAGGCACACTCCTAAATTTTATTCCCACTTATTCCCACTTTTCCTTTGTCCCAGAACCGGCCTATAACCACTACTTTTGGCCAATCCTCAGGTTGTCCATCAAAAACAGGCAAATCTTGTACTTTGCGTGAGAAGGCGTGAGGGCGTAAAGGCGTGAGAACTTCTTATTATAGTGCGTCAAATGCTGCTAATACTCTGCTGCCACGCAAAGTACAAGATTTGCCTGTTTTTGATGGACAACCTGAGGATTGGCCAAAACATAAGGAAAATCGTTCCGTTTTCAGAACATGCTATAGAGAGGTTGGTGACAGTCGATAACTAACAATAATGGATTATAGCAACTGGCTAAATGATTTGGCCAATTTAACATGTAGTGTTCAACTCAATGAGAGTCGTCGACCGGTCATTTTACATGCATCCGAAAATGGAAGTTCCTCCAATCAACACTCATGTCCAGTATGCAAAGGCAACCACAATGTTTTAATTTGTAAACAATTTATTGGCTTCAGTCTGAGCAAACGTTGGAGTGAAGCTAAAGATAAGCGCCTATGCTTTTCGTGCTTATGCGAAGGTCACACAACGCGTGATTGTCGTAAACGATATAAATGTATGGTGAACGGATGCCAAAGAAGACATAACAAACTGCTTCACGCATGTTGTTCAGAGTGTTGCCCGTAACAGTATATCAAATGGTCGAAAAAAAGCTTTTTGAATTTAGAAAAAAGAATGAAAAGGGATTCGAATTTTTCAGCTGCATATCGAATGATGAAAAATTATATTTCCAAAAATTACACCAGGAAGCTTGCTACACACGAAGCTTCAGTAGATAGTCGGCGCATCTGGTATTTACCACATTTTGCCGTTTCTAAAGTAAATAAACCCGGCAAATTGCGCTTAGTGTTTGACGCAGCCGCCACCGTAAACGGAACGTCTTTAAATTCATGTCTGTTAAAGGGTTCACAGGGATATGACCCAATGCCGTCAGTATGGTTCAACTTTAGAGTAGGAGCCGCGCAGTATCTGGAGACATAAAGGAGTTGATCCACCAGATTCTTATTCAACCGGAAGAGTATTAGTTTATTGTGTTACTTGTTGTTATGATTTAAAATATGACCGAAATGTTTTTGTTCAGAAATGTGAAAATGTTCATGTCAACAACACTGGATTTCACTTAACATTAGAGTTTTAATATGTTGGTACGCTACTTTAGTATTTTTTTTTGCATTCAAAGTTATAGTTAGTCTCGTAAGTTGTAGGGCGTTTTAATGTTTCAGTGAGGTCGAATATATGAATAATGGTTTGGAAATTAGTGCTTATGCATTATAGACTATATTTGAATAGCCATTTTTACTTGATCGGCAGAGGAAAAGAAAAAAATAAGAGGTATTAATACTGATAGTAACCAAAAGAAAAAAGAGAGTACATATTATAAAATGTGGATTGGATAAATAAAAAATAAACAAATAATTAAAACATAAATTTGAAATTTTGAAAAATTTTTCGAAAAAGGGTAACAATCTATGAATCCAATGCCATCGAAACCAAAAGACGCATTTAACATTTCAAACCAACATACATACATACATACATAGATATGTACATATACTACAAAGCGACTAGCGAATCAGAGTTTAGCATTTCATCAACAACACTCCTACAACAAAAAAACGGCTTCTACTTTACCATCAGTGTGTTGGTAGATTAGCTAAACATAATATGACATAACCCATATTAGTAATAATCTATTAGTAATAATAAATAATAAAAACCAGGCCCCAGTTGAAATGTGTTTGAAATATACATATTTTAATATATGTAGATAAAAATAAATAAACTTCGAGAATTTTGGTTAGAATGAATCTATTGTTCTCTACTGTCAAATTTTTGACATTTCATACTTCTGCTTCCCGAAAATGCTTCTCTGCTATTTGGTTTAAATCCGAGCCATTTCTTGCGACCCTAATTTGAATCTGCATCTTGCGTCCCTGATTGTGTTTAAGGGATAAAAAACCAAAAAAAAAAAATAAATCCACTAAATTTGTTTACATTAACTCTATTGATGCCACTCAATTCCTCACTGGAAAAGTGGTGAAATTCTCCAATATTGTCCAGCAAGATATTAGACGATATATACGATATTATTACGATATTGGTATGGAGCAAGGCATTGACCGCGAAACTATTTTAAACCATCTACACAAGACCATCTATGGGTTCCTCATGTGTTGAGCGAGAAAAACAGAATAGACAGAACTAACATCTGCGATGCGCTGATGAAGCGCATTGAAATCTAGCCTAACAACAAGAGAGATTACGCCAGGCAATTGAACGAAAACGGCCGCAATTGGCTGAGAGCAAAGATGTTGTCTTCCACCATTACAACGCTCGATCACATACTTCTTTGATGACCCGTCAAAAATTGAGATAGTTTAATTGGTACGTTTTGATGCATCCACCATATAGTCCAGACATGGCACCAATAGACTACCATTTCCTCCGATCTTTGCAGAACTCTCTGAATGGAATTAAGCTGCTTTCAAAAGAAGCCGGTGAAAACGCCTTGTTTCAGTTTTCCAACCAGAAACCACAGAAGGTTTTCACCGATGGCATCATGACTCTATCCGAAAAATTGCGATTGTAGATAATAATGGAGCATATTTGGTTTAAATAAATTAATTTTCCACCTATAAGAAAACCAGTTGTTTTGCTAAAAAAACGCTACGAACTTTTTCGCATATCCAATATATGGACATCGGTTGTTTTTTTTTTAAGTTATTCAGTATTTCAGTTTGTCAGTATTCGGACCTAAAAAATTACGCACCTTGTATATATATCTATGTATATATGTATAGTTGTCTTGCAACATTTTCTCGAATAACGTAACGAACATAATATATTCATTGCTATAAATGCTTACTCTATATTCGTAGGATATTAATTTCATAATTTTATATCTTTTCCAGCGCTGAGAAGGAGTGGGGCGACGGTATTCGTGGAATGGCTTTGACTGCTGCTAGATATTCACTGTTGCGTCTTGAGGAAGGCCCTCCACACACAAAGAATTGGCGTCCGCAGATTTTAGTTCTATCCAAACTAAATGACAATCTAATGCCAAAATATAGAAAAATTTTTGCATTTGCTACACAATTAAAAGCAGGAAAGGGTTTAACCATTTGTGTTTCCGTAATTTCTGGAGATCACATAACTATTGGTACACGAGCTGCTGGTGCAAAATTAGCAATGCATAAATTAATGGAAGACGAAAAAGTGAAAGGTTTCTGCGATATACTTGTTGCTCGTGAAATTAACGAAGGATTGAGTTCTGTGTAAGTATACATGTATGTAAGTATATCATCGTAGTCGTTGTGTTTACAATACAAGAAAATTATGCTATGAACATATAAACTATCATATGTACTGTGTGTGAAATGTCGAATTGTGTGTTAACCAAACAGCATTTGCGAAAAGTTTTTGAATTTCTGCTTATCTTTGTTTTATTCTTGTACAACATTTGCTATATAAGCTTCGTCGTTTGCGACGGAACAATTTAATGCGAATTACAAACTCTAGAAGAGACTTAGAAGCAAATAATTGTACACACCACAAGTTGTTGTTGTCAAATCAATACAAAAATTCAATACAAAAAATAAAAGCTTTATCTTGATTATTTCATTAGTACCTATGCAATAAAAAACAGCACTTTTTATTTTCAACTAAAATAAACTCATAATTTTAACTTTTCCCAGTTTTAGATATCCATATCTCTGTCAATATTTCAGATATTAATTTCCGCTTTTTTTTATTAAATTCTTGGATATACATATTCGTTGTCAAATGTTGTTACAATTGAGTAAAACTGTTGGATAGTTATTACGTAACAAGAATTGCAGTAATCTTTCAAATTTGGTTAAATTTCGTCGTATTTTGGAGTAGGACTTTTTTGCTCCAAAAAGCTCCAAAACGAATTTTACACCATTGTAAAGCTAAAAGTTTTCTCTAATAGCCTATACCCATTATGATTGCGTCGGTTTGCCCCACCGGGCGCTAGAGCCCATTATATGAGTCAAAGTCACACACTGCAAACATTTTTAACATGTTTTCCATTATTTCTTCTTTGTTAGTGTTATACTTTTCTTCCGAATTATATGTATGTTTCAAGGTATGGAAAGGTACCGGGATAGCTTGCAGTAATTATAATATTTGCAGATGCCAATTATTCTGAAGAGGCATACGAATTGTGATTGTCGCCTCTTCACACTAGAATTCGTTTCATGGAACATATACTTAAATTGGGCTATGATTTCAAAGCAACAGGAACGGTTAGACAAGATGCAGTGAAAAAGGAGAACTGGAAACTGAAAAAAGCCAGATACAGGAACAATATCGTGAAATAATAATTTATTGGCTAATAATTGACCAGCTAAAACAAGGAGAGGGAAATACGAATGATGAAAACACCGCTAGAAGATTTTTCTCAGATCCTCAGACGGCAGCTTTTATTACAGGAGTGGACTTTGAGTTAATTAAGCGATTCAAAATAATAATAAAATGTCTAGCATGCAGCAGGATGATTGATGCCAAAAAATTTACAACGAAAAATATCCCTGGAGGAATATGCCATCAACCATTCATAAAATTTTTCATCATGGCGAGCAAATTATTGAAAATAGTCTACTTCCACTTAATTATCTTTCTGAAGAAGCACAAGAAAAAAGAAACAAGCATTACAGTTTCTTTCGTGAATACAACACAAGGAAAATTTCAAGATATTGTACCAATGAGATCCATATATGTGCACATGGGATCCATATATTTCAAATATCCACTAAAAATGGAAATCTAGCTCAATCGAGTTAGATAGTGATGCACAAAGTTTACTACTAGATGAGCGGAATTCTATCAATGAATGTTTTGAAAAACTTGATAAATTTGCATTAGTTCCTTATTTATTACCTTATTTTTATTAATCAATTTTTTTAGTATGTTCGTTATTGATAATAAAAAGTCTAATCTATATACATATATAAAAATGAAAGGCCTGACTGACATCCCATCAACGCACGGGCTAAACCCTTGGACCTAGAATGGTGAAATTTTGCACATAGGTTTCTTTTCTGATGTATACGTCGAATAAGAAAGGATTTTTCGAAATGTTACTCCTAAGGACTTCAAAAAGGATATACACATAACTCTTTTGTTAGCCATCAAATATGAATTTTCTTTTTTCACGAAAACATCCCGCGTATAAATACCTAAAAACCGTTTTCAGGATTTTTCAAAATTCATCCTCTAAAAGTCAAAAAAAGGACATCATTTGGTAAAAGTACACCCAATGACATAATAAAATAAAACGAAGCATGAATATTTTGCACAGAGGTTTCTTTTATGATGTATACAAGGCAGAAAAAAGGATTTTTGAAGCAGAATCTTCAACCATGACAGTGCGAATTCATAAGCTTCCCGATTTCAATTCTGAAGATCCTGAAACATGGTTCGAAAGATTGAAATCCATATTTATCGTAAACTTAATACGAAGCGAAACAACAAAATTCCACTACGTTTTTGGCTTTGCACCTTCTGAAGTGGGACCTTTCGCTACGAGTATAAATAAAGAAACAATTCCACCAGGGAAAACAAAATACTCAATTTTGAGGGAAAGAGTCACGCAAGCTTTCTCTACGTCTGAGGAGGCCAAAATTCGGCAACTTTTTAAAGGACAGATGTTAGGCAATCGCAAGCCAACACAATTTCTAATGGTGTTAAGAAATGCAGCGTCCGGCAGCTGCAATAATACAGTGTTGAAATCTTTATTTTTATAACACTTGCCTGATTCCGTTCGTGCAATTCTAGCAGTTAGCCCTTCTGATGACATTGACAGTTTGGCTCTAATAGCTGATAAAATCATGGAAAATGAGACTCCGACAAACATTTATGAAGTAAAGACCACTTCTAAAACCGAGCCTGCTTACGCTTACGAAAAATTAAGTTCGGACATAACTAACATAATTAATGAACGACAAAATTGAAAAACTTTCAGTCTCGATTAGGAAACTGCAAGATGGGCGACACCGCTCTAAATCAAATCGAAAACAAACGCTGGTTTTAATCATTCCATATGCTTTTTCCATAACAAATACTCAATACAACTCAAGCAACAACCAGGGAAATTAGACCGACCATCCTGCGTTGAGGTGGTGCATGACGGTCCTCCTAAACTGCAAAACCGCCTAGTTATCACCGACAAGCATACAAATACAAAATTCCTCACCGACACTGGAGCAGAACTATCATTGCTACCAGTCCAATTTTCCGTAAATCGTACTCCATGTGAACTCAAATTATATGCAGCAAACAACACCCCAATTTCTACATACGGTGACAGGCGTCTCACACTTGATTTCGGTCTTCGACGTTCAATTGAATGGACATTCTGTACTTCAGATGTGCCGCATGCAATCATAGGCGCTGATCTACTTACACATTACGCGCTTGTAGTAGATTTGAAAGGCCAAGTCTTAATTGACAAAATTACCAAATTATCAACGCGAGGTTTAGTTAACACGTTTCCAATATTTAAAATATCTATAATTAAGGAATCTGACAACGATTTTTTTGCAATACTTAACAGATTTCCCTATATTACTCGGCTAAATAATTTAAATATTGAGTTGAAACGTAACGTGCAACATTTCATCATTGCACGGTCCTCCTGTTTTTGAGAGACCACGGAGATTGAATCCTGAAAAATTCAAAGCAGCTAAAAACAAATTTGAATATTTAATGAAATTCGGGTATATTCGGCCATCCAGCACCCCGTGGGCCAGCCCTATTCATCTGGTCAAAAAGAAGTCTGGCGAGTGGTGCATCTTCGGCGACTACAGGCGCCTAAATGCTGTCACCACCCCCGATCGGTACTCAATTCCACATGGACAATATTTCGCTAATAATCTGTTTGGAAAAACTATTTTTTCTAAACTGGACTTGTTTCGGGCTTATCAACAGATACCGATGGCGGAGAAAGATATTCCTAAAACAGCACTTACAACACCTTTTGGACTTTTTGAGTGCCTCGTCAAGCAATTTGGCCTACGAGGAGCCGCTCACACATTTCAACGATATCTCGACGACATTTTCTGAGGCATCACGTTGTAGAGAAGAACATAAAAAACATTTAATATGGTATTATTTATAGTATATTTATGGTATTATTTATTATTATATAATATTTATTTATATATTTATGGTATTATTTATAATATATATTATTTATTTTATATATTTACATATAGTATTTAAAATGCTCGACGAAAATGGTTTAAAAATTAATTTACCAAAATGTGTCTTTGGGTTTCTAAAGTAGATTTCTTGGGATACCAAGTGTCTCAGGAAGGCATCTCGCCGCTTCCAGAAAAAGTCAAAGCTGTTCGCGACTACCCAAAACCCTCAACGGTGGCCGAATTGCGACGATACTTAGGCATGTTAAATTTCTATCGCCGAAGCTTGCCCCAAGCCGCTTCGACACAGGCGCCACTTAATAAATTTCTATATAATTCTAAAAAAAACGATAAAACTCCAATCAATTGGAATGTAGAAGCTGAAACTGCCTTTGAAAAATGCAAGATTGATCTAGCAAACGCCTTACTCACACATCCAGCTCCCGAAGCGAATTTACGACTAGTTACAGATGCATCGGAATCGGCTATGGGCGCAGCAATAGAACAAAAAATCAACGACTAACTTTGGAAACCTCTCGCCTTTTTTTCAAGAAAATTTTCTCCAGCACAAACGCGATATTGCACATACGACCGCGAGCTGACGGCAATATACAAGAGCATCAAATATTTCCGATACTTACTTGAAGGCTGAGACTTTTCAATCTAAACAGACCACAAACCTATAACTTTCGCGTTCAAGCAACGCTCAAACAAGGCCTCACCTCGACAACAGCGACAACTAGAATTTATATCTGAATTCTCAACAAATATTATTCATGTATTAGGTGTGTATAATTCAGTCTCTGAGCCCTGTCACGCATAGAAGCATTACACATGCCAACCGCATTCGATATCTCCAACTTAGCAAAAGAATAAGAAGCTGATGGAGAGCTTAAAGATTTGCTGAAATCAACTTCTACGTCTTGCAAGCTTTCACAGATGTTTTGGAGCTCAGAAAAAACACCAATCGTTTTGGAAACATCTACTTCAGTAGGACCATCATCCATCCTTATATTCCATCATCTTTACGGCAACAAGTGTTCAATACGTTCCATCGCCTCTCTCATCCAAGCTGCAAAGCTACACTTCGTATTGTTCGGCAGCGTTTCTTCTGGCCAAACATGAACCGCGAAATCCCACAAATGCCGCGTGTATGTGTTGATTGTCAACAATCGAAAGTGAGCCGGCATGACAGAAAATTCCTAACAAAATCCTGCCTCCAGACGGTCGATTTGACCACGTGCATATTGACATGATTGGTCCGCTACCGGAAAGCAAGGGATACAGGTATTGTGTAACTTTTATTGATCGTTTTTCCAGGTGGCCCGAAGCAATTCCTATCAAAGACCAGACGGCAAAAACTGTGGCGAGGACTTTTTATGCATCTTGGGTATGCAGATTTGGTTCACCTAAGCTCATCACTACTGACCAAGGTCTCAATTCGAATCAGCTCTATTCTCTGCATTGATTAAATTATCTGGCTGCCAACGGTTACGCACGACCGCGTATCATCCAGCTTCCAACGGAATCATCGAACGTTGGCACCGTTCTTTGAAATCAGCCATAATGTGTCACAATTCAAAGTACACCTGGACTAAAACATTACCCACAGTGCTCCTGGGCTTGCGATCCTTGCATACGAGAAGGATTGAATGCATATCCTGCAGAATATTTATATGGCACAACACTCAGACTTCCAGGAGAATTTTTTAGTTCGGACGAATTTACACCCAATAGCGAATACTTTTTGAACGAATTTCGAGAATATCTTCAAGAATTGAAACCAGTTCCAATATTGATTAACTACAAGAAAAAACCTTTTTGTTACAAGGAATTGTCTTCTTGTAGCCATGTATTTTTGCGTAATGAAAACACAACATCTCTACAAAGACCTTACGAAGGACCTTCAAAATTATAAATCGTCTCTTTGATCGTATTTTCAAAATCTTAATTCGTTGCAAAGAAACAAACGTTTCAATCGAGAGACTCAAACCCGCACATTTGGAACGCATATGGCTCGAAAATAATCAACAGGAAAATCATTGCAGCGAAACCACAACGAATGAAACTGGTAATCAATTCAGGTCGCCAATCATCGAACACAACTACGCGTCGAAACCAAAAGATCTGAACTCCACTGCAACATCATTCAAACCACTCAGGACATATTCAAGAGCACCGAAAAAGGACAATAAGAACGTTAGTTTTAAGTCAAATGTAAATATTATAAGAGTTTAAACCTTATCCATTTATTATGATATTTATACCCTACACCTTAAGGTAAGGGTATATTCACTTTGTAACGAAATGTGTAACGCATAGAACTAGAGACGATAGGTATAGAAAAGTATATATATTCTTGATCAGCGTGACCTCCTGAGTCGATTTAGCCATGTCCGTCCGTCTGTCTGTCTGTCTGTCTGTCTGTCTGTCTGTTGAAATCACGATCACAGAAGAACCAATGAAGATATCGTGATGAAACTTTGCAGATATATTGTTTTATGTGGTGGGCTGGTTGGTATTGAAAATGGGCAAAATCGGTCCACGGCCACGCCTATTTTTTATTAAAAATGTGATATCAGGGTTCGTTTTTGAGCTATTACAACGAAATTTCATTCCTGGGTATAGAGTAGCATTATCCAATGTGCCAAATATGGGCGTGATCCGCCCACTTTTAGGTTACACAGGCAAAAGAGGGTTATATTGTTAAATATATAAACTTCCTGAATAAAACTTTAGATAACAACTTGTTTTACAAAAAAACATTATTACATCAAAACTGGGTGCGGTCCGCCCACTTTTACACTACATATACAGTATAGCAGTATGAAAAAAATTTATTACCACGGAAATAAAGTTTAAATGAACACAATTATAAAACAACTAAGCTAGTTATTTTGTTTTGAAAAAGGTAATGACCACGCCTACTATTTATACAGAGGCGTAGCTAGGTCTCATGGACCGAGGGACGGTTAATCAACTTGTAGCCCCAAAAATGCCTAGAATGCAATAAGTCAATACTTGATTTCCACAACTGCCGCCCCCGACATTGTGCCGCCCAGAGTGGATCGCCACCCCCGCCCCATCATAGCTTCGGCACTTTTTTTAAAACTTTTAGGTGTAGGGTATCTAAGATTCGGCCAGGCCGAATATAGCTTTCTTACTGGTTTTTATTACTTTATATACATATATACTACTATTTACATATGTACATATTATAATAATTCAAAAAATTTCATAAATTGGAGGAGGGTAATGTAGGGAACATACCCACAAGTGACATTTGTGTATACTATAACTCTCATTCAGTTACTCACATATACATTTAGATATAGAAGAAATATATGACGAGTAGTCAGTGTCAAGTTGTTAAGAAGTCAACATTGTTTCATTTCGGACGTTCTGCGCCACCAAGGAAAAATACTGATTACTTCAAAATTCAATTAAATATCGAGCTCTCGATGCCAGTGTGAGCGGACGTGTTTTTGGCGCTCGTGTTCAACATCTGTAATCTCGTGTTTTATATATGTAATTCTGGCTTTGGCTCACCTTTATTAGTTTGCGATTTTATGTTTGATTAACTTTTGAATTTGAGTCGAATTTTGTAATATTTAGTAATAACTCAAGATGTCTAATAAAGCTAAAATCACTAGAAGTGCGGTGCAAAAAATATCGTCTCCTTCAACTCCTCTTGGTGCGAAAATTTTGTGTGCTGATGAGTCATCATCTACAGCTACATTGGCGCTCTCCAACTCTGCTTTTGATCATACGCTGAATTGCCTCAAAGAGAGTGTAATTGAACAAATGACCAGTGCTCTTACGGCATCTGAGGGGAGAGTTCTGCAGAGGATCAGCGAAGTATCGGCTGAACTGACTAACATTAAATCTGTGCTTAGGAGTGTGATTGAGAGAGTTGCGGCAGTTGAAGCTTCATGTGCCGAGATGAAAATATTGAAACAACATTTTCATGATTTCAAGAGTAAATCAGAGTCTGATGTTTCAAGTGTGCGCTCCCTGGTTACTGCGCTGAATTTGGAGGTCACTGACTTAAAGTCGAAATCGGAGAAATATGAGAGTGACTATGTATCTTCTGAGCTCTTAATTAGTGGAATACCATTTGAAGCTGGTGAAAATCTGTCTGCTGTCTTCGGTAAAATTACTAAAGCTATCAAGGTGGAATCAACTTTTCTTCGGAAGATATTTCGTGTAAAGCCCAAAACTAGTAATAGGAATTCTACTATCATAGCTAAGTTGTCTACAGCAGATGATCGTCGTAATCTCTTCAAAGCTATTGCTGTATTTCGCAAAGAGAATAAACGTCAGCTAATGCTAGCCGACCTTGGTATCCAAGGTGATCAAAAAATTTTCATACACGAAAGCTTAACTATGGCAAATCGTGATGTATTGCAGTATGCTATGGCGAAAAAAAGAGAGCGCTTGCTTGTTGCTGTGTTTTCGTTGCGTGGGAGAGTATTTGTAAAAGCGTCCGCGGATGGTGAGACAAAACTGGTGTGTGACAAGAACAGTGTTGACTGCGTCGTTGGAACTTAGGAGCAACTTGTGTTATGCCAAACTATAAAAATCAACTATCTTTATATTTCATGCGTAAACTATTAACCATCCTTCCACTATCAATTTCATATTTATTACCTTATATACCCTTCTTTCGAAACCTATATGGATCTTATCTTTTGTATATATATTCATTCTTTTCTCTCTCTTTATGTTTGAGCACCTGTTTCTACTCTGGGATGTGCCTGCTGGCGTTTGTTAATGGCTGCTCTGTGTCTGATTTCGATACTCAATAGCGTTGGTTCTGTTGGTGCTATTGATTGTTACAAGGCTTTAGTGAATATCTTATGTAAACAGTCATGTGGGTTGAATGTTGTACACTTTAATGCACGAAGCCTGAATGCATTAAAACTCGACTATGCTAGGTATATTTTTGAGGGTTCTCCTGTTGATGTGATATGTGTCTCGGAGTCGTGGTTTAAGAGCGAAGTATCTGATTCGTGGTACAATTTTGGAGGTTATAGACTTTATCGTAATGATAGGTGCGGCAAAAGGGGTGGTGGTGTTGCTATTTATTGTAAGTCTACTCTTAATTCTAAGCTCGTAAATAAATGCAGCAGTGGTTTTGAGTTTCTAAATGTTGAAAT
The DNA here is from genome assembly GCA_943737955.2 of Myopa tessellatipennis. NCBI lineage: Eukaryota > Metazoa > Arthropoda > Insecta > Diptera > Conopidae > Myopa > Myopa tessellatipennis. The sequence continues at coordinate 20,844,092 of OX031315.1, forward strand.
TTGTGATAACAATACAAAAGTATTAGTGTCGTCAGTCTACAATCCTCGTAGAGGTAATAGTCCTGAACAGTTCTTTAGTGATCTCTCTGGCAGATTAGTTGAATATGATTTTCTTGTTGTTTGTGGTGACTGTAATGTTAATTTATTAACCAATGACTGTCTCTGAAAATTTTATGCATTATGTTTCTATGTGTGGGTTGAATGTTATTAACTCTGACACTCCAACTCGGTACGCTCCTGGATCTGAACCTAGTTTACTTGATGTTTGTCTTGTTTCCGATCATTCTCGTCTCTTATGTTATGACCAAATGACTTTTTTATCTGATCATGATCTATTATTCCTGGGTTTAAATCTCAATTTGCGCAGAACTGAAGAAGCAATTTTTACTTATTATGATTTCAAGTCAATTAATTTCGACCAGCTATATCGAGAATTAGCGGCTATGTCTTGGAACGATGTCTGGTTCTTGGAATCAGTTGATGCTAAACTCTGTGACTTTATTTATAAATTGAATATTGCCTTCGGCAATCATGTTCCATTGCGATCATTACGTGTATTAAACAGCGGTTGTCCCTGGTTTACTAATCGTGTGTTGGTTGCCATCAAAAAGAGGAATAAATTGCATTCTAAATGGAAGAATAGTTGATCAACTGTGGCTTGGGAGGAATTTCGTTGTGCTCGCAATGCAGCTACCTTGTTATTGAGAAATGAGAAGAAGAGGTACTTTAGTGCTAAGCTCGATCATAACTTGTCCTCTAAACAGTTGTGGAGAAATATAAGAAAACGCGGAATACGTAACAAACACGCGACAGAATGTGAGTTGGATCCTGACGAACTTCATGATTTTTTTCTGAGCAGTGGTAACTATAGTCCTTCTGGTATTCCTGCTAGTGCCGGGCTTCCTATAGTATCGAATGCTTATTCCTTTACTCACTTCTTATTTACCACAGTTAACGAAAATGATTTAAAATGATGAAAATGATTATTGAACTTGTTAATAAAATTAGTTCGAATGTAGTTGGAGCTGACGGATTATCTATTAGGTTTATTAAGATAGCCTTACCGTATATCGTAGCTCCTTTAACGCATATCATTAATCATTGCTTAACTTGCTCGACTTTTCCTAGCTTGTGGAAAATAGCTACAATTATTCCAATTGCTAAATCGCCATCTGCTACTGCCCCTGCTGACTTTAGGATACTTGAAAGGATTATGTATATGCAAATGTCCTCTTATTTGGACCAGAACAAACTATTATCCCCACTACAATCAGGCTTTCGAACAGGGCACAGTTGTACGACTGCTGTATTGAAGATTACTGATGATATCCGAATTTTTTATGATCAAGATTATCTAACTCTTCTTTGTTTGATTGACTTCTCTAAAGCATTTGACACAGTAGATCACATTCTGTTGATTAATAAGCTTAGGACGTGCTTTAATTTTAGTAGTAGTGCAGTCAAGCTGCTGGAAAGTTACCTTGGGGGTAGGGTCCAGTGTGTGAAAATCGGAAGTAAATGCTCTTCTTTTAAAGTGGTCAATATGGGAGTCCCCCAGGGGTCAGTTTTGGGGCCCTTATTGTTTTCTATCTTTATTAATGATATCTTCTTAGCCTGTGAGTATGCCTCCATACATGCTTATGCTGACGACATCCACGTCTACTTCTCTAGGCCCTTAAATCTCATTGAAGACCTGTGCTTCAGACTGAACTCTGACTTATCCTCACTGAGTGATTGGGCCTCTGCCAATTTACTACGCATCAATCCCTCCAAGACTAAAATTTTGCCCATTATGAGGATGAATACTGAACTTAATGAAGTCCCTCCTTTGTTTATTGGATCCACTAGGCTGAATTTCGTAAATAAGGTTAAGAACCTTGGATTTATATTGAATTCCAATTTAACTTGTATTGATCATGTGAATAGTTCAATTGGTAAAATTTATGGCATACTGAGGTGCCTGCGTACCTTTGCGATCTATACTCCTCTAGAGACCAGACGCAGACTGGTCAAACAATTGGTTATGCTATACATAACATTCTTTCGTGTTGTCTATTGTCATCTTGACTCCAACTCCCAGCGTAAGCTTATAGTGGCCTTTAACTGTGCTGCCAGGTATGTTTATTTAGTCAGTCGCACTGACCCTATTTCTGCAGTAAGTAACGGTATCCTAGGTTGTGGATTAGCAGAATACGTAAATATTTTGAACATTAAGTTTCTACACAGACTTATTTACACCCAAAACCCTCCGTACCTGTATGATAAACTTATGCAATTCCGATCTGCAAGAGCTATAAATTTCATAGTTCCGAGATACAAATACCTCAACAGCAGTCGATTTTTCTTCATTAGCACCATCAGACTTTGGAACTCATTACCGCTGTCCTTGAGACGGATTGTGCGGAGTGGCCGTTTCAGACATGCTGTTGTTGCACATTTCTCAGGTGTTTAATTGAGTGCTCACCTTAATACTCTTCCTAGCTTATTTTTCTTATTCTCTTCTATTTGTAATATGTTTTTGGTCTCCTTCTATATTCATTCAATGTACTACTTAATTTAATTTAATTTAATTTAATATAATTGTTAAATGTATATATGTTATATTTCGTAGAGGCACTATAAAAGATTAAGTCTTAGTGTGCGTGACTGAATTATATAAATAAATAAAAAATAAAAAAAAAATAATTCCTACATTTGTTTCGACTTATTAAATATTAATGCCCATTATTCCTCTAAAAAATAAATGTATTTCCTTGAAAAACGTTTGTAAGTTCGCCGTGCTATGCTTCATTATGTATGAAAAAAGTCCTAAAAAAGGTATACTCACCAGTGGCGTAGCGTGGCGGCCAGGGGGGCTAATGCCCCGGGCGGCAGAGCTATCGGGGTCGGCCGAAGTGGCTAGTTGTATATGCGGAATATATCTAACTGGCCCCGGGTGTCAGAAATTCACGCTACGCCACTGATACTCACATACATATCTCGTAAACCAGAGCCAATCTAGCAAAACCAGTACCAGATACGTATTCAGTGAGCCAAAGACACTCAGAAAACATTGTTTTTGTAAAGGGCTGACATTTTTAAAAAATTTGCTTAATCTGCTTAAAATTAAATAGCTTTCCAATGAAGTACATATGTAGGTATCTTATTTATTTTACGAGATATAGGTCCGACATTTTGATACTTTAGAGTCTATAATTCTGAAACCAGATGAGAGCGACAAATAATTTTTATTGTTCCTTTAGCTACCATAAGAAACAAACACAATAACCAAATCGGAGCATTAGGAGTACGGCAAACATTTCCTACTTTAAAAATTTATAAATTAAACTATAATTAATTACATTTTTAGAATTCAAACAATTGGACTTGGAGGCATGAAGCCGAATACGGTTATTGTTGGATGGCCTTACAGTTGGCGTCATGAAGGAAAACAATCTTGGAAAACATTTATACAAACAGTTCGCACCGTTTCTGCATGTCATATGGCTTTACTTGTTCCAAAGGGTATTAACTTTTTTCCAGAATCTACTCACAAGGTATGGGCTATCGTGACATTAATTTCGCACGCCAAGTAATTTTCAATACATTTCCTTTTTATATCAATTAAATTTAGATTGGAGGTTATATAGATATTTGGTGGGTTGTACATGATGGTGGACTACTAATGCTGCTGCCATTCCTATTAAAACAACATAGAACGTGGAAGAATTGTAAACTACGAATATTTACAGTAGCACAATTGGAAGATAACTCTATTCAAATGAAAAAAGATTTAAAAACCTTTCTTTATCATTTACGTATTGAAGCTGATGTAGAAGTTGTGGAGATGGTATGTGCAAAAGAGTTTATTATAACATCGTTTAGTATAAAATAATAAAATTACAAAGGCTTCTCTAAAATTAAACAAAACCAGTAAGAGTGCTATATTCGGCCTAAAAATTTTAAAAAAATTTAATTTAACGAAATAGGTTTATTGATTTAGATTGTTCAGTTATTTAGATTTTTCATTGCAGAACAATAACTTCATAGAGTGAAATAAAAACTGAAACTATAGGAAATAAGTGGCTATAAGGAAAGCTACCTTATAATTACATTTAATCACAGACGGGTATAAATACAGTGGCGTAGTTAGGGTGGGGCGGGGGTGGCGGTCCAGCCAAGACGGCACAATTTCGGCGACGGGAGTTTTGAAAATCAAATATTGATTTATTGAATTATACGAATTTTTGGGGCTGCAAGTTGATTAACCATTCCAGGCTCCATGAGTCCTAGCTACGCCAGTGTATAAAAAGTAGGCGTGGTCGTTACTTACTTTCAGAACAAAATAATGAACTTAGTAGTTTCATTATTGTGTTCAAATTTAAACTTTATTTACGTGGTAATAAATTGCTTTCATGAGCCATACTGTATAAACAGTGTAGAAGTGGGCGGACAGCTCTTAGTTTTGCTGCAAAAATGTTTTATTGGAAAATAAGTTGTTATGTACAGTTTTCTTAAGGGAGTTTATATATTCAACAATATAACCATTTAGGAATCTCATGCGTGTGTAACCTGTGGGCGGATCGCATATTAACATATAATGTTACGGTATACACAGGTATGCAATTTTGTTGTCATAACTCAAAACGAACGCTTATATCACATTTTTAATAAAAAATAGGAAGAAAAGGAATATTTCTGCAAAATTTCATTACGATATCTTCACCGTGATCGTGATTTCAACCGACAGACAGACGGACGGACATGGCTAAATCTGGTCAGGAGGTGACGCTCATCAAGAATATATATTATATACTTGTCTATATCTATCTTCTCTATTTCTAAGCGTCACATATTTCGTTACAAAGTGAATATTCCCTTAACCTTAATGTGTAGGGTATAAAAATATAAACGCCTGTATTGTTCATTAAAAAAGAGCGATTATTATTACGCTACGTTCGAAAGATTATGCAATGAAGTTCGTTGCGATTTCGAAGTTTAGCGAAATTTCCCTGGTTGGTTTGTTAACTAACTGATCCTCCAGTTCATTAAAAAACGCTGCTAACTTATTATAATACAAAATACTATCTGAAATACCTAGGGCCAGTTTTTCAGTGCTCGTTTAAACGGCGTTTAAACGACGTTTAGTTAAACGTCAAATAAAAGTTAACTGAGATTTGAGTTTTACAGTGCGAGTTTAACATATCTATGCTAAACGTATCTTATCTATATTTCATAGCGAATTTATCTAAATGCAAGGAGTATTTAGCGTATACTCGTTACTATAAGTTGATGTTTCAACCTATTTTGGCAGCACCTGTCAATATTTTCATTTTTACAAAGGGAACAGCTGTTTTGGTGCAAATAAACAAAATTATCAGCATAGTTTTGAACAAGGTTTGAAGTATAGTTTGAAGTATAGGGTTTGGTTCCACATAAGCGAAATGCAAGCAACTAAATTTTATAATTGAAAGTTTAATGTTTTGAAGAAGTTTTAAATTTAACAGTTTCAGATATCTTAATTAACTTTCTTTCTTTAACTGATCGAGCTAAACTGTCTCAATCATAGCTAGTTTCTCTTACATAATCTTTATTTATTAAATTTTCTTCGGGATTTTTAGGCTGAGGTAGACCGTACTGCAATAATTTTTGTCCTCCCAGGGCCATTACACCGTCTTCAATACGCAATAAACATCTGTTATAAATAATCTCTTAATGAGCTATGGATATACTATACTACTATACTATAACTTCTTTCTGGATATATTTCATGATAAACATTGCACTTTTTATCAAATTGTGTCCCTTTTTGGACCCTTGAAGGACGAATTTTGAAAAATTCTGAAAATAGCTTTTAGGAAATTTCGTGCGAGATATTTTGGCGGAAAAATAGGTTCGATATTTTATCGCTAACAAAATATATTGCAATTATATATTATGTGTGCTCTATAAGTCCTTAGAAATAAAATTTCGAAAAATCCCGACTTAGTGCACCTCTACCTCTTTAAGCCGGGTTCACTCACTCTGATTGGTGGATTGCAAAAAGTGAACCAATTGGGTGTAACAACCCAATGTTCAATAAATTCCAAACCGCACGGAACAACAACCACAACAGCTCAAAGACAATCTCAGCACAATAATAACAGGGGTTCCAACCACAACAACAATATCAAAACCACCCTGTAGTCCAAAGCTTCGTCGATGACATTGTCGTCATACGTCATATTGTCTGGCATACGTCCTCAACGACAGACAATACGTCCTATGTCACTGGGCAAATATGCAAATCAGAGTACGGGAAACGTGCACGGACTTGGTCGCATATCCCACACCTACATATGTCTGCTCTGACAATAGAACGCGCGTAGCCGACATCGAACAAGCAACAAAATATTATTTGGAAGATGTCGCTAATCTATCAAAATATGCAGAAGCATCCATCAACAAGCAAAATGGATTGGTAAAAACCATGAAGGTAGCATGGGAGCAGATTGAATAAATAAATGATGCGATCTCGACTCAATTCGAAAGTACCGAATCCGTCCGTTACAACATGCAGCCATATGTCAATATGTAACAACTACTGCAGGAGACAATAATCAACCTAGCATTGCAGAACAAGAGAGAATAATTAGCGATTCAACAACAACTTCAGCCTCAACTAATTCAACAGCGTAACAACTATAGAAGGTTATGACTTCAACTTTCATAATCAACTTTATAAACTTTAATCATCATCAACTTTAATAAAAAAAAACCTTAGATCAGTGTTTGGATCAGTAATGGCATTAAAGGGATTACACGATACAACTCAGGAATGTCTTCTGGCTATAAACAATTTTAAAATTGCCACTGCACAGTGGAATCCCTTCTTATTACACTTGTTCACAAAAAAGTTGCATAGACTATCATTGATTCGAATTGAACAAACAATTTTGAATTTTTTCGGTCTGGGGCTCAGATGCGTGCCACATTTGCGTGATCGACATGTGTCTGTAAAACTCAAGGAAATAAGACATGTCGATTATGCAAATTTGGCACGCATCCCTTACTTGTATGTTCATATTTTCTTCTGCTCGGAGCCCCAGACCGAAAAAATTTTGAAGGCTGGTCATCTGGCTAGTGAGCGCCCTTCGCGAAGTTGTACTCGGTATAATAAACAATAATCTATACAGGGTGTTTCGCATAAGAGGGGACAGAAGACTAGGACGTGAGGTTGGCTCGAGACAAGAAAAAAATCGTATGGGAGGGGGTCAATTTCCCCCCGTTTAGACGGGAGGGGCCAAGAACGGTTTGACATAGGAACCTAATTTATAAAGGATATTAAGAAGCGGATATTTGGCTTTGAAAATCAGTAAGCAAATGTTATCTGGGTCAAACCATTATTTTTTATTATTTGTTTTTCGATGTTAAGTCGGATTTTTATAAAATGGCCCCTCCCATCTAAACGGGAGGAAATTGACCCCCTTCCTCCTCCCATACGATTTTTTTCTTGTCTCGACCCAACCTCACGTCCTAGTCTTCTGTCCCCTCTTATGCGAAGCACCCTGTATATATAAAAATCTCGTGCCATGGTGTTTGTGTTCGAACTCCTCCCAAACGGCTCAGCCGATTTTTATGAAATTTTCTTTATATTTGTTATATATGAGAATAGGTCGTAAATTATATTTCTGCCTCCTACCACCACCTTCAATTTTTTTAATCACGATTTTAATATTTTTGTATGAACAGTATCCAAATTGTTCGTATTTCAAACAGTAGAGTGAGCATGGGAGGAAGTGGGAGAAGTAATTGTGACATATGTATGTTTGCGTTGTAAAACGGACAGACAGCCAGACATACATAGCTTGGCGTGCTGACTGCTGTGAGTGTGGTGGGTGCCTCTCTGCCATGAGAGTCCTTGAGATATAAATCATAAATAATTTACAAGGCAAGGTGGTGCGTGCCTTCGTTGTTCATACCACCAATCAGAAATAATTTATATGGCAGAACATCATTTGCCGGGTCAGCTAGTATCATATAATAATAACACAACACTTTATTACATTTGGAGCACACTCAAAACCTAATTTCAAACCAATCAGCAAGTTAAGGACACCACTTGGCCAACATCCTCTATACCTTTTAAGGCAGATAACGCACTAACTACAAGGCACAAGGCAGGCGTGTGTTATAAATGCAAAATTGATGTACTCTTCGGAGCAAGATTTGTACGATCTAATACAAGTCGAACAGTTAAAATTTGGTAAGGATCTGCCCATCCTACAAAATACAAAATTAGGGTGGGTAGTACGGGAAACATTAACTCAACAATTCATCAACGTATGGAATTTTCCCTAATAGCAATGAAAGCATAGGTGAACAGAACAGTTTTATAATAGCAGCTTTATACACACAGTTTCAAAATCTTATACCGGATTCCAGTACCACTAAATTACTAAATTCGATTCTTCCGCAGAACCTTCGTCAGGACTATCCTTAAACGATATACTACACGTCGGACCACCAATTCAAGAGGAAGTCTTCTCCATTTTAATTCGCCTTCGTCTGTACAAATTTGCATTTTCCGTTCAAAAAAATATATCGGCAAATCTTAATGCCCCACGAGGATCAGAGATATCAGCTTATGATTTGGCGGAAACTTATGAAACAAGAACTGAAGTATCGTCTACAAACGGTAACATATGGGACGTCGTCCACATGGTACCTAACTGCAAAATGCTTTTAAACGCTAGTAAAGCAAAACAAGTTGTATCATCGATCTGGATGTCAAGTTCTACTAGTCATCTGACTTTTATATGGATCATTGCTTAAACGGCGCAAACAATATTTCCCCTACATTTGAGGCACATCTTACATAACGCAGGGTTTAACTTGCGCAAATGTTGCGTTAATCATCCAAAATTACTCGAGAACATTACAGTATCAAGAAATTGATTTTGATCCAAACTCTGTACACTCTTCTTACATAAAGAGATTAGATGTAATGTGGCTAACAAGGGATGATCAGTTCTCAGTTCGGGTGAAAATGATACCTGCACAATGTTCAACAAAGCGAGCAGTTACTTCTGGCTCACATTTTCGATCCTCTAGGAATCCTCGCACCTGTAGTGGTTATTGCCAAAATATTCATCCAGCAGCTTTGACAATTAAAGCTGTCATGGGATGCGTTTTACCAGAGGAACTACAAAAGGAATGGCGACCCTTTCAAGAAATGTTGGCATCCTTAAATAAAATTAAAATCGATAGACATGTCTTCAAAAAAGGAAATACGCAATTCAGTGCGAATCCACACTTTTGCAGATGCCTCAGAAGGGCTTACGGAAAGGCAATGTTCCTAAGCTTTACATTCAGAAACGGACAGGTGATAATGCGATTGCTTAGTGCAAATTCTAGAGTTGCTCCAGTTGAGAGGCAAACAATACCTCGCCTAGAACTATATGCAGCTGTTTTAGGCGCCTAACCATGGTAATACCTTATCTAAGACGTCCTATCAATAGGACTAACCGCGTATAAATTGCAAAATTGAGCTAGGTGTTTATACGGTTCTTTCTTCTTGCACAGCAATGAATCCGCTTCAACTTCAAAAACCTCAAGCAATGTTTGCGAATTAGAAAAGAAATTTATAGCAGCAACCTCCTTAATAATCACTGCTGAAAGAGAAGAACTTATATACAGATTTAATTACTGGAATTTTTCCCGCACTCTAGAACGCATTGTCGCACGGCTGTTTATAACATCGGGAGTAGATTATTGTCCCCTTTTTGGGCTCATTATAAAATTCGAGGTAAAAAACCGCATAAAATTTATCCGCAATCTTTTGCTGTTTCTCGGCTAAAGCTGCTCACCTGGAATTGCTCAGCAATCTAATCCAGCATTTATTGGCGCTATATACTGATTTATTAGCAGACGAGCAGGATGTCAAACATTATACTATGATAATGCAAAGAATATCGTTGGAGCCAAGAACATGTTGACCGAGTTAAGTGAGACGATTTTTTCGGATAAAACCCAAAGCAGCAATAAAGGGACATGTGGCGGCAATGGAAATGAGTTCAAATTTATTCTAATTAGGGCACCAAATTTCGAAGTCTTTTGGGAAGCGGCGGTGACATCTGCAATGCATCTATTGCTGAGAAGCGTATAAAAAGCAAGTAGAAGTCGAATCGATTTTAAATTCACGTACTCTACCTCCTATGTGAAATGCTACCTGCTGCTCATTTTTCGGCGCACCAAATGTGTGTACACCCAAATTAAATGCAACTTTTAGTACAAGATGGAAAGTAGTGTTTGAACTAAAACATGAATTTTGTAAACGATGGAATGTAGAGTATTTAAAGCAATTGCAGCAAAGACGAAATGGATAAAACAGACCGCTGATATTAAGGAAGACATTCTAGTAATCATTAAACGTTCCATTGCTCAATTGGACTGGATGAACCTGATAGAGCAGTGCGAGTTGTTGATCTAAAAACCGCGTCGGGTATGCTTCGACGACCAATCCACAATTTAGCTCCATTAATGAAGGAGGATTCTAGCACAGCTAGAAGTCCAGAAACATTCACTCGAAGGATTTGAAACCCCACCGAAGCCTCAGAAAGAGGTCACCGAAATATCTGCAACCCCATCCAAAATAAAACGCATATTTTACGCTTCAATGATGATTAATCGGTTTGAAACCTGTTTACCTTTTGCTGCCATTTATATTAGCTAATTCTATAAATATAACGAATTTTACAAACGGACTTGGAATATATTTCGATGGAATAGAATTAATTTTTCTCCAATAGCCTTGACATTAATCATCTATTACGACATTCCACCAATTGAAAACAAATTAAAGGCTTTTGAGAATGGGACAGTTGCATTAGACTACATATGTCTGAAGCTGAAGGATAATAAGCTTTGCATTGCCCTAGGAGCGCACTTTAGAACATTAAGGGACGAAATGCAAGTTGACAGCGAAGCCCTACATAGTACTTACAAAATGCGAGCAGCATTAGACATTGTTGGAAATGCCAGTCGTTCCCAATTTGGAGTGTTAGATAGTGAATATGCTAAAGAAATGTCTACCACCATAAACAAGGTCCGAAATGACCTTGCTTAATGAAAAAGCAAACCTTTATAATAGATTCAACAATACATACATTCAAAAGAAAAGAATTGGAATCACAAACTCATAACTGTACGATTGTACGAAACAATGTACATCAAGGGCGCAGTGACAGACTAACATGCCATATTTGTAGGTCTAGAGTCGTATCGTCTATTTTATCTTATGCGCATTCCCGCAGTACTCAATGGAACCCTCATCAAAATTCACTCTTGCATAGATATGCTATGCCTATCAATGCTCATAGGGATAAATAGTTCTCAATGACGTAGAAGGAATTAAATCCTTCCAACGATTGGAGAACGACATGTATACAGGGTGTTTCGCATAAGAGGGGACAGAAAATCAGGGCGTGTAGGTTGGGTCGAGACAAGAAAAAATCGTACGGGAAGGGGGTCAATTTCCCCCCGTTTAGATGGGAGGGGCCATTTTATAAAAATCCGACTTAACATCGGAAAAAAAATATTAAAAAATAATGGTTAGATCCAGATAACTTTTGGTTGCCGATCTTCAAAGCCAATTATCCGCTTCTTAATATCCTTTTTAAGTTAGGTTCCTATGTCAAACAGTTTTTGAGAAAATAAATGTCAAAGTTAAAATTTTTTAAAATTACGGTATTAAGTATAAATTTTCATAAAATTCTCTAATCAATTCTAGAGAGAATGCTTCAAACCGGAAGGTTTTATAGTTTCCGAGAAAAGTGAAATATACGATCTAAACTCCTTCCGCAGAGCAGTATTTTTCATATTTTTGCACCAGTAATAAAACACAAGTAGCCAAAAAATTAGTATTTGAATGGAAAGTATGCTTCGTAATTTTCACGTTTCTCAGAAACTACAAATTTTACGATTTTCTTCTTGTCTCGACCCAACCTACACGCCCTGATCTTCTGTCCCCTCTTATGCGAAGCACCCTGTATAGGCTTGAATACTATTCAACAGACGGGGGGATGTAGCGATTCGCTCTGCTAATGCACTTTTCTCTGCTTTGAATTGGTTCATCGATTGAGAGCAGAGAGAGAGGGGGATGTAGCGATTCGCTCTGCTAATGCACTTTTCTCTGCTTTGAATTGGTTCATCGATTGAGAGCATGGCGGAATGTCATTGTCTTCACCATCTCATGTTATGCTGCCGGTCGATGACACAATTCAAGGCAATTATGAAACTAAATTAATTTTACTATAAATTGAAGTCGTTCAATAAAGACTAATCAGTATTCAAAATATAAACGTAGTATTTTAATCAAATTCACTAAACTAAACCAAACAGTTTCGAAATTGTGAAGTTTAATTGCCGACTTTATACGTATAAAGAAAATAATAGGAATTGGATTTTGTTGAAGTTCCAAATTCAATAACCAATAAATAACAAATATAGGAACCATCACACGCCCTCTGAGTAAAATGATTTTACTAACTTCTTAGTCCCGAGTGGCAGGTAACTATAAAGCTGGCTAACTATTAATCACCTTATAGGTCCTTACAGTCTCACTCTGTACCCTCAAGCCATAGCGGTGGTTTGAATACCTTTCTTCGTGTACCTTTCTCATGTGCTTAGGTTGCAGTACTGCCCAAAAACTAAAATATTTAAAGTATCGGATAACATCACAAATTATGTAATTGTAAAACATAATAAAAAACGATTATTCTTAAAGCCCAACTCAAACAAGACTTGAGAGAACTATGAGTTGAGAAGAGAGAGAGTAAAGAGAACTTAATGAAACGCAAGCTATTCATGCATCAGTAGAACGACCAAGCATTGCATGAAATAAAAAACAATTAAAACAGCTGTTTCATTGACCAGGAAAACCTGTGAATATTTTCCACACACTCATCACATATTTTATATTTTCCACACACTCATGAAAGCGTTACCATAGTTTAGGACTCGGAAAGAGATATACAGCATAACTCTAATGAAGTCACTGTTATTCAACAGCTTGCGCAATGGTCTATTCAATAGTGAATACAATTGCAATGAATAAATTAGTGAAGATTTTGCACCTAGTTATACCAAAAACATTGAGAAGAACCCCAAGAAAAATACCTATATTGTGAATGCAAGCTGGCAGTTATGCTCATTATGGCATTAAGGCAGACTTAACTGATTTCTTACGGCAAAACGTATACGACAATTTCTGCTTGTGACTTAACTTTCATGTGAATGGTCTGCCAGTTGTTAAAACTTCGGGTGCTCAAGTCTGGTCAATTGCAAACGAGCTAGTAAATTATACATAATTGGAATGGCGTGAAAATTTTTTTACTATCAGAATAAAACTTCCAAATAAGTTTTGTATTTCGGAAACAATATAATTAATTTAATAAGGAAAGAATTTGACTAATAGAGTGTAAGCAGTTATTTTGTGGAAACAAAAATCTTGTTCGAAAATGATATTTTAATATATCTAAATATATGTATATTTTAACGATTTTTTTACACTTGGTAAAAATATGTATTTGTAATTATAGTGATATGAAGAATGTTTATACCCTTACCTTAAGGTTATATTTACGTTGTCACGAAATGTGTAACGCATAAGAATAGAGAAGATAGATATAGAAAAGTATATATATTATTGATCAGCTTCACCTCCTGAGTCAATTTAGCCATTTTCATCCGTCTGTCTGTCTGTTGAAATCACGATCACAGGAAAACCGGTGAAGATACCGTAACGTAATTTTGCAGAAATATTCCTGTTAGGGTGTTCATGTTTGTATTAAAAATGGGCAAAATCGATTAACGACCAAGCTTTTTTTTAATAAAAATGTGATGTCACCATTCCTTTTTGAGTTTTGACAACAAAATTTCATTTCTGGGTATAGAGCAACATTATCCGTTAATATGCCAATTATCCGCCCACCTTTAGGTTATACAGGCAAAAGAGGGTCTTAAATGGGTTACATTGTTCAATATATAAACTTCCTGAATAAAACTTTACATAACAACTTATTTTCCAATAAAACATTATTACAGTGGTCCGCTCACTTTTACAGTATAGCTGATGGAAACAAATTTATTACAACGGGAAGAAATTTTATATTTAAATACAATAATAAAATTACTAAGCTAATTATTTTATGTTTTGGAAACGTAATAACCACGCCTACTATTTATAACCATGTATGATTAAATGTGATTATACGGTAGCTTCCCTTATAACCACATACTTCCTCTAGTTTAACTTTGTATTTCACTCTATAATGTTATTGTTTTGTAATTAAAAATCCAAATAAATTAAAAATCTAAATAAATACACCTATTTGATTCAATTCAAATTTTTCAAAACTTTTAGGTTATCTAAGATTCGACCAGGATGAATATATGCACTCTATAAAAAGTAGGCGTGGTACTGGTCCGATTTCAGGCATGGCGTTGTACTGGTCTGTTCCACAGGGCTTATGATAACAGGGAATAAATGTGCCAAATTTCATGATGATAGCTCTTTTCGTTCTCCTGTATACGTGATTTCCACAAACAGACGGATATATATACGGACGGACGGACAGATAGGGCTAATTCGACTAAGGAGGTAACACTGATCAGGAATATATAAGTTTATACTTTTATATACCTGCCACGCCTCCTTTAATGCATTACAAATTGAAGGACATGATTAATATAACCTTATCCCTTCGTGTGTAGGGTATTAAAGCGACTTACATTTCGAATCTGGATATATGAAGGAGGCATACAAAATATGGAATTTTAAAAATTTATGTTATGTTTCATTTACGATTACAGGCGTCAGTGCCGTGACATGGCAACCTTTGAAACTAAATAAAATTGTATTTGTACTGAATCTGCACGTACAATTATTTTTTTAAATTCTGGGCATTAAACTTGCTTTAAATTTCAACTTTCAATCAATTATATCTAACGACTCAGAAGTTATGATAAGACTAGATGCTTTTGTGCATCGAACCTGATATCAGTATTATTCTGACAGAATATCAATGAAAGAAAGCTAAAAATATCCGTTAACTGATCTTTGTTTGACTCTTTGAATTTTTGTTTTAGGTTGTTGTAAATCTACTTTGTTGGTATGAGGTCAATTGTGTTTTTTATCGGTGGATAATCCTATGATCCATAATTGGTACAATATCAATTTAAAAGTAAAAAACTTGAAATTTTTCCGCAAACGCGGATTCCTTTTTAATATTTTGCACTCTGGTTTTTGTTCATAATTTAAGCGCCATACTCTCCTAATTTGTATTCTGGTAACCGGGCGCCTATTTATCACATCTATTTGTGACTAGAGATGGAAGAGACGAGCGTATCAAAGAGAGCTGTGCAAGCACTGCAAAAAAACGTTGCCTCCGCCGGGTGACTTCGTGAGATGCCAGCAATGTGGATCCGAGCGAAGCTACGAACAATATACTCTGGAAAAACAAAATGAATGGAAGTGCCAAAACTGTCGTCTGCTGGAATAATCCTACAAGGAAAGGCCGCAGCAGAACCGCAAAAAATACAAAAGCAAAATCAAACAACTATAACTGCTGAAGGGGAGTTGCAGGTGGAAAATCACCGAACGTTCGATGAACGTAGTGAGAGATGTTTGAGGTCTAACGTGGCTGAGTTAAAGACGGACACAAAAGAAATAAAGAGCATAATTGAACAATTAAGTAAAAGACTTTAGTTTACATATGAAGATATGAGAAGTCAGATGACTAGCGTCATCACAGAAATAAAAATAACTATATCGCAATTAGCTGACCAGGTAAAAGATCTCACCGCTAAAAATGAGGAGAAAGACAAAAAGAAATACAGAAGTATTAATGCCAAGAACACATGCAGGTGACAACAACAATACCTGCCTATTATACAGGGTGTTTCGCATAAGAGGCCTCAAAAGACTAGGGCGTGTAAGATGGGTCGAGACAAAGAAAAAATCGTATAGGATGGGGGTCAATTTCCCCCCGTTTAATGGGAGGGGCTTTTTATAAAATCGCCCCTCCCGCCATTGACTTCTACTTGAGTGGAATAGCAGTTTATGTAAAGGAAACTATAACATACCACAGAAAAATTAACACAAATACAATTTACCACGAGCATATGGAACTGAATTTGAATATGGATAATCACTTTGTTACTTTTTATGCCATTTATCGACCACCGTCGTTAAATATTAATATATTTGTTGATGAGCTTGAAGAAAAAATTAACCAATTCGGGATAAAGCACAATATAATAGTAATTGGAGATGTTAACATTGACATTAAAAGATTAGATAATAGAGCAACCACGTACATATATCGAAATGCTGGAAAGCTGCGTCAACGAAAATACAAAAGTAGACATTAAACGCGGAACAAGCACGTGCATTGATCATTTACTCAAGAGAGGCATTGATAGTGAAAGATTTGTAGCAGTGGTTAAAACTGAAATATCCGATAATTACTCGATTTTCTGCTCAATACAGATACCAAAGAGAGAAAAATATAACATACTGCAATAACAACATAAAATTCTGGATTATAAGGTAAAAGAACATGTTGGTACGACAAAGCTTTTTAGAAATCGGAAATGCTGATGAAATGTACACGAAAATATATTCTACATTTACAAATATTATGATAACTCGCGTAAAACTAATCTACAGAAAAAGCAACGTACATATAATCCATGGATATCAAATGAGATAATAGAGAGTTGTAAATTACGCGACAAGCTATATAAAAGATGGTACGCTAAACCCCAAGACCTGAGTAGAGAACTGGAAAATTTCGAAATGTTGTAAATAAGAGAATTATGAACGCCAAAAACAATTGCTACAAAAACAAATTCTATGAGCATAGACAATACACAAAAGTCCTGAGAAACTATTAATGAACTCGGGGAAAAAAACACAAACTATAGATAGAACAATAAACAAATTTTAAAAATCAAGATAATTTGTCCACTAGAACGAGCGGGAATTCCAGGCTCGGTCTAAAATAGTTCGAAAACTACTTAAATTTAACAACCTTTCGTGTAAAAATAGGCAGCGAAAAAAACAGAGAAATCGATGTGACACATGGTGTGCCTCAGGGATCCAAATTGGGCCTTATATTATATATTATCGACGCATACGCTGCACAGTGGCCGGTTTTTCAACTTAGCGGTCAAAAATCCATATATTTTGACTCTCTTGGAATTTTTTATTCCGATTTTTTTCGTTGGATTCTTCTAATCTTAAGCTTTAATGTGAGACTAAAATCATATTGTTTCAAATCAAAATCGATTGTTGAAAACCAGAGATATGAGAGTTTCAATCAGGGTACCTATTAAAATTTTCTTAAAAGCCTAAAAAAGAGATTATAAAAATAATACGTTTATTTTTATTTAATGATTAAAGACTTTTTATTAACAATAACGAACATACTAATAAAATAGATTAATAAAAATAACGTAATAAGTAAGGAACTAATGCAAATTAAATAATTTTTTCAAAACATTCATTGATAGAATTCCGCTTATCTAGTAGTAAATTTTGTGCATCACTATCTAACTCGATTGAGCTAGATTTCCATTTTTGGCGGATATTTGAAATATATGGATCCGATGTGCACAGCAAAACTGCAAGCAGATCCTCATTGGTACAATATCTTGAAATTTTCCTTGTGTTGTGTTGACAAAAGAATCTGTAATCCTTGTTTCTTTTTTCTTGTGCTTCTTCAGAAAGATCACCAAGTGGAAGTAGACTATTTTCAATAATTTGCTCGCCATGATAAAGAATTTTATGAATTGTTGATGGCATATTCCTCCAGGGATAGTTTTCGTTGTAAATTTCGGCGGTTTTCTTTACATATTCACCAAATTTTTTGGCATCAATCATCCTGCTGCATGCTATAACTTCTATTATAATTTTGAATCGCTTAATTAATTCAACGTCCACTCCTGTAATGAAAGCTGCCGTCTCAGGATCTGAGAAAAATCTTCTAGCGGTGTTTCCATCATTCGTATTTCCCTCTCCTTGTTTGGCTGGTCAATTATTAGCCCTATTTCACGATATTGTTCCTGTATTTGACTTTTTTTCAGCTTCCGTTTCTCCATATTCACTGCATTTTGTCTAACCGTTCCTGTTGCTCCGAATTCTAAATCATAGCCCAATTTGAGTATATGTTCCATGAAACGAATTCTAGTGTGAAGAGGCGACAATCCGAATTCGTATGCCTCCTCAGAATAATTGGCATCTGCTGGTGCTTGGCTTAGTGTACTTGCGGTTTAATGGCATATAATACAGCTAGAGGATGCCTTAGTATCAGTTAAGGTACTTGTCCGACTTTTCCATCAATCATGGTGAGCAGAAGTTTGAAATCTATTTGAATAATATGGCCATGATACTCAAATAGCCGCGGATGAAGTTCATCAATTTGCCTCCTAATTTTATTAACTTCATCGGTTATCACATCTTTTATCACATCACTTACAAAGGCCAAGACTTTTCACATATTTCTCTTCCAATGAAAGCAATAATCTGTTCAAATTTACACTACATATGCAGTAAGAGCTAATTACCTGATAATTAAAAAAAACCTAATTACTGCAAACTATCCCAGTACCTTTCCATACTTTGAAATATACATATAATTTGAAAGAAAAGTATAACACTAACAAAAAAAAAATAACGGAAAACATGTTAAAAACGTTTGCAGTGTGTGACTTTGACTCATATAACGGGCTCTAGCGCCCGGTGGGGCAAACCGATGCAAAAAAAATTGGTGTGGGCTTTTAGAGGAAACTTTCAGCTTTACAATGGTGTAAAATTTGTTATGGAGCATTTTGGAGCGCAAAAGTCCTGCTCCAAAACACGACGAAATTTAACCAAATTTGGAGCATTTCTGGAATTCCTGTTACTTAATAACTATACCACAGTTTTACTCAATTGTAACAACATTTGACAATGAATATATCCAAGAATTTAATAAAAAAAACCAGAACTTAATATCTGAAATATTGACAGAGATATGGATATCTAAATCTGTGAAAAGTTCAAAAAATGTGTTTATTTTAGTTGAAAATAAAAAGTGCTGTCTTTTATTGCATAGTTACTAATGAAATAATCAAGATAAAGCTGTAATTTTTTGGCTCCGTAGGTTTTCAGGTTTCTACTTTCATATGACCTAACCCATTTTGAAATCGGTGATATTGAAAAAAATGACTTTTGGCCGCTAAGTTGAAAAACCGGCCACTGTGCGCTGGTGACAGAGTTGGGCAAAGTAATTAACTATTTACTTTTCGTTAAAGTGAATTTAACTTCGTTACTTTCACAGACGCTTTCGTTATCGTTAAAGTAACGAAGTTACTTGGCAGTCATTAACGTTAAAGTAACGAAAGTAAGATCGTTGTTCTGATCGTTATCGTTAAAGTATCGAAGTTACTTTGCAATCGTTAACGTTAAAGTTCTTTCTCTCATGATAAATAACTTTTTTCTTATGCTTTTGCTTAGAACTTTTTCTCTATTACTGTTTGTAATTTTTCTCTATTATTGTTTGCAATGAATGTTTTTAATGAATTTTTTTTAATCTAATCTGTATTACTATAGTAACTTATTTTTTACTTATGTTAAAATTATTTATGTGAAACTTTATTTCAAAATTTATAATCATAATCATATAACTATTGGCGATGCAATTGTTAAATTAAATTGATGAAATCCTATTTTTTCTGCAGAAAAGCTTTTAGGCTTTGCGGAATATTACATGTAATTATCTGAAATAATATCGAAAAGAAATAAAATAAAAAAAATAAAAAATAATAATACCTCTTTTTAAAGTAAATATTAAAGAAATATTAAAGAAATTAAAAATTACCAAGACCAAGTAAAACATAAATTCAATTTTCTTATCAAAAAGTATTGATATGTTGAGACCAGTGCACTAGAGCACTTACGGGCCGTATTATTGTGTATTATTTGCCTGATGGTCGTTTTGCGTCGATGGCTGCTGATTCAACATTAACATATCGTTGCCGTTTCTCTACCCGTAAGAGAAAGCTTTCTGCCGAGATTTCCTTAAGGTATGAACATCTCCAGGCCATACCGAGCCGTATACATATACTAAAATTTTTAAAAGCAACATACATGTCGACGAAGAACTTACAGTTTTACAGTGTCCTACACAATGTAGGACAAAGCTGGGCTATTCCTAAATCAATAATTTCGAAATAGCCAAAAGAGTGAGCGGCGTTAACTAATGCTATGTTTACACCGACCCCAAATGCGCATTCGTAATCACGCATTTGAAAACTGTTTACACCGCCTTGTTCGCATTTGGTTTGACATTGATCAGACCAAATTTATGTTTTTTGTTTGCCTGATTTTTTTTATAATTGTGGTTTGACAGCTGTTTGACATTATTTCCCTTCCATTTCCACGGTTTTGTTTTGGGATTTTATTTTTTCCCTACCACAGAGTGATTCAAAATATTATTTTGCTTCGCATTTCATTCGCATTTCTTTCAAATGCGATCAAATTTATTAAATTTGATTTGTCAAATCGTATGAAAATTTTTAAAATTTCGCTTCGCATTTGGGAAATAGAGCTCAAATGCGCATTTGGGGTCGGTGTAAACGTAGCATAAGCATAACGGCCCCAGCTTGACGTCATCAGATTATGCTTTCTTTATTTTGGCGTGCGAGTGCGGGTATTAAAGCTAAAGCCCCTCTTCCAACCTGAAGTAGAAGTCAATTTACTCAAACTCCTGCAATCTGAGATCAACCCAGATAGTCCTGACAATAAAAGTTGGTTAGCTTTGCAAGTTGCATTTTTACCTACTTATTTTAGCAGGCTTTTAATGTTTTCTTCGTTGCGTAGCACATTGATAGAAGCCATTACTGTTTCGTTACTTATTTTCTGTTAATCTTATTTGTTACAGATGAATAGCGACATATCAGCCTACACGTACGAAAGAACATTGTTAATGGAACAGCGTAATCAAATGCTTAGAGAATTGCGGTTAAATAAAAAAGAAAATTCGAAAGTGGTAAGAAAATTCAAACTTATTATTTTATGCTTCCTTCTTAGAAAATTATTTAATATCAAACATTGCGACGCAATACTTTTTAAATTAGAAAGGATGGCAGAGGGTTACCTAAATAAAAATTGTGATATGGTATAAGTAAGATTAACCTACGGGAAAGGTGACCGGAGAAGGATAGGTCACGTGACAGTTCCCACAGGTACGGCGAACGTTCCAATTTTTAATAAAATAAAGATTAAAAATTCACTTCTTTGTTGTTATTATTTAAGTATTAATCTTATTTATATTTTCAAGATATTTTTAACATTTTAATCCCTGTTCTAAGGGTAACCAAACCTTTTTATATATGTAATGTGATAATCTTATTCGTACCTATGAGTTACATTACCTATGTGAAAGTGTCGGTTTAACTACCTTACTTTTTAATACATTTAAATACTATTTGTATTTAATATATAATACGATTAAGTGGTAAAGTTGGATTGGACCAATTATTTCATTTTTTAATCTCTAATTTATATTTGATATCTTTTAATTATTTTCCATTCCATTTCAAATCGCAAAATACGGAACAAATGCAGATCAGCTGCCAAGCTCAGATTTTTTTTTCTTTTTTTTTACCGTTATTTGAGACCGTTATAACCGGAAGTGGCCATGTTTTTTCGGGGGCTGGTCAGCCATCTTGGATGACCGTTTGAAGGTCAAATAAATGGTACTAATAAAAGTCACTTATTTCATAAACTAAGTAAGCTAACGGAACAAACGAAGTACTGTTGGAAAGGTATTTTTAATACCTTTCATTTATGTAATACACATTTTTATCCATAACATGGCTGTGAAGGAGTTATATTGAGTTTTAGAAAAATGTGACAAGTTGACCTTGAAACCAAAATGTTTTTCTTCCAAACGGACACATTAAGGTATAAAACAAATTTCAGTTATGGAAAGCTTGTTCTTTTACTTTTAAAATGGTATATAATATGTTATACTGTAAGTATAACAGCATTAATATGTTATACTGTAAGTATAACAGCATACCTTTCCAACAGTACGTCGCTAGTTCCGCTAGCTCTCTTAGTTTATGAGATATTTTTATGAGAGTTTTTGCCTGCGGCGCTTAACTTAACAAAAAAATTTCACGCGATTTTTCATCAAAATTTTTTAATTTCAAATGTTTTCCATTAGAGCGGCGCAGGCAGAATTTTAATTGAAATTTTGAAAGGTAAAGCTAAAGTAATGTAATACGATAGTAAGTATAACATATTATATACCATTTTAAAGGTAGAAGAACAAGCTTTCCATAACTGTAATTTATTTTAGGCCTTAATGTGTCCGTTTGGAAGAAAAAAATTGTTGTTTCAAGGTCAACTTGTCAGATTTTTCTAAAAATCAATATAACTCCTTCACAGCCATGTTATGGATAAAAATGTGTATTACATAAATGAAAGGTATTAAAAATACCTTTCCAACAGTACTTCGTTTTTTCCGTTAGCTTACTTAGTTTATGAAATAAGTGCCTTTTATTAGTACCATTTCTTTGACCTTCAAACGGTCATAAATGGCTGACCAGCCCCCGAAAAAACATGGCCACTTCCGGTTATAACGGTCTCAAATAACGGTAAAAAAAAAGAAAAAAATCTGAGCTTGGCAGCTGATCTGCATTTGTTCCCAAAAATTTTAAAGGCTATATAACATCAATTGGATCCACTATAGATCAAGAAAAAATTCGAAAAATATTCAACGAAAGCGAGAGCATTATCATAAGAACAGATCATCAGATGATGAAAAATGCTCTCCAACATTCAGAAAAACATTTGCAAGCAACTGAAAATCAAATTTAATTCTGGGAAATCAAATCCACTTAAGAACAAGATATACATATAACCAACAAGAAAACGGACAGACTGGGAATCCGAACATCATGTAACCGCACCAAGTACCTAAAGAGGACATAACAGATAATTATATTTGTTATAACAATATATTTTGCTAGCCGTTAAATATCAATTTTTTTTTCCACGAAAACATCGTGGTCTAATAAAAAAACTATTTTCAGGATTTTTCAAAATTCGTCCCCCAAAGGGCCCAAAGTGTAATGTTTTTCATGAAACATGCCTGTTGTGTATCCTATGAAGTATGAGAGAGTTGGAGTTCAGTTGGAACGCGGCCGTCGAAGAATGTAGATGATGTACGTCTGTTGCGATGAGCTGTTAATATTCTTAAAACCAATCATAATTATTGTTTCTTTTTTGTGAATTAAATTATTTAATATTAATTATATTAACAGTGGATTAAATAGTTATAAGGAGTTAAACTTATTTAATATTAGCGACGAGGATAGGATATTTGATACATTAGTGTTAAATTATTATTAAACCCAATGCATTGCAACTAAATCTATTACCATTGGCTAGCATTTGCAAGAAAAGGAGCAGTTGGTACTTCTGAACAGATACACACATTTTTTCGGCTTTTCGTGGTACTTCTAAATACACAAATATTTTCGATTCTTCACTTGTTGAATGTTCCGACTCACGTGTTCGTTCTAATTTCACCACTGAACTACTGTGAATCGATATATGTCAAAGGAAATCGAACAAAAACTAGGCGACTGTTGGAATCCAGTTCGTCAATAGAGATGGCAATAGCTTAATGAATGGTATCTGTGTGTAGTCGTGTAGTCTGAATCTATTCGATATTGCAAACACAGACCAATGAACATCGTACTTTGCACCTTTCGAGCTTTTTCTGCTGGCCAATGACGTGCAGGAATGGGACCGCAAGAAGGCTACTATTATACATTCCTAACGCTAGCCGGCGCTCCGCTACACGATCTTTTGTCGTCATTGGCATCGCCGACCAAGGTGAACGATCTTGATCTGCCGTCTATTAAACAACTGTTAACTGAACAATTTGCTCCTCAACCATTGGAAATCGCGGTATTCTACGAGTTTCATCGACGTGATCAAGAGCCTGGTGAGACATTCGCAGATTATTTAGCGCTCTACGGAAACTTGCCATCGATTGCAATTTCGGTGCAAGTCTGGACAGAATGCTGCGCGACCGACTAGTTCCAACTAGTGGTCTTGAGTATAAAAATGGATAGCTTCTGATTGGAGAAATGTTATATTTTCTGATGAATCGAAGTTTAATTTGATTGGGCCCGATGGAAAAGCCACAGTTCGAAGGAGATCGAGGGTATACGATACTCCGATGAGTGCATTCTTCGAACAGTCAAGCATTCACCTTATGTTTTGGTATAGGGATGCATAACATATTATGGACTTGGACAAATTTTATTGCTGGAGGTTCCGTGAATGCAGAAATGTATAAAAATGTTATCAAAAAAGGCGTGGTTAAACAATCGAGGGCTGAGCTATGTTGAAAACATACTTTTTCAAGACGCTAGTGCACCTTGCCACTGAGCTCGCCCTGTAAGTAAACCTATAGGTTTTACCTAAATATGCTGTAATGAGTTTTGCTTTTCAGCCATGAATGAAGCTCAGTCTGTCCAGGGTTCGCTCGAAGGTGTCTCGTAACCCTCCAAGTTATTCAACCGCCACACGAATTTCGAACGACTGTTTCCACAGTCTAGCACTGACTCTTTGCAGAGTTCAGCTCGATGGATTGGCTGTATTGATTATATCCTTATATCTACTTAACAATTTTTATACCCTACTACACGTACAAAATGTGGTTTTTGCCTACTCAAAGCTAAGGGCAGAGTGCCACGCAGCAGTCGGCTGTACAGTTTCCCTACGTAAAATCGCCTAAGCAGGAGACTCTCGTGTTTCTCGGAGGAAGGCCTAAAGTAAGCTCTTGGAAGCTTCGGGTGCTTCCCGGCGGAAGGCCTTAATTTTATGAGGAAAAGCGAAAGTGCTTCCCTTCGGAAGGCCAAAGGTAAGGGTTTGAAAGCGCAAGTGCTTTCCGGCAGAAGGTCTTAAAACGAATGGTGGTTAGGTTAATCTCCTGTTTACGGCATTTTCCTACTGGTGGCGCGCAAATATTGTTGCACGCCGATGGCCTGAGCCGATTAGTGAATGATAGGGCATTTACCGATGACCGAAGTTAATTAGTAATATATAAGAATATTACCAATGGCCGAAGCCGATAAATGAATGATAGTGCATTCACCGATGACCAGAGTCGATTAGTAATATATAAGAATATTACCGATGGCCGAAGCCGATTAGCAAATGATAGCGCATTTACCGATGACCGAAGTCGATTAGTAATATATAAGAATATTACCGATGGCCGAAGCCGATTAGTGAATGATAAGTGCATTCACCGATGAGCGAAGTCGATTAGAAATATACAGGAATATTACCGATAGCCAGAGATGATAGTGAATGATAGTGTATTCACTGATGACCGAAGTCGATACAGCAAGGATACCGGTAGCCAAAAGTGGTAGTGAAGCTGCAAGATTGTTTAGATCTTCGTACAAAGCTTACCTTTATATTCAGCGCAACTCGAACTTAAATATTTTTGCCGTAACCTTTTATGAGCTGGTTGCCGTAAACGGCAAGCGAATTATATGCACGTAGTGAGCACAAACTACCAGTATCGATCATGTTATTGTATATCATGTATGTGTATGTATGGCGAAACCGGTTTCGTGTTGATTTCGTCGATGTGTGCACGTAATAGCCTGTTTACATAAAAATATTTAATCCGGTTAAGGTGTTCGAAAATCGATCAGCTGATCTAGTGTTTACATACATAATCCGGCCCGGGCTGTCAAACCGAAAAGAAGAAATAAACAGCTGTTGTTTTGTGTTTGTCTATTTACGCAACTATTTTTAAAATTTTGCCTGGCTTTAATTTACAATACAATGAATAAAATAACAATAATATTCAAAATTGTTGAAATGTATTTTGCTATGGTGACGAAATTCGCAAGTTTACAGAATTTGGAAGGTGATTTGGGCCATCTCCGCCGCCATCTCCCTATAAATATGGACATTTTTGCGGAGTCCGCGCAGGCCGTCAATATTTTCTTGCCACAGGTCCAGTAGCATTAATTCCACCCCCATCGACTACAAAGTTCTCTTTGTTGATTTCTGCATCTGAAATAGTTAATTTTTTGTCATTTATTACATATTATACTTATTTAAATAAACATATTACTTACGACATGAAACGCTTAAATTTGTTTTGACATTTGGCAGAATAGTTTGGTGGCACTTTCTCTTTATCTCTTTCTAACTTATTGGCACTAGAAAAGGAGAAAGATAGTGTGTCTGCAATTCCGAACTTCGAAACAGACTTGCAAACTAAAAACTGAGGCTAAAAACCAAACGCATTTTGGTTTAGCGCTGGAATAGCAACAACAATTTCACGGGAGTTAAAACATTTTACGAGTGGTTTTGGGACTTAAAACAGTTTATTCCAAAAACCTAGAAAAACCATTTTATGTAAACACCTTATAAGAGTGAAAACATGAATTTTGAATATCAATAAAACAAAAGAAATGTTTTGTCGCTGGTGGGATTTGAACCTACGATATGTGGTTTCTTAAGCTAGATTTTATTTTTTAAAAAAAGAGAAAAAAGAGTGTTTTTGTCGCTGGTGGGATTTGAACCTGTGATATCCGGTTTCTTGGGCAAGGTTTCCACCTGTTAAATAATGTCTTCTGTCTATTAATGATGCGTCTGCGCTGCGACTGTGTTACCCTGCTTTTCTTTGTTTTGTTTTATTTATTTCTATATTTTGATATTTCAGTTTTCTTATATTTCTAGTTTATTAATCTTATTTGTAATAATCTTATACATATTTATCTTATTTGTAACGTTGTCCACGTTACAAGGCATTCTAATGGTCATAGTGTATTCACAGGTAATACAATTAAAAGAAAATCTGGGGATATTATCGGTGTCCTGGCCAGGAAATCGCCCAGACCTTAATATCATTGAAAATTTGTGGGTAATGAGGCAGTGAAAAATCCAAGATATGTCTCCGAAATCTATCGAGGAGTTAAAAATTATTATAAATGAAGTGTGGCGACAAAGAAATCAAGAACCACATCCAAAATCTCTATAATACAATGCCCAGACGAGTGGAAGCTGTTTTGAAGGCCAAAGGAGGATCAACGAAATACTGAAAAAAAATTTAAAGAAAAGAAGAAAGGAAAATTTTTGAATTCTAAGAATATTTCAGCATAATAAAAATAATAGAAATAAAAAAAAACGAACCTCCTTTATTTTATTACTTTTTTTTTAACAAAGGTAAAGAAATTAGATATTGGGTTTTTCCACTTTTTTAGTAAAAATCGATCTGCCGGCCAACCCTTTTCTTTTTTCTTAAAGATATTTTTTCAGAGGCTATAGGGATCAAATAATATAAAAAAAATAAAATCTTGCAGGTAGCTTTTTTATTATAATAAATTTTGCATGAGTAATGAAATTCTACTAGTGCGGCTTTTTTTGGCCATGGGTGTAATTATCATGTGTAAAAATGAGACGGAGGAAGCTTTCATAAGTCCTCGTTTGTGATGCATCTCCTATCAGAATTAGCACCGTACTTAAAACCGCAGAAAAACATCAAGAAAAAACTTCTAAAAAGTTTATCGGATAAAATCTGCCTAATATAAAGTACCCAGCCCAATTATAACAAAAAGCAGTTTGTATTGATACCAAATAGTAATAAAAACAACAATAATAGAAAGAATATTTAGAAACCATTAACATGGGAATTTCACGTATAAGGAGATCAGAATTAAGTTAACTGAAAATAAAACCAGAAAGAGTGTTAACTTCGGCCTGGCCGAAGTTCATATACCCTACACACGTTTATTTGAAAATTAGGCGTGGTAATGGTCCGATTTTTTCAATACCAATAAGTTTCTGATGATAGACAACATTCGTGCCAAATTTGATGAAAATATCTCTATTCGTTCTCCTGTAATCGAGTTTTATTTAATTAGTGGGCGGACCACGACCATTTTTGGTAGTCTGTTTTGGTCAGAGGCAGTGGACTTCTGGACAAAATTTCAACCCCAAATTCGTTCTACAAGCTGAGAAATTGAGCTATACTCATGGATGAATTTATATTTACTATAAAAAGTAGGCGTGGCAATGTTCCGATTTTGCCCATTTTCAATACCGATAAGTTTCTGATGATAGACAACATTCGTGCCAAATTTGATGAAAATATCTCTATTCGTTTTCCTGTAATCGAGTTTTATTTAATTAGTGGGCGGACCACGCCCATTTTTGGTAGTCTGTTTTGGTCAGAGGCAGTGGACTTCTGGACAAAATTTCAACCCCAAATTCGTTCTACAAGCTGAGAAATTGAGCTATACGCATGGATGAATTTATATTTACTATAAAAAGTAGGCGTGGCAATGTTCCGATTTTGCCCATTTTCAATACCGATAAGTTTCTGATGATAGACAACATTCGTGCCAAATTTGATGAAAATATCTCTATTCGTTTTCCTGTAATCGAGTTGTATTTAATTAGTGGGCGGACCACGCCCATTTTTGGTAGTCTGTTTTGGTCAGAGACAGTGGACTTCTGGACAAAATTTCAACCCCAAATTCGTTCTACAAGCTGAGAAATTAAACTATAAGCATGGATGAATTTATATTTACTATAAAAAGTAGGCGTGGCAATGGTCCGATTTTGCCCATTTTCAATACCAATAAGTTTCTAATGATAGGCAATATTCGTACCAAATTTGATGAAGATATCTCTATTCGTTCTCTTGTAATCGTGATTTCCACAGACAGACAGACAGACAGACAGATAGACGTACAGACAGACGGACGGACATGGCTAAATCGACTCAGGAGGTCACGCTGATCCAGAATATATATACTTTTCTATACCTGTCACGCCTCCTTTAATGCGTTACAAACGGAAGCAGTAAGTGAATATACCCTATTCACTTCGTGTGTAGGGTATAAAAATAAATCCAAACCAGTAAGAGTTCTATATTTGGCCTGGTCGAATCTTAGATACCCTACACCTAAAAGTTTTAAAATACATTACAAATACAAATATAAGGAATCTTTATAATCACAGATGCGTATAAATACAGCGGCGTGCCTAGGGTGGGGCGGGGGTGGCGGTCCGCCCCGGGCAGCATAATATCTGGGCGGCAGTTTTGCAAATCCAGCATTGACTTATTGAATTCTAAGAATTTTTGGGGCTGCAAGTTCATTAACCGTCCCGGGTCCATGAGTCTCAGCTACGCCACTGTATAAATAGTAGGCGTTGGTCTTTACCTGTTTTCAAAACAAAATAACTAGCTTAGTAGTTTTATTATTGTGTTCAAATTCAAACCTTATTTCCGTGGTAATAAATTTGTTTTCATGAGCTATACTGTATAAGTAGTGTAAAAGAGGGCGGACCGCACCCAGTTTTGCAGTAATAATGTTGTTTTGGAAAATAAGTTGTTATGTACACTTTTATTCAGGAAGTTTATATATTTAACAATATATTTATATAACAATACCATTAACCTGTGTAACCTAAAAGTGGGCGGATCACGCCCACATTTGGCATATTAACGGATAATGCTACTTTATACCCAGAAATGAAATTTTTTGTCATAACTCAAAAACGAACGCTGATATCACATTTGTAATAAAAAATAGGCGTTTTCGTTGACACACCATAAGAAGCAATATTTCTGAAAAATTTCATTGTGGTATCTTCACCGGTTCTCCTGTTATCGTGATTTCTGTATTAGATTCCCGTTCTGTACGTTTTCTGCTTGTCGTTGTTTCGTTTAACGCTTTGACGATTTAGTTTTTAGAACAGCCCACAAGCAATCTCTCACATGGTCCTTCCCTCTCACATGGTCCACTTAATCATTGTGTAGATTCAAATTTTCAATAATTTTCTTGTTGTATTCCATTACATCTGGTCAAACTCTTCCTAAACCCCTTGTAACCAGAAATAACGATATGGGGGAACTCTTTTACCGACGATAAAACGAAAATTTATTACACGTATAGCGTAAGTTTTATTCACCTGTGCTGAATGGTTTTATGACATGACAAATGACATGGTTTTATGACAAATGACATTTCGTTTATTTACAGAAAACTTTTGAAGGAATCTGGCAATAATTTTTGTTTATTGAATTAACCTTTAATAGTCTGATTTTTCTTTTTGGACCGAAAAAAATTAATGTTTAAGCTCGCGATTCGGAACTAATTTTTTCTCTTACTTTTTTTTAGGTGGAACTAAGAAAAATACCTGGTTGGTTCCTAGCAGAATTGCCAGGCACCCAGACTTCATAATAAAAAGGTGTAAAGGTACAAAACGTACCAAAGTATTTCTATGCTCCATTTTTAACCAACAAAATGGAAAAAAATCATAACAAAAATATTTCTATAGAAGTTCACATTTGCTCAAATTCAAACTCCAAATGCCTCACGGTTCTGTAAAGGAGAAATTGAACTTTCGAAAAAATCCGCCAAAATGAAAATACATTTTTTATTTGAAATACCCACAATAGATTCTAGACACTACAACGGTAACGGAAATATTTTTTTCAGTTTCGATTTCAACGAATTTCCAGCAAGAATCATTGTTTGAAAGTACGCAAATGTTTTTGTTTTTTTTTTTACATTGAGGCAATCTGCTGACCATACAGCTATCAAATTAAGTTGGTTTCATGCGGCCATCGGCGCAATCTGTAGTGCTTGGAAGTTATGATTTTATTTCGGTTGGATATTAAGGTTTAAGGGTTGGCCATTAATTTTGACCACAGCAAATTCACTGTAACTGCGTCTTCATTTTCCCTTTCGATTACGCCTTTGGATGACAATGCGCACCAAACAGTAGCTTTTTTGGGTGAAGTGTTTTTTTTTCTGAAATGGTTCTTGGATTTTCGCTCCCCATATGCAATAAGTTTGCTTATTGACATATCCATCCAATATGAAGTGAACTTCATCGCTGAAGATAATGTTATGTGAAAACAATGCATCGATTTAACGATGTTGTAAAAAATAATCAGCGAAATTTCTGTGTTGCAAATAGACACGTTGTTTTAATTTTTGTGTTAATTGAATTTTGAAGGAATGCAAATGCAATCCTTTATGCAAAATTTGTCACAAACTGCCATAAGAAATCGATTTGCTATCAATTAAAGTTGATGAGTCATTAGCAAACACTTCCACGAGGAGCATCAATGTTTCGAGTATCATTCGACCGAACTGTTTTTGGTAGATCAGATTTGGTTTATCATGAACAGATCTAGTTTCAAAAAATTTATTAACCAAATTATGAAGTTTTCTCCCATGAACGATTATGTATGCCGAAAAATTGACGTAATTTACGATGGTATTTTTTATTGAATACTGATTTCCAAAATAAATTTTGAGAACCTTAACACGCTCTGCAATAGTATACGACTGTTGAATTAGTCTATCATTGTAGGATAGACACAAAAAGGATTTAATAACGTGCAGAATGTGCCACAGCAAAGACAAGTTGGTCAGGCGAAAACCAAGTAAACCATCCAACTGGATGCAATATTTGGATGGCACTATCGGTATTTTTTAAAGTACAACATTCGCTATATAAGCTCATCATTTGCAAATAACTTAATATGAATTACAAACTGTTGAAGAGAATTAAAACCAAATAATTGTAAGCACACCACAAGTTTTTGTTAAATTTTATGCTTTTGTGTTTTACATGCTCTCTCTATGGCTCTAGGCCGGTTTCGTAATCCAGCATTAGATATGATCCTGAAGGGGTCTATTCAACATAAGAAAAATGTCAGTTATGGCTGCTGCTTAGTGAGTTTTCTTACATCGCTGGCGTGTATTTTCCTTGTCGAATCTTATAAAAGAACTGATAGGTCAAAAACGTTGAAGACCCACCGACGCACGGTACAGTATACATACATACATATGTATGTCCATATGCGTAATTAAAAAGTAGAATATTGTACAAACTCTAAGCTTTCGTGTCAACAAAAAACTAAATAATTTTCCTACTAAAATTTTACAGCAAAAGGTTAAAGAAATTAATTCAAATGATTAATGATATTTTTATAAAAACTGTTGATGTTGAATACAGCATTATCGCAGTTACGGAAACCTGGCTTAAATCAGAAATATTAAATTCTACAATATTTTCTAATAACTCCGTTGTCTATAGAAAAGATAACTTGAGGTGGTGGAGTCCTGATTGCTGTGCAATCTAATATTTACTCGAAGGAGGAAATCATGGACGATGCTATCGGTATTGATTTTTGCTGTGTTCACATTAAAATAAATAGCCTATCCTTAGATTCTATCTGTTCGCACATTCCAACGAATTCAAATGATGAAAGTTACGTTACTCACTTTTGTTGTATAAGTAAACTTTCTGATAAACTGTTGTTTATCCAGACGATCTTATTGTTCTTGGTGATTTTAATCTTCCTTATGTTAATTGGGGAAGATGTGTTGACGACCCACTAGTTCTCTTACCATCATCCAAAGAATTTAATGATTTTAATTTTCTCAAGGAGTTATTATCACGTGGTCTCTACCAAGTAAATAGTATACCGAATATGAAAAATCGCCTCCTAGATCTAATTTCTTGTTGATGGTAAAAGACAAATATTACAATTTCGGATTAGAGTTACAAAATTAAAACCGTGAAAAGAACTCAATCTAAAAAACATTACTGCTTCAAGAAAACAAATTACGCCGTTTTGATGAATACACTGGGTTCTATTGATTGGAGTTCTATTTTATCATTGAATGATCATCCTTCCTCTGTATGCCTGCATAAGACACTGGATTATAAGGCACTCTTCCGTAGCACTAACTCAGTTTTCACAAAACTCGAGTCCTATTTGGTTTAATACGGAACTACTTGCTTTACGGAATTCAATATCAAATAAGTACAAATTATACTGCTAACTCAGAGTTGGGCATAACTAGTTAAATCGTTAACTAGTTATCGTTATAGTTAAAGTTAATTTAACTTCGTTACTTTCACAGACGCTTTCGTTATCGTTAAAGTAACGAAGTTACTTGTCAGTCGTTAACGTTAAAGTAACGAAAGTAAGATCGTTGTTCTGATCGTTATCGTTAAAGTAACGAAGTTACTTTGCAATCGTTAACGTTAAAGTAACGAAAATGTGATCGTTTTTCTAATCGTTATCGTTAAAGTAACGAAAGTAAGATCTGATCGTTTTCGTTAATCTAATGAAGTTACTTCGGGTCGTTAACGTTGAAGCAACGAAGTTGTTCTTGAACTAGTTAAAAGAACGAGTAACTAAAAACTTTAACGACGTTACTTTAATGAATTTTCGTTACTTTTGTAGATTTAGGTTCCGTGAAAGAAAAATTTTGGTTTTGCTAATCTATAGTAAAATTAACAAGACCGATTTTGGTCATTATCTGCGAGAGGTGTACTTAATATTATATAATATTTAAATTTTACTATTTATTTAAAAAGTAATTATATAATTTAATTCTACATTTAAGACTAAATATACATATGTTTGTGCGTACATACATTCACTTTATATACCGTATTACGAATATAATTAAGTGCGGATAAGTGGTGGATGATTTTTAAAAGTATTTTGTCATCGATAGACGATTGATAGATGGTAATTGTCGGTCGTTGAGTAGGTGTATAGATGAACTGCTCAGCCAGCAATTGCTGACTGTGTGTTATCAATTTCTCTTTCGTACCCTTTCGTATCGGCGACTGTGTGGCGGCATCGCATTACAATAACAACTTATTTTTCGGCATCTACGGAAATTCATGTGTTGATATTGTTGAGTTAGTTGATTTAAGGGTTATAAAGAAGTTTAAAGAAACAAGGAATATCCAATCATTACAGGTAGTTAATTAATTATTTAATATAATTCTAATTAGTTGCATGCCCCGTAAGAGTTAGTTAACTCTTAAACGGCTGGACCGATTTCAATGCGGTTTTCACCATTGTAGTGTAAATTTTACTGCTCTGTAAATTGCCTCAATACTAGCGGTGGGAACATCGTTAATATAAAGTAACACCTTAAAGGTACATTATAACAATTGTCACAAACATACGTAGGTATTTATATATGTAAATAATTTGCATAAATGTTGTAGGAATTGGAATTATTCCATCATGTTGGATTCTTACGAGGTTCTTCTATTTCATCTTGCTTCTCGCCTTCTTCTTGTTTATACATTCCCAACCTGGCATTTTTACCTGGCGAGTTATTGCCATGATGTTTTCACAGTAAAAACACGATGCAGATTTCCGAAAAATGAAAACTTTGAAGTCCGAGGTTTTTGGGTTTTTCCTAATTGAGCAATAAAATGCAGACAATGAAGTGTTACAACTACCTAAGAATGTGCTCACACTTCTGGAGCGCTTACATTTTCAACTCTTTTTTTTATGGATTGAAAAAAATATTACCCAAAACAATGCCAATTTCAGGATTTCATTTTTTCAATGTCCTCCCATCATTTTGCAGACGAACGTCGATAGATTTTTTCTTCTTTTTCAAATCTTCTTTTCTTAATAATTGTGGAACAAGGTGTACTAAACATGTGTACTAAAAACGGAAACTGATTTTCCGTTATTATTCGATCGGAAAATAAGTTACATCGTATATTATATAAGCAGTAAAATTTACAGTACAATGGTGAAAACCACGTTGAAATCGGTCCAGCCGTTTAAGAGTTAACTAACTCTTACGGGGCATGCAACTAATTAGAATTATATTAAATAATTAATTAACTACCTGTAATGATTGGATATTCCTTGTTTCTTTAAACTCCTTTATAACCCTTAAATCAACAAACTCAACAATAACAACACATGAATTTCCGTAGATGCCGAAAAATACGTTGTTATTGTAATGCGATGCCGCCACACAGTTGCCGATACGAAAGGGTACAAAAGAGAAATTGATAACACACAGTCAGCAATTGCTGGCTTAGCAGTTCATCTATACACCTACTCAACGACCGACAATTACCATCTATCAATCGTCTATCGATGACAAAATACTTTTAAAATCATCCACCACTTATCCGCACTAAATTATATTCGAAAACGGTATATAAAGTGAATGTATGTACGCACAAACATATGTATACTTAGTCTTAAATGTAGAATTAAATAAATACTTTTATAATTACTTTTTAAATAAATAGTAAAATTTAAATATTATATAATATTAAGTGCACCTCTCGCAGATAATGACCAAAATCGGTCTTGTTAATTTTACTATAGATTAGCACAACAAAAATTTTTATTGAACAGAATCTAAATCTACAAAATTAACGAAAATTCATTAAAGTAACGTCGTTAAAGTTTTTAGTTACTCGTTCTTTTAACTAGTTCAAGAACAACTTCGTTGCTTCAACGTTAACGACCCGAAGTAACTTCATTAGATTAACGAAAACGATCAGAACAACGATCTTACTTTCGTTACTTTAACGTTAACGACTGACAAGTAACTTCGTTACTTTAACGATAATGAAAGCGTCTGTGAAAGTAACGAAGTTAAATTAACTTTAACGACAAGTAACTAGTTAATAACTTTGCCCAACTCTGTGCTAACTACGTACAACTATACGTTTCATCTCTCATCTTTCACTGAACTGAGAGATGCAGATATCAAAGTTTGTGTAAACAATATTATGCGAAGTACTTACATAAGATGAAGTATAATATTCGCTCTGATCCAAAGTCCTTTTGGAATTTTGTCAAGACGAAAAGGAAGAGTGTAATTTATACTGAGTTTATGAGGCATGATAATACGGAATCCAATAATATCCAAACTATTCGTAGTTTTTTTGGAAAATTTTTTATATCCACTTATTCAACGTCAACATATGATTCAGTGAGCTACCCATTCAATATTGCTTCGACTTCCATTGCACTGCCTACAATTGATATACACATAGTCTTACATGCCCTGAAGACTATTAAATGCAATTATAAACCTGGACCGGATGGAATACCGTCTTGTATTCTAAAATGTTGTGCTAATGAATTGCCACCGCCTATATCTGCACTCTTTGAACATTCGCTACATTCGTGCTATTTTCTGAATGCATGGAAGTCCTCCTATATTATTCCATTGCATAAGTCTGGAAATAGGTGCAATATAAGTAACTATCGCGGTATTGCTAAACTTAGCCCGCTGCCAAACTATTGGAGAAGATAATCGTTTCCCATATCTCAAGGCGTGTTAGTACCTCAATTGGCCGTATCAACATGGATTCTGTTCCGAAAAGTCTACTACTACGAATTTGTTAGAGTTCGTCTCGAAAACTATGAAAAATTTTTCTGTTGCTAAACAAATAGATGCAATACTTCCGTACACAAATGGTGTTTTTTAAAGATATGAAATCTACTGGATTTATGGTTACATCTGGAGTTCCATAAGACAGCCACATAGGGCTGCTACTGTTTTAAGTATTCATAAACGATTTGCCACCAGTTGTAAAATATGTCAATATACTGATGTTTGCGGACGATATTAAACTGTTTCTATCTTCCAAAAATTAATCTGAAGCCAAACATCTTCAAATCGACCTTGACTCTTTGACAAAATGGTGTGATGAAAATTGCATGAAACTAAATATAAATACCTAAGTGCGAACAGATGACATTTTGTCGTTCAAGCCCAGTTTTATTTAATTATAATATTGGCAATTATATACTCTATCGATTGGAAACTGCAAATGATCTCGGTGTGGTTCTAGATTAGAAACTCCGTTTTCATACTCATATCAGCCACATAACCAACCGCTGGACCTGCGTAGATTTTAATTCATTTTACCAAGCCATTAACTTGACTAACCCCGTCTATTTAGCTAAAAAGAAAATCTTAAACTTACTTTTGAGTTGTTAATAATTGAACTCCTTATTTACTTAACTAATATAAACTATAAAGCCTGAACGGCTTAGTTTCGGGTTGAAATAAATAAATAAATAAATAAAAACAAACTTGAATGGGACACCCAGGTGGGTTGGGTGTATGTTTTTATATAATTTTTTGGCTGTAGACACAAAGTTAAAACGCTTCGGCACTATGCCTCCAAACTGCCCTTATAAATGGTTTTATGAATGTGAATACATAAATACTTACGAGAATATATGTGTCGTTAATTACTTAGTGTTGAAGGGAACTAAAAGCTAATAATTATAAATAAGTTGTAATATATGCATAAAGTAGTGTTACAAGTGTGAAGAAAACGACATTTTATAATTATTAAAAGCACGCACTGTGATTCGTAACATCGATATTTTTAGTTATTTTATTTTTTAAGTAAATAATCAACAAACTTAATTATAATATTGACAGGTACAAGCTATTGTAGATCACCACCATGACATAAATAAGACTGGATCAAAAGTACGTTTTGCTGAACCTGCAGAGCTTCACGTTGGAAATATGGTAACTATGGTAACATGAATTCAAACCAAATATATGTAGGGACGCAGAATGTAAGAGGAGCAAAAAGACAAGACAAAACCAGTCGTCGGTAAATGGATACCGTTGTCCTGCTGCTCGTCTTAGAATCGTCACTCTTGTAGGCAGTTGTCGTTTTCGTTTTGCAAGTGCGAGACGTCGAGTGCTGTACGCTAAGCTGACTTTTTGCTGAAATATTGTGTTGAAATTATTATCTTAAATATTAACTTACCTTTAAAATAGTATATTGAAAATTATCATTTAACTTACCTTTAATCGTTTAATAAACTCAATTAAAACTGAACAAATATATTTCTCGCTCTGAAAAATAAGTCGATAAACCTTTATAATTAAACGAATCCTACAAATTATGGTGTCAGAAGTGGGA
The DNA here is from genome assembly GCA_943737955.2 of Myopa tessellatipennis. Classification (NCBI taxonomy): domain Eukaryota; kingdom Metazoa; phylum Arthropoda; class Insecta; order Diptera; family Conopidae; genus Myopa; species Myopa tessellatipennis. The sequence goes on from OX031315.1 coordinate 20,881,923, forward strand.
TTTAGGACAAAATTCGCGGCAAAGAGCATAAATAAGTTAACAAAAATTGTGTTTTAGAAAACAAAACGTTAAGCTGAAATGAAATTAAAATTTTGTTAAGATTAAATGAAATTAAAATTGTGTTAAGCTGAAATGAAACTAAAATTGTGTTAAGCTGAAATCATAACGGAACGGAATAGCGGCCACCATGTACACGGTCGGGTATGTATGTAAATAAGGAAAAAGAGAGAAGAAACGCTGTGCTTAAAAAGACAAAAAAACGCTGTGCTTAAGAAAAGAGAAGAAACGCTGTGCTTAAAAAGAGAAAAAAACGCTGTGCTTAAGAAAAGAGAAAGAAACGCTGTGCTTAAAAAGAAAAAGAAACGCTGTGCTTAAGACAAAAAAACGCTGTGCTTAAGAAAAGAGAAAGAAACGCTGTGCTTAAAAAGAAAAAAAAAAACGCTGTGCTTAAAAAGAAAAGAAGAAACGCTGTGCTTGAAAAAAAATAAGGAACGCTGAGATTGAAAAAAAACAAACGATATTGATATCGTAAATAACGATTTTCTTTTTGTATTGAAATTGTCTTATGGATGGCCTGGATAAACTAACCGTCGCTAAATTGCAAATATTATTACGGACACATAACCTCGCGACGGGATATAGAGTAAAACAAGATTTAATAGAAAGATAAAAGTCGGTGGGAATTAATAGTGCCGAAGATTTTGAAGCTAAAGATATTGAAAACATTGCCGACGATAAAGAAAACAGTAGTGAGGATCAAGAAACTATTGATGAATATTTTGGTAGTCCTACAGAAAATCCATTACACGATAAGAGTGAAGAAGGGGTTGAAATAAAGGAGGTCGCTGCAACTGCATTGAAAGTTATATTTGGAGAAACAGATTCTGGAGCGAGCGGTAGTGTTAGTAAGAATATAAAGATGGCGACAAGTTTCACATTCAAAGATGTAGAAGACTCCCTTGACAAATTTAACGGTGAGTACGGGAAAGATATTACTACTTGGGTGAAAGATTTCGAGGACGTGGCAGGAGCATGCAGCTGGAATGAACTACAGAATTATCTGTACGCACGGAAGTTGTTAACGGGCGCTGCTAGGTTGGCGTTTGAAAGATCTTCGGACCTAAATAGTTGGGGAAAGTTAAAAACCTTTTTGGGTAAAGAATTTGGTCAAACTCACACAAGTCTCAGTGTCCATAGGGCCCTAGAAAATCGAAAAAGAGGTGATGAAACGTTTTTAGAATATATTTAAACAATGAAGCAGATTGCAAATCGTGGAACAGTTGACGAAAAATCCTTAGTATTTTATATAATTGCCTGTATTCAAGATTCGGCTGTAAATAAAATTATGTTGTATGAGGCTAACACTCTAGATGAGTTAAAAAATAAGGTCAAAGCGTACGAGACTTTAATGTTGCATCAAAAAGAATCTGTAATGCAAAAAAAGGTCACGAATACGGGGCCAAAGCCAAAGTTTAATATGAATGTCCAAAGGTGCTTTAACTGTGGGGGTAAGTCACACCTGACATCAGCATGTCCGCACAGAGAAAAGGGAGCACGTTGCTTTAAGTGCGGAGAGTTTGGTCATATGTCGAACAACTGTACTCAGCCCAAAATCACGCGACATACTCCGAGAAATAATGAGGCTTCGTCGAGTTCTGTGAATACAGTCACGGTACCTACGATGACAATAGAAGTAGGATACGGAAAGGGTTTTTATACAGCGTTAGTTGATACAGGAAGTAGCGTCACGCTCGTAAGAAATTCTGTTGTAATGCATGAAAATGTACCGTCATTAAAGCAGGGAGATAGTATGACATTGACTGGCTTCGGTCAGAATAAAGTTCGTACTTTCGGGTCTAATTTGAATATTTTGAAAATGAACGGCGACGAATATAAAGTTTTTTGTCATACAGTAGCTGACAACTGGATACCACAAGATCTTATTCTGGGTGCTGATGTTATCAAACAATCGAAGCTGACAGTAGACAGAGGTCAATTATCACTAACGAAATGCAGTCAAGATGAGGATGAAGCTGAATCAAACTTTTTATGCCAAATGGACGTAGTTCAACTCGTCCGAAGTAATCATGCCGATCCTGTAAACGAAGTCGAGAATGCTGTGTATCGTGAACGTGTTCGAGAAATCGTATCTAATTATTCTCCAAGAAAGCTGAAGGAATCTTGTGTAAAAATGAGCATATGCATTGATACTGAAACTCCAATTTATGTTAGACCCAGAAGATTAGCGCCAAAGGAAAAAAAATTTGTTGAGTTGCAAGTAGAAGAGTGGCTGGAAGAAGAAATCATTAGACGAAGCTGCTCAGACTATGTGAGCACGGTTGTACTTGCGAAGAAGAAGAATGATAGTTACCGACTTTGTGTGGATTTTCGAAAACTCACTCAACCACATTATTAAGGATAGATTCACTTTGCCTATTATGGAAGCCAAATGGACGTAGTTCAACTCGTCCGAAGTAATCATGCCGATCCTGTAAACGAAGTCGAGAATGCTGTGTATCGTGAACGTGTTCGAGAAATCGTATCTAATTATTCTCCAAGAAAGCTGAAGGAATCTTGTGTAAAAATGAGCATATGCATTGATACTGAAACTCCAATTTATGTTAGACCCAGAAGATTAGCGCCAAAGGAAAAAAAATTTGTTGAGTTGCAAGTAGAAGAGTGGCTGGAAGAAGAAATCATTAGACGAAGCTGCTCAGACTATGTGAGCACGGTTGTACTTGCGAAGAAGAAGAATGATAGTTACCGACTTTGTGTGGATTTTCGAAAACTCACTCAACCACATTATTAAGGATAGATTCACTTTGCCTATTATGGAAGAGATTCTAGAAGAACTTCATCAAGCTACAATATTCACGACGTTGGACTTACGCAACGGATTTTTCCATGTCGACTTGGAGGAATCAAGCAAAAAGTATACCGCCTTTTTAACTGCTGATGGGCAATATGAATTTAATAAGATACCGTTTGGTCTTTGCAATTCTCCCGCGGTATTTCAACGATTCGTAAATGTTGTATTTCAAGAACTGATTCGAACAAAACACTCTTGGTCTACTCATATTCATATTATGAAGATATTTCATATATGAAAACTAATTTATTTAAACCAAATATGTTCCATTATTATCTACAATGTTTCGCCATTTTTTGGCTAGAGCCATGATGCCAACAGTGAAGCACTACTTTGGTTTCTAGTTGAAAAACTGAATCAAATGGTTTTCGCAGGCTTCTTTTGAAAGAAGCTTAATTCCATTCAGAGAGTTCTGCAGAGATCGGAAAAAGGTGTAGCCTGAGCGTGCTACGTGTGGACTATATGATGGATATCAAAACTTCTCAATTAAACTCTCGCAATTTTTGACGGGTCATCAAAGAAGTGTGTAGTTTAGTGTAGTTGAGTTGTCATGGTGGAAGACAATACCTTTCCTATTAGTCAATTCCGACAGTTTTCTTTCATTGATTTACCTGAATCAATCTTTACTCCATTGCTTTTTATTACTGAGTTCTATCTTAAAATGTCTCCTAAAACTATGTGTATTGCTTATTCAAATCGTTCCTCGGGTAGGCGACGACAGGAATATCTTTAGCAAATTTATTGTTAATTATATGACCACTACCTACTCCCTCCCTCACAAAACGAACACTGCTGCGTTGCTGCCTAGTTTATTACAAGGTGCAGGGGCGTCAAGCCAAGTATTCATTGCTATTTTTGAACGAAAAGGCAATGCATGTCAATGCATGACAATTGCCATGACAATTGACAACGTATGGCAACGAATGGCGTTATTAAAGTTAAATAATTTAATAATAATTTATATTTAAATAGCGTAAAAACATGAATCAAAGCTTAACTTAACATTTTATTAATGCGCATGTTGCCCGATCATGCAAAAGAATGTGCCGTTTATATCATTGCGCATCGTTGCCGACATCATAGCAGTATTGCTATTTTCAATGTCTTGCTGCCTTCCTCAAGGCACTATTGCCTTTTCTGCTTACAATTCAAGCTATATTGCCTTCACAGAAAAGCAAAGCAGTACAATGTCTTGTTCGAAGCAGGTTCGTGTCAAATCGTTCATTTGTACACGACAGTGCACTTCAAGGCAATACTGTGGCATGGTGCCTTTAGCAATTCAAGACATCTTCTGCAGCTCTCTAATACGTATGTTAGGGCCCCACTTTCTCCCAGCTACATACGGCATACAAATAGCGACTTCGTAGCTTTGTTTATCGTTTCAAAAAGGCTCGATCAACTCAGCGTCAGCTTTCCAGAGTAACTTAGAATATAGAAATTTTACCTCTGGTTTGACATCAATAATGATGTCCGCACATCAATATCCGCGCCGTTGTTGCGGATATTGTGCACATTGTGCTGATATTTCGGTTTTCGAAATTTCCTCTAGCCATCAGCATACCATATACAATTGATGTCGTTGCTTGTAAGAGTGATGAGAAGTTCATCCACCAATAGGCTCCACAGTAGCGGTGAGAGAACTCCTCCTTGTAGACATCCCCTTGTGGTGAGTATTCTCGTGTGTATATCGCCAATCTCGGTTTCAACCAAGCAAAATCTACTTGCAGACTTCCGCATCCATTCCTCTTTTCTACAGAGCTTTTATGAAGGGCTTTCATCTAAACCCCCTTCAATATCGAGCGCAGACCACAGTTTCTTTGTACTCCTTCCTCCTTTGGCTTCCTGGATGCTCCCCTTCAGCTGATACAGATCAGAGTGGGCCGATCTTCCCTTTCTGTACGCATGCTGGATTGGGGTGCACTTCCTTTTGGATGATTTTTCTGATGAAATTGTCAATAACTTTTTCTATTATTTTAAGCATGAAGGATCTCAACGATTTGAGTGAAGTGTAATCCTTCTTCTTCGCGTTGAGTGTGAATGATTGTAACCATATGCGTGGTCTCTTTTGTCGGATGAGATCTCATTGGAGTCATTTTTAGAAAAATAAACTAATGCTGAAAGAAGTATTACAGGGCGATCAGTTGATGTTTTGGACGATGTATTTACATTACAATCGAGGTCGACGGTCGATGGTCAATTAGCAACATCTCGAGGCGGGAAGAAGAAGTTTAAAGGCAAATGTCACAAGTGTGGTAAAACAGGCCACGTGAAACGCGACTGCTGGCAGAAATCTGATAAATCTGAGTCATCAAAAGTAACAATAAATGCGAAAAATAATAACGGATTGTCAGTATCTGCATACAAATTAAATACTAATGGTTATATTATTACAGATTCTGGCGCGATTGTTCATCTTACTAGTAATATTGAACGGTTTTCGTCACTGCGAAAACTTGTTTCGCCACTTTTGCTGAGCATAGCTGATGGTAAAAAGTTAAAGGCAACTCATGTAGGCGATATTAAAATTGAAAAGTCAGTCAATGGTAACATTTGTGAGAAACGAACGAGGGAATCTGTATATTATTATGAAAACATGAGTACAGAGTCACTTTTCTCGACAACGTTTATGGAAAAGACCAAAGGTTATGGGTTTTATTATGGAAATGGTATCATGCGACTGATGAATGGGAAGAAGACGATACTCGGCGGTAAAAGAATCGACAATCAGTACGTACCTTTCATTCGTGTGACAACACCATCAGGAGTTGTGATGGCTGCTACGTCAATTGGACTGTGGCATCAGCGCCTTGGTCATGTTAGCGACAACGTTATACGATCAGTGTTGAGAAGCGATCTTGTTTTGTTGATGGACTTAATGTAATTTTAACAAAAAGGGATGATTGTGATTCGTGTCATTTGGGAAAGCAGACAGTCAGTTCACATCCCACTCGGGAAAAACGTAAATGTTTACCTGGTCAGCGTTTTCATTCAAATGTTTGACATGTTGGTGTTAGGTCATGGAATAAATGCAAATATTTTTTGACATTGAAGGACGAGGCATCTGGTTATCGTAAAGTTTTCTTTGTGAAATCGAAAGATGAGTATCCAGTATTCGCAGACAGTTTTTCTAAGATGCAGAAAAGGAAACTGGGAGAAAAGCAGTTTCGCTGAGATCTGATAATGGAACTGAATATGTGAACACAGAGGTAAAGAAATTTCTCATGGCGATGAATATCACTCAAGAATTGTCGCCACCCAACGTGAAGCAGTGTAATGGTATGGCTGAACGAGAGAATCGTACGCTGTGTGATTCTGCTAGATCAATGCTGTTCAATACAGATCTTTCAAAGGCAGATCGTCTTGCGCTTTGGACAGAAGCTGTTGGAACAGCAGCATATCTTCGAAATCGTGTACCAAATCGAGGACTTACGAATACGACTCCATATAGTGAATGGTTTGGAAGGAAGCCTGATATCTCTCACCTGAGAATTTTTGGAATCAAGGCTTTTGTGCATATTACTGATTCGATGAGACAGAAGATTGATCCCAAGGGAAGGAAAGCGATATTTGTCGGATATGATTACTATACTAATAAGGTGTACCGAGTTTTCAATCCTGAAAAGAAAGTTGTTGAAAGACTTGCAGATGTTGAAATCGAAGATGCAATGAATGAAATGGATCAGGTTCTTTTTCCTCTACCTGTTGAAGTTTTAGAAAATGAGTTTGAGGAACCGACTGCAGAAGAGTCTATCACGGATGCCGATGATGTTTTCGTGGATGCGGTAGAGCCCTTGCAGTAGATGCACACTGCCTTTTCTTTATTCTTCACTTAAAATGAAAACGCTTTACTTACATTATTTGAACTTTTATTGAAATTTGAGAATCAATCTAAAACCTGTGAACCTCCCTCAAAAGTGTCAAATGCTTGAATCTGATTCCCTTAGAATTTATTAAAGATATGAACTTCGTTGCCTAACGATTGCAAATAATTATTAATGGAGGTGTCTGGAAAGCAGAGCAGACCTGGTGGTTCCGTTTAACTTATCGGAGCGTTTCAAGAAATGAAAGTTAGCAATACTGCTCCGAATTTAAGAGGGTTTAAGAGGTACAACAGGGCTCTATCTTTGGTTCATTGTTATTCTCCTTGTTTGTAAATGATATTTTTTCAGCTGTTTGTTATGTCTCTATGTATGCGTATGGAATGATATTAAATTGTATTTGTCTAAACGCGTGGAATATCTGGATGTTTTGAATTGTTGGATGAATGCTGACTTAAGCATTCATTCCTCTACGAAGAATTCCTTTCTACTCAATGCTTATAAATTCTTGGTACTGCCTATCTTTAAAATCCTGTTAATCCTTCTATACTTGCACCTTTATCCTTATCCGTAAACCTCGGCATTTATCTTAACTTTACATTAACTTACACTGACCGTATGAATTTTATTCTAAGGAAAGCTTACTGTATCCCAAATAACCTCCGTTGCTCTGCTGTATCTGTTCCACTGTCTTCTCATCTTAAATTGGTGCTCCATTTATTGTAAACTTGATCCATCTCACTCCACAAACTACATGTGTTACTTAATAACCTTACTTGTTTGTATATGGTCTCAAATGGTTGTGTCCTTTTGTCCAAGAATTTGTGTCCTTCTGCACTAAGGAGTTTACCCACTACGCTATCTCTTCCCAAAATTGCAATTTGGGCAGTCAAGTCGCACTAAAACTTTTGTTATGCCTAGTTTTGAGTATTTAAATAATGTTCGATTTTTCTTCATCAACGCCATTAGACTTGGGAATAGTTTGCCTAATAGTATTAAATACATAAGGGAAGCTTAAAGAAATTAGTAAAAAAATATTACTCTCAAGTGAAGTTCACAGATTATTACGAAACCAACTTACTCCTTTTTCCCTGGCTTTAACTATCCCGACTTCCGTTCCCTTCTTTAACTATATCTTCTTCTTCTTTTTCTATACGCAGGCACATCTCTTCTAAGTTCTAGGAATATTTATACCTTACATCTTATGGTTAGAGAAAATAGATATAGAAAAATATATATAATATATTCTTGTGCAGCGTCACCTTCTGAGTCGGTATAGCCATGTACGTCTGTCTGTCTGTCTGTTGAAATCGCGATCACAGGAGAACCGGTGAAGATATCATAATAAAATTTTTCAGAAAGATTCTTGTTATGGTGTGCACAATAATCTCGCCAATTTTTTAATGGTTATATTAAATGGTTATATTGTTAAATATATAAACTTCTTAAATAAAACTTTATATAACAACTTATTTTCCAATAATACATTTTAACAGCAAAACTGGGCACAATCAGCACACTTTTATACTACTTATACAGTATAGCTCATGAAAAGTAATTTATTACCACGGAAATAAAGTTTAAATTTGAACACATTAATGAAACTACTAAGCTAGTTATTTTGTATTGAAAACAGTTAACGACACGCCTACTATTTATACAGTGGCCTAATTAGGACTCATGGAGCTTGCGACTATTAAACTTGAAGCCCTAAAAATTCCTAGAATTCAATAAGTCAATACTTGATTTCCATAACTGCCGCCCGGAAATTGTTCGGCCCGGGGCGGATCGCACCCCGCCGCACCCTAGCTACTCCACTGTATTTATAATCGTTTCTGATTGAACGTGATTATAAGGTAGCTTTCCGTATAACCACATACTTTCTCTAGTTTCAGTTCGTATTTCACTCTATGATGTTATTGTTCTGCATTGAAAAATCTAAATAAAACTCTAAGGGCCAGTTTTTTATTGCTCGTTTAAACGACGTTTAGTTAAACGTCAAATAAAAGTTAACTGAGATTTGGGTTTTACAGTGCGAGTTTAACTTATCTATGTTAAACGTATCTTATCTATATTTCATAGCGAATTTATCTAAATGCAACAAGTATTTAGTGTATTTCAACCTATTTTGGCAGCACCTGTCAATATTTTCATTTTTACAAAGGGAACAGGTGTTTTGGTGCAAATAAACAAAATTATTAGCATAGTTTTGAACAAAGGTAAATGTCTGTACTCGAAGAAACAGCTGTTTCTTTATCTATTAAAAAGATAAATTAACCGGAGTTTAAGTGGAGTTTAACTCACCAATATTGGCCGGTTAAACGCCGTTTAAACTTGTACTGAAAAACACAATGTGTCGTTTAAACGCACTTTAACCGAGAAACGACGATAACCAAGCACTGAAAAACTGGCCCTAATTAAAATATTTCCTTCCATTACATTTTTTCAAAAATTTTAGGTGTAGGTATCTAAGATTCGGCCAGCACGAATATAGGACCCTTACTGGTTTTATATTGTAATTCTAATTTGGAATTGTTTTGTGTATTGTAGTGTACCCATATTCCCGCACTCCGTGGTGATTATTTCACACTCTCATTTTCAGTAACACATGACAATTTTTGTTTATACGTGCATTTTAGGTGCAATACACTCAATTCAGTTCTGACTTAATGACCGACTTTTTGTTTGCTCTTTTTACTTTAAAGAAGCAGAATCAGAATGCTATTTGTGAACCGCCCAATTATAATACAAATGGTTCAATAGTAACTTAATAAATATTATTAACAAATGAAATTATTTGAGTGAAAGCCTAATGTGAATAATATATTAACAAAACTAATATTATTACGCTTAGAATAAGAAAGAGTAGAATGGGCATATATAAAATGTATTTTAATTATATTTATTCCTAGGAAAATAAGGGGTTCATATTGGTTATAAAAACCCGAGTGATACAGAATAAAATTCAAAAATTGTTTATCAGCCAAACTTAAGAAAGGCACTTTCACTTTATCTTGACATATTCAAAGGCAATAAACACTGAAGAGCGCCAGATCCTTGCTAAGGCACCTTTGTCTGTCCAGTGGCGTTCCACGCCTGACATCGATTAGGTCGACCCGTTCTAATTTGGGAAGCGAATCCTTTAGATCCTCCTAAAGTTACTGCTCCGATGGCGTAAGATGTACTCCGAGGTTATGCATGCGAACACACCTTGCAGTATAGTATAAGTGCCTACAAGTGCCTTTAATCGCTTTAGGCCCTATATATTTCCAAATTAAAACTTTGATGCTTTCCTATCATTTAGAAAGAAATTGTACAGCCGAAAGCCCTGGTAGGTACTGTTCGTTAATATTTTGTAATTTGATAATTGTATTAATAAATTAAATAAATAAAAATAGATATTTACCGAATTAGAGTAGAAGCACGGACGTTGTTGAAAAGAAATTTCGTTTTTAAGTGTTGCAGGTTCCGACTACGGGAATGGCCGTGGAAATGCCGGCGATGGCATTTATATGATGCGGCTCAGATATGTCTTTATTTTATTTATTTAATAAACACGCAAACAATGCGCTAAGAGCACTCCCTTTTTTAGCACACTATTGTTGGTTACATAGACGCAATGCAATGCAAAAATCAAAGCCTAAGTAAAGAAGAAGAAAAATAGATAGATAGAGGAGGGGAATTACAGAAATAGGATGATACAGATTAGAGTAGAAGAAAAAGAAAAGAATATAGTTAGTTTGGTAATAATCTGTTAATTTCACGGTAGAGTAATTAAATTTGGGGGTAGTCTCCAATGACACGCTTTCATAGGCATGGCATATAAATGCCAATATCGGTATAGTGTATGGTGGACTACGGCTGTTATGGCAGACTCAGCACTTTCTACCTACAGCAACGAAACTTTTATGAGCTAAGACTATACTATTTCTAATACTCACCTATGGATGTGAAATATATCACAATCTATATTGTGTTTCGTTGAGAAAATACACTGCGGTTTTCAACAATATTGCTCACTATGTATACAAAAAAAACTTGGCGATCAGATATCTATATTAGTTTTTCTTTTGCAATTTTTAACTGCACGCCAAGCAATCTACTAAAGTTAAGGACATTGCTCTTTTTACTTAAAATAATACATACTGAGCAGCCTCAATATTTGTATGGTGAAATCAGTTTTTGATGATCCTGCTGTATTACTACAGTCATCTGCATGCAGCGATAATGATTTCCTCATGGACATATTATATTGCGGACTACATCAAATGAATTATATTCCAAATTCGAATAACCGCCTCCTAGATCTTGTTTTTGTTGATGACAAGGATATCTTTGAAATATCTTGATGTCTGCCTTTTGTGCTGCCAGAAGACAATCAACATCCTACCTTAACCATTACAGTTTCAGATGATAATTATAATAACAGGAATTTGGAATCAATTCATTTCATCAGACAATATAGCTTTATAAATATGAATTATGACTTATTGAGAAATAATATTTGCTCTATTGATTGGAACTCCATTTTATTATTGAATGAATTTCCTATACAGTCATGCATGGACTTGGCACTTAGGAATTTTACTGAGACTTTGACGGGTCTGTTCGCAACATCTGTACCGATAAGAAGGATTTCACGCAATTCGTGTCTTTCTCGGTTTAATAAGACACTCCATGTATTAGCAAAAAAAAAAAAAAAAAAAAGGATTCAAAGTAACGAGAGTCATATCGTAAACCTGATACGAAATCAAACTTCTATGATTGATGCCATTACTAACATCATAAAACGACATGAAGTTGCCATCGCGCAAACTGTCACTACCTTTCATGAGAAATTAGACGAGCTGACGCATCGAGTAAGAAAAATAGAACAAGACACAAACGATGCAAAAATCTTTCAACTTCTGACATGATTAGCAGTAGAATTGACGATCATTGCAACCAGCATACAACGCACATGGGCTGCGATTCGCCAAGTCCTCATCAGTTCACATCATGGACAAATCAGTCCCTTGTTAATATCGCCACAGCAACTTAACAGTGAAATTAACAAAATTCGAGCTCATCTGCCACCAACTCTTCAAATTCCTGGTGACAGCGAAGATATGTTGTCAATGTACAAGTTAATGACAATTGAAAGTGGTATCACCAACGAACATGCGTTTTTTAGAATATCACTTCCGTTAACTGGTTCCGAGTCTTATAATCTCCTCAAGTTAATAGCCATAGCCCTACATTGAGACAAGTACTTCCCCGCAACGTTTGGCGACTCAACCTATCAATGTTTATTTCCAACTCTGCGATGGTTACTGGCACATGAACCAGTGGCGATCAAAGGAATTTTTCTTGTTATCCAGGCACTTAAACCTTGGATAATTAAGTGAATTGTCTTGGTATCTCAACCAGGACAATAATGTTTTATGTAAAGTTATTGCTTAGGCACTTGAACCTATAGCAGTTGCTTGTAGAATTAAAGGATGACACCTTGGGTTGCTAGTGTTAAAAACTTAATTACCTTTATTAATCATAATGTAGGGTTTATGTACACTAATTAATGCTTACTATACAAAATATACAATTTGAGGTTGCAGTCGCAGTTGGCTTCGTTCTCGGCTTCGCGCAAAATATTGCTGCGTCAACTGGAGGGCATTGCACCTGGTCGTTGAACTCAACGGCGACTGCAACTACCGTGCGATATATCTGGTTACCAGATCAGCGACCGCAATATGCAAACTATGCAGAATGTCTGCACAGCATTTTTAGAACTTGTCGTGTGTTTGGGCTGTTTCAATGGTCGCTGATTTGTTGAACTGAACATCCTCCCCGCCATTGACTACTGATCAATTAAAAGTAGTTTCAATGAATTCAATTGGGCTACTGGTCACGATGGGTAGAACAACGAGTATTGCTAACATTACCACCACATTTATTTTACTAGACATTTTTCTGCGTTTGGGGGTGCTGATTGACTGTGGCACGTCGTCTTCACCTTCTTCCTTCTGCCCGGTGGTGTCATCATTCTCTATTTACACGAGTGGCAGGGGTGCTAGTCTGTGTATTGGCCGTTTGACGACTCCGACCTTAGTTTGGACATCGGCTACTCTCACCAACCTGTCCTGGTCCTCATAGGTTTTGACTATGCGGCCTAGAGGCCACTGTAGAGTGTGCAAGTTATCTTCTTTTATTAGGACCATTGTCCCCGGCTTGACGTTATCAGAAATTTCCTTCCATTTGGCTCTGCATTGTAGTTCGTTCAAACACTCGCGAGACCATCGTTTCCAAAATTCGTGCTTGATGTGTGAGACTAGTTTCCATCGAGTTAATAGTGATGTTCTGGGCTGAACAGCAGTGGTGTCAATTTGAGATGTCAAGGGTTCGCCTATTAAGAAGTGTCCTGGTGTTTAGGCAGCCATGATGGTGTTAACGGCCGTGAGTTCAATATGACTTCGATTTCGACCATTACAGTCGAAATGGTTCCAGTTCTTCATAGGTTAAACATGCATTCGAAGCTCCTCGCACGAACAGATGTTTACCGGATTAAATCGCAGCTTCCCATAGCCCGCCAAAGTGTGGAGCTCTTGGCGGAATGATATGAAAGTTAATCCTTCTGTCACTGTATGTCCGTGTTATGGTTTTTTTGTGCTAGGTCGCTATGAATTGCTTCCTTTAGATCGAGTAAGCGATTTTTGGCGCCGACAAAATTGGTGGCATTATCACAATATAAATTTTGCAAATTTCCCCTGCCTCCAATAAATCGCTTCAGACAGCCGATGAAGGCTTCTGTTGTTAAGTCGCTTACTATTTCAAGATGAACTGCTTTTGACGCGAAACAACAGAACACTGCCACATATGCCTTCTGTGGTCGTTTACCTCGAATTTTAAAGTGCATCCAGAATGGGCCGCAGAAATACACACCGGAGTTAATGAAAGGTTGAGCTGGTTGCACCCGTGTGGATGGCAGATGCCCCATTAACTGTTGGAATAATTTGGGTTTTGCCTTGACACAAAGCATGCAGTGTTGAACTGTGGATCTTGCCATGGATTCGCCTTTTATCGGCCAATATTTTTCTCTGAAATGTGCTAATAATGTTTGTGGACCGCAGTGATAATGCTCCTCATGGATCCTTTGAAATAGCAGCTTGGTTAAGGGATCATTGTATGGGAGATGACTTGATGTTTGGCATCATATGAGATGTCCGCTGCTTCGAGGCGACCTCCTACACGACTCCTTCAGGATCCATAAATGGGTTGAGCCCATGTAGTGAACTTGTTTTGCTCACATTGATCTTTTTGTGGAGTGATATGACCTCTTCCTGGAATTCGGATATTTGCATTGCTCGAACTATGAAGGTTATTGCCCTTTTTGTTCGCAAGTTGTTAAACTAATTGATCGAGGTGGAATTGATTCTCCAGGTTTTGCCCTTTCAATAAATCTGAGTACGTACGCCATTATGTGTACCAGGGTTTTTAATGAATTTCGATGATTTAATTGATAAATCATTTCCTCCGTATGGAACTTGCTGACGCCAAGCGTTACGGTTGTTGATTGTTGCTTTCTTTGTTCTACATTGTATTTCGGCGTTTGACTTGGAATATATGGCTTAGGCCACGTTTATTCCTTCCCGTGTAAAAATAATGGTCCAAAAAACCAATTGGCTTAGCTGCTAAATTTTTTTGGAGAGATGCCGCGGGACAATAGGTCAGCCGGAAAATTTTGTGCCTTGACATATCGCCATTGATGGGCGAATATTAATCTTTGAAAAGTTGCGATTCGATTAGCCACGATTGTTTGGAATGATGAGGTTGCCGAGTTTATCCAAGCTAAGACTATCTGGACACTGGTCAGCTCTGTCAACTCATTCTGAAAGTTTCTCCACGTGTGTCGCAAATCCGCAAATTTTACCTCTTGATCTTCTGCAGGAATATCATCAACTTAGGGTGATTTGCACACCATTTTCTTAATTTAAATCCAGCGTGATTTAATATTTGGTTTAATTCGCTTTTAATTTGAATCGCACCAGTAATGTTGTCGGAGCCGGTTAAACAATCATCAACATAAAAATTATTTAATAAGGCTTTAGCACCATATGGGTAAGAGGAACTGTATGTATGTTTTGCATAATTCTTGTCTGGAGCCGGAAACGTAGAAGTAATGAAAAGAGTTCACCTTGAACTGTTGGACTAGCACACATGATGTCATTGAGTGCTACTCCGGTTGATGTCTTTGATGAAGCGTCAAATACAACTCGAAGTTTCGTAGTGCTGCTCTCTGGTCGATTTTTAGCAATTTGCTTGGACTCTCTAAGCTGATGGACTCTCTCACTGATGGTTCGTCTGAAAATGGAATTTTTACAATAAATCGTCCATCGAGGCGTCTGCCTGTATTTTGCACAAAATGTGATTCACAACGTCGTTCCGCTGATGTGAGGGGTTTCTGAAGTTTCTTCTAACGCTTTCTGTTTCTTCTAACGCCCAAAATCTTTCGATTTGTTGATTCAGTTTATCTTCGGTATATACTCCACATACCGGTTGGCTTGAATTGCTGCGGCTGACCCTTCCAGAGAGTATCTACCCGAAGACCGTATTTTGTAAGATAGCCAGTCCTTTCCTTAAATGTATTTTTTGCGTTAAAAGCAGCTCATGTAATAGTTCTGCTCCAATTAGAACGTCTAAAGCTCCAGAGCGGTAGAAGTCTGGATCTGCAAGAATGATGCCCTTTGGAATCTGCCATGTTGAAGGCTTCAGCTCCTGGGTAGGTTGTGGCGATATGATAGTGGGTAGGAGGAAGGCTTCCAATCGAGTCGTGTAGATATCATTTCGTGACGTCAGGGTGACATTTATTCGGCTTTGTATTTGCTGCTTGATATTGCCGATTCCTTCTAATTAGGTAGAAGCTGGCATCGTAGATAGGTTTAACTGCTTAGCTAACTTTTTTGTACCACGTTTATTTGGGAGCCTGAATCCAATAATGCCCTGGATTCTACTACCTTACCCTCATTATTTTGGAGTTTTATCATTGCCGTGCTGAGAAGAACATAATTTGAACTTGATGTTACCCCTGACGACACTAACATTGTTGGAGTTTCGGGTTAACGTATCTCTGGTTGCCTTGTATTTTCTTCTATGTGGACTAGGGTGTTGTGTTTCTTGGAACATTTTGTGCAACTCCTGGAACCACACGTCTTGGCAATGTGCCCAGCTTTTAAGCAATTGATGCATAGCTTATTTGTTTTGAGGAACTGTATTCTCTTGAAGATTGGTAGGTTCAGAAATTTTTTACATTCAAATAACGGATGACTTGTTTCTCGGCAGGCTTGACAATTTTGTGTATTTGGTGATGACGTAATCATTGAAGCATGGCTTGTAGATGAGCTCTTGTCCTTGTGTCCAACTGCTTCTAATGCCTGAAAACGTTTCTCCAAGAATTGAAGGAATTCAGTGGTTTTTGGTGGTTCTCTCGGGTTGTCTAGGGATTGTTCATACATTGCATGAGTTGTCTTATCCAATTCTTTAATCAGAATGTGCATTAAAATTGGATCCCACGAAGAAGTGTCGATTCCTAAGGTGTTTAACGTAGATAATGCTTCCTTGGAGGTATCATGAAGAGTTTTTAATGCAGCAATGGTTGGACCGTCGGTGCTAGATTTTGGCTGCCCGATAAGAGTCCTGTTAAATTGGCCTTGAGATACCACATTTTCTGGATCCTTGAAAGTGCAGCTTTGTGCACTAATTCCGTAAACAAGTCGTGGAATTGTGGCCACCTTAAGTAGTCGGACTTAATCACGTCGGAGTCACCAATGTTTAGTTCCAACGGTCACTGGCACATAAACCAGTGGCGATCAAAGGAAATTTTTCTTGTTATCCAGGCACTTAAACCTTGGATAATTGAGTGAATTGTCTTGGTATCTGAACTCAATAAAAAAAATAAATCGATGAAATATTCTAAGTTTTCTAAAACTAAGCGAATTTATTCAAGTCTTCAATATTACAATCAGATTTCACAAACTGTCGTCTATACTCAAAAAAGTCTCTATCAACGTGCTATTTTTTACTTTAGGATTATGGAATCCAGAGAGGAATGCCTTCTAAATTAGAATCTGGCGAATCAAATTTGAAAGCTTACAGTGAAAGAGAAAAAGGTGAAATTGAAGAGGACAAAAAAGAAATCGTTGCTTCAAAAAAAGAAGAAACTATAAATATTAAACCGTAAGTATATATGTATATCTTTATATGTCTAGGTATAACCCTGTGATGCATATAATACATTTTTTTTTTTGTTAAATAAAAATCATTATACCCGCACACGAAGTGAGAGGGTATATTCACTTTGTGCTTCCGTTTGTAACGCATTAAAGGAAGCGTGACAGGTATACAAAAGTATATATATTCTTCATCAGCATCACCTCCTGAATCGATTTAGCCATGTCCGTCCGTCTGTCTGTTTGTCTTTCTGTCTGTCCGTCCGTCTGTCTGTCTGTCTGTCTGTGGAAATCACGATTACAAGAGATCGAATAGAGATGTCTTCATCAAACTTGGCACGAATATTATCTATCGTTAAAAACTCATCGGTATTGAAAATGGGCAAAATCGGAACATTGCCACGCCTACTTTTTATAGTAAATATAAATTCATCCATGCGTATAGCTCAATTTCTCAGCTTGTAGAACGAATTTGGGGTTGAAATTTTGTCCAGAAGTCCACTGCCTCTGACCAAAACAGACTACCAAAAATGGTCGTGGTCCGCCCACTAATTAAATAAAAGTCGATTACAGGAGAACGAATAGAGATATTTTCATCAAATTTGGAACGAATATTCTCTGTCATCACAGGCTATTTGAGATTGAAAAGGGAAAAAATTAGACCCTTTTCACGCCTAATTTTTAAGTAAACGTGTGTAGGGTATATGAACTGTGGTCAGGCCGAAGTTAACACTCTTTCTGGTTTTGATATTCATTTATAAACTTAGATAAGGAATTCTCATATTTAGGTTTTTTTTCTTATATAAAAACTATTTTAATATTCATTTATAACCCTAGATAATGAATTCGGCCTTATTTGGATATTAAATTTGGATATAGAACCAGTGGATACTGCAAAAAAAGAAACCACGACTATAAATTAAAATCCATGATTCTAATTTTATTAGGGTTTTAACTTAAGCATACACGGTGGACTAGATTATTAATAAATCAAGACTTGTTTTGAAACAATTTGGAGCAATTATTTGTACTTGACTTACAGAGTAGAATAGAATCAAATCTGACCTCTGGCGCTGGTAAATAAAAATGCGGTGGGGTTTCTTTTTTTCATACTTAATTTTCATCAATATTTCAGCTATTTCAATGCGAAATTTATGTTTATATAATGAGAAAGCATATACGCATTAATTTAATATCAATATCTATAGGAATCATGTGATAAAACAGGCGAGATGTCCACTTTGATGTATTCTTAAGAATTCTGTAATGCCCAAAACTTATCTATATCCCATACTCCTCCCATCTCTTCGTACAGCTTTTTCGAGAGCTGATTCCAGCAACCCCTTTGGGTCGCGACCCACAGTTTGGAAACCGCTGATCTAGTCAATATTTTTTTAAAATGATGCAACAGATGAGAATCGTATATTCCAAAAAACATAAAATGGTTACTGTGTTAATTGACATTGAACAAATTAAATCAGAGCTACAAAATCCCCTAATTGCCAGAAATAATCGATTTTGCTAATTTGCCTACGCTTGACCATCTTAAAGAAATTTATAAGGAAAAAACGGAGGAAAAAATCAATCGTTTGCCAGAATCTCTATTTTGAAATACATTTGGTATCTACGCGCTAAATAGACAGTTTGTGGACGGAAGCAATGTCAAATTGAAATTTTCCTAAAATATTCACACGTATCTGGAAAAGCTTGGGTCGGAACCTATCCAGGATAATATCCAGCGTAAGAGAAAGAAGAAGAAAAAAGAAGAAAAAAAAAGGTACAGAAAGGAGAAAATAATTGAGCTCTTGATTGCAAAGACAAACACGATTTAGGTATTAAAGAAATATTCCCCAGCAAGACGCCTGAACTCCCACAATAGTTTTTAATCTATTTGGTAAACTTCTCCATAGCTTAGTAGTGTTGACAAAGAACTATTCAGCACACCCCGTGCTGAAATAGTTGAACTGGGGAATGATCAGATTAAATGATCGATTTGAGTTTCCAAAGATTTGTAATTTTACATACGAATTTGAGTCTCATTTCCTATAAATAATGGCGGAATATTAGTCAAGTTAGCAGCATTACGATAAACGAGTAAGAAAAGAGATTTGGAAACATTGAGTTGAAGAGAGTTTTCACTAGACCAACGGGTAATATTCCTTTCACTGTTACTTTTGGAACATACATAGATTATCAATAGATTCAACACTACTAGATATGTACAACTGCACATCGTCCGCATGGTCACATAATTAACCGTAGTAAATACATATGTCATTCAGAAACATGGTAAATAAAAGAGGTCCCAACACGGAACGCTGAGGAGCCCCAGCCTCAACTGGCTTAAAATCAGAGTAAGCTGCATTAACTTGAACTCTTTGGTATGGCTCACATAGGAAACTGCGTATAAGCTTAGTCGCATTAGAGGAAAATAGAAAATACTTCCTCAGCTTATGGCATAAGAGCGTATGATCAACACTATCAAATGTTTTAGAGAAATCAAGCAGACAAAGAAGTGTAACATTCTGTTGGTCAAATGCTACTCTTATGTCATCGGTGATCTTGAGCATAGCTGAAGAGCAGCTAATATTTTTTAGTTTCATAAAATAAAATCAAATTTCATGGCATTCCAAAACTATTATAAGTTTTATTCAAACAGTTGAAATATAGTAAAATAGTGCTAACATGTCAACATCTCCTGGGGAATTAAAAGCAAAATGTTGGCATATACATATTATGCAAACCGAAACAATTTTTTTGCCTATTTTTCACGCCTATTTTTTATTAAAAAAGTGATATCAGCGTTCGTTTTTGAGCTATTACAACAAAATTCCTGGGTATAGAGTAGCAATATCCGCTAATATGCCAAATATGGGCGTGATCCGCCCACTTTTAGGTTACACAGGTTAATGGTTATATTGTTAAATATATAAACTTCCTGAATAAAAGTGTACATAACAACTTATTTTCCAAAACAACATTATTACATCAAAACTGGGTGCGGCCGCCCACTTTTACACTACATATACAGTATAGCAGTATGAAAACAAGTTTATTACCACGGAAATAAAGTTTAAATGAACACAATAATAAAACAAATAAGCTAGTTATTTTGTTTTGAAAAAGGTAATGACCACGCCTACTATTTATACAAAGGCGTACTAGGTCTCATTGAGCCCGGAACGGTTAATTAACTTGCAGCCCCAAAAATTCCTAGAACTCAATAAGTTACTACTTGATTTCCCCAACTGCCGCCGCCGACATTGTGCCGCCCAGAGTGGACCGCCACACCCTAGCTTCGCCACTTTTTTCAAAACTTGTGTAGGGGTAGGGTATCTAAGATTCGGCCAGGCCGAATATAGCTTTCTTACTAGTTAATGTGGTACTTTATCTGGCACGAAGCTATCTTCAAGAATCAAAAAAAAAATTTTAAATATTTAATTTTCGTGTTCAATGTCTCAATATCTATACATTTATACCACCAAATTAGCACAAGAGTAACGCCATACACGAGACTATCGCCCATATCGGTATTATTATGCATACAAAAACTAATCTCATGGGGAAAGAAATGGGGGTTAATGGGTTAAATTATTATCGCTGGTCCGATTTTTTTCATTTTCAATACAAATAACCTGTGATAACAAAGAATATTCGTGCTCAATTTCACCTTCTTTAATCGAACGAATTTCATGATTCGTTCTACTGAAATCGAGTTTTTCTTAATTAGTGGGCGGACCACCCCCATTTTGATAGTATGTTTTGGTCCAAGACAGTGGACTCGAGAATAAAATTTCAACTTCAAATTAGCTCTACAAGCTGAGAAATTGAGTTAGAAGCATGGATGAATTTATATTCACCACTAAAAAGTAAGCGGAGAATGGTCCGAGTTTGCTCATTTCGAATACCGACTAGCTTCTGATGATGAGATGATGAGAGAATATTCGTACTATATTTGACGAAGATATCTGTATTCGTTCTACTGTAATCGTGATTTCTACACACAGACGAACAAACGGAGGACAGGGCTAAATTGAATCCGGGGGTGAACTGATTAAGAATATATATACTTGTATATACCTGCCAGACTTCCTTTATTGCGTTACAGATGGAAGCACAAAGTGAATATATCCTTATCATTTCATGTGTAGGGTAGAAATTCATATTCAAATTCATTAAATTTTCATATTCGAAAGCTAATTTTCATATTCAAAACAGTAACAAGCAAAACCACCTTATGTGGAAATAAATACCAACAAGTGGTATAAACGGGATTGTCCAAATGAAGAGATTACGTAAATCTTATTTTATGAATATCTATATAAGTATATTTTTTATTAATATCTATATGAACTTGTGTTATCTATTATACATAACAAAATGTTAACAAAATGTTAACAAAATCTTATTATTTTTAGAGATGAATTTAATGTTCGACGAATGCATACAGCTATTAAGTTAAATGAAGTTATTGTAAATAAATCCCAAGATGCTCAACTAGTTATCATGAATTTACCAGGACCACCTAAAGATGTCACACCAGAACGTGAAAGCAATTGCATCCTTTTAAAATGCTATTATATACAATATAAAACTAAAATAATAAATATAAGCTGAATCATAGTCTTGTACTATATAAATAAGTCACTCACAAACCGGATAATCAGATTCGACTGGGAATCCATTTAGTCTGTGTTCGTAGCAGTGCCATAGCAATTGTATATAAAGAAAATGCTTATGGTGCATAGAGTGAATCACGCCCATTCTTCAAAATGGGAATACAGTTCAAAATGTCCAAAGGTATCTTGATAGCAAAGGGGTGCAATACTAATATACATTTCCATATTCCCCAAGACAAAACTTACTACGGCGTAGCTGAAAGGAAAAATAGGACACTGGTTGAAATGGGAAGCAAAATTAGCAAACTCATACTGGGGGGAAGCCATTATGATGGCTTGTTACTTGCAAAATCAAGTAGTCTCGTGATTAATAGTCTGGAGATCGAGATATAAGCGAGATCGCATATTACAAGTACAAATTACCAGTCCTCCGATGGTTCCATTTGTCATATGTATAAGGCCGCTGTTAGAGGCCGCTGAATCTTAGCGACATAGGCTTTTATAGTCATAAAAAGTTATATGTACATATATACACGAAAGTTTATGTACATATTTACCATGCAATTAGGATAAATTATGCAAAAAACAAATGTATCTGGCGCTCTCAAACATAATGTTTACAATTGTTAGCTGAGGTTGTAAACAGTGCTAAAATATACATTCGTTGCAACTGTAAAATTTTTTCTAGGTGTTGAATTTTGTATTGGTGTTAAACTTAAATTTTGCTTTGGAACAGAATGTCTTGTAAAGGTCTCACAGAAGAAGAGATTTTTAAAATGCTGATAAGTGGTGACGATCTGGAAGATTAGACGATGAAGATAATGATGAAACTTTTGAGGTACCAGCAGAAAAAATCTCTGATTCAGATAGTTTCGATTCCGAAGATGAGATACCACTTAGTCAATATCCTCAGCTTACTGATAGAGAAAATGTATCTATGATTTCACGTCTAATTCGCTTCGATGCTTCACAGCGAGTAGACTTGTCGTGAGTTCTCCTGAGCGATATTATTTTGAACCAAGTGTTGGCTTTCTGATACGTGCCTAATATAAACATTGTTGTGCTAGACATTTACCACGTTAAAATTCTGACGAAGTGCAGTGTTTTGGCTTTTCATTTAATGCTAAATATAGCGTAATTTTATTTTTTAATAAAAATTTACATCAATCCATAAATCGAATAAAATTACCGACAAGTACATACTAGTTTTTTGGAGAAAAACACCAACAAATTTGCAAAACCGGTTTTCCCGTTACTTGTGTACTCTTAATATTCAGCATAATGGTTAAGGAGCTGCGGTCGGGAAAGGCGTCTAATCTCTCTGAGAATGTTGCCACACAAAAACAAAATTGCACTCCCAATACAAAAGAGCAACAAAACAGCTTCCCGAACTTAAAGAGTCAACTTAAAGAGGGCTCGAGTCGGACACATTCATATACGTGAATGAAAGCTTATCAAGGAAAAATCGTTCAATCGTTCCCTTTTACAACTGGCTTATCGGATGAAGCGTCGAGGTCAAATCCATAGCGCCTTTGCTAGAAACAGTGCTATAACGATTACTCTTCAACCAAATGGTAAAGCAATCAAGGTCACTGATGAAGCCGCACTACCTAGACTCGTTAATGGACCTGCTGTCGCTTTAGGAAACTCTACATAATTTCATTCAATCTTTACATCTTTTTTTTATTGCTTATAAATAAATAAATATCATTAGCATTGTTACTTTATATCTCTTCTGTTTCAGTTTTTGCTCCTCTGCAGCTCTTATCCTCTTACCTAACATTCTTTCATCTTACCTTTATAATTCTTTAATTCAACCTACTTTCCTACTTAACCTATTTTCCACTTGTGAAAATTTCAACCTACTTTCCTACTTAACCTATTTTCCACTTGTGAAAATTTCTCCGCATCCTATTTCTCCGTTTCCTATATAAGCTCATTTGTATCGAGGCACTATGAGTTGCGCTCTTCCAGCCTCTGCCAACGTCAGAACCTTACTTAATCTAATGTGTAAGCAAAATTGCGGTTAAAATATCTATCATTTAAACGCCCAGAGCCTTAAGAATAAAATTTATGAGCTTCGGTATATTTTTGACAGCTGTTCGATGGACATTTTATGTCTGTCTGAAAGTTGGTTTAAGCCCGAAATGCCCAGTAGTCTTTTTGAGCTTAATGGCTACAAGTTAGTGCGTGCCGATAGACATATTAAGACAGGAGGAGGAGTGTGTATGTATGTAAGAAACGAGTACATTTTCGTTGAAATCTTGCTTGAAGCCGATAAATTTCTAGTGGGTTGCGTTTACTTAGCGCCTCAGCTAACGGGTGATTCTCTAATCAGAGATTTACTGGAGGAGTTGGCACTACTGCGGAGATTTCAACATCAATATTTTAAACAATAACAATACACATTTTGTTGAAATGGTTCATGGTTTTAACCTCCAAATAGTTAATCAATCTATCGCTACTCATATAAAACCTGGGTGTATGTCATCCCTGCTAGACATCTTCTTAGTCTCTGATAAAGGTACGAAGTTACGATCAACTGTCAGTACCTGCGTTTTCGTTTCATGACCTCATTTTCCTTTCGCTTAACTTAACTCCATCAAATCCCACCGATGAAAGCGTTAAGCGCCTTCCTGTTTTCTCTAAAATTAATTTAAACACCCTGTTTGATGAGTGCGCATGTCTAGATTGGAGCCCGATATATACCACCAATGATAGTAATGTGCAAATAGAATATTTTACATATGTACTAAATTATCTGGCCGCTCGCCATATACCTATGAAAATAAAACGGATTAAATCCTAGAAATGCACTTGGCTAACGCGTGAGATCAAGTTATTAATGGAAAAACGTGACGTGCTCTATTCAAGATGGAAAAGATATAAGTGCTCGATGCTATTTGATGATTTTAAGCGAGCTCGTAACAGAGTCACTTTTCTTATTCGCAGAAATAAGAAGTCTTTTTTCGGTAGTAGATTTGCCTCGCTTAAATCAAGCACTTCTTTTTGGAGATGCATTCGTCAAATCGGTATTGGGAATAATACACCCTCCCTCGAGGCAAGCACAGATCTTGATGAACTTAATAAAAAATTTGTTCAACCAGTCTCCTCCATAGTACCTTCTGTAATCACTCACCCCTTTGAATCCCCTGCGCTCACCGGATTTACATTGCGTAGCGTTGTTTCAGTTGATGTCGGATTAGCGATCCTGAACATTAAATCCTGTGCGGTAGGTGACGACGGCATTCATCCCAATTTTCTCAAATTACTTCTCCCTTGTATTAATCAGCACATAACACATATTTTCAACACAGTCATTATGAGCTCTCTTTATCCCTCCGCATGGAAACTTTCTAAAATTATTCCACTTCCTAAACCTCCGGTGAGGAACACTGTACAATATCGTCCAATCGCTATACTCCCCTTCCTGAGTAAAGCTTTTGAATCTATCATAAGTTCGCAAATGAAACTCTATCTTGATGATAAAAGATTTATCTCTAGGCATCAATCAGGTTTTAGAGCTAAGCACAGCTGCACAACTGCCTTAATTAAGGTGTGTGAAGATATCAGAGCTGGTTTGGATAGTGATATGGTTGGTCTTATTGTGTTCTTAAATTTCTCGAAGGCGTTTGACTGCATCAATCACAACATTCTTGTAGACAAACTCAAATCCCAATTTTCTGCCGATGGCACATTCTGTAATCTCATGTCGTCGTATCTTGCGGATCGCTATCAATATGTTTGGACCAAACACGCATGCTCCTCAACGGTTTTAGTGCCCTCTGGTGTTCCACAAGGATCAATTTTGGGGCTGCTGCTCTTTTCCATATTCATAAATGATATCGTTAGATGCATATCTCATTGTGAATATCATATTTACACTGACGATCTTCAAGTTTCTAAATTATGCCACAAATCGCAAATTAATCGGCGGTGCAAGCAATTAATTCAGATTTGAATGCCATTACTGAATGGTCATCGTTAAACGGACTAAACCTCAACCCTCTTAAATCCAAAGCAATGCTAATAAATAGATCCCGCGTGAAAGTTAATCCTTTTCCTTTATTACTGAAAGGTGTTGCAATTGAGTACGTGGACTCCATAAAAAACCTAGGTGTTTTTCTTAACAGTGACTTTACCTGGAGTACCCATGTCAACTGGATCGCTTCCAGAATTTATGCTGCGCTGAGGGGGATGTCTCCTACAAGGATGTATCTCCCAGTCAATGTAAAATTACAACTCGTGAAATCTTTTATTATTCCAATTATCATGTATGGTTGCGAGCTTTTCTCCAATCTTGACTACGAATCAAATAGAAAATTACTGGTGGCATTCAATAATTGTGCTAGATTCATATTTAATATCGATCGGCGTACTCACATCTCTTGTTATGCATCTCAAATTATTGGTATTTCGCTGAATGGGCTCTTAAATCATCGGACCCTACTCATGTTTCACAAAATAATCCTTAGTAAAGAGCCTGGCTATCTATTTGATTATATACGACTCGCTAGGTCTTGCAGGACGGCTCATGTTATTATTCCTCGTTGTAAATTTCTAACTACTTCCCGGCACTTCTTTGTCTATGCGGCGCGCCTGTGGAATAGCCTACCCGCTCACATAAGACAGGCTGAGGTCAGCTCCTTCAGGGGGCTTTGTTTTAAATTCTTTGCAGAAATTGAATCGAATGAACACATCGTTTCAGCATCTTAATCCTTTCTATTTCCTATCTATTCCCAATCTTCCAGCCCTTACTCTTTTCGCCCAGCCCTTCTTTCTTTTTTCGTTTTTTTTCTCTCTTTTTTTTCTACTTTTCTTTTACTTCTTGCTCTTTTTTTCTTCCTCTTTCTTCTAATCATCTGTCTAGAGTAATTTTTAATGATTGCAAATTTATTAATTATAATTAGATAATTTGTAAGATTCCGTTTGTACATATTTAATAAGCATTAGCTTACTTGTACATTTATATTTGATACGAAATAAATAAATAAATAAATAAATAAGTTCAAGCAAGAGACTGTTTCACTGGGTAGAAAAACCTTTTCAGGGAAAGGTTTCCTTTCCATTTCCAATTCATGTTTTGGATGAGATACCGGTAAATCTGAAAAGCGATTTCTCAGTACATATCAATGAAATGTAAACTTAGGTTTTTATTTTTTAATCTTTGTTGTACACAACTTGTACATGACATACTCCTAAAGCTCACAAATGTGAGCGTCCATGCACAAGGATGTTTACTAATTTCCAAATAAACTATTACGTAAGAATTCACCTGAAGCATAAGAAAGCAAGAAAAAATTATATTCGGAGACAAAATTTGTTTCTTAATGTCTCAGGAGTGAAAGGGGTATATCCTAAGTCGCGTGACGATCGGTCAAAGTCAAGGAATACAAATCAAGGCTTTGCAGAAATGTTTTTTTAATTTTTTTTCTAACCTTAAACGTGTGTAGCTCATCCGATGTTAGATCTATCAACACAAAATAAAAAGTATAATAAATTTCGCATTTTTCTAAATCAGGGACTACTTTGATTTGTGGGCGTGGCTCTTATTTTTTTAAGAAATCGCTTCTTCTCTAAATATCCGTTTCCGGAAGCCATAATACGTGGAGCGATTCATAATTCTTGAAAGTTCAAACCATCGTGAAAAACTTTCCCAAATATACAGAGAGAGAGAGATCGTGTGTGATTCAGAGTAGACGTTGATTTAAGTGCTCGTCAATAGCTCAGGCTCAAGTGTATAGTTTTTCGAGATAAACTGATTTCTTTTGATAAATAGTACCATATTTACGCGGATCTGTTGATTTAAATTGAATATTGAATATTGAAAAGCTAAAGTGCGGTTAATTATTACTTAATATAAAGTAAAACTTTTCCCGCCTTTTTCTGCTACTGCCTTACATACAGAATAATGAGTGCAATAACAACTAGACTGCAAAAGAGTGCAAACGCTAAAAACCTGTTGTCACCTAATCCCAGTACCTCTCCAGCGCACAGTGGCGGCGGTAACAATGTTCTCACCGGCCATCAGTTTCATTTCAATAGTAAAATTGAGGAGCTGGAAAAAAACTGGGTAAAAAATATTGCTGAAATCAGAAATAGCGTTTGTGATATTGTCGATTGAATGGAGAAGGTTGAAACTGGCAGCCAATCGCAAACTGCAGAAATTGCTTCGCTTGGCGAGGCCCTGAGTAAAGCGAACGACAAAATCGGCGCCCTTGAACGAAAAGAAGTTGCTTCAGACGCTGTGATACACGGAATTCCGTAGAATAGTGAAGAAAACCTAACGGCTTTGTACAATAAAATTTGTTTTACTGTGGGTTGTAGGCCTCCTCCACTCAAGAGTATATTCCGCGTGCATAACTTTTCAAAAAACAAAGTCAAAGAGCGAATTCGACCAGCGCCGATTATCCTGAAATTCTCCAGCGGCTATGAAAGAGATCAAGTACTTCGATGCGCTGGTATTTATAGGCGAACCAATAACACTACGCTGACACTGACGTCGGGTTGAGCTCTGCAGCCAGCTTCTTTATTAATGAAAGTCTGTCCAAGGGTAAAAGGCAACTTTTTCAGCAAGCTCTTAAGTTAAAGCGTAATAAGCAACTGCACTCTGTCTTTACGAAGAGAGGATTGGTTATCGTCAGAAAACTCATGCTTGGAGACAGCTTTATAGTCAAGATAGCTCAATTGATGAGCTCAATACTATTGCGAGTGTTGCAGAAGATGATAGAAATGATGGAAGTGAATAGTTGCTCTCTTTACTTTATAAATATTCAGTTACCTTTCTTTTACTTAGCTCTTAATTATTTATTATTCTCTTGTCTTGTTTTCTTTGTCTCTACTTTAGCTATTAGTCATATTTCCAAACTTACATATATGTGTGAAGGATTGCTGGTCACCTGTTGTGGTCTTTGTGTTTACTACTTGCGTTCCTATCTCGTGTTATTCCTATGGTCGTACTAATGGTCAACTTCTGTGATCGCTATTCTAGTATTTGCAATAAGTCTCTTGTGAGTGCGATGTGCGACCGACATGCAGGTCTTAAAGTTGCTCATTTTAATGCCAGGAGCCTTAACTCTAAAAAAATTGACTACTTGAGATATGTGTTTGAGGATTCGTCTGTTGATGTTCTATGTGTGTCTGAAACTTGGTTTGTCCCTGACAATAACAGCTCGATGTACGACATTAATAATTATAGATTATTTAGAAATGACAGGCAGAATAGGAAAGGAGGAGGTGTTGCCATCTATGTTCGCGATACGTTGAAGTCGGCTATGGTGGCTAAATCTGAACAGACTAATGTTGAATATTTAAGCATCAGCATTTCTGACAACACAATAAAAATTTGTATAACATGTGTGTACAACCCCAGTAAATATAATAACCTTGACACTGTGTTTAATTTTTTGTCCGATTTGTCAATTAATTTCAATTATTTTGTACTATGTGGTGACTTCAATGTAAACTTGTTGTGTAACGATAGCTTATCAAGGTGCATGTATGACAACGTCTCAAGGCTAGGTTTATCTGTAGTCAATTGCATTGAACCAACGCGGTTCTCTGATAAAGATTCTCCTAGCTTGCTGGAGTACTTTATTGTTTGTGATAAGTATTCAGTGCTGTTGTTTGACCAAATTTATTTTTTATCTGACCATGACTTAATATTTTGCACTTTAAATATCAATATATCGCGTACCATTATTTTGAAGACTTTTTCTTATCATGACTTTAATTCCATTAACTATACTGAGCTTTCGTGTGATCTTACCTCCGTTTCGTGGAATCAAACCTGGGTTTTTCCTACTGTTGACGATAAGCTTGACTTCCTTATGAGAAACATCAATAATCTTTTTCTTAAGCATGTGCCTGTCAGAACTGTTACTATCAAAAACATATCCTGTCCTTGGTTCTCATTTCGTGTACAGGAAGCCATTAATAAGCGGAACAAACTACACAGCATGTGGAAAAAAGACCCTAGTCCATATAGGTGGGAAAACTATAGGCGAGCTAGAAATGCGGCTAATTTGATAACTAGGTAATCTAAAGCTAAATACTTCAGTAAAAAATTTAAAAGTTCCTTACCTTCCAAGATTCTTTGGAGGAACCTAAAAAAGTTTGGCCTTTTTGCGAAAGAATCCTCTACATGTGCACTTGATCCTAATGAACTTAATAACTACTTTAGCACTAATATTATCTCAAACAATAGCACTCACTCGATTTCTGCCTCTGACCGTTATACGCAGAATACATTTGATTTTGCTTCAGTCAGTGAAGCCGACGTTGCAATTTCCTTAATGAAGATAAAATCAAATGCTGTCGGTGAAGATGGTATTTGCATTAAATTTCTAAAAATAATTGCTTCTTTTATAGTGAGTCCGCTAGCTCATATTTTTAACCACTGCTATACGTCCTCCACCTTTCCATCAGTATGGAAGGTAGCCATAGTTGTCCCTATTGCCAAAAAACCAACTGCAAATGAGCCAAATGATTTTAGACCTAATAGCATCCTGTCCTCCTTATCAAAGGTTCTTGAGTCTCTCATGGCCAATTAAATCAATAAATATGTTCAAGATAATAACCTACTGGCATCTGCTCAGTCTGCTTCGACATTGTAAGTCACTCTCTTCTGTGTATAAAGTTTGGCTTTAGTAACAATGCTGTACGTTTCATGAACAATTACTTAACCGGACGCCTACAAAGAGTTAGGTGTGGGTGTGCCTTCTCAGCTTATGCGTCCCTCAAGGCTCAGTTCTTGGACCACTACTATTCTCTCTCTTTCTCAATGACATTTTCGCCGTCTGTAAACATTCTGCACTTCACGCTTATGCTGATGATGTACAGCTATACCTATCAAGTAGCACTAATCTCATGGAAAACCTTGCTTGCAAATTAAATGAAGACCTCTCAAGATTTAGTAACTGGGCCAGTTGCAATGGTCTTCAACTTAACGCCTCTAAGTCATATGTGTTGCCGGTCTCCAGATACAGGATAATATATGATGATATACCTGATCTTGTAATAGGGGATAAAAGATTGAAAATTGTTGGCTGTGCTGTTAGTCTGGGTTTCACAATTAATTCTTCCCTTACATGTACTTGTTGGGAATCATGTTAATGGCTTAGTTGGAAAAATATATTATATTCTTCGAAACCTAAGACTCTCAGCTCCGTTTATACCCTTCGAGACCAAACGTAAGCTAATTCTTCAATTAGTACTACCCTTAATCACCTACTCAGAGGTGGTATATAGCAAACTAGAATCGCGGTCGCAATTGAAATTGGAAATTGCATTTAATTGTGCCACAAGGTACAGTGGTGGAAAACTAATTAGAAACACTATCTTTCTATGACGAAAGTAGCTTACCTTATTTTAAATAAATAAAAAACAGAAACTTTTTTTATCAAACATCAACGATAAAAAACCTATTCACTACAAGTTAAACTTTTACGTTTTATTTAAACTAAAAAAAATATTTTTTCGGACCTTTTAGATCTTTATTGTTTCACTGATATTCTAAGACTAAAATTATAAATTTGCTTAACTTAACTTAATGACTAAAACCTTCGGCTAACTGTCGATGCATTCAACGGGAGATTGCTGTTTCAGCGATGGGAAAGCCAAACGCTGAGCTACTGGAATCTTTGGGTTGCACGTGTGGGGTGTTGGGTTACCGTAGTGCTGGTGTGATCTAGTGTGTTAACTCCTCCCTCCTCAAGTGCGGACGTCCTCGTTCGCCTTTCGCTTGTGTCTGAAGTGGTAGGTTTTGTATGTTCATCGAGTCGTTGATTTTCTGAGTCCTTTCTTGATTTGTTTTTCCTTGAGGTTCTGATGGCGAGTATGGTGATTATTATTGCTATTGATGTGATCAGGGTAATGTTACATGTTAGGCTAATTTGATTTATGGATTTTAGCTTTTTTGTATTTTGTATTTGGAGGTCCTTCATCATCTGTAAGGATAGTACTTCTTCCAACGGAGTTTCTGCGTTTTGTTGTTGTAAAACCGTCGGTAGAGGTTGTAAGTTGCTCATCTCGTGTACGAACAATGTCTATTAATATGTCTACTAATTTATTGCGATCGATCCATTGCAATCATTAAAGAATATGATTCCTGGTTGTATTTCTTCTATTGTGGTGATGTGGTCGGCGTTGACTCGTGTGCAGTTCTTTGGGCTTTTATATTGTTATTATTACAAATTGTTATGTTATTATATTCTTTGCATTTATTTTTTAAACCATAATCATTATTTTTGCATTTTATTATTGCCTCGAAATCTATCTTATTTATTTTATTATCTTTTTTTACTCCTTTGAGTATTATTTTTTCACACATTTCTTTCTTTGTAGTAGGCAGACTTAAAATATAAAAAATAGATGTGCCATTTGCGGCTATTCTTACGTCAGTACATTCTAGTTCCTCTTCAATATTAATATATGGGATTTCCTCGTTTTTAATAATATTTTCAATAGTACTTATTTCTAGATTAGATAGTATAAATGAATTCACAATGTTTGATTTGGCCCAGTGTAAGGCATATTCTATGTTTCAGGGTTCGGAATATATCCCACAAACGAACAACTTTTTTTATATCCCTCACAAAAAAAACGATCTCAAAAGATGAAAATCTGTTTTGACTCAAAAGCGATTTTTATTTTTTCATCTTAGTTCAAAAAAATACATATCGCTCACGTTCAAAATAATTTCGATCTTCCAACAAAACTATCACTTGGGATGAAAAAAATTCTTATCTTCAAGTATTTCGATCCCTCAAGTTCAAAACATTTCGTTTGTTGACGAATAGCGATCACAGAAGATGAGAAAACTTCGGCTATCGTACCAAAACGATCTTCAGTGATGAAAAAAAGGCTGCGCAGGCAAAGAATCGATCTTTGAAGATGAAAATAATTTCGATGCAGGGATCGAAAAAAGCAGCGGAACAGAGTTGAACAGCATGGGTTTTGTTGCTGTTTGGATGGTTTGCTTCGCGGCAGAGACAATTGCTTGAAAATGAACTTTTGTTTGTGTTTCGTATGAATATGTTTTTGTTGGATTTGGTATACGATGATTAAAAATTAATTTTGCATGGTGTCGGATGTGAGGGAAACTTGTAGAAGTAAATACGTAAAATATTAAATTGTAAAAATATTAATAAGAAAATGGTTTTCTACTATAAGTAATTCTAATATATTTTATACGTATTCATTTTATACATATATACATACAGTGACACATATTCGTATAAACGCACTCTTAATTTTCATTTTGCTACTTCCTCTCTGTTTTATCAATGCATTACTCAAAACAAATTCTAACTCATTATTGTTTACAAAACTAATAGAAATTGGTATTGAGTGCAAAAAACTATTTTCGTTGTTGTTGTTATATATAAATCATTGAAGTTTAAATATTTTACTAAAAACAAGTACATATTCGTTTAAACGCATCTGAACAAGGACGTCGAAAACATATTAGTTGTTTAAAGAAATAAGTATTTGCTTGTATTTAATTGACAATTGGTAAGTTTTCTTTAATTTAAATGAAAAATTATTTTTTTAACGATATGTTTTTAAGATTTTATCAAAATGCCAAAGGGAAAATACCTCAATGACACAGAAAAAGTCCAAATCAACCTGTACCATAAAGAGGGTTATTCAAATCGGAAAATTGGGCGGAGAATTGGAAGATCAGAAGTAGTTGTGCGCTCTTTTTTAAAAAACGATGAAAATTATGGTGTAAAAAAAACCAACGAAAGGCAATCGAAAACTGAGTATTCGCCAAATAAATCAGATTAGAAAGGAAGCCACCACAAATTTTTTGAACTCAACTCAAATATAAGAGAAATTAGATCTTCCAGTGACAACGAGGCACATTGCACACATTTTACGTAAGTCAAATATTGTTGAATGGAAAAAACCGGAGAGCAAGCCTGTGTTGAAGCCGCATCACAAAAAAGCGCGCCTTGACTTCGCCCAAAAACACATGCAGTGGTCAACTGAGTGGGGCAATGTTGTGTTTTCCGACGAAAAGAAATTCAACTTAGATGGCCCAGACTCTTACAGTTGTTATTGGCATGATTTGCGTAACAAAAACGTGCGTATGTCAAAAAGAAACTTTGGTGGTGGCAGCGTTATGGTGTGGGCGGCATTTTTTCGAGAGGTAAAGCAAATATTTGCTTTGTGACGCCCAAAATGAATTGAAAAATATACAGGGAATTGTTGATTGATGCTCTCATTTCATTTATGGATGATAAAATGAATGAAGACAGCATTTTCCAGCAGGACAACGCTGCCATTCACGTTTCTAAAGAGTCATTGAAATGTTTTGAAGAGCACAACATCCCACTTATGAAATGGCCTGCATGCAGTCCCGATTTGAATCCGGTGCATGTCACGAAAAATCTATGGACAAAAAGCCCAGGACACCTGTACAAAACTGTGCTAGAGCTCAAGTTGGCCATTAAGGAAGCTTGGGAAGATTTGGATCGTCAGTTGCTCCAAAATTTAGTCAAGTCGATGCCAAATCGTATTTTTGAAGCCATTAATAAAAATGGTTGACCAATTAATTAATGAATGTTAAATAAATATGTTCCTATTGAAAATTAAGTTGATGCGTTTAATTGAATATGTACTTGTTTTTAGTAAAATATTTAAACTTCAATGATTTATATATAACAACAACAACGAAAATAGTTTTTTGCACTCAATACCAATTTCTATTAGTTTAGTAAACAATATGATTTGGAATTTGTTTTGAGTAATGCATTGATAAAACAGAGAGGAAGTAGCAAAATGAAAATTAAGAGAGCGTTTATACGAATATGTGTCTATATATATATATATATATGAATATGTGTATATATTTCTTATATCTTCCCATTATACTTTTTATTATTCACAGATATTGAAACACAGGAGATTTTTTTTTGCAACTGCTGACTAAAGAAATTTTCTCAAAGAATGTTGGCTTTCTCTCAATCCATCCCAATATACATATGAATATCTTTACATTTTTTCGGACCATGTCCTGCATAGAAAACGTAAAGCAAGTGCCAAAATTCACTCCTCAACCCTTTCTGTGAGCTCGTTCCGAATATATGCAATAAATTTTCCAGGTAGGCATTTGAATACATATGTACATGTAGGAATGGAATGCAAATTTGTATATCGGCCTTGAAACTAATTACTTTTGGGATGAAAAAGGATTGATTATTAGAGGAACAACAGGTAACAAATTTTATTACGAAAGAAGTGAAGAAGAATTCATGTTTCAAATGTCCGCCGGATAATAAAATTGACGAATGTAACACGGCACAATCTGTGCTTTCAATCTGAGAGCAAATACTCCCAATTAATGTTTTTCTAATACATTACTTAATACATACATAATTCATAATAAAAATTTATAATAGGAATATGTATAAAATATATTAGAATTACTTATTTAAAAAAAGCAATTTACTTATTAATATTTTTACATATTAATATTTTACGTATTTACTTCTACAAGTTTCCCTCACATCCGACACCATGCAAAATTAATTTTTAATCATCGTATACCAAATCCAATAAAAACATATTCATACGAAACACAAACAATAGTTCATTTTCAAGCAATTGTCTGTCGCGAAGCACACCATCCAAACACCAACAAAACCCATGCTGTTCTCTCTCTCTGTTCCGCTGCTTTTTTCGATCCCTGCGTCGAAATTATTTTCAT
Organism: Myopa tessellatipennis; assembly: GCA_943737955.2. NCBI lineage: Eukaryota > Metazoa > Arthropoda > Insecta > Diptera > Conopidae > Myopa > Myopa tessellatipennis. The sequence continues at coordinate 20,917,145 of OX031315.1, forward strand.
CTTCAAAGATTGATTCTTTGCCTGCGCAGCCTTTTTTTCATCACCGAAGATCGTTTTGGTACGAAAGCCGAAGTTTTCTCATCTTCTGTGATGGCTATTGGTCAACAAACGAAATGTTTTCAAATTGAGGGATCGAAATATTTGAAGATAAGAATTTTTTTCATCCCAAGTGATAGTTTTGCTGGAAGATCGAAATTATTTTGAACGTGAGCGATATGTATTTTTTTGAACAAAGATGAAAAAAGATATTTATCGGTGAGGATTGAAAAATTGTTTATCTTCAGTGAGGGATATAAATTGAGCGATATAAAAAAGAAACGTTTTCCAAACCCTGCTATGTTTACAAGTTCTTCCTTAATTAATTGTAATTTATATTTTAGTTTAAGGCTTAATTGTAATTTTATACTTTCATTATCTTTAAAAGTTTTTTAGTATTACATTATTTAATTTGGCTATTTCATTAATTCTGCCTAAAAATTTTTTATTTATTATTATTTGCCTGTCGTTATTTTCTAGTAGGTTTTTTGTGTTCTGGTTTATTATTTCTAGGTCATGGTGGTCTGGGCTACCAGCAATCCATTTCCATGCAGTGCCGATGAAATCCAGTGAACGTTTCGTTCTTTGTTTGGGAGTTAGTTTTGAGAGGAGTGTGCGGATTTGAGTTATTTCGTGAACGAGGAAAGGATATAGTGGATGAGTGTGTGAAATGTTTTGTGCAATTGTCCTTTCGAGTTCGTCTGTCAATCTGACATATTGTGTTGTGTCTATAATGTGTATGATTTTAAAAGTGACTTCCTGAATTTTTGCTGTCCCGTCTTGCAAAGTTATTAGTTGTGAGTTGGTGTATTCCAGGATTTGCGTTTCTGCGGTACATACCGCCAGGTATATCCTAAAATGATAAGGATATTTTCTGATGTTACTCTTGTGAACTATTACACCTGATTGTGTTTTGACAGTTGTTCTGTTATTTTCTGCTATTATTTCTTTTTTATACCTTGGTGATAGTTTCGTACCTAATCGTTTGTTTACTTTTACGAATATTTCGTCTCCTATGGAATAATCTTTTGTTTTTTGCCTATTCTTATTATGGTATTGAAGGTCCTGTTCTTGTTTTTTTTTTCAGTAAATTTATATTCTGTTGCCTACGTTTTTCTAATTCCTCGGGGTCGGTATTAAATCTATTATAAAAAAATGTTTCTATGGGTTTTTTCTTAATTGTTGAGTGAATCGTTGAATTATATTCCTGTACTGATTTAAAGAGTAATTCCTCAAAAGTTAAACTGTTGTTGTGTGATTTTAAACATCTCATAATTTCGGATAGTGTTGAGTGGAATCGTTCGACTTGTCCGTTTGTGGTGCTAGCGTAAGGTGGTGTAGTATAGACATCAATGTTCATTTGGTCTTTTAGGAGTGAAGAAATAGATGCGGAATTCAGTGATTTTTCGTTGTCAATTATTATTAGTTTGGGGATTCCAAATGCAATCATAAGTTCACGTATTGGGGTTTTAATATGTTCTATTGCTCTAGATGGAATTATTTTTACCTGTGCATATTTCGAGTATTTATCAATGGAAGTGAGAAACAGCTGTTTTTGTGTGGAGTAAATATCAACATGTACAATTTCTCCGGGATTTTGTGGGATAGGAGTGACTTGGATTTGTGGTTTTGGGGGGGTGTCTATCATACTTTTGCTGAAGGCAAGTGGAACACTTTGATTTTTTTGTTTATTTTCGAATTCATGCTAGGAAAATAGTAATTTTTTGAAATTTGTGTTTTGTTTTCACGGCTGTTTCTATGGGCTCGTTGGTGTTCCTTCAATATTATTTCCTCATGTTCGGATTCGTTTTTTATGTCTCTCACGAATGTTTGTGTAAATCGAATTTTCACATTTTCAAAGTATATTGGATATATTTCCTGGATTCTACCCATAATGTTTTCAGTCGTGTATAGCCCATTAATAAGAGCTGGGTCTAAATGTTGTTTAAAAATTTCAACTATGTTCTGTGTCGAGTAGTCTTGTCTGGTTATAGTATGTCTATGATAAGTAGGGAAAGGAAGCTCAAATTTGTAATTGTTTTCGTTTCCAATTAATAAAAATATTTGGTTCCTGAATGCGTTAATTGGGGCTTCAGTAGCTAGTATAAGTCTGTGTGCGGAGCTTTCGTCACTGTTGCAGGTTGATGTAAGGGTATTTATTTCTGATTTAGGTGGTCTGGACAGGGCGTCTGCAACCACGTTAGTTTTTCCTGGTTTATATTTCAGTTCGTAATTGTATTGCATTTCCATCTTTTTATTTTTCCGTTATGGTTGTTATTACTCAATGCAAAGGTGAGTGGTTGATGATCGGTAAAAATTATTACTTTGGCTGCGCCGTACAGATAGTTTCGTAGTGTATTCAGTGACCAAATTATTGCCAGCATCTGTTTTTCGTTTGCAGCGTAATTTTCTTCTGTCTTTGTTAAGGATCTTGATATGTACGTAATGGGTTTACCTACCTGTTCTAATACAGCACCTAAAGCATAATTCGATGCATCTGTAGTAAAGTCCTTGTTAAAATCCGGGTATGCTAGTATGACTTCTTTTGATATGAGTGAATTTTTAATGCAATTAAAAGAGTCTGAGGCATTGTCGTCTAATGTAATGAGTTTTTTACTTGAGGCATTTTTTGAAACTCGTCTGTCTTCTCCTCTTAGGAGTGAGGTCAGAGGTTTAGCTAATGTGGCATAGTCGCGGATAAAACGTCGGTAATATCCTGATAGTCCGAGAAATGATCTTAAATCTTTTAACGTCCTAGGACGTGGAAAGTTCTGAATGGCCTCGACTTTAGACGGGTTTGTTTTTATACCTATTCGTGATATTATAAAACCTAAAAACTCGACTTCGTCTCTGAAAAATTCATATTTGTCCAGTTGCACTTTCATTTGAGCGGTTTCGAGTGTTCGAAAAATGGTTTCTAAGTTCGCTAGATGGCTTTGTTCATCCTTACCGAGCTATTATGTCGTCTATGTAGACATAGCAAATTTTTCCTATATGGTCCCTTAATATATCGTCAAGGGCTCGCTGGAAAATGGATGGTGCATTTTTTAAGCCAAATGGGAGTCTTGTGAACTCGTACTTCCCATTGTTAACTGGAAAAGCTGTTTTTTCCATGTCGGATTCTTTCAAGGGGATCTGGTGGAATCCACTTTTCAAATCGAGAACGGAAAAATATTGGCTATTTCCTAGTTGTGAAATTATTTCGTTTATTTCCGGTATGGGGTACTTATCTGCTATTGTCACCGTATTCAATTTTCGATAGTCTATATTATACAAGTCTATTATACAAGTCTATATTTTTTTTGTCCGGAGACGTCTAGTTTCTTGGGCACTACCCAAATCGGTGAGTTGTATGCGGATCGAGATGGTTTAATGATTTCGTCTTTAAGTAGGGTTTCAATTTCATGAGTTACGAATTCTCTCATTGCTAAAGGATACGGATAATATTTAGTGTATACCGGGGTTTCGGAGGATGTCCTAATTTCTCCAACTACTGTAGTGGTGTATGTGAGCTTTTCATTTGGCTCTGAGGATTGTTTTTGTGTTATAGTCATGTCTTCAGTCCTAATGTCGATTTTGTTAACGTCCTTCGAAATTTTCTGTTTAATTTTAATTTTTGTATTCTTGCCAACAGTAAGCGTGTTGTCATGGATATTTATTATGGCAGACAGGTCCTTGAGACTGTCATTCCCGAGGATGCCATGAAAGGATTGTAATGTAGGGAGAAGATAGAATTTTAAATTTGTATCGTTCTTCCCGAAAAGATTGGCTAAGGTATGATGAGTAATTTCTACCTGTCCGGCTATTGAGTTTGCAAGGAAAGGTTGCTCATTAGGGAGTGGTTTTGAAACGATGTGTGGTTGTATGTAATTTATGCTTGAACCACTGTCTAATAATATTCCATTTCCATTCCTGAGCATTGTCTTGCTTTTGTCCTGTTTCGGTATTAATGTGAAAGTTCCTTTGCGTTTTGTAAGGTACTTGGTTAGAAAAGTTTGACGGTCTTTTTTCTGCCGGTTTGTTAAGATCTGGCCTGTTCATGTAATTAATCATACTGCACTGTAGAGATCGGTCAACGTCCATGGGTTTTGGTTTCGGTAATGGCTTAGGAGCAAATGGGCGAGATGGTATAAAATTATTTTGAAATTGATGGTATGCTTGGGGTGGTCGTGGCTGCCATACTGGTTGAGTGAATTGAGGAGGTTGCGTATTCCAGCCGGGTGGAACGAATGATGTTCTTTGCTGAGAGTGGTATGTATTTCTTGGTGGTAACTGTGGTGCTGAGTTGGATGTGGGTAATATGCTTGTTGATAGTTGTAATGAGGGCGTGTGTTTAAGGATGTGTTCCTCTGTACGTTTGGTTTTGAAGGGGTTTGAGGCAGGTGCCTATTTGTTCTGTTGTGGGGTGAAAAGTTAATTTGGTTTTCGAGTATCTCGCACAAGTGAAGTGCGTGGGGGAGGTCTTTTGGTTCCCTAACTGCTAACAGTCTCGGCAGATCGCCATTGAGTCCATTTATAAATGCGTCTCGAGCTTTTTCTCTATACATTTGTGTGAGGAGCCTAAGTGCATCTGCACTCTCTTCCATATAAGATATTTTGTTAAGTATTAAGGATAAGTGGGAGTAGACCATTTGTTAAAAATCGCGAATTGGTAGTCGACCTTGTACTAAGCTGCATAGTTGGTATTCGAGAGTTTTTAGATCTCTCTTGTCTGCATAATGCCATGTTAAGCAAGAGCGAATTGCTGTCCAATTTAATGGGATGCTATACGATTCCAGTACTTCGTCGGCATGTCCTGCTATTTTGTTACGAATGGACATAAGGATGCCAAAATATTTAGGGGTTCCTTGAAACTGTCCATAATATTCTAGAAGCCTATCTACGCTTTTTCGCCATGAACTGAATTCACTAGGATTCAGTATCTGAATTCAGAATCTGGTCAGTATCTGAATTCCTTTGAGCAACCACAGGTTCGTCGTTCAGGTCGAAGAATTCATGGTTGGGGTTAACTATGTTACTAAATAACTTTTGGCCTTCACTATCAAAGATTGTCCTAACAATCCTACGTATTGTTTCTTCTAAAATTAAGGATAGAAGGTGGAATTATGGATAGAAGGTCGTAAGACAGAGGATGTGATATCGTCAGGCCTTTTTTTTTTTGTTATTATTTATTTTTATTATTATTTTTTAATTTACCTTAATTATTATTTGTTTTTATTATTAATTTATTACTTTTGTTATAATTGTTATTATTTAATTTCTTTTCTTAAAGGTTATTTGGTTATTTTTTACAAATATTGTTTTTAACTTACACCTTGACAGAAAACAGTTTCCTTGAATTAACCTGAGCTTATAATATTAGTAATATTTCCGATATTGTTATTCTTTAATTTTTTTCTCAAATGTTATTTGCTTATTTTCTAATTTTCCACAAATATTATTTTAAATTTATAACAAATGTTCTTAAATTAAACTAAACTTACAATATTAAATATTGTCCAATCTACATTTTCCAGATAAACGACGGGCTGGATTATTCCGTTTTTTTCGGGGTTCTTCTAGTTCCCTCGATGACTCCGGATCCTTGGCACCGCATTCGCCTATGTCCACCGACGATTTTATAGGACTGTAGATTATCTTCGCGACCAGTCGCGTGGAGGAGTTTTCGATGATTTTCCACAAAGCTTGTCCTCGCTAGTGCGAACGCCTACCGCTGTTTGAGGGCCTTTGGTGTTCTTTGTTATTAATAGAAAGATCCTGCCACTATTTAGGGGCCTTTAAAATTCTTTGTTATTAATAGAAAAATCCTGCCACTATTTAGGGGCCTTTTGGACTTTTTCTTTGTTAATGCACTCGCGACTGGTCCCTGTTCGGGCGCCAGTTAAACTTTTACGTTTTATTTAAACTAAAAAAAATATTTTTTCGGACCTTTTAGGTCTTTATTGTTTCACTGATATTCTAAGACTAAAATTATAAATTTGCTTAACTTAACTGAATGACTAAAACCCTCGGCTAACTGTCGATGCATTCAACGGCAGATTGCTGTTTCAGCGATTCCCACGAGAAAGCCAAACGCTGAGCTACTGGAATCTTTGGGTTGCACGTGTGGGGTGTTGGGTTACCGTAGTTGGTGCTGGTGTGATCTAGTGTGTTAACTTACATAAACAGAAAAAGCAGGAAATTTTATGCCATAAACAGAGTTATACAAAAAACGAGGAAGTGTAGTCCATTCTTCAGTGGAAATATAATTAGAACCACAAATTAAAACAATTTAAAAAATTAAAATAAAGTAGTAAAAAAGGAAAGTTTTTATTGTATTGAATTAATACAAACTAGTTCTTTGTCGGGAACCCCTTGTTAGCAAGAACAGCTGAGCAGCGTTTTGGTAAACTAGCTACCAAGTCCTGACATCGTTTCACTGGAATATTTCTCCAAGCTACACCATAACATTTCCACCACCATGTTTTATCGTTTTGATGGTGTACTTAGGATCGAGTTCTTTGTTCACAGGTCGCCTTACGTACCGCTTGCCATCAGATCCGAACATGTTGAACTTGGATTCGTCGCTCCAGAGTATTTTTTTCCAAAATGAAAAGGGTTTGTTTAAATGCTCCTTTGCGAATTCCAATCGACGTTTTCTATTTTTTTCGAAACGTGCGGCTTTTTGCGCGTAATGCACCCCCGCAAACCACCTTCTAGTAACCTGTTCCTGATGGTTCTTGGTGTAACTTGAGAAGCCAATTGACTCGAAATGGCTAAGTGAATATCTTTACTGGTGAAAAAAAGATTCGCCTTCGCAGTCGACAAATCAATCTGTCCTCTCTGACAGTTGTCTTTCTTGTACGTTTCATTCTTTTCGGATTCTCCGTGCCGCCTGTGTTCGTATAGACTTTAATTGCACCATACACCATCTTTTTAGAACACATCAACTCTTTAGCGACAGAATCCATAGAAGCCTTTTCCTGACAGTATTTCTGGATTATAAGCCTTCTTAATTCTGGTGTACAACTCTTATTTTTGCCCATTATGTTCGATTATATTTGCTAAATAATGAACGTAAACTAACTCAACAGAACAAATACACTAAATCTAAATAATTACCGTAATATAATACAACTGTTTCAATATTATCCCAATGTTTCTAATTAATTTTCCACTGAATATTACTCTAGATCTTACTGATACCAGTTTGTTTTCGTAAATGATCTTTGGTGGACACATTTCAATGATAAATACAGAATACAAAAAAAGTGCAAAAGCAGTCGTCAGATAACGGTAAAGTACCGGTGCAGTTTTCTTGTATGTAAGGTCTGTTTGGTACAAGTGGAAAAAATATATGTTCATTATTTACAGTGTTTCTAATTAGTTTTCCACCACTGTATGTCTATGGGTTGCGTAAATATGACCACATATCTCAGTTTCGTAAAAGCATTTTTGGCTGTGATATAATAAGTTATCTCAACGCAAGAAATTGTATTTTTCTGCATAAGCTTTTGCTTACAAAAAAACCAATGTATCTTTATGAAAAACTGAGGTTTGGTCAATTGAACAGAAACAACCTGCTAATAATCCCTAGGTTTAGCACATTAATCTCGTCAAGATTCTTCTTTGTGAATGCCTCCTTACCACAATTGTGGAACTCCTTACCACAAACGTTGAAAACTATCTCCCATGGGAAACGTTTTAGGGATGCTGTTCTGAATTACATGTCTGGCTAACTCCTGCTGCTCAGCTTACCTCCACACTGCACAGTTCTTCTTCATTCTAACTCTTCACTCTACTTTCCTCTCAGCTCTCCACTACTCTACTCTTTGTTCTTCGTTCCATAACTCTTATTAGTATTAATTTTCTTCTTCCTTGTTATTTTTGTTTTTTTTAGTAATAACTAGATTCTTAATAATATATACCTCAATCTGTTAACATTAACTATCCGTTGTACGTTAAAAGAGCCATGCTCTTATTGTGCATATATATATGAAAATAAATAAATGAATAAATATACTTGACCCAAGACGATCCAAGAAAACTCAACCTTTTCCGTTTGAAAAATTTACCTAACTATTTTAAGGCAATTTTTTGATAGTAGTTCACTTAAGATAACCTTAGTTTTTCCACTTGTATCTCATAAAGCAAAGCAAAATCAGTATAGGAAAGAATATAATTTTCACCACCCTAAACTTTTGAAAGAATTTGGCCGTCCCTTGTCCGTCCGTCTTGTTTCGATCACTTTTTCGGAGAAACGTAGTTTTTCTGTGTTTGAGTAATAAAGTATTTTTAACCAGTCATTTTTACAAATTTAAAATAATTCATAGAAGTAAAATATTATAAGGGGTGGTTAAATAGTTTGTTTAAAACCTCATTAGAATTCACCAACAGGTACCTCTAGTAATTTAGGACAATCTGCATTTGATGATACGATGCCATCTGCATAGGTTCCGGGAAACTTTCTAGTGGTTACAATTCCTTATAAAGGCGATGTCTTATAAATTATAAAAAACTATCACTACTGAATTATTGGTCAAATATTTTGAACCAAGCAGAAGCTAAAAGCTAAGAAAAGAATAAAAAAATGGAAAGCAACACTGTCATATGAATATATAGTCAATTTGGATATACAGTTTGTCAAGAAAGGTAAAAAAATAACAAAACAAAACACTAGGTAAAAAAATAGCAATTTCTATTTTCTCGCTTCAATATTAAGCACTTCTATAAACTTTATTTCACCTTTTTTTTATTTCCATACTTCATGTTTTAAAAAGTAAATAACATAAACAAAACTCCATATATCATAACAATAAGAACAACAAAAAAGCAAAAAGGAACAAAAATTTAACTGTCAAGAAAGTCTTTACACATTTTATTCCGCATCATTTTCATAGTGCATACATAGTTCAAAACGGTACCGTTATAGCGGTTTTCTTATTTTCTGTTTTGTAGTAGATGTAGGAAGTCGAAAGCGAAAATGTTTATTGTTAATTCTGCTGAATTCTGTTGAATGAGTAAGAACAATTTTTTGTGATTAATTTGAATATGCCTGGTAAGAGAATCTCTTTTGACGTAAAGCAGTTGGTTTATTATAACCATTATAATGTTAAAAGTGTGAAAGAAATGACCGAGATGTTTGGTTTATCTAAGAAAACCATTTACAATATAATTAACCGAGCAGAACGTGAAAATCGGCTACAAATGGCGGTGTTTATCTGTTTTAATGGCGGTGTAAACGGCAGAAAACCACAATTTAAGTTCTATCAAGACAACGATCCGAAACACAAAGAACTTACGGTGAAGACGTGGCTGCTTTATAACTGCACCAAAGTATTGGATAACCCAGCTCAGAGCCCAGACCTTAACCCAATAGAAAATCTATGGGCACATTTGAAAAAGAAGGTAGCAAGAAGGAGCCCCAAAAATAGAAAGCAACTCATACAATACATCAATGAATTATGTTGAATACTATATGAATACATCAATGTTTATGTTATTTACTTTTTAAAACATGAAGTATGGAAATAAAAAAAAATGGTGAAATAAAGTTTATAGAAGTGCTTAATATTGAAGCGAGAAAATAGAAATTGCTATTTTTTTACCTAGTTTCACTTTCTTGACAAACTGTACGTAAAAAAAATTCAGTTTAAAAGAATTTGCAGTTTGCAGACATTATAAGGGACAGCATTTTAAGCTACAATGCGCTGCAGGATTTGTAAAAACAAATCCAAACTATTCTAAAAAGCGCCAAGAAATATTACAAGGGTTGCAGCTATTCAAGAGCAATTTTTCAAAGCAAGCTTGAGACCAGCTCGGACCTCAAAAACTGCAATGTTCCTCAATGGACCTCAGAACTGCGATGGCTCATCTGGCCAAAGTGAGTACAAGCAATTCATTGACGAAGGAGTCACAGATACAGATATACTATTTATGTTATCACTTGTATCTTTGAAATTGTGCGATACATGTCCTGCAGTGGTAAATCCTGAAAAACCATCAACGTCATCTGCGATAGTCTAGAGGATTCTCCTTTTGAATACTTCGGTAAGGAATTAATCATTACAGCACATTAATCATTATAATCAGCACAGACTATTTATGACAATGGTCAATGGAAAAGTTGGGCAAGTACTGACGGGTAGAAACTCTTCATCATTGAGAACTATGAATATAGTCCACAAAGTACTGAGTACAAAGTATGGTACTTTTCTTCTATGTATTTTAAGTAAATAAAAATTCGAAAACTTAAAAATTAATTGGTTTGTTATTAGTTTGATATTTCCAGAAGATTTTTGTCTTAAATTACAAAATATACAATTCAAACATAGATAGTTTTTAATATCATATAATCATTTTATTATTAAAATTTCAAAATAATTTTGTCATATTGCATAATTATCAATATATAAACTTGTTAAAAATTTTTTAATTTTTGACGCGACTTTTATATTAATATTTTTACGTTCGAACATTTTTTGAGAATATAAAAAAACGAAACAAAATATTTATTCGAATTGAACAGTATTTAAATTATATACAATAATACAGAAAATAATACTTTTGAATTATTAACAAATAAAAATGCAACAATTCCTTAACTGCTTAGTTTAAAATAAACAGATATGGAGTTTCTGGAAGTACTTACAGAAGGCCTTGAAAAGGTTCTGATGGTTCGTGGCGGAGGTCGTGAAGTAATAACAATTTATTCTTAAGAATTTATTAAAATTGGATACTGGAAATTTGCCGAATGCAGTCTAAATATTCTTTAAGAAAGAATATCAGAACTCAAACAAAAACAAACTAAAGTTTTAAATGTTGCTAAGTTCGGTGACGTCTATTAGGTTTAACACTCAATATTGTAAGACGCATTCCAGTAATATGTATTGTTTTATTTTCAAAGCTTTTTGTCGATCATTCTCTTTTTTAAATAAATACTTTACTAAAAATTATGGTGCTTTTGTCTTAAAATTGTGACAATTTATTTTAAAAATTTACCCTACAACGGCGAGGCACTTCTTCCTTCCAAATAATGAAGAATTCTGACATTTCCTGCATCCCAACATTAAACGTTTGTCTTAAGGAATACATGAACAAATGTATACTGACACTAGCTGAGGCAAAGACAACAGAACAGACACTTTGAAATCGATATTTAACATACTTATACAAGAACAAATATAGCAGTTCAACTGGACATCTGCTACACATCCCCAACACCAAGACTAAAAATATTTTTAGAAAAGAATATGTCAAAATATTTGGCATCACATCTTCAGTCGTATATTTGTAAGCAAATAATTCGAAAGCTGTTAGTGTTAGTATATCACACACCAACAAAATAACCGACAATTTGCATTGTAACCAGCGAAAAGGTAAGTGTTCTTAAACCTAGATTTTATACCCTATAAACTCCTGAATCTTTGTAGCTGTATTATATTTGTGAATCACTTTAAGTATTTAGTAGGATAAATCTAATATTAATAATAATATTTTTTGGCTTATGTTTTTGACCTTAATGTTAATTGTCTAAATTATTTGGGCTCTAGGTCTTCATACCAAGAAACAAAAAAATATATAGAATTAAGTCAACACTTTACTTTTTATTTTTTCATCTCTTTATTATTTTTTAATAATTGTCACAATATTTCGGACACCACCGGTGTCCGTCTTCAGGTGTACTAATTTTGCGGTTGTTTTTGTTATTCCGCGAGAGTCTAAGTTATTTTATACTGTTTGCAATTCCTTTTTATTTTGTGTATTGTATGTCTATAAATTTGAGCGCAGTGCTCAGTGTCCGTTTTGTAGTTCATACGATTTTTGGTTGGGACATTTAGTATATGTAGCATTTCCATTGTGTATCGTTTTTTGTAATTCGTTTCTTGTTGTAGTATTCGAGTGTCTTTTATGTTTGGAGAGTGTTTAAATGTAATGCAGTGACTCACAAGTGCTGTTTTATTACTGCTTTCGTTGGTTTTGACTTTGTAATCTGATTTATGTGTCGCTAATCTTAAGCCAAAAAATTTTTTCGGAGGGCATACCGCAAAAAACCACCATCATGCAGTTATACAAAAAATTACGTGAGAGTTACAACAAAAATATTATTTACTCTATCAGACAATACACCAACGCTAACAAATTAAGAGCCAGGTTAAGGACGTCCCTAACGTTCCTACTTAAATGCAGAAGTTACGATATAACACCAAACTTCATTACAAATTCCACCAAAAACACAGCATTAATTTTCAACATGGCTAATAAATATCAGGAAAATCATAGAGGAACAACATACCTCTTAACAAAATACAGATCACAATTTCACAGAAAATTGCTCAACCTTGTTATTACAAAAAAAGACGAAGACATAAAACTCAACAACATACAAATTAACAAAACAAAAATTTTGTTAGAAAAACACTTAAAACCAGATGACCTTAAAATGTTTTTAGAAAGTGAACAAACAATTTATAAAAGCCTAGCCAACAAAAACCAACAAACACAAATCAAAAAATTCCAAAAATTGACGAATATAAAAAACAAGGAGCTAAATATAAAATATAACAGAGAATGGTTCGTTAACAAATCAAACACTGAAATACCAAATAAGGTACAGGACGTGCTGTCGTTAGGCCCTAAGTGTGCATTACCGATTCAAAAACAACAACTTCCAATAATTAAACTAAATGCAGATGTAGAAGACATCATACAAACGAACCAAACGAAAGAAAAACAGGAGGTAGGACGGACAAAACTAGTAAAGATAGTGGACGATTATCTAAAACCGAAACCGCCAACATACAGAAATAAATGTATGCTAGACGCAGTGGCACAAACGAAAAAGTTTTTGAGGGAAAACAAAAACGTAATAATTTTAAACGCGGACAAAGGTAACGTAACAGTTGCAATGGAAAAAAGTGAATACGAAAACAAAATGGAAAGCATTTTACAGGATATGTGCACGTACAAACGATTAAAACTGGACCCGACCACGAGACTTCAAAAGAAAAATAATTTATTAGTAGATAAGCTATTCAGACTAAATTTAATTTCGAGAAGCGAAATGCTAGAACTTATGACGAATACCGCGATAGCGCCAAGGATTTATGGACTACCGCAGATCCACAAAGAAGGAACTCCACTAAGGCCAATCTGCTCATCCATCAATTCTCCATCGTACGGACTGTGTAGACTCCTAACAAACCAACTGAAAATTTGACGAAAGAATCTAAATATAACGTAAAAGATGCGGTGGACTTCAAGGACAGAATAAATAACACAAATATAAATAAGGAAGAAAAATTGGTGTCGTTCGACGTAATATCTTTGTTTCCCAGCATACCAATAAAATTAGCCATAGATATAATTTTAAACAAGTGGAAAAAAATGACCGTTTTTACAGACATGCCTAAAGAACTTTTTATAGAAATTTTAAATTTCTGCATAAAAGAAAATAGATATTTCAAATACAAAGAAAAAATATACGAACAGTTAAAAGGAATGCCTATGGGTTCACCTGCATCACCAATAATAGCAGACATCGTCATGGAAGAGCTCCTGGACAAGACTATGGAAACAATAACAACGAAACCTAGACTACTGACGAAATATGTTGATGACTTATTTGCCATAGTCAATGAGAACATGGTTGAAGAAACATTGAAGACACTGAACAAATTCCATACACAAATACGTTTTACACATGAAGTCGAAAAAGACAAACAAATAGCTTTCCTTGATGCATTAATAATAAGAAATGGAACCTTTTTAAACATAGATTGGTATAAAAAACCGACGTCATCCGGAAGGATCATTAACTTTTATTCTCAACACCCCAAACACGTAATACATAATGTAGCGTACAACTTCGCCAGTAGAGTACTTAAAATAAGTGACCAACAATTCCACAAAAAAAACAAGACAATAATAAAGGAAACACTACAAAGAAACGGTTTTACATATATATATATATATAGCATAATAACAAACATAATAAATAACGCAACCAAAAACTTAAAAATAACAAACTCACTTGCCATACCACTCAGTCAACCAAAAATCTACAAATCAATAATAAATATACCAGGTATATCAAACAAAATTATAAACTCAAATATTTATGACAGAGACAAAATAAAAATCGCATTAAAAACAAACAACCAACTACAACAATTATATACAAATATGAAAACGAAAATAGACAAATTAGAAAAATCTGATGCAATCTATGAAATCCCATGCAATGGGGACGGATCCCACATATGCGAGAAGGTATATGTAGGGACAATAAAATCCAAACTAGGGATAAGATTAGCGACACATAAATCAGATTACAAAGTCAAAACCAACGAAAGCAGTAATAAAACAGCACTTGTGAGTCACTGCATTACATTTAAACACTCTCCAAACATAAAAGACACTCGAATACTACAACAAGAAACGAATTACAAAAAACGATACACAATGGAAATGCTACATATACTAAATGTCCCAACCAAAAATCGTATGAACTACAAAACGGACACTGAGCACTGCGCTCAAATTTATAGACACACAATACACAAAATAAAAAGGAATTGCAAACAGTATAAAATAACTTAGACTCTCGCGGAATAACAAAAACAACCGCAAAATTAGTACACCTGAAGACGGACACCGGTGGTGTCCGAAATATTGTGACAATTATTAAAAAATAATAAAGAGATGAAAAAATAAAAAGTAAAGTGTTGACTTAATTCTATATATTTTTTTGTTTCTTGGTATGAAGACCTAGAGCCCAAATAATTTAGACAATTAATAATAATAATTGTATCATATCAATAATAATTGAAATACAATTACATCAAAGAAAAATACCTGTAAATAAACATTATAAATAAAAATAAAGCTAAAGGTATATTTATTAAACCTTAGACAACCGAGGGTATATCCAATTAAAAACTTCGTTACAATATAATCGGGTACAAGGTACAATATAAGGTGTACAAATAAGTTTCCGCGGTTTTTTATAAAAAGTTAGGAATTTATTGTGAAGGAACAGTACATTACGTTTTATTCAAAGTATTTTCCATCATTTGCCACTACTTTTCCCCGTGTTTCTGGCAACATTCAGATACCCCGTCGAAAAAACTCTTCATCTTATGACGCTATCCACAAATCTACCCAATTTTTGGTGTCTTCATATGATGTGAAGCGCTGCTCAGACAGACCATGTGCCATCGACCGGAACAGGTGATAATCAGAAGGGGCTAAGTCTGGTGAATACGGCGGGTGGGGTAAAACTTCCCAGTTGAGTGTTTCCAAGTATGTTTTTACCGGCGCCGCAACATGTGGACGAGCATTATCGTGTAAAAGAATAATTTTGTCGTGTCTGGAGTAGTAATGGGCGCGTTTTTCCTTAAGTGCCCGACTCAATCTCATCAATTGTGTTCGGTAGAGCTCCAGTAATGGTTTCGCTTGGTTTGAGCAATTCATAATACACCTCGTACACTTTTGGCCTTCCACTGCGTTCTTTGTCATTCACGTCAAACTTACCGTTCTTAAACTTTTGAAACCATTCCTGACAACTTCTCTCATTTAAAGCAGCTTCACCATATGCTTCTAGAAGCAATCGATGCGCCTCAACTGCAGATTTTTTCAATTTAAAGAAGTAAATCAAAAGTTCCCGCAAATGATGCTTATTCGGCACAAAACTTGACATTTTTGCAGGAAAAAAATTACGTGATGCTGATACGGTACTTTAAGGTATTGGTGTTGCCGGATGACGAAACTTGGGATATTACGTTTTACATCTGACAATTTTTCCTTAACCTTCTGGTGGGGCCATCTTTTGACAAACCGCGGAAACTTATTTGTATACCTTATGTTTACCGATGTTATAACAAAAAGTCGATTGAAAGACTTATTAATTATATTAATTATTTATTAATATTATTAATTATATTAATTATTTTTATCATTTGCTCCTATGCAAAAAAAATATCTTGAAGTTTTTATACTTTCGAAAATGGTTTTTGCTTAAATCGGTAAAAATAAAACCTATGTACATAACTGAGCATTTACTGAACAAATTTTAAGAATTCTACTGATCATACTAACATCTTGTTTTCATGACATATGTACATACGTATATAGAAATTGACGGTTTAAATTATATGTATGTATATGTACAGGGTTAGGAGATTGAACTGTTACCTATTCAAACCACCATACTTTTTTTGGGTGAAATTATTTTTTATTGATTCAAATTTCAAAAATGTGTGGAAATATAATAATAAAAATTATAGAATCCATTCACTTTAGCTCGATGTGGCCAACTTTTTCCTTGACTATGACCTTCAAACGGATAAAAAACGAGTTGCATGCTTCACACGGATATGATCTTGCGGTATTTTGGCCCATTCCCATACAATGGCCTTCTTCAGCACATCCATACTGGCATAGTTTTTAGTCCTCACCTTGCTCCCCAAAATGGCCCAGATGGAATAGTCCATCGGATTTGCATCTGGCGAATTCGAAAGCCATGTTCCACACGAACATGGGTTTTTAACCATTCTTGCTTCACACGAGCTTTATAAGACGGTGCCGAGTCTTGTTGGAATGTCCATGTTGTACGACCGAAATGTTTACGTGCCTACGGCTTTAAAGCAGCTTCCAAAACATTTTCCCGATAATAAGTGGCATTGACTCGATGAAAACGATTGGACAGCGTCCATCGGCGGTCACAGCTGCCCATACCATTACTTGAGATGGAAAATTACTTCGGGTAGGCTCAAATTTTGATAAGTGCGTTCAGTTAAGTAAATACGATCATTTCGGGAGTTTTGGAATTGCTCAATAGGGAAATTTTCTCATCAGAGATTATAATGTTTGGAAATTCGCCACGTTCTTGCAAGCGTAAGAACTCCTTTGCTGTTCCGAGTCTAACATTTTTTGCTTTGTTGTAAGATCATGTGCTTTTTGGAACTTGTAAGGCTTTGTCTTGACCTCATTTTGGAATATGTGTCGCATGCATCGCTGGAATATTTTCAGTTCTTTGGTCATTTGATTACCATCACGGCGTGGATTTCGTTCAAGTCGAGCCTTCACTTTCCAAACCATTTCAGGTGATGTTGCTGTTTGTTTTTCGTCCACCTATATCATTTTCTTGCCTGTATCATTATAACGATTTATGTTGCGATACACAAACATTTTATTCACTTTGAGATGCCTGCGATCACGAACAATAGCTGGTGTGATTTTCCATTCAAACATAACGCAATCACACTATTACGTTTGAATTCCATTTCGAAAAACTTTTGTTCTATAAAACTTAGACGCAAATGCTTGTGATAGCTTGTAAACAATATAAACGGCTGTTATTGGTATGAATTGACATAGTTGGTAATATCGCGTTGCCAGATACACCGGTGTGATATATACTTCAATCGCTAACCCTGTATATACAAGAGGATTTCAGTTTTCAAATTTAAAATGGAGTTAGCTTTTATTTAGCACTTTTAATATTTTGCGGTACTTCTCCATTTCTCTTACTACAGTCATTAGATGAAGAGTTGGCTAAGCAAATTGAACTAATAATTGGTTAAGTTATGCATGAAATTTCAGATCTTCGCAACGAATTTCAATAAAAAATTTAACTTTTATAGAAAAGCTGGATGGAAATACTAGACCAGCTGAGTGGTAATTTAGAAAATGCTGTGATCCTACTATCTGATCTCCAAGAATGATTCTCTTGCTGAAAGGATTAAGCTTATTGAAAGTGATAAATTTAAAACAGATCGGAAATTTTCACTATTAGATAATACTCTCAGTGAAGTAAAAGAATCTTTTGTTGATAAGGAGTACTTGCTGGTTGTCTTAAAGAGAATCGATGTTCTTGAGCAAAAGGAGGTTGCGGTTAATGATGTGCAAGTGTGTGGTGATGAAAGCTTGAGTAGTCTGTATAATCAACTTAGTTTTTCTCTAGGAGTGAGGCTAATACATAAAAATTTCCAACTATCATCATTTAATTTCATAGTTCTTATGTTATAGATTGCCTGTTGAGATCAGCTGCAATTTTTCGTAAAACTGAAAAGAGGAACATTTTTTACGAGACATATTGAATGCAGTAGTTACCTAAATAAGTGGTAATTTGTGGCCAGGTGTATATTTTCCCGTTTATTTTTAAGAACTTTAATCCGAACTCCTGCATGCTTTGTCCGACGAAGACCACTGACTCTTCAGAATCTCTTATGGTACCTTATTATCTCTTCGAATTACCCGAACAGTTAGATAAAGGTGAGCATGCAGACACGAAAGGCTTAAAAATATAGGACTCAGTGGGTGAAAAAACATAATTATTATTTTATTAGTAAATAAATTATTAATGTAATTAAATAAAATACCATTTTCAACATCGTTTTCCGAAATTGTGTTCATTACAAGAGACTTCCCTTGTCCTTCATTACAGCATTTCTTTTTAATTACTGGAAAACTTTTCCGGCTCCTAGTTCACTATTTACTAAGCGTCATAATAGAATCGAAGTCGATGTCGATCCGTTGAAAGCAATATAATCTCAGAAATGTAAAAATTTTATTTCATTTAACAAAAATAAATTAAAGTGTGCTTACCAAGTTATATCCAGAAAGCATTTTATAATCGGATCATCGTATTTTGACACTGGTTCCTACTCTGGTCGATCCGGCAAGACCTACATGCTAGCACTGTCAAACTCTTGTGCTG
The DNA here is from genome assembly GCA_943737955.2 of Myopa tessellatipennis. Classification (NCBI taxonomy): domain Eukaryota; kingdom Metazoa; phylum Arthropoda; class Insecta; order Diptera; family Conopidae; genus Myopa; species Myopa tessellatipennis. The sequence continues at coordinate 20,935,881 of OX031315.1, forward strand.
CTAAATTATTTTATTTTATCATTGCAACATATTTGAGCATCTTCTTCTGGATCTTGATAAACCAACCATGCAAGAGGAAAATAACAAATAAATAAGTTTAAAAATCATGAAAGATTTTCAATAAACTTACATATTGTCTACACTGTGTGGTATTCAATGTGTTGATATGCCGACTAAAGTAGATCTTCTGCCTATACAAATTCTTCAACGGCAGTCTATGCTCGGAACGGAGATCGTGCCAGCGCGTTAAAAAGCTTGGGTATTGAACAAGAAGGAGAATAATGTTACGAAAAGCAAAATTTCTTCCAAAAATGGTTTGTTGGTCCAAATGCTTTGTTATTGTAAGAGAAGCAAAAGACAAATCGCACCGTTCTTCTCATCGCCCGCTGTAAACCATAAATGGATCGATTCTTTCTTTAACACTTTACTTGACATACGAGTGCTGGATCGATTATCTCTTCCTACGCATATTCGCTAGCATTGTTAGTGCAAAATAAAAGAAACAAAGTCGATCTTCCGATCCCTTCAAGGATGTTTTAAATATTTATAATATTTATTTAAGTAAACTAACACCAATGAATTTTTTAACACCTCAACAACTAAAACACCAATTTGAATGCAATTTCTGCCATATTTATAAGAAAGAGTTCGCGGTTGATAGAGTGGCAGATCATTGTCCAGCCCATAATAGCTGCAACCTTCAATTCCAAATTGCAAATTTCATACACATTTTCTTTCATAATTTTTCCGGCTACGACGCACATTTCTTCATTAAAGAGCTCAATCTTATTGAGGGTAATATTAATGTTACCATGTACCCATGAACAAAGAGTTGTATATTTCACTTTCCAAACATATTCGAGTTACTGAAAAGAAATCAATAGAACTGAGATTTTTGGATTCCTTTCGTTTTATGGCCACAAGTTGGAATGACTAGACACAAAATTTATCGATATCTGATTTTTAAACAGTTCGCTAATGTATTTAGATGATCATGAATTTAATCTTTTGAACAGGGAAGGTGTATTTCGATACGAATACATAAACTCGTTCGATCGTCTAAAAGAAAATTCTCTTCCTTTTCGGTATGATTTCTACAGTAGATTAACAAACAAGCAATGTTCCGTTGAGGATTATAAACATGCGGTTAAAGTTTGGTCAATGTTTAAGTGTGAAACCCGCAACGATTACATGCTTCTGTACCTGAAGACAGATGTTCGTATTTTTACAGATATTTTCAAGAATTTCAGGAAAATCTGTAAAAATATTTATAAGTTGGATCCATGCCAATATTACACTGCGCCAGTCCTATCTTGGGAACCGTTTACAGATATAGACATGTGTTTGTTCATCCAAAAAAGCATTTTTGTGCAATGCTCAAAAAGGTATCCAAGAGCTAATAATAAATATATGGTGAACTATGATTGTCATAAGCCATCAGAATTTAATGTATTTAGTTGCCAATTATTTGTATGGCTGGGCAATGTCACAATGTCTTCCTTATGGAGATTTCGAGTGGCTTACAAATACTGAAAATGTTGATGTCGAGTCCAATCCTAAGAATTCATCCTTCGGCTATATTTTGGAAGTGAATTTTAACTTTCCCAAATCTCTATACGATATACACAACTATCTACCGTTTTGCGCAGAAAATAAAAAATCACCAAATTCGAAATCCGTCAAACTAATTACTGATTTAATAAACAAGACACAGTGTGTGACACAGCAGTGTCTAAAAAACGGTTTAAAACTTGAAAAAATACATAGAATTTTAAAATATAAGCAGCCCTGTTGGTTAAAACAATATATTTAGGCAATTCACAGTTACCCTCATAAGTCGTCGTCAGTCATAAGTTGTCATAACTTAAAACAATTTATGACTGTCGTAAGAAAATTTTTTGTTGTTTTGTATGAACATCTATGTTAGCACGATTACAACACTCACAGGTATGTATTAGGAAAGTTGTATTGAAATCAACTGTTCATGCGATTGCTGTCTTTATTCCTTTTTGGTTGAATACAAAAAAAATTAATTTCAAAATTTCGATGGATGAGAAAAAGAAAAGAATTCGGAAATTACCTCCAAAGAAATGGATGTATTTTGTAATTTGCTGTATTTTTTACTATGAACTAATCATCAATTTATGAGCTCAGATGCTGTATCAAAGATGTGCCCCTATTTCGACGAATTCGACGAAATTTTCAATTGCAGAGAAGTTGAAAACGCAAAGTTCCTTGAAAGCACTGAAGATTACGTTGTTGCAAATACGTTAAATTCCCCAGAACGAGAAGAGGATGCAAATATTTCACATTCGCCAGCACAACAAGAGGATGCAAATTTTGGTGACGTTTCTCTTATATCACCACAGCCCAAAAAAGGAATTTATAAGAGAACCGCCCTGACGGATATTTTAAAATTTCAAACCGAGGCAATAAAAATTAAAAGAGGAAAGCTAGAATGCAACAAGAAATTGAAGGAAACTGAAATAGAATATCTTAGAGAAAAATTCAGTTTTGAAAAAGACAACGCAGTGAAGGATAGAGAATTAAGGAAGAAGGAAATGGAAAGTAATGAGCGATGCAGAGTGCTAGAAATCGAAATGAAGGAGAGAATGGCATTGAAAGAGTTAGAAATGAAAGAGAGACCAGCATTAAAGGAATTGGAATTCAAACATTTCAATTTATAAACGTATTTATTAGTTTTTTAATTTTATGTGCATGAGGTATATATATATATATGTATTTATATATATTATTAATAAATCAACTAATGATTACATATAAAATTAACCAAACAAGTTCTAACATCTTGCGACGAGGACATTTCGAGAGGGATACGAAGTGGCACTTCGTTGGTTGACTCCTCTTCTGTATCATTGAACTCAATTAATATGTTATGCAAAATACAGCACGCCATTATCCACTCATTACATTCAGTGTGACTGTCATCTTTTTGGAATCGAAACCTTAGTTCTTTCAAACTGCAGAATTTTTCTTTCAGCTTCCCGAAGCAGTTTTCAATTCGAACACGATATCGTGAGAAATACGTATTAAATAAATCTCTCTTTGCCTTTGTAAATTGATTGCTGTTTTGCCTAAATGGTGAAACTAGATAACTTTTCAAAGGATAGGCGGAGTCCCCAGCAATCCATTGCGAATGACTAAAGAAATTTATGGGTGATTTTGATATGGCTGATTGCGAGAAAACTTTTGCGTCATGAACACTCCCTGGATGACCTATTACAGCGTGTCGTATACGCAGTTTGTAGTCACATATTGTTTGTATTTTTATAGCGTATTGGCGTTTTCTGGAGTAATATAACTCATGCCGTTTTACGGGTGCTTCGGCCAATTTGATTTCACTCCCATCAACATATCCAATACAGCCTGGTAACTCATTAATCGTTTTAGCAACAATTTTTGATCTTTCTAATTCAGAAGGCCAGGTCAGAAACTTTGTTTTAAGATTTAGTATTGCTGCTAAAACCCGTTTAGTTATCAAATTAAGGGTTCCTCCATCCCCTATGGCAAAGCGCGATGCAATTTTGCGCACTGAAGCACTTTCACCAGATGAACCCAATCTGAATATTGTGATCTGCACCTGTAATTCCACAGGAATCTGCTGCACACAGTTTTTATTTTTGAAAACAGGGTCATCTTTGATAAGGATAAGGATATGCGCGAACTCTTCTGGATTCACCCGAAGCATTTGCCGGAATCTTCCATCATCATATTTTATCAAAATTCGTTTGTACCAAGTGCGCGACTTTGGCACCATAGCTTGTCCGATTCTTCTATGGCTGATCAGAAGTTGAGTCATACAGTTGAACTGATCAGCCTGCTCCTCTTCTTCATCGCCTAAACCAAATGTTTAAATTTTACCAAATTGTTTAAATAAAAAATAAATTGTTTAAATTTACCAAATCCTTTCAGCCATATTTTTACTTACTTGAAGAGAGCACAATGGAGTCCAATGCATAATTAAAGCAAATATCGCTAATTAGCCTTTCCTTATTTGTTGTAGGCATTTTAATAGAAATGAAATAGAAATAGATATTTTTCAAGTTTCAAAAATCCAGTGACAAACAGCTCTTCTTGAAAAACAGCGTTGTAAATTTTTGACACTTTATAAAGCGACTGCTCACAGTTCGAAGTCATAACTTATGTCGATGTTGACTTGATCGGTCTTGATGATATTGAGCGTGGAATTTATAATTGAAGTTTGATTTTTGAGTAGTGTCACAATGTGGTCTTCGTTCTGACTGATGTGCCGAATCGTTGTTGACATTTGGTCCGCGTATTCGGAATCTAATAAACCAAATAGAGAGTGGGCCACGTTGCCGACTATGTCCATTGCGGCTCTCTTTTGTCGTTTCGAAAAAGGTAAGTGGCTGTCTAATTGTGCCTGAGTGCGCATTTCCTTGAATTGCTTGACCAGCATGCTACAGCTGGTTTGAGTGTGCATTTTTCTACACAAGCTGTCTAGCTTCAGAATTCCGTTTTGATACCTTTCTACATTTCTCCTTATTGGATGTAGGTCATAGAAGATGATTAGCTTCCACTCAGCCATGATCAGGTGGATGTTTCCGATCCCTTCGAAATACAGACCAGGTTTTTCCGGTAGCGCCGAAAGTATGACTGGTGAGGCGAATGTGAGGGGTAGTAGGAGAGCTAACATGAGTGTTAAGTTGACGGATGTGATTGATGATTGTTTCCATCTTGATCGTTTTGCTGGTGTTGCATCTGTCTCATCCTTTTCTTGATACTCCGGGTCAGCATTTCCTTCACCATCTACTGGCAGCAACGCTAGTTTGTGTATGGGACGCTTCCATATTCCCCTTGAAGTTTTTATTTCTGCAACTCTGGCCATGTTGTCATCACCTTTGTAGATTTTAATGATTCTGCCTAAAGGCCATTCTAGCGGTGCAGTGTGGTCTTCCTTAACCACTACTAGTCTGTTTATTTCAATGTTTGGGCATGGGGTTTTCCATCGCGTTCTTTGTTGAAGCTCACATAGATATTGTCGCGACCAGCGGTTCCAAAATTCGTCTTTTATCTGCGGGATGATTTGCCAATCTTGCCTTCATGGGAATTGCTCTTGCATCGACCTGGGATGTTAATGGCTCTCCTATGAGGAAATGCCTTGGAGTTAATGCTGCCAAGTCGTTTGGGTCTGATGACATCTCTGTTAGTGGTCTGGAGTTGAGAACGGCTTCGATTTCGATTAGGGTGGTTTCCAGTTCTTCATAGGTTAAAGACGCCTTAGATACGCCTTTAACGAGCAATCCTTTCGTAGACTTTACTGCTGCTTCCCACAGGCCACCAAAATGAGGAGCCCTGGGCGGTATGAATTTGAAGTTGATGCCCTTTTTAAAGCAGGTGCTGGTGATTGCTTCTTGAGCTTCATCAGAATTCATGCTGTATTCCAATTCCTTTAATAGGTTGTTGGCGCCCAAAAAGTTAGTGGCATTGTCACAGTAAATGTTCTTGCAATGTCCTCGTCTAGCTATGAATCGTTTCAGTGCACAGAGGAAAGCATCAGTTGATAAGTCGGAAACCAGTTCAAGATGTACTGCCTTTGTGGCGAAGCAGCAGAAGATTGCAATGTAATCCTTGGTCGGTTTCTTTCCACGAATGTTGTAATGTATGTAGCAAAGGCACAGAAATCCACTCCACTGTTTATAAACGGTCGTGCAGGCTGCACGCGATGAGTGGGAAGGTTTCCCATTATTTGTGTAAGGAGTTTTGGCTTAACTCGGGAGCATCTTATGCACTTCTGTACAACTGATCGTGCGATTGTTTTGCCCTTTAGGGGACAGAACCGTTGTCTTGTGTACCCCAGTAATGCTTGAGGACCGCAATGGAAGTTGTCCTTATGATACATCTCCACAATTAATTTTGTTATGGTATCATTGTATGGTAGTAATATTCGGTACTTGGCGTTGTACTGTAGTGAAGAGGAGGTGAGTCGGCCGCCAACTCTAAGAATGCCGGCCTCATCAATGAATGGTGACAGCCCCAACAAGGGGCTCGATTTTTCAAAGTCCCTTTTCCTTTTGAGTTGGTTGATATCTGTGTGAAAATCTGCATTTTACACAGCTTTTATGATGACAGTCATGGACTCGTCCAATTCTTCTACTGTGAGTTGAATTTTGGCTTGCATTCTTGATGTGGGATCTTTCAAATGACGAATAAAGCGAAGTACATATGCGACGATGCGGTGAAGAGTGGCAAAGGAGTTTCGGTTGTTAATCTTGTAGATCAGATCTTCCATGCTAGAGTTTGTTGCTGTCAATGAGCTGACCTCTTGCTTCCGTTCTTCCCCGGACAAGATTAAGTGTTCCTTGTGTGGTGGTGCCGGCCAGGTTGATTCTCTTCCATGTAGAAACAGTGGTCCGTAGAACCACATGCTGCAGGAGGCGAGTTGCTTTGGGGATGTGCCTCTTGAAACTAAGTCGGCCGGGTTGTCTCTGGTGCCAACGTGACGCCACTGTTCTGGTGATGATAACGCCAGGGTCTGTGCAACTCTGTTAGCAACAAACGTTCGGTAGATCGCAGGTCCCGTCAAAATCCATGCTAAAACAATCTGTGAGTCTGTCCAAAGATGGGTTGACTTGTCTGCGTATCCCACCATCGTCTTGACTTTATCCAGTAGCTGCGCACACAATAATGCAGCGCATAATTCGAGACGTGGGATTGTTTGCTTCTTCAACGGTGCTGCTCTTGATTTTGCACATAATAGCCTTACGAGTACAGTCCCATCTGGCATAGTCGCTCTTATGTATATGGCAGGATTCCAGGATTCCGAGTGGGTCAAATATTTTTGCCAATTCAGAGCATACAATTTTTTTCGTGATCCTTGTGCATTGGTTTACAGTAGCCTTTATGCAAAAGACGTCTGAATTTGGAATCCAAGTTAAGCCCAAGGTTTTTATTGCTGTGATGTGTCGTCATCGAAGTTTAGGTTGACTTCCTGGTCCCTTGGGGGTATGCCTTGTAACAATTTTGGATGATTGGCACACCACTTTCTCAGTTTGAAGCCACCTGATAATAGCAGCTTGTTGAGTTGCTCTTGCATGGCAATGGCCTCGCTTAGGCTGTCGGATACGGCCAGTCCATCATCGACGTAGAAGTTCTCTGCTAGCAAATTGCTTCCCAAGGGATATTTTTTCTTTCCATTTTTTTACAGTTCTCGAAGACATTTCGTAGACAGGTAAGTAGCGGCGCGTGTGCCATAGGTTACTGTGTTGAGTGTGTAGTATCTCACTGCCTCTCGATAGTCGTTCCTCCAAATTATGACTTGATAACGCCTGTCTTCAGGATGCACCAGGATTTGTCGAAACATTTTTTCAATGTCGGTGGTGAAGACAAATCTGGGTAATCTGAACCTTAACAATAAGGCAAACAAATCATCTTGGATTTTGGGTCCATTGTGCATGATGTCATTTAGAGATACGCCTGATGATGATTTTGCCGAAGCATCAAACACAATCCGCAGTTTTGTTGTACTACTGTCTGGCTTGACCACGCAATGATGAGGAATCACATAATTTAGTGATAACATATCTTCCAGACTGATTTCGGTCATGTGGCCAAGGGTTTCATATTCCTTCATGAAATTGACGTATTGGCCTCGAAGGTTGTCATCTTTTGCAAAGCGTCTTTCTAATGACAAGAACCTGCTTAGCGCTAATTCCTTTGAGTCACCGAGCAAAGACGTATCGTCAGCAAATGGAAGTCTTACTATATAGCGCCCGTCTTGATTCTGCGTTGTGTTTTGTGCAAAGTGCGCTTCGCATCGTGTCATCTGCCATCTGCCATCTACTGCCATCTGATTCACCAACTTCCTCTAGCTTCCAAAACCTTTCAATGATGTCTTCCACGTGAGCATCGTTGTCGCTGCATATTCCACAAGTAGCGACGGAGTTAAGTCCATCGTTAACCTTGCCCGCTATTACCCAACCTAACCGAGTGTTCTGTAGGATTGGTCCCTCTGGTTCGAGTTTGATTTGTCCGATGGAAAGTAGTTCGAAGTAGAATTCAGCATCCAGCAGGACATCTATCTTGTCGGACCGCGCAAAGTCTGGGTCCGCCAGCCTTATGTTTTTTGGAATATTCCATGTGGAAGTTTTCAGATTCTGCATTGGTTGGTTAGAGATGATTGTTGGTAGTACGAAGGCGATGATGAAAACTCATTTGTTGTTGATGCAATTTTTGCGAAGACTCGTTTGTGTGATTTGAGGTTGCCACATCCAATTCCCTTAATTAGTAATGAAGTGGAACTGGAGGCCATGTTTAATTTCTTTACCAAACGCTCAGACAATATGTTGATCTGAGATCCAGAATCCAATACAGCTCTGCACTCAACTGCCTTTCCCTCTGGCGATTCTACCTTTATTCGGGCAGTGGCAAGAATTACGTAGCCTTTTGGGTTTGATGGTGATGCTGATAAGCTCACGGACTGATTATGCAAGTCGCTTGGTTGTTTTGAAGCCGATGATTCGGTTAGCTTCTTGGGCGGGTTTGTTGCTGGAGTGTCCTTAATCTTTTCAAAGTGCAGCAATGTGTTGTGTTTTTTATTGCACTTGAGACAAGACCGAGAGACACAATTGCTTGACTTGTGAGTGCTCTTCAAACAATTGATGCATAAATTATGTTTTTTCACTAGCTGTAGTCGATTTTTTGGAGTCAACTGAAGAAATTGTCGGCAGGCGAATAGAGGATGATCTTCGCCGCCACATGCCTTGCATTTTGTTTGTTGTCTTGTGCTTGTTGTCTTGGCGGGACGCAGCCTCCAAGTACTGAAACCGTGACTCCAGGAATTTGAGGAAGCTCCCGATGGTTGGTATTTCCTTTGGATTTTGGAGTGACTGCTCGAATAGCAGATGGCTTTTGTCGTCTAGCTTTTTAAATAGCGAATGTAGAAGGATGGGTCCCCAGGATGACGTGTCAATTCCCAAATTGTTGAGCGCGTTTAGGCATTCTGTGGTCGTATCATGTAGACCCTTTATGAATGCTGCTGAGGTCTCGCCATTATGACTGGCGGGTTGTTCCAAGAGCCTTTGCAGGAGAACTGATGACAGAATTCGCTTGTTGTTGTAACGGTCTTGAAGCATCTGCCAAGCTGTGTTGTAGTTACTCTCGGTGATTGGCAGATGTTTAATTAAACGTTCTGCTTCTCCAGTTAGATTTGTTTTTAGGTACCACATTTTTTGGATTGTTGCCAGTGGTTTGTTGTGAATTAATTCTTGGAACATTTCGAAAAAGTGACGCCATTTTAAATAGTTGCCATCAAATGCTTGAAGTGTGATTCTTGGCAACTGAATGGCGTCGCTGAGGTTGTACTGAGATTTTGAGCCTGTCATGTTCGAAGGTTCCTTTGTCTTCTTGGTTAACTCGACTAACTGGCACCTGAAGTCCTCTTCGAGTTGTAGGTATGCTTCGATGTCATAGCCTACTGATGCTGGATCTTTGCAGCATTCCCAAATAGCGAAATGTAGCTCTTCGATCTGCCGCCAAAACTGGCTGATAGTGTTCAGCCTTACCTCATAGTACTCGCGTGGTTGGGCTTCATTGGAGCCGTTGGCCAGTAGCCGCCTCAATGATGTTGTTACTGCCTGCTGGCGGCGAATGAGCCTGTTGACTTGTAGGTCAGCCGTGCCAACCGCGGTTGTTGGCTGTGGTTGTTTGTTAACGATCTGGTCAGAGGATGAGTTACGTGTCGATGGAACAGGTGTCTTAATCGTTGATGATCCTTTAGGATTCGATGATCCTGGAGCGTCTAATGCAGCCCAGTAATCAACCTCCTGCTTGAACTTCTGGATGTAGTTATTTGCTGCTTCTGAGACACGCTCGTAGGAACCACTTAAAAAGTATTCAAGCTCAAGGGGTTCCTTACGGAGTGTCCTGAGAGTCGAATCATTTTCTTCATATGCTTCATACAGCTCTTGTAATCTGCTAAGCCTCTGCTGATAGTATGCCTTGGATGTCTTCCGATTCGTCGGATCCTTCTTAAAGTTTGATATTAGCTGTTGAATCTGCTCATCAAGCTCGTTTTGGTTCTTCAATAGATCCTCTAAGTCTGCCATTGTTGTATTGATGAAGTAAATTTCCAAGAAAGGAGCCGACTTCTGCAAGTATTTGCTCCTTGTTGTTGTGATCACAGATCACGTCGGGGTCACCAAAATGTTCAGAACTGATTTGTCCTGATTGTCCTGTAGTTATTGGTTGCACACAAATTTGGTACTTGAACCAACTCTGCGGCTAAGTGGCAATAACTACCTTGTGTTTGTCTATAGATTCGGTAATTGGGACCGACTCTATTAGTTTGTTGATTTTTTATTGTTGACAGGTTTGGTACTTGAACCAACCCTGTTTCGAATTGACTAAAACCTTACTTGATGAGGTTTGTGGAACGAGTGGCGAATTTTATTAATGCTTTAATTGCTTATATAATAACAATCAATATTACAAACTTAATCAATATAAAATACAAGAAAAAGAAATGAACTTAAAATTAGTTGCTGCGTCTGCATGAGCAGAAACGGCGGTCATCGACATTGGCACTGCACAAGCATTGCTGTTTGAAATAGTGCATCGTATGCATATATGGCAGCGACGGTCAGTGAAGTCCGTTGTCAGCAATTCGGCAGCTTGGTGAAACCTTAGCTGGCTTTACAAGGGCGGTCAATGGCGTTGGTCGTTGACCGACGTTGCGTCGTCAGCATAACGTTTCTAAATGAACGCTGTTGTTTAAACACCAGACAAAAGGTTATGTTTAGAAGTGATTCAGTTGGTTTATTGCAATGTACAAATGGGTAAAAGTGTACCAGAATTATCCAAAATGTTATCTGTAACACGAAAGACAATATATATTATAATATTTTATAGTGTGAAGAAAACGAGGGAAGACTGAACTGAAGTATTTAGGCGGCCGTAATTCTCAGTTAACTGAACGTGTACAGCGCGTTATAATGAGGAAAATATACCAAACCCTCAATGTTTTAACCAGAACGCTTGCAGAAGATCCCAAGGAAGAGTGTGTTGTCGTCGTTTCGCATGAATCAGTCAAGAGCTGCTCGTAAAAAGACGCTGCTTTAAAAATCATTATCGAAATTTTACAGTCGGAATAATATTTTTATTTTCTAATGATTCCAACGCTTTGAGCCACATCCTAGTTGGGCCATCATTGTAGTAGAACATCATTTTTGTATCAGCGCAAAATATAAGTCGTCCCGATACTCAGCAGATTGAGAAAAAAGCATCGTAGCAAAAGACAAAATTATTTCAATATTTTTAACGGAAAGCAGCGTCTTTTTACGAGCAGCTCTTGACTGATTCATGCGAAACGACGACAATGTCTTTCGTGTTACAGATAAAATTTTGGATAATTCTGGTACACTTTTACCCATTTGTACATTGCAATAAACCAACTGAATCACTTCAAAACATAACCTTTTGTCTGGCATTTTAAGAAAACGTTATGTTAAAAGAAAGAACCACCACAAAACACGATTTTTCAACTTTTTGTATTCGCAAAGCAACAATGAATAAGTAATTAACATACCAACAGGAAAAAAATTCAAATCAATGCCTATAATGGTAAAAGCAGCGCATATTAAATCAACAAAAGAGTTGGGAAAAGAGTTTCTTGACAGTTGAGAAACTGAGTAATCATGATTTTTGTTGCATATTTCGTAGATTGTGCATTAAATTTGTGTTTTTCTTTCATTAAACTGTTGTTAGTACTACACCTTAAGGTAATTGATAAACGAAAATTCTATAAAGAACCAAAAAGTAGTATTGTTTTGCTAAACAAATTGAAAAATGGAATTTATTTTCAATGTGAAAACTGATCCTTGACAGACTGTATGTATATGGAAAAGCGAGATAAACAGTAAAAAACAACTCAATTGAGACGAATAAGGAGAGAAAAAAGCCTTCGTAATTAGTTTTACCCTTATAGTATTTAGTTCTCCTGAATTCTATCTCAAAATAAATAAAACACAATTTGATTTTCTGCTCAAAGATAATAAAACAACCTTTATTGAGTACTTTTACTAATATTATAAAGGAATTCTAAACATAAATCCACAATTATATGAATTGTACTTTTGATGTTGAATATATTATAGTTGTAGCGTATGTTGTCCCCCATATACTTTATTATTTCTTGTGGTGGTTGTAAATTTCCGAAGCTATCAAAATATTCCTTAATTTTTTCGTTCTTATAATATGCTACCCAGTGAGACCGCTCGATGAATCCAGATTGATAATTCCACATTCTATCCGATGTATACGTTTCGGTAGACTATCTCTCATGAAAACGCCTCTAAAATGTGGCAATTGTTTTGCATGCTTCATCAAGTCAATGTCTGTGAGCGGTCTTCTGGGTAGCTTCCTTAAAGGTTTTTTGACTGCGGGCTATAATATAAACCTAATCCCTTCTTTCATGGCTTCAGATATAAACCTTTGCCCTCAGATATTTCCTCCATCACTTTATTATGGTGACTTGCTTCATTCAGTAATTCTTTACCAACTTTTGCAGTACAGTTTCGTTTAATTGTGTTCTTTATTTTCTTAATATTCTTGAGAAGGTTCCCATACCTAATTTAGCGTTTTCTTCCAATATTTTATCAGCAATGTGTCTTTTATTGAGATCCTTAGTTTGAGAATAAGCAATATCGCGCTCTCTGCACGCAGCATCTAATGAATTAATTCCTTTATCGCCTCTTGCTAAACGTTTTTCTAATTTAGTTCCGAGGCCGCATAATTGATATCCAGGTAAATGAAGTTCAATTGGTAGTGCAAGTATTAAACTATTTATTAAACCTTTTCCAACTGCAGATGGCTTTCGACTAAAACTCTTTTTATAACATACAACCATTTTATATCTTTTCAATTAAACATTTGCGATAGAAATGAATATAAACGGCTGATTCTTCTGGTTTATATCAAATGCTTCTCCAGCAGCAACACTTTAGGGAGGATATAGGAGCATCACCAAAAAAGGAGCACCAGCACAAGATGCGTTAAAATATCTTAATCCATTTTTAGATGAGGTCTGCAACTTCAAACTGTTGAAAGTCGGAGGGCGACTAGAGTTATCATCAATGCCAGACTCACAAAAGCATCCGGTACTGTTGCCAAGCAAGTGCCATTTTGTTCACAGTTTAGTTCCCCATCTGCACCTCAGCAATTATCATACAGGACCGAAAGCGCTCGTTGCTCTCATTAGGTTAAGATTTTGGATAATTAATGCCCGAGATATTGCCCGTCGCACTGTCCGTTCATGCATTCACTGCGTTCGCTACAAGCCAAAGCTTTTGCAACAAGTTATGGGCAACCTGTCTGTCGAGCGCCTTACGGCATGCAGACCATTGTTTCGCTGTGCTGTGGACTTCTGTGGCCCAGTAAGCACTTACTTGCGCATTCGCGGCAAAAGGCCGTACAAAACTTATATCGCCATCTTCGTATGTCTGTGGTCCAAGGCAGTTCACATTGAAGCGGTATCAGATCTGTCTAATGATGATGATGATGATGAAGATCCCTTTTTCTCGCAAATGGATTCAACAGCAGATGCTAGTAAATCGTCTAGTAATATATCACATTTATATGAATAGGAAAAGCAGGATAAGTTAGATACTCTATATGGACCACATAGAGGTTCAGATGGTAAATGGAGAATTGGTACTAAAACATTTGAAGTAGATGATAACAAAATATCTATTCCAGAAGAAACCTAAAAATTATGACAATGCAGATCTACAAATGTACAAACAAATTTTACATACTACAAATGCTCATAAACGCAATTATAGCTGAACTAAGCAAACCATGGGGACTAGATCATCCAAATACAAAATAATAAAAAAGTTATTCAATGAGAATAAATCTTCATCATCATCTCACAAAGGAAGCGGTTTAATGAGTGTTAATAAGCACAAGCCAAATTATATATATTGGGATGATCCAAATGAGTTGGTAGATAGGCTAAGATTATTAGTATCATCTGAATCTGCTGGTCACAATAATCATAATAATGAAGTAGTCTCAATAATTGAAGAACTTAGGGAAGCAGATATAATTGTATAAATGCTATATACAATAACAGAAAATAATATTCGTAAAATGAGCGTTGACAAGTTCGGTCATTATTCTCGGCATGGTGAAAACCAAATAAAATTAAAAAGAAATATTTTAAGCACTTTAGGCCTTAATGTGGACTGTGATAGAAATGTAAACTTCCAGAGCGCTTAAAAAATGTTGGAGAACATAAAGAGCAATGTGATGCTGTTACAAAAGTATTTGTCGCTGAAAGTCTAAATCAGATTACCTCGAAAATTCAAGACGAGAGCACATTGCTGACGGAATCCATCCACAGAAATACTGACCAGAATAACATAAGACCAGCAAATTGCTATGCGGATGAACTCGCCCGTCAGGGCAATACGTTGATCATTACACCCGACAGAGCTAGCGTAGGCTAGCTGTAGAAGCTGCATGGATGAGGAGGAGGAGGAGACCGTCCTGCACCTGATGTGCAGCTGTCCTGCGCTGGCTCGAAGACGTAACACTCACATGGGATCGTACTTCATTGACAATCTCTGTGAGATAGCATCTCTTAATACATATAAAGGACATAAGCCGATATATTAATAGCTCCTCGTGGTTCGAATAGGGGTATACAGATCCATAGGGTATCACAAGGGACCGAAACTGGTCTAAGTGTATCCTTCGGGACAGCCCAATCTACCTACCTACCTACCTAACATAAAACTACGAGAGGAAAACGAAGTGCTTAAGGAAAGTATTTTCAAAGAAATCAATCATATACGAGAATCATATCATATACGAGAATACACAGTACTAAAGGAAAATATTTCCAAAGTATTCAATCACATCTACCCTGTAGTCCAAAACATCGTCGATGATATTGTCGTCGATGATGTCTTGCACGACAATTCCTATTTTTCGTCAGCAATTTTCATTAACGACATGTTTAGGGACATGTCTTGCAAACTGTCCGCATGAAGACAGATACAAGACAATGTCTTGCACGTTGTCTTGCAAACGATTATGACCCGAATAAACATTAATAAGTTCGTACGAATTCGTATACAATATAGTATATGTATACGTATATAAACATGACAATGTCATCTATGTTGTCTTCGATGACAATACACGACAATGTCGTCAATGTTGTCGTCGAAGAAAACAACGACATTTGTATGAAAATGTCGTCGATGATCACCATAGACTTGTCTTGCATATGTCCTTAACGACGGGCCTATGTCGTGCACGATTCGTCGAGGATGTCTTGAAGACAAGAACTACTGGGTATGCAATAACTCAAAATATACACAAATACTTAGATGACATAAAAAAGAAAACTAAAATTTAGAAAAGAGGAAAAAGAAAACTATCAAATGTCAATGAAGAGAGGTTTAGGGGAAGAGCTTCACAAGCAAGCTCGTAAGAATTTTAAACGAAGGCGAGTAATAACCAAAGGAATAGATCAGGGATGAGCAACCTTTTTAATCACCGGGCCAATTTAAATTTTAAAATTTTTGGCGGGCCGCACATAAAGTAACACTTATTAATAATTTACAAAACTTTATTTATAATAAACATTATAATAAACATAAGAATAAAAAAATATAAAATTTAAAAAATGTATAGATTTCATATACACATTTTAATGCAAAATAAAAACAAACAAGAAAAGAACAGAAAAACGAATTTATTGGAAATTTTTAACGAGATATTTGGCACTGTTTGTTCGATACAAGCTGATCAATATCAGCTGGTATTGATGAGGTAGCTACGCGTACGCAGCTTTCTAATCGTGCATCACTCAGTCTTGATCGGTGGTCGTTTTTGATTAACTTCATGGTTGAAAATAATTGTTCGCAAACATACGTACTTCCGAAAAGAGACATCATTTGCTTTGCATTTTTCATCAAAAGCGGAAATTTTTCAGGGCTCACATACGATTTATAAAAATTTTCGATGCTTACTGAGAAAAATACATTTTTTAAATCGGTATTATGCTGCATGTCAATCACTTCCATTTGAAAGTCTTTGGAAACTGTATCCACATCGATATTAAATGGCGAGGAAAACATTTTCATGGAAACCGCTGTCTTCTCAGCTTTGAACATTTGGAATCGTAATTGAAATTCGTTGATTAAAATGTCTATATATTGTACGTATTTTTGAGAAGTAGTAAGAGAGAAGTACGTTTTCTTTTTCTAAATGTGGAAGTGAGACAAATTATTCTCCAAAAGATGCTGTTTCCACAATTTTAATTTGCGCTCAAAGCCCTGAATTTTATCATACAAATTGTGAATAAACTGTCCTTTGCCTTGAAGTTCCACATTAAGATCATTGAGATGCTGAATCATGTCGATAAGAAACCCAAAATCGCACATCCATTCTTTATTACCAAAATGAGGAAAGGCATATTCCTTCATATCCAAAAACAATTGTATTTCGCTTTTTAAATTGTATATTCTTTTTAGCATTGCACCTCTACTAAGCCAACGTACTTCGGTATTAAAAACCACGTCGCCATATTCAGCTTCTAAATCTTTGAGGAATTCTTTAAATTCACGGTGATTTAACGAGCGCGACTTTATAAAATTGATTAGTTTAATTATTGGTTCAGTGACATTTGGCAAACTCAATCTTTTCGCACACAAATTTTCCTGGTGAATTATGCAGTGGTTAACGAATATTTCCCTTCCTGTGACCTTCTTAATGTCTTGAAATAGCCTTCCCGATACTCCTACCTCCATGCTTGACATTGCTCATGCTCCATCTGTCGATATACCAATAATCTTTTCTAATGAAATTGAAAAATTTTCCAACACAGACTTTAGTTCATTGTACAGATCTTTGCCGGTTGTAGTCCCTCGCATTGGAATCAGTGAACATAATTCTTCGGTGATATTAAATTTGGCGTCAATACCACGTAAAAATATAGCCAATTGTGCTGTATCGCTAATATCGCAACTCTCATCAAGTGCCAAAGAACAATATTCCAAGTTTGCAATGCGTTCACGAAGCGTTGTTGCTATGTTCTCGGACAAGTCTTCAATTCTCCTTGCAATGGTGAATCTGGATAAACTACTGTTTGAAATAATATTTATTTTATCAGGAAATGCTATTTCTGCAATAGCAGTCAGTCATTCTTTTATTAACTCTCCATCCGCAAAGGGTTTCATTTTTTTTTCCAGTATTTGACTGACAACAAAACTAGACTTTACTGCCGTATTTGATGAAATAGCTTGGTTTTTAAAAATACCCTGTTGTTTTCCCAAGTTTTTCTCCATTTGATTAAACTTATCTATCCGGAGTTGACCTGTTAAGTTTTTATATTTTTGTTCATGTTTTGTATCGTAATGCCTTTTTATGTTGTATTCTTTTAATGTCGTCACAGTCTCTGAGCATATTAAGTATACAGCTTTATCTTTCACGAAAGTAAAAAAATAATCAAATTTCCACTTTTCTTGGAAATGCCTATGCTCATCCGCAACCTTCCGTTTTTTTGTTTGCTTTTCCGACATGCTATTATGGATTAAAAAATTGAAAGTTTAAAAAATTTGTAGGAAAACTTAAGTCGGAATAAAAAACTCTAATATTACCTTTTTGACAATAATATTGCACTTACGCTTTTCAAGAAACACAAGAATTGCTAAAATTGCCAGTTAACAGCTAACGAGTCTAACTAATTATGTGACAAAAGCAAACACACACAAGCACAGACGCGGCGCGTTCGTATTGCATGTTTGAACAAGTAGCCGACAAACTCGTCACAAAAAATTGTTTCGGTTTAGTATGTACTAACATTTTATTATAATTAATTTTATAACAATATATTGATGGGAGAAAGTCGATAAAATAAATGCAATTTCAGAAATACTTGGGGCCTCAACATGTTTAAAGGGCCGCGTGTTGCTCATCCCTGGAATAGATGATCTGTGGCAGGCAGATTTAGGGGAAGTGGGTAATTATTCCACATATAATGATGGATATCGTTTTCTTTTTACCGTAATCGATACATTTTCAAAATTTACTTGGGCTATAGCATTAAAAACTGAAAACTCTGCTGATGTTAGTAAAGCTATGGATAAAATATTAAAATTTGGACGAATACCAAAAAATCTACAAACCGATGATGGTAAAGAGTTCTTCAACAATCAATTTAAAAATTTGATGACGCAATATCACATCAATTACTCATCGTATAGCATATTAAAAGATTCAATCGTTGAATCGTTGATAATTATAAAAATTTAGTTGATAAATATAATGCGAAAATTCATGGAACTATTAAAATGGCTCCTGAGAATGTCAACGCTTCCAATGAAACCTCACTATTAAATACTGCATATAATAACCTGAAACTTTTCAACAAACCCAAATTCCGCAAGGATGACTTTGTGAGAATCAGTAAATATAAGCACATTTTTGAGAAAGGCTATACACCGAACTGGACAACAGAAATTTTCAAAATAACGACTATACAAATCACGAATCCAACAACATATATTTTGGAAAATTATCAAGGCAATTCCGTTAAAGGCGGATTCTATGAAAGTGAACTACAGAAGACAAGATATCCATATAGATACCTCGTTGAAAAAATTCTCATAACCAAAGGAAGCAGATGTCTTGTTAAATGGTTGGGATTTTCGAATGATCATAACTCTTGGATTAACAATAATGCTGTACTCTAAAAATTCAGTTGTATTTTTTTATATATGTATTTGTATTTTAGAATTAAATAAATTTTTTAAATAAAACCACATTATTTAAGTTTTTAATTTCATTACTTTCTTAACATTCGAGATGTCTATTACACTTACTCTGAGCGGTAACGAGTCAATTCTTACAGCCGATTACTTTCCCCCAATAGAATTGAACAGAAATTATGTGTGTGTCTCGTTGATTTCCACAGCTACAATTCTATACCTAACGTTGATGTCAACAACAATTTGTTTCACATAGGTGCTCACATCATTGAAATTCCAGTTGGTTCATATGAACTACCACCACGCTTTAGAGAGACCACGCTTTATTCTGATTGCCTTTAGAAAAGATAACAATTTTAAGCATTGTGATTTAACCGATATAAAAGTACATCTTAACTCGGATACGTATCCCTATGATGATCTTAATCTGAAATTCGACACTGATCGTTATGCTATCCTATATGATATGTATGCTAAATTCCAACAAAGTTATTTTATGCGTGAACCACAACCTCTGCTGCTACGTGAGCAATTTAAAGATGAAGCTCCGATAATAGTTTTGGATGTAACACATCAGAACGAAGCTATAAAAACTGGACCTATAGATATTAGGATTGAATTCAAAACATTGAAGAACATTCCAGCTGGCACATCTGCATACTGTGTGCTCATCCACGATAGAATCTTTGAATATATCTAAGAAAATTATCTAAGTTGCTTCAAACTAACATTATATAAACTTTTCCAACTTCCGTACGATGTCATGCATACTCTGAAAATTGTACCTTAAAATGTATTAGTCCTAAGAATTTCGGAAATAAAACAAATATTTTAAAATTTATGTATATGTGGTCTCGTTTGTTCGAAACCGCTCACACAACTCCTGTCTTTGGCCTTGATTCCCCATCAAATTAAATTCTCCTTTTAATCAAATTTGGTTCGGTTTTTCCTTTATTGAAGTTTAGTTTTCTTAAGCGTTTATTACAATTTCATATTTAGTTTTATAGAGTGTTTTTTCCCAATTTCAATCGACCACACCAACCCTTCTTCACTCTCTCGATATCGTCTGTATGCTCTGTTCAGTGTTGTCCTGCCATCCCTCCGTCCAATGTTGTCATTTTGTCCCTCCGTCCAGTGTTGCCGTTCTGTCCCTCGGTCAATGTTGCCAATTCGGCCATCCTGCGGCCCCTTCGCCCTCGAATGGGGCTCCCAGCTCTTCATGTGTTCCGCCACGGTGATTGTTTTGTTTGGTCCTTCTGTTTGGCCTAATTTTTGGACTGTATACCGTCCGTGGTTTAGCCTTTGAATTATTTTGTACGGTCCTAGGAATTTTGCTCGTAATTTCATTGTTGTTCCGAACTGGGTGCGTTTGATCGCAACTAACTGACCTATCTCGTATTGAGGTTCCAAATTCCTTCTTTTATTAAAGGTTTTCGCGTTCTCCGCTTGTATCTTGAGGATATTTTCTCGGGAAATCACTCGGATATTGCTTCTTTCGTCGTCTAGCTCCTG
Organism: Myopa tessellatipennis; assembly: GCA_943737955.2. Lineage (NCBI taxonomy): Eukaryota > Metazoa > Arthropoda > Insecta > Diptera > Conopidae > Myopa > Myopa tessellatipennis. The sequence continues at coordinate 20,956,154 of OX031315.1, forward strand.
TTGTGCTGTTTCTGTGATCATGTCCCTTATATTTTGGTCTTCGGCTACTCGCATCTCTAACCCCGTTAGTATTTTAAACGGTGTAACTTTGGTGCTCCTAGGCGGCGTGTTGTTTATTATCCGTTGCACGCGGTCTATGTGTTTGTACCAATTTTTAGGATGTTCGATACAAAGTTTGCTTAATATGGGAACTAATATTTTGTGCATTCGTTCCACTTGTCCGTTTGCTCTCGGTATACATGTAGCTATTAGGAGGTGCTGTATGTTTTCTGTGTCGCAATAATCTTTGAATGCATGTGCTGTAAATGCGGTGCCTCTGTCGGATATTATCCTCTCCGGGTTTCCAAACAGGGCCGCCTGCTTTTTCAATCTGTCCACCACTTCGTTTGACCCTGTGCTTTTGGTCGGGTATAGCCACACGAATTTAGAGAACCCGTCGACTACCACTAGTATGTGGTTATACTGCTTGTGTGTCTGCTCCATTGGTCCTACGTGGTCTATATGATAGGTTTTAAGTGGTGCGTCTGCTTTGTCGATAGGATTTAACACGCCTTCTTTCTTCCCCGCTTTTGCATTTGTGATTAGACATTCAACGCAGCTTTTGACTATTGTCTCTACTTTGGGCTTTATGTTCGGGATGAAGAAATTTCTCTCTACGAGATCCTGGGTCTTTTGTGTGGCGAAATGCCCCTGACGATGTGAGGTTTTCATTATTTCTTTTTCCATGCTAGACGGTACGACGATCAATTCTTTCGCGCGGTCTTTGTGTAAAATGTCATGTTTGACAAAGTAATCTTCGTAGACTTCTGAAGATTCCAGGATAGTCCTCACGGCCTTGATCCACTGATCTTGTAATTGTGCTTCTTTTAATCTATGATTTATAGTGTCTTCCATCATGAGTGAATATATTCGGCTTAAGGCATCGGCGTGTCTTATCCGGGAACCGGAACGGTGCTCTACGCCTATGTCAAATTCTTGAATGAACATTGCCCAACGGGATACTCTCAGTGGGACGTCTTTCTTCTTCATTGTCATTGCGAAAGCATTGCAGTCTGTGACAACTTTTATTCGTTTTCCCATGATGTATACTCGCCACTTTTTAAGGGCCTCTATTATAGCTAGGACTTCCAATTCGTATGAGTGGTAGTTCTGCTCGGCTGATGTTGTTTTTCGACTCATGTATTGTATCGGATGCCATTGTTGATCTTCGGAGTCCTTTTGCAAAAGCACCCCACAATACCCGTATTTACAAGCATCTGTATGTATTTCCGTTAATGCCGATGCATTGTAAAGTCTTAGCACTGGTGCCGTGATGAGAGATATTTTCAGTTGTTGAAACGCAGCTAACTCTTCTTCCTCTACTTTGAACGTGATTTTATCCGATAGCAAGTTTGTGAGTGGTTTAGCGATTAGAGCGTAATCTTTAATAAAACGGCGGAAGTAAGATGTTAAACCTATGAAGCGGTGAAGTGTATTTTTATCTGTTGGCAGCGGGAATTCTCTGATCGCCCGGTGCTTTTCTTCCGATGGCCTCACTGAAGAATTCTCGATAATATAACCTAAGAAGTTTACTTTCTCTCTTAAGAATTGACATTTTTCCCATTTAATACGGATCCCTGACTCTTTAGCTACTTCTAATACCTTCTCCAGTTTGGCTATGCCTTCGAATTCATCAACTGACGGTATAATAATTTCGTCCATATATATGACCACCTAACAATATGACAATAAATCTCTAAATATGGCGTGTATGTATCTGGTAAACACAGCTGGGGAGTTTGATATACCAAATGGTACATATAAAAATTCGTATTATCCATTTGGCGTTACGAAAGACGTGAATTTTTGGGAACTCTGTTCTATGGGTACGTGGAAAAATCCGTTTCTAAGATCAAGCGTCGTGAATACCTTAGATGCCTGCAATTTCTGCAACACGTCGTCTATCAAAATCATCGGAAAATTATCCGTAACTATCTTCTCGTTTAACTTGCGATAATCGCAACATAATCTTTTGCTACCATCCTTTTTGGCTACTAAAACAATTGGGGATGCGTATTCTGAATAGCTAGGCCGAATGATGCCTTCTTCTAGCCACTCGTCTACTTGTTTCTGTACTGTAATCTGATCAAGGTGTGACAACCTCCGAGGTCTTTGATAAACTGGAATCTCGTCTGTCAGGATGATCTTCATTTCTATTGGACTTTCTTTCGGCTTATCTGGTACATAGGTATCGATTAAAATCTTAATTGTTTCTTTTGTTTGCCCTTTTAAGTTAGACACGTCGTAGCCCTCGTCCTCTCGCCCTTCGTTTATATCAGCGGAGTTACATATCTGTGTGTAAGCTTGCTTTAATTCAATAATACCCTCTAAACTTAGGTCCCTCTCCTGACATTTAATTACTTCATTTCCCGACCCTTTAGGTTTTTTCATTACAAATCCTACGTTATCTGCCCCGATCAATATGTCCACCTGAGTGAGAACGTCGTTTCCAATTACTGCCAGGTAAATAATATCCCGCTCCTTTACTACGTGAAAATTTAATTCTATTGTTAGATTGTCAATTTCAACCGGAAGCGTGAAATTGCCTAAAGTTGTTATTTCCGCGTGCCCTATACCGACAAGCGCCTTTGTTTCTGGTTGTAATACTACTCCTTTGAGTTTTGCAAATTCTTTATCTCTAATCATACATATGTCACTGCCCGTATCCACTAAGGCATCTATCTTTAAATTCATTATATTAATTTCTTTTATTACCCTGTTGTATGGTGACAACCTAACGGGTTCTATTCCTTCCAACTTATATCTAGATACTTGTACTAGCTCCTGCCTTACTTGTTCTTCTTCTCTCTTACACTCAACAGATTGTTCTCCCGTTTGCTGACATTCTACAAAACGATTGTTTGTTTTCCTACAATTCCTAGCTAAATGGTTTTCTGAGCCACATCTAAAACATATTCTATTAGGTGCAACACCCTGCCGAACACAGTTTGACGACTGTGGGCCTTTGTTTCCTTGCCAGGTTGGTGCCTGACGACTCTGTTGTCCCGACCAGTTTGGTGACTGTTGGTTTACTTGCCAGGTTGGTGCCTGGTGACTCTGTTGTCCCGACCAGTTTAATGACTGTTGGGGCTGTTGGTTTGCTTGCCAGGTTGGTGCCTGGTGGCTCTGTTGTCCCGACCAGTTTGATGACTGTTGGGTTTGGTTTGCTTGCCAGGTTGGTGCTTGACGACTCTGTGGTCCGACCAGTTTGATGACTGTTGGGGCTGTTGGTTTGCTTGCCAGGTTGGTGCCTGACGACTCTGTTGTCCCGACCAGTTTGATGACTGTTGGGGCTGTTGGTTTGCTTGCCAGGTTGGTGCCTGGTGGCTCTGTTGTCCCGACCAGTTTGATGACTGTTGGGTTTGGTTTGCTTGCCAGGTTGGTGCCTGACTATTCTGTTCTATTCCTTCCAACTTATATCTAGATACTTGTACTAGCTCCTGCCTTACTTGTTCTTCTTCTCTCTTACACTCAACAGATTGTTCTCCCGTTTGCTGACATTCTACAAAACGATTGTTTGTTTTCCTACAATTCCTAGCTAAATGGTTTTCTGAGCCACATCTAAAACATATTCTATTACGTGCAACACCCTGCCGAACACAGTTTGACGACTGTGGGCCTTTGTTTCCTTGCCAGGTTGGTGCCTGACGACTCTGTTGTCCCGACCAGTTTGGTGACTGTTGGTTTACTTGCCAGGTTGGTGCCTGGTGACTCTGTTGTCCCGACCAGTTTAATGACTGTTGGGGCTGTTGGTTTGCTTGCCAGGTTGGTGCCTGGTGGCTCTGTTGTCCCGACCAGTTTGATGACTGTTGGGTTTGGTTTGCTTGCCAGGTTGGTGCTTGACGACTCTGTTGTCCGACCAGTTTGATGACTGTTGGGGCTGTTGGTTTGCTTGCCAGGTTGGTGCCTGACGACTCTGTTGTCCCGACCAGTTTGATGACTGTTGGGGCTGTTGGTTTGCTTGCCATGTTGGTGCCTGGTGGCTCTGTTGTCCCGACCAGTTTGATGACTGTTGGGTTTGGTTTGCTTGCCAGGTTGGTGCCTGACGACTCTGTTGTCCCGACCAGTTTGATGACTGTTGGGGCTGTTGGTTTGCTTGCCAGGTTGGTGCCTGGTGGCTCTGTTGTCCCGACCAGTTTGATGACTGTTGGGTTTGGTTTGCTTGCCAGGTGCCGAACACAGTTTGACGACTGTGGGCCTTTGTTTCCTTGCCAGGTTGGTGCCTGACGACTCTGTTGTCCCGACCAGTTTGGATCCTGTTGGTTTACTTGCCAGGTTGGTGCCTGGTGACTCTGTTGTCCCGACCAGTTTAATGACTGTTGGGGCTGTTGGTTTGCTTGCCAGGTTGGTGCCTGGTGGCTCTGTTGTCCCGACCAGTTTGATGACTGTTGGGTTTGGTTTGCTTGCCAGGTTGGTGCTTGACGACTCTGTTGTCCGACCAGTTTGATGACTGTTGGGGCTGTTGGTTTGCTTGCCAGGTTGGTGCCTGACGACTCTGTTGTCCCGACCAGTTTGATGACTGTTGGGGCTGTTGGTTTGCTTGCCAGGTTGGTGCCTGACGCCTCTGTTGTCCCGACCAGTTTGATGACTGTTGGGGCTGTTGGGTTGCTTGCCAGGTTGGTGCCTGGTGGCTCTGTTGTCCCGACCAGTTTGATGACTGTTGGGTTTGGTTTGCTTGACAGGTTGGTGCCTGACGACTCTGTTGTCCCGGCCAGTTTGATGACTGTTGGGGCTGTTGTCTAACTCTCTCATACACTTTAAGATTTTCTTTCAATTCTGCTATTGACCGTAACTGGTATAGTATTCCTTTGTTTCGTTTAGAATCTGGAATGCCTTCGATATATTATAATATTCTATGAGGCTCTCGTCGTCCAGGTTGATAGGATTTCCTATCTCCATCAAACTGTACAAATATTCTTGCAGAGTCTCTTGGGGTATCTTTCGGCGGTTCCGCAACAAGCGATGAATCTCTATAGCTGAGAGTCTGCTTCCAAATTCGTTTTTTAACGCAGACTTCAAGGTTCTCCAATCTTTCACACCAGACTGGCTTCTGATGAAGAGCTTCGCTGCTCCTTTGAGTAGCTGCTTTGCGTAGATAAACATTTGTAGCTCGTTCCAACGTACAGTGAATGCATTGTCCTCAAACTCTTGTATCCATTGTCCTACATCTGGATATCCAGTTCCTGAAAACCATGACAGAGAATCTTCTATGTCTTTGAGGGTGAACGTTGAACGTTCAACTCTTTCATTGTTTGGTCTGTCATTGTTGGCGTCGTCGTATATTGAATTGTTGTCGTCCTCTCTTGTCAGTCCATAATGTTCTAACAGTCTGTCTTGTAGTGTGGCTTTTAGCCCTGTTGTCGGTAGTCCTACTTCTGTTAAGTTTGCTTTTAATTCTTCTACCCGTAATGCTAAAATATCGGCGAGTTCCATTGTGAACTCGAGGAGGTTATCGTGATTTAATAATAATTAAATGTGGGTGGTTGTGATCGCTTGACTTACATAACGGTTAGGAATGATTCCATGATTTAATTCTTCTAGGTTCAATTTAATATAATTAGGCAAAATTGTATTCGAAGGTTCATTAAAGGTAACTGGTTAATATAAATATTGGATCAATAAATGGTTAATGACGTTCATTGTTGCACGCAAGTGTCGTTAAACCTCAATGTACAACATTGTAGGTATTTATGAGTGAGTAGTCAATGAAATGTTAGGTGCTTTATCAAAAGGTAAGATTTCGATATATCTTTGATAAGTATAGTTAAGTAATCAATTTGTTTTTATAATTAAATATTAAATGAAATAATATCAAATCTAAGATTAATTAATTAAATTGTATGTACCTCGTCACAAAGGTAAAATTTCTATATATCGTTGATAAGTATAGGTAAGTAATTACGTAGTTTCAAATTTTAAATTAAATCACTTAAATTGTATACGCTTCATCAAAAAGTAAGGTTTCTATATATCGTTGATAAGTATAGGTAAGTAATTACGTAGTTTCAAATTTTAAATTAAATCACTTAAATTATATACACTTCATCAAAAAGTAAGATTTCTATATATCGTTGATAAGTATAGGTAAGTAATTACGTAGTTTCAAATTTTAAATTAAATCACTTAAATTGTATACACTTCATCAAAAAGTAAGATTTCTATATATCGTTGATAAGTATAGGTAAGTAATTAATTTATCGTTTATAATTAAACAGTAAATGAAGTATTCTCAAATCTTAAATTAAATCGATTAACTTTTATGTATATTACTTTATCGAAAAAGTTAAATTTGATTTTCATACATCGTCAATAAATATACATGGGTAGTTAGTTAATTTTCGTTTATAACTAACTAGTAAATGAGTTGTTTCAAATCTTTAAATTTGACTTATCTCAGCTGTTGCGCCCAGTCCATCAGTTATATATTTTCCTATTGCGCCTGCATCCAATTTGAGGGTGTTCGAGTCTTCTTTGTTTTTCCGACGATCGACGATGTCTCGGCTGTTGCTGGTGATGGTGATAGGTGTCCTGTTGGTTATGTAGCTATCTTATTTTTCTCATATTTCGCTTAACGGTTGTTTTCTTTTTGTTTGGATTGTCTTGTTCCGGATTTTTCAGTATTAAAATTATAATAAATTTTATTTTATTATGCCAAATTTGAAAGTTTCTTATTTTCTTTGTTTTCCACCTGAAGAGTTTCTTTCCTGCTAAATTTATAGTTGAGCGTTGTATATAAACATTCGTTTTTCAGTTTTTGTTTCTGACGACCAACGTCAACGTTTCAATGGCTGCTAAAACTGCTCAGTACGCGTCGCTGTACGCCGCTGACTACGGCGTATGGGTAGAGATTGCAACAACAATGCTCGGTAGAATTGGAATGATAAAAAAAACTCTGCGGTCGACGCCGCGGTACAATTGAGCTGAAGAGAACGATGTGAATTCTTTAGAAACCCACAAAATTCGCCTTTTTATTCTCGTTTTCGATATTTTCAAAGATGTCGCCCAGCGCACACAAAACTCCGGTTAACAATTCATAAGTTTTCTACAGCTCAGTTTTAATTATTTGCAAATATTTTACACTTTCTTGTGCACTAATTCCACTGTTTCTATTTTCTTCAGTTCTTTGAGTTTATTTTTGAAGAATTTCTTTCCTAATTGTCATCATCACTTTTAACGCTGCACGAGGCACAATGGAATTTTGCTTATTTTCTCTAGGAACTGTTCATATAGTAATCGGACGAGCCCCCATTTTGTGGTCTCGTTTGTTCGAAACCGCTCACACAAATCCTGTCTTTGTCCTTGATTCCCCATCAAATTAAATTCTCCTTTTAATCAAATTTGGTTCGGTTTTTCCTTTATTGAAGTTTAGTTTTGTTAAGCGTTTATTACAATTTCATATTTAGTTTTATAGAGTGTTTTTTCCCAATTTCAATCGACCACACCAACCCTTCTTCACTCTCTCGATATCGTCTGTATGCTCTGTTCAGTGTTGTCCTGCCGTCCCTCCGTCCAATGTTGTCATTTTGTCCCTCCGTCCAGTGTTGCAGTTCTGTCCCTCGGTCAATGTTGCCGTTCTGTCCCTCGGTCAATGTTGCCACCCTACATATATATGTATGTGTTTTTATTTAATACAGTTCACTAATAAACAATATTCATAAATATATCTTCATCTACATATATCTAATTCTGATTCTAAATTTATTTTATAATGCCCTCACGCATATGTGTTTATACCATCATTTCTATTAAAACGCTTATCATCTAAAGGACTTAAAGCTATCTTATGAACTGGTTGCGTATAAATTTGGTGGAGCTTAGATCTAAATATATACATATCTCCATATATTATTTTCTTATTAACTAGACAGTCTTTGTAATCTTTTAAACTTAAATTACTTACGACTGATTGTAAAAAATGAATGAATGTAAAAAATGCTGTGAAATAAGTATGAGAATAGATTGGGTCTTACTACGCGTCTCTTCGGTTGCGACAACAATAAAAAAATCTATATTAATAATTGTCTGTCACCTACAACTATTATACTAATATTTATAAAGCTACGCTAAAAGTTAAAAGTGATCTAAACTATAAATACCTATGGGTTGGAAATGGCAAGGTATTAATGAGAAAAAGGGATGGAGATAAGGCAGTCGTAATTTCATCTTTAGATGATTTACATAAACTTACTTAAATTTTAATGGGTAGTACCTTTATCTCCAACTGCTTGTACATCCCACCTCGCCTTTGTGAGTCCACTTCGTTTGAAAATATCAGCAATAGGGTTGAACAAAATAGCTTTTATGCAATTCACCAGAACATTCGTAGTTTACGTAAGAACTTTGACCATTTCTTGTTATATGTTAATTCTCTGATTTCGAAGCCAACCTTCATATTTTTATCTGAAATTTGGATTTTTGATGGTGAACAATCGATGTATAATGTTCCTGGTTTCACTTCTTATTATAATTGTAATGATTCTTATGCCGCTGGTGGCGTGGCAGCTTTTGTTCGTGATGACATTATATGCGACTCTTCATGTCTCTGCTTAAGCAGTCTTGATGGAATTAAGCTAAAGTGTAGAATCTCTGGCCTCTACCTTACGTTTATTGCTATTTACCGATTTCACTCACGTGTCCCGAATACAACTTTTCTAAGCGACCTTAATCAAATATTGGCTACCACGACGGCGAATAATCTTGTGTTACTAGGTGACTTTAATATAAACATCTTAGTTGAGTCTCCTTTTGCAAAGGATTATTTGTTATTGTTAATGTCATATGGGCTTGAGTCTTGTATAAATGGTCCCACTAGGATTTCAAATACTTCTGAATCATGTATTGATCACATTTTTATCCGTTGTAATGCAATAAATAAAATCGGAATTAGTAGCTCAACTGCTGATCTGCATTTCTCTGATCACTGTCTAACTTGCCTTGGATTTCATGATGTCATGATGAAGAAACCTATCGCTCGATCCTGCACGTATTCTGTCCGCAGAACAGATTTTGCTGCCTTACATCATAAACTTGCAACCGAGACTTGGGCGACAGTCTACAGTGCATCTGATCCCAATGTGGCTTATGATAACTTTATTGATATACTGTCTAAGCATACTACTGTTTGTTCGTATGGTAGATCTCAGCGTGCAAAAGACAAGAGGCTAAAACCCTGGATGACTTCGGCGCTTTTAAGACTGATTCGTCTAAAAAATAAATTGTACATAAAAACAAAAAAAACCCTTGGATATGGCGTTGCTAGCCCGGTATAAATATTTTTGTAAAACAGTCATCAAAGATGTAGCTTTAGCAAAAGAACAATTTTATGTAAATGAGTTTAAAAAGCTAAAAGGTTCTCCAAAGAAAGAATGGAGCCTAGTAAACGACCTGCTGGGTAAAACGAAAAATCACGTTATCATCTCTAAAATAGACACCGAGCATAGTTCTATTTCTTCTCCAAAGGCAATAGCTAATGAGTTCAATACATTTTTCTCAAATGTTGCAACTGATGTTATCACAGCCAATGGGGCTAATGCTGTCTCTTGTGATTGCAATGTTAATGATGTTTTTTATGCAGAGAGCTTCTTTTTCGAGCCTATTTCTGCCACTGAAATATATTCAATCATTCATTCCTTAAAAAGCTCCAATTCATCTATTTCACACTGCTTCTCAAGTAACTTTTTAAAAAATATTGCTCTTTATACTGCTGAAATATTGTCAGTTATTTTTAATGATAGTATGGAACAGGGTATCTTTCCGGTTGGACTCAAGGTGGCTGAGGTTATTCCTTTGCATAAGAAAGGTGATAAGTTGTCATTGAACAATTACAGGCCAATTTTAATCCTGCCGACGTTCTCGAAAATTTTTGAGAAAGCAGTTAAAACAAGAATCGTCAACTTTCTCAATAAAAAAAGTTTCTTTAATAATTGTCAATATGGTTTTCGTGAGGGAAAGTCCACTGAAGACGCTCTACTTAACTTTTGTTGTAACATTTATAACAGCATGAATAACAAGCCGATTACTGCGGCGCTATTCATTGACATAAAGAAAGCTTTTGACACTGTGGATCATGAAATACTCTTAGATAAACTGTACGGGTGTGGATTTAGAGATAACGTCCAAAATTGGTTTCGGTCTTATTTAACCGATAGACAGCAGAGAGTTAAAATTGGTGGTGACTTCTCGCCTGTGGCTACAATCAATATTGGCATTCCGCAAGGATCTGTGCTAGGGCCAATTCTGTTTCTAATCTTTATAAATTCTCTGCTGTCGATCGGTTTCTCCGGCAAGCCGGTCGCGTTTGCTGATGATCTGGCCTGTACTTATGCAAGTGATTCGATTCCTAAACTGACTGTGGCCATTAATAACGACCTAATACTACTGAGGCACTGGTTTCTTATGAACAAGCTTGTTCTAAGTGAGAAGTCTAAAATTATGTTATTTTGTGCTAGAGGTAAACCGCCTGTTATTGACGACTTCGTATTCCATAGTCCAGCCTGCAAAAATGTACCTTTGACTTGGGATATATGTCCCTCATCTATCAATTACCTGACCAATAATAATGATCTGGCCTGTACTTATGCAAGTGATTCGATTCCTAAACTGACTGTGGCCGTTAATAACGACCTAATACTACTGAGGCACTGGTTTCTTATGAACAAGCTTGTTCTAAGTGAGAAGTCTAAAATTATGTTATTTTGTGCTAGAGGTAAACCGCCTGTTATTGACGACTTCGTATTCCATAGTCCAGCCTGCAAAAATGTACCTTTGACTTGGGATATATGTCCCTCATCTATCAATTACCTGACCAATAATAAGTCGATGAACTGCAGCCCAAGTTGTTGTGTTATGGGTGCGTTAACTCATATAAATATTTAGGACTTCAGTTAGAAAGCAAAATGAATTGGACTGGTCATACTGACGTTCTAATTAAATACCTACGATGTGCAACTAGGCAACTATTTCTCCTAAGAAAATGCTGCTCTCCTAACCTATTACGTAGGATTTACTTTGGAATTTTCCATTCTAAACTTGAGTATGGCCTAGTCTGTTTGGGAGGAACTGTTAACTACAATATCAACGCATTATACTCGATTCAGAAGCTTGCAATTAAAACAATTAGTAATAAATCCCGGTATGATAGTAGCTTTCCAATTTTCAAAGAACTCAATATTCTTCCCCTAAAGCACCTTTATTTTTATAAAATTCTAAAAACTTATTTTACTAATCTGGCTCACACTGGTTTCTTCTTCGGCACAAGAAATCCAGCATACTCACTGAGAGGTCTGAATTCTGATTTAGCAACAGTTCCATCGCATAACGTGAAACTCTACTTTAAATTCTATCTGTCTAGTGCTCCTCGGCTTTTTAACTGCTTGCCACCTAATTTAAGAAGTATTCGTGTAGTGGGTCGGTTCTTACAGGAGGTGAAACTGTGGCTAATGTTGTTCAACCCTTGGGATGTCACTACACTTGTGCGTATTGTGTCCTAGTTATTTCGTTAGTTAGTGCTTAAAATTCTCATGTTTATTTCTCATATTTACTTTGTTTTATTTATCTTATTTTTACCTTTCATTTTACTGCAATTAAAATTTTTTTTTTTTGTAATTAATTTTTTCGATTTTAATTTTATTCTTCTTATTTAAGAATATTTCTATTCTCTTTTTATTTGTATATTTTAATTATCTGTCATAAATTTTTATTTTCAATTGTGTTAATTTAATGTCAATTAATATTAAGTTGAGATCGACACTAGTTTCAACTACTGATCTCGCAATGTACACTGTTGGTTATACTGTTATATAATTGTTATTTACTGAAGTGAATGAATAAAAATCTTGAATCTTGAATAAGGGACCTAAATGGCTACCTTGTGGAACTCCAGATGTAACCATGAATTTTCTTGAGTTGGAGTTCTTATATAGTACCATTTGTGTGCGATGAGTAAGGTAGGAATCAATCCAGTTTGTCAGTATCTCCGAAAAACCGAATAATTTAAGTTTTATAATGAGTAGGTTTTCACTATATCAAAAGCTTTACTGAAGTCAGTGTAAACAACATCAGTTTGTTTTCCCATTTTAAAATTATTAATAATTATCATCATGAATTCTAGCAAATTTGTAGTTGTAGATCCGGCTCGGAAACCATATTGAGCTGGAGAGATCAGCGCATTAACACTCCTTGAAATATGATTGGTAATTATTTCCTCAAGTAGTTTTGGAAGCGCGCTAAGTTTGGCAATACCACGATAGTTTTTTTATATCAGATCTATTGCCAGATTTATGCAGTGGGATAATAAATAATGATTTCCATGCCAGAAGGAAATAGCCAGAGCGCAACGAAAAGTCAAATAGCTTAGTTATAGGTGACACTAATTTATCCGAACATTGTTTTAGAATGCAAGATGGGATGCCATCTGGGCCCGGATTATAAGAGGATTTAATATTCTTTAATTCTTTTAGGACTATCAACTCATCTATAATTGGATGCGCAATGTAGCCAGATAAAACTTCATATGGATAATTCGACGAAGTGTATTTAACACTCGAGTATGTTGTTTTAAAATAGTCAGCAAATAGGTTACAGATCGCATTGATGCTATCCGATTCAATCTCATTAAGTTTCATACAAGGTGGAAATATTACAGTCTTTCGTTTAATATTTATAAAATTCCAAAAAGATTTTGGGTCCAAACGTAAGTTCGATTTAACTTTTTCTATATAATTGCTATACGACTGCTTGCATAGAAGCCGGTATTTACATCTTATAGACAAATAATTGCAAAGATTTAGGCTAAGTGCACACTATAGACTTTTTGCCGGCCGATAGTTTGTTTACATTCTTAATCAGCATGAAGTTATATGGAAACGCGCACACTACACCGACCCGATATGAGCAGACACAAAAGTTGAATAGGCATCAGCTTTGCGTTCCAACTTTTCTTCGATCAAACTGTGGGCCGATAGCTTAATGTGCATGGCCGTCAATTAGAGTGCGCAGACATGCAGATTGTTTTTGTTGCCGACTTGTTTTTGGTAGCGAGTTTACGCGGAATTGTGGCGCGTTTTTGTTTATTCTTCTTTTGTTATTTCTTTCTTTTGCGTATTTCTAGAGATTTCTAGAGCATTGGAAGATATGAAATATTTGCTTCGTGCTTCTTAAACGTGTTATTTTTTCGGGGGAATCTTCCACTATCGGGTAGTGTGCGCACTAAACACCAACCCGACAGTTTAGTGCGCATAGTGTGCGCGCAAACAGCCCAATCCGATCAAACTATCAGCCGACAAAAAGTCTGTAGTGTTCGCTTAGCCTTACAGTAGTGAGTGTTCTGCAGTATAATCTATAAAGTTTAGATTTTACCCTCCTTAACGCATGTAGATCTTTAGAAAACCAAGTAGGGCCAGAACAGGAGGCATGTGATCGCAACGGTACGGATGAATTAAAAGATTTCGTTAAGGTGTTGTTAAAAGACGTTACAGCGAAATCCAGACATGGTGTAGATTCATCCAGTAGGATTGAACTCCAATCTAAGGAGCTAATAGCATTATTCAGAACCTCATAATTTGTGTGTTTGAAGTTAAATTTCATTTTCTTATGAATTCCACTGTCACGAGAGGAAATTTTGAGTTGCTGGTTAATTATATTGATTTTTAGACTAGGGTGGTGTTTATCCTCAGGTGATACAAGAGGCTCACAGCGAGATACACCGAATAAGTCCATATCATCAACGAATATAAGATCTAAAGTGCGATTGTTGTAGTTACGTATATAGTTAATTTGAAACAGGCCACAAGAGGACACCTCATTTAGGAAGCATGAATCGGTTTGAGCTTCAGATGATGGAAGTAGGGCTGGAGTGTAATCGCATTTCTCCCAAACCACCCGAGGTAAATTAAAATCGCCCAGAACAATTGTTATTGAAAACCTTGTAAAAAGCTTCGTCAACTCCCAGTTTGTAGCTAATTTTATTTAACTTGGAAAGCTCGGCATCCTTCTTTACCAGTTTGTAACACACCATGTGAATTTTATCCATTTTAAAAGTATCATGAACATACTCAATGATATTATCCACCGAAACGGTGGGTTTAAAGTACACCAAGTGAAACCATTTTTTATTGGCTATAACTTCTAAACCACTGTTCGCATTGTTACCAATAATGATTTCGCGCCTCTTTGAAATTTTCTTCCTAATCGTCGTCCACTTGTTTGATTATTGCAAATATCAAGCTCAGCAGACTGATGATTAAGAACTGCTTTTGCCGGCTTTGAAACCGGTGTTTTAGCGAGAGAGCGAGCACTTTGCATTGCAGGAGAACAAATTTTCTCACCTGCTTTCTTTGCTGTCGGTTTGGGGGGCGGGGACGCGACGGAACTGTTAGCGTAGCCTCACCAGCGTCGCCCGCGCTAGAAAAACCAGAAGCTTGAGAACAGGTTTCGTCTTTATCATTGACATATAATTCACTTTTAAATTGATTATAAATGAATTTTTTCAATTCTGCTACTTCACTTGTTAGTTTGTTGATAGCAATTGCAATATTATTTTCGCGATCACCAACTAATACAGCGCAAGCGGAGCAAAACTGAGAAAAGGAGAAATGAGAAAGGAATAAAAAAAAATCAACGCAAAGCAAAAGAAGAACACGTCCGATCAGAGCAAGAGCGAAATGCGAATTATCCACAGGATATTCAGAAGTATAAAACTTTGAATCGATATCATCCCGAATATTAGCATAAAAATCTTCACACCGAATGGAATAAATAAAAGAATCAGTTTCCATAGAATTTAATTTCAAGTTATCAAACTTGGGTGCCATGTAGTTGTAATGAAAATCATACATTTTCCATTTTGATAACTCGAGAACAACAAATCCTAAATATATGGGTTTATTATAGACAGAGCGAGCTCTACTCAATTGAATCGCCACCATATCTTCTGTAAACTGTGTACAGCTGTGGAAGTTTGGTTTGGCAATTAGTGCTCGGGCTCCTAACCGCCTTCCTCTACTTTCCCAATCGGTTACTATTTTGACATCTTTACGCTTATCTACATTTTCCATGGTTTTTCTATACACCGCGTTGTTTAGCAGTTTGAAAAAATTCTTTTCAAAAGTATTTTTTGCTAAACGGCGATGATGGGTATTAAGGTTGATGTACTCACTCAACCAACAAGACTACTTAAATTTTAACACTCTATATATTTTCTTTAGCAACATTCTTTAGATACATTGTTGAAGATTTATATAATGAATGACATAGCGAGTTTTGTTGGTTAAGTCAGTAATCAACTTTTTACACTTTGAATTACCCACAGTTTTATTCTCAGCACAAAATGGTAAATCATTATGCGCATCATGTAAATTCCATGGGTAATCCAAATCTACTTCAAGTATGTATCCGATGGGAGAATCTGACGGAATATTAAGAACATCAAATTGTTCGATGTTTTCCATCCATTCGAATCCCCCATAAGGTAAATATTGCGACATTGCCCATCCATACAGATTGTTGGCATCCAAATATGTTAAATATGTTGATGGTTAACTTTCATCGTACTAGTGCTACATTGGACAATGCCGCCTCTAATACTTTTTTGCACGAAAAGGTGCATGTCAATATCAGTGAAGAGTTCCAGGTTTATCTGTGTTGTTTTCAACATTGCATCCCACGATAAACCTGGAGCTGTGTAATATTGACATAGATCTAGCTCACAGATATTTTTGAAAACCTTTCTAAAGTTTTCAAAAACATCTGCTAAGATCAACACATCAGTCTTCAAATATAGCAGCATGTAAGCTTTTAGTGTTTGGTAGAGTTGGATAGTTCGTGAACGAACTAGTTCAATTGAACGAATCACTTGCGTGAACTATGAGATCTAGTTCACAGTTCTTAGTTCTTTTAGTTCAATCGCTCTTTTAGTTCACTCGGTCTTTTAGTTCAGTCGCTCTTTTAGTTCACTCGGTCTTTTAGTTCAGTCTATCTTTTAGTTCACTCGGTCTTTTAGTTCAGTCGCACTTTTAGTTCAGTCGGTCATCTAGTTCAGTCGGTCTTCTAGTTCAGTAGGTCTTTCGTTCTTTTAGTTCAGCAGTTCGTTAGTTCGCTTCAGTTCAGCTGCTCGTTAGTTTTTCTGTATATTTCAGTTCGTTATGCTACGTTTACACCGACCCCAAATGCGCATTTGAGCTCTATTTTCCAAATGCAAAGCGAAATTTTAAAAATTTTCATACGATTTGACAAATCAAATTTAATAAAATTGATCGCATTTGAAAGAAATGCGAAGCAAAATAATATTTTGAATCAGTCTGTGGTAGGGAAAAAATAAAATCCCAAAACAAAACAATGGAAATGGAAGGGAAATAATGTCAATCAGCTGTCAAAAAACAATTGTAAAAAAAATCAGGCAAACAAAAAACATAAATTTGGTCTGATCAATGTCAAACCAAATGCAAACAAGGCAGTGTAAACACTTTTCAAATGCGTGATTGCAAATGCGCATTTGGGGTCGGTGTAAACATAGCATTAGATCAATTTCAGAGGATGTTTCCAAACGAAATATTTATTTGAAATCTTGGCACAATTCAGGCACAATGACATAACTCCGATTTTTTAGTTCTTTTTGTTGTCGTTGTTGTTTGTTTATTGTTGGGACCACAACAACAATATCAGTTAGTCTTTTTTCGAGTTATGTGTCTTTAAAGTTTGGAATTCAGACCTATATCTCATGAACTGTATCAGATAGCTACATGTCATTGGTTTTGGAAATGTACTCGAATTTTCTTTCATTTATATAAAACAAGCGCAATTTTTCAAAACAGTTTTTCGTAATTTCTCGTTTTCCGTAATGAGTAGTAGAATTTATGTAACAAGCGTTTGGTACTTACGTGAGTGTAAGCTTTACAATGCATTTTCCTCTGCCGAATACGATAGAATACACCTCCTTATAATGGTAAGACACTCTACTTTCTTAATATTGTGATAATTATGTATATAGGTAGGTTAATTATATATTTTATTATAAAAAAAAATTAAGAATGGAAAAAAATGTTACTAAAAATCTAACAATATATAATTTAATCATGTATTCAGTATTAGATATTGCCAATTAAATATCAAACCGATTTTCTCATCTCGTTATCTCTTATAGGAACTAACGTACTAAATGACCGCGTAAAGTATTGAACTAAATGAGCGAACGTACCACTGAACTAAATGACCGAGTGAACTATATATGAACGAACTAGTTCACGACAGCTGATTGTACTAGAAAGATCGCTCTCTGTAGTGAACTATAATTCCCAACACTAGTGTTTGGCAATTGAAGACATTCCAAACCTTTAAGGCGTGTTGATAGTCTTCAACCGAACAATTTTTGTTACTTAAACAACTAAAAAATTTATCATGACTGGGAAGACTGGTTTCTTCTAAACGATCAATTGAATGTAGATATTCATATGGGAATACCCCCTTTCGTCTTAAGAGTTGAAACTCATCATCGTTTGGATATATTTAGCGCACTATATGAAAATCACTTGATGACAAATTTTGCGCTAATGCATCCAAACTTGATGCCATGAAACGAAAAGAATCCAAGAATCTAATTTCAATTGTTTTCTTTTCGTCCACTTTGATACGTTTTGAGAGTGATACGTATAACTCTTTATTCAAGGGTATAACATTAATGTCCCCCTCTAATAAATTCAATTCTTTAATGAAGAGGTGGCAGTCATAGCCAGAAAAATTATGGAAAAATACAGGCACAAATTTTGCAATTTTAAATTTTAAATTGCATTCGTTATGTGCCGGCGCCCTGTATTTTCCAGTTAAATGACAATGACCTGCCACTCTATCAGCCCCCAATTCTTGTTCGCAAATATGACAAGAATTGGAGTCTTTTTGGAGTTTTACCTCTTCATTAGACAACGGGTTCATGGGCCTAACTACACTTAAATAATTATTATAAATATCTCTTACATCACTAACTAAATATTCTATAAACTTTTTGGGGGCATCTTCTCCTGAATAAATTTTAAACCTACTCAAGCTACTATTATAATTACAACTAATATAATAACTAAAAGCTATCGGTATATGCTTATTTATATTACTACTATTACTCGCTAAATCTAAATCTACGCTACTTAGTACACATTCGAAGTCTGCATAGACAACGAATGGTACGTCTAACTTACGCTCATAATTTTTAAAACTAATTACCGCTTTATCTATTGACGGCATCTCTGCTAGTGTCCTCTCACACACCAGTTTGTGTTGTTGTAGAGTACTCTCATTGTGAGAGCACTGCAGGCAGCTGTTGCATAAAAATATTTTTCTGCGATGGCTCGTACTTTGATATTTTATCAATCGTAACAAAAGAGAACAATAAATTAGCTGGAATATTTATAATTATTATACTTAATATAAGCAAGTAAATATAAAAACAAAAATTTGAATTTGTCATATAATTGTAATTACCTTGATATATTTTTAATCCACACATAAGGGAACCGCTCTTCTTCCTGCAGCAGCAACAGGTTTATATGTTGCTCCTTTTCATGTTGTGTGCAGTGATAGGGTCCATCGATGTTTTTCGAAGCTTCATCGAATCCAAAGACGTTGACACTCATCGTTGGTTTCTTCTTCTCAAATTGGTCAATGTTTGTTATTGACATGGGGAACGCCAATCCCTTAAAATCCACTTTAGCTCCATTGCGTAGTACAATTTCCTCTGCTTCGATGCTGTTGATCCCATAACTTTGCGGTCTTTGCGATCTTTTTGTACGTCAGCAAGCGCTGATATTATTGCCCATTTGAAGCAGTACGGATCGGTATTTTGAATATTGACGCAGGCATGCTTCTTCTGCAGGTATTCTGGGAGCGGGATGTATGAGGATCCCTTCAATGGCCTATATTTGTTGATGTTCACCTCCAGGTGACATATTCAGAGGGACCATCCACTGTCCCTTTCCTGGAACTCACCCATTTTTGTGGTAAGCTGATGACACATGTCATCAAAGTAAAATCATCTTTGGTTGAAAACATTTCACCTCAACCACCATTTCATCCTCATCTATCATTTTGAAATATTCAGCATACAATTCCATGTTGAATTTAAATGTCGTATGCTTCTCTAGCATTTTCAATAGCTCTTTCGATATTATATTTTGAGCGTTCTCAAAAAAGTTTTCAGGGATGAGAAGACCCTCATCTTCATTTTGGAGTACAAACGATTGTATTCTATCCCTAAAAGCTGATTTCATGAGCTTCTGACCACCGTCTATTGTTATCCAACGATTCTTTTTATGTTTGATGGTTCGCACATGGTGATTCTAGTGTATTCCAGAAACATCTTCATTGCAATTGGTGCAACGAACATTCCCATTAGTAGCTTTTGATGATGGTGCTGGTACTATGGCTGCCCTTGATGATGGTGATGCTCTTGATGTTGATGGTGCTGCTACTAATGATGATGGTACTTGTGTTGTTATTGATGATGATGTCGGTGGTGCTGCTATCGATGAATTCGAGTGAACCACATTTTTGTGGTTCTCCAGTTTGTATCGTCTGGTGAATTTCGCCCCACATTCTTCACAACAGAAGGTCGTATTAGCATGTTTGCTGTACGATGTATGAGGCTTGTTTGTATGATGTTTTTTGAGGTTGCGATTTTCGGTGAACTGTTCCCCACAGTCATTGCAGATAAAGCCCTTCATTTTTATTGATTTGATTAACGAATTTTTTGTTTTGTAAATGTTTTTTTTTACAATTTTTGTTGATTAACGAACTTTTTGTTTTGTAAATGTTTCTTTACAATTTTTTTTTTTGCAAATACCAGAGTATTTTAATTATTAATTAAATATAATTAATATTTAATAATATTTTAAAAATATAGCAAAAACAGTATATACAAATAGTGTAAAATATACAATAGTGTATAATATACATACAATATAGCAAATTCACGGTGCACTAAGAAAAAGGTCGACTTATACAGCGAATGATGTTAAAACATATGAAAAGCCGTGCACATTGACAGTGGTATGAACTTGTTAAAAATTTCATGCATATACAACCATGTGAATGAGAAACACCTGAATATTTTTTTTCCCCACGGAAAGGGTATTTTTTCCCCCACGGCGATACAACAATCAAACACTCACACACACACACACAGGAGGCCAGCGTACCCAAATTATCACGTGTCTATGAATTAACAACCACAACACACACAGCAAGAAAAACTCCTACAACAACAGCTTCGACTATTCTATCCGACCGCGTGTAGATTATCCCTTAAAAGGTCGACCGCAAACACATACTATCACACAATAGGTGATCAAAGCCCCGAAATTACTACTGTGTACCCGAACACTCACGCTTCATAGTGCAAGTGCTAATACAAATACCATAAGAGAAAACATGCAACAGAAATAGTACAGTTTATTTAGGATACGTTTCTCTATCACTATCCCAGCAATGGATCGAATAGATCAAATGGTTCAAATTTATCACAATAAACTATGGCGAGAGCGTAGACTTATGCTCATATAAGTAAGCATTAGATAATGAGATTGACACATGGTGCGAACTGCGTTCTTTCTATTTCTAGGTAGGTATCTCGGAAAGGATCTCAAGAGTGCACATGTGGTTGCAGCGATACAACTAACGCTCACACAGCAGGTCGTCATCGCACCCAAAACGATTGCGTTGCATAGTGCAAGTGCTGATAAAAAAAGGTTGGTTTTGGATATGAATCCGTTAACATTCCACTGGGTTTTTAACTTTATGATCATGTCTCTATTTCCACACCCACATTTTGACAAGCCCACTTTGTCACACCCACTTTGCCCTCCCTTTTTTCCCAAGCCCCCGTTTTCAACGCCCCTTTTTTGTCACGCCCGTGTAGCCATCGCCGCGCCCACTATGACAACACTCACTTTTTGCCACGCCTACTTTGACCACGCCCACTTTTGCCGTGCCCAATTTTGTCACGCCAACGTTTGTCACGTCCACTGTTGTCATGTCCACTTTAGCCACGCCCACTTTCCTCTCTCATCGCTCCGCTCCAGGCAGCGCAGTCGCTACCTTGCGCCAGACGGTACATATAACCACTACTCACTCTGTCTATAATAAGCCCACATATTTAGGACTTATTGTCTTGAGCTTTCAAAGTGGAAAATGTATGATTTTCACTATCATTACATGAAGCCAAGATTCACAACAAATCTAGTGCTAAATTATATGGACACTGATTCTTTTATTTATTCCATTCTGTCTGAAGCGGTATCCTTTTCATATACCGCTTAAAAATAGTAAAGTACTCCGAATGCTGAAAGACGAAAGAAAATTATGACGAAAGCAAAGGAAAGATTATGAAAGAATTTTGCGTTCGAAAATGTATTAAATTGATGTTATTGGTTGTGGGGAAACTAAAAAGGCCAAAGGTGTTAAAAATACGGTTATAAATAAGTTAAGTATAAGAAAGAAAGAAGTTAAGAAAAGTGTCTATTTAATAAGAAATTATTTATTGATATTCAGATCTAAGCTGATTAATTGAGATATGTTTATAATCAGATCTAAGCTGATTAATTGTGATATGTTTATATTCAGATCTAAGCTAAATTTATACGCAATTAGTACATAAGATAGCCTTAAGCCCTCTAGACGATAAGCGTTTGTTGTATCTATCTTTCGAATGTGGTCTTGGTCTTCTCCCTTTTCGTTGTCCTTTGTGCAACGAATAAAACGCCCTGGTTAAGTTATTGATTTTTATTGACACTAAACACTAATTTTGGTATCTACATTGATACTTATTATTATTATTTAATCTTAACACTTATTATTATTAATTAACACTAACTCGCGACTTCATACGCGATTTAAAAATAGACGACCGCGTCGTTTGGATATAATTTTCAGACTCTGGTTGGAATTTGTTTCTTGTTTCCACTTTGGCTTGGTCGACGTACCCGTCGACCGAACCAAAGTGGGTCGCTGTTGGCGCGTGTCGCAATTTCCATTATTTCGCAATATAAAAATTGTAATATTCGCAGAATCAATACGCGGAAGAAAATCGTTCTCAATTTAATTCTTCCGCGTGTGGATTCTGATCGTTGGTTATTTCAAACCAAGCGATTTAATGGTTTGGAAGCTTGCTAATGAAAGCTAGCTTCCACAATCCACTACAATCACCATGCGCTATGGATTCTAGGGTTTGGAAGCTCGCTACTAAATGCCAGCTTCCACAATCCACAATCATGCGAAGTGTTCTGGTTGCTACCTTAGCTTTCGAAGTTCATTAAACCAAAGCTTGATTAAACAAATGAAACTAAAGCTTCGGGCTTACCAAGCAAAGTGCTGTGGTTGCATTAATGTGAACTTGGCCTTGACTCACTCGCGGAGTAGTATTATAAAAACAATAATACTGGCCTTGAAAGTTCTTGTTAAACGAAGAGGAAATTGCGATCGCGACATACAACATCCCTCCACCCTCGGGGAAGAAAAATTTAGTATCGTACAAAGTGATATTAAATTTTTCTTGTACAGTTGTTGAATCGTGGGTGGGCTTATGTTTATGTTAATTTTTGTTTGTTTTTTTTTTTTGTTTGGTAAGATTAGTTAGCGTGATAATACAATTAATTATGAGTAATAATTACAATAATTACAATGCAATTAATTATCAATGATGACAATAAAAATGATGAATTTACAATAATAATTCAATAATACAATCGATAACTGCATTCTTCGGTGTCATCTGTGTGTAGGTTGAGAATGATTTTGATGTTGATCTTGACGTTGATGTTGTTGTTGATGATGGTTTGGCTGTTAATGTACACCCCGTTGTCTCGATGGCTTCTTCTGGATTTCTTGTGGGGAATGCTGCTGCTGGGTATTGGTTGCTGTGTTGTAGGGACTATACGTGGAACGGTCGTTGTTAATTTTCGACCTTAATTCCCGTTGTTCTGCTGATAATATTCTGTTGTTCGTTGGTGATAGTTTCGGTTGTCCCACAATTGGGATCAATTGTTGTTTGCTTGAGCTGTAGTGGATGGTGAGATGTTGCCGGAATCATCGTTTTGACGTCTTGCTTCGTCATCTTCAACATCTTCTCTCGTAGATAGTGGTGGTGCGTTTTAAATCGCTGCCGCTTGAGGTAATGTTGTGTAACGTGCTACCCCGTAAGTTCAAAAATGTCACCGTAAATTCAACTGGCGAACCTCTGACTGCATTAGTGGTTCGCTGCTATTTCGTCGTGATTTTGTGCCACATACGCGTGACGTAACTTCCGCTTAAGCGTAGATTAGTGGCAAAGGCATTAATGCAAAGCTGATACTGGTGATCGGCTACCTTTCTTCAGAGACTATCTGCGTATTACGTTGTTGGAATGGTTTCAAGGCTGCTGACGGTAATGTGTCAGTCAGTTAGCCAGTTCGTTACTGCTATGAGAACTCTTCGAAGGTAACTTCGTGTTTGCTTTCTACTGTTGTTGCATTGTTTTGTTTGATTGTTGCAACTGTCCCATTTTTTCGTTGCGATGTTTGTTGTTGCTGCGCTGATCAGCTGTTCCAGCTACCCTTCCCCCTTCTAGTTGGCTGGGCGCTAAGTTGTCGCCCTGTTGTCAAAGTGCTGCTGTGTGTTGTTGCACTTTTGCTGTTGTGATGGGTGTACATCGGCACTCAGGTCAGCTTTCCTGCATGTTGGATTCTTCTTGTATATTGTACATTACATTAAATTTTTACATATTGTTGATGTTTATTTCTGTTTTTGCAATATATTTACTTATATTTCGATGAATATAATGTGTTTCTTATAAATTTAGAATGTGTTGAATTTCGATTAAAATTTAATTAATGTACTTTAATGCTAATAAGATAATATTCTGATGCAATTATAATCGTTATATGATTCCTATCTTATTATAATGTATGATTTTATTTATCTTTTCAATCAATATCTAAATATTTTATTTTGTAAATATTTGTAAAAGTGCATTCCCTTTTTTTTCTGGTGATTATATGTTTATTCCTATTTCCTTTGAATTTCCTTAATTTTATATTGAATGTACATTAAAATTTTATTAATTTTAAATTTTTCTATATGTATATCTGTACATTTGTAAATGTACTTTAATTATTGTATATATGTATGCGTATAACAATGTTTACAGTATGTCTTTGTTTTACTATTATTTTTATTATTAGTTTCTTAATTCTTTCGCCTATTTTGAAGTTGTTCACCTTTGGTGTTTTTGTTCTCTTCATTTGGCTTGTTTTAAAAAAAAATTTTTTCATTTACTGTTGTTTTTCGTTTTTCATTAAATGTTTTTAACTGACACTGCGTTCTGCTCGTGTTCAGTTGCTCTACTTTTGCATCTGCTTTGTTGCAGTGATTGCGTTAATCGTTCCCTTTTAAGTTTTTGTTTTGTTGGTTATTAACGCAAATCGTCTTTATATTTTGCATGGAATCTTATTGAACTACATTTTATAGGATATTTTGTAAGAATTTTATGTTATTGATTTAAGAAGAACTTATTTATGTATTATTATAATTCTAATTATTCATTATTAATATTCAGGATCAGAAGAGTACTTCACAAGATTTTAGGCAATTCTTTTCTGTCTTATATTTATTTAACTTTTATTCCTATGTCTGCATTTAGGTGCAGATATTGGTTTTTAAATTGGTTATGCATAAACTAAATCTTTATGCATAGATTTCATGTGCATTTATTAAAAAAAATAATTGCAAATGCAATAGTTATGGCTGTGTATTTAACGGAACAGCTACTTATAATATACCGTATATTATCTATTAAAAATGAATACCAAGGGTTCAATTTCAAAATTTTACAAAAAAAATGACTTCGATATTAATTACGAATTTATTTTACTATATTTTTATTTCTTTTACTATAAGTTTTCTTTTTCTTATATTTTACGCTTAAATAAGCAAGTTGTTGCTTACTGAACCGCTATTCTGATCTTCTATTTACTTTCTTGTTGAATTTTTCAATATTTCATTCGTTATTCAGCCTTAAGACTGAAGTTAAATTAAAATTATTAGTAGTAAAATTAAAAATGTTAGTTTCCTACTATCCCATACTAAATTCTATCAATCCTATTTTATATATATTTATTCTATCCTAATCCTAAGCGTATTGTGATTACTTTAATTTTACTTTATTCTATGACTACGTAATTTAATTTCCCCCTAAACCTATTTTCTTATTTTAAGTGATTCTATTCTATTTTCCTCTTAATTGCTATTATATAACTTGAGTAAGTTATTGTGGAAAGGTTTTTCCCTTCCCTTAATATTTAAAACTGTAGTAATCTGACTTTTGATCCCTACTACCTTATATGGTCCTACCCATATTGGCGAAAATTTATTTTTCCTAGTCTGATTCTTAAGTAATACCTTATCTCCTAGTTAAATTCTACTAAATTTAACTTATTATCATAATGATTTTTGGCTACCCTTTTAGCCATTTCCTGATTTTTCCTCACTATTTCGTGAGCTCTTTGAACTTGGAATTTCAAAACTTTATTCGGATCTTCGGCATTATACACCGGACTACACTTCCTTTTTAAGTTAGTCGGCATCTCCGTATCGAATCCGAATAAAGTGCGGAAAGGTGTTTGCTTAGTCGTAATGTGGGGTGTGTGGTTATGAACATGCATCGCTGCAGTTAACCATTGATCCCAATTCGACCCGTCTTCTTTAGCAAAACTCCTTAAATATTCCGCTAAAGGTCTGTGGCTTCTTTCTAGTGAGCCATTAGCTTGTGGATGATATGGCGTTATATGCAATTTTTTAATGCCTAACAATTTGCATGTGTCCGAGAACAATTTTGAAATGAAATTTGTTCCGTTATCTGTAATTAAAATTCGCGGAATCCCGTAACGCGTAATTACTTCGTCGTAGAACGCCCTGGCAACCGTACTTGCTTCCGCGTCTGGGATAGCTGTACATGCCATAAATTTTGAAAAATCATCCTGAAAAGTCAGAATGTACTTATTTCCGGACACAGTTTCTGGTAAAATACCAACTATGTCCATGTAGACTTTATCAAATGGCCTCATTGGTGTATCTGTCAGCACCATGGGCATTTTTGTTAATTTCGAACTTTTGTTCGCTTGACATTTAGGACAATTTTTTACATAATCTTTTATCTGCCTTTGCATCCCTGGCCACCTATATTGTTGCCTGATTCGCAGGTAAGTTTTCACTGCTCCCTGGTGACCTCCTAATGGTGTATTATGAAAATCTTTGATGACGGTCTCTATTTGTCTTGGATTTTCTAATAAAATGGTGTTTTCTTTTTGAGGTATGCCTGAAGTGTCAGGTTCTACAGGCGTCGGACTTGTTCTTGAATTTTCGCTATTTCCTTGGTTCTTCATTTCCATTTCTTTGGTTCTAGAGCGGGTCTGGACTGCTTTTACTACATTGCGGTTTTGAGGAATTCTACTTAACGCGTCTGCGTTCAAATTTTTCTTGCCTGGCTTATATATGATTTCGAAATCATACTCTGACAACTTGTGTCTGAATCTTGCCAGTCTAGAAGTTTGATCCTTTAAATTCGCTATTCCCTTTAACGGTTGGTGGTCAGTAAATATTTTAAAATGTCTGCCTAAGAGATATGCCCTGAAATTTTTTGTCGCCCAGACTATTGCTAAAAATTCCTTTTCTATTGTGGAATACCTTTGTTCTGTGTCGCTTAGCGCTCGGCTAGCGAAAGCTATTGGTCTATCCTCGCCTACGTTACCTTGAGAAAGGACCGCGCCTAACGCTTCATTACTTGCGTCGGTAGTTAAAAGAAATTCCTTTGAAAAATCTGGATATGCCAAAACTGGTGGTGACATGACTGCTTCTTTTAGCTTTTCGAATGCTTGCTGGCAGTTTTCTGTCCAGATAAATCTTGCGTCCTTACGTAATAATTTGTTAATTGGTAGTGCTATTTTTGCGGTTCCCGGTATAAATTTTCTGTAATAATTAACAAGGCCTAGGAAGGCTTGTACTTCCTTTCTATTTTTAGGAGGCGGAATGTTCTTAACGCACTCCACCTTGCTAGGGTCTGGAAGTGCTCCATGTTCTGAACACTTGTGCCCTAAATATACGACTTCTCGTCGTAGAAATTGGCATTTGCTAATGTTTAACTTTAAGTTATTTTCCCTAATGACCTCAAAAACTTTAGTTAACCTTTCCTCATGCTGTCCCAGGTTTGTTGCATATACGACTATGTCGTCTAAGTACACAAAACAATCCATACCCTGAAGTCCTGTCAGAATATGATTCATAAGTCGTTGAAACGTCGCTGGGGCGCCGGTTAACCCGAAAGGCATTCGGTTGAACTCAAAATGTCCTAACGCTGAACTAAATGCGGTCTTTTCTTTGTCTGCATTATCCATTAGGACTTGGTGGTACCCACTTGCCAAGTCTAACGTCGAGAAATATCTACTACTCCCTAACTGGTCCAAAATCTCATCTATCCTGGGAAGTGGAAAAACTTGTTTAATTGTCACCTCGTTAACTTTCCTATAATCTATTACTAAGCGCCATTTCTTTTCTCCATCTTTTCCACTCTTCTTTGGAACTAGAAGTAGTGGGGAGTTCCATGGAGATACGCTTGGGGATATTAAATCCTCTTCTAGTAATTTATGAATTTGTTTATTCATTTCTTCCCTATGTGTTTGAGGAATTCGGTACTGTTTTTGGTTAATTGGTGGCTGATCCACCTTTATTGGAATTTTGTGCGTTATTACTGGGGTGTATGTCAATTTGTCACCCTCTAAAAGAAGAATATCATTATATTTCGCACATAATTTTGTTATGGATTCTCTTTCCTCTTGGTTTAAGGAAGGATCCAATTCTAAATCGTTCATTAAAACATTCATCCGTTGCGCCATGTCTGCATTACTTATACTATTGATGGTAGTCCATTGATTGTCCGAAACCTCACTTAGCTTATATTTGTGGAAATCACTAAATCTCGGTACAAAGTTGTCACTAAGAATGAAATCTTTTGCCGTCGAGTTTAGGATTGGTACCTTGACCTCTTTATTTGACCACATTATCTGACCACATTTGCTAGTGTTTCTCCCAGGTACACTCCTGGTGCAATCTCTTGTTTATGAACTACCACAGTCATAACTTTAGTTTTAATTTTTAACGGTGTTATTCTAACCGTTCTAGCTTCAATTGTTATATTTGTTTTGGGTGTTTTATCTTTTATGTTTTTGATGCCTAGTAATGGCAACTTAATTAGAAATTCCTTTGTGTCATTAAATAGTGTTAAATTTTTACTGAGCGTGTTTATAATAGATCTGTTCCACATGTTGTCTCTACCCAGTATGCCGTCCGCCGGTACCCCTTGTTTAAGTGACACAACGTGTAGCGTTAAGCGTAAGGGCTGTACCTCATCATGGCATATGCTGGTGGACCCTATTGTGGTTATACAGCCTCCAAATGCTCCACTTAATTCCCTTTTAACCTTTTTATTTATAATGGCATTTTCTTTTAATGCGCATTCCTTTACTAGGCTTGTATCTGCTCCTGTATCCACCAGTAAAATGAGTTTTCCATTTCTCGCCTCTACACAAGGCAGTTCAATGAACACATCACTTAACGTGGCTGATTCCCAGTTAGATACTTCCTTTATAGTGTTTTTATAATTATTATTTAAATTATACGTTAACCACGAACATATTGTTTTCATGTCCTGGTTCTGTATATTTGAGCTGAAATGTTTAAATTTCGCTAATACCTCTGATTTCATTTTACTTGCAAGTGCTTTTATATCTGTAATATATTCTGCTATATTAAGACTAATGCTCCTTGCTTTATAATGTTGAAACTTGAGAAACATTGTTTTTACAATCGATGTACATGCTAACTCTATAATTAGCAAGATGATTATTAAAAACTCTGCTCCCATTTCTATTATTTTCTTTGCTTTATTTGTTATGTTACTGACCGGTTCATTTAAAGCATTTACTTTATCATTATTTTTGATAATTTTTATTTTATTAGTCAATTCATACCCCATATTTTTAGCTTTATTAGCTTCTAATATATTTGAAGTCGGTAACGTATCCACGATCTCTTCTGATGTTGGACTTACTATTACTACTTCATTTGGCCTTAAATTTCTATTTTTGTTGGGTTCCCAGATTACTGGCCTTGTCTGGGCCCTTGCCGGTTTCCCTGCTGATTATTCTGAAGAGTTTCCCAACTTCTTTTAGCTGTACAATTTGCTTTTATGTGTCCTGGTCTGTTACACCAATTACATATTGTTTGATTCTTGCCGTTCGGCGTGTTTATAGTGCTCTGGTTTCCTTGAACCCCCTTAAACGGATTCGGTTTTGGATTTCCGGGGTTCTTTTGCTTTTGATTCCAATTCTTTTGTGCCTGTTTTTGTTGCCAATTTTGCTGGTGTTGATTAGGTTGCAAGGTTTGCTGTACTTGATTTGGGTTCCATGTTTGCTGGCCTTGGTTCGATTGCCAATTTTGATGAGGTCGATTCCATTGTTGGTTTCCTCGACTTTGGTTGGTCGGCCTCTGATTCTTGTTGTTCGCTCCACTGCTGTTGTAGTCATTGGTATTACACCTCCAGTTTGTCTCGTGACCATATGTTAGACATTTTTGGCAATACGGTGTGTTTTCCCTAGTTAAACATTTTTCTCTCGTATGCCCGCGTTTATTACAAAATGAACAAATTATTTTCTCCTGTGGTGCTCTCGAGACGTTCCGCCTTTCTTCTGGTCTTGGGTAATCCACGCGATAATTTACAGAAGGTCTTATATAAGGTTCAACCGTATTCATATTAATTATTGGTGTAATTGTTGGTTGATGAATGGAATTACTTTTTTGTATTTCCACGAGCGTGTTCACTGCTATCTCCACCATTTCCTCTAAACTTTTCCCTGTAATACTTAGCATGTGAATTCCTAAGGTTGCATCTGTTAACCCTGTTCTAAACGCCTTATTTGCCGACGTCGTTACCATGGATATAAGTGCACTGTCACCTTCTCCCCTGTATGTATCCTTTATCACTTGTAGTACTTGTGCCTTTTTCGTGTTGAGTCGTCTTGCAAATTGTCGAATGTCCTCATTGTACAGCTGGCTACAATTTTGAAGTTCTGCTAACGTGACGTCTAATGAAACTGTTGGTAAGTATGCCCTTCGTATCACCAGGTATAATTCTTCCGGATTGTTGAACCGTTTTGAGCCTACTAGGTCGTAAGCGTCTCCGTAGAGTCTTTGTTTTATACATTCTATGTATATTGATTTGTTAGCTGTAGTTGCTTCACTTGTTGCTAACTCACACGCCTGTATAAACTTATACACTTCACCTCTCAAATCTGGTGATTGCGTCCCTGAAAACAGTGGAACGATACTGCTTACTATCTTGGCTATTTCTGATATACCCATCCTGGTTTGATCTATTGTTGCCGTATTTTGTTGGAGAGAGTTTGAGTTGCCGTCCATCGGACTACCTTCCGCTTGAGCTGGTCCCTTATGGAAGAGTGACTGATTGAGATCTAGCGACATTTCCTGTCTTAGAAGTCTATTCTGCTCTTTTAACTCTTGTATACGTCTATTTGCTTCCTCTAAAGAGCTACAGTCTTCTCTTGATTTCTGGGTAAATCCCTGGTCTAAGGTGCTATTCAACGTTTCCTCGGTTATCCCTTTTTTCTTCAACAATTTCCTTAGCTGTTCGTTCTCACACTCTAGTTTCTTGAGTATATCTTCCTGAAACACTTTATCAACTAAATAACTATCGTACCTATTCTTCAGTGCATTAAATTCTGATTCCCATGCATTTGAGTTCTCTGTCTTATTATCTATTATCTGGTTTAGGTATATGAGCAATTCCTCTACTATCGCGTCTGCTCTTTCTACACTCGTAACGTCTCCTAACTGTCCTATCCTAGACTTTATCAATTCTAAGTTCTCTTTGTTCTTTACAGTAGCTTTTAAAATCGCCCAATATTTAATTATAAACTCCCCCAACTGGCGTTTCAGTTCTTTATGAGTCCTATCTAATTCTAAGTAAGCTTGCTCCTGTAATGACTCGGCCATTAATTAAACGAACGACATATAGTTTACTGAGGTTTTATTTTTCCCAATGTTTACAATTTACCTATGTAAGAGTATACATAAATTTTTCCTAATGATATAAATTTAAATTTATTTTAAACTGTGTGGTGAAAAATGTTGTAAAACGATTACTTAGCACCGCTACTTAACGTTCCATCGTTTTATTACACGTTTAATTTGTATACAAGTCGTAGTACTTTTAAATGTGAGACAATTAAAATTTTCATATGAAGATTTAATTTCTTTAAACGGCTTAGCTTTCCTGCTCGCTTCGTTTATCGAGCGTGCAGTAAACATTCGCTGTACATCTGTTTATTAGTCTGTACGCTGACGTCCGCTGCTGATTTGTTTCAAGCAGAGCCAAAGCGTCAAAATTTTCGTGACTCCGCTATTCTGCTTTCTTTCAAGCAGAGACGAAGCGTCGAAATTTTCGCGACTTCGCTGAGGTAATTTAAGACCTCACAGAATGGAACGAACGACCTGTCTCTATTTTTCAGCGGCCAACATAACGGCAACGTTTGCGATTTCGAATTCGTACGATTAACCTAGTGTGCCCGTTCGAGTTATTTTTTTTTTTGTTAATTGCTTGGCATCCTTAATTGCTTTTATCAGCAAGCAATTATAATCGCTTTTTATTTGAAACAACGAATCTAACTTTGCCTTGATTCTCCAACCGATATGAAGTCTCTGACCGCAATATTTTAAATGTTTAACTTTTAATTTTGGTTTTTCAAAATAACCAAAATAACTCCTTTTTAATGTTTTGATTTATGGTAATTCCGATTATTACCCTTTTTTAAATTTCATCCATTTTTGAATGTATGACGTATTATTTAAGTAAAGAAAAAATTGTGTGACCTGAACTCGAATAAAATGAATTATCAATTAATCAACTTAAAATGTGCGACTTTGAAATCAAATTACATGTTAAACAGTGTAATTTGAAGACAAAGGTCTAAGACACATACCCGAAAATGATACAACGAAAACTGTTTTTAACAATTTGCTTTTATCATCCGAACTTTACCACGTTAAATAAAATTTATTTAAGTTAATAAAGCCACTCTGATTTTCGCCAATTTGTTAATCACAGTAACTAATTCTGTAAATTTGTAAGTTTTGAATTTGGATTCCGAACATTCTCCTTGAATTAAATATTATACTTTTCCTGCACATCTGTTTTTCACTTATTGGACTTTTGTTGACTTTCTGACATGCTAAATCACTTGTTGTAATTTCAATTAAATTGTTAGTTCATGTACAACATTCTTATTACATTTATTCGAAATATATATACTATTATATATATACTATATTCGAAATATATTTATAAAAAAAATCCTATTTTCTCTAATACTTTATCCTATAATTATAAAAATATAAGAATGACTTCCCGAGTGAAATGGGTCGACCTCAGCAAAGATTTTGTCCAGCTAATGCTATTGGACAGATAAGTTTGCTGTGCAATTAAGCTAGCATCCTTTTGATGAAAACCGATGATTTTGGGACCTGAAAGTTATTTTATGTTGTATATAATATATTTTAATATATTAAAAGAATTAAATTCTTATCCTTTAACTAGGATTAATTCTATCCTTTCCACTTTTTCTTTTTCAATTTTTCTTTTTACTAAGCTACTTATTTTTTCTTATTTCACTTTTTCTTTTGTTTGGCCACTTCATGCCAAATTCACCAAATTATTTTTCACTTTTTGCGTTTTATTTATTAACGAAATTATCGTTCCACTTTTTATCAGTTTTCATTTCTAAACTTTCTTTTAAAACTTGATTTGCTTTTAACTTTAACTTTAATTAACTTTTAATTTATAACTTTCCTTTTTACCTATAACTTGCTAACTGCTACAATTTGTTATTTTACTGTTTTAATTTATTCCTAAACTTATTATTTCACTTTTTTTTTTTTTCAATTTCCTGGCAACTTTATTTCTATATATGTTGTATATGCTGTTGTCAATATGTTGAATTTAAAAAGAACTGCTAGATTTTTACATTTCGATTTACTCCTAAAACTATTATTTCGCTTATTTTCAAAATTCCTCCAAATACATTACTAAATTATTGTTTCACTTATTGTTGTTGCAATTGTTGTTGCACTTTAATTAAAAAATCTTTTTTTTTCTAAGCTACTTTCTTATTTTTAATTTTCATATTTTATTTTTACTCACTTTTTACTCAATCGAGCGATCCTCGGCTCGAAAATCCGGCTGCGCCAATTTGTTGTATCTATCTTTCGAATGTGGTCTTGGTCTTCTCCCTTTTCGTTGTCCTTTGTGCAACGAATAAAACGCCCTGGTTAAGTTATTGATTTTTATTGACACTAAACACTAATTTTGGTATCTACATTGATACTTATTATTATTATTTAATCTTAACACTTATTATTATTAATTAACACTAACTCGCGACTTCATACGCGATTTAAAAATAGACGACCGCGTCGTTTGGATATAATTTTCAGACTCTGGTTGGAATTTGTTTCTTGTTTCCACTTTGGCTTGGTCGACGTACCCGTCGACCGAACCAAAGTGGGTCGCTGTTGGCGCGTGTCGCAATTTCCATTATTTCGCAATATAAAAATTGTAATATTCGCAGAATCAATACGCGGAAGAAAATCGTTCTCAATTTAATTCTTCCGCGTGTGGATTCTGATCGTTGGTTATTTCAAACCAAGCGATTTAATGGTTTGGAAGCTTGCTAATGAAAGCTAGCTTCCACAATCCACTACAATCACCATGCGCTATGGATTCTAGGGTTTGGAAGCTCGCTACTAAATGCCAGCTTCCACAATCCACAATCATGCGAAGTGTTCTGGTTGCTACCTTAGCTTTCGAAGTTCATTAAACCAAAGCTTGATTAAACAAATGAAACTAAAGCTTCGGGCTTACCAAGCAAAGTGCTGTGGTTGCATTAATGTGAACTTGGCCTTGACTCACTCGCGGAGTAGTATTATAAAAACAATAATACTGGCCTTGAAAGTTCTTGTTAAACGAAGAGGAAATTGCGATCGCGACATACAACATCCCTCCACCCTCGGGGAAGAAAAATTTAGTATCGTACAAAGTGATATTAAATTTTTCTTGTACAGTTGTTGAATCGTGGGTGGGCTTATGTTTATGTTAATTTTTGTTTGTTTTTTTTTTTTGTTTGGTAAGATTAGTTAGCGTGATAATACAATTAATTATGAGTAATAATTACAATAATTACAATGCAATTAATTATCAATGATGACAATAAAAATGATGAATTTACAATAATAATTCAATAATACAATCGATAACTGCATTCTTCGGTGTCATCTGTGTGTAGGTTGAGAATGATTTTGATGTTGATCTTGACGTTGATGTTGTTGTTGATGATGGTTTGGCTGTTAATGTACACCCCGTTGTCTCGATGGCTTCTTCTGGATTTCTTGTGGGGAATGCTGCTGCTGGGTATTGGTTGCTGTGTTGTAGGGACTATACGTGGAACGGTCGTTGTTAATTTTCGACCTTAATTCCCGTTGTTCTGCTGATAATATTCTGTTGTTCGTTGGTGATAGTTTCGGTTGTCCCACAATTGGGATCAATTGTTGTTTGCTTGAGCTGTAGTGGATGGTGAGATGTTGCCGGAATCATCGTTTTGACGTCTTGCTTCGTCATCTTCAACATCTTCTCTCGTAGATAGTGGTGGTGCGTTTTAAATCGCTGCCGCTTGAGGTAATGTTGTGTAACGTGCTACCCCGTAAGTTCAAAAATGTCACCGTAAATTCAACTGGCGAACCTCTGACTGCATTAGTGGTTCGCTGCTATTTCGTCGTGATTTTGTGCCACATACGCGTGACGTAACTTCCGCTTAAGCGTAGATTAGTGGCAAAGGCATTAATGCAAAGCTGATACTGGTGATCGGCTACCTTTCTTCAGAGACTATCTGCGTATTACGTTGTTGGAATGGTTTCAAGGCTGCTGACGGTAATGTGTCAGTCAGTTAGCCAGTTCGTTACTGCTATGAGAACTCTTCGAAGGTAACTTCGTGTTTGCTTTCTACTGTTGTTGCATTGTTTTGTTTGATTGTTGCAACTGTCCCATTTTTTCGTTGCGATGTTTGTTGTTGCTGCGCTGATCAGCTGTTCCAGCTACCCTTCCCCCTTCTAGTTGGCTGGGCGCTAAGTTGTCGCCCTGTTGTCAAAGTGCTGCTGTGTGTTGTTGCACTTTTGCTGTTGTGATGGGTGTACATCGGCACTCAGGTCAGCTTTCCTGCATGTTGGATTCTTCTTGTATATTGTACATTACATTAAATTTTTACATATTGTTGATGTTTATTTCTGTTTTTGCAATATATTTACTTATATTTCGATGAATATAATGTGTTTCTTATAAATTTAGAATGTGTTGAATTTCGATTAAAATTTAATTAATGTACTTTAATGCTAATAAGATAATATTCTGATGCAATTATAATCGTTATATGATTCCTATCTTATTATAATGTATGATTTTATTTATCTTTTCAATCAATATCTAAATATTTTATTTTGTAAATATTTGTAAAAGTGCATTCCCTTTTTTTTCTGGTGATTATATGTTTATTCCTATTTCCTTTGAATTTCCTTAATTTTATATTGAATGTACATTAAAATTTTATTAATTTTAAATTTTTCTATATGTATATCTGTACATTTGTAAATGTACTTTAATTATTGTATATATGTATGCGTATAACAATGTTTACAGTATGTCTTTGTTTTACTATTATTTTTATTATTAGTTTCTTAATTCTTTCGCCTATTTTGAAGTTGTTCACCTTTGGTGTTTTTGTTCTCTTCATTTGGCTTGTTTTAAAAAAAAATTTTTTCATTTACTGTTGTTTTTCGTTTTTCATTAAATGTTTTTAACTGACACTGCGTTCTGCTCGTGTTCAGTTGCTCTACTTTTGCATCTGCTTTGTTGCAGTGATTGCGTTAATCGTTCCCTTTTAAGTTTTTGTTTTGTTGGTTATTAACGCAAATCGTCTTTATATTTTGCATGGAATCTTATTGAACTACATTTTATAGGATATTTTGTAAGAATTTTATGTTATTGATTTAAGAAGAACTTATTTATGTATTATTATAATTCTAATTATTCATTATTAATATTCAGGATCAGAAGAGTACTTCACAAGATTTTAGGCAATTCTTTTCTGTCTTATATTTATTTAACTTTTATTCCTATGTCTGCATTTAGGTGCAGATATTGGTTTTTAAATTGGTTATGCATAAACTAAATCTTTATGCATAGATTTCATGTGCATTTATTAAAAAAAATAATTGCAAATGCAATAGTTATGGCTGTGTATTTAACGGAACAGCTACTTATAATATACCGTATATTATCTATTAAAAATGAATACCAAGGGTTCAATTTCAAAATTTTACAAAAAAAATGACTTCGATATTAATTACGAATTTATTTTACTATATTTTTATTTCTTTTACTATAAGTTTTCTTTTTCTTATATTTTACGCTTAAATAAGCAAGTTGTTGCTTACTGAACCGCTATTCTGATCTTCTATTTACTTTCTTGTTGAATTTTTCAATATTTCATTCGTTATTCAGCCTTAAGACTGAAGTTAAATTAAAATTATTAGTAGTAAAATTAAAAATGTTAGTTTCCTACTATCCCATACTAAATTCTATCAATCCTATTTTATATATATTTATTCTATCCTAATCCTAAGCGTATTGTGATTACTTTAATTTTACTTTATTCTATGACTACGTAATTTAATTTCCCCCTAAACCTATTTTCTTATTTTAAGTGATTCTATTCTATTTTCCTCTTAATTGCTATTATATAACTTGAGTAAGTTATTGTGGAAAGGTTTTTCCCTTCCCTTAATATTTAAAACTGTAGTAATCTGACTTTTGATCCCTACTACCTTATATGGTCCTACCCATATTGGCGAAAATTTATTTTTCCTAGTCTGATTCTTAAGTAATACCTTATCTCCTAGTTAAATTCTACTAAATTTAACTTATTATCATAATGATTTTTGGCTACCCTTTTAGCCATTTCCTGATTTTTCCTCACTATTTCGTGAGCTCTTTGAACTTGGAATTTCAAAACTTTATTCGGATCTTCGGCATTATACACCGGACTACACTTCCTTTTTAAGTTAGTCGGCATCTCCGTATCGAATCCGAATAAAGTGCGGAAAGGTGTTTGCTTAGTCGTAATGTGGGGTGTGTGGTTATGAACATGCATCGCTGCAGTTAACCATTGATCCCAATTCGACCCGTCTTCTTTAGCAAAACTCCTTAAATATTCCGCTAAAGGTCTGTGGCTTCTTTCTAGTGAGCCATTAGCTTGTGGATGATATGGCGTTATATGCAATTTTTTAATGCCTAACAATTTGCATGTGTCCGAGAACAATTTTGAAATGAAATTTGTTCCGTTATCTGTAATTAAAATTCGCGGAATCCCGTAACGCGTAATTACTTCGTCGTAGAACGCCCTGGCAACCGTACTTGCTTCCGCGTCTGGGATAGCTGTACATGCCATAAATTTTGAAAAATCATCCTGAAAAGTCAGAATGTACTTATTTCCGGACACAGTTTCTGGTAAAATACCAACTATGTCCATGTAGACTTTATCAAATGGCCTCATTGGTGTATCTGTCAGCACCATGGGCATTTTTGTTAATTTCGAACTTTTGTTCGCTTGACATTTAGGACAATTTTTTACATAATCTTTTATCTGCCTTTGCATCCCTGGCCACCTATATTGTTGCCTGATTCGCAGGTAAGTTTTCACTGCTCCCTGGTGACCTCCTAATGGTGTATTATGAAAATCTTTGATGACGGTCTCTATTTGTCTTGGATTTTCTAATAAAATGGTGTTTTCTTTTTGAGGTATGCCTGAAGTGTCAGGTTCTACAGGCGTCGGACTTGTTCTTGAATTTTCGCTATTTCCTTGGTTCTTCATTTCCATTTCTTTGGTTCTAGAGCGGGTCTGGACTGCTTTTACTACATTGCGGTTTTGAGGAATTCTACTTAACGCGTCTGCGTTCAAATTTTTCTTGCCTGGCTTATATATGATTTCGAAATCATACTCTGACAACTTGTGTCTGAATCTTGCCAGTCTAGAAGTTTGATCCTTTAAATTCGCTATTCCCTTTAACGGTTGGTGGTCAGTAAATATTTTAAAATGTCTGCCTAAGAGATATGCCCTGAAATTTTTTGTCGCCCAGACTATTGCTAAAAATTCCTTTTCTATTGTGGAATACCTTTGTTCTGTGTCGCTTAGCGCTCGGCTAGCGAAAGCTATTGGTCTATCCTCGCCTACGTTACCTTGAGAAAGGACCGCGCCTAACGCTTCATTACTTGCGTCGGTAGTTAAAAGAAATTCCTTTGAAAAATCTGGATATGCCAAAACTGGTGGTGACATGACTGCTTCTTTTAGCTTTTCGAATGCTTGCTGGCAGTTTTCTGTCCAGATAAATCTTGCGTCCTTACGTAATAATTTGTTAATTGGTAGTGCTATTTTTGCGGTTCCCGGTATAAATTTTCTGTAATAATTAACAAGGCCTAGGAAGGCTTGTACTTCCTTTCTATTTTTAGGAGGCGGAATGTTCTTAACGCACTCCACCTTGCTAGGGTCTGGAAGTGCTCCATGTTCTGAACACTTGTGCCCTAAATATACGACTTCTCGTCGTAGAAATTGGCATTTGCTAATGTTTAACTTTAAGTTATTTTCCCTAATGACCTCAAAAACTTTAGTTAACCTTTCCTCATGCTGTCCCAGGTTTGTTGCATATACGACTATGTCGTCTAAGTACACAAAACAATCCATACCCTGAAGTCCTGTCAGAATATGATTCATAAGTCGTTGAAACGTCGCTGGGGCGCCGGTTAACCCGAAAGGCATTCGGTTGAACTCAAAATGTCCTAACGCTGAACTAAATGCGGTCTTTTCTTTGTCTGCATTATCCATTAGGACTTGGTGGTACCCACTTGCCAAGTCTAACGTCGAGAAATATCTACTACTCCCTAACTGGTCCAAAATCTCATCTATCCTGGGAAGTGGAAAAACTTGTTTAATTGTCACCTCGTTAACTTTCCTATAATCTATTACTAAGCGCCATTTCTTTTCTCCATCTTTTCCACTCTTCTTTGGAACTAGAAGTAGTGGGGAGTTCCATGGAGATACGCTTGGGGATATTAAATCCTCTTCTAGTAATTTATGAATTTGTTTATTCATTTCTTCCCTATGTGTTTGAGGAATTCGGTACTGTTTTTGGTTAATTGGTGGCTGATCCACCTTTATTGGAATTTTGTGCGTTATTACTGGGGTGTATGTCAATTTGTCACCCTCTAAAAGAAGAATATCATTATATTTCGCACATAATTTTGTTATGGATTCTCTTTCCTCTTGGTTTAAGGAAGGATCCAATTCTAAATCGTTCATTAAAACATTCATCCGTTGCGCCATGTCTGCATTACTTATACTATTGATGGTAGTCCATTGATTGTCCGAAACCTCACTTAGCTTATATTTGTGGAAATCACTAAATCTCGGTACAAAGTTGTCACTAAGAATGAAATCTTTTGCCGTCGAGTTTAGGATTGGTACCTTGACCTCTTTATTTGACCACATTATCTGACCACATTTGCTAGTGTTTCTCCCAGGTACACTCCTGGTGCAATCTCTTGTTTATGAACTACCACAGTCATAACTTTAGTTTTAATTTTTAACGGTGTTATTCTAACCGTTCTAGCTTCAATTGTTATATTTGTTTTGGGTGTTTTATCTTTTATGTTTTTGATGCCTAGTAATGGCAACTTAATTAGAAATTCCTTTGTGTCATTAAATAGTGTTAAATTTTTACTGAGCGTGTTTATAATAGATCTGTTCCACATGTTGTCTCTACCCAGTATGCCGTCCGCCGGTACCCCTTGTTTAAGTGACACAACGTGTAGCGTTAAGCGTAAGGGCTGTACCTCATCATGGCATATGCTGGTGGACCCTATTGTGGTTATACAGCCTCCAAATGCTCCACTTAATTCCCTTTTAACCTTTTTATTTATAATGGCATTTTCTTTTAATGCGCATTCCTTTACTAGGCTTGTATCTGCTCCTGTATCCACCAGTAAAATGAGTTTTCCATTTCTCGCCTCTACACAAGGCAGTTCAATGAACACATCACTTAACGTGGCTGATTCCCAGTTAGATACTTCCTTTATAGTGTTTTTATAATTATTATTTAAATTATACGTTAACCACGAACATATTGTTTTCATGTCCTGGTTCTGTATATTTGAGCTGAAATGTTTAAATTTCGCTAATACCTCTGATTTCATTTTACTTGCAAGTGCTTTTATATCTGTAATATATTCTGCTATATTAAGACTAATGCTCCTTGCTTTATAATGTTGAAACTTGAGAAACATTGTTTTTACAATCGATGTACATGCTAACTCTATAATTAGCAAGATGATTATTAAAAACTCTGCTCCCATTTCTATTATTTTCTTTGCTTTATTTGTTATGTTACTGACCGGTTCATTTAAAGCATTTACTTTATCATTATTTTTGATAATTTTTATTTTATTAGTCAATTCATACCCCA
The DNA here is from genome assembly GCA_943737955.2 of Myopa tessellatipennis. NCBI lineage: Eukaryota > Metazoa > Arthropoda > Insecta > Diptera > Conopidae > Myopa > Myopa tessellatipennis. The sequence goes on from OX031315.1 coordinate 20,996,891, forward strand.
TATTTTTAGCTTTATTAGCTTCTAATATATTTGAAGTCGGTAACGTATCCACGATCTCTTCTGATGTTGGACTTACTATTACTACTTCATTTGGCCTTAAATTTCTATTTTTGTTGGGTTCCCAGATTACTGGCCTTGTCTGGGCCCTTGCCGGTTTCCCTGCTGATTATTCTGAAGAGTTTCCCAACTTCTTTTAGCTGTACAATTTGCTTTTATGTGTCCTGGTCTGTTACACCAATTACATATTGTTTGATTCTTGCCGTTCGGCGTGTTTATAGTGCTCTGGTTTCCTTGAACCCCCTTAAACGGATTCGGTTTTGGATTTCCGGGGTTCTTTTGCTTTTGATTCCAATTCTTTTGTGCCTGTTTTTGTTGCCAATTTTGCTGGTGTTGATTAGGTTGCAAGGTTTGCTGTACTTGATTTGGGTTCCATGTTTGCTGGCCTTGGTTCGATTGCCAATTTTGATGAGGTCGATTCCATTGTTGGTTTCCTCGACTTTGGTTGGTCGGCCTCTGATTCTTGTTGTTCGCTCCACTGCTGTTGTAGTCATTGGTATTACACCTCCAGTTTGTCTCGTGACCATATGTTAGACATTTTTGGCAATACGGTGTGTTTTCCCTAGTTAAACATTTTTCTCTCGTATGCCCGCGTTTATTACAAAATGAACAAATTATTTTCTCCTGTGGTGCTCTCGAGACGTTCCGCCTTTCTTCTGGTCTTGGGTAATCCACGCGATAATTTACAGAAGGTCTTATATAAGGTTCAACCGTATTCATATTAATTATTGGTGTAATTGTTGGTTGATGAATGGAATTACTTTTTTGTATTTCCACGAGCGTGTTCACTGCTATCTCCACCATTTCCTCTAAACTTTTCCCTGTAATACTTAGCATGTGAATTCCTAAGGTTGCATCTGTTAACCCTGTTCTAAACGCCTTATTTGCCGACGTCGTTACCATGGATATAAGTGCACTGTCACCTTCTCCCCTGTATGTATCCTTTATCACTTGTAGTACTTGTGCCTTTTTCGTGTTGAGTCGTCTTGCAAATTGTCGAATGTCCTCATTGTACAGCTGGCTACAATTTTGAAGTTCTGCTAACGTGACGTCTAATGAAACTGTTGGTAAGTATGCCCTTCGTATCACCAGGTATAATTCTTCCGGATTGTTGAACCGTTTTGAGCCTACTAGGTCGTAAGCGTCTCCGTAGAGTCTTTGTTTTATACATTCTATGTATATTGATTTGTTAGCTGTAGTTGCTTCACTTGTTGCTAACTCACACGCCTGTATAAACTTATACACTTCACCTCTCAAATCTGGTGATTGCGTCCCTGAAAACAGTGGAACGATACTGCTTACTATCTTGGCTATTTCTGATATACCCATCCTGGTTTGATCTATTGTTGCCGTATTTTGTTGGAGAGAGTTTGAGTTGCCGTCCATCGGACTACCTTCCGCTTGAGCTGGTCCCTTATGGAAGAGTGACTGATTGAGATCTAGCGACATTTCCTGTCTTAGAAGTCTATTCTGCTCTTTTAACTCTTGTATACGTCTATTTGCTTCCTCTAAAGAGCTACAGTCTTCTCTTGATTTCTGTGTAAATCCCTGGTCTAAGGTGCTATTCAACGTTTCCTCGGTTATCCCTTTTTTCTTCAACAATTTCCTTAGCTGTTCGTTCTCACACTCTAGTTTCTTGAGTATATCTTCCTGAAACACTTTATCAACTAAATAACTATCGTACCTATTCTTCAGTGCATTAAATTCTGATTCCCATGCATTTGAGTTCTCTGTCTTATTATCTATTATCTGGTTTAGGTATATGAGCAATTCCTCTACTATCGCGTCTGCTCTTTCTACACTCGTAACGTCTCCTAACTGTCCTATCCTAGACTTTATCAATTCTAAGTTCTCTTTGTTCTTTACAGTAGCTTTTAAAATCGCCCAATATTTAATTATAAACTCCCCCAACTGGCGTTTCAGTTCTTTATGAGTCCTATCTAATTCTAAGTAAGCTTGCTCCTGTAATGACTCGGCCATTAATTAAACGAACGACATATAGTTTACTGAGGTTTTATTTTTCCCAATGTTTACAATTTACCTATGTAAGAGTATACATAAATTTTTCCTAATGATATAAATTTAAATTTATTTTAAACTGTGTGGTGAAAAATGTTGTAAAACGATTACTTAGCACCGCTACTTAACGTTCCATCGTTTTATTACACGTTTAATTTGTATACAAGTCGTAGTACTTTTAAATGTGAGACAATTAAAATTTTCATATGAAGATTTAATTTCTTTAAACGGCTTAGCTTTCCTGCTCGCTTCGTTTATCGAGCGTGCAGTAAACATTCGCTGTACATCTGTTTATTAGTCTGTACGCTGACGTCCGCTGCTGATTTGTTTCAAGCAGAGCCAAAGCGTCAAAATTTTCGTGACTCCGCTATTCTGCTTTCTTTCAAGCAGAGACGAAGCGTCGAAATTTTCGCGACTTCGCTGAGGTAATTTAAGACCTCACAGAATGGAACGAACGACCTGTCTCTATTTTTCAGCGGCCAACATAACGGCAACGTTTGCGATTTCGAATTCGTACGATTAACCTAGTGTGCCCGTTCGAGTTATTTTTTTTTTTGTTAATTGCTTGGCATCCTTAATTGCTTTTATCAGCAAGCAATTATAATCGCTTTTTATTTGAAACAACGAATCTAACTTTGCCTTGATTCTCCAACCGATATGAAGTCTCTGACCGCAATATTTTAAATGTTTAACTTTTAATTTTGGTTTTTCAAAATAACCAAAATAACTCCTTTTTAATGTTTTGATTTATGGTAATTCCGATTATTACCCTTTTTTAAATTTCATCCATTTTTGAATGTATGACGTATTATTTAAGTAAAGAAAAAATTGTGTGACCTGAACTCGAATAAAATGAATTATCAATTAATCAACTTAAAATGTGCGACTTTGAAATCAAATTACATGTTAAACAGTGTAATTTGAAGACAAAGGTCTAAGACACATACCCGAAAATGATACAACGAAAACTGTTTTTAACAATTTGCTTTTATCATCCGAACTTTACCACGTTAAATAAAATTTATTTAAGTTAATAAAGCCACTCTGATTTTCGCCAATTTGTTAATCACAGTAACTAATTCTGTAAATTTGTAAGTTTTGAATTTGGATTCCGAACATTCTCCTTGAATTAAATATTATACTTTTCCTGCACATCTGTTTTTCACTTATTGGACTTTTGTTGACTTTCTGACATGCTAAATCACTTGTTGTAATTTCAATTAAATTGTTAGTTCATGTACAACATTCTTATTACATTTATTCGAAATATATATACTATTATATATATACTATATTCGAAATATATTTATAAAAAAAATCCTATTTTCTCTAATACTTTATCCTATAATTATAAAAATATAAGAATGACTTCCCGAGTGAAATGGGTCGACCTCAGCAAAGATTTTGTCCAGCTAATGCTATTGGACAGATAAGTTTGCTGTGCAATTAAGCTAGCATCCTTTTGATGAAAACCGATGATTTTGGGACCTGAAAGTTATTTTATGTTGTATATAATATATTTTAATATATTAAAAGAATTAAATTCTTATCCTTTAACTAGGATTAATTCTATCCTTTCCACTTTTTCTTTTTCAATTTTTCTTTTTACTAAGCTACTTATTTTTTCTTATTTCACTTTTTCTTTTGTTTGGCCACTTCATGCCAAATTCACCAAATTATTTTTCACTTTTTGCGTTTTATTTATTAACGAAATTATCGTTCCACTTTTTATCAGTTTTCATTTCTAAACTTTCTTTTAAAACTTGATTTGCTTTTAACTTTAACTTTAATTAACTTTTAATTTATAACTTTCCTTTTTACCTATAACTTGCTAACTGCTACAATTTGTTATTTTACTGTTTTAATTTATTCCTAAACTTATTATTTCACTTTTTTTTTTTTTCAATTTCCTGGCAACTTTATTTCTATATATGTTGTATATGCTGTTGTCAATATGTTGAATTTAAAAAGAACTGCTAGATTTTTACATTTCGATTTACTCCTAAAACTATTATTTCGCTTATTTTCAAAATTCCTCCAAATACATTACTAAATTATTGTTTCACTTATTGTTGTTGCAATTGTTGTTGCACTTTAATTAAAAAATCTTTTTTTTTCTAAGCTACTTTCTTATTTTTAATTTTCATATTTTATTTTTACTCACTTTTTACTCAATCGAGCGATCCTCGGCTCGAAAATCCGGCTGCGCCAATTTGTTGTATCTATCTTTCGAATGTGGTCTTGGTCTTCTCCCTTTTCGTTGTCCTTTGTGCAACGAATAAAACGCCCTGGTTAAGTTATTGATTTTTATTGACACTAAACACTAATTTTGGTATCTACATTGATACTTATTATTATTATTTAATCTTAACACTTATTATTATTAATTAACACTAACTCGCGACTTCATACGCGATTTAAAAATCGACGACCGCGTCGTTTGGATATAATTTTCAGACTCTGGTTGGAATTTGTTTCTTGTTTCCACTTTGGCTTGGTCGACGTACCCGTCGACCGAACCAAAGTGGGTCGCTGTTGGCGCGTGTCGCAATTTCCATTATTTCGCAATATAAAAATTGTAATATTCGCAGAATCAATACGCGGAAGAAAATCGTTCTCAATTTAATTCTTCCGCGTGTGGATTCTGATCGTTGGTTATTTCAAACCAAGCGATTTAATGGTTTGGAAGCTTGCTAATGAAAGCTAGCTTCCACAATCCACTACAATCACCATGCGCTATGGATTCTAGGGTTTGGAAGCTCGCTACTAAATGCCAGCTTCCACAATCCATTCCATGCGAAGTGTTCTGGTTGCTACCTTTCAAACCAAGCGATTTAATGGTTTGGAAGCTTGCTAATGAAAGCTAGCTTCCACAATCCACTACAATCACCATGCGCTATGGATTCTAGGGTTTGGAAGCTCGCTACTAAATGCCAGCTTCCACAATCCATTCCATGCGAAGTGTTCTGGTTGCTACCTTAGCTTTCGAAGTTCATTAAACCAAAGCTTGATTAAACAAATGAAACTAAAGCTTCGGGCTTACCAAGCAAAGTGCTGTGGTTGCATTAATGTGAACTTGGCCTTGACTCACTCGCGGAGTAGTATTATAAAAACAATAATACTGGCCTTGAAAGTTCTTGTTAAACGAAGAGGAAATTGCGATCGCGACATACAACACGTTACATTAGAGAAGAAGGACACATGCGTGGGGCCATCATAAAATAGATTTAGAATTCGAATTAAATAAAAATGTAGATATATTTATGAATATATCCAGATTATCCAGACAGATGAATGAGTTTCCAGATTATCGCAGACTAATTCTTCCACATTAAATACAGGATTCCCCAAGATTTCTTCAATCCATTTCGATTTTTCAACTCCCTTCACATATACATACATGTTGGTTTTTAATATTTAGTCTCAAATAATGTACAACACTATTAAAAGAGATACATCCATCATTCCAACGAAATCCATGATAAGTGTTATAACGAAGCTCCGGTTTGTCCGGTTTATAGCCAGGGTATGGTCTCAGTCGTTGTCCGAGATCTGTTACAGAATTTGAAGGAAGTTTTAGTAACCCTCTTGATTTCATTTACAAGCTTTATTTTATTTCTTAAATATTAAGCACAATGGTGTAGATGTGAATAGCGATACCCTAGTGAGACCGAATCGTGGATTCGCCGCTCTAATTGTTGCTGGTGGGGATCGTTGTTGTGACGCTGGAGATTGGTGTTGCTGCAGAGGCAGGCTAAACTGATGCTCCTGTGGCCCTGTCGACTACCTCAGTCGATCGTTCAAAGTTCGTAATTGCGGTACGTCCGGTCCAGGTGGCACCTTTATGGCAGGCGATCGTTTAGATTGCGCCTACTGAATAAGGGTGTCTAGGATGTCCCTAGCGCGGTGGAACGATCGTTTAGATTACGTTGCCACAACGCAAAGCTTCCTCGACAACCCCGAAGACCACGTACTTGTTGCGTCGTTGGTCCAGATGGAACTTTTGCAGCAGGCGATCGTTTAGATTGCGCCTACTGAATAAGGGTGTCTAGGATGTCCCTAGCGCGGTGGAACGATCATTTAGATTACGTTGCCACATCGCAAAGCTTCCTCGACAAGCCCGAAGACCACGTACTCGTTGCGTCGTTGGTCCAGATGGAACTTTTGCTGCAGGCGATCGTTTAGATTCCGCCTACTGTGTAAGGGTGTCTAGGATGTCCCTAGCGCGGTGAAACGATCGTTTAGATTACGTTGCCACAACACAAAGCTTCCTCGACAACCCCGAAGACCACGTATTTGTTGCGTCGTTGGTCCATATGGAACTTTTACAGCAGGCGATCGTTTAGATTCCGCCTACTGGGTAAGGGTGTATGGGATATCCTTGGCGCAGTGCAACGATCGTCAAGATTGCGTAACCACAACGCAAAGGCTCCCGGGACAACCCCGAAAACCACGTACTAGTTATGTAATCTGTCACCGTCCCTAAGCTCTAGCTCTACCCGCTACTTACTCATGTATATGTCGCATGTCCTGCCTAGTGGATTGACCAACTCCTGCACGTGTTGTCTCGTTGCTGGTTCCTCGTTGACTGACACTTTGATTCCTGCTGAGTGACTGACTCTTCGATGATCGCTGCTTGCTGATTACAACTTACGTACGTGTTGTCTCGTTGCTGGTTCCTCGTTGACTAACTCTTCGATGCTCGCTGTTGACTTCGTGTGTTTTGCGTGCTCTCTCTAACACATCATGCGCTGACGGCGGTGGTTTCTTTAACTACCAACATAACTACTACTACAGGGTAGTTCCGAGTTGCTTAATTTCTAAACTAATTTCTATTTCCAACTTTATAACTTAAATTCTATTAGAGTTACTTAATTTCAAGTTAAACAATATATTAAACCGGCTTCATGGTTAACATTTGTAAGAAGAAACAAAAATAGTTATACCATAAAAGAAAAATATATGTTTTGGAATTGAAATTCCTGTAAAGAATTTAGATCCTCACACCCCCTCTCTACTTCGGGGTGAAGCGCACGATGACTCTTCCTCTTCTGAAGATGCGGATGGTCACTGGCTGATCTTCGATGCGACCTCGGACATTCGACTGTTGCCCGGACGGTGTCTCAGTAATTCTTTTCGGCACCGTTCAGATGTCTGCTGGCATACGCGATTACTCTTTCCTCCCCCCCGAAGGTTTGGGCTAGTACCGCTACGAGGCCATAATCGCATGCGTCAGTTTGCAGCACAAAGCACTGACTAAAATCCGGGCAAGCTAGGATGTGCGCCTCAGTTAATCTCCGCTTTGGCTCGTTGAATGCTTCCTGTTGCTCTGGCTTCCACTTGAAGTGCTTCCCTTTCTTTAGGAGTGAGGTTAACGGGTGGACGATCTTGGCAAAGTCGGCTACGAATCTCCTATACTACGATACGATACCCAGATACTGGCGGAGTTGGCGGACATTTCCTGGTGGTTGTAGTTCTTTGATGGCGGCCACTTTCTCGGGATCCGTATGGATACCCCTCTCGCTCATGACATAGCCCAAATACCTGATTTCCTTCTTAAAGAAGTCGCATTTATCAATGTTAATGCGTAGTTTGGCCTGTCTCAGGCATTGGAAGACTTCTTTAAGGTATGTGTTCCTGTAGTCTCCCTCCGGTGACAACGATGTCGTCCAGGTAGGCGAACGCATGGGGCTCCAGGTCAGGTCCAATCCCTCAGTCGAGCGCTCTTTGGAATGTTGCGGGGGCAGAGTGGAGGCCAAACGGCATAACCTTCCATTGGTATAGTCCTCGTCCTGGGGCGTTGAATGCCGTGAACTCCTTACTGCTTTCCTCCATCGGAATCTGCCAGTACCCATTTTTGAGTTCGATACTGCTAATGTACTTGGCGTTTCTGAGGCGTTCCAGGATGTGATTCGTTCTCGGTAACGTCTGGTAGGCGTCTGGCACTGATCTGGCGTTTAGCTGACGGTAGTCTACGCATAAGCGCCATTGTCCTGTCTTCTTTTTTACGAGAACTATTGGTGCGCTGTATGGACTTTGCGATGGCTCGATGCATCCACGCTTAAGTAAGTCTTCAATCTCCTGGTCAATAACTTCCTGCATCGCCGGGTTTCGCCGGAAGTAGCGTTGCTTGATGGGACGATCGTCTCTCATCACTATTCTGTGCATAGCCAAATTCGTTGTGCTTGTGCAATGCTTTCGAACTTGTTTATTTCCTCCTTCTTCGCTCAGAGTCACACAGAGTCCTCTGCATTGTATCACCACTCCGATGCTGATGAGAAAATCGAGACCGAGGATGACGTCGTCGACAACTTCCGGTATGACAAAGAAAAAGGTCATTCGACTTTGATTTCCCAATGTCGTCGAGATTTTAAGCGTTTCGTGTATCTCTTGTTGCACCCCGTTTGCCACGGATACCTGCCATCTCTCCCTTGTCACACTGCCCTCGTCGCGGAGTTTTTTCAGTTTACTGACAAAGCACCGAGTCGCACCAGTGTCGAGAGTCGCTTCCACCAGATATGCTCCTAAGGCTACTGTAGCGATGATGCGCCGTCCCTCTACCCGTAAATGATCTATTGTGGTCGAGCTTCCTGTACATTATGCTGACCTCGACTGGATGTCCAGCGATTGGAATTTCCCTGATTCCGTCTGCAGCATTCTACAGTCCGTATATTTCTGCGGCCACATTCCCAGTAGAAGACCAACCGAGTGCCTCTGCAACCGTTAGCAGCTTGACCTTGTTGGCCGCAGTTTCTGCAGTCTGAGCGTGCGTTTTCCACCACTTCAACTCCTACTACCTGCCGATGTATCTCGTTCGTACGCCGTCGTGGTTGCTTGTGTCTTGACGTTGGAATTGTTTGAAGATTTTCAAAGTCGCCTGCGAGGCTCGTCAATTCACCCAATGTGGCGAAGTTGCGTCGTTTAATATACAGTTGCATTTAGTTTCGACTATTCCTGTAAATCCTGTGTAGCCGCTCTCGTTCGGCCAACTTCCTGTAATGCATCAAGTTCTGCATTGTCAGCACGTACTCCTTGAACCTCTCCTTCGGCCGCTGGGTTCTCTCTCTTATGTCGTCATGGAGTCGCTCGAAATATCTTGGGGTAGGAAGAATTCCAGGAAATCGTTCTTGAAACTGCGCTACGATAGCCACTTCTAGATATTGGTCCTGAACCACTGAAGGACTTGCGATGTAAAGAACTGAGGCTTTGTTCTTAGGAGGTAATCCGGGTTAATGTTATAGAGCTCCGAGAGCTCTTCTACCCGTTCGATAAATGGCAGGGCGTCATCCCGACCGTCATAGGATACTGTCCATTTTCTAATCCTGTCGATAATCCCGGTGTTCGACAAATGTGTCAGGTACTGATCTTCGTCGCGGAGATCTCTGATGGTGTCTGTGACTTTGTCTGTGTGGTGTGCTGTTTTGGTTGAATGCGGTGTGCCTGGAAGCGCATACCATCCATCGGGAGGTTAGCGATATATATATATATTATTGTAAAATGATAAGAAATTGAATAATTAGAGTGTAAAGGCTCGTGACCGTCTTCAAGCGAACTCGAATCGCAACTCGTTCCTTTCCTCGTCAATAGCTCGAGCCCCTCGGTTGCTGATGTTGCAGGCCAGGGTTGCCAGAGCTCTACTTGTAGGATAACAATCCCACAACTCGGCCATCCTGCTGCGTGTTCGACCCGAATGCGGTGCTATCTTCGTCCGAAGATATGCACCATGGCTTCATATATTCGGCGCATGTAGTTGTTGTTTTCGGCCCGTCACCAATGCCGATTTTCACAACGTCGTATGTGTTATTTGCTTTGGTGTTTTTTACCTCGTATGGCCCCAAGTATTTTGGCTTCAGCTTAAGGCCTACCCCGAACTGAGTCCTCTTGATGGCTACCAGGTCTCCACGATTATATTGGGATGCTGGTTTCCGTTTACGATTATGTGCGTTTTTGTTTTCTTCCTGCATTTTTAGGATCTCCCTTTTCGCGTTTTGCCTCAGTTCGATCCGCTCGTCTTGAAACTGAATAATCATTGCATCTTCGATGAGTTGCTTTAATTGCATGTCTTCTTTGGTTCGCATTTTAACACCCGTTATCAGCTTGAAAGGAGTGGTTTTTATACTTCTGGTGTATGTTGAATTTATAGCCTGTTGTACTTTTTCGACATGTGTGTACCATTTGGCTGGATCGTCTGCACTCAATTTTGCCAATACTGAGCTAATTACCGCATTTAACCTCTCGATTTGCCCATTTGCACGCGGTAACCCTGTGGTTACTGTATGATGCTTTATGCCTTCAGCCTCGCAATAGCTTCGAAAGTCATCGGATGTAAAAGCTGCTCCCCGATAAGAGATGATTTGGATTGGGTTGCCAAATACCCCATTCTGCATTTGTAGGCGTCTAATAACCTCTTTTGGTGACGTCGTTTTAGTTGGGTACAGCCAACAAAATTTTGTGAACCCATCTATCACGGCAAATATGTGTTTGTAAAGCTTGCTTGTTAATTCCAACGGACCGAGGAAGTCGACGTGATACGTGTGTAGTGGTATGTCACCTTTTTGCAACAAATGCAGCTCACCTTCTTGTTTACCGAGCTTTCTGTTTGAAATAATGCATGCTATGCAGCTAGTAATGTGAAGTTGTATCTTTTCTTCAAGTTTTGGTATATAATAGTCTTTTACTATCAATTCTTTAGTTTTTCTCACTGCAAAATGACCATTCTCGTGAGCTCTTCTGATAACTTCTCTTTGCATATTAGTGGGCACAACAATCAATTCGTCGTCACCTACGAGCTTATACAAAATGCCACCTTTTGTAAAATAATTCTTAAACTAGCGCGCGACGCAATCTGGCCAAAGAATTATCGTTGATAACCAAAACTGCGTATCGGCTAAGTGCATCAACGTGCCTCATTTGGGTTCCTGCTCGATGCTCTACTTTGTAGTCGTACTCCTGCAGAAATAATATCCATCGAGCGACCCTGGTACATAGGTCCTTTTTGTCTAATGTCTTGGCTAAGGCATTGCAGTCGGTTACCAGTTTGAAATGTAGCCCTAGTAGGTAAACGCGGAATTTTTTAGAGCTTCTATAACCGCCAAAACTTCCAATTCATAGCTCGTGTACTTTCGTTCGGCCTCAGTTGTCTTTTTGCTCATGTAATAAACTGGATGCAGGTGCCCATCGTCAGGCGATTTTTGCAGTAATACGGCTCCGTACCCGTCGATGGATGCGTCAGTATGAACCTCAGTTTGAAAGTTTTGATTGAAGATGTTTAGAACTGGTTTTTCGCTCAGACACTTCTTCAATGTGTTAAATGCCATGATTTGCATTGTCCTGCAAATGCCTGTCCCTCATTTCGAATTTTACGTTTTGCTTCGTTAGGTCAAGCGGCTTTGCTATGACAGAGAAATTTCCAATAAATTTTCGAAAATAGCCCGCGAGACCTAGGAAACCTTGTAGCTGTTTCAAATTTTGTGGCACTTTGTATTTTGCCACAGCTTCGACTTTTGCTGGCGATGGCGATAACTTTTGATTTTCTACGATGTGTCTTAGAAATTCTACCTTCGTCTTTAAAAATTGGCACTTTTTAAAATTTATATCGAGTCCATAGTCCTTACAAACTTACATTACTTCATCTAAATTTTTTAAAGCACTTTCTTCATTTTGAGCTGGGATAATTACATCGTCCATATAAGGTAACGCGGTACCTGTACGCGCCAAGTCTCTAAAAATTGCATTAATATGCCGTTGGAAAACACTCGGTGAGTTCGACAGCCCAAAAGGTACTTTTAAAAATTGGTACTGCCCGCAGTGCGTTACGAATGCTGTGTATTTACGACTAGAATTAGTTATAGGCACGTGAAAAAACCCGTTTCGTAAGTCGATTGTGGAAAAAATTTTAGCATTTTGTAACCGGTCAAGCTGATCTTCGATTAATGGTAAAGGAAAGTGATCTTTTATCATTACCTTATTTAATTTTCGAAAATCGATACATAGTCTTGGCGTACCGTCACGCTTCATTACCAACACAACCGGACTACCGAATTCCGAATCAGAAGTTTCTGTTATGCCCTCATTTAACCACTGTTCCACTTGATTGTCCACGATGTGTTTTTCAGCTATTGGTAAACGTCGCGGTCTCGAAAATATTGGTGACTCATCGTTTAAAACAATTTTCATTTGAACGTTAGTGAACTTTTGTTTTTTCGGCTGATAATTTTTTACCATTTCGCGCACTTTTTGTTTTGATTCTCTATGTGCCATTTCACCGATATCAATCTCTTCATCGTCCGTAATCGTGTTAATTTTCATCATAAAAAACTTTGAAGCATCATTTTCGTTGTCATTGTCCACTTTTTGATATGCAACCCGTCGCGATCTATCTTCACTTCAGCATAGGCACAAAAGTTTTCACCGATTACCACTTCACAATCCAGGAATTTTGAAAGTATAACCAGAAAATCTATTTTGTATATTTCACCGTCAATTTCAATTTCATGTTTCAGTGTGCCTACCGGATTTACTGCATTGTTAGTTTCATATTCGCCGAAGCCGTATAGTGAAATATTACACTCTGAAAATCGAGGTTTATTCAACAAATTATACACACTGTCAGTAATAAGGTTGAATTTACTGCCTGTATCAAATAAAGCTATCAACTTTTTATTATTCATTATTACTTCTTTATTCATTATTCCACGCTTTACTGTAACAAGCCGTGTGTTTCGCTGAGTGTCTTTGCCTACATTTTTGTTGAGTGTGCAGTTTTTGGCAATATGACCATAATCATTGCACTGAAAACACTTTTTCACTTTTTCTTTACTTTCACAAAGTGAAAGTCGCGTATGCCGTCAATTACATATTGAATCAAAGCGTTTTCTTCGATGTTTCCCCTTGCAGCTAAGTCTTTCATATTAAAAAAGTATTCTTGTACACTTTCTTCCTTTTTCATTTTTCGCTCTGACAACTGCTTGTGCAAGTGTGCGCTATTCACCACAGTTTGAAACTCATCTATAAGTGCTTCTTTTAATTTACACCACGATGTGATTCCTCGTTCACTCAGAATAAACATTTTCGCCAACACTTTGAGCGACTTTTTTGCGAACACAAACTTTTGTGCTCGTCTTCGGTGCTATCATCATCGTCGTCATCGTCGATATTATCGTCTTTCTCGGAATTGTCTGCCACGAGTAAACGTCCTCTTTGTAGGTTGCGGAAAATGTGCAGTTGTATGTTCGAAACTTTGTAGCTGATGCCTAACTTATTGCAAATTGAGGTTAGGTCAGTTGCCGACAAATTTTTTGTAATATAAGCTGATTTGTCTTGGTATTCCGCACCATGTTCGTCAAAACCAAATCCACTAAACTCTCGAAGCCGCTTTCGATTTGATCTGTCTCCGTCCGCTTGAAGCACGAATTTATGCAATGCGGCGACGCTATCTTTACTGCCGCATTTCAAATTGTTTCGGACGATATCAAACGCTTGTAAGTCCGCCATGACACTAAAAAAATTTTCAGAACTTTTTAACCGAATTAAACAACAATCGAACAATAATCCCGGTTGAGCCCCCAAAATGTGAGATTATGTAATTTATTTGTTAATTAATCTGTGATAAAAGGATAAGAAATTGAATAATTAGAGTGTAAAGGCTCGTGACCGTCTTCAAGCGAACTCGAATCGCAACTCGTTCCTTTTCTCGTCAATAGCTCGAGCCCCTCGGTTGCTGATGTTGCAGGCCAGGGTTGCCAGAGCTCTACTTGTAGGATAACAATCCCACATTATTATTATTTTTATTTATCATTATTTTTTTATATTATTTTTCCGATGATATGTAAGTCGGATTTTTATAAAATGGCCCCACCGTCTACACGGGGGGAAACTGACCCCCCTCCCATACGATTTTCTTCTTGCCTAGACCCAATATACACGCCCTTTGACACGTCTTTTGACCCCTCTAATGCGAAACAGCCTGTATATATTCCGGTGTTAGACTGTATATGCGAAATTAACGGATTAATTCATTTCGGTGTAACGGTGCTCCAAAGGTTGGATTTGGTTCACTTATAAAGGGTGGTTAAATTTTAAGAGCCGATGTTGAATGTGAACCACACCTAAACGTCAATTTTTTTCTGCATTTCATTTGACATTTCTCAATTTCAGACTAACTCAATTTGAACAATGGAAAGATACACAATCGAGCAACGCGTTAAAGTTATTCAGGCTTATTATGAAAATGGGCGTTCAAATCAAAATGCATATCCTGCACTTCGTGATTTTTTCTGTCAATTTAATCGTGCAAATGTGCGTACAATCGGAAAAATCGTGCAAAATTTGAGCAAACCGGGTCTGTAGGAGCCGTAAAAACACCAGTGCATGCTCGTACAGCTCGTACTGCAGAAAATATTGCTGCTGTTCGCGATAGTGTAGCTGAAGAGCCGTCCACCTCAACTCGTCGTAAATGAACATTATGCATAAAGACTTGCATTTACACCCTTACAAGGTGCAATTGACTCAAGAACTAAAGCCTCTTGACCATTCCAAACGTCATCAATGGTCAGAATGGTGGCAATGTCAATTGGCCGCCAAGATTATATAAATCCCGTTGAACCCGGTTATATACTTATATTGGCCATCATTCATGTGTTGCAATTATTTGTTCTTCTCCGAATACATAATTGCAGCTCGCTCACGCAGCTCAGTGTTTTGCGGTCTGTCTGTAGAAACAAAAAAAACCACACCTTTTGTTGGCCGATTTGGTTTTCGTGCTCTTCAATAGACATGCTCTCGGCTTACACTCTTCTGCGCGGCTTATTTAACAACCACCTTTATTTTAATTCAGTTTTCGTTTAATTTGCTTGCTTTGTGTATATAAAAATATTATTGTTCGCTTGTCAGTGTTCAATAGTTCTTACAGTTATATTTTCAGGTAAGGTTTTAGTTTTGTTCCGTCCAATGATTTTTTTAAAATATAAGTTAATGTTTTAAGATTATCATTTGTTAAAATCATGTGCTTATTTTTGCTTCTAATAGTGTAATTAACGAAAGAGCAACTGCACCTTGTTTTTTTTGCGAGTATGTTTTTTGTATGTGCATTGTGAAAGTTCTTCGTCGTGGTTGTGATATGTTCTTCTTTTTTGTTACTCATGTACATGTGACAGAACATTTTCATGTTCTTAATATTTTTTTTTATTTATTTGCATTCTTTTGATTTTACGATAGGTACATATAATCAGTTTGAACTTTCTTGGTGCTCTAACAAAAGTTCAAATGCTCAAAGATCAAGAAAAGCATACAATTTCATTAAAATCCAAATATAAAATTAGGGCTACACATTTCAGGGTTGGTGGTGTAGTAGGTAAAGTTTGTAAACCATAATTTTTTTATAGATATACATACATACTATTTATATATTTATTTTAAACCATTCCGAAATTTTCCAGTCGATATCTTCATTGAAAGTATTTTGGCTGCCCTCTCCATACAACACCGACAACTGTGCAATGGTAGCATTTCCACTATTTTAAAAAGTTTTTATTAGGTCGCTTTCTGAACTAGCAAATTTTAAAGCCATTTTTCACCCATTTCCCGATGATCTAGGCTTTTGAAATTTTGGCAATAGTACAGTACTGGATAACCTAAAACATATTTACCCGCCACCGCCCATTTTAAGGCGGGAAGTTTGCCCATTTTTCAAATTTGGCTACAAAAAAACATACATATATTATTTATACCCTACACCTTAAGGTTAAGGGTATACATATTCACTTTGTCACGAAATGTGTAACGCATGGAAATAGAGAAGATAGGTATAGTATATAGTGTAGGTAAAGTATATATAGTCTTGATCAGCGTAACCTCCTGTTTCGATTCAGCCATGTCCGTCCGTCTGTCTGTCTGTCTGTTGCAATCACGATCACAGGAGAACGGGTATCGTGATGAAATTTTGCACTAATATTGTTTCTTGTGGTGTGCAGGTTGGTATTGAAAATGGGTGAAATCGGTCAACGATCACGCCTACTTTTTATTATAAATGTGATATCAGCCTTCGTTTTTCAGTTATGACAACAAAATTTCATTCCTGAGTATAGAGTAGCATTATTCGTTAATATGCCAAATATGGGCGTGATCCGCCCATTCCGCCCTTTTAGGTTACACAGACAAAAAAGGATCTTAAATGGTTATATTGTTAAATATATAAACTTTCTGAATAAAACTTTACATAACAACTTAATTTCCAATAAAACATTAGAACAACAAAACTGGGCGTGGTCCGCCCACTTTTGCACTACTACAGTATAGCTCATGAAAACAAATTTATTACCACGGAAATAAAGTTTAAATTCGAACACAATAATAAAACAACTAAGCTAGTTATTTTGTTTTGAAAACAGGTAACTACCACGCCTACTATTTATACAAAGGCGTAGCTAGGACTCATGGAGCCCGGCACGGTTAAACTACTTACAGCCCCAAAAATTCCTAGAATTCAAAAAGATAAGTTGATTTCCAAAACTGCCGCCCCCGAAATTGTACCGCCCCAGCCGGACTGTCACCCCCGCCCCCCTAGCCCTGCCACTGTATTTATAACCGTCTGTGATTAAATGTGATTATAACCACATATTCCTCTAGTTTCAGTTTGTATTTTACTCTATAATGCTAGTGTTCTGCAATGAGAAATCTATATTAAATCAATAAAAAATTTAAATAAATAAATTTTAATAGTTATTTAATATAATTAATAAAATAATTTTTCAAAACTTTTATTTGTAGGGTATCTAAGATTCGGCCAGGCCGAATATAGCATTTATTTTTTTTATGGATGAATGTCAATGAAGTAATGATGTCAAGTTGTCAACTTAAAGGTATAATTTTGTCCGTCTCAGCGGTCAACTAACTGTACTCATATGGTGTATTTTTGTTAATCGATGCACTGAACCCAAATAATTCTGGAGCGAAAAATATTAATGAACCAGTAGCCCATTTTCCAAAGGCCGAGTTACTCTGTCCGATTTTCTCTATTTTAAAACGTTTTTATTAGGTCGCTTTCTGAGTTAGCAAATTTTAAAAGCAATTTTTCGCCCATTTCCCGATGAGCTAGGCTTTTGATTTTGGCAATAGCTTAGAACTGAATGACAATGCATCGCTAAAGCATAATTATACAAAAAATAATTTTCACTTCAAAATATTGAAATAATTTTGACTTAAAAATATTTTCAAAAATTAAAATAACTGTGACATCTTGCATATTTCAATCAGTTATAAAATATCTTGCACAGGTCACTAAAAAATAAAAAAAAATTATTTAAATAAAAAACTTTTTTATATAAAACGTTTTTTAATGAACCAAAAAGTTTGAAATAATTTTTGGTTCCAGCACCATACAAATTCGCTACACGTTTTTCGTTGTAAATCTTAACATCTTTATGGAGTTGCGAATGTGTATGGTGCTAGAAAAATTATTTTAAACTTTTTGGTTCAATAAAAAACGTTTTATATAAAAATGTTTTTTATTTAAATAATTATTTGGATTTAACGTTGTTGGAAATATCTCAATCTACAACTCTCACTACAATTTACTTGTAGTTACTTGTTCATAATAAATGTAGTTGCTCTAGATTTATTGTATCATTGAATATTGTATATGAAATTATTTTTCTCTGTCTTCAATAAAAAGTCGTTCAGAAAACAGCGAAACTGTTTTTCTTCAAAAGGTTATGGGCCCAGCACGCTTCCACTGCGCCAATGTAAAAAAGGAGAAACACCCGAATTTGAACACGAATATAAACGGCGGAATATTTTGCGCATAAAAATGAGTTTCAACAGTGTTCGAATTGATCCACTAGGAAAGGACAATTTCGACACATGGAAGATACAAGTCCAGGCGCTGCTTGTGAAGACCAACACTTGGAAATATGTCTGCGGAGCATTGCCCAAACCTACAACGTCCGCAGATGCAATCGAAAAATGGGAATCTGAGGACGCACAAGCCAAATCGGATTTAATCCTGTCCATTTCTCCAACCGAATTGAGACAAATCAAGAACTGCGAGACATCCAAGGACATCTGGAAGAAGCTGCATGATATATATCAGTCTACAGGTCCAGCACGAAAAGCAAGTATCCTAAAATCGCTTATTTTGCTAAAAATGAAAAACGGAGACGACATGCGAAATCCACATACAAGACTTTTTCAATATAGTGGACAAGTAAAACGAAATGGATATGAAAGTAATGGATGATTTACTTACAATCCTGCTCCTATATAGTATTCCCGATGAATACGAATCTTTTCGTATCGCAATTGAATCTCAGGAAAAATTGCTATCTCCTGAAGCCCTTAAAATAAAGCTGCTAGAAGAATTTGAATCCCGAAAGCGGTATCAAGCCGATACTACAACCGAAGCAATGTTTGTTAAAGGAAATACCATTCAAAGCAAGTTTAAGAGCAACAACGAAAAAGAATTGGGAAGAGGGCCAAATAGTCAGCGCTCATCAGCTGAGAAAAGCCAAGAAAGCTTCAAATTTACGTGCCATGCATGCAGAAAAATAGGACATAAAGCTAAAGAGTGCAAATCTAAGCATTTTTCAAGCAACAAACCGAAGAAACACAACTCGAAATGCCACGAATCATCTTGAAAAGCTGAAATTGCAATGCAAACTAAAATGAAGTCCGAAGTATGGTGTTTGGACTCAGGAGCCTCATCACATATGTGCGCAAGGTATACTAAATTTGAGGATCTGGAACCTGCGAAGGCAACCGTCCTAAATTTAGCCAACAATGAAAGCACGAAGATCGAGGGAAGCGGCGTCGTCAAAATCAACACAAAGGACGGCTATACCATAAGATTGGAAAACACACTGTATGTTCCAGATCTTCGATCAAATCTACTGTCAGTAGCAAAAATGACTCAGGCCGGTTTTAAAGTAATTTTCACAAATGAAGAAGCTGTAGTAATAAATCCAAAATCGGGAGAAAAATTACTAACTGCCCATCGAAGTAAAGACCTATACCATGTAGAAGAATCCTCTGAAGAGTGTAAAAGTGCCCAAGTATCTACATTAAAGGAGTGGCACGAACGATTTGGACACTTAAACGAAAGGGACCTGAAGGACATTGTCAAAAATGGAAAAATACTTGGTGTAAAAGTGACTAAATACGAAAACTTACCTGTATGCGAAGTATGCGTCCAGGGAAAGCAAGCTCAAAAGCCTTTCCCGAATTCATCTACGAAATCCACTCACCTTCTAGAGTTAGTCCATACGGATGTATGTGGCCCAATGCGGATCAACTCCATAGGTGGATCGCGCTACTTCCTGACGTTTATTGATGACAAATCAAGGTGGTGTGAAGTGCATTTTATCAAACATAAAAGCGAAGTTCTAGAGAAGTTCATGGAATATAAGAATTTTGTGGAAAAGAAGACTGGTCGGAAAATCCAAAATTTGAGATCAGACAATGGAACGGAATACACTAACAGAAATTTCGAAAAGTTCCTCAAAGAAGAAGGTATTCGACATGAACTTACGGTAGAATATACACCACAACAAAACGGAACAGCTGAAAGAAAAAATCGAACACTTGTTGAAATGGCTCGATGTATGATGATTCAATCTGGCCTATCTGCAAAGTTTTGGGCTGAAGCAGTACTAACGGCGAATCATATACGAAATAGATGCCCATCGCGTAGTTTAAATGGCGAAACCCCATTTAAGATATGGGTGCAAAGGACCCCAGTTGTAAGCTATTTCCGAAAGTTTGGTACAATAGCTTATATGCTAAACAAGAAGAAAGGAAAAGGAAAGTTCGAATCGAAGTCGACCAAGTGCACTTTCATCGGATATTCAATCCAGTCAAAGGCATATCGACTTTGGGATCCTGTCGGGCGACGGATACTGCAGTTTTTACAAATGCATATGCATATGAAGAAAACTTTACCGAATTTATTGCTGACGAGTACCGGAAAGGACAGGAAGGATATATCGAAAGCCATATTGAAATCAAATCATCAAACGAATTGTCAAACATCGAAATTCACGAAGAAACTCCCGAGCCTGAATACGAAGAACCAGCAATCGAACATGTAGAATCTGAAAGCGATGAATACGAAGAACCAGCAATCGAACATGTAGAATCTGAAAGCGAAGAAGCTAAAGTATTTTCTACACCAACCATTTGGAAGAGGGGCCGGGGAAGACCTAAACGACTTCTAACTGGAAAAGTAGGACGGCCAAAGAAATTATATCATCTGCAACAAGAAACAGCTGAAAGCAGAAGGGAAGGTAGCAACAATTTTGCTGGTTTATCACAAGAAGATGATCCTCAAACACCATCAGAAGCATTTCAAACACCCGAAGCTGGCGAATGGAAGATAGCAATGCGAACCGAGTATGATGCTTTAATCCATAATAATACCTGGGAAGTCATTGATCGTCAAAATGGTCAAAAATTAATCGAATCAAAATGGGTGCTAAGAACTAAATACAAAGCAGATGGATCAATCGAAAAACGAAAAGCGCGGCTAGTAGCAAAAGGTTTCACGCAAATTCCTGGCGTAGATTTCAATGAAACTTTTGCTCCTGTAGCGAGAATAGGTTCAATCCGTCTTGTAATGGCACTGGCGGTGGAAATGGGCCTCGAAATACATCAACTGGATTTCGTAAGTGCTTATTTAAATGGTCATATTGAGGAAGAAATTCTTATGCGAATTCCAAGTGAATTTAATAAAATACTTGGGAAAGAGGAGTTGCAAAATTATAATGGAAATAAGGCCTTATCGGTTAAAAAGGCTCTATATGGTTTAAAACAATCCGGAAGACAATAGTATAAGAAATTAGACGAGAGACTTAAGCAACTAGAGCTTAAACCGCTGACAGCAGATCCCTTTATTTACATGCGAAAGGAAGAAGAAAAAATACTGATTCTTATAATTTACGTCGACGATATTATTGTGGCATCAAATGAGCGAAAGTGGTTACAAGCAGTCAAGAAAGATTTGGCAAAGTCTTTCGAGATGAAGGATCTTGGACTTCTAAATTTTTGTCTTGGAATCCAGTTCAAGCAAAATAAGAAAAACAATGAAATCGCCATGTCTCAAAGAAAGTACACTCAGCAAATTCTGAATCGTTTTAATATGGAATCATGCAAAACAGTTTCTACACCAATGGATTGCAGTATAAAATTGTCGAAAGAAATGTGTCCAGCAACCGAGGAAGAACGAAAAGAAGTCGAAAAACTGCCATACCAGAATTTAATTGGTTCTCTGATGTACTTAGCTGTTTTGACGAGACCTGATATTGCACATGCTGTTAGTGTTCTAAGCCAATTTAACACAAATTACGGAAAACAGCATTGGATTGCCGCTAAAAGATTGTTAAGATATTTAAAAGGTACACAAAATTTTGGTTTAGTATATAGAAAGACAGGAAAGCAGCTAACAGGTTACGTGGATGCTGATTGGGGTTCAAATTTAGATGACAGAAGATCGTACACAGGATATATATTTATCTTTGCAAATGCAGCCATTAGTTGGGAATCGCGAAAGCAAAGAACAGTCGCCATGTCCAGTACTGAAGCTGAATATACGTCAATTTCCGAGTCAACAAAGGAAGTTATTCACTTGAGACGTTTCGTAGCAGAAATTTTGGTTCCACAACGGAAAACAACAATTTTTAATGATAATCAAGGTGCAGGACTTCTCAGTAAGAATCCTGTATTCCATAGCAGAACAAAGCATATTGACATCCGGCACCATTTCGTAAGAGAATCCATAGAGAGAGGCGATATTGAAATTATGTATTTATCAACGAAAGAAATGCCTGCTGATTTTTTAACGAAAGGTGTACCAGCAATTAAAATTAATAATTGTTTAAATAATATTGGTTTAATTCAGATATAATTTATTTTTCATTACACATAACATAAATATCCAGTAGTGTGAGTTTTAGCTTGAGGGGAAGTGTTGGAAATATCTCAATCTACAACTCTCACTACAATTTACTTGTAGTTACTTGTTCATAATAAATGTAGTTGCTCTAGATTTATTGTATCATTGAATATTGTATATGAAATTATTTTTCTCTGTCTTCAATAAAAAGTCGTTCAGAAAACATCGAAACTGTTTTTCTTCAAAAAAGGTTAACAAAAAATCGTATATGGAATTACGCGAAAGAAAAAATTTAACGTCTTTCCAGCATTTGACGAAATAATTACTATCAAAAAATAGTTTATCGAAGCCATTAAACATCGCTGGGAAAGTGTATCGAACTAAAAAGACATTTTTTGGTTCTTTTTATTTGGTTAGATACCTATGAGACTAGCATTAAACACAATC